>JAEIFP010002303.1:5481250-6779375 GCA_018903935.1 Drosophila insularis
GACAGAAAGACAAAAGTCATTTGGGTATTCATATTTCTTTCTTTTTCTTGCGTTTTTTGTTTTTCATTTCATCTCTTTTACTTTCTCTCTCTTTCTCTCCCTCTGTTTTGGCATCCATTTAATTTTTATTTCTCGCTCTTGATGATTAAGAAGAAGCAGATAAGAAGAGAAAGAAGAAGAAGCAAAAGCTCTGAGCCTAGCTTAGACCTGGTTAATGGCGTTATTGTTGTTGAGACGTCGGCGTTGCTGCTGATTCTGCTGCTGGCGTCGACGTTGCTGCTGTGGTTGTTGGCGACGTAGTCGCTGCTGCTGCTGCTGACGACGACGTTGCTGCTGGCGACGACGCTGCTGCTGATTATTGTTGTTCTGTTGCTGTTGTCCGCGACGCTGATTGGGACGACGACGACGTATCTGCTGCTGACCAGCACGACGACGATTATTACCGTTGCGTGTCCGTATAATGCGACGTCGTACTCCGCCATTGCCATTGCCATTGCCATTTCCATTGCGGCGTCTTCTTTGCTGCTGCTGCTGAGCAGCATTCGCAGGTCGACGACGACGTCGACGCCTTTGTGGATTCTGCTGGCCACGTGGATGATTATTGACCGCCTGCTGCTGCTGCTGCTGCTCTTGTTGGTTCTCATTCTCATTTTGTGACAACATATCCCCATTACCCTGCTCAGCTACTGCTGCAACATCTTCGGGCTGATTATTCTGGGGCCGTTTCCTTTTAATATTATGCACCTGACCCACTTGAACATTGCTGCCCACCTGTTCACAAGGTACATCGCTATAAACCACAACATTGCCATAATTGCATACAATTTGTTCTTGCTCTTGTTGCTGCTGCTGCTGCTGCTGCTGGTCCGAATGGTCATCATTCTCTTGACCCTCAATCGCTTGGCGGCCCTCGATACTGCCAATGGGCGATTGCTTGCCATCAATTTCATAGATATCACCTGATTTGGTTATAAAACCAGTTACCTTCAATGGCTTCTGTTCGACCACCTGAATCTTTGATTTCACTTCGGTTGGCTCCTGAGCTGATGGATTCTCAACCTGAACGGGAACCACCAAATTCTTTTTCTTCATGGGCGGGGCATTGATAATTATCGAAGGTTTTGCAGTGGATCCAGGCACCGAGGATGAGACAGACGACACATTGCGGGCTAATTCGAAATAAATAAATTGAGAACGAGGGATAATTGTTTATTAACATATTCGTAATGAACCGCAATTAAAACGGGAGATGCAAAAAAATTTACCGCTCACCAGCGCTTCGTCACTGGCCAGAGTTAGGCTGAGGACCAGTATTAGTCCCAAATGGATCTTCATCCTGAATTTTCTTCGATCGTTCGATACTTGCTCACTTCACACTCTCAGTTGGTCAACTGATTGGCGAAATGTTCTTCAACTTACACTTATATGAATTTTTCTTTTTCTTTCGCTTCTTAAGCATAAATCATTTGGCTAACGGCTTACAGACTTTTTTTTGTTTTTGTATTTTGCTTTTGGTTTTTTGCATAATTAACTCTGGGGAGTTCAAAGCGACCCATTTACCATCATCAAAGTTCAATGGCTCAACCTCAACATGGACCCAACGCTATCGAAAAGAGAGACAGAGAGAGGGACAGATAGATAGAGCTAGAAAGACAAAGATCATTAACATATTTTTCGTTTTGATTTATGCAAATTAATTTTTCGAAATCTTCCAACTCTGCTTCTACACATATTTTTCTTTACTTAGAACTTGACCTCTGAAGTAAGCATAAAACAAAACAAAATAAATAAAAATACAAAAACAAATAAATAAATGAATTAATAAACCATACTAACTACAATAATGTAAAATTTTTAACAATTGTTCTTCTTTTCGTTTTTAAAAATATCAAGGAATGACATCAGTTTGAAAATAAATCACTGGATACGCATATATATATATATGTATAACTCGATGAAAGTTCTCAGGTCAAAGTCAAAGTCAACTTAAACTTTCTTTATATATGTATATGTTTATATACTTTGTATAACCAACCGGAAATCACCCGAGCATCCCGTCAGATGAAACTTTACCTGTTCTACTGCCAATCTTTGTCCTAAAGTAAATCAGCAATAAGCGTGATTTAAGAAAGCGAAATTCTAATACCAAAAGATAAGTTCGATCGGTAATAAATTTTCAAATATATTGATTATCTAAAACGTAAACGATTACTTCTTCATCAAAATATTTCCAGTTGAGCAACAAAGTCTTTAAAAATTCATTAATCACAATTTAAAGTGCTTTTTTGTTTTCAGTATTTAATTTTAATTTAATTTTAGTTAATGTCTATGAACTGGCTAAGTATCATGCCAAAATAATTGAATCAACTGTACCAGGCAATAATAATCTAATCTAATGTTTTAAGAAATGTGCAATAGATTGGATTTAAACCATCATCATGGTTTATGCCCACTAATATAAGCAGTTAAGAGCAAACTTCTAAATTAAATTAATTAGTTAACCCAGTCAGTGGCAAATTTAAACATTTGCTGGCATCAAGGCAAAAACTTTAACCACAAATAATATTAATTAGTTGCTTTGATTGTGACACTTTTGTTGTCATTTTTAATATCTGTGTAACATTTCATTCAAATTATAAAATATGTATTAAATAGAAAATAATTAAATAGTTGGTTTTCTTCCATTGTCAAATGCGTAAACAAATCTTTTCTATTGCCCTTTCAACTGTCTCTTCAGGGCAAAAGAATAAAATTCTAAATAAATTCAGCTGCGAATCAACTTTTTTATAATAATTTATTATTACTTTGGGAACCAAACTTTCTCTCCTGTGCAGTAAACTGGTTTTTGCATTTCATAAATTGATAACTTCATGATTAACTAAGGTGTTAATTGTAGTACAAAAAAAAAACATTGGCAAACACACCTTCATTTCGTTTATCATTGATATCAATTCACAAAAATGTAGTTTGATTTATTTACTGCAAAACTTTCATTAATAAACCGAAAAAAAAAGGGAAAGAGAAGAATCCATCTAAAACTTCTTTAATTGTTATTTAGTGTTTGCTCTTGGAGCGCTGATTGTAGGCTCGGAATGCCTCGGCCAATTCCGCTTGGGAATTACGATGTTCCTTCTCCTGTTTGCGTTCCTGTTGCTTTTTTAGCTGTTTGCACATCTTCTTGAGCTTCTTGCGCTCCTTTTTAGATGACTTGTGATCATTATCGTCATCCTCCTCGGAGGAGTCATCGTCCCGTTTGCGACGGTGGCTTAATTCGGCGCATTGTTGCAATAGTTTTTCTACTTCAGCTTTATCGTCATCGGGTTTGGCTGTAGTTGTTGTTGTTGTTGTGGTTGTTGTTGCTGCTGTTGTAGTTGTAGTTGGTTTTGGTGTAGTTGTTGTCGTTGTTGTTGTTGTTGAAGAGCTCTCACTCTTTGGCTTCTCTGTAGTGGTAGTGGTGGTCGTTGAGGTGCTACTACTTGAGCTTTCTTCCTTCGGTTTGGGAGTTGTTGTCGTTGTTGTTGTTGTTGTTGAGCTATCCTGAGGATAGGCTCCTATCAACAGGGAACAACAGCCAATTAATAACACACCCAACAACAATATTTTAACCGCACGCATTTTTTACCCCAGACAGTTCAATCAAAACTAAATTAAGCTCAAATTTTGCTATTTGCTTATATAGCCAGCACTTAGCACAAATCCATGAAAACTACGTCATTTATCGTACATCATTTCAAGCAACTGGTTTTTCGGCTCGTATAGTTTTTTTTTTCGTCAAAATACAACTACAAATCCATAGACTGTGAATATTAATAAACATTTTTTTATTTATTATCTTTGTAAAGGGGATTTTTTTTTCTGCTACCCTAAATTTCAAAAAAATGTTTATTTAGAGTCTTTTAAACTATGGAAAAATGGGTGAAACTTATATCCAAAGATAATGTCAATACCTGATTCTAATAAATAAATATATGTATATTGTTAGCTTATAAAAAATTGAGCAAGCGTTTTTATGCTTAAGATCTAATAGACAGTAACAAGATTTCGACTAAAGAATCGAAATCTACCAATTGTAATATCTTCTCATTCCAATTTTCGATTAGAAGAACTTGTTTGATTTGAATTCTGACAGACTGGCAGACTGACTATATTATACAAGTAAATTTTTGGCTCTTTTCAGGTAGGTTTTGTGCCACTGTCGTTGAGTTTGCTGTTGGCACCCTCTTTCCGTGTTTATATTTAATATTAATACTTTATTAGGTATTGTGCTCCGTATAATCTGTATATTTAAAATTTCTTTACAAATATAAGTTTATTATGTGCGTAAATAGATTAGGTTAACTGGTCTTTGTTGATTACATGGTCACCGAGTGACATAAACAGATCCAGGGGGTGAGGTTGGTAGGTCTAACACTTCCGGAAAACTCAATAATTCAATCAATTTTTACTTGAATTGAAAATTATTGAAATAACAGAGCCGAAAGTCTGGCACCCCCCCAAAAATGGTTTGTAGATCCGTCCATGCTGAGTGATCTATTAAATAGATCTCTGTTTGCTTATAAAAACTTTCTTCAAATAAATTTTGCTCAGTGCAACAATGAACCAAAACTGATGAGCTAGTTGGTCAGGATTCCTTTTATCTGGCTTAAAATGGCTCTTCAACATGTATCCCTTGGACAAATTTGAGCTGTTGAAAAATGGTTACAGAAATTTAAACATATTTGAAATCGTCTGACTTGATTTCTTTATGCAAATTAGCCACATTGTAAAAGTAATCCCTGGAAACTTAAGCCGTCTTAAATACTTAAAAAACCCGAATTCGAAATCACATAGGTATGTACATTTGAGCACATAATATTATTAAATTTATAATGTATAAATACCAACGTATAATCATTATAATTATACCTATCTATATACATGTGTATGTATGTATATCTGTGTGAATTTCGTCTTATTATCATTGCACGGCACTCGATTTTTGCGGCTTGGCGCGTTATAATGCCTCGCTAATTGTTTATCAATTACAATTGTTAATTGTTTAATGCGATTGCAAAGTGCCGCTTCATGTTGCAACAAAAAAAAAAGAAAGAAAAAAAAAAACATAACAAACAAACAAAAAAATCGACCAGGAGAAAAAAGATACGACAACAATTTGGAACTCTAGGCATTACTTGCTCATTTTTTATATCGTTGCCATTTGTACAAGTAATTAAATAAAAAACGATTGACAGAAAAATGCACAAAGCACTGTACAGCAAAATATATGTAAATATATATAAATTTATATATTAAATATATGTAGATACATAGTTGTATTTATATATATTATATATATATATGCAGATATAAAAAAGAAACAAGTAATTAAAAAGCGCAACAGCAAGAAAAAGAAGCAGATCCAACATTCCCCTCCTTCCACATGTATGTTCCCTTTGGACCATCTCATTCTCTTCATCCTCATGCTCGTCATCATCATCATCATCATCATCATCATCATCGTCATCATCATGCCTCAAATGCAGCAATTTTAATGAAACAGAGAGAATATGTTAATTGCGTGTGAAACCGCTGCGTCGAGTTGCCACTTGCCACACATATATATATATATATATACATACATATATTTATATACATGGCTTTTATTTATTATTATTTTTTATACATACATATATACATTTGTCTGTATTTTTATATGTATCTGGTTGTGTATTTTGCAGTACAGAGCAAGGCAAAAACGGAAGCATCATGGATGGGAGTTTCTATGGAATTGGCTTGCTTCTGATGGCTTATCATAAACAAAATCGCCTTGACCCGGTGCAACATGTGTGTACGGTGATTTGCTTCTTTTTCATTTCTCTAAAGCATTTTGTGGACCTCAAAAGATAAAACAATTGAACATTTTTAAATATTTGATTTAGTTTTTGGGGCGAAAATAAATACACATATTTTTAATTGACTAGAAACCATGGATAAGAATATCCAATTAAATAAATTGCTTTCGATACAAGATTTAATATATACATACACACATACAATTTTATTATATTCTCTTACATAATTTTAGTATTTCTATTTTGAAACCAAGCAAAAAGGGCAAAAAAACAAATTGTAAAGTTTCGTTTTGCTTAGTTTGTTTTATTGATTTTAACCATTTTCCATTTATTTTTAGCATTTTATCATTTATTTATCAATTTACCATTTATTTATTATTGTTATACATTAAATTGTTTATAATTGGAAAACTTCTTTTAAGCAAATACAATAACAATTCAAACAACATATCCACTTACATTTAGTCCCAATAAAGGAGTTGGAGCATTTAAATCTAGGTCACTAAGCACCAACTATTCGGTTTAACAGTCACTAAAACAGTTTAACATTTTTTCTAATTGGTTGGTATTGGTAAATCATAGAGGTGAACTAGAATATGGACTTGCAATTAAAAAGCTAAGTATCAGTATCTAAATCACGTCTAATATTGCGACGATTTGGCAATCCTGGGGAATTTTACTGGGGAATGTTTCAAAAATGGATGACTTGCAATATTTTTTGGATAATCTATGGTCGATTCTATGATTTGTTCAATGTTGAAATTCATAACGTCCTGAATATACCTTGTATAAACGATGAAATATTGACAAACATTTTAGTCCCAAGTCTTCTTGATAAAGACTTAAAAGAGTTCATATATTCGACCTTCGAACAAGTCTTTAGCTTAATACTGTATATAAATAAAGCTAAAGTAAAACAATTACATTTAAGTAAATTTAATTACTCATCCCAGAGTTTAAAATATTGTCTAAATGTAGCCATATGTATTCCTGTTACGGTTCATGTACCTCAGGACAGATTGTAAATACAAATATTAATTACAAATAAATGACAAGAATTTTCTGACAATGATTAGTTTTTTCGGAGCTTTGTTAAATAAGAGCCAGGTTAATTTTTAAGTTATTCTATATTAAAAACAAAAGCCTAACCAAGTTTATAATGCCCTCTGTTTAAAAGGACATTTAAGCAATTTACTATAAGTAAAAGTAAAGATATTTTTACATAACATTAAAGACATACAAGTATTTGGATTTTCAATCAAGTAAACAAATATCTCTTGAGTATATTTTTTTCCTTCCTTTTTTTAAATTCATATTTTGAAAAAAAAAAAAAAAAACATATGGTCTCCTCTGCAGTGGGAAACAAAATGAATTTATTGAATTCTATCGATTTATGTGTAATGAACTGAAAAGCTTATTGTATTTGCTTGTTATATTGAGTAAACTCTCGATAAAATATATGCAAATTATGCGAGAACAACTAGCTATAACTAATACCCAATTATTATAATTTAAAAACTTTGTTGCAACTACAAAAACCAAGAGCCAGACAGTGGAAAGTAAAGCGTAAAGAGAAAATAGGGGGCCTGAATGGTATAAAGATATTTTGTATGCTAAAGTATGCTAAACTCCAAGCTACTGTCTGATGGCTCTAAGCCAAATTATCATCTAAAAGAGTTGCACTAATGAGTGCACCAGCAGAACCACCATCCCATGGTCCATGGCCTGGGAAAGAATACTCATCATTCTCGTCTGCAGGTTCAGCATCAGCAGCAGCATCAGCATCAGCTTTAGATTCAGCGAAAAGGCAAAGTTAACCAAGTCATGTCAACTTTCAGTCAGGCAAACTCTTCTCTTGCTCATTCGCCTTTTGCAAATTGCTGACAAGTGCATTTTCATAAAGATAATATTTCAAATAGAATAAGAATCTTCCTGCATATATTCATATATATGTATATACATATTATTTTGTGGAAACACGTAAAATTTGAACTGTTTAGCATTTCGTTGGTCTGTAGTAAAATAAATATCTGCTGCTGGTCCTGGCTCTGTTCGGTTGAATGCCAAACAGTTGAATGAATTGAGAAAAATGTTGAACATTATCCTTTTGAATGGTGTACTAAAAAGCGTCTTGAATGCGATTTTACGTTCGTTTTCGTTCGGCCCTTTTTTGGCTCGCCATTCGGAAGATGTGTACTAAAGTCAGAGAAAGGAAGCGCAGGCGCAGGCAGCGACGCGACGTTTGACGTTGGCATTAACAGTGGCAGAGAGTTAACAGAGGCAAGTGGGAACAGTTTTGCAGCAGTAGTAAAAGGAGTAAGCCGAGGACTGAATGGAAAAAGAGGGGGGAGAGCGAAGAAGAGTACAGAAACAGGCGCAGAACTAGAACTAACTTGCTTTCGTTTTATTTTCGGTTTGGTTTGTGTTTTTCTTTCCTTTTTTTTTTGCCAGTTTTTTGCGGCATTTTCACTTTGATGCGTGTGGCATGTTTAACGGCACTTGATGATGCCCATCCTGTCCCCCTCTCCGCCCCTCTCTCTATGCCACTAAACTGAATTTCAACTCTTCTTCGTTTTCTTATGCTGCTGCTGTTTTTTTAGGGGGTTGGGGGTTGGGGGTTGGGGGTCGGGTTTGGTTTTCTTTTTTTGCAGCTCTAAAAATGCATTTGAATTGCTGGCAAAATGCTTTTCGTTGCACTTCATTAAACTCAACGTCAACATTCGACAACAGCCTGGCTCGTGCACTAGACGAGTGTGTGTGAGTGTGCCACGTGACCTTTGCACACACACACACACACAAACACAATACACTTGCCCCTCAGCATTCACTCTTTCCACCCACTTAGGGTGAAGCAATTGGTAAAGCAGTCACACGCATTTCACATCACGTAGGCAGGACCAAAAACTATCCAAAAGGAAACAATAAGAACAAAAAGAGGACAACAACAGCAACAACAACAAAAGGTGATGAGAAATTCAAGAAGAAGAAGAAAAACCAAAATCATTTCCACTGATTTTCATTATTTATTGTCGCTCTATGTTTTAACTTTTCCGAAATGCCTTTTTCAACCAATTTTATATTTAATTTTTAAGATTATGTGGAAAAAAATTGAACAAATATCAGTTATAAGAATATTTTTTGATGTCATAGCATTTTTTGATTGGTTCATTTATTGGTAGATTTTGAGGGTCTGACAAAATAAAAATGCTATTTAATCGAAATTGTAAGGACATCCATAAGTAAATGAAATGTACTTTTAAAAGATTCTTGTAAATATTTAGGTATTACTTGAAAAACGGTGGTCCAATTTCAATCATTTTTTTAGTTTGACCATTCCCTTAAAATTCCGTATGTTTTGACCCAAATTGGTAAATTTTCTCACACTCTGTTTAAGTTCTTTGCAGAAAGAGGTAATGACAATTGTTTAACCAATTTTTTGTGCCGCAATACACACATACATACATACATACATACATAGATGAATTCGAGCCATTTTTTTGATTGCCAACAACAAGAACGAAAAAAAAAGAAAGAGGGAAATGCAGAAAAAACTGAAAAACGAAATGAATGTATGTAGGAATGAGTATATTTTTGCAGTCCATTTCGACTTGTCCATTGCTTTGTCACTTAAATGCCAATAGCAGGTAAAATGCCTTCATCTCGCCTCGGTTCGTTTTCCCTGCTTCTGGGGTAACAGCAAAAATTTTCCATTCCAACGCCATTCACCGCATTGCTTCTCCATCTACTACAAACACATTCATATCCTTGCTCTGCTTTCCTCTATAGCCATTTTTCAGTTATTTTGCAGCATACTTTTAGGCATTTGACAACAACCAAAAGCAAATGACAGCAAAAACAGAGAGTCTGAGAGAGAAAAAGTGGTAAAAGAGAGAGAGAGAGTTTTTAGTTTTTGGAACCCATTTCATGCCTGGCTTGATTAGCAACAGCACAAGCAATCTGAGCCACTTAATTGAACCAAGAGAGAGACAGAGAAAGAGAGCCCAAGGCGTGTAGCTGGATGGAGATTCGCTTTGAGTTTAGTTTTCAAAAGTAATCGAATGCTATAATTTCCATTAAACTGATTTCCCATGAGAGAAATGCAGCAGCAGAATCAGCAGGCAGACCAAAGCCAACAAATGTTGCAATCGCGGCCAGCCGCCTCAAAGAAAGCCAAAAGCAGCAAAAAAGAACGAGAAAACGGCGAGCAGGCACCGTCAGTAGTTAATGGCCAACAAGCATAAAAGCATAAACTGCATGGAGAGGGAGACGAAATGCTAGAGGGAGAAAGTGTAACGAAGAGCAAAACGTCGAATGAAAGAAAATGATGCAGTCGCCCAATCTCTCCATGGGGCACAGCAAAGTCAAAGTCGTCAGAGTATAGTGGAGTGCCAAAGAGTGGTGCCAAAAGGAGGGACGCGACGAACGAATAAAATATAAATTGAATTAAATTCCAAAAGAGCAAAAGACGACCGACCGACCGAACGACTGGTTGACTGCACTCCCACACATTTGTACTCTCTCACACAAACACATATACATAAATAAATCAACATCTCAAAGTGCACAAGAGGCCAAAATGTCCATTGCATACTTTGTGGCGCAGCTGATCAGTCTACATAAATAAGATGACCATCTAACATATGCAACTTGTGAGTCCCATGAATGAAGGCTCTAACAACGACCTCTCTAAGAACTACGAAAACTTGTTCCCATTGAATGCTTATTTATATAAAAAATCAAATATAGTTTAATTTTTAATTTAGATTATGTGCAAGCGGCATTTGAGCTATTAAACTATTAAAATACTAAAATGTTTCTAATATATATATATTTCTATACACCTAAAACATATATGTATGTTATATAAGTTAGGGCTGCATCAGGAAGGGGAAAAAAAGTATCATTTAAAAATGGAAAGAGTTTTTGGAATTATGTTTTCTTTATTGAATAAAGAACAAATTAAATTGGAAAGGACAAAAAGAGAGGCTAAAAGAACAAAGAACAAATTCACTTAACATTTATAGATCATTTTTGAATACTTTGTTTTGTTCGTTTTAATATACGTTAAGATAGTTTAAATAGTATGAAGAGTAATGTCACATTTGCTTAAATGCTTCAATGCTGAATTTACATTACAGAAAATATTTCCATAACTTTTTAGCTAACTCGCACGGCAATACATTACGCAATTGAACATAAATAAATATACACAGGCACCACATAAAACTGGGTTCGCATTTAATAATATCTGTATACATATATGCATAATTATAACCGATATCCATGCATAATGTTTATTCAATTGCATAGACTCAATAAATCAACTTCTCAGTTTAGAATTTCAGTTGCTTTATCAACGACCGATCGGTTGGACTTATTTTGGCAGTGATTCACAACTTTTGATACTTGCATATCAGTTTTACATAAACATAAAAGTTATTTGGTTTAAGACAAAACAAAACAAAAGCCGTTTAACACTAAAATTTTAAAATAAATGATGTAAGTTTTGGTGGATGTAAGTTTAAGGAAAACAAAGATGCACATAAGTATGTATGTATGTATGTGTATTTAGAATACCATTTAGCTACATAGTTTATCGTATTTAGGTGAAGGACTGCTTGTAGAGTACTGTCACCTGCAACTTATGCAAATCACCGGCAACAACAGAAACTGGGGAAAAATAATTTTCACATTTCCGTTACAAATAAAAACCAATTCACTTTGCTAATATGGCCACCAAACACACACACACACACACAAAAGGGTAGGCAGGAGACTCATCCGGTTTGCTGGTAGACGTAAAGCTCTGACTGTGGAACGGAAGGAAGGAACTGCGTTTTTCGGCCCCGCACGACTTTTCAAAAACTTTATGCACGCAATGCAATAATTTTGCCCACCAGCAACAAAACCAACAACTAAAGAATTAAAGCAAAAGAAGCAGCAGCTAAAAAAATACCCTCTAACAAGGGGTTGATACATTTACATCAAACTTCAATTCAATTTGGCCAAAATATGCGAATATCAAGAATCTGTTGAGATGCTCCTAAAGTAAGAATTGCTAAGTGGACTCAGATCTCGATTATATTTTCTTTGGGATTAAAGCAGATCGACAGATTTGTGATTGATTGAGTTTTATTAATTTGAATCTATCCCAAAAGTTAGAGTATTAAACAATTTGCCATTATTAAATTCTTTTCGTTACTTTGTATGAGTGTGTGTGTGTTTTTGTTGGGGTTTCAGTTTTTTGCTTTTCTGTTGCATTTTCGCATTTGTTGTGTGTGTATGTCAGTTAGTCAGTCAGTCAAGTTGGACGTTCGCTTTTTGGAGTCGTCGCATTTGCAAGTCGTTAAATGCTTTTGCAGCTCGTCATTGTCGTTGACGTTGCTTTTGTTCCCAGCAGGTCCCCTGACCAACTCTCACTATCGCCCCCCTCTGTCCTTTTGTCCCTTACACCATGTTGCCTGGCATTGTCAATGCTTTCGACTTCCTTCCGCTTTGGCTAACAAATTTGCGTCGCGCATGCAGGGCCAGGCAAACATAATCATCATTATTGCTGCAATCAGCATATTTGGCAGGCTTTAAAGGGCCACACACAGCGAGAGAGAGAAAGATAGAGATGGCGAAAGATGTTTGCTTAAGGTGATGGCTTTGAGATACCCTATACCCACTGATATTCGAATCCGTAAATAAATCAGCACCTTTTTGAGTTCTAAATCGATTTATCGATTGCTATCGATCGACTCCTCTCTGGCAATGCAAATATATCGATAATGACGATCTGTCAACTAGCTTGTAAAAGTTAAACCACATAAGTGAAAATAAATATTTTCAGAAATCTCTCTCCATTGTTATTGGATTATCCTTGATATATGCAACAGTGACTCGAAATTTAATAGCATAAAAGCTAAGCTACATCTATGTGTACCCATAAGTAAAGGGTATAAAGAGAGTACACGGAAGCATTGTAAATTTTTTATGTACATATGTATATAGGTAGCAATTCATCCCTACCCCTCAAGGCCCCTCCAGGTATTTTCCCCAACTGAGACGAAACTCGACTCAACTCGTCGTTTAACTCGTATAGTTCAGTTGTGTGGTTATGCTTAATATCCGTCATTAAAATTGTTGTTTTGTTGCCTGAACAGAGGACAGCAGGCACAAGTAGAAGCCACGAGCAATAGGAGAAGCCGAGTGGCAGGTCTGAAAAACAGGCACTCAGTGCGTGGGTTTAGGTTACGTCTAGCTTATACCTATAGCTCCTTTGGCCTGAGGTTCCAATCCCCTACCCCTTTCTTGCTCTGCTCCTCTTATGACTTTCCTTTCGCTTACCTTCCCTTCCCACTTTTATTCTACTCTACTGTATGCATTATGCAAATATGCATTATATTGGCTTAGGTCTTCCAGGTGCATTGCACGATAAGAATCCATTGCGCAAAAATTAATTAGTCAATTTGCATGAAATTTATGTACAAAGCGCGAACAAACCAAACGAAACGAAACCAAAGGTAATAGAGGGAAAGGAGAAATGATTATATGGGGAACGGGAAGAGAACAGAGAGAACAACAAAATTGGCAAAAATTATGCGAAAATCCATAACACATAAAAACGTAAAGAAAATCAATTGAATTAGAATTGATAGAAGCCACAAAAATTATATTAAATAAACTAGCAAAGTGAATAGAATAATAAACCCATTTAATCTGTGGAGTATTCCATGCTTAGATATGGAATTAATTAATTGTTTTAACTTCAAAATATTAACAAAAATACAAAAATATTTATGTCCTCTCTATACTTGATCGAGAAATCAATTTATATGACCCTTGTAGTAAATGCTAACCTAAAATTATCCAAGCTTCTTTTGAGATATATGAAATGTGAAATACTTTTTAATATTTTGAGTAAGCCATGAATTAAATTAGGAAAATTACTTGAATATCTCTTTTTTTGGAAAGTAGGCTTCGATTCTATTGCCAAGTAGGTAGATAGGTAGAGTTAGGTTAGAATGTTCATTAACTACCTTTGCGTCATACAAATCGGTATTCAAGGTTTGTGTTTAGTAATTTTCGAAAAAATAAAGTATTTCATTCTACATTCCATATTATCATTTATACAATCCTTAGATACGAATCTCGGCATATCGATGGCTTCTCACTGGGATGTGGATTGCAATGGGTGTGGTAGTGGAAACCTAGTCCATTATCGTTACAAATGCTTGCGCTGTGAAGATTACGATTTATGTGCTGAGTGCCATGAGAATAAGGTGGAGACCGGTGACCATAAGAATACCCATCCATTCCAATGTCTGTTGGATCGGGCCGCACGCGAATTGTTCTTTGCCGGAGAACCCATTCCGGATCTGTGTGCGGAAAGCTTCACTTGCCCCATATGCGGTGAGATGGGGCACACACGCAAGGAACTAATAAAGCATGCTCAGTCCAAGCATCTGGGCGACTCCACGACTGTCATTTGTCCACTGTGTGTCACCTTGGCATCGACTCAACCCGAATGGGTGATCAACATTGCTGGTCATTTGAATTTGCATCATGGCGAAGGGATACTGCGCATGAGTAGCTTTGGTAATACTGGCATTGGCGGTTCCGGTGGTGCTAATGCTAGTTCAAGTGGCGCTAACGGTGGCAGCGGAACTGGTGGCGGTTCCTTCAGTACTTCACCATTCAGTCTTAATTCATCTGGGCGTCTATCGGGCTTCGGCGGTGGCACAGTTGCCACAGATGGCTTTCAATACAGAACCTCTTCGTCTGCAAGTATTTTGCGTACCTCAGGTGCTAATGGCAATGGCAATAATGCCACCTTTGGGGGCAGCAGCAGCGGATCGTTTGGTACATCTTCTGTCAATGTTGGAAATGCCAGCCAAAGCCATCATGTGCAGATTGTTGAGGGTCCACAGTCGACAGAGGCTTCGTCGCAGAGGGTGAGTGTTGTAATGCTTCCACCGCATGCCGAGTCCGAGGATCTGAGCGATAGTGATGTCTATGAAGACAGCGACTAGAGGATATTGATGATTTCACATCCCCATTTGTATTTTAGTAAATGGCCAATTAAAAATGATTGCATCAAAGAGAAACCACCGACACTTTTCCTACATAGATCATGGAACTCGATACATAAAATGTCATGGATTTATATTGAATGTAGAAACAAAATTCAGTCAGAGCCAAAATGTCAATTTTACAAATTATTTATTAATATTTTCTGTAGAGCAACGAAACGGTGGCTCAATTATAAAATCCCTCAAGGGAAAATCTTCAGGATTACAATAAATAAAACAATTCAAAACATTTGGCTTTTCAGCGCGGTTTAATATATGGTTTAATCGTGAATAAGTCTTACAATTTTTTGTAGAATCCGAATCTGCTCTGCTTTTTTTTGGTTAATACAAATTGACCCGCTTTATTATACATACATATAAATACTGTATAAAGTTAAGCCAATTTTATTAGGCTGTTTTTGTGAAACAGTATAAAACTGTAAACGTTGAGCTTTTAGTAGAATCCTTGCCTCCTGTACTTTACTTGGAGTCCTTTAGAATTCTTAGGAGGTGTTATACACACACACACACACACGTAGAAAAATACACTTGTACATTTCACATTTTATCCACTCGACGCGCATTCAAACTAATTACAAAAGTAGGCACCACAGAAAGGGCAGGGTTTCGAAATGCGTTTGCCTCCACACACCCCTTTGTCGAACAACCACCGACCGCACCTAACCACCTACCTGCCTCCTTTTTGGCACTCTTTACTAAAACACAGCAGGTGCCTAAAAGTATACTCTGGCCTTGAATGGAAAGGAGAAAGCACAAAAACTGAAACTGAAACTGAAGTTGCTTGCCTTGTTCGTTGTGTGTGTGTGTGTGTGTATATGTGTGTTTGTGTGTGTTGTTGCTGTAATCGGCTTAGAGGTGGAAACCTTTTGTCATTATAAAAGGATTTCAAGCTTGACAAAATTTCCATTTGTTGCGATTTTACCCCACATGGGTTTGGGTCTCTGCTTAGTTAATTTTTTCATACGAAAAACCTCTTTGATTTTCATGTTTTTCTACAAAAGAAATTAAGATTCAAAAACCGATATTCTGCTGTTACCCAGTTCCCAATTACAAAGCCAAACAACAAAAAGAGTATAGCAGAGGGGTAAAAAAGATATAGTTGGTAACACACACACACACACACACACACACACATAGAAAGAGAGAGACAAAACATCTTCAGATAAATTGCCAATCGAACTAGATAAAATGAGCTGTGTAAATAGTGGAAAGGCGCACATAGAACACGTCCAGATTTTACCTCCTATCTTTGTCTTTTTTGTCTTACTCTCTCTCTCCCTATCTATCCGTGTACTGGTTGTAACCTACTTGATGGGCTTTGATCTGGCTGATGGTCGACCATAGATAGACCTAAACACATCAACATGGGCAACAGCTACAGCTACCTGCTTGCCTCTAGGTCGTTATGGCTAATGAGTATTACGAGCCCAGGACTTGAGTGTAGCAAAACACACAAAATATCGAAAAGCAACAAAAATAAAACAAAAAAAAAAAAAAAGGCTAGACAATTGACAAACTTTATGTCGTAACTATGGAACTAAAAAAGGGGTTTCAGCTTGTGTGAGTTGAATGCGTGAGTCACGCCATCTACTCGAATATAATTGAATATATTTCAAATTCAAATTTACTTATATACTGATGACAAGAATTCAAAGGTAATAAGAAATAAAACTGATATATGTATAATCAGCGATCACTAATTTCTAGGGCAAACATAATAAAGTCAAAGTTAAAACTGTGATATTTGGCAATAAAGTTTAAAAGTTCTCCACTTTAAGTCAGATCCAAGTCCACAAGCCAGAAAGATTAAAACACAGCCAATTGAAGTTTAGTTTTAAGGTGATTCAATTTGGTAAGAGGTTAATTTCTTTATTCGACAAATTGATTAAAATTTCGTTTCAATCCTCTGAGCACATTTCACGATCATGTCACGCAGGCGCCTCCACACTGTGCACCTCCAATAAATGTACCTAGCTAGCCATACACTACTTGGTAAAGGGACAATCCGCCTCACGCATACAAATGGCAATAAAAACGAACGACTTTGGTTTTTGGATTTTGCGACTTTGTGACTTTTGCCTCGGTGATGGGAAGATGATGGCTAAATGGGAAGGGGATGATGGGTGATGATGGGGAACCACAGCCACCGGGGCCTTCTCCGCCACATGCCACACGCTTGCACAATTTTTAATCATTGCTTGGGTTTCCTCTATGCGGACCGCGCGCGTCCTATGCTGGGCTCTACTCGGCATTGCTTTCTGTGGCCATCCTTTCCTGTCCTGTCCTATACTGGCATTGTTTGTGCCTGCTGCGTATTGGTTACGAGGATGAGGAGAACACATAAACATGCATGGGTCCTGGGTCCTGGGTCCTGGGTCCAGGGCTCTGGCTTTGCCATCGACTTTAACTCCATCTCCACCGTCTGCTGCTTCGTCTACTTTTTCTGTATTGTTCAGGCTTTTCGGTCCTTTATCTTGTTTCTAACTCATTGGATCGCAAAAACGGTCTCGTGTTCACCTTAATTGGGGTAAACATAAGTTCTGATTGCCCAGCAGGGTTGCGAAACAGGAAAAGAAAACACACACAGAAAAAAACTAAAGAGTTACCAGCGACATTTTTCCCAAGACTTCTGCTCCCCACTTCAATTCTCTTTCTAGGATTTCTTTAAGGCCAAAGACGATGACGACGACATCGAACATATCCAATTAGAAGTAGCAACAAGCAAAAAGCAAAAGAAAAAAGAAAAAAAAAACAGAAGAGAGAAGAAAAAAGGCCCCTAAGAAAGGCAAAAGGGTTAAGCCAAAAGGCAAAAGGGACACGCCTCTTGCCTTTGGCATTGTTGTTGTCCTGAATACAGATCACAAAAGGCAGATAAAATACAACAACCAAAAAAAAAAAGAAAAAAGAAAGAAAAAAAAAAACCAAAAAGGACAAAAGCAACAAGAAAATTTTGTGTTCAACGTGTAATTTTTATTTATTGCATACAATTTTTAGAACAAATGACAGGCACAGAGCCATACCGAAGAGATCCCAATAAATATGCATTTGCTTATACACTAAAAGAAAGGCCAAAGGCTTGATTAATTTTGACCATTTTAGGAAATGTAGCAAAACACAAAGTAAATAGAGAGGCATTGGAAATGGAAGCCCATCTATGAATAAATACATATATTCGGAATGTAAAGAAAGTCTGCTTCCGTCAGAAGAGACAAAATTATGACAGGGATGGCAGAATTCTCACAGGAACATAACTGTTAATCGTAAAAATAAATTAGTATAGAAGCTAGAAAGCAGCAGATATATCCTGATTACACAATGACACTTCGGAGGACCTTTCCTGATTCTGAAATTTGGTCCATACTTGAATAACTAACTTCAAATTAGTCTGTTCAAAAAGCAAGCTAAAGTTTTGCTTCTTACAAATAAAAATAGCGATTGCCAAAGCTCTCACTTAAAATTTAGACAATTTTAATATATATATACATTATATATATATATATAAATAGTAATTTCTAATAAACAAATAAATTCATCTTATTAAAACATTTAAATAATTGACAACAAAAAACTTCCCAATGCAGGCTCAAATACGATCAAAAATCACCATAATTCCTTTAAAGCATTACAAAAACAATCAGCTAAAAGAGTTCCTAGCAATTTACGAGGCATCCTGAATAAGTTAATTTTTTGCCCTTCGTATAAAAAAAAAAATTTCTTTCTGTGTACAATTCAATGAAAATTAAATTTTTTACATCAAACACACCAAACGTTGGGAGGAAGGAGGCAAAAACCACACCGACTTTTGAATTGAAAAGGCATTGTGGGATGTGTGTGTGTGTGTGTGTGTGTGTGTGTGTGTGTGTGTGTGTGTGTGTGTGTGTTGTCAGGTTGAAGAAGGGCTGGGGCTAAGGGGTATGGGTGGTTAACTAAATGATGGGGAAACTATAAAAATTTACATAACAATAATAAAATGCCCCCACCCAAAACTCTACAGCCGGAACATTTATTCATTTCATTTCTTTTCTTCTCTGGTTTTCTTTTTTTTTTTTTTGTTATGTTGTCGGTTGTGGGGAAAAATTAGCATAGAAGTGAACCTCTTCCTGGTCGGGTAGAGGTGAATGGATGGCTCGATGGATGGGTGGATAGATGGGTGGATGGACGGATGGTGGGGCACAATCAGAGAGCTTTGAGCGGTTCGGTATCATCGTTTGATAAGCGTGAAAAACGTGCAAATTTTAATAAAACCAAATGAGCCGCAAAATCATACAAGAAACAAAAAAAAAACAAATCCAAAGCGAGCAGCAGCAGCGGCAATAACAGGAGGAGAAGTTACCGCGAGAGAGGTGGCTAATGGTGCGCCCTAATGTATGCTACAGTTTCTGTTTGCTAATGTAGAAACTTTGTCATTCCGTTTTGACTGTATGTGTGTGTGAGAGTTTTGTTTATCTCTCAATTGTTGCTTCTTGATCCATAAAAAAATACAATAAGCGAAATAAGGCCCTGCGATGTATGCAACAAATTCTGATTTACACACACACACATACAAGTAAATATGCAGATCATTAAGCAAATCAGTTTCAATTTAGTAACAAAATGCAAATCTTTATCAAAAGGAATCGCACTTTATTCAAATATATAAACACGTAAAAAAAGAAAAGATTCACAACCAGTTGCAAATGTTTGCATGTATGTATATATGTATGTATGTGTCTAACTGTATGTGTGTTCATGTATGTGTATTTATGAAATTTCATTTGCACCATTTTTCTCATAGTCTATGTAATTTGTTTTCTTCTGTGCATTTGCCTCTATGTTTATTACTCTCGCCAATTTCATGGCGAAATATGTTTCATGTTTCATATTGCATGCGGAATATGCTTGTACATAAATATGTATACATATATATGTACATATATACTATATCTACTGACACCACCAAGAACGATGTCAAGGGCATGAACTGTGCTGACCAAGGCAGGGCTCAAAATGTTACAAGGCAACAAATAGAAAAAAACCAGCAGAGAGAAAACAAAATTATGTTTTTACACTAACTTCTTCTTTGTATGCTATAATCAAGACCATCATGTGGATCCAGTGAAAAGGCCAGAAATGAGAAAGCCGCTTCAATGGAATATTGAGATACACTTACAGCTGTTATTCTAAAATCCATAAGTAACTATAGTCCATTTGTTACGGATAATATTGATATAATTGTATATCATTACAATCATCGAGTCGTTAAGAAAGTCTTCTAAAAAAATTCCCTTCAAATTAGGACTCCGAGTCTGCTTAAGCAAAATCTGTTTGAAACTAAAAAAGGTTCAAAGAAAATGCATTTTAGTGAATCAAACTAAACCAGCTCATTAATTATTTCATTGATTCAAAATCGGAGTAAATAAAATTATTCTTTCTTTCATTGAAAATTGGAATTGTTCTTTGTCAGAGATCCAAGGAAGAAATATGATAAATATTATGTCTAGACCACAATTTATTCGATTTTTGCTGGTCTATGATTTGTTTCTAAAGGGTAACTCTCAAGTCGATGCGTTGACTAAAACTAGGCAATTGCTTCTTTTTTTTCTGTTTTGGAGTTACTCAGAAGCACGCACCTTTTTTCGGGTTTTTTTTTAACCCCACAGTCATGTGTGTGTGTGTGTGTGTGTGCGTGTGTTATCCCATCACCGACCACAGTTTGCGGCAAGTTGTTAAATGGCACTGACACTTGACCCTCTCCCGGTCACCACCACATCATCTTCTCTCTGCCTTTTGCTCTCCATTTTTCTTTGGCCATCCAACTAACCCATTTATAAATATTTATATGTTTGTTGGTGTTTTTTTTTCGGGGTTGTCCTTCAGCTCATAATCCTTTTTTATTGCAAATGACCACGCTAACTGGACGTGTGGGTAAACGGGGCGTGGCACTTTTGGTCAGCTCATAAGACTCATCAACAAGTTCATTTTACGGTCAATTCATTAAAAAAAAGCACACAAACACACACACAAACAAAAGTTTTTCCCCCTTTTTTTTTTGTTGTGTTCTTGAATTTTTTTATTACAATATTTAGTTGGCCTCTATGTGTATGTGTATGTGTGTGTGGCGGCGTGTGTGACCGTGGGTGTGTGTGTGTTTGACCCTCATTTGCTGACATTTAGTGGCAGTTTTCAGCAACAATGTCAACGTGTTCCATGCGTCATGCTAAACAAAATAAAATAAAATAAAATATATACAAAAGAAAAAAAAGCAAAACAAAAGAGAAATGAAAAAAAAAATTGTTTGCGGTTTTCCTCTTTTGTTTTTATTTATTTAATTTTTGCCTGGCCCTTTTTTTTGCCATTGGGTTTCATTTGTTTGTTTGTTTGGCTTGGCTTTAATTTTATGATTATTGTTTTTTTCACTCGCTCTTTCTCTCTCTCTCTCTCTCTCACACACACACACACACACGATTTTTGTGTTGTTGTTTTGTTTGTGTTGTTGGCTTTTGTTCATTTCTTAAGTGGCGCTTTATAATGTTGACAGTTTTATTGAGGCGCAAAATGTGTTGGTCATTTTTGCTTCCTTTTTTTCTGTTTCTCCTGGCGTTGTTATAGTCGAGTCAAATGGCTGATGGCCATAGCCGGTGTGAGATGTTGAAGGGATGGGAATGAGACATAATAATAAGCAGAAGGCGTGGCTGAGGGCGAATGTGTTTTTGAGGTAGACATGGAGGCTGTGTAGGCCACAACAGAAGCAGCAGCAGGTGTTACAAGGCCCAATTTACGAATGCTACTCCCTTGGCCAATCCAATTACATGATTGCTCATTTCCAAAAAAGATCTCTTCGATATTTAATCTTTTTTTTAGAGCAGAGTGAAGAGAAGTTTTGCCAAAGGCTTGCCAAAATAAAATACAACAGAATGAAACAATTGTTACCAGGATACGCAAATTTAATTGTTTCATTATTTAACCAGGAACTTGACCACAAAACGAAATGATTTTTTTTAGGACAGGAAGCACCTGTCTCTCCATCCCCCCCATCAAAACTTCTTCGATTCAGCATCAGTACTTCTTTCCCCCAATTTAGAATCTAGGAACTAGTCAGAAATCCCCAATTTGTTGGTCCACTTGTCATCTTACAGAGCCCAATAAACGATGCTTAATCCGAAAGCCTTTATCCTTCCGCCATTTTGTTTCTTTTCTATAACATTTAGCTTCCACTTCGTAAATTGTCACTGATTTCAAATTGAAGACTTTTAATCCTATTTGTAAAACCAAGGCATAGAGTTTCCGTTCCACACTTCCAAAATTAGTTGACACACAATTATATATTGGCGCGGCTCGTAATCTGAAATAATTCTGATTTATTTAATTTGCCTTCGATTGGTGGAAAGAAATCTTACCAATAAACAATAAATAATACAACCCCCCGTGCCGCACAACTATCTACTTCCGTTGACGATATCCTGGATAACTTGTTTTCTCAATTTTAATTAAGTTTTTCCTTTTCATCGGGATCGTCGCCCTCAGTCAAGACATCTGCGTCAATCTGTGGTGGAGCATCCACAACTTGCTCCTGTGGCTGAAACGAAAAATTCCTTTGTGGCCAATCATAATTTGTATACTTACTATACTTACTTTGTTTGAGGGGCGCTTGAAATAAAAAAACATGAATGCAACCGACAGTGCAAAGAATAAGATAGTTGCCAGTATAACCAAAGGATCCGACATAGGGGGGGCCACGACGTATGTTATGTCAATGCGCTCCACTGCATATGGGGGATAAAAGAAGCACTTGACGCGATACAACAGCTTGTCCCATGTTCCATTGGGAGGATCTTTCATTACTTCGACCGGCTTCAACTGCCAGTGAGAATTTTTGTCTGGCCAAATGATCTCGTGTTCCATTTTTAAAGCAAATTATACAAAATAATATACACAATATATATATATATATAATATTGTAAATATATCGAAATAAAGTTAAGAATTTGTTTTGATGTTCCCTCGACAAGATTCTGTGTTTGAATGAATTTTAGGACTGCCATTCTCCGGGTCGTTGCCTCAACACGAATTGGCAAGGCTAACTTGATAAGAAAAACCAAACAAACTTAACACAAGGCTAACTTGATAAGAAATAAAAATTTCAAGCAAAATTCAAGAGAAACCTTTTTGTAATTTTTTCAAATGGAATTGCTCATTATTTGAGTGATGTTAGTAGGCCTTTTCTTGGCAGTTATTTTTTAAGAACCATAATGTCAATTTTGCAAATATTTCTAATTTAAAAATCTAATCTAAAACAATATACAAAAAAAAAAAAAACGAAATGAAGCATTTGCATGCAAGAGCAATTGAATACTTTGGTTAACTCACACAAACAATACACTTGAGTTAATGAATTCCAAAGTAACCGAAAGATCTCTTAAACAATTTTTAATTGAACAAAATTTTGTTACACTTTTCCAAACAAACGAAAACCAAAAAACAAACGAGGAGAAAATGGGAGAAAAGAAAAAAAAGAAACCCGGTAAAGAAAAGAAATGCAAAACTGTAGTAGTAGAAACTATAAAACTTATTGTATTTTGTATTGTTGCCTGACTGACTGAATGAATGACTGACTGCAGGTTTTCGGTGAAGGAGCCGAAACGATGGGAAGGAAACCAAAATGAAAAACCAAAAAACACGACAGAAGCCGACAAAACTTGAAGTTGAACGAAGCAACAAAAGTAGTGAAGCGAAACGAAGGCAAGTGAAGTGCTGTGAAGTTCGCCAAAGTTTGCAAAAACTTTCTTTTAATTTTTTCTAGGTGCTCTCTATGTGTTTGGGTATGTGTGCGTGTGCGTGTGTGTGTGTGTGTGTGTGTGTGTGTATGCAATGCTTGCACTAAACATCCGGCAACCGGCTACAGGCGCAACGTTGACGTCGTCAGACATTTTATAAGTTTAACCAAAAAGCAAGAACGTTGCATAACCCAAATTGCGCAGGGGATAAAGGATAAAATGGCATGTATGTATATATGTATGTTGTGAGGCAGCTACTAGCTACCTACCAATAATAGAAAAAATATTTAACAACATTTTACAATGTTGCGGTGATGTATGTAAGAAACTTTTACCAGTCCGCAGACCTTAGTCGGTAGTCGGCAGTCAGCAAGGCCTACGAAAATGTTTTAACACGCACATGATTCTCCAATTCCAAAAAAAAAAAAAAAAACAGGAAAAAACAAGCAGAAAATGGAGAAAAGTCGAAATGCCAGACTAAACTTTTCACTATGAATAAAACCGGCAAAGAAACTCCAACAACTTTTGACTTGCCACACACACACACACACAAACACCCACATGATAGCTGTCCACAATGAAAATTAAAAAAAAAAATAATAATAATAATTAAATAAATAGTTTTAGATAACTTGAAAATTTCTATAAAGTTTACATAATTCTAAATTCTAAAGAAAATTTCATCATCCATTAATAAGAGTAAAAGCAATGAAAACTCATTTTCCCACTTAACAAATTACCACAACATTTATTGATTTCGATCAAGCTAAATTATATTAATTAATGTTTTCATTATGTAAAATTGCTTAAACTGAAAATTGAAAAACAAATTTGTTTTTTTTTCCCTATCAAATTTACTTTTTAATCTATAAAAGAATTTAATGTTGGCCTTTGTTTGATTTTAAATTTTTCTCATAGTATTATATATATTACATAATATTCTTCATTTTCATATCATTAAAAACAGACTTGTACCTACACATGCTTATGTATAACTTGTTTAGATTTCAAAAGACAACTGGAAATATCGAAAATCTTCGAGGAAATACTGAAATTCACAAAAACAAAAGTAAATATGGATTTTGATGTTATTTTTTTTTTTTTTTAACATTTTGTTCTTTTTTAGTTTTGCATGAGACACGCAAAGCGAGAATTTCACTGTTTTGCTGTCATTATTTTTCTCCAATTACCCAACAATACGACGAGCTTAAAGGTTTAAAGATGGCACAAAGGCACGGTTGGTGGGTCACACATGGCCATGGATCAGAATGGGCAAAGCCAGAGTCAGCAATTTGTCAATTTTGTTACATGGAGAAGAGAGTAAAAGGGGGATGCAGGACAGGCAAAGCTGCGGATTGCAGAGCTAGCTCATTAATGTCATCAACTTTTCGAACTGGAAATCAAACTTTCGGTTTTTTGGGTTTTGTAATTATAAACACCAAAAAGCTGTTGCCATCAAATGTCGTCGACCGACCAAAGACCAACAACCGACGAGGACAAGGACGAGGACGAGGATGCTGCTGATGCCGCTGATACTGATGATAATGATGATAATAATGATGATTTTAGTCTGCTTCTGGTTCTGCTTCACGCTGCTTACCAAGTTGATTAATGAATGTGGCAGCGACATTGATTCCTCCCACCTTTCTCGCCTTTCTCCAACCCCTCCATCCTTCATTCCTGGCGTGGTTTTATGGAACATAAAAAACAAAAGACAATGACCAACTTGGTATGATATCTGATCTGTTGGTCTTCTGCAATTGAATGCCTTCTGTGCTCTGCACTCTGTGTGTCTGGACAATTATTTTCAACACTTGTTTGCACTTGGCTGGCTGGTTGGTTGGTTGGTTGGTTGGTTGGTTGGTTGGTTGGTTGGCTGGCTGTCTGGCAACGCAATCCAAGACCACATTTTCTGCAAAATAAATCTCTGCAAGAGCAAGAACTTGAGATAGAGCAAGGGCAAGGGCAAAGCACGTGGCATGTAACATGGATCACGTGGCGTACTTTAATGTGTTATGTGATTTACAAAAGATTGTTCTTTTTTTATTCTTTGGTCTATTATGAACTTTGGTTGCTGCCGTTATCCAGTTGTCTCATTCAAGTTAAACCTATTTCCTTTAAGGGCCTCAATGACCTGGAATTAGTCATTTCTCGAGCTTACTACGGGCCTTCCAATCTGGTTCTCAATACCGACTAGATTTAGGTTCCCATGCAATGCAAAGATCTGTCCAAAGTTGTGCACTTTTTTTATGAGTTTAAGTCATAGCTCCCAAATAATTGTTGACCGTTTTTTACCCTACGTTCTGCCGTACGTTTTGACGGTCTCTTAAACGGACTACTAGTATTAGTATTATCGAGGCTTCATCATCCATTTCAAGAATGGCAAATCAATTCCTAGAGGTTGACTGCTAAGGTGACATCAGATTCCAGCTCCGTTCACTCATTTCGATTGGATATATCGCCTTGTCACTTTTACTTTTGGTCGATTGTTTCAACTCACGTTGACTTTTGTTCAGACAGTGCCGGATTAGCCATAAAGCAGGTTAAGCAAGTGCTTAGCGCTTCGAGATTTAAAGGGACTTGCGTTTTAATGTATTAAGTAAATTTACAAAAGAATTTATTTGGAAACTGGAAGAAATTCTTAAAAACTTTTAACTGTGCGAATCTAAAATTTGCTCAATTTGAAACCGATTTCCAAAATTAATACCATTTAATGATTTTAAATTCAATTTGAAATTTATGTGTTAGTTTGGCAAATTCACAACTAGACGAAAAATGCCAAAGAAAAGCAAAGTATTCCAATAAACTTAAATTATTAAGCTCTAATGTAGTCAATTTTTGGAGTATTTGAATAATGGAAATCAATCTGCATTAAAATCATGAGAACTAAATTTTTGATCAATTTTTGTGATTGTCAATCGTGATTTATAATACATCATGAAAAAAAGCAGATAGACGAAAAAATGATGATTAAAAACTTCTAAAAACATAAAATATAAATATGCTAATTTTTATTCGATTTTCATTCATTTCAGAAAGTTGGGAACTTATTATTAAAAATATATCTTCTAGTTTGTATTAAAACCTCAAAAATTCCTATTTTGGTTTGGGTTAATCCGGCACTGTGTTTAGATTATAATTTGCGGGCTAAATACGACATTTTATTATAATCACTCTGCTTATTTATAAGCTTGTAATTATAAAAAAAAAATCAACCTGATTAATTTTGAAATAATGTAGAAAGAGAGCGAGATCTTAAAGGCTACCCTCCATTATTAATTTAAGAACTTTAATGACAGCCAAACTATTTATTAGAGATTTATATATTTCGTAATATTTATTCTGTTCATTTAAAAGAAAAAAGAGTTTGAATGAAGTTGTAGCGATTGGTTTGTGTGTTTCGGGTATTAAAAGAAACTTTAAACAGACTTGTATTTATGGCCAAGTTGCTAGAAATATGTTGAAGCAAATTTATTAGCACTTACTTTGCTGTGTGCGAAACTTATTTGCTTAAAAACTTTTGTACAATTTCTATACGATTTAAGCTCTCGCAGCTAATTATTCTAGTTGTTGCTGCAAATGAACTTCATTAAGTGGCAGGGGGTACAATTATTCTTTGTGCATTTTTTTACTTTTATTTTTGGTTGTTTTTTGTTTGTTATTTTCTCTCTTGTTTTTGGTGTTTTTTGTTTTTTGTTTTTTTTTTTTGAAATTTTGTGTGTTTTCAGTTCTTCTTCTGTGTCTCTCATAAAATTTAACTCAAGTGAAGTCCGCCCGCCGCCTGCTTGAGGAGTGTCTGACTCGATTTACGGCATAGCTGAGATTTCAAGTTGGCCCAAAAACTTTTGCGGCAGCAACTTGGTTTTTGGCCACTGTTGTTGCTGTTATTGTTGTTGTTGTTGTTGTTGTTGTTGTGGCAGTTTGTTTTCGTTGTTCGTTGGGGCTACAAAGTAAATGATAGCTACTGCAGCCACAAGATGTGTCTCCCTCTCTCGCTCTCTCTCTCTCTCTTTCCTCCCACTATCATCATTCTCCTGCCGTCCTTATCCGCTCACTGCGCTCATGTCTTTTAATTGTCACACAAACACACAGAACTAGGGATAGACGAGAAGGGAAGGCGAGGAGACGCCCCACTTGTTTACCGCTTGCCGTGACGTTGTTACTCCGCCAGCTCACTTTCTCCATTCCTCCTTTTCCACTGGCAGAACCCAGCATGTGTATTTGCACTTGGCAACTTAACGCTGAGGTTTCGTTTTAATAAGTTTAACAAGTTTCTTGGCATAATTTGCGGCGTTGCTGCCTCTTCGTAGGAAATGCATTACATAAGCCGCCCAAGCGCCCTCAAGGAGCCTCCAGCCAGGGCTTGAAGGAGAATGCCAACCAAGATAGAGACAAAACAGAGAAACAGAGATATAGTGGGAGGAGACGGATGAAGAAAAAGTTGCCCTGCAACAGGTCCATGGCCTACGAAACTTGGAGGCTTCTTCTACGTGGAGCTACTCGCATTGCCCCGCCGCTCACGTAGACAAAATGCGTTTCAAATGCGATGATACCCAAGACAAAGCATACGATTTTACAGTGGTAACAAACTATGCAAGAACATCTTTTAATTCTTTAAGTTTCACAAATTCATCTACTCCAAACTGGGCTGGCCTTTTTTCATGCACATTTCATGGCAATATTCATTTGTCTAAAATCCTTTAAAAATCAACAACTATTGCCCCACAGTGCACAATGGCCCCAACCCATGCCCAGCCCGTTTGTCGTTTTCTAATTTGAAAAAAGAAAAACCCCAAACCCATTGCCAGGGGGAAAATTCCATGCGGCAACATACTTTTGTTCTTATCAGCAAGGCAGAGGTCTCCTTTGAAGTTCTGCCAGCTCCGCCATAATTCAATTAAAATGGCAGGCAGGCCAGCCAGTTCCAGGGCCAGGACTAGGGCCATGGCAATAGCAACCAACGACCACGACCCAGCCAAAGAAGAGACCGAACGATGCTAGCTTTAAGACTTTAAAAGCGTAATGCCAAAAAATAAGAACATTTTTCGATCCCATTAACAACACCTTTCATTATCATTACGATCATCTGAAAACTGCCTACCAAATAAATCTCTAGTACTTTCTTCCTGCTTCTATATATTTTCCTCTGCCCTTCGTCTGACCAGCTTTAATTCGATGCTTTAATTCGATTGTGTGGTACAAACTAACTAAAGTTTTCAAATCGTAACGAGTGAACAGTTAGAGTTTTACATTAACTAGTTGAAAGTTGGCAACTTTAGTAAACCAAATTTACTCGTTAGTTCTTAGCTTGTTATCAATTTTCTTTGTTACTTGGAAAATTGGTAAAAATAAATGCAAATATGCAGAAATCTATCTATAAATTTTGTAATTAAAATTGATCAAGCATTGACTTTCCTTCCTTTATCCAGGAAAACGTATTCCTCTTGCTGTTGCTTTCATTTATCTCATTTAACCCAATCAAAAGTTTCAATTCCCGAGCACAACTTCTCCAAAATGGAGAAAACTCGAAACAAAAACAAAAAAAAAATCAACTCCGAAGAAAAATCTCAACTTGCATGAAATTCAATCAGAACACCGAAAAGCAACTTATGTCTAACTGGGGTTAGAGGCGGTGTGTGTGTGTGTGTGTGTGTGTTCGTCCAAAAATTCTAGACGAAAAGACCTCAACGCTTTTGCGAAAATTTAAATATGCGAGCTGCATACTTTTAGGGGCATGCAAACAATGCGTACGCAAAAGCTAGAAAATGGTAGTGATGTGAAGGCGAATACATGATGGCAGGGGCGGGGCGGTGCGGGGCGGTGCGGGGCGGGTCGGGGGAGTGTATTAAAAAGAAGGCGTGGCCGCAGGTGGATAGCACAAAACGCAATGTTTTTGGCATTAGCTAGGCGTCGGTTTGCTACGTTCATTGTTGTTGCGATTTTCAAATCAATTGGCAAACAAAACAACAAAAGCGCAAACACAAACAGAAAGGCAAGTGAATAAATGTACGCATATGGGATATGCATTTGTGTGTGTGTGTGTGTGTATGTGTGTGTGTGTGTGTGCTTGTATGTGTTGTGTCATGTGAGTTGTGCTTTGGCGGCATTTACTTGGTGCAGTAACATAAATTACCACAGTCAGCGACCACAGAAGGCAAAGAGAATGAGCGAACCAGCAAGCGGGAGGAGTTAAAAGGGGCCAGGCAACATAATAAACGGCACAGGGACAGGTCATGTGAACGGGGAAATGTCCAGCGGTCGGGCACAAGGATCGGGTCGAGGGAAATGTTGAGAGGACCGCAGACGAGCCACCGCGGTCACTGCAACGTTTTGTGGCTTACAAATTATTTACTTAATTGCCAACGAAATGTGTCTAATGAGCCAAAATGGCACAAAATCCAATGAATCCAATGGAATGCACAGAAACGTGAAACACTGGAATGCGAACGACTTTAATGCCATCAAACAGTTGTTATTTGAGAATTACGCACACGGACAAACACACACACACACACACACACACACCTGAAACCAAAAAGGAGACAATTAAATGGTAGAATACATGGGGGGAATGCTCTTAAAATACCAAGAGTTGTCTACTAGTTTAATTTTTCCAAAAACTTTTTATTTTTAGCTTGATAAATACCCTTTCAATAAACTAGAACTCAAGGTGGTATTTCCTTTTTTAATACATTTATTACCAATAAAAAGTTATAAGGCACTCGCTGTCAATGTGTCAACGAGTTGATCAAGGATCTACGATTAAAGTAACGAGTGAAAAGCACTGACAATTGGTTTTTAGCTTACTGATAACTCGTTTAAGCATCTTGCAAAGAGTTATTTTAGATTACTCGTTATTAAGCCACACGTTGAAGATAATCGACGAGTAACCAGGTAACGAGTAAGCGTTCAACTAGATTTATGTCTACAGGGAAAGCGCATTCACAGTTCGTTTCTGGAATTTGTAGAACTTTTGTTTCTGCCTCAGTCGGAAAATAATTTCCGGTAGACAATGGGATGAATTGAAATTTGCTTGTTTTTTGTTTTGTTTTTTTTTGTTTTTGTTTTTGGCGTTTCCCCGCCAGTCCTTAGTTAGATGTTGTTGTTATCGCTTCTGACGTTTTGAAAATTGTCGTGTTTGCATATGTTGTCTGGAAAGCTACCACTTTTCGCCTATCCCACTTGCCACCCACATCGTATGGGCGTGGCACATATTGAACATTAGCTAAAACTCAAGTGAGCCGCAACGAATTGAAACGAAACGAATCGAATCGAATTTCTAGCTTTAGCCTTGGCCAAAAAGCAGCAGCACGAAGGATATAAAAACAAAGCGAGACCATATCGATGGGTGGGCGCATCGAGACTAGACTGAACTACTGGACTTAGATGGCCAGAAGGGGGTGGGAGAGAGACATGGGGGTGCAGGGGTGGTGCAGCAGCATTTTGCGGCGTGTTTGTGCAGTGACAGCAACAGCGACAAAGTTGATTTATCAGTTTGGTGGCCATTAATCATCACAGCGACAAGTTGGACAGGCTACGGCCCAGCTGGGGTCAACAATGTTGTTGTTGGCATTCCTCCTCATCCTTCTTCTTCTACTTCTTCTGCTGCTGCTGCTCCTGCTACTTCATGGTATTGGTGTTGGTGTCTGCTGATACCAACAACTGAACTCAACTGGACTGGGCTAACGGAACGCGTCTAACGTCCAACAATGTGTCGCTTACGCTTCAGCGCTTTGCCCATATATATACCCAAATGTATGTAAGTATATACCCTAACTATGAGAAAGAGTTTATACATTTTCTTGCCAAAGATAAGTGTCTTTACTTTCTAATCAAATTATTTTTTTTCTACACAATGTAAATCAAACTATCTATATACATATTTACAATAAACACAGATTTGAATGATTAGTACCAACTAATTCATTAGATCCTGTTTTTAATTGATTAGTTGTTGACCCACAATAGATTGTTCCAACTGGAATTCAAGATTTGTTGCAGCAAAAATGAAAAAATGTTCCATCTAATTTGTATGATCTAGCCTAAAGTAAAGACTTCACCTTAAAGATTTGAGAAAAACTTGGAAAAACTGACTACCAGGCAGAACTGAAGTTCGCATAGATATAGATCCCGTTGGAAACACTCACAACGATAATTTAATCTTGTGTGAGTGAGCTAAAATGAATTAGTTCTCTTGCTAATGTTGATAGTAATCACCTAATAGTATGCAAACTTGGACTCGGATGATATGTCACCTGGCGCAATATTTGCATTAGCCAATGGGACAAAGAGAGAGAGAGTGAGAGAGAATAATGTTTTCTCTTTTATGCATTCCCGCCATGTGATTTTCCCTTTTTTGGTTCAGTTCAATTTTCCTCGCTCTGTCTGTCTGTCTGTCTTGGCTGCATTTCAATTCACAGCACATAAATCGACAAATCGCCGATGGCTGAAAGTTGGTTTTTTTTTTGCTACTCTGCTCCTCATCTTGGGCAATTTATCTAAGCTGCGCAGGTGACACACTGTGTGCAAAATTGCTGGTCATATATATTGGATACCCCTCCACTCCGCCCATTTTCCCACCACCTTCTTACCCATATATAGCTTTATAGTCATCTACTGAGCATGAGAGCGATAAATGTTTTAAACGGCCAAATCGATGGCAACACATGCGAGTCGAACTAAAACTTTGCTCCTTTTCTCTCTAGTTTGATCTGCTTTACTTTATGCTATATGCCATCGCCAGTCTGTGTGTGTGTGTGTGTGTGTGTGTGTGTGTGTTACTTTGCCGTGCAATTAAAGGCAAGACTTGGGGTGTGTTTGATAATCTTCACACCGATTGTAGATATGCTCTAGCCTATTTTAAATATTGTGTATATCAAGTGTGCCCAAATATTTGTGTTTCGATTTTAGTGTGCCCTTGCTCTTAAACTGTTGGCATTTTCATAGACAATAGCGGTTGTTGAAGGTTCAAGTCTCTGTATCATATCCGACTATGTGTATATGTTTAAGCAAGCCTTGTAAACCATTCGTTATGCTCTTTCATCAGGGGGCAAAAAAAAAAGAACTAGAACTCTTAGTAAAAGGTTGGATTGGGGGGCATTTGGGTGGGGTTTAAGTTGGGTTAGGTCTGGTCTGGTCTGGTGTTTGTTTTACTGTGTGCCTGGCATAAATAGCACATGGCCATGACTGCGACTAGGGCTATGACTATCTATCTCTATAGATATTGCGTATGTGGCGTGCAATGTTTACATATGTACACACACACACACACACACACACAATTGGTAAGGGAGGAGGTAGAGGGAGGCAGGGAAAATGCAAAGAGTAAAAGTGGGCTTGATGATGAAGGAAGGGCGCAAACAGTATTGAGTTTATACGAGTTGTTGGGGGGTTTTTGTTTGGCATAGGTCTTGCCTCACAGTTACTACATTATACTACTATATATATATGTATATATACATACATGCATATGTATATGTACACACACCGAGATGTATCTTTGTGTATTTTGTGTAATTTCAGCTAATTGCTTAATCAATAAATACATAGTTCAATTACTTTTACGACAGGTCGCTAGAGGTTAGTTTGTTCGTTTCGTTTGCTTAAATTCTTTTCGACCTAAATTTATAATGAAAATTACTTTTTGATCGAATTCAGACACTTTGATCACAGGTAGGATATATTTTTCAATGCGAACCCCTCAAGGACATGAAAGTGAATTTGGTTTTTGCATAGTTCACCCTTAGGTGTTACCACTAATCAGTTCTTCTATTTCTGCGGTCCACCTATTAACGAAAATTCAATTTTTTTGTATGGCGGATGAAGGACCCTTCGACTACATAATTTTCGCCTCGGGTATTTTGGTTTTTCTGTTATGTTTTTTTTTTTGTTTTTTTTGGGTTTTGGTCAAGCTAAGCGGCTTAAAATTTCCACCAAAACGTCAAATGGCTATCATCGTTGTTTTTCTTCCTCCTGGCTTCGCCATCCTTGCCTCAATTCCTCTTTGGCGAAGGGGGAGGGCGGGGAACAAGCGAATGTGATCACACAAAAACCCAATTAAAAAGTTTGCATTTTTATGCCGGCCATACACTAGGAACCCCCATTTTCTTCTCCCCATTGCGACCCAAGCGCCACCCACTTAGCCTGATGAAAAAAATTGAAGAAGAAAATTTAAAAAAGGAAGAAGTGAAAAAGAAAACCTTGGGCGCGTGAGGAAAACTGTTTGTCAAATAAAATTGTCGCTGATAAGGCAAGTTTTGAATGATACAAAATAAAAAAAAAATGAGAAGAAAAAAAGAAAATGAAAAACGGAAAACGACATTGAAAAAAAAAAATGAGAAAGGGAACTCCAGCCATTAAGTGGGCGTGGCTGGTTGAGAGAAGAAAATATAAATACGAAAAATAAATGGAATTGTGACATTTACGCGTTTGGCGAGCTTAGAGCGAGTTAATACTTTGTCACGTAGAAAGCGCGGGCAAGGACTGTGCACCAAATGAGGGAAAAGGGTGTGGGGGTGGGGGGAGACGGAGACTGGTCATGGTGGAGATATGAGGAGGAGCAGGAGGAGGAGTCATTGGAGTAGAGCAGATGTCACAAAGCGAGGCGAGAAAACATTTTGCAAGTTACTTTTCGAATTTTAATTATTTTTTTTTTTTTTTGGCGAGTCTCTCTCTTTTTCTCCCACTCTGTCTCGCTCTTGTTATTTCGTTCTCCTTTCTCTGCCGCTATCTCATTTAGGATCTCTGCTTTTTATTTTCCTTTATCTGTTTTGCTATCTGTCAGTCTGTCAATTTGTCGCTTTTGGTGTGTATTTTATTTTTACATTTTAATTAAAACGCAATTTGCACTTACTTAGAAAATCATTTCATTTCGCTTTACTTTTCCGAGTTTTCACTCTTTCTCTCTCTCTCTCTCTCTATCTCTCTGTCTATCTCTTTTCCATCTGCCGTTTTGCTTTGACAAAGTTTTTTGCAGCAAAGTCCTTTACAGGACTCTTAACAGATAATTCAAACAATAAGCCAAGCTTAGTCTTTGTCTTGTTTTCTAATTGCTGCCTTTGCACTTTGCAAACTTTTCATAATAATTCAAAAAGTGATTTCAAAAATAAATAATAGATGAATTCTCTATTTTTTAAATATTTTTACAGAGTATCTTCAAGTCGAGTTGTCTTGCTCTGGATGATCCAAAAATTTGCATTTAAATAAATTTTCAAATTAAATTATATTTATGTATATATGCACTTATTTATTTTTCAACTTTTTGTACGGTCAACAATTTTTTTTATAATAACTTGTGCAAATTGTCCCACAGTAAAAACTCTCAAAATGAACACTTCGATAAGTCGGCCCCCTGGATATATTGAGTATAGGTCCTTGTCCGCTCGAAAAAATAATCACCGTACTGTGTTTTGTGTCCTTAAAGTTCCTGGCAGTTGTTGTTTATTTTCTCTCTTAATGCCTGTGCTATGTTTAATTAGTAGGTATTATTTTAGTATTTTCACAGTTTTTAATGGAAAAATTTGGAAAACGATGGGTACATTTTTGTGGACTATTTTGTTGGAACTCTTTATCATTCGCTTGCCATCAAATAATCACAAAAGCCAACACAAAATTTAATCGACACAAAACTTTGCAGTTGGCTTTTAAGTAGCTTCCCTCATTCCAACAAAACAACAACACTTTTATGAAAAGGGGGGGCAGTCCTTTCTCTCCTCCCCCACCCATCTATCCTTTCATTGTTATGCCGCTTCAATCCTAATTGTTCGTTTGGCCAAAAGTGGCAAACGATGGAAAGGGAGAGAAAAGTGGGGGAACGGGGATTGGGTAAAAATTTTGTGAATAGCCGCGAATTTCCATAGAATGCGATTGCATAATTAATATTGAGAGTTGGCAAAATGGTAACGAACACCCATAAAAACACAAACACACTCACACACATACACACATGAAGTACTTATATCACATAAATCTAATAATATTTGGTCGAGAATTCTTTGGTTAGAGGAGTTCGATTTTGTTTTTTTTTCCTTTTGGGGCAATCGGTTTTTGAATTGCAGCTCTTCTGTTGTTCAGTGTGCATAATAAAATATATTTTATCTCATTGATCTCCACACACACGCATAGAGAAAGAGAGAGAGAGAGATAGAGACGAAGAGCCAGTGAGAAAGAACATTGGGTGGATAAAGTGGGAATTGAATGGTCAGAAACATTGAAGCTATATTTATGGCCCATTGAAGATAGGCGTAGAATAAATGCCAAAAAGCGCATAGAGAGAATAATAGAGATAGAGACTAAAAAAGGAAAAAAGGAAAATAATAAGCAGGATGTATAAACCAGACAAAAAGAGCGAGATAGTATATTTAACAGACAGAGAGAAAGTAAACAAACTTTGAATGGCGGAATGAAAGAGTATATAAATAAATTAATAGAAAAATTAACTTAAAATTAATAAGATCAAATGGCATACATAAACTAGTGACACTTTGGCGCACCTGTCGGCCAAATCTGCCTAAAGCAATATAAAATGTTTCTAAATTTAGCTGGGCTATATTTATTATACTAAAATTCAGTAGACTTAGATGGATACTATGTAGAACTGGAATCCCCAAGGAATCCTTTATCAAATCTTGATCCCTAAGAGAGCAATTGAACAATGTAGTTTACAGAATTAAGTTTCCAACAAAATTAAAATCATTCAATGAATGATTAGTAGCTCAAAAGGAACATCAAAATATTGATGGATATATATATAACACAGAATCAAGTCACAACCGAGAAAAAGAGGGGAACATCAAAACGAGGTGAGCTGTGGTGAAAGGGAGTGCAAGGAAGTCCATCATAATACTGTTATTCTCTTTGTATTTGCCAACAAATTTCACACCTTATCTCTTTATGAACCGTTGATGATTTTTTGGATCTTTTTAGCCGCCTCCACTCCAATAGTCCGTTCCATACCTACCAACAGCAGGCGGCTGGGCAAACAATTTAATTAAAATATGTAACTCCCTCCCCACCACCCCCTGGCCGTTCACCACAAATTACCCACCTGCCACCCAAGCAACAGCCGCTCCCCCGTTGGCCGCGACTTTTCTCATCCAACCAAAACAAAACATGAATTGTCGCCAAATTGAAACATTTTGTGCCCCGTGACATGACTGCCCATCCCTTTTCCCCCTCTCCCTCTCTACCTCTTTCCCTCTGTGTGGTATGTGTCTCTTTTCTCTGGTGACAATTTTCATCCTGCTGAACTGGATGATTGTTGTCAGTGTCATAAAACTTCCTTTCTGCCACTTGCTCTACATTTTCGACTGTCAGTCGCCTCCTCCACACCTTAGCAGTCTTCCACCCCAACCCCCCCCGCCACCGACACCAGTTTTACTCTTCCATCCTGTCTTCTCTTTTTGGATCTCTTCTGTTTTGTTTTTGCGTTTTTAATTTTGCTTTGTGACCATTTCTTTTTCGTTCTCGCAATTGTCAAGTGTCCACCCCTCCCCCCCACCCCCACCCAACTTCCGCACCGTAAAGGCAACACTTTTATTTTGCCACATACCCTGTAAGTGTTGGACAAGGGAAGTCCTTGCGACTCCTTAGCAACCTTCCTGTTGAGCTCTCTGATCCAAATTACCTACAGGGTATATTTCCGTCGACATATTCATTATGTCATGTACTTGTTCTTGTCTCTTGCTGTCATTTGATGAGTTTGACAGCGGCTATTTCTTTCTAGCCGTCTTTGCCGTCGCAATCGCCGTCAACGGCAACATCTTCGTATTGTTGTGCAAATAAGCAGCGCTCAGGCGTCAAACGGAAAATAAATGAGCCAAAAGTGCTTGCCGCTTTGGAGAAAGTGTGGGAGGGGTGAGTGGATTGAGATGCTGGCATATTCTTGTTGCTGAAGTGAAAACAAATTAACTATCTCACGCTGAGTTTTTGTTGCCAGTGCAAACAAAAGGAGAGCGGAAATGCTGCCTCCCTGGCTGGTTGGCTGAGTGGATGGGACAAGGCGAAGGAGCAGAGCCAGATGGAGACCCCCATCCTCTCTTTGAGTCGAGGCTTGTGAAAAGAAATGAAAAGGATATGGACGGTGACAACTTTGTTTACATAAGGGCCCCTATTTATACATACCTACACATTTACACAGGTATCATCAGATATTTGGTAAAACATGGGATATACATACATACAATTATTTGGATTAAGCTGAATTTGTCCTGGCCCCCTCCTTGTCCTTGCCTGCCGTCTTTTCTAGAACTTGAAAAGAAATATTTATTATCACTCTAATCGAATTATAAGGGAGTATTTTTAATCACAGAATAAAGCAAAAGCTCTTTGAAGAAAAATTGACAAAAGTTTTGAATTTGCAAGGACATTTTCTACATTTTCACATGTAACTAAAATCAATGCCAGGTACGAGTCACGTTTTCAAAGAGTTTTTTAAAGATTTTTATCACCAAAATATTAATTCATATGTCTAAAATAAATAGATGAATTGGCAAAGTAATTAATTTGGAAAATTATCAAACGTTTTTCGAGAAATATATCTCATTTCAATGCTATTAAATTTTCGATCGTTTCGAAATCGAGTGTAAATCGCGCGTATTTTTTAAAGCAAGACCAAAGATGTCAAAATATTCCAGTAAATCTTAATTTCATGTCTTTATTTTTGAGTTAGAAAGATCTCAATCTGCATTAAAATCTCGATAACTGGGCAAACAAATTGTCATGTATCATGGTTTTCAAAAGACGGGTATTTGCGAATGTTTGATGCCATTTGAAAATATGCTCAAATGCAATTCAATTAAGATGTAACATTTTGAAATTGGTCAAATTTCAGTCTGCAAAAAACCGGGAAATTTATCTAAAATTTACGTTGAAAAAATTAAAAGAAAACAATTTTTATCGGATATTCATTCATGTCCTAACTTTCTTATTGGAAATTTATCTTCTTACACTGAAAACATATGTTTTGACTTTTTTTTTATTGCCAAGGGCTGCGCACTGACTAAAATTTCTAGAATTAAAATTACAAGTTGTGGATTTCGTTCCACTATAACAAGAACCAGGGAGGAATGGCTGTGGATAATTATTGGAATATTGCCGCCCTGGGCATTTACCCCTATTGGCAATCCAGGGCGGAAATCATATACATATACTTGTGTTTTTTTAAGCGAAACTCAAAAAAAGGTCATAATTTCATTATTATAATCTTACAGTTATATGTATGTATAATAAAAGCATAATAAAAACCAATATATTGTTTTGATGAGTACTGTTAAATTTTTACGACACCATCGATATTATGGAATCGATAATTATCGATGCCGGTGGTCATCGTTTGCTTCCCAGCACTAGCCATGCCTTTTTAATCTACTATTTGCAGTGCAGCGGTTCAGCGTGACTTGCTACTAATTGATTACTAATTTGAAGTTTGAAAAATTACTGTGGGTAAGTACTTATACTTTTTTTTCCTAGTGACTTGGACTAATTAAATGGAGAATTTAGTGTACAACAACTTTAGTTATGCAGTCTACCGAAGGAACTCCAAACACTTTAACATTGCCTCAACGCAATATTCTGGAAGAGTTGTATTGCTATGCCGTATACCGGCTAAGCCGGAAGCAAAAACAACGTGACTACGTCCTACGTAAAATTGGAATTTTGTACAACGATTTTCGAGGTTGTCCCGACTTCAGCACTATACTGCAGGCGATGATTAATGAAATCGTTGCAATAATTTATCAATTAAGAGATTTGAGAATTGTTCTTAAAGAGATCGAGAAAATCCTCATCAGAAACACTCTTTAAATAATAAAGCATGTGAATTATCGCAAATAAAAGAGTGAAAGCACTTGAGCATTTCATATATGTTCCTATTTCTTTACGGGGAAGTGTAGCAGTTGGCCGTGTCTTCGGAGGGAATCTGCAAATTTTGAAGACATTTGGGTTCTAATAGTATTCTCCTTCGAGGAAAGGGCTCCAATCAACATGAAGTGATATGTATGTAAGTATTTTCTATTACAGACAAACCTATAAGGATGCAGATTAGTGGAAAGCGAGCACTTTTTCTTTTATTTTGGCTGTGCTTGTTGCATGATGAGTTGCAAATAAGATTGAAGGTGTTAAGTGGCATGTGGAGAAAAGGAAGTGTCTGTTATATGGACAATTTTATGCTAATGCCTTTTTGTTGTAGTCTTTGTTGTTGTTAGAAAACAAATCCATGCTGAACTTTAAGCCAGTGGACACACACACACACACAACCAGAAGAGAAAGAGAGAGAGAGAGAGAGAGGAGGAAAAAAATATATGAAACATACGCACTCGACACCCAGAACAAGATGACTATGTTGAATGGAAATGGTTAAAAGGAGGCAGAGGAGCAGGGCACAAGGACCCGACCCGACCCGGCCAACTTGGATTCGATGTCCTCGTCCTCGTCGTCGTCGTCGACTCGCTAAGCCAGTTGGCATCAGTAACAATAACTTAGAAAAGCAAACAAGCAAAAGCTGCTGACGAGCCAAAGTTGCTCGACCCAAAAAAAAAAAAAAAACAGAAACAACAACAGAAACCAAGAACCAGAGGAAGAAAACCCCCCCAACAAACTCCCCTTGGCTCCTTGCTGTTGCTGATGTTGCTGATGCTGCTGCTCCTGCCTGCTCCTTGGCTGGCTGGCTGTAACATTTCAATTGAAAGGATTTACATTTTGTTGTTATGTTTTGCAACATTTTTGTTTTATACAGTTAAGGTTAGCTGTCGCCTGTCGCTTGTTGAGAGTAAAGACACGTCATAATTGTCTGTCTGTGTCCCGAGTCACCCTGTGTCTGTCTGTCTGTCTGTCCGTCTGTCTGTGTATGTGCAAATGCAAGTCACTTGTCATCGCATTTGTTAAAAATTGTCTTGTAATTGCCGAACGCAAAACGCAGACAAACCGAGCACTGAGCACTTTACGATACGCATTCACTTTGCATTCATTTTGCATAAGTGAATGATGATTCATGAACAAGTGATTAGAGTTCTACATTTGGCATTCATAGGAAAACGTGAGTAAATAGCATCTAATTGAATAAATTTCATAATCTTTTGATTAAAACTAAACTTTAGTAGCAAATCAACGAAGGTTTTCAGCAAATCTTAGATTATTTAGATCCAAATAATAGCTTATTTATATTAAGAAATGCGTTTAAGTTATTCATTTAAGTAGCCAACTAAATAAACATACATTGATATGATAGAGATAGAGATAGGTCATAATAGTTTGATTGGAAACTGAGTTGCCAATGAAGAGATTTGGTTGGTTATGGTTTACATCTAACATCTCAACTTATTTGACTTTCTCAATTTCAAGAAGTCAACTGAGATCATAAAACTCTCAAATGTATTCATTTGGACACCATTCGGAATTGTGAAGTTTTCAATTATGTATGCCAAAAGTCTCATTCAATTAAACAGCAAATAATTCTTGGTTTAAATGAAAAGCTTGTTAGTTCATTTATTAATACACACACCTAGACTTGCACACACACACACACACACATAGACATGCCTACACACAGGTTTCAATTTACTCGCTTATGCTGGCAACTCTTTCATCTAATGACATTTTAATTGTCTGTCTCATGTGAGTTTTGGAATGTTTCTGTCGTCACCATCATCGACATACTGTGGTAGCGACCACAACAAGTTGTTCTTGTTGTTGTTGGTCTCAACCATCATCCGCATCCTTCGAGGATAAACCGCTGCTACAATTCTGCACTCCAGACGGATCTCCTTCTCCAGCCACAAGTTTTCAACCAGAAGTTTTTATTTCGAAAATAAACTCATTTTAAATACTTTTGCCAACAATTTGCCATAATTTGGCTCATTTCCTACAACATACACACACGCACGCACACACACACACACATACATACATACATATATGAAGTTTGTCACATGAGGAAAGTAGTGTGAGTGAAATGGCATGAAACTTTAACTCTCTGTCGCTCTCTCTCTCTCTCTCGCTCTTTCTGTGTGTGTGTTTTCATTTTTACTAACTTTCCAGCACTCCTTTTGTGTTTGATTGGAATGTTCCTTCGTTCGTTTATTCTTTTTCTAGGCGCAGTTTTTGGCATTGTGTGTTAACTTCTTAAGCGCTGCCAAAAAACTTGGCAACCCTAAGGCAATAACACCATTAAGCGACTTTACCAACTGGGCCACTCAACAATATGTACATACATACATATGTATGTCGTCTCCTTCGCTACGAAAAGATCGTCCTTGAGTTACTCATTAAATTGTTTGAGTTCGAGTGAATTATGAATGAACTTATAAACATTTATTTTCGAAATACTCGAGTGAAGTAAACTGTTATACTAGAGGCCTAAAGAACAGCTGAGTCAACTGTTATAAACTACAAAACTGTTATACCAGCACTCAAATGTCAGTTTAAATAAATGGTAATTTAGAGCACTCTAAAGTTTTTTTTTGTACATTTAAAGCTTTAAAACATAGTTACTGGTATTTGTTAGTTAATATAATAAAATAGAGACCAAGAGACTCTAACTCGTAATCGTATTTCTATATTGCCAATCGATATCTAAAAGTATATTTTATACCGATAACCACGATATTTAACGCGATAAAATATTGTAAATTTGAAATTAAATGCGATATTATGTTGACATCAAAATCGAAAATAATGGACAGGAAAGGAAATAAAAATATTAAACAAAACTGTCTATATTAAGTAGAACTGTTAATGCTTAGTGTAACAGTTTATACTTAAGTTTTTGAAGAAAAAAAAAATGACAAACTGAAAATTTTAGCTCCCTTTCAATCAACCTTGTGAGGACTCAAAGAATGTAAACGTTTTTGAAACTTATTCCAAGTGTTATTAAATAAGATTTATCAATGTTTCATCTATCTTATATGAATTATGCATTTTTATAATTTTTATATAAATTATGTCAAGGATAACAGTTCTTGTGAGATATAATAGTTTCTGTAAAAGGTTCCATTATGCCTAATAGGAAGTATTATACATGAAAAAATATCACATATAACAAATAATGGGAAGTAGAAAGATATTTGTATAGATTATATCCACCTTGTGCTTAAATATATTTATTATACCCTTGGAGAGGGTATCATAAAAGTGGACAGATTATTATTATTACGTTTCCGATCCCAAAAACTATATACAAACATTCTTTAAAATCTATTGGGATGAACTTAAGCTACTTATAAGTTATAACTCGGGTAAGATAAAGCTTGAAAATCTTTAGGATCGAAACACTATATCATTAAGTGCTATACAAAAAATCGGTGAAGCAGTGGGAGTATCTTAACATAAAACATAATCTAAAAATTTTAATAAGATCGGATAAATGAAACACAAGTTACAGTGACTATTAATCGGATCGGAAGAAAGGGACAGAGTGATACTTGGAAGGTTTGGTCTATACATTTATAAATTGAGTTAAATGAAAATAGTTTTGGAACATGTAAAAATATTATGACCAAAGACTGCAAGAGTATTTCAACTTTGATATAGCCAAAGTTTGCTTTGAAATGTTTTTTAAAATAAAAACTTGTTGGTTATAAAAGTTTTTCTTAATTAACAAGAATTTACGTAACAATAGACTTGGCAAAATGCTATAGTGTAGTGGGATTTGAAGAATAGATGTTTACTTCACAAATTGAAATATTTATTTTGGATTTCCAATGTTGCACACGAAACGCAAAATTTCATCAAGCGTTCAGATCTTGTGCAATGAAGAAAGAGGTAAAACCTAATACAAGGTGGAAATGGCTTTATGGGATTGGGTGTGAACAGAAGGAGTTTGGATATCTGAGATAGACAAGTGAAATTATATATATATGCACACACAGTTAAAGGGAGAGAGATAGACAGACAGAGAGTGAGAGTGGAGGGGGATGGGGAGTGTAGTCAACTAACGAGCCGCATGGCGGGCAGGCAAAAACTTTACAAAATTTATCATCTCTGTGCAGAGTATTTTTTGCATTTATGAAAATGTAATAATAACAAAAGACGCATTGCAGACACCACCACAAAACCCGTCACTTCACCACACATACACACATGCATATGTATGTATGTGTGTACACACCGTTCTTCTCTTACCATAGAACATAGACAATGTGCCACAGACGCGGCCAAAAAGTAAACTCGAAACAAAAGTAAGAAAGGCAACATATGTCTGTCTCTCCTGTCTCTTACTGAATGCACAATATTTGTATGTATGTAGGTATATCCTGTATTCCCTCCCTCTCTCTCTCTCTCTCTCTTTCTCTCTGTCTCGCTCTGTATCTGTATCTGCAAGTGTAACTTTCAGTGAGTAAGTATATCTTCAAGTATGCAAACGAAATTCACAAAACAACAGCAAAATAATAATAATAATAATGAAAAAAATAACAACAAAAATACAGAATTTGTCAAAACAAATTATCATAAAATGTTCGTCAAGACGAGAAAACAAAAGACTCTGTCAGTGAGATAGAGAGAGAGAGACTAAGAGAGACAGAGATAAATACTATGAAGTGACAACATAACTGTAAATGAGCAATTTCTCCTTTAAAAGAAAGTGTCGAACGTTGCCTGAGGGCTGCAGGGTGGGGGTTAATATTGGTCATTTTGTTTTTGTCGCCACTTTGATTGAAGGGAAGGTGGATGGCGGGGGGAGGTCTACAAATCAAAATGTTGACAATCACAAAAGTTAAATTATTTCTTCAAACTGCATCTTGAACTTGTAAATTTTTCCTATAAGACTTATATAAATTAACTGAACTCAAATAAGTTAATATAGTATCAAAACTGCCAGATGTAAACATTACGATATACAGTAACGGTCACGAATTTAGAACATTGGCTTTTTTCAAACTTTGATTCTGATTTTCTCGACTTATTGAGAAAAACAAAAAATTGCCAATCAAAATTATGACTTTTCATACTTTTTTTTTTTTTTTGTTCTGCGGCAACAAAAGATTCTTACTAATCTTTTCCTGAAGTACCAATATATAGGGCGCTTAAATCCCCCTCGAATGCGGTATCTTTCTATAAGACGCTTGAAGGGGCCACGATGATCCCCCCCAGATCCATCCCTAAAGGGATAAAATGTTGCTTCTAGCTTATCCTTCTCGAACAATATCAATATTGGGAAGAGGACCTTAAGTAGTTTATGTCATAGACTGACACTAAGAAGAGATAATTTAGTGGTAAGAGAATCTGCTCTTGCTACATACCAAATTTGAGTTTTTTTCAAATAATTTGATTTTATTCTAAACGGGAATAAACCTTTCACTGTTTCATCTCCCCTTGGAATATATCTAATTATAATTGAAATCATATGTCTATATATGTATGTATGTATATATGAAAGTTGATTGGTTTTTCTTCCGATTGGATTGCGTATGGAAAGGGAATGAAATTCACGTACAATCGGTTGTTGTTAAAGTTGAAATGAAACTTCAATTAGCAAAACACAAATCAAAGTCCAGAGCTGGGAGAACCAGAACTTCAACTTCATGTGGCTATCTCTTTTGCTCTATCTAACTCCCTGCCTCTTTCCTTTCGTTTGTAATGTTGTCTTTTTTTTTTTTTGTTTTGGTTTTGGGCAAAAGTTAAAGCTGCGTGCCCAGCAAAGTTGTGGGCATTAAATTGATAGAGTGAGAGGAGAAATGAACCGAACAAGACAAGAGTGGGTGATTTGGGGTCGCTGCGATTTTTCGCTTCTGATAGAAAAACAATTTTTCTACTCCATTTCACGCGTTCAAGGCGGCAGCAGGCAGAGGCAGAGGCGGGCAGCGTAAAGATGCCGCCAGACCGATAAATGTTCGAAATGAAATAACAATAAAATCCAATTTTTTTCCAAACCCAGTCCCCCCCCCCCACTCCCTGCCCTAACACTCTTCGCAAACTCCTCTCTTTTTCTTTCTCCGCTTTACCACATTTTGTCTGTCGCCCACTCGCAAACTATTTGAGCGAAAGTTTACCTCACCCGCCCCTCTACCCAATATGTGACCCAATTTGTTGAACTGGCCTTGTCGTGGTTACCGTTGACTGCAAACCAAAAATCAAAAATATATATGTACATACATCATACCAAATAGAATGATTTGAACAATGACTTGACTAAAAACTATAACTTATTTTCCCGTAAATTGTTTTCCTAACTCATGACCATATGCCATTATATCGATCCTGAATGATAGAGCGATGGAACTAATCAAATCCAGGTCTGAAATAATATCCGATTTTCGATATTGGCGAATTTCAAAATGCTTGTATTTTAGATAATCCTTCTGATTAAGTCAAAAGAGGGCTCCTATTCAATAACAATAAACTATATTAAAGTATCTAAATGTTTCTCTCGAGTCTAGTTTCATCTATTAAAAATATAGTTAGCTGATTTCACGTTTACAGATTTTGTTACTTCAATGGAATAACATCGATCCCTAAAAATTATTTGAGGAACTTTTCCAATATTAAATATTGCAATCTACTGTAAACTTTATATAATTTGGTAAAGTTCAAAAGCATAATTATTTAACTACGGTTCTCAGATTCAAAAATTTCTAAAGATACAGAGATGTTTTGTTTTTGTTTTTAATTTTTAATCGTTATCCATCATTAGCTTTGATGACTGGAAATTTTTTGACTGTGTTTTTGTTTATATTATTATAACAATCTGCGAGTAAATCTTCTTTCATCCATCAAACTTTTGATTTGTTCTAAAGCCAAGACTGGTTTCTGTACGCCCAAAAAAAAAAAATAATGCTAACAACTTTTGTCAACAGAAAGAGAGCGCACTATATGAAATGAGTGGGAGCAGAGCGGTCGAGGGCCAGATAGATACATAGATAGATAGATAGAAAAAGCAGATGTTCAGGTTATTTTTGATTATTATAGTACTTATGTCTGTATCTTTCTGTGCGTGTGTGTGTGCTAACCAGAGGAAGCTGCTAAAGATGAATAATTTGCTTTTTTCGAGTCTCTATGACCTACAACGCGTACATTGACGCTTTGAAACTGATTTTAACCCTGAATTGCATGAATTGTCTTCCGTTTGATGCCCGAATGGAACCAGTTCTAACTCTTTATTCGGAACTAATGGTGGACTCACCATCTAAAGATACCTGTATCTGGTTTATCTGGGGGTAAGACTCTTTTGCTTTAAAACCAAATTGAACTTTAATAATTTCTAATTTGATTTTTTAAAAACCAATTTGTATGGGAATCGGGGAAGCTTTGTTTGGAGTGCTGAACCGGTTCTTACATTAAAGCCTATCCATTAAATCGAATATTTAAACAAGTCTGACAGCCTATTAACTTATTTCTTAAACGAAAAACAGAAAAAAAAAAACAAAATCAAAATATTGATTAACTCTCCACCCGCTCCCCCCGCCCACATATTCGATCGGAGCTCTGACATCAGCAAACAATAACCAAAAAAGCGTTAATTATTGTTTAGTTTAAAGCTCGATTAACAATCCAGCAACGAGCTTAGAACGCCAGCAAACGTTCAGCGCAAAACAACACACTAAATCGCGAGATAGACACAAAAAAACAAAAAAAAAAATCCCCAAAAACGACGAAGCAAAACGAGAAAAGAAGTGAGAACCGAAAAAAAAGAATACAAAAAGCAACCGAGATCGAGACAAATAAAAGTCGGCCAGCGGCCAAAAACGCGCTCATTGCGTGCCTTGTTTTGCGACAAAAGCAACGGGGAAAATTAGCCCACACAGACCCGTTAAACTAGAGAGAGAGAGAGAGAGCGTTCAGGAGAAGGAGCAGAAGGATGCGACACGCATTTGTTGGATTAATTGTGTGCTGGCTGGCAGTTTGTCAACCGCAAGGTAAATATTTTTTGGTAGAGCGGCAACGCGCAGAAACTGACTGGCACACAGGATAATGACAGGATGCGTGCAAGCGAACAAATGAACGAGTGTGTGTCAGTGTGTATGTGTGTGAGTGTGTGTAAATGTGAGCCTGTCAGTGTGTGCTGGGCTTTGTTATTACAGCAATAATTGCAAAATTATCGCTGGATTTGGAGCCTACGTGCGATGCATTTACAATAACAACAACAACATCAACAAAAGCAAATACAAAATGTGAGGTTAGGTTCGAGCTCAGTTTGACAGTTTTCTGGTGTCAAATCCAGAGAGAGAGAGAGAGGTAGAAATACTACCAGAATATACAAATTATGGCATTGCCATTGTTATGTGAAATGAGTAAGGCAAAAACTTAACTTTGAAATTAAACTTTTTAAAAGATTATTCGTTTTTATATGTGATCGATATATCAAATTGAATTTCTGCCTTACCACCCAGAATTTCAACAAGTTTTTGATGGTAAACGAATCTTTTTTGAATAGCCATAATTTGTCGAATAAAAATTATACCCCAGCCACGATTTCTCTTAATTAATCTCATCAGTTTCGACTCCTTGGGCAAGTCTTATCGATTAATCATAAGCGACTTGTTTTGAAATCATACGCGATTCTAGAATCACATTTCGAAACGTGTTCGACTCATTTTAGCGTTAAATTTTAATCGAGAGCGATTATTTTTAATTTATGTTTTAATCAAGAAAGAAAATAATACTAATTTACTCAGCAAGAGGCCTCAAAATAGACTCATCTAGGTGACTTCTGTTTAAACAATCTTCTAAATGCCAGATGGGGTGATAATATTGTCAAAAAGATTAATAAGAATAATCGACAAGAATTCAAAAACTTATAATATCGATGTAATTAATCGAAACTAAGCCATGGCTATGTTTTTTTAAACAATTTTGAGATTTTGAAGTGTGATGTTTATTAACTTTTCTTTCAAATCTTCCTGTACACGAGATCTAAATGAGCATTAAAAATCGTGATGTGCGCTATAAATTCGATTAATTTTGATAGACTTCTCTGTAAATTTCTAATATTATTATTAATATAATTAATATAGTTATTAATGAAGCTTTTATAAGCCGATTTTTCATGCAATCATTCTGTTTTAATATATTTTATATAAGGGCTTGATGTTGGCTTTCTCTTTAGCATTTCAATTTGATTTCCAATAAGTTGATCCCTGATCTCAACTAGTTTTAACTCTTCTTCTTTCACTCAAATCAAAACTTTTAAAAATCTTGCTTCTATAGGTTTCAGTACTTGTGCCAAGTCCGACTTTTGCCTCTTAATAATAATATCATTATCACAAAAAGAACAACAAAAGAAAATAAAGTTAACAAATAATAATAACCATATTCAAATTAGAAACATTTCGCTTTTTTTTTTTTTTTCTTTATCTTTGTTTTGTTGTTTTTGACGCGCGTGTAGAACAAGTTTCTCCTCTGATGGCTGTCGAGGATTATAAATGCATGAAGCTCCGAAACGATTTGATATCTTTTCCTAAAAAGAAAAAAAACAAAAGCTGAAAAAAAAAATATATTACAAAGTTTTGTTTTTTTTTTGGTGTCCAATGAGAAACTTTTCCATTTGCTGCTTTGACGAATGAAACAAAAACTTATGATGATATTTTGTCTTTTGCAGCCGAAGCACAATTTGGTGGCTTTGGAGGCGGAGGTTTCTTTCAGCCTCAGCCCCAGCAATATTATCAACCACAGCCGCAGCAATACTATCAGCAACAACCCCAAGCCTACCGCGCTGGGGGAAGGGCTGGATCCGTATCGAAGGCCAACACAAATGCCTATGAGAGGCAAGTGGATTTAGGCAATAACTTGGAGTACACCCAAGGTGTGTCCAATTCTCGAGCTGTGACCAAACAGAATGGCCAGCGTCTGGTCTCGAATAGTCAGGCGCAAACGAATGATCTGTCCTTGGGTGGCCTGCAGTTGGGCAACACTGTGACACGGACTCGGACAAATGCGAATGGAGCCGTCTCGCAGGGCATTGCCGATCAGTTCCGAGTGGGCAATGTGGGACTAGGCGCCTCTCTGTCACCCACGAATCTGCAACAGGGATTGGGCTTGCAGCGCGGAGCCAATGGCGATGTACGCCTCGGCCTGGGACTGCTCAGTTTCGATTTGAATCCCCATGTCCAGAACTCGAACACTCTGTCCCAGGCTCAAGTGAATGCCCAGGGCAAGGGAGCGCGAGCTGGCTCAAATAGTAATACCCAATCGAATACCCAGCAGTATGGCAATGGAATCAGTGTGACGGACACACGTACCAATTCGAATGCCTATGGACGGACTCGGAATGGTCAGACATCAGCGACGGCCGGTGGTTTCGGTGGCAATGCTTTGACTTATGGACAAACCGGGCAAAGGGGACAAGTGCTTCAACGTCGTCGTCGGCGTCCCAAGCGTCGTGCCCAATATGTGCCATTTGGCTATCCTCAGGGTGGATTCGGCGGCAACTTCGGGGGCAACTTTGGAGGCTTTGGCCTGGATCGGCCACGTCGTCAATTTGGAGGAGGTTTCGGCGGTGGGTTCGGCGGCGGTGGATTCGGAGGCGGCGGCTTCGGTGGCGGCGGCTTTGGAGGCGGTCCGGGTTTTGGCTTTGGTGGTGGTGGCGGCCCCGAATTCGGTGGTGGTGGTGGACCCCAAGAATTTGGTTTACAGCAGCAACAGGGTGGTAACCGCAAGAAGAACAAGAATCAAGCCCATGGTAATGCCAATGCCCATGGTGGTCCTGGGTTCAATCAGCAGGCATCGACCAATAATCATGCCAGCAACGGTGATACGGGCTCAAGTAGCATTGGATCGAATATAGCTCAAGATGGCAGTAGTGGTCAGGTGAGGATGACTCTAATATAAGGCAAAGAGAATTTTAAAAATTGATCCATCGATTCATTTTGCAGGTGAGCTCTGCGAATACCAACACGCACAGCAGTCACACGGCCCAGGGCATTGACGATTCACAGAACTCACAGAGTCAGGCACTCAATTTCCGTCCGGGTGAGCAACAGGCAGCGAATGCCAATGCCAATACACATCACACACAAACGGGCAATCGGGATACATATACATCGAATAGCGGTTCCAGTTCGACGAATAATAATCAATTTGGCACCGCCACAAATACGGCCAACACCAATTCACAGGTGACACGCGATGGCGACACTGGCCAACAAGATGCCAGTAGCGATGCCAGCAGTCAGTCAATATTCCAGGGCAACCAGGGTCAAGGCAATGCGGCGGCCAATACAAATGCCCAAACCAGCTCGCAACGCGGTCCAAATGGATTTGTCTCGAATTCGGCATCGAGCAGCGCAACTGCCACAAGCGAAAATGGCCAATCGGCTAATGCCAATGCCAATGCCAATGCGGGTGGTGCTGGTGGTTTCAATGGAGCGAATGCAGGTGCCAATGGCGGTGGATTCCCTGGCGGCGGCGGCGGCGGCGGTGGAGCAAATGCCAATAGCAATGCCTACGGTGGTTTCGGCGGCTTTGGCTTCTTTGGCCGTTAGTACCACCAAAACTTTCACCCCACTCACATTTTTTTTTTTACATGTTTTATCAAGCACAAAAATAATAATAAAAAAAAAACAAACTGCATTTGTTAATATTAAGTAAAAAGAAAAAAAAACCAATGCACCACAATTTTTGTTTTGCAACACTTTATTTGGCACTTGTTTGTGAAGTTTGTTGCACTAATTCTCACTGTTTCAATACATTTTATTATTGTGTTCCATTGCCATAACATTCCTAAATTGTTCTTGGCAATCATTAATAGTTATGTTTAATGTTCCGTTCTTACAACGACTATGATTCTTGTTTCATTTCCATGTGCCATTCCAATTCATTTCTATTTCGTGCAACATTTAACATAGGTGTTTTATCTATTGCCTACTTTTGGGCTAAGAGTTTCAATGTGTCATCGGTTCATTTTTCTATGCAGTGCGTTCTCGGGCTCAACAACAAGTGCGCCTGCAACGTTGGCAAAGACCTAGCAGCAGCAGCACCACCACTACCACCACGACTACAACCACCAACCGTGTGAACGACAACTTTGAGTATTTGTACATCAATCATTCGTCTAGATTGGAGGATCTTGGAACATCATCAGCACCCATCAACACATCCGTTGATACGTTTGCCCAGTTCGATAGCAGTCAGCGACAGGGACGCACATTCGGGACCATCTATGACTGGATTGTCAGTCTCTTCTCGTCTTCCTGTGTGAGTCCTTGTACTCTTGATGCATTTCAGCAACAAAAATGCTGTGAAACATATGTGGTCGGTCAGCCATTAGGTCCACCACCTCCACCCCCACGACCGCCTCCACCGCAATCCTGCTGTGGTCCTGTACGTCCTTATCCACCGCCACCACCACCACCACCGCCACCGCCTCCTCCGCCGGCTGCTTATCCTGCCTATCCGCCGATTGTGCCCAACAAAAATACACCCGTTATGGTTGTGGCCACGCCCATTAATTGTTGCACTGTGTGCACGTATACTTACTATGGCCCACCGCCATGTGGAAGATTCAACAGCAACAACAACAACAACAATAATAACAACAACAACGACAGCAGTGATAACAAAAAGGTAACGATCTATATTCCACCTCCATACTATGGATAGCTAAAGCAGGTCGTAAACGAAAATGATGAATATATCCTCAGCGGAGGGGAGTGGAAAGTCTGATATTATAAAATATTCAATAATATGTGTGTTTAAGTGAATGTGTTTCTTGTTTTTTTTTTTTTTTTTTTTGAGTACTAACAGTGACTTAGAGTGAGACAAATAAAGAAATTATAAATTTTCGTTTCGGATTTCTCCGAATTATATGTTTTCTTTTTTAAAATGTTTGCCTATTTCAATGATCAACTCAAAGCCCAAATTGAGAGCATTAAAATCAAGTAATGTACAGGGCTGGACTTCTCGAAAATGGCGCCTGCATAGAGTATTCTTATGATGGTCTAAAAGGCCATGGAACTCAGGTTTTGCTTGGCTATAATAAATTTTTACTACTCTATGGGGAATAGTGTTGAAATATAAATTTAGGAGAGTAGATATAGATTTTAAAATCTGACTTTTGAAAAACTTGAGATTCTTTTCTTTCTTTTTTTTCGTTTTTGTAAGTTTATAAAAGTGTGTTGTGTGGTCTTAAACATTTTGATATCTAAAGTTGTCTTTTTTTTGCTCTGCACTTTCCGCTTTTTGTGGCCTTTGTTGTCGTCGTCGTCTCTCTCTCTCTCACTCTTTCTCTGGGTGCCTTTGTGTGACGGCTGTAGCGAAGGTCTACAAATTTATAACTAAGAAGCAAAGAGCTGGCAGGCTGCCACATACGAAAGGACGACATGCAGGACATGTCACGTCAGCGACACAACACAACACAACACAAACACAAAGGCCCGTGATAACTGCAGGCAGAATGTGTTCCCTGATAAGACTTTCCAAAGAGACAGAGAGAGAAGGGAAGACCTAAGACCTAACCCACATACATAGTATATTCTCCTTCCCAATTGGGGACACATTGCGCCGCGCTCTCTTTTGTCATTTTTCATAATGTTTAATTTATATTCAGTTCAGTCTAAACAAAACACAAAAAAAAAAAAATTAAATACAATACCACATACATTAAGAATAGTGTGAGAGAGTGAGGTAGGAAGTGAGAGGTAGGTGAAGGTAGTGGAAACCCAAGCCAGGCCAACCCAACATAAAGTCTAATGGAAAGTTATTGTTTAAATGCTAAGTTCCTAGTAGAAGGCCTGTTGGCGACGACGCGCCGGAGTGGCGGCCACATAGCGACGTCCCTGGCTACCGCTGGCGACAGCGGCTGGGGAAATAGATCCTCCGTCGGTGGCGGAGTACAAGAGCAAGGGGATCTCCTCAACACTGGTCTGTTGCTGTTTAGCCGAATTGCGGACACCCGATCGCAATAGTTCATCGGCCGACAGGCGTCGCAGGGCGGGGGCTGCAGCCACAGCGGGAGCGGCAACTGGTGTTCCTTCGAGCAGCTGATCCTCATCGTTTTCGGGTTGCTCGAGGGGCTGATCCTCGGGCTGGGCCACTGCAATGCTGTTACCCAACACTACTGGTCCCTCAGCTCCCTCAACGGCATTCTCGTTGTCAGCTGCCGAAATGGAACTGCTCTGGAGCAAAGCCTCGATATTCTCCAAATTGGACAATCCATTGATCTGCAGCTGATCATGCAATTCACTAGGGATGGCTATGGCCTGGACATCCTTGTGTCCCGAAATGCCATTGGGTGTGGGAATGAATTGAACATTTTCGGGAATCTGATCGGTGGGATAAACAGGCACCAGTTCGGCCTCATTGTCGTTGCTCGACTTCAGCAGGATCAACGAGATTGGAACGATCTTTTTGAATTTCAGGAGGACCAACTTCTTAATGGCCACGGCTCCGGGAAACACACGGGTCTGTGCTGCATGGGGCTTGGCGATTAGGGCACGCTGCGATTGCTGGTTCGGATGATAGCGATGGACCCGATGGCCGGGCACATGGCGAGCTGCAAAACAAAAAAACGAAAAAAAATAAGATAAATTGGCCAATCAGTTGCCCATTTAGAGAAAGTTCTTGGGCGATTTCTCTTCAGTTTAGTTAATTAAAAAAAATTGATAAAAATGTATGATTGGGTCAAAGATTGATTCTCAGCCAAAATGAATAGATTCGCCAGAAATTAAACTTAACGGTATGTTAAGAAAATTACGTTTTTTTCGTATATTTTTTTGATTAACCATATGAAATTAAATGATCCATTCTTATGCCAAATCAGAGCTTTGGGACTCTATTTCATAGTTCAGACAGACAAATTTAATTACAATGATTACAAAAACAATGGTCACAAGATCTCACAATGAATAAACAACTTGCGAATGGATGGATGGATGGATGGATCGTTTTAAAGATTATTAAACAATTTTCTAGGCATATATTTATCTACTCACCATCACTGACAGCGACCAGCATAGCCATGCCGATGGCCAAGAAAGCAAATAACTTAATTGCCATAATAATGATTCTAATGATGCAGATGAAGGAAAAAAGAGGGCTGGAACTAAAGCTGGAAGCTAGAACTGAAACTGAAGCTGGAACTACTGGGCTGTATTGTGGTGTGTCGCTGGGGAAGCGCCTCTAATAAATGGTTCAACAAGTGCCCCAGCAAAGACATTTTATATAGACGACTAGTCCGCCACAGACATCAAAATCGTTTTCGTATTAAATAAAAAAACAAAAGAAAACACATTAGACGAATGCGAATGGAAAGGAATACAGAAATAAAGCAACACTAAAACTTCAAAAAAAACAACAACAGAAACAGAAAAAAAAAGAACAGAAACATAAAAAAATGGCAAATTATTAAACTATGCAAATGCCCACTCCCCAAGAGGGATACTAGTTAGTGAAGGGGCCCAACACGAAATGCTAGTCAACTGATTTATGCTTGTGGAATCAGAGTTTTTTTTTTCCCCCGACTACTGATACACTGATTCCGATGCCGATGCCGATGCCAAATGCAGCGTTAAGCTAATTTGCCAAAGAAAGAAAGAACAGGAAAAAAAAAAAAAATTAGAGAGAGAATCTAAGTCGGAAATTTGCATTTTGGGTCGTTCGAACGGAAAGTTCCCCTCCCGATGCCAAATTTTTTATTTTGCTTTTTGGGTCAGAAGTGAGATTTTCAATAAGTCAAGTAAAAGTTTTTGCTGCTCTTATGGTTGTTGTTGTTCCATTTGTCATTGTCCAAAGTGGGCGACGACTCCTATATACATACATACATATATAAACTAGAAATTCTCATTCTAGGTCATAGTTCAGGTCAGACAATTCCTTTGTGGTCAACATGTGGGAAGCGTGTGCCCTCAATTAGATATGGCAAAATTTTCGGTCCCCCCCACTCCCTCGATCATTCTATTCATCTATAATAGTTTAAATCAATCAATATACATATGTATCTATATGTAGATGGTACAAAGAATTGAAAGACATAAATAAAAATGAATAGACAAGAAAAAGAACAAACGACTTGAATAGAAAGAAAAAAAATTCAAAATTGATTTCTCCCTTTTCTTATTCAACAGTTTTATTTGAGATACTAAGTCAAGATAGATACATTTTATGTGGATTCTAAACGGTTATGACTGTCATATATCATCTAACTATAGTGTATTTGTATATTAATATTACAAAGCTTAATTTAAACAAATTAATCAATTCGGATTTCTAAAAGCTTCATCTCATTTCCATGACCAAAAACTAAATAAGTGATAATCTGCATATTAGTATCATTTAAATATATATAAAATGTATAAATTCTTTTAAATCACAAATTTATCAGGCAAATACAAAGAGAGTAACTTAAAGTCGGCCATGATCATAGCAGTGTCAACAAAATTTAAGCTCTACAATAATGCTTCACTGCTGCTCCATAATTACGTATACGCAGTGTGCTCTTTTAAGATGTCTTTACTATTTACTGTTGCTTTTACATGTCATTTGCCCAACAGATAAATTTTAAATTATTTAAAATTAGACAAAATTGTAAAAAAATAAGTTCCATTAATTGATGGTTTTAATTTTTCTTCAATCATTGACCTTTTCGTGGAAATGCTCCAATTGGAAATTAGCATAAAAAATGTTAAATCACTTTAAAATTTTATTTTGAATCTTTTCATTAATTTTTTACAGATTTTTAAAATTAAAATAAAAAAAATAATCCTTTAATTTGTAATAAAATCTTAAAGAGTAATATTTTGACTATTATTAAAAAAAACCAAAAATCATTTAGAATGTGGAAATTATGCTATGTGGATCTAAGAATGCATGACAGAAAATTTTGATGAAAAAAATCTTAATCCCATGAGATAATATGGTGTATTAAAGTCGCCAAAATGTATGCAACAAGCAGAAGAAAGATTCTTCGACTCCATAATTATATATATTCCTGATCAGCAAGAATAGGTTTGCAGCTTGTCCAATTTTTACAAATTTTGTCAAGAAAATTTTTAAAAAGATGAATATATTTTTGTTAGAAGCTAAGAGCCAAAAAAATATATATAAAAAAAAAAAAATGCACAAAAATATAATACAAATAGAATCGTGATAACTTAAAAAACCAAAAACGATTTAACATAGGGTAAAACCATTGAGAGGAAAAATAAGCACTTTTTTTTAAAGTACTCCTATATAAGAGTAAAAAATAAATAAATGATAAATAAATTACAATTTTTTTGTTCGAAAATATTTGTTAATTAAGAGATTAATTTTAAATTCCTAAAGTATTTTTATGAATTTTTTAATCTGTCATTTGGGCTGTATTTTTGGTGAATTTCTAAGTAAGTGCAAAAAGTTATAATTCAGTTTGATAGCAATTTAGCAAAGTTTCATGAAATTTGAATACCCCAATCTTTGGTCAGTTTTTAATGGGTTAATACTAAAAATCTTCTAGCATTTCAATCTCTACATTGTGGAGTAAATTCAATTAATTTCCAAATTACATTTTAGCACGTTTTCTTAACCTTTTGCTAGCAACAAGCAACAAAGTTCTTGTCTACCAATTTAGGGCAGTGTCTGCTTTCACTCCAATGAACGAGCTCAGCTGGAGCTGGGCAAGAGATTAATTTATGGTTTTAGTTAGTTTCATCTCTCCGACTGTCCGACTGTCTCTCTAAAGCTAATCAAATTTATTTCACTGCTACCAAAAAATTGCAGCGGCATTTCAATAATTTAAATTTCCTACAGCTAACTGAGCTACTGTGTGTGTTGGGCCACCAGCTAGGTAGACACTTATGTACCTACATATATATATACATACATCGTTCCATTCCTTGGCTCCGTGTTGGCAGCTGCGGCCAGCCAAACATATTTGTGCGGAGGCCCATTAAGAGCGACATAAACAAATGTTTTAATAACCAAATTATGCAAAAAAAAAAAAAACGAAAAATTAAATGAAAAGAAGATGAAAACAAAAAGAAAGAAAAAAAAAACACAGAGAAACAAGCAAATAACAAATCCAACAACGCAATGTATTCATTAGCCTAGCCGGAGTCTGGCTTTTGGGTCTGGGGTTTGGTTTGGTCAGAGAGTCTGCAAAAAAAGAAAGAACGCGAAAAAAAGTGAAGCGGGAAGCGCTTTTTCATGCTAATGGAAATGCATAAAAAGGGCATAAATACTCATTAGGCCAATGCGTGTGTGTGTGTATGGGTATATGGGTGTATGGGTGTCGGTGTATATTTATATGTATGTGTGTGTTTGATGTCTAGGGTTGGGCAAAGAAAGTTTCGCCCCTTTTGGGGGTCAAGCGTTGGGGTCAAATGCTTGGAAAGTTTTTCTGTATAAAGGTTCTATTTTTGGGCAAATTCTATTAATTGGAATTCATCATCAAAATTGGCCCCAAAGGGAAAGAATAGAAATCGTCACACATATTTTTGAAATTATGCAAAATTTAATTATTTATGTATATGCTAAACAATGCAAATTACTTAATGAACTAGTTCATCAAATGATACAGCTAACAACAATGTTGAATAGCATTTACTGCTGGATAATTAAGTAGATCAATTAAATGGAAATTAATGCAAACTTAAAGCTTACTTTGATAATTCTATGGTGTAACAATAAGCCTGAGAACAGAAGATAGGAAAAAGATATTTGGAATTAATTTGATTTCACTGCCATCATGAACTAGTTCAATCAAATGAGACCTTTAGCAAGAAATTCAAGAAAAAATTTAAAAACACATTTTTTATAAAATATTTAATAGATCTGTGTGAAAATGAACAAGTTAATAGAAGCTGTTCAATCGCAGTATATTCTGAATGAAATATCACATAAGTTAACTGAACAATGAGAATCGTGGTTCAAATCCCAAGCTAGGTTATGGATGTTGTAATCATCTAAGCTTATGGCCATAGTTCTTGAAAAAAATAGTTAGATTACAACTATATTCTATACTAAATAATAATAATAACAATATAAGTTGTCCCAGTTCCAGTAACTTTTAATGAAAAGGACAACATAAATTATTATTGAATTTGTTTTTATTCATACTGTATTTAAGTTTAATTTTGCTATTATCAAGTTAATCATACCAAAAGTTCCAAGCTTGTATGTATTTTAAGAATTAATTAATGAAAATTTTTTACTTTTACTTTTGCGAATTTTAGATAAAGAACTAGTTCTTTCTATTGCTGTATTTTTGCCAAAAATTATAACTAAAATGGATGAAAGTGAAGAACATACATTTGGACATTGTACATTTTGTAATGTTTAATGAAATAACAAAAGTTAAGTTAAAGTTATACTATATAGTTATTTACGCTAAGTTATATTTTATTCAGTTTTTCCCAAACTATTTCGAGGGGTTTTCAAGGAAAATTCCTTAAGTGATTCGAATTGTAATTTCTGGTAAACAATTAACTAATCCTTTTAATTTTATCAGTTGAACAATCAATGCAAAACAATTTTTAGTTCAACTTAAGTTCACTGAACATAAGTTTATCCTATTCTGGAATATTTGATTTGCATGATAACGATCGCACATGTAAAATTATGACCTACGGCCAGCGATTTGAACCCTAATACGACCTACGAACTAAGCGGTCAACATCAGCGACAAAATTTATTTGATTTACAAACCCGAAGCTGAAAACACGAGAGCATTGGCTCTCTCGCGCTTTTGACCAGGTCCAAAGAACCAACAAGACCAAAACAAAAACAACAAAACCGACTAACGACGAAAAGACGATTCTAGAGGGCCAGACATAAAAAGCGACGGACGCCGCGCACGCTCAAACAGTTTAGCAAACGAAATCTGTGTCTGTGGACCCCACGAGAGGAGTCGCAAACCATTAAAAAACAAAAAAAAAAAAATAAGAAAAAGAAAAAAATTGACAAAAAGAATTAAATTAAATATAGATAAATACCATTCGACGCCATACAAAAAATCAACAACAACAACAACGACAAATTCTGTGTATATCAAACGTGTGTGAGTGTGAGAGAGTGAGAGTGTCTGTGTGAGTGTGTGTGTGTGTGTGTGTGTGAGCGATGGGCAAACTTTTGCTATGCCTAAGCCTGGCTCTGGCCATCTTGGCCTCCGCCACGGTCCAGGCCGAGACCATGAAGATGAAGTCCAATGAAGCAACGGCCTCAACATCATCGACAGTGGCACCTGTTACCGAAGCCCCCGTAGTGGAGCAATCCACCGAGTCACCCATTGCGGATATGGCGTTGATTGGTAGGGATAAACAAAAAGAAAACAAAACACCAAAAACATAAAAATCATATTCAAGAAAACCAACAAAATTATTGATTTTGTGTTTAAACCGATTTAATTTTTTTTTTTTTTTAAAAACAAATCTTTTTTTTCATGTGACTTTTGTGATGAAATGAATATGTGCAGAAAGCATCACGCCCACTGAGAAGACGCCCATGGCGAGCTCCTCAAACGAAGAGCTAGTTAAGCAGCTAACGACCGAGGAGAAGAGTGATCCTCAACCACATACAGTGGCTGATTTCATAATACATCCATTGATTGCCTTCAAGCCGCGTCAGAATGGCCCCATCGAAGAGGGTAAACAGGCATCGTCGGCCACACCAGCGCCGGCTACCACATGGTTGTTCGGCATGAATCCCGCCCAGGGTTTGGGCTCATCGTTCTCCACATTGGCCGGATCCGTTTCTGGTTGGTTCAACGATCGTCTGGCGGCAGCTGGCCAACAATTGCCCGGCCTTGTTGATACCCCAGTGCGCGAATCCAGCTCCACCAGCAGCTCAACCACAACAACCACCCAGCAGCCAGACATTGTGGTAAGGTTGCAGCAGCGACCACAGAGACGTCAGCCGGTGAATGCCAATTTCAATGGCAATGGCAATCGCAATGGCAACGGCAATCGCAATGGCAATGTTAATGGCAATGGCAATCGTCGTCGTCAGCAACAGAGACCGAATCGTTTCAATAATCGTCCTAATCGTCTTGACTCTCTGGAGGATGATGACGAGTTTTATTATGATGATGATGATGAATTCTATCCAAATCAGCATTTCGATGACGATGACGAAGATGATGTCGATGTGAATGCCCAAAACGACGATGACAACGATGACGAGGTGGCTGCTGCCGCCAATAACGACGACGAGGATGTGGACGATCAGGCTTCCGTGGAAGAGAAGCCCGTGAAGAAGCAACGTAAACAGCCAGTGAATCAACGCCGCAAGTTCTCCTCTCCTCAAACGGTAAGCAACAAGCGTCGCAATCAACAGAAGCCACAGAATTTCGCCTTACTCGAGGAAGATGATGAGAACGAGGACTTCGATGATGTTGAAGACGATGATGAGGATGCCGATGCTGATTCCGTAGAGGAAACTAACAATGCGCCAAATTTCTTTTATGGCCAGTCCACTAGACGTTCCCAAAACCAACCAAATTTCATTCAACGCGGCCAACAGAGCATCATCAGCCAGATCCGTCAGTTTACACGGGGCCAAACACCCGCCGAGCTAGGCGCAACACTGCGCAGGACGCAATCCTCTAACGGAGGATCAGCATCTGGGGCCCACACAAAGGCATCGCGTCGTCCACAGCAGACAACATTTCTATTGAATCGCAATGGTCAGACTGTTTATGTGGCACCCGAATTGCTAAACTATCCCTATGCCTATAATGCTGGCCCAGCTTCAGCGGTTCCAGTGAAGAGACAACGCCCCAATGTTCAATCATCATTCCCCCAGCCTCCTCTGACCGTGCCAGTGCGTCGAGGACCAGGTCGTCCCACACAATACATTACGATACCCTGGAGCCAGTTGGGCCTATCGCCGCCCGATCAGCAATCGATTGTCTCTTTTGCCGAAGGTCTACAGGCTCAGCCCTTGATTCTGAATATCCCTGAAAGTGCCATCACTGGCTCCACGAGTGGCTCTACGAATCAAAAGACCCAAAAGAAGAAGCAACGTCCGCAACTGACTGCAGCTGCAGTGCCTCTACTTGCCGATGCATCCCTCATGGACATCTTCCAGCCACCCCAAATCCCTCCATCCCGGACGGGAACGACCAGCAACAAGCAGCCCATTCTGATTGCCGCCAAGCCAATCAAGGCCAATAATGGAGCAACTGCAACTGCAGCGGCCACTTCCACGGGACTATTGCCCACACGGATTCGTCCTGGCACCATCGTGGAGAAGGCTCCAGCTGTGGCCGAGGCTGTGCCCGAGAAACAATCTCCATCTCCCAGCGAGCAGCCAGCAGCAGCAGCTGCGGCAGCAGAGATGCCATCTTCCTCCGCCCCCACAGAAGTATTGCCAGCGGCTGGAGGCGCAGGGGAGCCACAGGAACAATATATCATTGTGGGCAATGATGATGAGCCCGGCTTATCACGCCAGGCTGCCGTTCAACCCGCCTTTGGCGATGCTCGCTATGTATCCTATGGCGATTTCCATCCCTATTTCGACTATCGGCATCAGAATCGACGATTTGCCTTGCGCAAAACTGGACGCCAATTGGGCCAGGACGATGAGCAGGATGAGGATCTGGAATAGCTTGTAAAATTCTCTCGCTAAACTGACTAAAGAATCAATAACAAATACAAAACAAAACGAATATAAAAATGCAAAAAAATCAAAAAATGAGTGCTACACAAAAAAAAAATTTTATAATAAATTTTTTTCTACATTTTTTTTCACGTGTCTGTGTATGTGTGTGTGTGTGCGTGAGTGTGTTTATAAGCTTACCTGGCCAAAAAGAAAAAGACAAAAACACACAAAACTTTGCCAGTTGAAAGTTCATTTTTTCCATTCATTCATTCGATTGATCATCGTTTGTTGACCCCAACGAAGAGTTCAGATGAGTTCTTTTTTTTTTTTTTTTTGTGTTTTTTTGGTTTTTTTTTTTGCATATTAATGAGCTTTGTTCTTTGACCGATTTTTGGTTTTGATAATTGATTTTTTTTTCTTTCTTTTATGCAAAATGAAAGCCAGTTTTTTGCATAGTTGATTAATTTATGCTAAATCATATCGATTAACGGTAATCTGTGTATAATTCATGGATTAACCTTTATTTAAATGGAATTTTGAGAATTAACAGTTTTCCTAACCGATTTTGAAGCCTTCTTTGGGGTTCTGATAAATCACAGTTTAGATAGTTAGTTAGATTAAACGATTGTCTTTGATTATGAAGTCATAATCGGTTAATAGTTGTTATCGAGAAATTATTGGACAATTATCTCAGAATTGAAGCCAATTGAAATCGAATGAATGATAAGGAAAATCGATAGATTTTAAATATTTCTAGTAAAGAAGATTGATTTCATTCGATTTTTTTTCTTGTTAGTAAGGATTTATACCGAAGATTAGAATAGTGAGCATCTAGGAATGTATTTCGATTATATATTCGATTCTTTTCACATTAGTTGAAAGTTTTTTAGTTTCTTTTTAAAGAAATGAAAATCGAAAATCTCTCTTTATTTTTTGCAATATTTATACATATAATATAAACAGATTTAAAGCTCAAAAACACACTCAAACTCTCACACAATTGGAAGTACACACATACTGATAGTTACTTAGGCAAAGAAATACATTAATCTTGTTTCAGCAATAACAATCACCTCAGGGTCCCAGAAAGTATCCCAAGCATGAAAGAACTATTCAGTCACATTTCATCTTGAGAATCTTGGCAAAATCTTAGACTTGGAGAAATGGCCTCTGGCCACTTCTAACGATTCGTCGACAGACGGACTACCAATGCTGATTAAGATGATGATGATGCGAGTGAGCTACAGAATTTGCATAATCATGCTAAGCGCGCGGCACTACACACACACACACACACACACACACACACACACACACACACACACAATGCCAATGTGCTGGCCATCAAGCCATGGTAGATGGTTGGATTCGGAGAGACAACGACATTATTAGGGCAACATGCGAGCACTTGAAGCAATCGCCAGCCAAGTTGACAAACGTCCAATTGTCGATGCCTCCATTCGTCAAGTGTTGGATTGTATGAATGAATGGAGAGTCGGATGGATGGATGGATGGATGGATGGATGGATGGATGGATGGGAATACTGAAAGGCACACCGCGATACTTCACAGGGCCTTAGGGCAAAAAATTTTGCCCCAACCCCCCTCGCCTGAGCAAAGTTAGCGGCCATGAATTATGCCCCAAAAATGGGGTGAATGTTCAGTTAAGTGGTCGATCAATGTTTAAAATTTAAAAATTCAAAATGTGAATTTCTAGTTTGGGTCGCGCTCTAACCGTAAATATCATTCGAAATTCTCTAAATATTCTGTAGAAACTTTGAATTTGAACTCTCTTATTAAAATTCGGCAACGTGCTAAAGGCAAATTAGTTTCTTCTACCCATAATTGATTCCTATTATGTGCACAAGAAGAAAAGAAAATGTTGAATGCCAAAAGAATGCCAAAGACGCCGACTTTATGGTTGGCTTCTTTCTCAGCTGCTTGCTTCGTCCATTGAACTTTCAACCTGTACGTACCTGTACCTGTACGTTCTGTTGTATATATGTATTCTGTGTATTTTTGGCCGCCGTCTCATAATTTGGACTTAAATCAATTTATTAGAAATTTTTGTTTCGGCCCAAACTTTCTTTAGCTTTTTCTGCATATGTTTTGCACATTTGATTTTTGACATTTGACATCGTTGAACTTTTTACAATTTTATGCTAATTTCTTTCTGGCATCTGTTGCCAGTTTGCGGTTTTTTTTTTTTTTTTTTTTTGTTTTCTGTTTTCTTTTTTTTTTTTTTTTTTTTGGGCTTTTGCCGCTTGTGTCTTTTGTCTTTATGTTTCCAGGCGGATTTTGGTTATTTGTTTAAGAATAATTTTACCATTTGGAAAAAAGATTAATAAATACAATTTATTTAAACAATTTCTAAGCTTGTTTTGTTTTCTTTTTCTTAGTTGTTTTCTATCTTTTTTTTTATTTTTTTTTGGCCAGACTTAATCTTAACTGTAAGTTAAGTAGGCAATAGCTACCAGAAATATGACCTTAATTGCAAAATAGATAAATTAGTAAATTCATATGGAATTTCAAATCATCTTCATATGATAGTAGTTAAGAACTTCTAGTTTAGTCACCCTTTAGAAGGAAGATCTCGGAAATGTCTTAGTCATTGAGTTAGTTGTCAGTCAATATCCATGACTAACTGCTGGCTTAAAAATTAAAAATCCTTTGCCAATCAGAATCCAACGAGATGAATTCCACGTTCACCAATTCCTCATCAATTGCGAACACCACTCCACTTGAAGACGGATACAAGGTGGATGACAATTCTACACGGGAGGCTATTGATGAATTCACCTGGCCCCAAGTTCTGGTAACCCTGGCGAATGGATTCTTCCTTCTGTTATGCGATGTGATTGCCCACCTCACCGTAATAATTATAACCGTGGTCGTAAGTCGCAAATGTCTAAATTTAAAATTAAAACGAACTGCCGAGCATGCGTTTTATTGTACATTGGCTTTTGTGTCGCTCACCAGCGAATCGCTAATTATAAGTCATTCCTGGTGGATGTTGGATTTGATTGGCAAACGTAATTGCGATCTGGTTCACATTGCCCTCGGCCTGATGGTGCTGTGCATCGGACTGCTGGGCATCAGTGTGGAGACATATCGCAAGCGTTTGAAATCACTGAAGCACTTGGAAACTAACGTCAATCCACCTGTCGTCCAATTGACCACACACGGGGCACTGGGCTTCTGCGGATGTGTGCTCAGTGCCGTTTGCTTGGCCACCGGAGTGGCGCTGCTCTTTGTCAGCAATCTGCCATTGCATCTAACGCATCGATTCTGCGGTCTCTTGGGATTTGTCATATTAATGTTTTGCCAATGGCATGCCTATAGTACGGAATATGTTCGTCGGCATTGGCGAATGCAATCGATTCGGCTCCTTAAATGGACCACACTGATGGCAACAATAGCATCGTCCATTTCCGAGTTCCGGGCGATCACCCGGGACTTTGTGTTTATATTACCCAAAGAAATATTCGAGACCATTGGGGTCAATGAGAGGCCTCCACATGCTTATCAGGATTAAATGTTCCTTTCAAAAATTAAATTTTAAGCTAGACCCTTGGTGGAAAAATTTGCATTTTTTATAATAATTAATATGAGACAAATGAACTGTATTAAGGCAATTTAAGAAAAACAGTCAAAAGTAGACAAATTTAAAAAAGAAATTACTTAATTCTCTATCCTACTGCTCGTCTGCTACTTTAATTATTTTTATTACTCTAATTACATTGACAGTATCCATGGCATTTATAATTTTAATAACTTCCATTAATTATCATAAATACATCACTAAAAACCATTAAAAGAAATTGACAATTAATGTAAATAATTATTAAGTTTAAACAAGAAAATTACTCATAGTTAGTAGTTTAGTTTAGTCACCTTGAAAAGCAAAATTCTGCATAATTTTAGTAAGTAAAAAAAAATATGTAAAATTTTATAAAATGACTATTTAAAATAATAATCATGAATATTCAGTTTTTTATTAAAATTTGTTGTCATGAAAGATGATTTTTGAGTCATAGAAGATTTCATTTTAAATCTACTTCACCTTTTGAATATTCTTGATCAGCATTTCAAGTGGAATAAGTAGCTTTAAAAACTTTTCAAATGTGGAAAAAAATGGAGAGAGTTAAATAAAATTAACCAAATGTTGTAGGAGACTTTTTTGACCCCACAAACTATATATATTCTTGATCAGCATTAGAAGCCGAGTTAAGTCATATTAACTTTATTCTCTCAATTGGAAAGCTACTAGAATGAAACTTGATATTTAAGAAATTTATTGCTTAATTGATATTAATTTTGGGCATTTGTCGGATCGGACCACTATAACATCTAGCGATCTAGCCATGCAAAACCCAATTTTATTATTAATAAGATTTATTATTAAATAGATCTATTATTTAATAAGATTTCAAAATGTCTGGGACTAAAAGGGTAAATTTTGGTAACTTTCCCGTTTTATTAGATTTAGAATGAACTGAAACAAAATAAACTAATGTACTTGATAATTTGATTCGAATTAATATACTTCTCATATTTCTATTGAGATTGTTGAAGAGTTTTACAACAGATCGTTTGGCTGGCACTTTAATGTATACAAAAAATTTGTGATGGAATTTATATAGACTTTTTTTCGTTTCGTTCTTTTTTCATTTTTCTTGTTTTTGGATTCTTTGATTTTTTGTTTGCTTTGCCTTCCCCTTTGTGGTCTGGTCTCTATGCTTGCAATTACAAGTAAAAAGTTGAGTGAAAAATTGTTGGTAGTTAATTAACTAGTTATGGCCATGCAAGTACTTTGGGTCTTCCGTTTATTCGCACACATTCACACACAGCTATGGCGGTGTAACCAATAGGTTCAAACAGGTCAAAGGTTCGGGTGTGCGTGCGATCGTGCGATTTAGCTGATCGGTCTTTTGAGCATCGTCGTCGTCGGTCGTCCGTGTCGATCGGTGGAGCTCTTGAGTACTATATGATCGCCGGTTAGCCAGATGACTTAAACAGTTTCGCATGCGTCGCTGACTTGGCCATTTCACAAAATAGTTTTTCTTTCATATTCTTTTTCTCTCTCTCTCAAGATGATGCCAAATGATAATGATGATGATGATGATGATGATGATGATGATTGTGTTTTGGTTGGGTTGTGCGTGTGTTTGATTGTTTTGTCATTAGCATGACCAAAAAATGTAAGGTTGGCGCTTTTGTCCCGGTTACCCTCGTGTGGTTATGGAGGGTCACTGAACCAAACATTAGGCCAGCATCCATCTAGCATATTTTTATTATGTCTTTTCTCGCATTTCTTTTCTCTCTGGCCACTTGAAAATTATGCCGACGTCGCTGTTGCCGCCGCCGTCTTCGGCGGCAATTATGTCAATTCTTTTCTTTTCTCTGGTGTCGACCAATCTCTTCTTTGCTTCGTCAAATTCTTCGACGATTTAGAACTTTTTGCATAAAAAGCCAAAGGCCGAGATGTTGTCTGTACAGTTCTCTAGAACTTTGCTTACAATTAGGAAGTAGAGAGTCAAAGAAAACGACGAAAACAACAAAAGGATGTCCAAACTCAGTTGTTTGTTTGTGCTACTGAGTTGTTGCTCTCTGTTGGCCTGGGCAGAGCCACGCCTACAGCAGCAGCAGCAGCTGCAGCAGCAGCTCAAGTTGAAGCAATTCAATCAAATGTCCTCACCCCAACATCCGTATCTATTTCTAACCATACCACGTGGTCGAGCCAATGCGGGGGCTGTGGTCCAAGGTTTCGAGATTGTCGAAGAGCCCGAGGATGACGATGATAATGAACTTGATGACCATTTGGATTTGGCCCACAATGATGATCTCGACGATGATAATGACGATGATGCAGACGCCGTTCTTGACGATGACGACGACCATGAAGAACCACAGATGAACCGACAGCACAATAAATTTGCCCGCCACGGTCAGTTGGTGTTCCTCAATGCTGCCAATCCTGACAACGATGTGGACGACGACTCAGACGATGTGGATGAACCAGTTGTCCCCAGTTTGCGCAGGGCTCCGTCCGCCACTTCAGCCAAGCTAACCCAGGCCAAGCCCACCCAGATGATGGTGGCCCGCGATCAGGCCGGTGCCATTATGGTGCCCGATGGCATTATCGAAATCGAGGGCCAGAGCGTTGTCGATGAGAAGACCGGCAAGGCCGCCCTCCTAGTGCCACGTGCCGCCCTCGATGCCATCCCCGATGGAGCTGTTGTTGCCCTCATGGAACGCTCCGCAGTGATCGATCCCGCCAACAACGGCGATCGTGAAGAGGAGCGCGCCAACCGTGTGACCGTGCGTCGCCGCAAGACCGGAGGACGTCGCAATGTCCGACTCCGTCGTCGTGGTGGCAACAATTCCAATCGTCGTCGCCGTGTCAATGGCGGCAATCGCCGACGTGGTGGTGGCAATCGCCGACGCAATGTTCGCGTTGTTCGTCCTGGACGCGGAGGCTCTGGCGGAGGTCAACGTCGTCGTCGCCGCAACGGTCAGGTTGTGCTTCAGGGTTAAGAGAGAACCCAGCCCGATATTCCCACAAATCGAATGTCTAGTATTATAGTTAAGCCCAGGACAAAATCCGCTGGAAATCCGAATTTGATTACGACACTTGCATATTTTGACAAAGAAAAATAAATAATGTGATATGAAAAGAACTAAACTGATTTGAATTATCTGTTAATTGAAGGTCATGCTATTAATAAATCTAAAAATTAAACAATTTGCATTTCAGAATGAGAATCAGAATATGCCTTTCTAGGTTTCTTTGGGTTAGTTCCCAGAACAATAGATGAAAGGATTATTCCTTATTTTAATTTAAAGACTACATTTTTGACACTAGACTTTTGGTTTTGACAGAGATGGCAAAGGTGGCTTATAAAATGAGACAGTAGAACTAAATACCCCAGCTTATAAATTATTGTTAATTAAACGAAAAAAGTGCTGGAAGCCAATAATAATAAATAATAGACAATTTCTCCAATGTTCACCAAAATTCTAAAACATTGCTTGAGAACAACTTATTTATATGGGATTGGTCTCAAAACTAAGCTAATCAAATCTATTTATTAACGAACTCGAATGACTCTTGTCAATCATTTAAAAGAAAAACTGAATTTATTTCATTCAATTTTGATTTTCAATTTAATAGGATAACTGAGACGGCTTCCGACTGGTCTAAAAATCAAATAAAGTAAATAATCGACAATTGTTTAGGCCATGATCAGCATCTTCTTGTCTTATAAAGATTTTAAATTCTAAACAAAGAATTTGTTCCATATGAAAATTTTCATGAGATTAATTTGTTTTAGTCTTTTTATTTATTGTTAACAATAAATCAATATTTGTGTAAATCTAAACTTTTTTATTCATTGACAGGCGTTTGTTTTGACATTTTAAGAGTTTGAAAAAGTTTTCAATTCAGTTTACGATTCCCCGAAAGAAAATATATTTAAATATATTAGAAAATAAAACAAAAACAAACTGTTTTTTATATTTATCCAACAAATTGACCTCGAGCCGGCAAAGCATATCATATTTAACTTTATATTACTATTGACTCTTAAAAATTTGTTTGCATCATTAAGATGTAAACAGAAGCTAATGGTGTGAAATACCTTGGACTAATTTTGGATAAGAGGCTAACTTGGCGACCTCATATCAAGGATAAGAGGAGAATGCTGGACCAAAGGTTGAGGAAATATCTCTGGCTGGTGGGACGCAGGTCTACCTTAAGGCTACGTTTAAAAATTCTAATATATAAAACCATCCTAAAGCCAGTATGGACCTACGGAATCCCACTTTGGGGCACTGCTAGCATGTCCAGCCGTAAAATAATACAAAGGTTTCAAAACAAGGCCCTAAGAGTCATATCCGATGCTAATTTTCTGACGACTAATGCTGAGATCCACAGTACATTGAATATTCCATGGGTAACAGACGAAATTACAAGGCTGACGAGGGCTCATCTGGACCGCCTCGACAGGCACTTAAACCCTCTGGCCATAAACCTGCTAGATAACAGCTTAACGACCAGACGCCTAAAAAGAATCCATGTTCTCGATCTGCCGCACGGATTGGAGTAAACGTATAACCTTCTAAATGTCCCGTTTAGCATTAACTTCTGCTGATTATCCATTTCGGATAGATTGCAGAAAGAGAGCTCTCCCCGCAAAAAAAAAAAAAAAAAAAAAAAAAAAAATTAAGATGTAAAAGCATAAATTAGTATTTCAATATAATAAAGAATAAAGCAACTAAAGGCTGCTCAATGTTTGATTGCATGAAATCGACTTTAAATCATCCTAAATTGGAAATGCGAATTGCTTTGCATAGATCAATCTAAACAGCCTCAATTAAACAAAAATTAATACATAGTTAAAAAGAAAAAAAATCTCTTTACCCTGTAGATTGTTAAGCATAGAGATCGAAGTAGAAGCCCCTTCTATGTCCCTGTGTTTCTAGAGCCAAAAACACATTTAAAGAGACTATATCCAAAAAGGATAAAAAAAATACCAAATTGACTGGGGATAAGTTAATAAAACCCAATCCATTAAGTGAAATTTATTCAAAAAAGTATTGAGTTCATATAGGAAAGTCACAAGTCGTATGCTAGCTTAGTTGCTTATGCCAAAAATATAGTTGGATATAATATGTACTTAAATTTTGTAGCAGGAAAACTGAATTCATTTTCTAACCGATCATTTGCTAAGAAATACATTGTAGAACGATTGCTGATTAGATTAAAATATAATTTTAAATTAAACTTAATTGTAGAATTTTGTTTCTTTAGCTTAAAAAATATCATTGGGAATATAGAAACTGTATAATTATTGGTTACTAAATTCATACATATATGTATACGAAATTTGGGAATTGTTTTGACACAATTAGGTTGGTATTGTTAATTTTAATTTTTTCTTTTTGGTCTTTTTTTTTAGTCTTGACCCTAGTAAAAGATTCTAAGCAGATTCTTCTTGCTCCTCATTCTCCTCCTCTTTCCCTTATTTTGCTTAACTCTTTTGGATCTTTAGATTTTCGTTAATGTTTGAAAAAAACTTTGCTTTTGGGGGGGTCAAGTTCTTCCCTCTCTCCCTCAAATAAGCTTACTGTTTGGGGGGCCACAATCAATCATTGACGTCTCGCAACAAAATTTGACGAACTGCCAAAAAGATGAAGAAAAATTGCCAAATTAGCATAAAACTCGCCAATGGAGAGAAGGAGAAATAACAAAAAAAAAAAAAAAAAACAAAAATACCATAATACAGATGTTCACTTTTGACCTGGCAGCCAAAAGAAAGAATTATCCGAAATATTCGGGTATATAATCATTGGGCCAACTAGAGGTGTCAGTCAGTGGCAAGTGACGAGCTCTAAGTCCAACAAGTCCAGAAGTCCTAACAATTCAAACAAATATCCAGAAAAAAGGAAATTTTTTTGATATGCATTGTCTATTGCCTTTGAGTCTGGCGCTAATGCTATGCGCCTTGCTAGTCGAACCATCCGAAGGTTTGGGTAAGTTATCCTTGATCGGAGTCAATAACTAAATCCAGCTAATCCTTTTGCTGGGGTCCTTTCAGGTCGCAATGCACCGCGTCAACGATCCCAGAACTATCGTTTGGGCCTGCGTTCGTCGATGGGTCGCAATTATTACGACAATGATAATGATGATGACGATTACAATTCCGAGGGTCGCTTCACCTCCTCGATAATAAACAAACTGAGCAGCAAATTCGGCAACTCTTCATCCTCATCGTCAACACCGGCAACCACAACAATAACATCATCAACACCTACCACCACTTCCAGTTCACCATCTACGAGTTCACCAACATCAACACCGTCCACTACTACAGGTACTTCAACCACCTCCCCAGCATCAACAGCAACCACCGGAAGAGCTTTTCAGAATTCAAACGAATTGGCTCGAAATGCCTACGATGACGATGAGGACGATGAGGATGATAATGTGGATGTCGATGAGAATGACGATGAGCTTGAGGGTCACGATGATGGCAATGATGATGACGACGATGATGAATTCTATTTGGTGGCAGCTCCAGCATCGGCAATTGGCAAGCAATCCTCCTCCGGAAACGCTCAAGGTCTGCGACCCACCGAACAGCAATGGCAACAATTCCAAATGGAGAGACGCACTCGGCGTCGTGTCCAGCAATTGCAGAGGCAGCACAACCAACGGATTCGTGCCTTGGCCCGTCGCCAGCGTATGTCGGATCGTCGTAATGCCCAGCGTTTGCGTCGCCTGAGACGCCAACAGCGTCGCAACAGCAGCCAGCGTCAGCGACGCAACCGTAATCGCAGTAAGAACCAGCGCCTGCGTCGCCGTAGACAGAATCAGCAAAGGCGTCGCCGCCAGCAAGGACAACGCCAACGTCGCCGTCAGCGTCGCAATAACCAGCGACGTCTCCGCCAGGCCTTGCGTCGCCGTGGACGCCGTGGTCGTCGTGTGATTCCTGTCTAATCCAGTTGAATCGATTGAATATCGCGAATGTAAAATATATATCCATTTCAATATTTTACTTGATCTTGGCAAATAAAAACAATTTGAATGAATGCAATGAAATAATCAATTAGTGATTAATTAAATGGTATGCGATTCACAAACATTTCAAAGAAATGTGGGTCAAATAGTATACTCGTATGTACTACATACAGTCAACTTCAAAGTGATCTCATTTCTCTGGCATCGATCAATAGTTCATTGATTGTGTCAAAAGGTTCATTGACATTGGGTACACTTTCGCCCTTAGGTCAGATCTAGAACCTAGAACTCAAAATGAAGAACAAAAGCTTAAAAACCCACACACACACGCACACACGCACACACGTATATGAATATGCTAATACTAATCGATGTAGCGCTCAATCGATCGATCGATGGTCTATCTAGCTAGCAAACTATGCAAATCTATAGCTCTGCTATCCCTTTCGCACCGCTTGAGGTTACGAGGTTGTTGCGCCGGGTCAACAGCGATTATTTATGGCATTATGTAAAAATTTATGCGGCTCTTCGGTTTTCGTTTTTGGCTATATTGTTGCCGAGTTGCTTTTGCTTGCCATTGGCCTGGCCTTTCTTCTTTCTTCTTTAATACAAAATATCTATACATATGTATTTACATGTATGCAGATTTTCGGTGTTTGGTGTTGTAGGCCGGGGCAATGTAAAATTTTTTGGTTTTTTTTTCCATCTAGGCCTACTAATTAGTTTAGAATAGATGTATATGTATTTAGATATTACAACTTACAAGCTTACAACTTCGAACTCTGGCCACATATAAATATGCCATGTTGTAAACATTGTAAGTCAGTCAATTCAGAGCTCAGCAACTGAGAAGAGTTACAGAGTTACAGCATTAAGGACATGCATATGATCAAGGGATTAGTTTTGGTGGTCGCCTGTTTGGCAGCCACAGCAATTGGTGAGTTGTAGCACAAGGTTTCCATTTTCCCGACCACCTATTTGACATATTTTCTGCTTTTTTTCCATTACAGCAAAGCCCCAGAACCAGCAACAGGGCAAACGTGGAGCTTACAAGCTCTTTGCTGGTCGTCAATATGACGAACTTCCCGCCCAGGGACGTCTCAGTTCCACCCAGTTGACTGATCTTATCAACAGCCTGAAGGGCTCTACTAGCACTACTACTATCTCAACTACAACTACAATCACGTCACCTACCTCGCCCACTAGTCCTACCAGTTCTACTGGTACTTCTCCAACTTCATCTACTGGTACATCCACCACAACCACAACACCCACGTCCGCCACCTCCGCCAGTAGCCGAGCCTACGGCGATGATGAGGATGAGTTCGATGACGAGGAGGATAACCAGTTGGAGTACGAAGGACACTTGGCCGCCTTCAATGAAGAGAATGGCGAAGAAGGTGTAAACGGCATTGCCGTAAATGCCGCCCGTGCCACACGCAACAATGCCCAACAGCGTCGTATTAACAAGCTGCGCCGCAATCGTCGCCAGCAGAAGCGTCGCCAGCAGCTGCAACGCCGTCGTCGTCAACAGAACAACCAGCGTCGTCGCCAAAAGCAACGCCAGCAGCAACAGCGCCGTCGCCATCGCCAGCAGTTGCAGAAGCAGCGCCGGCGCCGCAATCGCCGCCAAAACATGCGTCTGATGCAACGTTTCCGTCAGGGTAACTCCAACCGCCGGCGTCTGATCCGTGTGCGTGTCTAAGTTACGATTACTAATGATCGCAATGACTTTTGAATAAAACGGCAAACTATGAATAAAACAATATAAAACAAATCGCAAGGCCTTAGCAATCTATGATCCTTAGAGCACTTTTGATCGTTTAGACCATGAATATTCCTAATCGATGGCAAGATGACTATGAGCACCGAATGAATCCGAAAATAGTGCTCAGAGGAACATTTGTTAGGCGTTTAGTTTGAGTACAAGTGTAAACAATAGCCTACTTTTGGGCTAGCTTAAGACCAAGAACATATCAATCAATCTCAATGACTTGCCTAAGGCATTTAGCTAAACGTCAACTGGAGATTTTTCACGAAACTGAAGACTTGAAGAATCAAAAGATAATAGCTGCCCACATGGGGCATAAAGAAAATTGAAAGTAACTAAATCCAAAATGATTATTTGTTGGCTGACTCTAAGATACTCTTTCTCTTTTTGTCTCTCCCTCTCTCATTCTTGTTTCTATCTGTTATTACATATTATGAATATTGATTACATAATGTTCTGCGTTACATGGATAACAACTGCTTTTATAATAGGAAATTTGCTCCCAAAGGTATGCAAGAAAAGAATTCCAAGAATTCACCTTTGATCCTGTAATCTAGTTAACTGGTTAACAGTTTAGCCAACTGCTTCTCCATAGTTGGAAATAGCTAATTAGCAACCAACGCTTAATCTTTTGATTAACTTTCGGTTAAGATAACTCTTTTCTCACTTACAAAAAAAGAAAAAGGAAAAAAAAACAAACAAAACACTAAACAATATCATATTTTATTTGTTTTGCCGCAGAGATTTATTAATTGTTGAGTGATTGGCGACCATTTGATCTATTATCATTTAGAGAGAGTTAAGCCATAAGTTGTATACATAGTAATTTATTTAACGATGATAAGACTCATTAGTCACACCCTTCCGCAAATGTTCTTCATTGTTCTAATTCGAACTTTTAAAATTTGCATGGAATTTGGCAAAAGTTTGCGAACTCTGTCTCTGCTGCTGGGTCAATCTAGTTCATTCACACACAAGCTAAAAAGAAAAATTTATGCAAAAAATAAAAAAAAAAAAAAAACAAGAACAACTTTATACCTAGTTATTGAAAATTTGCAAATTTGATATTGTTTTTGTTTTTATTTTTTTCGCGAAATGTTAATGAGAATTATTTGTTTAAGTTTTGTTTTTGGAAATCGGCAAGACGCAGAAATAGAGCGTGGGGTATATAATCGTCTGTTGCCGATGGCAATGATCACAGTCAATCGGTGTTCTTCATCCAGGCAAGCAGCCAGGACTATAACCAAGTTAAAGTTTGAGAGATATTGAATAAAAATAACATCATGAAGTATTTGGCTTACGCATTGCTATCGCTATTGGCAGCATCCTTGGCCAATGCTGGCGGTAAGATCACATCATAATCATATCATTTCGCCCACCGATCTCACTAATCATTCCAATTCTATCTCCTACTATCCATCATGCAGTCGCTCGCAGCAATGGACTTAAAAGTGACAATCCAGAGGAAGACTCACTACTGAAATTGCGTCTTCTTAAACGTGCAACCGACCAGGCCGAGGGTAGAAGTATCTCGCAGCTATTAAACCTGAAGGGAAGCTCTTCATGCGGCACAACCTCATCCAGTCCCACCGTGACCTATTCGACGACATCATCCGCAGAACCTACAGGATACACTGAAGTTGAGGGTGTTATATATCCAGTCTCTTCAAGTCTTGGTTATTCGAGCAGTGACGAAAGCGAGCGTGCCTATAACGGGGACAATGACCACCAAGGCGAGTACAGCTATGATGATAATAGCGACTTGGACCACAACGATGACGACAGCGATGAGGATGAATTCAGTGATGAGAATTCCAATCAATTGGTCCGTGTCAATAACGATAACGACAACGGCAGCAGCAGCAACAATGCCATTCGTCGCTCTCGCCCCAACAACCAGAGCAATAATGTGCAGGTGTTGCAGGATCGTCTGACTGAATATGAAATCCGTCGTCAGGAGGATCGCAACAAGGAGTTGCGCAATCGTCTGCGCCGTCTTCGTCGCCGTTCCCAAGAGATGCAACGCCGTAATCGACGTGCTAATATGCTGGCGAGACGTCAAAACCAAAACCAACGTCGCCGTTTGGCCCAGCGTAATAAGAATGCCCGTCGTCGTCTGAACCGACGAAACCGCCTCAACCAGCGCCGTAGCCAGAGGAGAAACCGTCGCAACCGTCGTCGCCGCAACTAGAAAGGAACTCCATACACATAGAAATATATGTCTGATGATGACCTGTTAAAAAAAAATAACAATTGCGAATAAAAAGAATATACACAAAATGATGAAAAAAGCGTTTACTTACTTAATTAGCCAATCATATGTAAGAAATGTGCAAAAAATTTACAAAAATCCTTTGTAGTAATGTTTTTGTTTCTGTTTTTGTGAAATGTTTCCATAGAAGTTTCCATATTTTGGCCATGGCAATCAAAGTGCAATTTGTAAACATTCTGATCCTGGAACACGCACATTGGATTCAATTTCCGATTTCTTTGTCATCGACATGTATGAATAACACAAATTGTCTAAAAAATTCGAAAAATTTTAACTATATTGTTCTCCTCTTACACACATTGCGTATACGTAATTACAACTTCAAGCCGTATGAAGCCAAAAAGAAATTTCTTAGCACACATTTATAAGTACATGAATTCGAGATATGTACATTTGTTTAACATTCATTCGATATAAATTCAAAATTAGCATGAATGACATCGCACATCATTCAAACGAAATAAGTATTTGAATTGAATGAGTTTTGAATTGGAAACTTTGATTAGCGGCTAAGTTTTGAATGCATTTAACTGTGATTTTTCTATTCATTTATACTGTATATTTTTTTTAAATACAATGTTATTAATATACATATGTTAAAAATTATCCAATAGAGACCTATTCAATTTAGCGAAGCGATTAGCGAAGTGGATTATCGACTAATATTTTAGTTTTATTTATGCTTTTTGATTTTGTGGCAATTAGGCAACCTTTCTCCTTAATTAGTTTTCTACCATTTGAAATGTCCACTTTGTTTGAATATTCAACTTCTAATAGCCCAAAATTTTTTGTTTCTCTTGGCCATTATTTGTCCATATATTTTAATTAAAATTATTTGCTTTAAAACTTTTCAAATGAAATGAGAGAGTTCGAATTCTTCAAATTGTTTCGTCTCTTGTTTAATCGATTTAAAACTAAGTTTTGTTTCCATGACTATCTACTATGCCATCGAAATGTAAAAGTTGGAGTATTTAGTTGGAGAGTATCCTAAAACCAACTCTCTATGTAAGAGGTCCTTAATGGCAACACTTACATATCCTTAAGTCGAAAATGAATAGCAAGTGATATGACAATCAGTTTCGTTTTCGCAGATAATTGTAAGTTTAAAATTCCCAAGCTTTTTACTTATTCAGGTAAAGATTTGCTTATTATTTTCTTTATTCTAACACACTTTTAAACATACATTTTATTTTGATAAATAAAAATGTGTTAGGTCAATTTCATTTCAATAGCTGTAATATATTTTTCCGACTCCATTTTCTAATTGTCATACTTAGTTGTAAGTTAATTACAAGAGATTTATTTCTTCGGCTAAGATCGATATTGCTCTTTATATATTAAAAATATTTAAAAAATATGTGTAAGGTGTAAACGTATCAATCAAGATGAAACAAATTATTTGGAATTGGAATATTATCTATCGGCAGTTCTAAATCATGTAACTATGGTATATATTTCAGAATTTAACAAGTTCAACTGACAGCAATGTTAATTAATATAGATTAAAGTTCGACTGGTGAAAAGTACAATATTATTGCATCCTGTAATTTGTTGCCAAGGGAAAAGAAATGTTTTAAGTCCACTTGATTCAATTGAAGAGTAAAAATTCTTGAGAATAAAAAAAAGTAACGCTGTTTGGTCTAAAGCGACGGTTACCGTTTTTTTTTTTCTCTATTGTTTTTTGGTTTTTTTTTTTTTTTGGGCCTCTGGCCCATTTGTCGGTGTGGTGCTACGTGTCGGTGAACCTTCGGTTGTCCAATTAGAAATTCAATTTCAATGCTATGGGCAATAGGCAATGGGCAATTGGTCAACTAGATTTTCACTTTTCGGCCAACGACAGCTTCACTCCGCTCTGCTCCGCTCCGCTCCGTTCGCAATGATGATAAGCATAACGTCAATGACGATGGCGATGATGATGACAATAATAATAATAATAATGATGATGATGATGATGGCGATAATGACGATGACGATGAAGAACTCAACTCCAGAATTAAATAGCTGCAAGCGTTTTTCACGCCAAATACCAACGAAAATTGAATTTGAATTCAATTGAAATGGGCATTTTGGGCAAACTTTCGCGTGTACTTTAAAAAGTCATTTGCATTTTTTCTGCTATTTGGCTTTTTGAAATTTTTTTCCTTTCTTCAACTATTTTCTCCCCCAACCCATTCTTGATCTCTTTGAAGGGGTTTTGGTTGGAGGTATAAAAGGCTTTCAATTTGGGGAATAATGTATCAAACATTGATTATCAATCGGTGTGAGCAGCAGCATCAGCAAACGAAAAGTTCTCGAAGAGTAGTTTCGTTAGCCAGAATCGAGTTAATCAGAAAAATGAAGCCACAGTTATCCCTGGCCCTAATGGCCGCAACTCTAGTGCTTTTGGCTGGTTGTGGAATGGCCGAGAAACGTGACATTCTCCGCACCTCGTCTCTGCCGATGGTTAGACGATTGAGAGCCAACGATGCCATAGCAGCTGTCGATGGTGTCCAAGTTGCTGATCAAAAGCTTGGAAAGGAACAGGATGCCTCTTCAGCAAGCGCTGCTGCCGGCAGTACAAACACAGGCAACAAGGATGCATCCAGTGGTCGCCTATTCCTCAAGAAATTCCTTATGTTCAAAAATATGTTCAGCAGCAGCAGCCAGCCGGTGATACCGATTATCATAACTGGAGCTGGTACTGGTACTACCACTTCACCAACCTCACCAACCTTTACAGTAACTTCATCGGGAACATTACCTTCGGCAACGGGCACCATAACAACCTCTCCCACCTCACCAACCTCTCCCACCACAACAACCTCAGCCAAGCGACGATTCAATGAGGATGACGAGCAAATACCGATTGTGTATGGCCAAAATGTGGACATTAATGGCGCCAATGAGGATGCGGATGCGGATGCCGCTGCCGATGATGCCAATCAGGATGATGAGGATGGCTCTCAAAGTGGTGCTGGCGGTGGGTATGCAGCCATGGCTGCCATCAATCCCGAATTGCTAGATGAGCAGGCACTGCAAGCGGCATTGGCTGCCGGTGCCCAGGAATATGAGGTGGTCACAAATGAACCGGTTCAAGGCACTGCCGGGGCCACCGAGAGCAAGGCCACCCAAAACAATAATCGCATCAATTTGCGCCGCAAGAGCAATCGTCGCGGTCAGGCCGGACAGGTGATCAGTGTCCGTATTCCACCACGTTATCGTCGCTATTTCAAGAACGGTCAGAAGGTGATGCTCAATACCAACAGTCGTCCCAATAAGCGTCGCGTCATCCGTAAACGTGTCCAGCCGAACAGGAACAACAGGAACAAGAACAAGAGGCTCCAGCAGCGTCGTCGTCGCGGGGGCAAGAACAAGAACAAAAAGAATAAGAACAAGAACAAGGGTAACAAACGTACACGCATCCAAGCCATCTAAGGAGAAGACTATTTGATGCCTTGGTTTAAGTTCACTGACCGATCGATAAAAACAAAAAGAACACAGAGACACACACACACACACACAAACACTGAAACAATATTTATATTTATAACGAATTTTTTTTCTAATTTATTGTGTAGCCCACTTAACGAAATTATTATTACAACTTTTTTTTTTGTTTATTTTTTCAAAGAGAATAAATGAATTGAATTTTTTTATTTTTGGTAAACTACTCGACCTAGATTTTTCACTCAATTTGTTTGCGACTATTTAAGACTGGCCTAAAGGCCGAAAGATATTCAGATCTCAACAATGAATTGGCAAATGTGGATCTTCATTCATATTCTAACTGTGGCAACTGCTGCTACAGTGGCAAAAAATTGTAATCGAATTCGTTCCAGTTGGAATGATGAGGATAATAAAATCAGTGATGAATCCGATCACATCGATCTCAGTCAATTGAGTGACCAACAATTGGAACAATTGATGAAGCAACTGCAACAGAAAGTCGAAACAACGGAATTTCAAAATCCACAGGACCTTACATATCTAGAGAACAATAATGATAATGACGATGATCATCGGGGCTCAAGTCGACCGTGGAACAAAATTCAGCGTATTATACGACGTCAATTGGTCCGCATACCCAAAAGGTATCTAAAGAAATTCTTGCGACAATTTGGCTTGGCTCGAAGCAGCAGCAGCAGCAGCAGCATCAGTACCCAGACTTATAAAACTTCCATTATTGAGCCTCAATTGTATTATTTAATACCGTTAGATTAAGTGACAGTAGTGAAAGAAATAATCAAATAAACAAATAATCAAATCTGTTTGATAAATTTACTTATCGACTTGGAACAATTGAACAACAATTATGACAAAGGATCATGTATATAAAAGGATTTTGTAAAAAGAGCATTTCAAAATTTCTATGAGAATTGGGAAATTCAATTTCTGAGGCATTCAATTTTGTTTTCAATTTGGTTTTGACAATCAAAAATATCAATCAATAATAAAAAAAAAATGTAGTTGTAATCCTGGCTTAAAGTCGAACAAGTTGTAAACACTTTTCTAAAAATAAAACTTAAACTTCATAGTGTATTTGAAATTATAAAAAAAAAATATTTAATACAGAAATTAAGGTATGTATTTGTTAGTGTGCATTTGATGCGAAGTTTTAGAATTTAAATTAAATTAAATTAAAACTAATAAGCTGACATCTGCTAACAGGAAGTTTGCCAAGTTCGTCTCCCCTTTCTATAAATTTGATAATATTTAGTTTGAGTTTTGCTGATGAATTTTTGAAACTGAATTTTTTAAATTTATGCCTCTATTATTAAGCAAGCTAATCAACTGCTATGCATTTCAAACATGATGATTATAAGTTTTTTTTTTTTTTTTTACAAATTTGCACCAATAAAGCCTACAAGTATGCAAAGAGGGTATTTGTTGTTAGTTTTACTCAAATTTAGGGAACAAAATTTGCCCAAAGGCACGGAAAAAAATCAATTTTATTTTTTTTTTTATTGTGCCTGACTTAATTTCTCAGACAAGATTATTTCTCCTAATTTTTCAAATGCAAAACAATGCAATTTTGTTGCATAGTTTTAGGCATTCGATGCAAACAAAGTGATCGACTGAAAGCTCTTGCCGCTTGCGATAACAGCTGATTGCAATAATAAAAACAAAAGCTTAGCTATATGGCGTGTTGTTTACTCTTCCACCTGTAGCCATTTGCCAGTTGAGAGTTGCCGCTTAACGATTAGACAAGCAAAATGACCAGCGGAATACTTGCGGGCAAGATAGCCTTTGTCACAGGCAAGTTGGAAAGATGATCCATCGATCGTTCATTATTATTTAATCAAGTGAGATTGAAATCAGGTGCTGGCTCTGGGATTGGACGCGCCACTTGTCGCCTGTTGGCCCGCGATGGAGCCAAAATTATAGCCGCCGATCGGAATTTACAAGCCGCCGAGGAGACAGCCAAAGATTTGACCTCGGCTGTGGCCCTGCAGGTGGATGTCTCATCTGATGAGAGTGTGAAGGGAGCTGTGGCTCGGGCGGTGGCCCAATGGCAACAGGCCCCTCACATTGTTGTCAATTCGGCTGGAATTACCCGTGACAATTATCTACTAAAGATGCCCACCGCCGATTTCGATGATGTCTTTAATGTGAATTTGAGGGGAACGTTCCTGGTCACACAGCACTTTGCACGTGCCATGATCGCCGAGGAGCAGCAACGCGGCGGCAGCATTGTCAATCTATCGAGCATTGTGGCACGCATGAATAATGTGGGCCAGGCCAACTATGCGGCCACCAAAGCGGGAGTTATCTCCTTCACGGAGGTGGCCTCTAAGGAATTCGGCAAATTCAGGATACGTGTCAATTGCGTTCTACCCGGCTACATCGATACGCCGATGGTGGCTGTCGTCCCTGATAAGATCAAAGAGCAGGTGGTGCAACGTTGTCCCCTGGGACGTATGGGCAAACCCGATGAAATAGCCGAAGTGATTGCTTTTCTGGCCTCCGAGAAGGCTTCCTATGTGAATGGAGCGGCCATTGAGGTTACTGGCGGTCTAAAGTAGACAGGAGAGAAATTGGATTAGAACCAACAAATAATATGCATTTACTTGTTATAAGCGCTTGATAAAAAAAAACTTCACATAAACATATATGAGTGTACATATATAACTTGGTTTTCTTTTTATGATATAGATAAGGTTCATATTTATAAATATGTGTTTATAGCTTTTTGTGGATCACGTCATAGAGCCTCACTGGCGACATCTATGCTAAGAGCTTTTAATGTTTTCTTCTGATTACGATAAAGGCGTGTTCTCGTTTCGTAAAATCGAAAAATAACGTCTAAACCCTTTGTGGAATGGAAGAACTGCGATCAGCAAATACGAAGAATATTTCAAAAAGTCAATTAATTTAATTTTATTTTTTTTGGAAACGGCAACAAGTTATAATCATTAAAATTTGTAAATTTGATAATTTTTATTATTTTTATTTTTAACAATGGGTAAAAGGGACCCAATACATGTATTTTGCACAATTTCAAGTGATAGTCAAATTTAATTGTATATTTTGGTTTATTTTTTCCAGGGGTCCTAAAAGTATGCCAAGTTGTAACAAAAACACTTGCACTCTCTCTCACACACACATTCAAGTTGATTGACATCGCACACGAAACACGGAAAGATGGGACTGGCAGATAGAAGGAGCCATCCACTCTATGACAGTCCTTGCTGTCCCTGCTTCCCTCTCCTAGGACACTCTATACGCAAAGCGACCGCAAAAGGACCAACGAAAAAGTGACGGCTGCCTGTATTCTGGTCCTCAGCGAGAAGTTTGTTATTGTGGGGTCATGGTGCTTTTGCTTTTGCTTTTGCCTTTGCTGTATCCTGATTGGGTGGGGGTAGAAATGTACAATATTAATATATTTCACAATTCCCCAGCTGCTAATTAACTCGACCAACATACACACACACACACACACACACACATACACAAACGGAGAGGGGGTGGGGAGAAAACGACCGACACATATGTTTGGTGGGTTTTAACCCCTCCAGTACTGACGTCTCTCTACGCCGTCCTGTGGTCGTGCGTGCAATTTAAATAATGAAGACATTTTATTAATTCAAGAAATTCAACTTGCCCACGCACTCGTCGACCGCCCGTTCATCCACCTACCCACCTACCCACCCACACACACACACACACACACGCACTGAGTGAAAGAGAGAGAGACCTAAACGACATTAAGCAACCCTAACCAAAAACCATCAACCACCAACCGACACCGACACTGACTCGCCACCATTTCCATTTCCATCTCCATCTCCACCTTCACCATATCATGTCCTTTATCTTCTCCAGAAGTAAACTTGCCAACGCATTTTGGGGTTTACATTTCCACCCATTTCGTTTTTAGTGCCAACATAGTGAAAAACAAAAACCCAACATTTGCCTAATCATACAATATAACAGAAGGCAAGGCAATTTTATATTGCACTTGGCGAAAATCTCACCAAATCTGCTGATTGTTCAATAAATTATCCTACAATATCCAAGCAGTGTAGTAGAATATCGAGTTAACAGATCAATCTGTGCAATTTGAAATGTATCTGTGAGTAAAGGGATTAAGAGTATACTTCTTTTTTTGCAGTGTACACTGGCTTCTTGTCTCTCTCCCTCTCACTTGGCACGCCAACAATTAAGCAGAACGCAGTGCGACAACGAGACAACGCAACACTGTTGAGACACTTGAGCCATAAAGGAGCCCCCTGTTCCTGTTCCTGACGTCTCGCCTCGGTTCTACTAACACCCCATATGACCCAGGACGACCTAAAAGTCGCCCCCCTCCCCCCCCACAAAACTCAAACTCCAAAAAGGCAACTCGAACCCTCGACCCTCATGGCACTTGCCATATCTCATGTTAATGAAATCGTAACTCTTCGTGTCCATTTTTTTGTTTGGAGCTCTCGTAGTTCCTGAGATGCGCACTGCGGCCGCCAATTGTTCATAAAAAAAAGAAACTGTAGAAGCAGTAGGAGAAGACCAAGCAGAAGAAGTAGAAGAAAACGGATGACGGGTTCCATTGCTCGGTGATTAACGCGCTGGGAGCTCTGCGCACGACTTCACCGCGAACACAACGGACAATGCGAATGGATAAAGAAGAAGATTGCCAAGGGATGGCAGTGGGATGGAAAAGGATGTGGCAAGTCATGTACATACGAACAAAAGGTGCCACAAAACTTGCCGAGTTGTCAACGGTCTTTGGTCTGCTAAGTGTTCATGTTTATATTCATATTAGTGATGGCAAAACGAATGCAACCAAGAACAAATATTGCACTAAAAAACCTACTCCCTATTTATTCTATTAATTCAAGATGTTTTCTCTATCTTCCTCTTTGTCTGTTCTTGAGTTAGATGCTTTAGTCACGCGTGATTAAAGTGGTTTGATAGTGTCTTGAGAGTTAACCGCAAGTGCATCTTATGAGAACACCCAACATTAAATCTATTCACGGTCTTAATTTCATGAGCCTACAACTATGTGAGGGAGTGGGGTGGAGGGAACGGGTGTAAGTTGATAGTATCTTAACAGAAAACATGCTAATTAACACAGCTAACCGCAATTGCAACTTCCTTTGCCTAAGTGCACGTATGACCTGGGACCCTTGGCTGAAACCCTTGGCAAGTTACAGGTTCTTCGCACCCCCCGTCAACCTATCGACACACACAAACTCGTTTATGTGACAGTTCGCAGGGGTCGACAGAGAGAAAGAGAAAGAATGTATGACAAAGGCAACTAATTTTGTTTAATGTGCGTTGTGCGCGACTTTGTTGCCATAGCCGCAAAAATTTCTTGCGGCCCAACACTCGACCCGGACTTTATAGTGCCCGAAGAGGTGAGTGGGTTGCCAGTGGGTTGTGAGTGGGGGGGCCTCTGGTGGTTGCATGCTGAGTGTGTGACAACTTACCCCTACACGCACTCATTAGGCATTTTTAGTCGAGCTTAGCGAGCCGTTTTGTTTGCCCACTGTCAACTGGTTTTGCGACTCTCTGGTCTGGGCTAGAACTCTGAGTTTACTTTGCCATAAATTAACACACACACACACACACACACGCACATGATGAGGGGTGTTTGGTGGTGGGTGGGGGGTTGGGGTGTCCTTTTTTAATTTCACATTTTGTTTGTTTGATTTTTAGCTTTGCAGCTGACATTTTTCGGGGATTTTGTTATTTGACTTTCGGTAGAACTTTCCGTTTCCTGTTTCCTGCTTTGATGTTTAACAAAATGAGGAGAAAAAAAACGTTTTTCTATTTTTTATTTTTATTAATTTTTATTTAACTTTTTTTTTTCATTTCACTGCTGTTTATTTGTTTTTATAATTTGCATCAATTCGGTTTCTTTTTTTGTATGTTGTTTTGTTTTTTTCTTCTTCTATACATAAAACATTTGTTCATTTATTTTAATTTTTTCTCGTGTTTTTTGTTCACGTTTTTTTTTTTTTTTTTTGTTTGTCTTATTTTACTTAATTATTGACAAAAATATCGACAGCTAAATGTAAGTGAAAAATAATTGCTGCTTTGAAATATGAAAAATTATGCATTTTCTGTTTTTTTTTTCCATTTTAATTTGCTTATATATCAAAAAATATATGTATATAATAATAATGCTAAAATTGATTGAAAAAAAAATGGTTGATTTATATATATATTTCTGTATATATATATTTATATGCGTTCATGTGTGTGTGTGTGTGGGTATGTGTGTGTGTTTGTATGTAAATGTAGGTATAACTATTATATATGTGTATATCGAGATTAGTTATACTACAACTAGGATATTGATTTACCGTTATACACTTAGAAGTACACTTAGCACAATTGAACTGCAATTTCTAGTTTAATATCCTTGCAAAGCAACACACATTTCGATTATACTATATGTACATATGTATTTGTACATATAGATTCCAGATTCCAGCACCAATATTCTCATCAATAATATATATCGGACCACCATAGCAAATTTGTTTGGAAAACTTAAATCTTATCAAATTATGTTGGTGCATGTATTCAGAAGAAAAGAACGGCACAATACTATATCTAACGATAAATTTGGATCCAAGAGGAATCTATGCATATCATCCATCTGTGAATCCCACGATTAAGTTTGTGGTAGAACGGAAAGTTGCCTTTTGGTAAATTTCAGTCTAGTTTGATTCAATGTTTAAATAATGCAAGGATATAGAAATGTTTTTCTATTTTGATTTGTTTTAACTTTTGCATGAAATTTGCAGGTATTCATATGTATATGTATGGGCGTGTCATAAGTTAAGGCGGGCTACTTATATTTAAATGTAGATTAAAATACATTTGAACTTAATGCTACAATTCGATTCGATACTTAAGCGACTAGGCGAGAGATTAAAAAAAAAAAAACAAAACGCACACACACATATACACACACGATATCTATATTTTTTTGTAGTAGTTATTTTTAGGGAGATTCTCAACTTAAATACTATCAGGTACTTTGGCATACATTTTTTGTCTTCTTAATTTAAATCATTTAAATAGATTTATTTTCTTTTCGTTTTTTTTTTTTTTGTTCTTTGAATTGTGTTTTAGCGGGGGCTGGATATATTTAAAGTTTAGCTTGAGAGACAGAGCGAGAGAGAGAGAGAGTGAGACAGAGAGAGTGAAAGAGGGGGAGAAAGAAGTGGGAAATTTGTTTCATAATCTTTGCCGAAACATGACCAGCAAAAAACAAACACACCCCCGCTGCCCACCAAATAATGTCTAATTGGTTTTTTTTTTTTTTTTTAAATATTTTCTTTGTTTTTAAGGCGTTTTCTTAACAAGAAGCAATCTTAGTTCTAATTTGACAAAAAAAAAATAGTTTAACTATTAGCTAAAGTTTGCAAATATTTTGACTCTGTTTTTTTTTTTGTTTTCATTTCAAACAAAGACATAAATTTAATAATTTGTAAATATAATTGGTATTCTAGTATGCATTTAATGGATGCCCTACTAAATATGCTATATATTTTATTTCTTTTCTTATTTCAGACATGTTTGTGTGGCAAATTTTTGGTAGCTCTCTCTCTAAATCAATTATTTCACGACCCACCCACAGGGAAAATATTATATACCTATGTATGCACCCCCGTTTTCCCCGCAACTATGTAACTCTCTTAAAAGAAAGTATATGAAAATGCGATCCATTGAGATCAGTCTTCTTTTTGCATCGATTTTTTCACTCGGCTTAGACTGCCGTTGGCGGTGGCAGGAGCGATGAGTTTGATGTACGCAAATAGGGATTACCATAGATGGCACTATACCGCGGATCGACACTCAAGGCCATTGAGCTGGGCACCACCACATGATGGGTTGTGGTGGCTGTGCTCTGATTACTGCAACTGCCATTGGGTGAGGAACTTACCACCGAGGCCGTTGTCGATTGAAGACTTGGCAAACCGTTCTCCTGTCGTATCTCCCGTGATCCAATAATACTTCCAGTTAAACTGCCACCACTGCTATTTGTGAGAAAAGTCATTGGCACACTCTGCACAACCGTTGGCTGTTGTTGTTGCTGCTGCTGCTGCTGTTGCTGTTGCTGCTGGAGTTGCAATTGATTTTGATGATTGTTCTGAAGTATGGTGGAGCTGCCATTCGATTTTGTTGAACATGTGGTCAGATATTGCGGTGGCGGACTATAATGTGTGCTGTAATCACCGTATGGTACATAACCCCCAGATATATCCACCTTGAGATCACTATAATTTGATGTACGATCACCGGGTTCAAGTTTGCAGCTAACACCGCCGTTTTTAGTTATCTGATGTTCACTAATCACATCAGCCGGCGGTAATTTGGTACGCTTCTTGCATTTGAAATAAATAACAATCAGTATGATAATGACCAATAGAATGGCCACAGCCGAAATGCCACCCACAACTGTCATTAGCAATGAGACACTCTCTAAAAATAAAAACAAGATAGAAAAAAAAAAAGAAACAAAATTAATAAACATTGAGAATAAAACTTTTAGAAATTTGAGAGAAAACAAAAATTTAAGAAATCTAAAATATGTTTGATGAAATATTCAATTGATACTTACTTTTCGCTTGCAATTGTATTTCAGCCACATCATTGCCATAGTCATTGACCACTGTGCAATTGTATTTGCCATAGTGATACGACTGACTGTTCCGTATGATCAAAGTGCTACGCACACCGCCTGGAACCGCATCAACAAGTATGGAATAGTCATGTCCGGACTCTGAGCTTATCTCCTGTCCATTGAATGTCCATGAAACATGTCGTGCTCGGGGCACACTACCCGCCGAGCAATCAATACGCACTGTATCGCCCACTAGGCCATATTGTGTACGCGCCGAACTAATTGACGGTGAGCCCTTCATATAAACATACGCGTCCGTTGATATCTCCGACCAGCCGGGTACATTCACTTTGCAATAATAGCGACCAGTTGTCTCATTACTTACACTAAATGTCAGATTCGAGCTTGTGCCGACCACTCGATTGCCCGGATGATGAATCCAAACGATATCGGCCTGAACATTGCTATCAATTTCGACATTAAGTGTAACAATAGTACCAAAATCAGCTTCCAATGATTGTGGACGTTGCTTGAAGCTAGGAGCATCTGCAATGCATAACGATGATGGACATAGAAGTTATTGATACTATTGTTCGATTCCCGTTTGGTATGATACTTACAATTGATATCCAGAGTCTCGCTATCTTCACTCTTGCCCACACTATTTTGCACCTCGCATTTGACAATTGCATCATGGAATTTGCGCGTCACATTGCGTATGACCTGCATTTGGTAAGAACGAAGGGGGAGGGGAGAGAGATTGGTTTAGCAAATTGTGGGAACATTGCTGTTAACTAGAAGCCTTTCCGGCCTCTTCTAACTGGTTTTTCTCTTCGTACTACTATTATTATTATTATTATTATTATTTTTTTGTTTCGTTTCGTAATTGCCTGGGCAACATTTCTATTGCAAAGTTGCTCTAATTATGCGGCTACACTTGATCTGGCATCTGGAATGTGGAACCAGTTCCAGTTTATCTTGCTGTATGTATGTACTTACCATCTCAGATTTTTGACCGCCAGCAATTGGTTCGTCGTTGATGTACCAACGATAGCGTACATCGCTGGGATTGGCATCGGCGCGGCATTCGAGTCGCACCTGGGCATGTTCGACAATGCGCGGAATGACACCGGGCTGCGATTCAACAAGTGGGCCAAAAGGTTTTAGACTACTGCCAATTACATTTACTTTGACTTTGGGCGCATATTTAACCTGCAAGCAAAAGAACAAAAAAAAAAAAAGACACGTTAGTAGATGCAATTAGTTATTAATTACCCATTAAGTCTCTCATCCCAACTGTCTGTCATCTTTTCCAGGGTCTATACTCCATTATGGCTAGAACGTGGATTAGCTTGTCACTGTCATATACAACACAAAGCCAAAAAAAAAAAAAAAAAATAGAAAATGTTTGCATCCCCATTGATGAGAGGGTTTTTGAAGTGGTCTTCTGGCCCAATGGGAAACATCACGTAAAATTGATAGTAGGCTCAAAGCGTTGACTGTGACGCGTCAGCGCATTGTGCCAGGTCTATAGATAAGCTCCCCTTCCCCTTCCCCTTCCCCACTATGCTTCTCTAACAAAGTGCCCACATCACCACTTCCATCACTTTTACCACTTTCGAAAAAGTGGCATGCAAAAACTGTAATCGCCTAGAATGATGGGGAATGGGGAATAGGGGAGGGTATTTGGGGGAAGGGTATGGGGGTTTTTGTCTGGTTTTTGGTTTTCCTTACCTCGACACGTATTTTGGCTGAGCGATAGGTGCGGTCAGCTGTATTCTGGGCCTGGCATGTGAAATTCGTGTTGTGGTGCTCCTTTTTGGGTGTAAGTCGCAGCAACGATTTAGCCGTATATCGACGCTGATCGGGCAACGGTATAACCGTATTCTCAATATTTTCCGTTAAAACATTGCCCAGGCCATCAATCCAGGTAATCTGCGGCCAAAAGCATTGTGTTAAACGAATGCCAAAAAGTTAATATGCTTCCAAAACTTACCTCTGCTGGCGGTTTCCCACCCACAGACACACACTCAATCTCCACTTTACGATCCTCGGTGGCATAGATAACATCACCTTGGGTAATTTTTGGCGCCTCTGGCGGTACAAGCACTGTGAGGCCAGCAAATGTCGATCTTACCGCCGGTTGACCCTCTGGCCCTGGACTCACTTGACACTGGTATTTGGCATCATCGTCCAACATCACGGGATAGATTTCCAATGAGAAATCGCCCTCCTCATCGCTTCCCACCATCGCATAGCGCTCAAAGCCGCTCAAATCGCGCGATGTTCCCAGACCAAAGTCATCTTTGGTCCATTGCAGTGTGCCCTGTTTGTTGATGACACGACAGGGCAATGTAACTCGTGCTCCGACCACAGCTGTCTGATCCTGTGGCTCCATGGCGAAACGTTGATTCTGATAGCTGGTATACAGTGATGAAGGAGCCACCGCGTCCGTCATTAGAATGGCCAACAGGAGGCCCAGATGCATGACCCCTGATGCATTCATTTTGATGTCAATACTGAAATTAGACAGACAAATGCCAATTGATTAGATGTAGATCGAGAATAGGTATCAGAGACAGAGATATATGTACATATATATAGAGACTAGCCTGCTGACATTGACTCACATTGCTTGCGCCTTGAAAGCGAACGTATGTATACAATTTTTTTTTTTTCTTGTGTGGTGTAACAAAGACCCTATAAAAACATGATTTTTTTCGCTCTTTTTTTTTGTCATTTTTGTTTGGGCTTTTTTTTCGTTTTCTTTTTTTATTATATCGCGTTTTGTTGTACAAATTTTTGGCGGTTGTTGTTGTTGAACAATTGCTTCAGGGTCTTATTACTTATTATTGCGTTTATTGTTTGCCGTTTGTTGGCGCTCATGTTTTGTTTTTTTTTTGTATTTTTTGTATTTTTTTATATATTTTGTTTTATTTATGTTTTTATGTGCTTTCGGCGCGCTTGTAAAGTGTCTGCACAGTCTCGGTTCCTCCTCGTATGAACGTGAGCAGTGGGAAAACCGAATTACATTCAAATTAGCCACGTTGGAATGGGAATGGCCGGATGGGTGGTAAACGAAAGGCTTGAATGCCGGCATCTTCTTGTTGGTTTTTTTTTTTTTTTTAGCTAAAAGAATTTACGACGAACGAAACATATAAACAAGGAATGTGTAAAAATGTTAGCAAGAACAAAAAGAGAATAAAACAAACGACAAAAGACCGATGAAAGGAAAGAAAGGAGTTTTTCTATATGAGTCGACACAAGTCATAACGCTCGTTCATAAAAAAGGAGACACATATTTTCTTGAAAAGGTTTGCATAAGGAATACTGAACACTTGATGCTACTTGGGTTTTGGCCAATCAGAGAAAGTCCTTTTTAAAAATGATGGCAACTTTAAAGATTTGTTTTAACTTGAATTCATTTTCGTCAATTAGTTTTGTATTGACTAAGACTTTTTGGATTTTTGTTTTATTTCAAAGTAAAAAAGTGTTGAAAGAATTTATTATCGATTTTCGATTTTTATTTATTAAAAAGTCTAATAAAAATAATGTTTTTTATAGATTTTTTTATAGATTTTTTGATATGTGTATATTTATATTACTAATATTGATCACATATATATATTTCTGTAAATATTTGTCGTTTACTATATAAAATTGATCGATTAAAAATGGATATAATGCATTATCGATAGATTGATTGATTTATTCATCTACTATTCTCGTTGAACTTCGGGCTGGTAAATGTCCTGTAATTGGCTAGCTAATTTTAAAAGCCATGCATAAAACCCTTTTTGCAGATATTGATTGCCTGACACACTCTGAGATACACACCCTTTAAAATACTTTACACACACACACGCACACACACACACATTCTCTCTTCTTTCTGGGATCGAAACAAGATTTGTTTAATAAATTGCAACCACATGCAATACATGACATAGCCAATCCAAACAATCGACCAGCCATACTCCACCCTGGTGTTGGCATTTATTTAAACCTTGCACTTTGGAGACCTTTCGCTTGCCCTTAACACACACACGCACACACACACATCCACCTGTCAGCAGCTCGTTCAGTGTTCACTTGCCGTACAGGTGTGCCCTATGCTCGAATTTTCTCACGCATTTTTTTTTTTTTTTCTTTCCTTTCCTTTTCCTTCATAGTAGTTCGGCTTCCGCCACTTTGGCGTCTATTGCTTTTCAACTAATTTTGTTTTCTTGTACTTCGTCGCTATTATTTGTTTTTATTGCATTTATACGGAAATTGGCGCCCCACGAAAAACCCAAAGCAGACGAAAAAAAAAAACAAACCAAAGACGAAGAAGGGAAAAAAATTAAACAAAATTATAACAGAATGACGAAGAAATCCATAAAAAAAAAAAAAAAAACCCAAAGCCAAAAAGAAGCACACGGAGGCAAAAGATTAGCGCGTTTCCGTTTCGTTAGACGGTGCCAAAGAGCCAACCCAGGCCAAGAGATTGAGATTGTGGAGTGATGAAGGAGCGGGGCGGGTAGACCTGGAAATGACTCGAAATTAGAGCCAAAAACCCATGCAGCGAGTGGTTTTATTTTATTAAATTTGTTGGTCTGTTTTTTCTTTTATATATATACTTAATTTTTCTTCTTTTTTTGTGGGGCCATATGACTTGGTTTTATTTCTCCTACAGTTCGGTGGGAGCTGCCGCACCAGGTCGATGATGGTGATGATGACGACGACGTTCCTCATCATGATGATGCGTTTGCCAGTGTCGCGGTAATTAAAGACGATTATAGACACGCTCGCTTATCGCGAGCAAGAGTTTTACTTTATCTTAATTTTTGTATTTTGATTTGGTTTTGGGGTTTATTTTTTTGGTTTCTCGGTTTTACAGGCGATAAAGATTTCATTTGAAGATTTTTCATAGGTTACGGAAAAGGGAAATTTGTTGTTGGATCTCAAATAGATTGATTGGTGTGGAAAGTTTTCTTTTTTTTTTATGGTTTTTTGTTAATAACTTTATCTTAAATTGACTTAACGAAAGTTAAATTAAACAGAAAATGCTTAGAATTTATAGAACTGTTGGCCTAGCCTAGAAATCGAGGCCTAAAAGCCTTTCCCCAAAATGAATCCCTGAATCATTGGTAATTTTTTATCTTAGGTCTAAATTATTAATTAGTAAGAGCTCGAGACACTTTCAACTTGTTATAAATCTTGACATACAGCCTACTAATGAATAGTCTCTTCTTTATCCTTTCACTTTACTGACCATGTGCCGATAATCCAGGGCATGTCATACCATCCTCGACATGTGTGGGTGATTCTGACAGCTTTACATTTGTTGTTGTTTTTGGCCAACAGCAGCAGCAGCTGCTGCAATTGGGCCCTAAATCTCTTTGGACGTTAGAAAGTGCTGCTGCTTCTCTTCTAAAAACTAAACTAAAGCCAAGTTTCGATTCGATATTGCCACCTGCGGCGGGTAGTGATGAAAACTTTTTCCTGCCTTCTCCTCCTATACTCTTCCAGCGTGTTCAATAGAAATTTTTCAAAAGTTATTTGTACCAGGTGGGGCCTCTATTTCTTTCACTTTATTATTGATTTATGAGTGCAAAAAAAATAATAAAAGAAGAGAACTAAAACAACAACAAAAAACCTGAAATAAAAATCTGTAACTAAATGACAAAAACTAAAACCAAAGTCTATGGCAACAAAAAGCAAAAGAAGAAAAAGGAAGCTGTACATCCGTTGCAGCTTGCATCTAATAACTGAAGAGATGATAATAAGACGATCGGACAAACTGGTTTTACACTGCTCAAAAAAAAAAAAAAGTAAATAAATAAAAATAAAATAATTAGCATTGGGTGCGATGCCCATGTGCATAAGTGCAGGGGACTGCAATTCGAGATGGCAACGTGAGGCACGAAAAGATTAACGGGAGAAACTTTGTTAAGTCCTGGTCAAAGGTAAAGATTCTAGGCTGTCTTTGTCAGAAGAATTCATTTACTTTCATTTCATTTTAATAGTGATTGTAATTTAAGCCATTGGTTTTTGTTTATTTAATTAAAAAATGTACTTTTTTTTATGGTGGAATGTCAAACTAAAGATCGAAATCTCTTACAATTATATTCATTTTTCGTGTCACGTTGATTTCCTCGCTAGTCGAGTGCCATTTTACGTACGTTTTTTTTCCTCTTTTCTGCACATTCATCAGAAAAAATAACTTCATTGAAATGAGTGAGTGAGTGAGCCAGAGAGTCAGTGAGTGAGTGAGTGAGTGAGTGAGTGAGGTTTGAAGTCAAAGAACGGGCGTTGCCGTAGCACCTGTTCCCCCAGTTGGGGCCACAGTTAGGCTATAAATATCGGCAAAGATGCCTGGCATGCAGCGCGTTAAAGGATGCTGCCCGACTGCCTCAGCCTGTGCCTCAGCCTTGGCCTGTTGATGCAGCTGCAATGCAGCATCTTGTGGTCAGCAGCAGCCACTACTAGCCAGCAGCTGCTAAAGGAAGCCCATTGGCCCGGGAAGTTGTTGTTGTTGTTGCTGATGTTGCTGCTGTTGCTGCTGGTGGTGGCTGACAAAACAAGCTACCTTCTTGAACTGATTGCACCAATATCCATTCTCCCCTTTCAATGCGTCGACTCCCCTTAGTATCGATTGGTTTTGACCAGAGACTCCGGTTTAGCCCCAACTTCAACTTCAGCTTCGGTTTCGAGATTTATGTGTGATAAGCGTCGCCTGGCAAAATAATTATTATATCTCCATTGCACTGTTGTACAAGAGGGATGCGGGGGGGCAATAGCAACGCGAAAAGAAAAATAAAATTGAAAACTGGAGCGGAAAGCGTTTGCTATGAACGGAAATGTTATTGTGCTGTTTTTTTTCTCTCTTCTTCTTTTTCTTTATATTTTTTTGTGATTGGCACAAACCAAAAACACAACAAAAAAAAAAACCAACTGAACTTTAAAAGAAAACTAAACTCTTCGATTGTGGTAAAGTGGCGAATTCTCAAGCTGGGAACGAAACTGGCAAACAATAGGGAAAGCAATATAAATTGCACTAAGCCAAGGAAGGTGAATGAAAAAACTCCAAGGGAAACATCTAAAACGATCGAAATCGTATTTAAATTTTTAAGTCTCAAAAATTAACAAAAATCAAGTTTAGAGATTTGAGATTTGATTTGCCTGTAAGATCTCCCAAGTCGTATCAAAGATGAAACATTGTATTTGAATTGGAAGTCGAATCAAATAGATGGTCCTTCTTCTTCCTTACTCTCAGTAACTATAAACAGGACGAAAAAAAACGACAAGTTTAACTAGCTTTTAAAGATTTAACTGTACTTGAATGCTCCCTATTGAAGAAGGAGATGAAGAAGATGAAGATGAAATTGTCTCCTTTTATACATTCAAAGGTGCCCTCGGGGACCGGTTAACCCTTCACACACACACACACACATGCACATTCATACGAAGAAGAGGGTCAGAACGAACAGTGGGGAAGAGAGAGAGAGAGAGAGAGAGGGGGTCGGTGGGGCTACTTAAAGGACTTTTGCTGACAAAATGAAAATGGCTAACAAAACAGGAAAAGATATTGAAAGTAAGAGAGAATACAAGAAACGGCAACAACAACAACAAAAAAAAGTAGCTAACAAGAAGGAGACGATGATGGAGAAAGGAGAAAGCAAGAGTAGGAAGGGGGGGGGGATAAAAAAAGGTAAAAGGATATTGGTTGCTGACCCGAAGTTCAGCAGAGATTAGGACAATTAAAAAAGGGAATGCTTAACAATTAAAATCAATTTGTGCGTGTGTCTCACTCTATCTCCCTCTCTCCCCCTCTCTCCCTCATTCCTTCCCTCATTCCTTCCCTTAACCCCTCTGTGCTCATCCCTTTGGCCTTTAGTTGACAATTTGTTTGCTCGAACAAATCAACTAAAAGGCAACCGGCTAAGTGGCAAAAGAGGAAGCAAAGTCAAAGTCAAAGCAAAACCAACAATGATGGGCATCCGGGATTCAATCTTTCATTCTCTCTGTCTCTCTCTCTCTTTAAGCCAAATAAAAATGAAAGCCCAAGACAAATGTGTAGCCCCAAAAACCGTAGATGCAAGAGGGCGTGGGTTACCCTTTTGAGTGTCAAAAAAAAAAAAAAAAAAGTCCAGGCAAAACGGGCCAAACGGGCAAAAAAAAAAATCAACTTAAATCGCCTATTAATGCTTCAGATATAACCAAAGAAACGAGCAACTTACTTAGCTTCTGTGTGCGTGTGTGTGTGTGTGTGTGTGTGGGAGTCCTTTTAAGTTTCTGTGGACTATCTCATATATCTACAAAGTCAGCAAAAGTTAAGTTTCGACCCGGACAAAAAGATAACCAACAAAGTAAAAATAAAATACAAAGTCAGACATACATATACATACATATATATAAAATATTTGCCCGAATTAAAGTTTGATTTAAACTGCAAAATTGTTATTTTCTGTCATTTGAACAGAAATACATCCTAGACAAAATTTCAATTAAACAAAGTCAAAACTGTAAACATAATTACTTTAAGTGGAAGCTCAACAGAAGGGAAAATCTCTTATACCCTTTAAGAAATAATCAAAAATGTTTGATTTTTATATATTTTTATCATTAAGTACTTGTTAATTCAGCATTCCAAGTCTTTAGTTATATTTTGTCAATTAATTATGTGGCAAAACATTGAACAACTATCAAAGTAATCGATGATTGAGTTTAACTACTTTTGGAGATTGGAATTGCAAAGCAAAAGCAAATTTTGCTATAGACTGCTGATTTTTTCTATACCCAACACTCGAACTAAACTTGTTAACCGTGTATAATTATGAAACCAAAAAATAGAGAGAGAAAGAGAGAGAGAAAAAAAACACATCTTGGGGGCCCTGCGATCTGAATCTCATTAGCATAATTCTAACATAATTCCTGACATGGCCGCACACAGAATGCTTAAGCATATAAAATTATGAAACAAACTCATATCGGTACGCTTAACAAGCGAAGCAAAAAAAAAACCCAAAAAAAAAAACACAAAAATAATAAAAAAATTAAATAATCAAAAAACACAGAAAAAAAAACACAAAGTAGAAAAAGAAGCCACAAAGGAAAGTTGCTTGGCCACATCTTCAAGCCGAATTTCAATCAGTAAATTGAACACCTGAAACTTAACTGATTTTGTGGGTTCGATATATTCGGTATATAGGGAGAAGCGAAGCAAAAGAAAGAAACACAACACAAAATAACATAACGAAAAAAGAGAACAAGGGGCGCAGCAGGAAATTAAAGCCATGTCAAAAAGAAGAAGCAGAAGAAGAAGAGAGTTGTTGGCCAGCTACCTGTCCCCGCCCCCCTACTCCCTTGTCCACGAATTCACTGCAATGACACGCAAGCCCCCTAAACCGAAATAGAGATTCAGGTCCAGTTGCCCGGTCCCGTCCCCAAAAAGTCGTCCACATCTCATGCCAGCTGTCTCTTTTGGCTCTCCATCTCTTCCACTCCTTCGTCTTCTACGTCTTCGTCGTCTTCTTCATCATTTTGTGAGTTGTTCAAATTCATGTTTATGGTTTTGTATTACAACCGATCCGTCGATCCGTCGATCGATCGATCGATTGGTCGATTGGCCGGTTGGGGCCAGTTAGCCAGCTAACTGGCTGAACTGACTGAGTCTTTCTGGCCAGACTTTCAGCTGAGATTTGTATAACTTTAAGCCTTATTAACATATTTTATGCTACGAAACGAAGTTGCCACAAAAGTCTAAGCTCTCCGGCTATCGCCCACACACAACTATTCAGATTGTTGCGGTCGCTGTTAGTTATATAGTATGCATATATTTTATACATGTATATACATATATATATTTTATGTGTGGGCTTTTTGGAAAAGACAGAAAACGAGTCGAGTCGAGTTGAGTCTTAAGAAAAAGAAAAAAAAGAGAGATCAATTCAATTTCATTCAAACCATGGCATTTCATTTTAGCGATTGACAAATAGTAAAAAAATTATGATATTTCATAATGGAAAATGTGCCTAACACATATATGATTGTTCGACATACTCTAAATATATAAGCCGATCAAATTTTATTCATTTAAATGTCATAAACTTGATTTTGATCTAACAATATAATTTCGTTTGCTAGATATATGTATTTACTTAAACAAAGAAAAGACTTTTCTATAACTAAAAATAAAATAAGGTGTTGGTTTAACTTTTGGAAACAAAACTTGAGAAAAGGGTATCAAGTATTATCTTTGCCAGAAAGAGAGATAGACTACAGTATCTGGGAAAATTAACAATTTGCCAACTTAAATCCTAAAAACAAGTTTCATTAATAATTTTCTAATACGAAACCTAACAAACATTTTACTTGCTTTCTAAAAGGGAATTATAGTTAGTCCTGTGTTTTTTTTTTAAGTCATAACTTATAATTGACATCATATTGCCACTAAATTTTAATGTTCCCATGGTATTCTCTGTTAATCGCTTATTTCCCCCCTTGTCAGAGGTTCAACCTGTTCAATAAGAAACATGAAGAAAAATAAAAGAAAAACAATCTTTTGCCACCTCATAGACCATGTTCACATTCCCAATGACTTGGGGTTCTTCCACTTTTTATCATTTCTCTTCTCATCTCTTCTCGCCCCACCTTCTGCTCCCATCTCACACTCTTTTTTTTCCTATTCTCTCCAGCTAATTGAGTTATAGCCAACCAGCTTCCAAACGTAAATAAAAAATTGTCGACTAGTTTCATTTTTTCCATATATATATATGTATATAATATACCTATACATATATACATATTTCTGTTGGTTTTTGTTTTTTTGGTTTCTTCTTTGATACGAATTGACTTAGTTAGTGCATTTGAGTTTTGCTAACGAATCGAATGAATCGCATGAATCGAATCAAAACGTGTTAGAAAATAGCATAATAAATGAAAATAGACAGCAAAATGTGTGTGTCTCTGTGTATCTGTGTGTGTGTGGAGGCCGTCACAAGACCCACTCAAGAGTTGGCAAAAGATTTTTCGTCTTTTCGATTTGGTTTTTCATTTCATTTCATATATGTATGTAGATAGATATTGAATTTGTGGTCGTTGTTTGGCCCGTTACCATTCATTCGGTGTGGGCAGAGAGACTGAAGTGAAGCCAAAAATGCAGCTAGAGCCAGACCAGGCCACACGACACCTTCCCTCATTCGATCCAAACTCAAAAAAAAAAAAAAAAAAAAAAACAAATCCGATTATAACTAATTATTATGGACGCCGTTGAAACTTATGAGAAGGCAGTGTGGCCAGCTCTTCAAGGGCTTGGCGTGGGCAGTTGCAACTCGTTTTGGTTTTTTTTTTTCTTTTTTTTGATTTCAATATCGAATTTGAAATTTACATTTTCATGCATTATAAAAAAAGACATGTATGTATACATACATATATGATTATGTGTGTCTAAATAATTCACTCTTGTTTTATTTGTGTGTCGAAATATAAAATAGTGTGGCTGCATATTCCAAAGAATAATAAATGTGCTTACCTTAGCTAAAGCTTCTTGTTCTGCGTCTGTTTTTTATGTCGTCTGCCAAAAGATCTGCAATAATAATAATAATGAAGAGGGAAAGAAGAAATAAGTGGAAAATGACTATAAAAAATGTGCTTATTAATTTAAGCTCTTTACGCGACAACTTCTGTTTCTTTTTGCCTTGTTGTTTATCACACATATTAATTTGTTGTTTTACTTTAGTTCTTAGTTCATCATAAATGTACAAGAAACATACATACATATACATATACATTTATATGTATATGGTTTTACATTGGCTTTCCATTTCGGCCATAAACACGCACAGGGCCGTGTTAGGTTGCGATGACGGTTTCCGCATTTTCGCCCCAACTTCTCCCATCTGACAAAGTCTAATTTTTCCTTTTATAGAGCACAAAATGTTTATTAGACATAATATGCTCTAGAAGCTAGGGGCTGACTGCTTGAGGGGTGAGGTCAATGTAGGCGGCACGCGTTTTTCGCATAAAAATCGACAATTGGTAATTATTTGTTTCTTTTATGCAATTTTCAAAAACAAAAACTATGCCGAAACGCAAAAACAGTTGTTACTTTTTTTTTTTTTTGATTGCATTCCAAAAATAATGAAAATTCGAGTTAACGAGTCGAAGCTAAAAATGTTTTCCTTGTATACAAATTTGTTAATAGATCTAGAACAAAAAGTATTTCTTAAAACCCTTGTTTATTGTTGTTGTTGCTGGGACTATGAGTCATTCATTGACTACCCCGCCCCCGAATTTCAGTTTACCCCGAATGCAACCCCCTGCCAGCTTCACCCCCACTCCTTTTCGCCCTTTTGTATCTTCCACCCACGATTTTTTTTGGTTTTTTCTTTTTTTTTATATTTTATTTTGGACAATACAGAATATATAATTCCCTCCCCAGATTTTATTTCCTTTTTGGTCTGTTGTTGTTACCCTGATGACTCATGCATTTGCTTTGCCTAATTTTGTGTTTTGTTATTGTTATACACCCCCACCGTACTTCCTATACCCCCCGCCTTGTTCTAAATTAGCACATTTTTTTCAATTTTTTGATAAGCAGCTGACTTTAAGGAACAACACAGCTGACAATCTAAGCCACCCCCGACAAGCGTTAAGGAAACTGAATTGGTAACAAATGTTCCTCATATCATTTTCGATACCCTGCAAAAAGAGTTTATGAAGGATCTATAGCCAAATGTTAACTTGCCGTTACAGAAATATTCTCGATCAGTAAGCAAGAGGGAAACAAATTTGTCACCATTTGAAAGGAGGAATATGAGCTTATGGGTTTTGCCACCTTGTTAGTGATAAAGGATATACAGGATAAACTTGCTGTCGTTGTCGGTAAGTTGTGTTTTTTTTTTTTTCTTCACTCGTATACTGTTATTTATATCATTTTTCTTTCGGTCTGTCCTGTTGGTTGTGTTTTTTTTTTTTTGTTTTTGTTTTGTTGTATTTTATTCTGTTGAATTTGTAAAACATTTCAAAGTACAACAAGGAGACAAACAGGCGAACCACTTAACGGTTGTTGCCACGTTCATCCATTTTGTACTGTGTTGTGTCCTGGAGTGCGTTTCACCACCGCCCACACCCTCACACACACACACACTCCCACACAAAGAGAGTGAGGGAGAGAGTGAGAGAGAGAGAAAGAGACAGAGATTCGGCTTTTACCATTTCATTTGGTATCGTGCCACACGTTTTGTACCTAGTTGTCCTTGTTGCTGTTGCTTTTTTATTCCTATCTGTTTTCTCTACTGCTTTTTTTCCTCTCTCTCTCCTGTTGTTGTTGTTGCTGCTGTTTTACCATGTTTTATTTCTTGGTATTGCATGTTCCCTTCTTATGTATACATATATCACATTTTTGTTAGCGGCATGCAAAAGTCTAATATTCGAAGTGAGTACTGAATCCATGAATCATGACCTGCTGTTTATCAAAATGCAATCGACAACCGCACCCCCGTCTTGCCGTCAGACAATCTGTGGTTACATTTTCATACCACACCCCATCCACCACCCCCCAACCCCAACCCTCGTTAACCCCTGTCTCCTAACCCCTCGAATATGCCAATTTTTCAATTTGTTACAAAGACTTTTTGGCATGCCAGAAAATGAACAAGAACAACAATTGATATATATATGTATATGTATGTATGTATGTACATATATAGTATTTTAAAGTTCAATCGCAAAAAGACAAGACATTAAGTGAGTAGGAAAATTTAATTGTTTATGAAAATTGCAATTCTCTCTCGTCATATGTCATAAATTTTTAATATGATTTATTGAGCAAAATTTGTGGCAAATGTGTTTATTGTCAATTGCTTGCTGCAAACACAAAGCCGATTTTAAATATCAATTAAAATAGCAAACAAAAATATATACATTTCATGCCAATAAATTGATTGCCAGAATCAGATTACAATATGCAATACATATGTATGTACATATATATATATATATATTCCAAATGACCTGGCTATCAAGGTTTCTTGATCAAATGTCAGCTTTTTGCCTATTTTCGATTTCATTAACTTTCACATTAACAATAAAAAAATTAAACTCAGGCCATAATTTAAATTGAAATGAAACTAACTAATCAATTAAATCAAACTAAAGTTCTTAGAATCTTTGACTCTTGCCTAAAAAGAGAATATTTCAAAGAAATTAATTTTTTTATTAAATATGTTTTGTTTTTTTTTTTCTTGGAGGGTTGTCCATTTCGAATAGGTTGCAAATTTGTGAAAAGAAATTATAATAACCAAGCGAATCGATAACAAAATGATAAGAATTTTGTGGGAAATGTTCATCTTGTCATTTTTAACCACCATCGCACCATCAGCACCACCAGCACCCACGTTGTGGCACCACAACTGGCCGGCCAAAGTGGCCACATAACCACAAATATGTGTATATATATACATATTTTTCCCTATCTTCCCTTACTTTTGCATTTTGGTCTCATCAAGAAAACTTTTGCTGGTTTTATCTAAATGCCATTTTTGGTTCTTCTTTGGTTTGTGTTTTCTGGTGCGGTTCTTGTTACCCTCCTCAACATCAGTCAGCGTTGTCTCTCCCCTTGCCCATATTATAGCAGCATGTTTTATCTCATAGGAAAAAAGAAAACAACATTTTGCGGTTTGTCAGTCAGTTGATAAAATATATATATATTGTACATACTAAAGCCTAGTATAAGGAACCACCCGCCCTCCGCTCTCGGTCCTCTGACTACCATCATACCGCAACTGCCTTCCGCCCACTGAATGGAAAAAGTCAACGACACAAATCCACTTCGGCTAAATGTAAATATTAAATTTGCGCATAAAAATAATATGAGATGGAAGTACGTCGGAGAGTTAAAGACGGCAAGAGGGGTAACACAAGAGTGGTGCTGATGGAAAGAGGAAATAGAAGAAGAAACCAATCGCCCAGTTGCAAAAACTAAAGTGAAATGGCAAGCAACCAAGAAGGATGGCGGGCGGGCGGGCAGGCAACTCGACGAGCCATAAAAAGCTGACTATGAAGTGCTAGTCCCGTCCATCCTAAAACCTCATCCTTCTTACCAAAAAAAAATATAAAAGAAGGTCCTGGGCCAACGCAATTGACGCTACGACCAAACCGAGGAGAAGTGAATGTATGAACCAAGATGTAGCTGAAGACGATGAAGATGGTAGGAAACGGCAAAAAGGGAAAAAATGGAGGACGACTCCATAATAATTTTATGCGCTTCCAAAAAACTTCCGCTCAGACATTGCGTTGTGTTTCCGTCTACAACAGAAAGAAACACGGGGTAAAAGGACTACGTAGACAAAAATATCGCATATGGAAGGATATATGAACATTCAGTTGGCCATTCGAGATGGCAGTGTGACTAAATTGTGATTGTCGAATACAAAAGTGATTGAATTTCAAATTTTCCCCCCAAAACTTAAAAAAACAATTTTTGAGAAAGCAAATAAATGTATGAATGTAAATGTGAAAGAATCAATACATACTTTCATATAGTTTGCCAAAAATTCAAATGGTTTTGATAAGAAAAAAACCTAAATGATTGAATGAGTACCTACATATGAACTTTTTGAATGAATATATAAGAATCAAAGAAGTGGCAGAGAGAAAAGGGTATAAGAATCGTATTCATGAAATGTGAATATATTGTTTGAGAGTGAAGATCGCTAGTTTATTCGTTTCAGTGAATCATTATTTCCCATCTCTAGTGAATGGTTGTCCATGGGACATGGCTCAAACCAAAATTGCCATAGAATTTTTTGCTTTACTCCTGCTTGGCCCGTCAAGCTTTTCCTTTATGGTTCCTGTTCGTTCGTTCGTTCGTTGCCGTTGCCTTTGGGTTCTTCAATGAATGAGCGAATGAATGAATGAATGTTCAACTGTCACTTCCGCCCACACACACACACACACTCACACAGATACTCATACGCTGACGAAAGGAAGGAATTTATATGTATGTATATATTTTTTCTTTTTTCTCTTTTCCTTGTTTTCTTTCTTGTTTCATTTTTTTTTTATTTTTTGGTTAAGGAACGACAAGGCGTCAACATTGTAGTTGCTGTTCGAGTGGCGGCGGTAGGTAATGGAGTGGCAGGTGTATGACTAAGATGGTAGGAGGAGGAAGGGTTACTTGAATGCTTGCTTGGGTGGGCGAAAGAGGGTGGAGAAGAGGGACGTTGGGGTAATGTGACATATTCAAACGCACAGCGCGATGTTGACGACGGCAAACAGCAGCAGCGGCAGCAGGAGCAGAAGATGAAGATGATGCAGGAGGCGTTTTTGGGTAAGGAAGTGGTAACAAGAGCGAAAAATGTGATGGTGGTAGGTAGGGGGAGGGAGGGGGATGTGGTGGTAAAAAAAATTGTACAGAAGCGTTGCCAGACATTTTGACAAAGCTGGCGACAAGGACATACACTTGTAATAACATAAAAAGGATATTGTAAAACATTTTCATAAGTTCTGTCGTCGTCGTTGCTTGCAGATGATGAGATGTGATGTTGTAAGGGAAATTGTTTAGGTGTGGAGTTGAGGAAACCGAAAGGGCATAGAAAAAGCTACACCCACACACACACACACATTCTTACACATAGAAAAAGGGGGGGAGGGGTTTATTTAAAAGAGAAAATTATTGCCAATTGCGTTAACCTTAGCTCTATGGAGTTGTTCATGTTTGAAAATTTACCTAAAAAATTGACTTTCTTGATTGGATGGAATAAGATTTAATTAATTGAAAATTGACTACCGATAATCCGAATGAATCCTTTGAGAATAAGTTGGACAAGAATACTAATTGCTGTGCTTATAAAGTCCATTGATAATGTCTTTGTTTTTTTTTTTTTGTTTTTGTTCTCTTCTGGTTTGCTTTTCCGCTACTTAAACTAATCGTCCCTTTCCCCTTGCAGATTTATGGTCATCTATCTACACAATTCCTAATAAGTTCTCATCTCGTTTAACTAGAAATATGTCCATTCGGTTAATTTGGTTAATTGAAGACAATTGAAAGCCGCTTTGCAGTTCATTAAGTCTCATCCTCATCATCAGCATCAACAAAGCACAATTCCAGCAACATCTTGGAGTTGTTTTTATGGAAACCCACTGTCCCCACAGTCCCCACCACTCACTCTTCACCTCTCTGCTCTGTCCCTCTCTTATTAGTATTATTATTATTATTGTTGTTGTTGGTTGTCGCCAGACTAATTAAAATATTTGCACTCAAATGCTTAAGCAATAAATATTTGTCAAGCTATCAGCTATTAGGCAAACCCAAGAGGAAAAATCATCTATGCGAGCGGCATTTCTTTGCTTTTTGGAATATATGGTTATATATATATACATTTATTTTTTTTTCTTCTATTTTCTATTCCATTCGTTTTTCTTTTAAGTGCCTTCACCTCCCTCCCACAGTTGTTTAGGTTTGGCCTGCATTTTTGATGAGCTTTAATGGTCGCCGCCGCCTTAATGCAAGTGAAGCGTTCTGGCCCCTTCTTCTCCTCCACCTCCTCCTCCTCTACCATCGCCCGTTCATTGAGTATGCCAATTAATAGTCATTGATGGAAAAGTTGAAGCAAGTGAAGTGTGCTGCCCCTCAAGTCAGTCAGTCAGCCAGCCACAGTCTATTTGCGGGGGTGGCCATGTGTGTTTTGAGGGTTGGCATTCAGCCCAAAAATGTTCAAACTTTCAAGCATCGAATTAGACCAAAGTCATAGACAGAGAAGAAGTGAGAGTATCTGAGGATGGGGAAGAACTTTGCTCAAATGGGCATAAAATTTCCTTATTTGTTGGACAATGAGAAAGAACTACATACATATATTTTTTTGTTGTTTTGTTTTCTAGTCAGCAGAAAATGCTGGCATAAGGGTTTACGATTTCATTTACTAGTTAAGGGGAAAGAAGGCAATTTGCTGGCTTGACCTTGAAAATGTTTGCACCCTATATAAACAAAAATTTTTAATCCTGATCGGCATTAAAGACAACTTCTTTTTATTTTATTTTATATATATACAATAGAGTAGAGGGATCTTTTCTATTAGTTAAAATTAGTTATGAAACAAAAGTTAGACATTAAAATAAATCTTCAAGTGATTACTTGGAATTGAGAAAGTCTTTGTTTTTCTGCTTTATTACATAGTCTAAATGTTCAGTAATGAAGTAAAGTTAATGTAAGATCGACGATCGTTTAGTTGTTTTTGCGTGAGATCATTATCTTTACAGATCTTTTTTCTTTTCACTTTAGCTTCAGTAAAAAAAAAAATACATACTCAATGCAAAAAAATAAAAAAAAGAGTCAACTTTCAATACAAACGACTTCACAGAAAAAGAAGAAGTCAAATCACTGTCAAAATGTTTGACAGCTTTCAAGGATGGACACGGAAATTATCAGAGCAAAGGAGGTGGATGACAAAAGAGATGAGAAGGGAAAGAAGCATATAATGGTGGCATGCAAAGAGCTAACAAAGCGACAGGCAACAGAAAGAGAAAGAGAGAGAGAGACAGAAACTTTCGATATGCCTTGACGGGAAAGCGTCAGAACGATCCAACAAATGTTGCACAAAACCTAAAGTTGCAATCAATAAAAAACAAGAACAAGAACAACAACAACAACAACAACTACCAGGCAGCAGGCGAAACTTGCAACATGAGCATGTTGCACTTCCGTCGGCCTGTCGATTGTTTCAGCAATTTGCAATGCCAGACCCAAATTGGGCCAAATTATAAAAATCCAACGAAAAATGTGAAGCTCAACCCAGAAGCCCAGAAGTAGAAGAGAAGGCAAAAAAAAAAAAAACAAACTCTTTGGTTTTGGGTTGGTTTTTTTTCCTTTTTTTTTTTTTTTTTGATTATTTTTAATGAGTCTGCGGCAGGTGTGGAGCTTGGGGCCCCAGCTGCATGCATCCATTGACACTACGATAGCTTTGGGGGGAGATTCTTATAGAAAACTTGTTTCTGTCGCTTTAAACAATGATAATCGTTTTTATTTTCCTCATTTTTTTTTTTTCTTTAATTTTTGGTAATCTCATAAATCATTAAGAGGGGGCCACATACAGATAGATGTATATACATACATATACAAATGTATGTGTATATCTAAAAAGATTTAAACCAGTTAATGCTTAGTTTAAGGTGACAGGTAGACACAATTAAAGAACTTGCCCGAAAAAGATTTATTGAATAACTAAATGAAGCTGAACATTTGAGAGAATGAAATCATTGGCAATCTCTTTTATTGCACATATATAGGTACTATATGCTATATATTTTCTTGATTGAGACTTCAGACTAACCCTATATGATCTTACATCTTGCAGTATTAATGAAACCGCGATCTTATCTGTGATCTTGTAAACATAATCTGAGTTTTATCCTTGTTAATTGAAGACAAAAGTGATCTAACGATCTTACAGTTTTAAAATGCGATAAACCAAATTGCTATTACTATCTCTTTTAAAAATTTTATTTTATTTGTAGAAAGATAATTTCAATGACTTTAAAATGAAATTAACTTTGATACTCTCCACTTTTTGGTTAATAGGAATTTTTGTCTTTTGATATCTACTTATTATATATTTATATATTCCCAAATATATGGTTGTGGTAATTTTTGGTGTAGAAGAACTGTTTCATCTAAGCTAAAGATCAAAATATTATTATGCTTTGAATAACAATTTAATAGAATTAATTTCGATTAAAAAATCGAAATACCTTTTAATGTTTTTTATTAAAATTAATGCAGATTAAAGATCTGATTATTTAAAAATTTGTATAGGCCTATTATATAATAGAAATACAAAAACTCCATAAAATAAAACTCATTAAGATCATAGTGAATGGTATTAAATAAACAAGAATGTTGTAAGATCACAATTAAATTATTTAAATTTAACTTTTATTACATGATCTTAGACTGATCTTAGCAATGAGAAAAGATCTTCATGGTATTTAGTCGGAAATTAAACTAGCATTACGAACTAAAACGGCTGGGCCTAAATGAAATCGATCAAATCAACTTTTCAAATTGAATCGAAACAACTTTGAACTCCACCTAAATTACAAACGCCTTGAGCTCAAAATGAAATGTCAAACTAACAAAACGCAAAAACAAACTAAAAAACGTTTTCAATAAGCCAACTTAAATAAGCTAAACTGAAAGTGTTACAGTTCATAGTAAATTGTATTTTAATTAAGTACTCACAGTTTCTTTGGTTAACTCCTTCCTCTCTCTCTCTCTCTTTGCTTTATGTTTGTTACTATTTAAGTACTTTGATTTAAGTTTGCAGAAAACAAACAATTGGCATTAGACAAAACAACCAAAAAAAAAAAAAAAAAAAGACAGGCAACTTATTTTTATTGACCTCTTCTCAAAGAGGTTTCCTTGGCCACAAACAATTGCACTTCACTTCAAATGATGGGTAGTACATAATAATAAATAAAATTTGTACTTGAATTTTAACAATTTTTGTATATATTTATTTTGTATAATAGTTTTTATTTTGTTTCGGTTTCCACTGGTAATCCAAACCAGATAAGAAATTTTGTCACTGGTTTTCTTTGTGTTTTCTTTTTGTTTTTGTTTATTTTTTTTTATGCACAAAACTTTATATGGGGGAATAGAAAAAAATTTGCAAAAAAAAATTAAATTTTTTGGCTTTTGGTTTTTTGTTTCACACACCGAAACTCGTCTTTAAAGTTTAATTATTTTATTCAGACCGTTTGCTCCGATTGCAATCCGTTGATAGAAAACACACGCAACGTTGTCAATGTTGTTTGTTTATATCAATTGTGGGAAAACTGTCCGCAGGTGCGACATTACGCCTTGAAAAACAGTTACAAACTGAAAAAAATTTCGAAAAATTTCAATTCACCGAAGCATTTGAACATGTTCGGACGAACATGTTGTCCCCACATTGGCTGAGAATAAGAAATGCTCCCAAAATGCTGAAGCCGGTCCGCAACGAACAAAACAAGACGCGGTTGGATCGGACATCGAACACGATGTAACATGACAAGAAATGTTGCCTCTGTTAACATTTAACAGAGCTCCTTTGGCTATGCCTGGCTGGGTCAAATTCTCAGCAAGGATGTTGACATCTATGTTAAAAGAGTTTTCGAGGAATCATCCAGGAATCCACGAATCCAGGAAAATTATATATGAAAATCAATTCATGTGCGTAGAGAACTTGTGCATTTTTATTTTAAAATTCTGGAGAAATCGCTTATGAAAGAGGACTTGGAAATTTCTTTTTAGAATTATACTTAGGATTTCGTTTAAAATTTACAATTAAAGAATTTTTTGAAATGATTGAAATACAGCAAAAAAAAAAAAAGACTTTTTAATTCTTGATTTTAGTTATCCAAACGAACTTTTTATTGATATCAAGTCTTCCTATTTATTTTAAGCAGTCTTTAGATTATTTTGGCCTTTTTTCTTTTTCTTTTTTCAGACGATCAGGCCATTATGCCATATGGCGAGTTGTTTTGTTGGTTGAACTCTTTCAGCTCAATTTAAGAAATGCAAATTTCAAGCAAAGATGTTACCAGCAGTGATTGAACGAGGAAGAGGCAAGAGAATGAGATTCAAGCCCATCGAAAATTGTGGGTGATTTAGCCAAAAAAGAAAAAAAAGGCAACAGCTGTTGCTCACCTCAAGTGTCATGACAGCATTGACCTCGACGCTATATACATATATAAAAAAAAAAAGCCAATAACAGTTGGTTCTTTTTTCCTCACTCTCTTTTCTGCTTTTCATTCTCAGAGTGAAAATTGTGGTAACTGAATTACAGAAATCGACGCGAACATTAACCAGGTAATCAATTTTAATATTGAATTGCTGCCCTATCGAGCTCTTAGGCAAAAAATAATCGAAATAACATTTAGTTTGCAGATGCTGCTAAATTGCATTAATAAGCAAGCTAGTCGTTGTAATTCTCAACGAGTTTATGCATTGAAGACATAAAGTCCTAATTGTGTTACTTAAAGCCAATACTAGATAAAAATGACTAGTACGTAGAATATAAGACTTATAAGTATGTATGTATATCATTTAAGAGGGCATCAAACGCTGTGGGAGCCATGTGGGGAATGTGTTAATCAATCGCTAGATCGATCGATGGATCGATCGACTGGCTGACTGCATGATGCGCCGATTTTGAAATCTTCTATAATTGAAACGATACATACAGCGAGAATGAAGATTGGGCTGGGTCTAAAAGACATTTTCCAAGACCGAAAATAAACAAGTTTCCATCTCTCCTGCTTTAACACATCTTAAGAGGGGTTGAGGGGGAAAATTTATAGCACGATTGCAGCGCTAGCAAACGTAATTTAAACTACGCGTGTGAGCGTCAAAATATCGACTGCGAGCGTAGGGAGGTGCGGTGCGGGGGCGTGATGAAGTGTCGGCAATGCTGTGCGTTCTTTTTCCAATTTTCCGCTGTTTTCTTGTTGGTTTTTTTTTTTGGGTATATTTTTGTTCTCCTACTTCTTTTTTTTGAATTTTCGGATTTTTCTTTCGCTTCTGGGTAATTGTCATGTAATTTATGGTCGACGTATGGGAATATCAATGTTTTTCTTTTCTGTTTTCACGATAGAAAACAGAGAGGCCCCAGAGAGATAGCGCTCTACTAAGGCATGATAAAACGAAAAGAAAAACAAAACGAAAACGAAGCAAAACCATGCTCATTGTTTATAAACAATAACAATATAGAAATAGAACCAACAGCAAGAGTTTTTTTTTTTTCGATATGATTTACTTCATATTGAAGTCGGGTAGGTCAAAAACTTCCATCAAATGGATTTTGAAAATCATATTTATATTGATAAGTTTAGTGAGCTAGCTGAGAATGGAGTTCAATGCCCTGCAATCGATTCAATTTCAATTAACCAAAAGCAATCTTGAAATAATAAATAAGAGCCTATAAAAGAAATGAAAGAAAGTAAATTCAAAGCCCAGAAGGTTTCATTAGCCAAACAGAGAAAAGGAAAACACATTTTAAATTTTTGCTGAATAAATTTCACGTTTCTATATCTAAAAGCATTTTATTTTATGCCTAGGCATTTGGTTAATTTGGAAATGCATTTTTGTCTCACTCAGCTTAATGTTGGCGCTCGTTAAGCAAAAAGGGATGCAACATTTTTTTTAATGAATTCAATTCCATCAAATGAAATCAAATCAATTGAAATCAAAATCGAATCCAAGGCAATCCTTTTTCACACTTTCGATTGACAGCTTGGTTTTCGGATATTTTTTATTTCCCTTCCCTTTTTTTTTATTTTATCTTGTTCTTCTTTATCTGTCACACTCCCCATCCAACAATGACGACGAAGGCGTCGAAGATGAAAATGAAGACAGAGACAAAGAGGAGGACCATGTTGAACCATGGCAACTGCATTTACACTTATTTTAGCATTGATTGCTTTGGTTGCCAACCCAGAACATTGAGAGAATTCAAACATGGGCTGAAGATGGAGGATGGATGCTGAAGCTTCTAAAAATATCACTTGAAGTCGGAACGGACTTTCTTCCCTGTTCACTCTCTCTCTCTTTGTCTGTCTCTATTTAGACACATTTGGCACGCGCTCATCCGACGCGCCATCCTTGGGGCCCCGTATTCAAGGGCAACAACAAACGGCAAGAAATAGACACCGCGGTCGACGTCGAAGTCGTTGTCGATGACTCCGCCTCTGTCGCTGTCGCTGTCGTTGTTGCCGCCAAATGTCTAAAAGTAAATCCCATTGGCAATAAAAACTATTTTTAAATGTCCGACAGCCGCAGGATATACGAAAAGTTGAAACGTTTCCATTCATCCGTTCAACGAAATTTTTTATTTTTTTTTTTCAGATGTTACTAACTTATTCACAACATTTACGTGCATTTGCAGCATTTATTTAACAAGTTTTTTTTTTTTTTTTTTTTTTTTTTAATAGCAAAAATGGTATAAATTTAATATAAGTATGGCAACTACATCTAGTAAGTCAGCTATCTAAAACAGAATCTTAGAGCCTTGAAATATCGAGCGGATGAAAAAGATGCTAACATTATTTAAATTTTAATAAATATAAAATTTATTTCTTTCATGAAAAAACAACATTAAATTTATTAGTTTTGATAACTCATGAACAGATGGACAAAAAAATAGATTAATCTATCCAGATTAGGGATTTTAGTGGAGTTATCATTTTAGACTCAAGTCAAAAAGGAAAAGTGTTAAAGTAATTTAATTAAGTATAATTTCAATTAAAGGTAACACAACGATATATTCAATTTTTGATCAAAGGGTCATTTCTGGATACCATCATGAGACCTTCAGTTCCTGTCCTACTCTATAGCCGTCTGTGTGCTTTGGGTCTATGTATTTGTCTGCTTCTTACCCTGCTTTACCATGTGCCCCCACTTGGCGTCTCATTTTATGTGTGTTTACTGTGAAATTTATTTTTAATTTCAACGACAACGTAGAACCAAAAAAAGAAAACAAAAAAAAAAACAGAGGAGCAAAAGGGAAAAACACATTTAAACAGGATGCAGATGCAGCTAGAGAAAGCGAAAAAGAAGGAAAGAGTGTACAAGAGGGTGAGGATGAGGAATAGGCAGGGGCTAAAGGGCGAGCAAGTCAACTCAGGCGAGCTGAAATTGCTTAAAAATTGCCAGACAGTGCAAATATGTTCCAGCTGGGATTGGGGGTTGGGGGTTGGGTGTGTGTGTGTGTGTGTGTTGGGGTGTTGGGGTGTTGGGGGGGTTGTTGCTTCTGCTGCTGCTTTTGGTCTGGAGTTGACAGCCAGCGGCAGCAGCAAATAGTTTTCACCAATGGAATGGAGTAGGAGACTGAAGGAGAAAGAAAGACCGAGAGTGATCACCCCATCTACACTTTAACCATCACCTATCTCTCTACCCCTTGCATCACTCCGCTCCCCTCCCCGCCTCTTTGTCGTGGCCGTAACTCCTTTAGGCAGCTGTCAGTCTGTGGGGCGCATTAAAATGCAAAAGCATTTCATTTGCTGCCTCGCAGACGAAAAATTCAAAATCAGCAAATTACGTGCCAGGCAAAGGCGAAGGAAATGGAGAATGGCGACCATGTAACTAACACTTTGGCGAACAGTAAGGTTACCAAACCCCCCAACCCATCCCAGCCCCCATTCCCCCTCAACTTTACTATCTCTTTCTTTCTTTCTTTCTTTCTTGCTTTCGCTCTGTTGCAGATCCAACCCTTGTTGCTATGTGTTCGCCTTAGACGACATGTAATTATCGTTGGCAAAAAGAAGACCACGAGAAAAAAAACCAAAAGGGGGGCAAAAATTTGCTACATCAATGTCACCAAAATGGTTGTTGGCCTTACCTGTAACAGTAAAAAGTGATTTTCCAATCGCCCAATCACAGTGAAACTAAATCCAAAGAATAAAAAATGGGTACTTTTTGATAATAATCTAAAAATAATCTTCATTTGAGCTGATGAATACTAAAAGAATTTCTTGACTTTGACTCTTTGAAACTCTAATCTTATTTTACTATTGGATTTGTCTTGTTTGAAATTTTGTATTTAAACACGTATTATTTGTGCCATCTCTAGCTTACTTTCCGCCTTTGGCTTTGGCGTCCTCCAAACTTAAAAAGAGCTTAATACGCCAAGGAAGAGAACAGCTTGTGCCATTTCTGGCACATGTAACCATACTCCCCATATGCTCCCTTCGACTCCAATCGTGTGTTAATGAAGTCAGTCTTAGTGCTTCCATTGGCACCCATCTGTAGCCTGTAGCCGGTAGCCTGTCTATTGGCCATGTAGTAAGTGTTTGGTATTTATTTGTTGGCTAGCAGGACGAGGGCGAAATGCAGGGGGAACTCTGTCTCTAAAAATCAACTTGCACCCGATTACTTTCGCTGTCTAAGTTATTTTCTTTATTTTTTTGCTTGTTGTTATTTGAGAGCTCAAGGTGAATGTGAATGGCGAAAACGATAATTAGTTTAAAAGGCAGACTTTGGCTCGTTTGAATCGTGACTGGTAGATTTGGTGGTTGGACATATGGGTGGTTGGGTGGTTAGGCAGATGGGTGGGTGGTTACATAAGCAGAGCGGGGTAAATGTGGACTCTTGTGGTGCATGCTTACCGGTTTATAGCACATTTGGGAGACGATAGATGGAGTTAAAACCTGAGAGAGAGAGAGAGAGAAAAAAAGTGAATGAAGGTGGGAAGCCTGGAGCCAGTTTGTGAATAGGTAAGGGGGTAGTCTCTGGGGTGTCATGCACTTGACCGGCTGCCGCCGTCCATTTGACAAAACAAAGAGAAAAACAGAGAGATAGAGAGAGAGAGAAAAAAAAGTGAAATGTAAGTAATTAAAATTGCCTGCATTTTGTCTTCGCCAATGTCTCGTAATTTGAAACTTTGCAACAGACAAAACAATTACCGGCCCAACCCGCTTCTGCCTCTGCCCCTTCCTCTATCGCTTTGAGGCTAGTTTTGCGGTAATGCCAACACAAGACCCTAACACTCTTTGAGGTTTTTCTTATTCTGATGAATCCCGTTCAAAATTTAAGACAGTCACGTTTATTCTTATCCATTATCCTCAACATTTATTTTTTCTAAACTTTTTTTTATAATATTTTTCGTTAAATCGCTGTGAATTTTCATGGACAGTGTTGAAAATTGTGCTAAAAATCTGTCCTGGGCTGGAGATCTTGTCACGTGCTGACAATTTCGGAGGTGGTCAGATCCCCTTCTTTCATCTACGCCCTTGTTATAGATATTTGTGTTGAAATTCAAATCGTAGATACCAAATAGACATTCCCCCGATTTCGAAACAATGTTTTTTTAATACCATTTCAAACCATTTTCAAGGTTCGCACGCCCCGCCATGTTTTTTCCTCATTTCAAATCCCAAAATTTTCCCCATTGTTGAACATTTTCTTGCCTCTTGTACTCTCTTTATTATTATTATTATTATTAATATGATTTTTTCGGCTGTGTTTTTTTTTTGGTTTGAGTTTTTTTTTTCCTGTATTTCAGGAGAGGCTGCAAAATCGCCGAAAAGGCACGTAGCTCATTGATAAGTAGAAGATGAAACTGGTGGGAATGGTGATGGAAATGGCGTTAGGATGGTTGGGTGATGGGAGCCATGGCTGTGGCACTTCACCACGTTGCCGTCGTCTGGCACTTTGCTTTCAATTCATTTCATTTCATTTTTCGATTTTCCATTTCTTTATGAAAATTGCTGATAATCACACAGCAGTATTTGCCCCACCCCCAATTTCTTCCTTTATTTTTTTTTTCTCACCCAACTTGTGAGTTTTGTGTCATTACCAAAAGTGCGAGAAGAGAAGGCACTTGCCACAGATCACTTGAGAGTTCAAATAAAGAGTGAGTGTGAGTGAGGGAGAGAGAGAGAGAGAAGCTTGGAAAGTGCCTGGTTACAGAGGAGAAGGAGGGAAATTGGAAAAGGGCTTTAATCAGAATAAATAACAATTGGAGTATTCTTTGGTCTCATGTGCAAAGGATTACTACGGAAAAGAGTTTACCAATGAATATAGTTAAAAATCAATTGATTCATACATATTCATTCAGGAGAATGCAATTTTCTTCTTTAATTTTTTGATAATTTTAATTCAAAAAATTTAATGGAGAATAACTTGATGAATGAAATTTCTCAAAATGCTTTGCACAATGGTTTTCATGGCACTAAATCTATTGAATAGGTTTGCCATTCACATGATTGAGCACATTGCTCATAATAGAGACACGGCCAGAGAGAGAGAGAGATAGAGACAGTGAGAGGGAGAAATAGAAAGATAACTCAATCAGACATTCGTTAAAAGTGAATCCTCCAAGATGAAGACACTCCACTCCTTTTTATTTTAGCTTGTCTTTAGCATGGATGCAAAAAACAATAATAATAACAAAAAAAGATAACAACAAAAAAAAATCAAAAAAAAAAAACATAGAATATGAAGAAGTAAAAGTCGAAGCAGAAGATCGAATGAGTATTCATCCATACCCATACCCATACTCATTTCCGACACTCGCTGCGTAAAAATCATGTTAAATAAATGAAATTGTCATACTCGATGGGGTTTGATGGCAAAAAGCAAATGGGGACTCAACTTGACGACGACGACGACGACTCAGACACGAAGATGATAATGATAATGATGATGATGATGGCATGAGTATGGAGTATGGAGTATGGAGTATGGAGTATGGAGCATGGGGCATGGGGCATGGTCATGGGATGGGATTCGGTTTTGGGCTTTGGAAAATTGTAGATGGTGTGAGGTATGGAGCGGGGTTGAGGCGACACAGATTGTTGCAAGCTGCAAGCTGACAATGACGTTGACGTTGATGTCGTTGTTGTCGCCCTGATGACTTTCAATGAGTCAACTCGAAGATGCTGCAGCCCCCTTCCCCCTGCAACCCATCACCATCATTTCTCAGCAGTTGATAGCAAAGTTCGGCTTGCTGGTGCTGCTGCTGCTGCTGCTGTAATTATCAGCATTATCATTATAAGACTATGAGACGGACTGATAAAAATAAAGTACATAATGCTACGCCCCTCCCTCCCTCCCCACCACCTCCCTCACCTACATCCCTCTCGTTCTTCTCTCGCAAGCGACCATCAAGGAAAAGCCCTTTTTGACGTCTGCATTTCTTCTTCATTATTTTTATTGAATTGCTTCATGCTTTGAACAATTTATTGTTATTATTTGTGGGGGGAAAATACACACTCACACACACACACACACCAACAGTCGATTTTTTCATCTCGTCACAATATATATATATTTATATTTGTGTGTGTGTGTATTTTTTTTTTTTTTTTGGCTGGGGTTGCGTTAAAAATTTATGTGAAAATTCATAATTGGATTATGGTTGGGTCGTTGGCATCCCAGCCGCCTTAGAGGGGGTCTGGTCGTCGCCTCCTTCATCTTTTGCAGCGTGACGCCAGCTGGAAACATACACCAAGTGACAATGAACTTGAAACGGAGATAGAAAAAGCAAAAACAACAAACACAACAAAAACAAAAAAAGCCTAATCAAGTTTAAACAAAAATCAAGAAATAAACTTTACATGAAATTAGCTGATTGATTGAAGGGAATTGTTGCAACTCTTTGTCCTCTCATTGAAGAAACCTGGCTTATGTATAAGTACAGTTGTGCTAAGCTGCAGCTGCAGTGTTGCCACCTTTTTGTTGTATTTGTTTTTGCAATAAAATCTTTAATAATTGAACAAAATATTTGTTATTTAAATATTCAATCGTCCATATATGTAGGTAGGTAAGAGCTGCATGCTGCTTTGAGCCATGTTAAGGAGCTTTCATCTGCCAATGCTTCCAGAGTTGCCACTCTATATGTATAAGTATATACATACATATGTATGTATGTACATTTTTTTCTTTGTTTCATTGCGGCCCTTTCGTCGTTGTTTATCGATGAAATATGCATGTATTTAAATGCGTTACAATAAATTTTTGATTTATTTGCAACGCCCATTGACTGAATTTTAAACGACAGCGATTTATTTCAGATTTATACATTAAAAAATGAAATGATATCAACGAGGACCGATTCATTAGTTGTTTGGGCAATAAACTAAAGTTAGTATAGAAAATTCATATGAAAGGATATAAAATTTTAAAATTTGTTTTTTCTGTGAAACTGAAATGAATGCTAATTGAAAATAAATAAAAGATCTATGTCGGTTTTGTTGAAAGTTTCAAAACAGCCCTCTCGTTTGCAGTAATAAAGCAGCTGCCATGCAAATTGAGTTTATATTCTTGTCAAGTCGTTTTTTTCCCCCTTTCACATATTTGTTAGATCTGTTCTATGTATAAATGCACGCATATGAATTGGAGTTTTTATACCAAAGGTTTTCGTTGTTTTTTTTATTATTATCCTTATTTTTTTTTTTATGATTGACGCTTTGTCATTGTGGTTTTTCTCTTCATTCCCCAAAACGGCAACCCGCAACCCGCAACTCCTGCATATGTAAGCATGAAAAATGGCCCAACCATTTTTCAACGTAAAATCAAAAGCAAACTTTTATTTTCATTTGATTTAATTCGTTTCATATTCAATTTAAAATTTTTGTCGTTTAGTTTAGTGCTGCATAAAAATAAATAATGCAAATCTGTGGCAAAATCTCTCAGATCGACGGAGCAAAAAAAAAAAAAACTTCCAAAAAAGCTTCTCAATTTTTCGGTTCCCGCATATTGTTGAATTTTAATTTGTCCAAATTGTGGAATGATTTTTGGTTTATTCTTGAGTTACTGATACTTCTCCTATCAGAGTTTGGTTTCCCATTTCTATATGTTATGTTTGTAACTATAGAGTCTCTTATTACCTCACGTTAACATTTCCAGATAACAAATTCATTATCATCTTTCTCATATGAAAGAGTTTTGGTTACTTTGCTTTCTCAGAGTTTTTTGAGGAGGGGGATGTAACTCAATTATGTAGACTCAGCTTTTACTTTTCGGCTTGGGAAAAACTCAACTTAACTGAACATAAAGTAACGAGCCCCAACTGCCCCAACCCAACCCAACAAATTACCAAAAGTAAGACCAACAACAACATCTAAGGTCTGGTAATTACATATGCCGTTTGCTGGAATTTCAGTTTAAATTTCAATTTTATTTTTTCGGTTTCAGTTTCACATGGCAAATGGGGTTAGAGAAGTAGCAAAAACAAAAAAAAAAAAAAAAAAAACTAAGCAAAAAGCAAATGAAGGAAAATTCATCTTAAAATGAACATTTTCAAAAAACAAAAGAAAAAGAGGATGGGTCTGAAATATATATATGTAGATATATAACCAAGTTATTAGATGTATTAATAGAATATATAAAATGTATAAAAACCAAATTAGGCAAAAGGAAAAATTACTTTCTAATTGCATTTAGTAAAAGGTAAAGCTAGTTTAGTTTATGGGGTATGAGGAAATCATTTTAAAAGTTGTCAAATTTAAATCTTGAAATTGCAAAAACAGGTCCAACAATTCTATTATAAAAACTATACAAATTTCAAAATCAATGTAAAATAAAATTTTCTTGAGAAATTTGGAAAACTTATTGAATAATTTCAATCGGAAACAAAAAAAATTATTATACCATATTCGTATACAAAAAAAAAAATAAGAATTTTGCCAACATAATAACATGTCAAATAAATATAATTTAAGAATAGAAAATCTTATAATCAACCTATTTTTTAGGCAACATTTATTAATTAATTTAATTATTTTATTGTAATTTTTATAATTTTTTTTATTTGGTCATAAAAAAGGATCAAAGGACCGAATCAGATGCCAATTTTTTTTGTCTGCTCCATTATTTTTTTCAAATATTTTTGAGATTTTGTTTTTTAATTTTTTTTGGTTTCTATATTCATTGTATTTCTGTTAAATAATATTAAGGTTTTGAGCTGTCTTAATCAAATCCAGAAATCGGTTAACTGATATAAGTCAGGTAACGTGTATATATGTATGTTTGTGTGTGTGTGTGTGTGTGTGTGTGTGTTGCGTATATTATGTTTCTGTGCAGAAAATTCAACAAATATTTGTTTATTCTTTTCAGCTTCTCTTGGAATTTCTTAGATTTCAATTGTCATTATTTTTAACTGATGCGGAAGCTGTTGCTACTGTCTGTCGGTGTTGCTGCCTGTTGTTGTTGTTGTTGCTGCCTGTTGTTGTTGTTGTTGTCGGAGTTGCCGGTAAGCAAAAAGAAATTTAGATTGCCAAGAGACCTGAAGGTGTTTATTGTTGTTATTGTTACGAAAATGACACAAAATGTATCTTTCTCTTCCACTTCCCTCTGTCGGTGCTCTCCTCTTCTCGCCATACCAGTTTCTACGACTTTCTGTGTTTGTATGTGTGTGTGTGTGTGTGTTGTAATAACAATAATAACAGAAAATATACCGAAAAAGCAACAACAGATAGAGTGAGAAATTTTGAGGAGGAGCCAGGGGAAGGAGGGCTATAGACCCAATGGACATGGACATTTAATAGCCCCCCGGAGACGTGAATTTTTAACTGTGTGTGTGTGTGTGTGTGTGTGTGTGAGAAACTGGGCAAATGGTTAGAAGATGAAAAGCAAAAGAAAACAAAACTCCTGTTGAAAATAGAAGATAGAAAAGGCATAAGAAATTATTGTAAATTTCATTTAATTACTCTGACCAAATGCTGCTGAATGCTGAAAATGAAAATATCAAGGCCGAAACCAGAAAGGAACAAAGGCAATAACAATAAACTTGCAACACAAAATCAGTGACACAGACACACGAAACACGCAGAGAGAGAGAGAGAGAGAGAGAGAGAGAGAGAGAGAGAGAGAGAGAGAGAGAGAGAGAGATAGACCGAGAAGAACAACAAAAGGGGCTATTATAAAATTGTCCCGAAAAACCAAGTCGGAAGCGGCTGAGGTCAAAGGTGAGACACAAATACATGGAGACGGCGATGAATGTTAGAAGGATAGAAATCGAAACACCCACACACACACACACAAACACTAGGTATGTATATATGTATACATATATTTGGTATCCATAAAAAATTAACATTTTTGATGATTATAAGATATAGCCATTCGATCATCATTCAATATTAACAACTCTTCCAATTGACATATCTACGATTTTTCTTTGTGTGGGATAGCAACTAAAAACACTTTCAATCAAAGTCAAATTTGATGGACCAGCTCCAGCTGTGTCTATGTGTGTGTTTGTGTGTGTGTGTGTGTGTGTGGAGCTCATAAAATTACAATAACGACAAAGACCATGATGAAATTTGTATCCAACAGATCCTTTTCCTTTCCCCACCTCTTTTTCTCTCTCTCTCAATCTCTGTCTTTTTCCCGTTCTATATGTCATTCAATCTCGCTTTTTCTAGGTACCCTTCATTCCACTTCATTAGTAAACCAGATGAGATGTTTCTTCTTATCTTCGACTTGTGGTTTGTGTTGCCTAGTTATTTTTGGATTCTGTTCTTTCTCACACACGCACACACTCACACCCCTACACACACACACACACGCACACTCACCTATACATAATGATGCTCATTAGATGTGTGTTTACTGCCTAGAAGAAAAAAAAAACCCGAAAAATGCATTCCCATGCCTTGGGAAAACTCTCATTTCAATGCGACATTCGAAGAACAAAAATTACTCAACACACATTAATATTAATTCCATTTTGCAGTTATTTTTAGAAACATTAAAAAGAAATGATCATATATAATAACCATAGAGTTTTAAATATTGTTTCGATTTAATATACATATGTATATATGTACATATTTCTTTGCTTCTTTTACTTTGAGTTATCTTTCCAAATTTCTGAAATACCCAAGATTTTGCCTGATTCTTTTGCCGATACTTTTTATTATTTTGCTGTTATTTTATTGGCCACTAGTTTTTTGAACGAGTTTCTAACAAACGTATTCATGGTAAGTGCCATTTTTGCTCTTGTTCACACTGAATTGATGGAAACAACCTTGTCCCGGTTGATGGGAATTGTGTTAGCAAGCAGAGCAGTAAAAGTTCTCAAATAGATTTTCTTTCGCATAATTTTTAGGCCAGTTTAGAAATGAGTACAGTAGCTGGTAAAGTAATTTTAACCTTGGCCAAAAGCAAAGTTCGTAATGGCTTGTGGGAAGAAGAATTCGCACAAGTGGATGATGACGATGATGAGGCCCAGTCAAGTATCTGAGAATCGGAATAGAGAAACATGTTCTTCTCTCTCACTAATTGTCTGTCTGACTGTCTCTCACTCTGTTTGGCTAATTGCAGGCGCAGATTTTGCTGCTCTCTGGGGTGTCAATTAAATTCACTTGGCTGCATCACATATGTATGGCAGCTGCGATCTCGAACGAGTCTCTCAGCTTTCAAACTGGCTCTGCCCTTTGTCAACTGAAGAAAGGGTGCAGGGGGGGCCATGCAAAGGTCATGCAACAGGAGAGGAGGAACTGAGACAGATAATGGAGAATTTATGAACAAGAACAAGTGCAAAGAAAATGCCATCAATGCATTTTATTCCATTTAGTTTTCCATTACGAATTGTTGTCCCTCGCTCCCTGTCTCTATATATATATGTCTCTGTTTCGTTTACTTAAACTTTATTTTTTTTTTTTTTCTTATGGGAAAAAATGCAGTCCTGCGACAATTTGTAATGCGATTAATGCGGCTGATTAAGTTTTGGTTTGGCAACAAAGAAACGCAACTGAAGTCAACGGCATAGACATATGCCAGGCACAGTGGTTCCAAGTCAGGTTTCAGATCTTTCACCACTATATCACGAGAGGGCCTCATTTATAATTCCCAAGTGATTTTTCGCACAACTCATTTTTGATAGCAATAGAGTTTCCATAAAATTAATGTAGTCGTTTGTCAGATGAGCACTTTATCTAATTATAATTTGATAGATAGTTTTATCTAAAAAGATTTATTTGATTAGATATATTTTTGAAATTATTTCATTTAATTTGCTTAAGAAACGAAAATATGTATGGGGACAGGATATCTACTTTGTGATCTTCTAAATAATTTGATAGATCCGCAAACTGCCAGCACATGCAAGGCATAAATCTGCTAAACTAATGGCTTATCATCATATTACAAGAATATTTTTTTCTAAATTTAATTTATCACTGTAGTTTGGATCATATTTTTCTATGAACTGAAGAGAAATGAAATCAAAATACCAAATTGCCCATTTCGAAGGAGATGAGACTGAGAAGACCCTCTAGAAATCCTAGAACAGCTGCTGTTGTCCCTCACACATAAATATATCACGCACAAATCGACATTCGAATACGATTCTCCACCTCCTTCCCTCTCTCTCTCTCTCTCTCTCTCTCTCTCTCTGTTTGTCTAGTCTAGCTCTTTGAGTCTCCGTCTGGTGCAATGTGCTGCATTTCCGGTAGCTGACGTCGACGTCACTTGGAGCGCATAGGTACTGGGATAGAGGGACACACAATGGTCTCTGTGCGTGTCTTATGCCAGTGCGTGTTTCCATTCATGTGAAGATCGCTCACTATGGCTATCTCTCTCTCTCTCTCTGTCCCTCTCTCAATGTGAGACGTGCCTTTTGACTTGCAATTGATTTCTTTGAATTTTTAGCTCGCTTGTTTTGTGCACTTTGCGTTTTTTTTTTCCTTCTTCTGTTCTTCATTTCATTTTTCCCTTTTTTATTTTATTTCTTTCCTTCCTTTTTTTCCTGCTGTTGTTTTTCTCTCCCAGTTTAATCTAGTTTTGTGTGAAGTCATTTTGTACCTGAAATGCTCCCCCATGGCCTTTGGTTAATATTTTTGTATCACTTGTCTCACCGAAGTCTCTCAAAGTCGTCGTCGTCTCTGGAATCTGTGTATAGTCTGTCTGGGGCGACGGCTTCCTGTGAAGAAGCGTCCGATGGTCTTGCTCTCTCTCTCTCACTCTCTCTCTCCGTCTGATCCTGTGAAAATTACACACACTAAAGTGTAATTAACAAACAGAAATGAGGCTGCCATTTGGATTAGAGAGACGTGCCCAAGCAGACCGAGCAGCCTAAACAGCATCTCTTTGGCATCTTTAGCATGTCATTGTCAGTTTCCCACACGACGACGTGGATCATAATTTGTTTTAAATCTATAATTTGTCGAAAGTCCTTTTAGCTGCATGTCCCGAAGACCGAAACGAAACACGACCTTGGGTTTTGAGTACCTATACATATGTGTGTGTGTGCTCTAGCAATTAATGTGTCCACTTGAAAGATTTCCCCTTCTCTGAAGATGCAGTTGCATCTATCCTCTCACTTTTCTCTTCTCATTATGAAAACGAGGCTAGATTATTATATGTTACACAATCAAAGGGTTTTATGCCGACCAATTTTATCTTATTACTGAATTAATATATTAAAACCCCTAAGGAGGAGGAATTCATTCAACCTATTTACACTATGGAGAGAAACTGGGATCTGAATTATTTGGAATTTGGAATTATTTCATAAGAAATCTCCACTTGTATAATGTATAACTCTCTAATGTAAATATATTTGCTGTTTATATGTTAATATAATAAATAGGATCTGGTAGAACAATGACAAATTTTTCTTCTGCCTAAAAATTTGTTTACCCATTAAAGATTGTCTTAGTTCTGAAGGACTAAAAATACTAGTTAGAGTATTTAAACTAATTCAAATTTGAATAATTGAGTGCTCGATTCGCTTAGTTAGTATAACCATAATTTGGAAAATTCTTGCATAAACTAATATGCCCCACTGACTCATCGAAATTGCCTATTAAAGCAATATGAATACTGTAAATTAATTTTGAATTTCATTTCTCTAACAAAAAGCCATACCATTCGTCTCTCTCTCTCACCGTCTCTCTTTCTATATTATGTATTTCATTCGATTGTTCATATTTCATTTAATCAAATATTTCATTGGTATAATTATGTATGCCGCACAATGAATGCTTTTTGGGCGTATTCAACTAACGTGGCGATAAATACAGATACATATATACATATACAATATATGTGTATATATCCTTTTTGGAGTAGGCAATTTTGTGTTTTTGTTGCCTCTGATCCTCTTTCCGTTCTATTTAATTAATTTTTATTTTTGTTTAATCATTTGCAAAAATGCAAATATAATGTAATAATGTTGCCAATGTGACAATAATTTTTAGACTGCATGCCTTGTAAATGTAATTGAGTGTTGGTATTGGTGGCAATGGGAGTTAGCCCTCCATAATTTGCAATAAACTTTATAATTCCAACAATATTTTTGCGGAATGTGCTAATTATTGCCATTACCTTGAATTATGATTGTTAAAAAACCAAAAATATTCGAATTTACATACCTGAATGTTTAACTCAAGTGAGGAATAAAACTAAAGGGTTCAAATTAAACAATTTTAGATTTATAAGCACTTCATTTTGCTTTAGAAATCTTAAAGGGGGATTCGATTCAATTATGCATTTTAACCTCAACTACCTGAGGTGCCCTCTCCATGCGATAGTTTTGCATAATTGCTGCTTATCAGACCGAAGCCAAAATAAACAACATTTCACATTATCTTTGGCTGACTCAGAGGACCGAGGGTTATGTCCTTCTATTTGGTTTTCTTTTCTGGTCTGGTCGCGTGCCTTAGACGCACAGCCAGACCAAATGAGACGAAACGCAGGTGCTGCCGACTAACTGACTGACTGACTGACTCATTGCCGAGCAACTCCTGGAACGGAATGGCATTTGTCAACGTCATGCGGGGGAGGGTGCTTGGTTGGACTTTTGGGTATTGTCCCATTCCAAGGATTTTTGTTTTTCGCTTTTCTGCATCATTCGTTTCCGGTGACTGGTGTGCTGCAACGTGACTCATTTGGTCAAAATACAACTAGGAGGTGGAAAAAACAAATCATTTTCATTTTCTGCCGCAATTCTTACTCATTTTTTAGCCTGGGGGCGGTGTTTTAGCCTGTCTGAGGCTTGAAAGTTAATTGGCCACGCCCATTTAAAACGAATACCTGTACGGTTAGCAGAACGGAAAACTGTCTGAGACCCACTTGAGAGTTTGACTGCATCTCTCACATATAACTGTAAAAAGTAAAACTGTCCTACCAAATATCGTAACAAAGGTCATTAGGAGAAATATTAAAAAAAAAAAGAAAAAGGAAAAAAAGTCATTTACAGATTTAAAATTCACTTATTTTATAAAAGGCCCATTTAAACACTTTTTAACAGGACTTTCTCTATATCTAGATAAAATTAATTTATTAATTTTGTTGTGTAGTTTAAACTAGAGAAAAACCTCAAATAGGCAACAGGATGCCCATCCTAGCCATAGGATGGCAGTAACAGGACCAAGAACCTAAAGGCGGATGTGGATTCATCGTCCGTGTTGGCATTGGCGTCATCCTCATCTTCATCCTCATCCCTGGCATCCAGATCGTGTTGTTGCCGTTGACATCGTCAGTTAAGCAGGGAAAAATGCAAAGCACGCTTGATTTACAGTCATTAAAGAAGTCTCCCGTCGTCATCATCAAATTGAGCTAGACAGGTTGTGGGTGGTTCTATGGAAGTGCTTATTCTTGAGGGGATGGATGCCTTTGAGGGGGAGTGACGCCATTCCCTCCTGTCAGCTGTGCTATCTAACCACTCACATCTGCCTGGCGGTGGCATTTTAATTGGCAGGCAAAGTATGACGACGACGACGACGACGACGACTATGAGGATGAGGATGAGGTTCAGAATAAGGATGACGATGACGATGACGATGTGGATGGCGATATGAGTGGAGATGTATTTGCAAAGACAAAAGCATATCCTCATAAGCTACGTGCATGCCGTTGCATATCCTTAGGATTTTGTGCAAGTCGCGCGTAGTATTTAAAGAAATGAATGAAAAGTTGAGTTCATTCATAAAAACAAATCACAGCAAATGAAGAAGGAAGATAGAGACAGACGACAGTCGTCAGACAACGAGTAAAACACAAATTCTCTCAATGAAATGGATTAGTCAGCAAAAAGGAGAAGAAAGTGTGCTAAAGTTAAGGTTCTATGTGGTTGCTAAACCATCTCACTTTATGGGGTTGGTGGACCTCCTTCTCCTTCTCCTTCTCCTGCTGCTCCTCCTCCCACTTTGGAGTAGATGAGGAGTTAAGAGTTTGGGAGTATGGGAAAGGAGTGTCTCTGTCTCTGTGCTGAACAAAAGCCAAGTCCCAAGCAGGAAGTTAACGACAACAACGACAACAACGGCGACAACGGCAACGACAACAAGGAACCAAGACCAAAGAAACGGGGCTCATTAGCGTTGGTTGGATGATGGTTAAGGTGCCACAGACAGGGTGGTATATATACTATAGTATAGGTGTAAAACGAGACGCTGCAAGAAGTACACAAAGGCAGAGAAAGAGAGAGAGAGAGAGAGAGAGACAGCGAAGATAGAGGGAGAGAGAGAAAAAACTCTATATTTTATTTGTTGCAGCCTGTTTCAATATTATCACAAACATTTGCGATTGCTCTATACGTATATACCTAAAAACAACAAACACTATTGGAATGATCTCTATATATGCAATATAACTCATATTTCCAACGTCGTTTCTAACTCTTGGTTTGACTCTACCTTCTCCATCTGCATGTATACCCCTTCAATTGAGAGAATTTTAGAATACCTCTTAACAAGTAGGCGTGTCAACTAAATTTTTGTAAATATTTATTTTAGTCTAGGAATATCCTTTAAGGCTTTAGCTGCTTGCATTAGTCATGAATTTTTAAAATGCTACCTAAACTAGTTGAAAATTAGAAGCGCAAAGACAAGAATTTTGAAAGATAATGTCCCATTATTGATCATAGATTATAATTCTGTTTGTATGCTTATAGATCGAGGGATTAATAGATGATAACTGATATAATGAATTTATGTAAGTATTAATATGCTCCTTTCTCTGTTTAGATTAGAGGGTATAAAAAATTGTTGGTATACTCTATTGACAGTTCACTGCACGACACTTGACTGTTTGAGTTTGGCATTCAAAACAACTCTACTCTCACATACATACAAACAAACGCACACACACACACACACACACATACACACATGCACGAGTACATAGAGAGGATAGAGATAGAGTTAGAGCACCATAGACCCAACTGCAGTGACACTTGTTTTTTTTTTTCTGTTTTCCTTTTGTTTTTTTGCTTTTTTTTTGTTTTTTAAGCAAATACAAATACCAGCAGAGAGACAAACAACCAACAAAACTGACAGCTACCGCATTTTCTTGGGCGGCTGCTGGGATGCCCAGTTAGCCAACTGAGCGTTAGAGAGATGGAGCGAGACAGAAAACAAGAGTTGCAGAGTTGACACGTCGCTTTGAACAATGCAAGTTAATTAAAGCGCAATTAAATACAGACACAGACAAGGACAACCTAAGAGAGAGAGAAAGAGAGAGAGAGAGATAAAAACCAAGAAAATAAAAGGCAAGATATTGATAGAGAAAGAGCGGAAGCTAGAAAGGGAAAGAGAGCAAGAACTCGTGGTGAGTGCGTAAAGAGTTAAAAACAGCTGTTTGCTCTGTACTTATCAAAGTACAGTTGCCAATTTGGACAGAAAGTATATCAAAATCTTTCAAGTTACAGTGGCGGATTTACCAAAGGACCTCAGTAGGCCCCGACCTCATATTGGGCGTCCTTTAACGACAACATATAGAAGAAAACATTACATTTAAACTTTAGGAAGAAAATTTTATAATTTGAATTTAAATATTACAAATATTTATTATACAGGTCTGTCCGCGTTTTCGATTCCGAATAAATTTAAAAATCAACAGGCAAACTAATAAAATTCACAATAAGTTTTTAATAATTTTTTTAACATAAAGGGATGTGAAAATTTTAAAAATCAAATCTTTAGTTTCTTAATCAATGCGTAACCTTTAACACTTTTGAATTTAATTTTCCAATTTGAAAAGCAAAGCCTACATGAAACCGATTCGAGATGGAGAACAAGCCTGATATAAATATTTCGTTATATGTACATACATATATTCAAAAAAGTCCAAAAGTTCTTAAAATATGATTTTTGAAATTTTCAAAATCCTTTTATATCAAAAAAGTTAAAAGTTTGGCTGTCACACAGTGCGTATACGTTATTGAATGGTTTATTGCAAAAAATAATTTGTAACTTGTATTTATAAAACTTTTTTTTAGTTTTTGTTTTAAATAGCTAAGCAAAATATTTATTATTGAATAAAAACAAATTTGTTAAAACATAATTCTAAGTTTCAAAGTCCTTGAAATATCGAAAATCTTTTGCTCAAGTTCATATAATTTTTAATCGTTTACTCAATTAATACAGAAAGTATATAAAACTTTGTTTTTTTTTCTCTGCCAAGAATTTGACGTAAACTCAATAACATGGAATTATTTACAATATATTGGCCAAATAAGGGTGAAGGCGGATGCTTAGGGAGGGGGCGAACGACAAGGGAAAGACAAATTTCAAGTTGCGGTTAACCGACATCTGCTGTCTGAAGTCAACTTCCGTTTCGACCTTATCATCCTTCTTGTCTCCCTTGTTTCCCCGAACTATACACACACACACTCTCTCTTCTTTGGCCATTTTGTCCTTTCCTTTTAAACATTTCGAGTTTTGCATAACCAAAAGTTTTCAACTGTTTGTAATTATTTATAGCACCTAGCAAAAATCTATTCTTCGCATTGCGTAAATGTTAAGAAAATATCCATAAGTAGAAGTAGAAGGACGAATATGGAGAAGGATGGCTAATATTCGAAACTTCATAAGAGGTGGAAAAATCTCTTTATGCAAAACTTTTCTGTCAGAAGCAAGAAAAAAAAAAAAAAAGAAAAAGAAAAACATAAACAAAAACAAAACCAAGCAAAACCAAACATAAATTTTAATCTAACTATCAAGAAAAATGGGGTACAAGAAGGTGGCGCACTGGTTTTTTTTTTTGTTTTGTTTTTGGGGCAGGTGGCAATCCCGCTGCAACACTCCACCCGTTTGGGTAAAGGCCAAAGTGTGCAACAGAAAAACACAACAACAAATAACAAGCCAAACGGCAAATGGAAAGAAAAAACTTGTAAATAATTTCGGGTTTGTCGACTTTGGCAAAACTTGGCCAAGCAACAAAAACAAAACCTGAGCCAAAATATCAAACGTGCATCGAAGAGCTGTGGCAGAAGCTGCAAAATGGTAGCCGGGGCGGGGCAGGGCAGTGCGGGATGTATGGGTTGGTTGGTTAGTTAGCTGGTTGTTAGGTAGGTCGGTTAGGTAGGTTCTTGGTTGGGCAAGGCTACGGTAGGTAAGGGGGCCTTACCCCAGCCGATTGGGGGAGTGGCAATTACATGTCCATGTCCGCCTCGCTCTCTGACAGCGGAGGTGCCCAGAAATTAGTTGTGGCAAGGCGCAGAAAACCGAAAATGAAAACGAAACCAAATGAAACCGACAACAACAACAAACAAAAACAAACCAAACAAAAAATAAAAAAAAAAGAGCCTGAAACCGAAACGAACCGAACTGAACCAAAAATAAGTCGAAAACCAAGTTGAAACACCGCAAAATGCAGAAAACTTGAGGTTGGGCTTGGTGGTTGTTATTGTCGTTGCTGCTGCTGCTGCTGCTGCTGGTTGGCCCCCCCTCTACAGCCACCCTTTGAATTTGTGGCAAGTTGGTCATGCCACACGGTGAGGCACAGTGGCTTCTTGCCAATTGTTTATTGCCATTAACTGGCATGGCATCTTGATCAAATCTAATCAAATCACCAGGGCTTCAAATGGGCATAAAGAGGAGCCTTAACATAATAAGTAAATGTCCTTGAAGGTATGCAAACTTCATTATCAACTATTCTATATTATTTAACCATCTAGACCTAGACCTTAAGAATGAAGAATTTTCACAGTTATTTTAAAAGGGGAAAAATTCGTTTGCTGTGGATTCGGTTGCTCATCAACATAAATCAACTTGACCTTTACCCATTTAAATTCAAATTAAAGTTTCAAGCCGTTAAATACAAAAATGTTTAACATTTTCAATCATTTTTGAATATTACAAATCGATTATTTGTTTTAAAAGTAGGCTAGGCTGTTGTTAGAAAGGTTCTTGCTATCTTTATATTTTTAGTCTATTTACAATTTACAATTTTTAACTCAAAGTTTTTTGCTTAAATCAAACTGTTTTCTTTTTTCGATTCCGAATAAATTTACAAATTAATTTATTAGTCTATTTTTCATTTTCCTTATTGTAACATGCCATCTAAAATGCATTTTTTTTACAAACAATTTTGAATTCAAAGTTTTTTTCAAAGTTTTTTGCTTGTGTTCAACTTTTTCCTTTTTAATTTTCTTAATTGTAACCTACCATTTAAAATGCATTTTTTTTCTAAATTCTTCTATGACTTTTCACATAAAACAGAAAAAGGTGAGTTTAAAAAATACTTTCAAATAAATGTTTATTTCTTGTATACACTATTAATATCGATCCAATTGAAGCGTCTTTATATTAGCTCTGAGGGAAACTTAATCCGTATTCAAATCCCTTGCCGGAAATGACAGATTTCTCTATAATTAATTAATTGAGACCGAGAAATTATTGATTTAATTTAAACTACCTCAACTGAGGTGTATACAAATCAATGTGGAAGTATAATCCCAAAATAATCCGTTTTAGTTTTTTCAAGTTGCAAATAAAAAGTTTTTTAAAATATTTGCTCCACTGTCAACGGTAAGTTTTGTGTATGTGGATGTTGTTGCACTTTTTCTTAACTCCTTTTTTTTTTTTTTTGGCGCATTGTTGTTGTTGCACTTATTGTTTTTGCAGTTATAGCCAGCCGCTAGATTTTTGTAGCCAAAATAAACCAGTTTCCGATTCAGTTTTAGTTTCTGTTTTCGCCGCAAGCCCAGTAAAAACTTTCAATTTCGAAACGAACCGCCAAAACAGTGGAAGATGGAAAGAAGCGAAAACAAAGAAAAACGGCGGGGCGTGTGTGGGGGGAGACGAGGGAAAGGTTAAAAGTGAATCGAAGTCGATGTGAGAGTCAGCCAAACAGTGGGGTCAGTTTCAGTCCCAGCCTGACAAGTCACTGATAAGCCAAAAGCCCACAGTCAAGAGACATGAGGTAGAGACCGAAATCGGTTACTGGATTGGCTTGGCTTGCTACGCTTTTGGGTTGGATTGGGTTGGGTTCGGTTACAGTTGCTGCGGGTTTGTCTTCTGATAAGATTTGTCTTTTGCATAAGTCTAACTAATGATGCAAGAGCCGTCAAAAAAATGAAGAAAAAATACAACAGAAATAAAAAATAAGTTCAACTACCTGCAAGAGGTTGTGAGATACAAATACAATAATCAATGAGAATTTTATTTATATGTATATAAAACAAAATAAAATTTAATTAAAGTGAAGCAGAAAAATTTCAATTTAAATGCAAAACAGACCGAAATGGACTCGACATCAACCGATAAGACTCTCTGGACATAATTTATCAATCTTGCCGGGCGTGACCCAAAAAGAGCGCGTGCGCAGCCTGATAAACTATTTTTTATACTTCCAAAAATTCGAAATCAAAGTGAATTATAAATTAAATGTATTTCACAAGCCGCAGCTTGGATACTCTTTGCATTATTCACAAATCTAGATACCAAGAAAACTTCGTTGGCAAGTTGAATCAATGAGAGTTTTCCGAATGGAGAAAGTTGGAGATTATTTTGAAGGATCCTGATTTCTTATGGTGTATACAAATATCTAATAATACTCTTTGAATACGTCATGAATATATGTATGTATGTGGGTAGGTATTATCTAAAAAGCAGCGTGCCAAATGAAATTAGTCAATGTTTAAATTTGGCAAACACATCGTAAATCATTTGCAGCACTCGAAAAACACTCGAAGTGAAGGAACCTTTAGAAGAAACACACACCAAATAGAAGAATGCAAAGTATCGCCATCATCATCAGCTTTTTTCTCTCTCCCTCTTTCTATTTAGGTGATAATCAACATTAAAATGAGGTATAAAAAATGAAACAAACAAACAAAAATAGTCAACCAACCAAGAAACAACCGAAAACCATTGTAGACATCAACATTTATTTCATGTGATGGCTTTTGGCAGTGTTGTTGTTGTTGCTGCTGCTGCTGCTGTTATTTTGAAATATTTTAAGCTCATATTAAACACATATTTCATATGGCATTTTTCTAAGATGACTTTAAGATATATTTTAGTGGGACCATTTAAAGTAGCACAGCGATTTGTTACAATGTCTCTATGTCAGATTGTCTGAGATCTGTGTGGGAATGCGAATGCGAATGGGAATGTTGTCTGTCTTCAGATTTCTCATAATTTCAAGGGCAAACAGATTTATCAAAAGAATTGCTTCAAGAGATTTCTCTACCATATAGTTTAGATTAGTGTTGGGTCATTTGCCAGTAAGTAAACAAAATTGAACGACTTCCTGCAGTAAGTGAATGATTGAACATGTTCCTTTTTGACTCATCCACTCGTTCATTGCATTTTTCTGAGAATATCTAATACCATAATAATTCAACTGACAATAAGAATCATAATCGTTATCTCTATCTGTTGTCGGAAAGATAATACAATCCTTTTCGCAGTGACTCAGTTAACGTGTTCAACAATTTGAGTCCTTTAGCCCCACACTAGCTAAAATAGGTAATACTCTGATTAACTACATATAAATAAGTTAAATAGTTTACCCCAATTGTAGTTTTCGAGAACAGAAAGGGATAAGTCAATTATTCTATATATAGGTATATTATATTAATTCCTATTTCTATTTATAGTCAATAGCAACTTGTTTATTTTTGTGTGAATTTTTTGATTGATTTGAAACTTGCTGTTTCCCGGCTCGAGATCAGGGAATAACAACACAGGATTTTATTCCTGTGGAATAGGAATAGGAATCGAAAACTCTCCTTGAATTTGGTTAGATTCTAGATTATAAAGTTTACTTTAAAAGTAAAGTAAAATGGTAAATGGATAAATTTAAAATCAGCTCTTTCATGAAATACTTACTGAATCTCGTTTGTTCGCTTAATAGTATAGAATATATACAACTAGCTAATATTTAATGAGACAGTTTAACGAAAAATTCAAATACGAGTATAATAAAGCTCATTTATATATCGTATGAACAAAAGATCAATCAGGAACTTATATAGATTTCGAAGACAAAGAAATTTCAAGCACAGTGTAATGCAATTTCAAAAGTGTCCAGTAAATCTTTGGCCCAATTCAGATTGGGAACTTTGTGCGTGGATTTTAATTTGGTTTTCTCGTTTTTTGTTTCTTGTGTTTTGTTTTAGCTGTCATTTAATGCCATAAAGTGGCGCCAAATCATTCGCAAGTCTCAATGACACCTGCACGAATTGTCGTGAAACACTTTGATTTGAATTTTGTTCGACTCGACCACGCGACGTATGCGCAACGCAAAATGTATTATGGAAAGGCGGTGGTGGGAAAAAGAGTCGGCTGTACAAAGGGGCGGAAGGGGGGGACTATTGGAAAAAAATGTTGGTCGCGTGGGCGTTGCGTCCTCAACTGAAACCTGCCCCACAACTCTGGGCTATAACTTTGGATTTGTTTTGTGTGTTCGTTTTTTTTCTTTTTTTTGTATTTTATTACAACAAAACAGCAAATGACAGAGAAAAATGCTAATAATGCAACAACAAAACAGACATAAAACGAGCAAAACTTCAAATTGAAACGAGTTTTTGTAGACAAGTCATTGTGTGTGTGTGTGTGTGTGTGTGTGTGAATACACTTGCCGTTAAGAGTTTATGTGATTGCCCAATGAGTTAAATCTCATTATAGTTGCTTAGACTGTATATAGTCATATGATTCATAATTTGAAACCTTTTTATTTTGTTTATTTATTTTGAATTGTTTCAAAGAATTGTTGTTTATATTGAAGGCAAACTTTTAATTTCAAAATCCTTTGTGTTAGGGTATTAAGCATTCGACTTTGAGCAGTCTTTGCCTTAACCGTTGGTTGGTCAGCTTTCTGAAGTCGGTTCGAATTGTTTAATATTAATACAAAAATTATAAGCGCATTTTATTTTGTGTCGCCAGTTTCAACTTTAATCAAGTCGAACTTCGTCTTCTGTCTGCCATTTACCATTTTTTATTTTAATTTTTTTTTCGCTTTTTCATTTTTATTTTTTTGTGTTCATGTAAAGTTTTGTTGTAGCTTCTTTTCTTTTTTGTTTTGTTTTTTTTTGTATTTTTATTTATTATTTATTCTGTTGCGCATTTAATTTGAATTTTTTGTTGTTTGCTGTTGTTATTGTTCTTGGTTTCTTGTTGCGGCTACCTGATTTTAACTTTTGTTTGTTTGTTACGGCCAACTCGCAGCTGGAATTGCAGCCAAGATGTTAGAGAGAGAAAAAGGGAGAGAGAGAGAGAGAGCGAACGAAAAATAAGATGATATGTGATTTCTTTCTGTGAATTTTAATTTTAATTAGATTTCCGTTTTACATATTTAAGCAGAGTTAACCAACATTCATTTACCTCCAAGCCAGATCAAATTTAAAGTCAATTTAATACGATTTCATTTGCTGGAGTTGATGTTTTTAAATAATTTTTTTCAATTTGTTTTAAGGTGTCATTTGCTATTAAGTACCAAACCTTTGATTTTCGATAGTCTTTTTTTTTAGTCATCTAAACCAAGACTTATCTTATCTTTGGCTTTTAAAACTCATCAAAGCTGAAGTTATATCAAGTGAACCAATATGTCCTTCACCTCAAAAGATATCTTACTAACTATTCTTTGTTCTTTGTTATCCTTTTCCTTCCATCTTTTCTCTTTACTTTCACAAGCCATTCTTAGCAATTAAAGCCGAGTTTGGGTCTGTTTGTTTGTAGCTTTATTTTGCATTTTCTTGGTATTACCTTAAATGTATGTTATTTATTTATTATTTAGCCATCTACTGAGTCTTCAAGCTCAAATAACTAAACTTCAAATCAAATTGTTTGGTTTTATTTTGGGTTTGGCCTTTTATTTTCTATGGTCTGCCATTTTTGGTCAAAAGGCCAGAAATTTTTGTATTGAAGGTTCTCCTCTTTTCAAAACGAAAATCGTCATAAATAATTTGTATTGTTGCGGTTGATTGTCGAATATCAGTTAATTAATCTTCAAAATGTTGAACAGAAATTTAATGGTTTTATGTGGGCGATAATGAATCGAATACAGAATGTGCCAATGGTAGCGTCGTTTTCAACAAATTGAAAATTTTATGAAAATACCGTTAACAAAGTTTTTGAATTAAAAAATGTTTCGCTTAAACTTCCTCTTTGATTTTGTGACTATTTTATAATTTCTGGCTTTTGGGTCAAATGTTAGAAAACTTTTGGCATATCATAAATTATTTTCATACTAGATGCAAACAACTCGTAAATTTTCACAGTTTCCTTTGAACGTTTTAAGGTTTTTTGCCTAACCCAACTCTGTTTACCACTTTCCCCTCTCTCTCTCTCTCTCTCTCTCTCTCTCTCTCTCTCTCTGTCTCTCTCGCTCTCTTCTCAATCCTATAGGCCGCACCATCTACGTCTTTTGGCTTCGTCGTTAATCTCTCACTAAATATGATTACCTGTTTGCCGGTGGGCCTAAAAGCAACAACGTGTCGTATGAGTAATGTGTCGGTGCAAAATTTGCGCCGGATGTGTAATCATTTTATCATATTACCTGGCAACACACTCCGCCCGCCCCATCGTAAGGGAAATACAAAAATTGAGGTGAACAAAAAACCGTAAGCGTAAGCGTAACCGTAACCGTAAGCATAACTGTAACTGTAGTCGATGGGGTTGGGCGGTCGAGATTGAAACTCAAAGTTGGATTTTCTTCTTCTCGTTTTTTGTTTCTTCTTGGACTTGTTTCAGGCCACGTTTCGCTCGTTAAGTTTCGTCGCCATCATCATCATCATCATCACAAGGGAGCGACAGGTGGGGTTTCTTATAAGAGAGATACATTTGTCGATATACCCCCAAAATACAAATCTTTTTGGATGCTAACCGTTTGGTTTTTCAAAGGACTCTTTTTTAAGAAAAGGGTTCTTCAGAGAGATTACGAGTTTTGAACGATTTTCTATGGTTTTTGCACTTGGAAAACCTTTTTTTTCGAATTCACTGGAATTCATTACTCGGGCTTTCTTCTCTTATTCCCAGTATATCGTTTGACCGTTGCTAACGGCGCAAATTCAATTAAAATAAATACATGGCAACAACAGCAGCAGCAGCAACAACAACAACAACAACAACAACAAGTAATTTGGGTTTGCGAATGCGAAGTGGCAACTGGGTCCAAAGACGAGGGGCATTTTGCCAGACGACTATGTGAAAATTTTCGCAAAACAACAGCCGCCGACAAAAACAATGGACAACAACATGGCCAAACACGACAAAACTGAGTTTCACTTGTCTTTTGGGGTCCATCTTGGTCTTCATCTCGCTTCCATCTTCTTTGGCCCCAGCTTAGTCGTCATTTTCGTGCATTTAAATTTCCGCTGAATTGCGTTTGTCCCAGCTTCAGTCATAGTCGCCCCTCCTCAACCCATACCACACAGCCCCACCCATCCCGCTTATAAATCTTAATTAATTAAAATACACACAACAATGAGCAAAAGCAGCCAGAACAGACCCAACAACAAGCTGCTTAGTTGATACATACTACATGAATGGAAGGGGGAAGGGGGAGGGGGGGCACCACCAAAGTAACAAGTGATGAGAGACAAGAAAAAAAAAAGCAAAAACTTTTGAGATACGATTACACATATTCGCACCTTTTGATCAAATGCCGCAAATCAAAAAAAAAAAAAAAAAACAAGAAAACACACACGCAGATTTCTTTTTCTCAACCAAAAGAAAGAAAAAAAACTCCAAAATGTTGTTAGTTAGTCTAGGTACCAATGATTGATAATAGACCTTCACGATAGCTAATTGAAGGAGAGCATTAAGGCATTTCAAGACTAACATATATCCATTCTAAGTAGTTGGAATTAAACATTTTCCAATTTACAATTTCTTAATACAAAATATGCTATAAATTAATTAAATCACAATGGATAATGAAGAAAAAATATTAGTTTCCAAGCAAAGGACCTTAACGTATGTAATTTGTTAAAATAGTTTGGGTTTAAAAATATAAAATGGACTTTGTAAGTTTAGATTTACTTCTAGCTTATCATTTAGTTGTAATTCCCAATTGGTTTTGGCCTTAAAATAGTGGTATGAGTCTAGAATTGTCTCTTCTGAAGAGAGACCTGAATAATTTTGAAACAGACTCTACACAGACATTGTTTATTTCTTTAAATAAATTACCTTAATCCTGTTAATTCATTAATTTGTTTAGTTTAACTATCAAATTGTGACAAAGTTGCCTTTTTTCATTACTGCTCTAAATTTCGTTTTGATTTAAGATCTAATAAAACCAATCATATTTCGCTTTCTACTTTATTACTACCTACAAAATCTTCGATCTAATATATCGATGCCGAGTCGGTTATAATCTGTGATTTATGCCGCAGCGGGACACACTAAATATTAAGACTTTATCTTTTTTTGTTAAGATTTCTTACCTTATTTTGTACTTTAGTTTGCAATTTTGCAAAGAAATGAAATTCTGAGTCCTTTGAGTTTTTGTTTTGTTTTTCATTTAATACTAGAGTTATTATTAAATTCGATTAGTTTATATAAATATATATTGTTTATATAAAAACATGAAATGCCGTTTAAAAACCATAGTAAATATATATTTTAGTGCCAACTTTGCTTGTGCAAAGAATTGTTTGACATACTGTACATATATTAATTAGCCTATCAGAAATGTGTTTAACTAATCTGTTTCAGGCTTAGGTTTTGGTTTTGAATTCAAAGGATAGATACCAGGCCTAACTTTACTACCATGGCTCAGTGTTCTTCTACCACATTTCACTCATTGAAATGTATTTTTTTTTTTGTTTTTTTGTTGGTTTTGTCAAGTTAGCATGAAACTAACTTGCGACATTTCATCATCATCATCTTCGTCATCGTTTTTATCATCTTTGGAGTTGGAGTTGAAGTTCTTCAGCGATTATTCTTTATTTTATTTATATATATATATATATTTTTTTTTTTTTTTTTTTGTCATCATGGCTACTCCTACTTCCACATGCAACATCATTGGACGGGTCGCGGCTCATCATCAAACGAGGAAAAGAACAGTTAACCCAACATCTCATTCTCTCCCAGTCGCCGAGATGTTTCTTTATTTTCTCTTCGTTTTCTTCGTCGCTTCTAATCGAAATGATTTTGCTTAATTCATCTTAATTAGAAGCGCCTGGGCAAAAGGCAAAAGTTTGCTGACCGTCAGCAAAAGCAACAGCAGATGCTGATGAAAGAAAGTAAAGACACACAAAAAAAAAAAAAAAAACAAATACTAAATATACATATATATAGGTTAGGTATATCTTTAAAGAGCACATCATTCGCCGTTGCTATTTATTTTAATTTTAATTTGTGCGCTTTGCGCTAAACCCAAACACCAACTGCCGTTAGTTTCATTGGGTCTTCATCATAAACTTTTGAGCAAAGTTCTTGAGAAAAATAGTAGAAAAACGAAGATGAACAAAAAAACAACAAAAAAAAAGTGAAAAACGAATGAGAACAACTTCTATTGAAGTTCGTTCTTAGTTGGTAGCCAATCTTCTCTAAACGCACTAAAAACGAAACGGAAGTTTCACAACAGACGAATAAAAAATATAAAAAAAAACCCAAAAAAAAAAAAAATTAAACGAGCTTGATTGACAAAGGAAGGAAGGCAGGGAAAAGAGGGCTAAAGCTATTCTGGAAATATGTCTCTCAATCTAGACTTTGTGTGGAATTTCCGCTTAAAAATTATATATAATGAAGCGGCACTTGAGCGGGTTTATGATTTTATTAGACATATTACGATAAGAAAATGTTTTTATTCTTGGTTTTTTTTTGTTTTTTGGCTACTGCAATTACAATATTTTTAATTCGATTTCACATTGTTGGTTTAGAGTTATAAGGAGTAAATATTTATAGCAAACAAACTTTTTAGAAAACATAGAAAATTAAATTACCAATATGTAGCCACATTGTTTTCTGGCTAAAACTAAAGACAACGCCCCGCCCCCCCAAAAAAAAACTATTTTACATTTTCTGTCATTGTCTTGTCCAGTGGTTACTCTATGTTGGAGGCTTTTGCCTTCGCCTAGAACTTTTGACCGCTTCGACCGACACGTCTGTGGTTCTATATATGTATCTCTCTCTCTCTCTCTCCTAACTACTGCCACCTGCTATATTTGCCACCTGATGGCCCTCTACTGACATGAATGCCTTGCATGCCACAGACAATTTTCTATTTTCAATTTATGTTGCTGTTGCTGTCTTCGTTTTATTAAATAATTAATTAGATAATTGCAAAGCTGGAGCAATGGCCACCGAACGTAAAATTCTCACGCTTGTCTAGTGTCTATTTTCAAATATTTATTATAATTATTTCAATGGGTGGTAATGGGGCTGACAATAAGAATTTATGTATAAGTATACATACATATCTATGTATATGAAATGCGGGCTTTTCGACTATTTATAGGAAAGATCTATTCTATCCTTGGAACAAAATCGATAGACATGTGCGTGGGTCTTTGTCTGGCAAAGATACAAATTGAGTGGGGCCAAAAAGTTGACACAATCAAACAATGGTTACACGCCTACTTTTTAACTATTCTATATATATATATATATATATGTGTGTATGTGTGTGTGTGTGAAGTGCAGGTGGTATACACTTGGCGAAAATGTTTAGAAAAATGTTGGTTAATGGCATTTTTCAATTATGAATGTGCAGCCACACTTTTCCTAGTGTATGTATGTATAAATATGGACCCATTCCCATTTATCATAGAGAAATAATAGTTGGCTGCCAATCTCGGAGCACAGCATTCCTATTTCTATATAGATATCTCAACATGAAAAGGCAAACAGCAAGCGCAAGTAAAGTATATCCATTCTATCGATATTGTGACTGACAGGCACTTTTTGATGGTCGTTAGGCTGACGTTAACAAAAATGTTGCGCTTCATTTCGATTTCAATTATGCGCAATCATTTTTCAAGTTCGGCAACGGCATCGTTTGGCTTGGCACGCGACAAAAATTAATAATTGAGCAGGTCCCAGGCCAAATGCCATTTGCTAAATTGAAACCAACGAGACTCGTGGATGTTGCTGATGCTGGCGATGATGATGATGATGATGATGATGTTGATGATGACGGTGAGGACCAAGATGGAAGGAAGGGGATGCAGCAATGGCATCACAACACAAAGTGGCAAATCAATTTTGTTTCACTTTGATTGTATGCAAATCTTCGCTAGGGGGTACAGAGAAGCTGCTGCATGTTGCATGCAAATTAAGTGCAACACTTGTTGCCGCCTGCAAACTGCCACTGCCTTTGCCATCGCCATCATCATCATCATCGTCATCGCCATCATCATTATCATCGTCGTCATAGTCAGTTGTTGGCACTTTCCCATTGTTGGGCAGGAAATGCAGGCGAAGATTTGGTCAAAGCCAACCAAAGATTGAGGCTTTCAACGTTTGCATTTGGACAAAGAGGATGGGCACTCAAACTGAACACAGGATGCACTCACTCTTGATGGTCAGAAACGAATCAACAAGATGTGTGTGTGCGAAAGAGTTAGAAACATAATTGAGTACGAAAGAAAAAGTTGCTACAAGTGGCAAAACAAACTTTAAATTGACTCCACACTAATAACAACGAATTGAAGGACTTAACATCTTTGCAAAAATATAACAATACAAGCTGCAACTTATTAAACTAATCAAAAGTCTAACAATTAAATGAAATGAATTAAATTAAAAGTAGTTTTCAAGTTCACTGAATCTAATTCTCAATCGTTGCTTTGTTTCCTAATTTGTTTTAAAATTTTATAATAATGAATTCAATTCCTATAAATAATAAATATCGGTTAATTGCATCTCTCGTTTAAATATTTCCTTTGTCATTTATTAACTAATCTCTCTAATTAGCAGATTTATTTTCTTTTGCTTTTGATGTACCAAAGACAAGTCTTGGTTAGTCACTTGTCTCTCATGTTTTGGATATTTTGTTTGGTTTATCCCATCTTAGATGGAACCATTTAGTTGATTTGAAGATAGTTCTTTCTAAGTTTTAAGTCAATTAAATCTCTGTTTGATTTAGTACTAAAATTGTAAACTTGTTCTACATAGGTTCTTGAAGTTCATTGTTCTCTCTGCTGTATAATGTAGATATGTCCTTGGATTTGTGATTCATTCATTCATTCATTCAGTCATTACGTCTTCATACATTTTTCATTCCATCAAAATGAAATTGATTGTATATAGCCGTATTGTATTTTGCGCTTTAATGCGCCAATTGTTTGCACATATCGTTGAACAAATGATGGGCCATATTTTTCGTTTTGCTCGGCGTATTTGTTCTATGATTAAAAATAAATAAACCATTACGAGAATTGCCGCGCAAAACTATTAAATGCTCGTTGGGGGGCAACGACAAATGGCTGGACAGCGAGGGGCCAGGAAGGGGGCGGAGGAGAGGACCCAGAGGGTCATAAACATTTTGCGGCGCAATGATGTATGGAAGGCGGGGACATAGTGTGAGTGGGTCGCATTGCTATGGAGGAAGGACTAAAGGAATTGGGGTATGGCTGATTCACAGCAGGTGCTTAAATGCCGCACAGTTAACGGACCTGGACCTGGACTTGGACCTGGACCTGGACAAAAAGCACCCAACCTCACCCCCATTTTGGCAGGCAGACGAGTATAATAAATTTTGTTTTCCCCATTCCCGAAAAAAAAACAAAACAAAACAAACCAAAACCAAACAGAAGGAAGAAAAAATGAACAAACTATATACACAGAAGCCGAAACCTCAGTATTTTGTGGTAGTAGCTCTCTCGCTCTCTCTCTCTCTCGCTCTCTCTGTCTCTCTCTCTGTCACTCTCTTCCAAGTCACGCTTTTCATTGTCATTTCCCCCATACTTCTTTAGCCACTACTCCATTCACCAACATCCATAAACTTTGGCCCAAACACACTCACACCCACACACATACACACACGCATACACACACACACCCACAACAACAAATAAAAAAGAAAATTCTCTTTGGTCAAAATAATAAATTTGTTCAGGTTAATAGAGTTATTTTAATTTATGTGATTTCATGCGGTTATTCGTGTGGCTTTTTGCAAATGTGTCCCATTGTTTTGTCTCCTTCCCTCATCACTCCTACCTTCCCCACCATCTACCATCCTACCTTCATTTTGCATCGCTTTTAGCCAACACATTAATAACTATGCCATAATAACTAACTTGAACCACTTAAACACCCATCGATCTGTTTTGGATTTTTTGCCATTGATAATGCAAATTGTATATTAAATTTATATAATGATCATGTTGCTAAAGGCAAGCTAATTTTTACAATAATTACAATTACTTATTAAATATAATTATTTATATAAAATTAATCGTTACAGTTTATCGGTTGACTAAAGTCGAGAGAAAATACTTGACGTGAAAAGCGTTTAAGATCGTTTCGATAAAAAAATTTGGGAAATATTTTTAGCTGAAAATTTACTACCAGATTTATTTAAGATTGTTTGACGTCTTACATTGTGATTGATAAACTGTCAAAATTATAAAGAAAAGTTGTACAACTTTTTGCTGTACACAAAACAAAGAAAAAAGCATAATATTAGTTCAATTATTTTGTTCTTGACTAAACAAATGCCGCAAGCTAAACTAAAGCCAACTAAGTGACTAACTGAATAACCGAAAAAGAGGTATGGCATATGGTCTAGCCTGGTTTGTTTGAGGTTCTTATGATGATTGAGGGTTTCGTGTTCGATTTGGAGTTTGCGTTTTTAGCTTGAACTGAGAGATGGAGAGAAAAGCCCATTGTCCGGTCCCCTCTTCGTCCCTTTTGTCATAGTCTTTGTCTTTGTCTTATTTGGGTTTGCCGCTAGCGTATTTTGAACTCTGTCATGTAATCATTATTGTTTGTTGTTGCTGAAGTTCTTGTATTTAAATAGTCATTTGATAGTCAGTCACAACTTGGAGAAGTCTAGCAAGTCAATTAATCAATCATATTTTAGTTTCTTCTTCTTCTTCTGGTCTGGTAAATTGGTCTTTTTGAGTGACTGGTGTTTTGGGGTTTTTTCGTTTACCTTCTAGCATCATGAAGATATGTCAAGTTTGCTGCTAAATGGGTAAAAGGAAAATGGCTTTGGAAAATGCTTAATAGGAAAATTGAGTGTAAAATTGTGAAAAATTTGTTATGCTCTATCATCATCATCATCATCATCGTTAATGGCGAATGGCAAATTGGTTCAAGTAGTTGGCAAAAAAAAAAAATTGGTTCAAATTGGCTCCAAGACGAATTTCAATATATTCAAAATAAACTTCAATGTTAATAATATTTTGTTTATAAGTAGTATAAGCTGACTTTTGGTTAACCTATTAATAACACTATATTAAGATTAAAAGACCCTTCAATCTTTGTCTCATTTCGAACAGTTGGTTGGTTATTTTTTTGTCTTTGTGGCTCGTCCACACCCGAAATTATAAAATCATGTTTGCCTTTAGCTTTTTCCCACGCCCAGCAGCAGCAGTAGAAACTAAAAACAAAATGTACACATATACATATATACATTTATATAGTAGATTCATGCAGGAAGTTGTGATTAAAATTTGTTTCTGCTTTGATCATCATTAGAGCTGATTTCTTCAGCTTAAGTGCCGAGTCGCTCGTTGCTCATTCGGTATTCGTTATTCGTTCTTCAGACTTTTCACTCACTCTCGCCTTTGCCTTCGAAATCCTATTCAAATTTTCCATCTAATCACGGGAAGCGGTGCGAAAATTGAGCGTTTGAGCGTTAATTAGAAAGCGAAAAACGTGCAAAAATTGAGTGAGCCAAGTTAAAAAAGTAAAAGAGCTGAGCTGCAAAAACATACGACGGATGAGGATGTGGGTTAGTTTCGGGTTGGCTTGGCTCAAGGCAAGAAAACTGGTTGCAAATGGTTGGTTATAATTTTCTTAATCAACAAAATTACATTTGCAAAGTGTACAAAACGGAACTAGCTAAAAAAAGCACACGTTGTTGTTGTTTTCAATTTGATAAGAGATAACACGATGTGACTTAAATTGAAAGTAGATTAACTAAATAGATTTAGTTTCATACCTTGGCAATTAGTTAGAGATTTTTCCTGGAAAAGATAATGGGGTAAAGTGAACCGATATTTGCAAAGGAACTTTGTATAGTTTTAAGAAATTTTTTAAATATTATTTAGATTGAAACTAAAATCGTTAACTATCTTAGTCATAAAATTAATCTTATTTCGGTTGACTAGGAAAGAATATTTGATTGAAATTCATTTGTTTTAAGATTTTTATCAACTTAAAAGAATAAAATGTAAATTTTTGAATTAAAATAAATAATATATTCTTTTTTTTTTTTAAGTATATCGGTTCACCTTTTTTTTTTTTTGTTAAATAATCGAGCAACCAATTTTGTTACAAAAGTTTCATTAATTGAAGCAAATTTGATTTATTGTTGAATTTGTTGCAAAGATTTTTCATTATTCGCCTTATTTGATATTTAAAAATTGATATTCGAAATAGTATTAACCGCCTGGGCGAACCGCATAAATTTTGGCCATCTTTATGCATTGTGTATTTGTTATTGTTGACTGGTTGTTTAGATTGGTTAGTTGGCTGGTTGGTTGGCTGGTTGGTTGGTTGGTTGGTTGGTTGGTTGGAGGCTGGTCCACAAAACTAAACACTTTTTAAGCTCATAAATTTGATATACAAAAGACCCAAAGGCAATCAAAACAAAACGCATGGCCAAAAACGGCTGAAAAACAAAACCGAAATCTAAACTTATGGAAGTTGGCCCGATAATGACGACGACATTGGCCATAGCCCATGCCGTGGGCTCCACCAGACCGCATTATCTTTCTCTCTCTCTCCCTCTCACTTGTGATGCCTAATTTGAATATTGATATGATTTCGGGCTGCATAATTAAGGCGAAAAATTAGCGCGCGTGTTAAACGCGTGCTCATAAGTCGCCCCACCCCCCCCCCACCCCATCTTTTTTTTTTTTTTTTTTTTTTGTTAACAAACAAAAAAAAATATGCCACATTAATTTTATGTCTATTTGTGATCTATTTAAACGCTAACTAAAATGGGTTTTGGCCCCTGATTTATGGCCAAAGGCGGATGAAAACGAAAGAAGTCAAAGATTTTATTAACTATAAAGTATATTAAAGTAAAGTATTAAAACAATTGACTTTTCTTTGTCTCTATGCAGTTTATCGCTTGTTACCATATTTCTATATTCCCTTGCCCGAAAAATCGCGGCAAAAAGTTGGCCGAATTGATGACTAATCTGCGCTTAAGTTTAGACCAGCGTTTTAAAGGGAAATGTGGTGCGAATGTTTGGGGATGGGAGGGGGAATTGTTTGTATGGTGGTGGTTCGGCTATAGTCTGATCGGATTTTGTGCATGTCTCTTGTCGGCTTTAAACGTCACTTGTTCTCCCCCTTACCCTTAAAAGCCAGCCCTCTAAAGCCAAAATCAAAAAGTGTTTGCCAATAAATTGTTGGTTAAGCTTCGATTCTATTTTCGTTTGCCTGACGGTTATTTCGTTTTTTTTTTTTTGTTTTTATTGTTCACTGGACAAAAATTGATTCGGTGTTTATTTTCAACGTTTTTTTTTGTGCTTTTAGTTTGTTCTTTTTCTTACTTTATTTATACTTGTCTCATGTTCATTAAACACTTCCGGCTTTTAACATTGTTGAGTTGGGATGGCATTTGTCTTACAAGCCAAAACAAGACAATAAAGGCAAATAATGGATTATGGTCAAGAATGAGATAAATTTTAGAATTCCTCAAATAAACTAGCATTAAGCTTGAATGAAAATAAAAGTGAATAATTTAAAATAATAAGTAAACTTAAATTGAATGAATAACATATCTACATATTAATGGTCAATGGCAATATCTTTGCATCTCTCGAATCGTATAAAGTTGATTTAAACCCAAAGTTGTCAATTGAGCATATACCGTAGGCAATTAACTTAATTACTTGGCGTAATTAAGGGCATACAATAGAGTAAGAAAGACAAGGATCGTTGAAATGGGGCGGAGCCCACTCCCCTCTCAACAATTTGCCCAAACAAAGACAACCGAAAACTCCTTCACAATGCAAAAGAGAAAGATCAATGAATGAGGCAATGAATGAATTAAAACTGTGCCTCATTGTTGAAAAATTTTAATGAATATGCATGCAAATGAAGAGGCTGGCAGTCGGTCCATTGAAAACTCTAAATACAATACAAAACAACGAAATAAGAAGAAAAAAAAAAGAAAAACACATACTTACATATACATACAAACATTTATATGAGAGAAGAATGAAGCAGTCATAAAACGAAATAATTGCCCATGTTTGTGATTTGAAAAAAAATAAAGGGGAAACTCTCTGTGGTATGTCAAAATGTGGGGCGAGGCAGGATAGCGGGGAAGCTTAAGAACATATATCAACAATTCCCTCTCTTTCTTCCCCTCTCTTGTTATTAGTAGTAGTTATATAATTTTCTTAATTCGAAACGTGGGCCAAAGGTGAAAGCCATCTATCAGGTCATAGCCTCAAAAGAAAACTATTCCAATTCCAATTCCAAGTTTTATTCTATTCTATTCGGGTTTCCCCCTACCCGGTATATAGAGATATCTCTATTTATATCTAATACTTATCTATCGCTTGTCAACTGCATTTCATTTGTAACGCAAAACAGAAAATTTGACAGTTTTATGCTCCCAGTTGGCCATAAACTTGGCCATAAAAACCCAGCGACAACTCTATTCCTTTATACACTATGCTCCCTCGCTCTCTCTCTTTCTCTCTTTCACTCTTACACTTTCTGAGTTCATTCTTGATTCTTAATTTGGTTTGCCTCCAAGTTTATTTTTTTTTTTCGTTGTTTGTTTTTTTGAACAAAAAGATATTACGATTTGTGGCAGGTGCCATAAAATGTTTAGGCAGACGCGGATATTGTGATTTTTGGTGGCCATGGTGAGGGGGGGTGGAGGAGTGTGGCGGGGAAATTGGGGTGAGGGAAGGCCAACAACGATGCTCGTAAATGTCGGAACATAAAATTATTAAGCATTTTGGGCTAAACCATCGATGAAATATGCAGATAGAGTTCAGATTAAACGAACGTGAATTGTATCTCAGACTAGACATTTGACTAACTAGTCTAAGACCGACCATTAGATACCTGATCAACTTTTGTTAATTTATAATAATGTAACACTTTGAATGATTTATTTATACTAAAGGGATAAGATCAAACCGAAGGACAACCCAAAGAAAAGGAGAACCTGAATTAATTGTTATCGATTTACTTGAACAAATTAATTTCCACTGATTGTTTGGTGCTTATTAGTGACATTAGATGGAAAAATGGATTTAATTAGTTACATATGGGTTCTCGACACTTACTAAACTTAGTCTATGTAGGTCACTTTAATTTAAATTCAATTTACTTGTTCTTGATTTTTGAATAATGAGTAAATCGGAAGACCTGAAGTGAAAATTTTCATTGCAAACTATTGTTTTATTTATCATGGTATAAATATTTCCGTTTTAATTAGACATTAGACTAACTTTGACTCGGTGAGTCGGTGGGTCGGTTGGTCGGTTGGTCGTTTGGTCGGTCTTTCCATAATAAAGTTTACGAGTTCGAGAAACGGCAATCGACTGAATTTAGCCGCCCCGAACCGGTTCAGCATGCGCACCAAAATTGGGCAACATCATCGAGGCGCCAGCCGTAAACTATTCAGGCCAAAACACACTCAATACACACACACATACACACATACACATGCATTTTACTGTTCAGTTTTGCGCTCTAGCCGGTTCTTGGTTCTCATGACGGAGGCAGAGGAAAAGTTAGTAGCCAAAGTGGAGATTAGCTGTAACCAGAGACGCGCCAACATGCGACTAATAGAACTATTACACATTATCGAAGTCCAAGTTGTGATCTGTGGAAGATGAAGGGGTCAGAGGAGGGGGAAAGGACGGAGAAGGCAGGCAGGCAGGCACCACCGCCATTTCCCATGAAACAACGTCTCAGGTGTGGCTCTCTTTGGCTGCTTAGGTGTGCGCGTGTTGAAAATTGTTAAGCACTCGAGTGGAAAGTTGCTCTCGCAAACAGTAGAAGGCTGGCATACAGATTTATGGCCCAGCCTTTTGGTTCATATTTGGTTGCCGTTTCCACACCTCCTACATACATACATACAGGAGCGAAACAGGTGTCTCTGCTGTCCAGCAACAACTTGGCCAACCTAGCGGTCTACAAATTATTGTGAGAAAAATCAGCTGTACAAGTGAAGTATATCTCTTTTCCCTTACTTTACCCCTTCCCGGGCGTTCAGCATGTCCATCTTCTTGTCTGTTAGTCTGTTGTTTTGTTGTTGTTGTTGGCCAAACTCTGATTGATTGAGTGACTGACTGGCTGACTGGACTGACCGACTACGATTCTGCCATGTGGCAGGCAGTTAGCCAAGTTGAGCCAAGTGTTTTTTGCCGTGATTGACCAACAAAGTGACTCTGAGAATTTGTGAAGAGACTGCGACCGAAATCTGCTGAGATTTCAGACAAAAGGCAAGTTCGAAATACAGTTACAATAATTACCAACTAATTTATTGTATAATAAAATTTATGGGCAAAATTGTGAAAAAAACAGCTTTAGAATTGAAAACAAGAAAAAGATAAATACAGTCAATACAAATAAAATTTTTTTGAATAACCAATTTTACTTTAAATGTGTTTTCCTTGAGATATATGAGAATAAAGTGCCAAGAATGTATATTGGATAACTTGTCGTATAAGTAATATATTTCGCTTAAATAACAATTACAAGATAGAGCAGCTAAAATTAAAATAAAATTTTAATTTATTAAATAATTGAAAGTTGGTATCTAATGTAAAAACTTTTAATTTATAGACAACTGAGACCCTATAATAAAAATCTCTGGTGCTCATTGTATATTTTCTTACATTTTATAGATTACACATATATAGATAGATAGATATAAAATTGTTATCATTATATTTTTGATGTTACGCTTTTGAATTTCTATTCGTTTTGGTTTCGTTTTCACTTCCTTTCCGCTGCCATTTAATTGGTTTTTTATGATCGTATTTTTTGTTGTTTTTTTGGGTTGCTTTAATTAACCATCGATAATATGATGAACGGAACCGATTCCGATTCCGATTTAAGTGCAACATTACATTAGCAACATGCCAGCAGTGACAGCAAAAGCAACAGCAACAGCAACATCAGCAGCAGCGGAAGACAAACAATTTCTTGGAATTGATTTCTTGTGGTTTTTGCGGCGTAGCCCTAAAAATGCAGCAAAGTGAAGCAGCAAAAGAAGGGACCCGGACTCTGGGGGGCTGTCATATAGAGCTCTAAGTTATTGATGTTTGGGTGACAGTTTTTGTGGGCAATATATTGAACATATACATATATCTGCATAGTGTCTACCAACTGAGTACCAGAATGTGGTCGAGTTTGATTGCCTGGCTAGACATGGACGTAGGCAAAGAAAGGGTTAAATAAGACCTTAATTTTCTTTATCTGCTTTCTGACGCCTCTGTTTATGTTTAGGAACTGGAATGTTGTGATTGTTAGTGTAATCGATATGGTTATCTACCAATAATCTTACAACTTCTAACTAAATGTTTCAAATCGAATCATAGAAATCATCCTGATGGAAAATTGCTTCACTTGCTGCCTCATGTTGGCTTGGTTCATCATAATTTGAGTGTGGAGTCTTTTAAAGGGTACTACTGCATATCTTAAAAACCATTCACCTGTTAAGCTTATTCTGATTTTGGTTTTAACCTTTGCTTTCATCTGTTTCTGTTATAATGTTTTAATTTTTGAACATTCACTCACCTGTTTGGAATGCTGCTGTCTGCTTGCATCGTGTGATTCTAGTAAATGAGAATTATAAAAACCATTTTCATCTCCTCTCACATGCCCCCGCCCTCCACTAGTCCCGCTGTCGTCCATCACTTGCTATCTTTATCCACATGCATGTATTTTACATGCTGCTGCTTCTCAAGTGGCCCGAACACTTGTTTTTAATTAGTTTGCATTGACCAGAAGGATGACCATGTCCATGACCATGCCCTGGTATGTTAACCAGAAACGCATATCTCCTTTCTGCTCTCTTACTCTCTCTATATCCTTCTCTTTTTTCCTCTTTGTCTGCTCTCTCCATAGGTATTTTAATTGAAAATGCAAGTTGCAAAGGGGCAAGAGGAAGTTACTGAAACCGGGAGTAAGTGGGTATAAATATTTTTGCAATTTCTACAAAAATTTTTAATATTTTTTTTTTTATTTTTTGCATAATATATTCGGTGTAACAACAAGAACAGCAATAACAAGAAATTGTTATTAATGCTCATTCAGCATTAAAAACTTTTCACAAAATAAGCTAAAATGCAAAACGACATTGCCACATAAATTATTTAAATTTGGCATTTTATAATTTTGAAACTAATTAGTTTGTTTATTAATTTATGGTCTCGAATTTGTACTAATTTTTTATTTTGAAATAAATCCATTTTATTGTCATTGTCATTTAGTTATTTTTCTTTTATTTATAATTTCTTTTCTTGATCGTCTAAAGTTGTAATTTAGATACAAATTTCTTCTTCATTTCTTTCTTTTCTTAATTTTTGTTAAATTTAACATTTCATGTCATGGACAAAAGGCATTTTTTAAGACTCTGATAATGCTTACAAGTTGAGCTTACATTACCGTGGTATGGTTGAGTTCTGTTCAGGTAATGCAACTTCTACAATTTCATTATTAAAATTTATTAAATATAAATATGAACCCATGGAAGTATAACAACCGCAGGCTCAGCTTGAGGGCAGGGCATCTCATCTTCTATTTTTAATTCCACTTCCACTTCTTCAGCTTCTGTTTCTGCTTTTGCTTCTTGGAATATAAAACGCTTAACCGCAGTTGGCCCCACACATCCATCCGGTTGAATGGGGTGGTTGGCTTGGCTGGGTGGTGTTTTGGTGCGGGAGGGAGGGGCCAAATGGGCGAGTGGCTGGCACCATGTGAATGGCGCAAAAGTGGATGCTTCAGCATGCACGGACGCCACTTGGTAACCAAGAACCAGGAACCAGGAATCATCCGGATTCCGAACAAGAGATGCACATATACACAAAAATAGATGGTAACAAGGAATGAAGAGAATAAAGAGTAAGGAGGAGACGTTGGCAGAGGGACTAAAGGAGAGTAAAGTCTTGACAGATAAACAGGAAGTCGTCCTCGTCATCGTCGTCGTCGTCGACGACGTCATCACTTCAAGCTCTATGTCGAGTGAGTGGTGGCGGTGCGGCTGGGCATGCATATGTATTGCCTTTTGTCCTAGCATACTTTAGGGGGCATTTTACTTCTCTTTTCTTTATTCTTTTTCTTTATTCATAAAATAAATGAAGTACGAGTATTTAGTCAGGGCAGACATTACCGCAAGGCGTTGCTGTTGGATGAATGACCCAAACTGACTTTTGAGTGACTGACTAACTGACTGACTGACTGACTAAGGGACTGACAGCAGGCATCAGCCTGATTCAGCTACGAGTCCTAAATATCCAAAAGCTGCAAAAGTGTTAAAAAAGAAAAAGCTACGACTATTACATTACATTTCGGATTAAATAAAAAATATGGTTCTTTATATGTATGTATATTGACTTGTAGAGTGCCCAAATGGATAATCTGACTTGCAGAGTGACCAAATTCATATAAAACGAAATTAAAGAGACCATCTGTGTGAAAACTGTGCGTCAATATTTGAGATGATGAGAGTTTTAAAATGCCAAAATAATAAACATACAAAATACAATCACACACGGTCATACACTCGCACACACAAACACACACACTCTCATATACAGGTTGTGCTCTTAACAGTTGCCGCGCCAAAAAATATGCAAGCAAATGTGCCTGTGGTTGTCGTTGTCGTTGTTGTTGTTGTTGTTGATGGTGCTTCTTTTGCATAAATATGAATAAATTAAAATCAGAATCAACATTTTTTGATATGCGCCAGGACCTGGACCTGGACCTGGATATGGACATGGACCTGTGCCTGAACTATGCGTTCTGCCAGGGTCCTGTTGCCGGCCGTAGTCCTCCACATCGGCCTGGTGCAGGCCCGGACGTACGTTCGGCCATTTTGTGGCCTGCAATTAAAAATGGTGCGCTGTTGCACATTTAATTATTGGGAATCGGCTTTCAGGTAATCATTGTTAATGGCAACTACGCTGCATTTAATCTTCACATTGTTGCTGTTGTTCCTGTTGTTGTTGTTGTTGCTTTTCGCCTTTGCTCTCTCTTGCCTTTAAGTTCATACTCCATGCGGTTGTTGTAGCAGTATAAATACATTATATGTATACGATCCGATATATATACATACATATACATATACATATATGCATATTCATATAGATTTTCCATAATTTTCATCGCTGTCTCTCTGCTCAAGCAGAAATTTCCAATTAAACGCAATAGCATTAAATAATGTTTGTGAGTGTGCCTCTTGGTGTATGTGTGTGTGTGTGTGTGTGTGTGTGTGTAAGTGCATCAGTATGTGTTTACTCTCCTTTGTGTTTTTCAATCAATGCGATATGCCAGTAAAAAAGAAAACAAAAAAATCCTCATCACAATCATGTATACAAATTTGTTACAAAAAAAAAAGAAAGAAAAAAAGAAAACATTTTTATCCATCGAAACCAACAAATTCTTATAATTAGTTTTGTCTTAAAAATAATTATTTGCTGCTACATGCAATTCAATCTGAATCATTTACCAATTTGCCATTTTTGACATATTTTTGCTGAGGAATATCAATTTCTTAATTTGATTTTAAGTTATTATCTCTAAAAAAAAAATATTAAACCAAAGCTCCTTTTCTAAAAGTCAATTTTAAGGTAATTTACGCTGTTATTTATTTTTTTCAAGAATTTAGTTTTTATGCTAATATTTTGCACTCAAACTAAGGTAATTTAAAGGCCTCATATGGACCCCAAAGAAATAAAACTGAGGAAAAACATTATTTTGTCTTAAAAGTCAACAAATCAAACTAAGTGACTATTTACTTTCCTTTGATTTATATATAATAAAATAATATATAAAATTTTCAAAAACATACATACTGTTCGAAAAGTTAAACACTGGTCTAAAAAGGTTTTGAACTTTTAGTATAACCTATTTCAATAAAAGAAATCTCCGATATTTGATTCAGTCTATAGTCAATATTTAACCCTTTAATTTAAAACTCTAAGACTTAAGAGTGCTTTAAGGCTTATATCATAATTTTAGAACTCACCATGTTATAAATCATTTGAGAAATAATTTTCAAAAAACTATTACTTTTCATTCATTGTTAGATTATATGACATTCGATTATAGTTAAAGATTATATGTCGATTTTAGCCTACGAAAAGCAAATCTTGACCAAATATATTACCAAACTGAAGGGGACTTTTCTTTAAGTAAGCATATGATTATAGTACAAAGTAAAGTAAATGAGACATTTCAAATTAACATCAGATAGAAATTGGAACGAAAAATAAACATATCAATGTGAATGCATTTTACTCACGGCCTTTTCTATCAGTTATAGCCGATGTATTCTCTTATTTGGTTTATTTTTTAGTCGCCAAATTGGCCGCCTTGGTTTTTGTGTGTCATAATTGTCAGTGAACATTTTAAATTTACTTGTGAAAGCCATTTTAAAATATTTATAAGTTAAAATTGCATAAACTGTCAAAAAGGAAAAAACGTAAAACGAAAAAAATAAAGAGCGTTTTTCGCTTGCTTTCACACACTCATATTATATCTATATATATGTATGTATGTAAATGTGTACGTATGTATATGTGATGAGAAATTGAGTAATACAAATAACTGTAACTGTTGGTGGGGGCAGAAACTGATGTGCATATATGTATGTATCTACGACTTTGATGCAATATTCATAAGACTTTTATTAAAATTCGCATTGGTCGTAAAGGAAGAGAAAAATGAGAGGGAAAGCATGGGAAAATAAGATTTAACTCACTCATTTTTTTTCTCAATTCATTTCCCTAATATAATATAGTATCGAATTTAAGTCAATTAACCAAATGGAAATGCATGAAAAAGTTATGAAAATGTCAAGTAACGAAATTATTTGAAAACGATAAAAGGATCAAGAATAGAGTCAAATACTGAAATTTCTTGCATTTTGCCAATTTTTTCTTTCTATTATTATTTTTTTGTTTAGCCAACAAATGCCTCCTCACCCTACACATACATACATATCCTTGTGGGAATATCCTTACCAATGTTTTTAAAAATTTTGTATGCTCTTTTACTTTTTGTTTATTGAACTATTTTGCATTTTTGTTATAAATGTTCTTCTGTTTGCTTTTGCTACTTTTTTTCTTTGCATTTTTTTAATGGTTTTGTTTCAGCTTCATGTTCTCTTTTAGTTACTTTTTGTTGTTTTTCTTTTCTCTTCGATTTTTTATTTATTTCTTCTTGTTTTTTTCTTTTGTTTTGTCAATTTCACGCTCTATTTGTAAGGTTTTTGCTATTTGCCTTTTGTTTGATTTGCTTTTTGCTTTTTACGTTTTTTGTTGTTGGTTTTGGTTTTTGGTGATTTTTTTGTAGTCGTTGATTTTTGTTCCTTTGATATTTTTGTACTTTTGACCAATTTGCGGCGCACAATGCAAGCAAACAGGCAAACAAACAAACAAACATTTGTATCTATGTGTGTGTGTGTGTTTGTATCAAATGATTGGCAGCTTTTCAATATGGCGCTAATTGAGTTTTTAATTGTTTGACTTTACACTTTTTGACTTCTTTTTTTTTTGGTTCGATACTGGGCAAGTGTCGCTTCAATTGCTTTCGATTTGTTTGTATCACATTTTTTATTCGTCTTGTTGTCCTTGTATTTGTTTTGAAGTTTTCAGTTTACGTTTTTTTTTTACACTTAATTCGATGTGTTTTTTTAAGAATAAAGTTCATTGAAACTATGTTTTTCAATGTTTCTTGATTTTGGTGACTCCGACGTTTTCAGTTACTTGGCAATAATTGTTGTGCGAATTAATGAATTTATTTAAATTAATTTTATTAAGGCCAGGAGACACATTTGCTGTCCACTATCTGCTTTTCTCTTCTCATTTTATCTGGCAAGTGCATGAATCTCTTCAACTTGCTCCTTGCTCGACTGCTATCCTTCAGCATTAAGGAGTATGAGGTCCCTGTTTTTTCGATGGATGGCTATGAAGTGAAGTGGACACGTGTTGTTGTTTGTTCCGCTGTGGCCCTCGAACTGGTTTAACTGGCTTCAGGCATCAAAAATAACGTTTTTTATCATTTTTTTACTTCTTATATTGCAATGGCCAGTGCAATTTCTTAATGGCTCCGGTCAAAGAAACGACGAAGGACATAATGATGATGACGATGATGGCGATGGCGATGGCGATGGCATGGAGGACTCAGATTTCAAGAGCCTGTGAAACGAATTGTATATGTATGAGTGTGTGTGTGTGTTTATATGCGGCTCAGGGTCGAAAGAAAAACCGCAAGCAGCCACGCCTTTTGCTGGCAACAGTATCCTTGTCGCCCTTAAGACCTCAACTTCATTCTCCTTTTTGCCCCTGTCATTTCATATTTTACTTATTTTTATTTTTTAATTTTTTTGTGCAATTTTTGTGTGTGTTATTTTTTGCTTACCTTTTTGGGGCAGCGGTTTTAAGTTTCCAAGCTTTTGTTGAAACGAAATTTAAGATAAAAAAGTTAATCAAGGACAACAAGATATACCTAATAAAATGTACAAGTATGATTTTTGAATAGGTTGTACTGGCAAGTTGGCAAATCAAGTGAAAGGTACCTACTATAAAAAAGTAACAAAAAATTATATTATCCAAAATTGACCATGAAATCGTTAGTATTCTTTTTTAATAAGCTAAGCTCAAAAACAAGCCAGAATTTGAGGTTTAAAGGAGCAGCTCGAAGGAAAGTCAAGAGAGTTTATTTTATCATCAAGAGATCTGACATACTGGCTAATATTCGTCTGGGCCAAGAATTGATCAACTAATGGCCATGACAACTTTTCCATGTCTAGACCATGGCCACGCCTTCATTACGCACACATCCCCATAATGTTTTTTAATGTTTTATTTTTTTTTTTATTTTACATTTTGTTTCCCCCCTTCTGTTATTATTGTTGTTTATTGCAATTATGAAAATTCATTTGATTTGTCTTTACCAAGAGAAACAAAAAAAAAAAAAAATTAATTTGCTTTGAGGGTTGGCAGCAAGATGCGAAGTTGAAGTTGATGAAGATGAAGGCAAAAGTCAGTCACAGACGCCGCCGTGACTTTGTTGTTGTTGTTGTCCGTTAACACTTCTTCGGCGACAACAAAAACAAGAAAAAAAACATAAACAAAAAACTGGCAAGAAAACGCAAATCATTTCAAGCCAAATGGCAAAAAGAGAGAGGGGAAGATAGGGAGAGTAAAACTCAATTGCAGTTGCAACTCATTGCCTTGTAATTAGTGGAAACTACTTGCACTGAGACAAGTGAAATGCAGTAATTAAATCGACATACTGACCTGGCTATACCCTGCACAAAATGCACTGAAATTTGGACAAACCCAAAAACATTGGCCAAGTTTCCAATAAGAACTTTTATCGAGATTTGTAGCCGATTTAGTTAAGTAATACAGGGTATTAAAAAAAGAAAGTTTCTGAGCTGAAACTAAAATGACAAACTTACTAAATCGTTTCGTTGTTTTAATAGTTTTACTCAAATTTTGCGACATTTTTGACAGAGAATTGATTTTATACATTTTTATTGAATATACCATTTAACTTGCTGTCTCACTTGCACCACCTGCAATGGCGTAAGGTGGGGCAGAGGGAAATGAAAGGGGTTTAAACTGCGGATACCCCAATACAAAAACTGAACTCAACTCTGGACATGACACGGCAATTTGTGTCGTTTTGGCGACGGGTTGCAAAATTAATTTGTGTCCGCTGTTATTATGTTGTTTTTTCGTATTTTATTTGTATTTTTTTTCCTTCTTATTGTTTCTGTTGTTGTTTGTTTGCATTTTTATTAAATTAAGAGTTTTTGCGGCACAAAAATCGGTAATGGCCATTACCCAGACCAAGTCAGACTAGGCCAGACCAGACCCGTCCCAGCGACTTCTATGGAAGTTCAAATTTTGGAACAAAAAAAAAACTTTTTAGGAGAGATATTAGTTTGTATTGTCATTTTGCATATATGTATGTAGTTATAATTCTTAAACAACCATCTGCTCTTTAGTTGTAAAATTCATCTTAAATTCCAACTCTGATTTCTCCAAGTGTACAAAAAGAGAAAAATTGTGGTAAATTTTTTTGTACAAAAATTAAGAAATTGTTGTATAAAACAAGTCAGAGAAGCAGATTGTTTTTGCGTGGGCGATTCCATGGTGTTTGCTATTTGATTTTTGTCAAATTTTTGGATATTTTTGTTTTTTTTCTTTTCTTTAGTGTGTTTTTTGTGTTTTGCTTTGCACTTGACATTGACGAGACTTCGAGCCAGCTAGCTGCCGTTTGCTGCGGTGGCTGCGTCTCGCCTCAACACTTCATGCTTCATTTGATGCCACCGCGTTGATAACCAGAACCCAGCGCCAGATGAAGTGAGAGAGGACGGTGAAGGAGGAGCAGGCATGTTGGCCAGTCAGTCAGTCAGCCAGGCGAACTGAAGCTGCTCAATCAATTGGAAAAGTAAACAACAAGACACAACGGACAATGGCATAGAAGACAAGCTTAAACCGCTGCTGAACTGCCGCTGGTATCAAATGTTTGACCAGCATCCCCCCTTCACCTCCTCTCGGTCAACGAAAAAAACTCTACCAAAAAGTTGAAAAACTTTACAAAAGCAAAAAAAAAAAAAGTGTGCAAGTTTCTTAAAGAGAAACATACATAGTTGCAAGTTGCATGTTGCAAGTGGCAAGTTGGTGGCTTTTTTAGTGGCGCTGGCCACAGTAAATGCAGCATAATTAAATAAGTTAACACACACTAATCAGTTGGACCCACTTGAACAACTAAACTTTTGGTGAATGTTTCTTTAGCTGATTTTTATTTTCTCTCATACAATTATAAAGTTTAAACGTCTTGTCACCCTAATATAAAATTAGTTTTTACCAATAATATGATTAAAAGCGAAGGTCATGCTTAGTAAGTAATACTTACCTATATCAATACTGAAGGTAAACAATCGTGATGCCAACGTTTTGGTTCTTCATGTTGTTGTAATTCTCAACCAGTGCCGGATTAGCAAAAGCAACCGCTATGGGCCCCATGGCTTGAGATGCCCCGCATTATTAGTGCTGTAAACAGATTTTTGATCACTGAAAAATTTACTCATTCATTTATTTAATATATAATAAACTTTGAAATATTAAGCAATTTTCAAAAATAATATCTTTTTTTATGCTTACGAGTTTTAATTAATATTTTGAAGAGAAATAAATATGCCAATGAAGAGCAACTTGTTTCATTAAGTCGTAGTTTAATTTAAGCTCTAATTTAGTCAATTTTTAGAGTATTTAAAAAATATATGTCTTTATTTTCAAGTTAAAAAATTTTAAATAAATTTAAATCTCGTGAGCTTAATTTTCTTGTCGAAATTATTGTTGTTGCAAAATTACGAATTGTTTAATGCCATTTCAAAATATGCTAAATTCCGATTTATATAACTTTTTAAAATCGGTTTGAAATCGGCACAAAAACACTCTGAAGAAAAGGACAGATTATTCAAAATTTTATGTTAAAAGTTCTAAAAAAAACCAACATAATCTTTGCAAACTACTTTTGATAGATTTTTTTTTATCATATTCTAATTTTCCCCTTGGAAAGTGATTTTGCATTGAAATTCCGAAAACTTACATTCTCTTTCTTCTTTCTTCCTTCCTTTCTTCAGATCTTCTAAGTCTGCTTTTGAAATGCTGACTTCAGTCGAACTAACTGATTAGTTAAACTTCAAGAAACAGTGACTTAAAAGAATATGACTTTATCTTAGGAATATTTAATATATATATATGTATATCGATAGATAACTATTATATAGAATTAAGATTAAGTGCGATATGATATGATAAAAGGCCCTAATTATGGTTGAAATTTCAGAACTCAAGTAACGAAAGATCGATAACATTGACCGTTAAAGACGATAACTATAAACCGATAATGTTTGTAAAATATGGCTTTAAGATTGTGCTATGAATTATTGTATTCTTCCATTCTATTTCTTATACTTTGTTTTATCAAATAGATTTAAATAAAACAAATGACCCACCAATTAGTCGCGCCCAACCCGAAACACACCCTTCTCTGCCATCTCACCTCTTGACACTCTGAGACTCTTTGTTTCTGCCTAATTTTGTTGGCCATTTGCGTGCGATGTTGCCATTTTGCACGAATGGCAGGAATAAATAAAAAAAAAAATACTCATCACATATATATGTATGTATGTATGTCCATATATATATATGTCTATCTATGTATTCCGCCCACCCAATCAATTAACCAAATTATGCATAAATTTGTGACGCTTATCAATGTCAATATTATCATTACAACAAAAACAGAGCGAGCGACAGAGACAGAGAGAGAGAGAGAAAGAAAGGCCAAAAATTAACACATATTTCACTTTATAGCCGGAAGAAACGTTGTTGCTTCGCTACCTCCCACCCACATCTTCCTCCACCCACCCACAATCACACGCTCCTTACTGTTAGAGCTCTTCGTCCCTCATCCTGTACTGCTTCTCCCTGAGACAATAAATTGCAATATCGATAAAATACACGACGAACACGTCACGCGTTGCTCACGGCTCACGGCCATTCCGAAAGACCCTCCGTACCCGCCAACCCTTGGCCCTTGTTTCACTCATTAGACGGCCTCGTTTTATGAGCATTCGTGCTTAGAATTGGTAGTGGGTGGCAGGAAGGCGTGGAACATTGATGGTATGGAGGCGTGGCCAAAGTGCAGCATAGATCTGGGCAAAGTCTGCGCAAATGGCGCAGCAAATTGAATTTCATTTATTGATTATCCTGGCATTTTATTTTATTTTTTCGTTGTTGCTGTTTTCTGTTTTTTTTTTTTTTTTTTTTGCCGCCGCCGCCGCCGTCTTTGCCGCTTGACTGCGTCGTTGTCGTCGTCAATTCGCCCCCCTTCTCCACCTCATTTTCCACCATCTATCCATGTCTTCGTCTACGTCTTCTTGGGAACCCCTCAAAAGGGAAAAAATATATATATAAGGGAAAAACAGGACGTAACTTGGTTTTACTGATTTGGTTTGGCACATTGGATTTTGGATAGACAGAGTGGGCGTCGGCAATGAGAGGGGGGTCACCGTTGGTGACGTGCGGGGCTGGCGGGGGTGGTATTGTAACAATTTATACAATTTATGGCCTAACAGAAGGTAGATTCAATTTGCTTGCATGAAATTGCAAAGGGCGGTGCAGAAAAGTAGATAGACCCCAAGGGCTAAGCGAATGGAGGGCGACATCTACAACTTTAAAATAATAATATTAAAAACTGTTTTTGAAAACACAAAAAAAAACATAATATATAACATTTTCCAATTGTCACATTTCATTTTAATGAGAAACTTTAGTCTTTTGAAGATCTTTAAAGTTTAAGAAGAGAATTGTGTTCCAACCATTTGGCTGTAATTACAAAATCAAAACACGTATCCAAGTTGTCAATCATAATGACAACTTAACACACACTCACACACTTACTCACTCACACACATAGCTTGTACATATATGTCCATTTAGCTGTCTTTGGGCCATGCATCAAAAAGGTAAAAACTAACTTAAAACACTTTAAGTAATCTTATTGGGTTTATCGAGTTTGGGTTACCCTGTAAAAACAAAGGACTTTACTTTAGTTTGTATTCTATTTTTCTCCAAATGGGGAATAAATTTATTAAAACTTTCAAGTAAGACTTTTAAAATTTGTTCTGATTCCGACTCGCTCTACGTATATAAAATTTGAGAGAGACAGATATCAAGAAAAAGTGAAAGACGTATTATTATTATAAAATATATAAATGATAATGATAAATTACAATAGGCAAATGAACAAACGACGGCCTCAAAAACGAGTCAAGCCAAGTAGCTGCCATGCATAAATTAAATACACAAATCAAAAACTACAATATACATACAAATATTTATGTATCTATATAGGTATGTAGGTATATAGTATAAGTAACGAACAAAAAATGAAGAAGATAAGTTGATTTTTAAATCAAAATGGAAATGCGCCTAAGCCGCCGCAAAATCTATACTGCTAAAAAAAAATGAAGTAAGTAAGTCGTCTCGCCGACTTGGATATACCATACACCAGTAAAACAAATATTTTAAAGTTATAATAACCAATGCATTATCGTATTTTAAAAAAAATCTGTTTGCATGCTTTTTAGAAGCATATCTTAGTATTTCGCTCACTCAAGCATTCGAGCACCCTAGCGCCCCCACCAGCCAACGGCCAACTCCGGCCATATGGAAAAACGTTCATATGCATAACTTGGCTATTTTTATTCCGATTTTGATCAAATTTGGTATTTTGCTGGATATTAGTATCAAATTTAAGTGTGCTAAATTTGATTGCACAAGGTTGAAAATTACGGGAGATAATGGAGTTTTTTCAAATTACGGGGGCGGAAAGAGGCGTGGCAAAATCTTTACACATCAAAAATGTGCGCAATTACTAAGCAAATATTCATACCAAATTTTGTGTCTCTAGCTAGAATAGTTTTTGAGAAAATCGGTTTTATTTAATTTGCGGGGGCGGTAGGGGGCGTGGCAAAATTTTTACAAATACAAAACGTGCGCATTTACTTAGCAAATATACATACCAAATTTTGTGTCTCTAGTTGCTATAGTGTTTGAGAAAATCGGTTTTATTTAATTTGCGGGGGCGGTAGGGGGGCGTGGCAAAAATTTTACAAATACAAAATGTGCGCGTTTACTAAGCGAATATACATACCAAATTTTGTGTCTCTAGTTGCTATGGTGTTTGAGAAAATCGGTTTTATATCATTTGCGGGGGCGGTAGGGGGCGTGGCAAACATTTGAAACAAACTCGATAAGCGTACATATGACACGAGTCTACATACCAAATTTGGTGGCTCTAGCTCTTATAGTCTCCGAGATCTAGGCGTTCATACAGACGGACGGACGGACGGACGGACAGACGGACATGGCTAGATCGTCTCGGCTGTTGATGCTGATCAAGAATATATATACTTTATGGGGTCGGAAAAGCTTCCTTCTGCCTGTTACATACATTTTAGCGACTTTAATATACCATTTTCACCCTATGGGTGTATGGTATAAAAAGAAGAAAAATGAACAAGTGAAAGTTTGCCGATATATATGTATATACACTTACTGGGATGAAAAAAAAAATATATATATCTTACTGATGGACTTCGATTAGTTCTCCTTAGAACTAACACCACTTTTCTTAGAAACTTTGCAAAAATACTTTATTTATATAGAGACTGATATTTTCCTAGCGAAAAGAATGAAAAAAAAATATTTTTTCTTTTTATATCACAAAGTCTCTTATGAGATAATGTATTTAGTTAGTTTAAGTTAGTAAAACAGAAATATAAGTATTAAAATAAAATTGTTTAATGTCAACTTAAATTTGAAAAAAAAGATTGTGTTCGACTTTTAAGATATTATCGCAAATTATATTTAAAACACATTTATTATTTTAAAATTTTATTTATTTAATGGAATATTAATTAATTGAAATTAAATTTGGTCTCAATAATATAAAAACTGTGCGTTAATGATAGCCAAATTATTAAAAGATATTAAAGATATGATTTCTAAATGCCACAAACTAAATAACATAGATTAACATTCTCTTTAGATCTATTTAATAGTAATTATAGAAACTAGATCTCATCGGTAATAATTGAGGAACTTGTAAAACTCTCCGTTTCATAGGGTATATACGAAATTTGTTCATAAAGCCGCTCAGAGCCCACACGCACTCGGTTTGAGTTTGATTTTAGTATTTTTCTCTCTCTCTCTGTCTCTTTTTCATTTTTTTCTTATTTTAATTTAAATTTTTCATTCTTTTTTTTTAAAAACTTTTTGTTGTTGGTTTTTCAGATAGGATTTGGTTACAGGTCACACAGCAAGAGATGAATGATGTTGTGTGCGTGTATTTTTTGGGTTTTCTTTCTTTCTTTCTTTTTTTTTTTACTATCTATCTATTTGAAAACTTCATTTAAATGCAGAAGAACAAACGTAAGAGGCGACACACCAACACACTCACACACACACACAAAATCGAATATGAAATTTGGTTTGCAGCCAAAAAGCATTTGACAGCCAAAAGTTTTTTTTCCACATTTAGATGCTAATGGGATGAGAAGAACTAGAGAAGAGTGGGAGAAATACGCCAACTGCATAATTGATAAAGGTAGAAAGGTAGGAAGATAGGAAGATGGTGCAGCGGCAGCTGGTCGATGAGATGGTGGAGGAATAGTGGAGTAATGCAAATGCAGATAACCTTGTTAAGATGCCAATTACGAAAATTAACTTGGCCCCCATTTCTGCACAAGCGAATTTATTGATTTCTGCATTGAAATTGAAGCCAAAACTATAGACCTCATCCTCACTCTGGTCTATCTATCCATCTCTATAGGGGCGGTGTGTGTGTGTATGTGGGAGATGATGGTAAAATAGTGGCAAGAAGTGTAACAAGCGTTAAGAAAAACTTTACGGCAAAGGAAATGACAGAAGGGAATGCCAGGAAGAGAGAGAGAGTGAGAGAGAGGCGGTAAGAGGGAGGAGGCTGAAGCTGTAGCCAGAGCCGGAGCCAGAGTCACTCAGCGGAAGCACAGACAGTTTGAAATAATTACATTGACTAAGGAAAAAGACGAACCAGGTTGATGGAGTCAAGAGGGAAAGAGACAGATATATAGGTGGTTAGGTGGCTTAGGTAGGGTAATGGCATTCGCTTACCGTTTTGCCCCACAAATATCGAACAATTCATATTGCCAGGCAAAAAACGACAAACAACAACAAGAAAAACCAACATTTCTGCCGCTGACAGCGAACATTCGCAGCGGAAAACAAAAAAAAAAAAAAACAAGAGAAAAAAAAGAACTACATATAATTTCATTATTTTGCCAAAGGGGCAACAAAGTTTTCAAGATACATTTTTTTTTTGCTTTTGCTGATAAAGTATTAAATTCAATATGGAAGTCGATGTCATATGATTGTTGCATAACCCAAAGAAAAATCACTTTCATTCCGTTTTAATCGTTGCTCAAATTGACAGGAAATCAAGCATAATTATATGACTGGTACGAGAAATAACCATTCAGTGCATATGCAATGCCTTCTCCTGACTGTTTCGATAATTGTCGATTGGGAAATTTCAAAAATTTGTTTTCAAATAATTAGCATTCCTTACCTAAAGCTCAAAAGATTGTTTCAAGCTAATATCGTAAGTTTTTTGTCATGTTCTGTTTTAGTTAGGGTTCTATTCTAAATATAATTCTTTTTATTTTTATCAAAAGAACTCCTCAAACTCCTCGTTTCTTTATACTTATTCACAGAATTCGAAACAGAGAAATAATTTTAAGTCAAGACTTAAAATTTCGTTTTGTTGCCAGCATAAAATTCTTTCTCTAGCTAAAATGAAGGCCATTTCATTCCCCTTCAAGTTAATGTTAAGTCTTCAATGGTTGAAAATTCCTTTAGGTAATTTTAAGCAAAAAGAAAGAAAAAAATAAAAAAAATTCAATAGCCATGCCCCTGCCATATTCACTCCCCTCAATTGATGACGACCAGTTTGCAACTATTTTGTGGGGACAAAAGCGTGGGGACATAAACAACTATAAATAGCAGAAATGTTAAACAGAACGAGTGGGGTAATAAGGGGGTAGGGAGATTGGCTCTCGTCTCTGGCTTTGGCAGTTGCTGTGGCTGTGGCTGTGGCGGTGTCAGTTGCAGTGGCATCAATCGACGACCACGTCAACAACGACGAAGACGACAGCAAAATGCGTATTAATTGCGACAGCAGTTCGTCAACATTCCACAGAACAGGAGAGGAGCTAGGATGATAAAAAGAGAGAGAGAGAGAGAGAGAGAGAGAGAGACTTGGCAAAGACTACAACAACATAATTAAAACTGCCAACATGGCGCGTGATCGTCAGACAGTGATAAGCACGTTACCTGAGACCCTTAAGTGATCCACCCATTCTACAAGAGATACATTGATGATAGAATTTAAAGGTGTAAGCAAACAGAAGCCTTTGCGGTTTGTTCTTAGATAAAATATTAGAAAGTCATCATCTACATAGCCATAGCCAAAAGAAGCCATAAAAGAACACACACAAGGCGAATCAAAACCAATGGAAGGAAATGTGAGATTAAGAGCTTTTTCATCAGAAATCTCATTAGAACTTATCCTTTAAGTTAATATCGATAAATAAAAATGACTAGCAAATTAAATAATCAGGCTTTTGGGTAAAAGTAAGTAAAAGTCCTTTTGCCTGTGCCTCTCCCAGCTGCGTTTTCTTGGCGATCTGTTTTCCTTAGTTTCCAAGAGTTCACTTAAATCATTTAGAAAACAAAATAAAACTTGCAGTCTAGTCTTGGACTTAATAGAAACTTGAATATACACAGAAAGAAAGTTATTGTGAATTCAATATTTCGACATATTTTATTTCAATCTTTTGAGAATTTGGTAAAACTCAAAAGCGCTTTATAGACAACCTGCTAATTAGTTTTGGCTTTGGAATGAAGCCTGCTTAGGCGAGACATAACAAATGTGTGTAAAATATTGTTTCCATTAGATAAAGGGCCAAAGGGAAATGCGAAAATTTACTCCGTGAGGTATGCGGAAATCGAATAAAGTTCTTACGTATAATTGCACCTGTCGCCGCCTGCAGCTGGCTGGCTAGAGATGAGTTCCATCCGCCCTCAAATGGCAGCAACTGGCGCTACATTTTTTGCAACCATATTTGGTACTTGGTTATTGGCCATGTGTTATTGTTGTTATTGTTTTTCAAATTGTGTGTGTGTGTGTGTGTGTGTGTGTGTGTGTGTGCGTGCGATTGTAGCCAAGACACAAACCAAATATGCCTACTCTGATTGCGGTTGACTGCGTCTGTCTGATTATAAGCCACGTAATTTATGTGGACTATGCTTGGGCATCAATAATAACAAGCAGAGACGTCAATCTGCGATCCAAGTACGTATGAATGTACGGCACGTCGGTGGTCTAGTAGTAGGGTAGCAGCCGGCGGCATGGTATCAGTCCAGTGCCAGTGCCAGAATCAAAACACAAGCTCAACCCAACAAAACTAACCGTCAGCCCAACAAGCCATCATCCTTGGCCATACCCAAAAGCCAAACCAACCAGTTGTAACAAGCTGCGAGAAGGCTGTGCGCGTGGCCGTTCTTTCTATATTTTTGTCTCTCTCTGTCCCCCTCTCTCTCTCTCTCTCTCTCTCTTTCTCTCTCTCTTGCTTTCTCAGTGGTTGTGGCGACTTTTATGACTCTGTTTGGGCATCCAACAGCTTGGCTTAGACTACAACAACAACGTCAAACGGCAACAGGCAACAGGTGCACTTCACATCAAAAGAAAAACCAAAGATCGTGTGGACCGTGTGGAGCGTGGTGGGGCCCCAGCCCCAGCCCAAGCCCAAGCCAACACACTCGAAACACTTTATCAATGGCAGTGATGCTGACGCCGACGCCAGAGCCCCAACTGTGGGCACAGTGGTTCAAATTCAATTTCTCTCCCTATAATCGACTATTTTTCTAGAAAGATATTCGCAAAAAATTGAAATAAAAAACTTTTGGGGAAATTGATCGATATCAAAATGTAGTTATCGAAAAGCGAAATTTTCTACATCTTCAAACAAAGCTATTAAGATGATCATTTCTTCAGAAATTTCATTTAAAATAATTACTTAAGTTGATATCAATAAATAATTTATCGATTCAAACTGTTGAACGATTTCAAGACAAAGAGAGACTTTAGAAAGACTTTTCATCGACTTATCAAGAATCCGATTTTCCGATTGAACAGTGTGACTAGTATGTCAGATATTTTGAACCTGTGTGCACTACTTAGTTAGATATACATACATATAAATGTAGAGTATCTACACATATCTATGTGTGGATGAAATTTGCTGGTGGTTGGATCATTGGACGTCATAGTCCTAGCAGTCTTCTTCATCATCATCATCATCCAGATCTTCTTGCCATGCTGGTCTAATTACCGGGAAGTCAAATGTAGTCAACATATTGCGCTTTGATTTGCGCTGCCAGAAGCAACAGCAACAACAGCTCCCAGCTTCCAGCTGCCTGGCTGAATCTTCCTTGGTCATAGTTATAGTTATGTATATAGTTTAGCCATTCGATGGGAAAAATGTGCGTTGACCGTCTACGCCTGCTCCGCCTCCTTCTGCTCCTAATTTTTTTCATTTTCTTTCTTTACTGCCTGTTGTTGTTGTTGGCAAATGTGGTAGCCAAAGTGTGGAAACACGGGCAATTCTTGAGCCTAGAACTAGACTTGAATCTGGACCTGAACCTGGTACTCTGTGAGACCTGGAAGCTAAAGCTAAAACTCAACCTGGGCCTGGCTATGGGTATGGGCCTGGCCCAGTCATAAATCAGGCTCATTTTAATGACGCAAGCGAAATGTGAGTTGGAAACGTGTTTCGCTGCCGTTTTGCAATTTGATTCCAACTCCCCTTTCACCACCCCTCTCCAGTACATTTTCTTACTGTTTTTTATTTTTCGTGGCTCGATATGCACTTGCTTGTGGCAACATCGGAGCCTTGGAGTCTTGTGGCGCTGCTAAGCAGCAATTAGGGTATCAATCATGGAGGCATTAAACAATTGGAAAAATTGTCTTTGACTGAAATTGAATGGCAATTAGAATTTGAAACAGAATTTTTGTTGTTAAAACCAGAAGAAGGCAGGTTAATCGAAATCAGTATTTATTATAAGCCCACTTGAAATGGAAACTTATACTAACTTTCGACTATATCTGATATTTAAATCTAATCAATCTGATGAAAGTTCAACTCATTGATCTAAAGTATTTCCAATTTGGATCGAATCTTAATTGAAAACATTTACGTTTAGCCAAGTCTGAATTGAATTTATGCCTGATTGAGTTAACAAAGCATCGCAACAAATTGTGACAAAATTCGCCTAATTTTGCCATATTTCATTTGATTTTTATATACATTTAGGAGAAACTTATAGACATATTTGCATCTAGCTAATTGATTTAAAGACACATTTCAACGGTTCACAAATGATATTACATTAAGCTTATAAGGTGCTGAACCATATAAAAACAAAAGCAAACAAACCCATAAAAAAAAACAAGAAATACATAAACAATATAAAACGAATCTAAAATCAAATCAAATGAAAAGATGAAACCGTTTTTATGGTCGGCTTAAAGTCGAAAACCAAAGAAAGAATCAAATAAAAAAAAATAACAAAATACTAGAAAAAAAACTTTTGAAATTTTATGCAAAACCTTTAGAATTTTCTATATGATGTTGAATTTTTTTTTTTGTTTTTTTTTTCTTATTTTTTATTGGCGTGTATGTGTTTGTTTTTCTTTTTTTCTCTATTTTGTTAATTTTTATGTTGCTTTTTGGGGCTGTAAAGTAAAATGAAATGCAATAAAATCGAATAAAAATTTAAATAGAAATGACCAAAAAAAAGGTGATAGAAGAGTAGAAGACGAACAGCAGAATAATTCGATCAGAGAGAAAGGGAGAGAGCGAAAGATATAGAAAAATTTTGTATCATTGATATAGTTTTTATATCGATTCCATGCGATTCGATTTAATTTGTTCTTCTTCTTGTTTTAAATTAGTTGCTTACTCTTACAAAGAGTCCAATTTAAAAAAAAGAAGAAGATCAAAAAATACTCACAGTTGATATATAGGAATATATTATCTTGAATGATCTTTAAAAATTTAGACATATATGTAATTTTATAATTTATGGTATGATTATTATTTATTTTTTAGCTACTTTATTTAGAAAGCAATTACTTTCCGTTTCAATTCAAAGCTCTTAAATAAGACTAGGAAAAAATGTTTCCTCAGTCAAGTTCTTTTTAGAGTATTTCCATGCCGTTCAGAAAGATTTTCAATAAAGGAAAATGAAAACATGTCGTTTCATTTGTCGTTGATTTCTAGCCCTGATTTTTGTTGTTATTTTTGTTTCAGTTTAATTTGCATGCAAATAGAGCAACGAAGACACAGAGATACACAGGGTCACAGTCAGTTGTGGTCTTTCCGTCTTTGCCTCTGACTTTGTCTCAGTTTTTTATATAAATTTGGTCTTCTCTTTTTTTTGGTTTTGTTTTGTTTCTTGTTATTTTGTTTTTAAAGGTGTTTGTTTTATATATTTTGACATCTTTTCGAGTGGTCTCTGTCCCTAGACTTTAGGTGGGGTATGGGGTATGGGGTACGGAGGAGTATGAGGTCTGAGGTCTGGCCTAGCTGGTCGGTTGTTAGCTTTCGCCGTTAATTAAGGTTTATGGACAAATTATGCCCACAAATTGGCAATTAAAATTAGAACGCGCTACATAAATTCAACAAACGATGGAGGTGGCAACGATGACGATGCCAATGACGTTGACAGAGGTTGGAGTATACAGTGACAAGGGGTGGAGGGGCTCACAAAATGTTATCTCCTCACAAAAAAAAAAAAACCCATCTTTTAGTGGACAAAATGTTGTCACGGTTTCTTGTTGACTGACTGACTGAGTGCATCCAACTGGTTTCGTGTTCATTTATGTGATATTTGTTTTGAAGATGGTTTGTTTTTCGTGATGCTTGTTGCTGCTGATGGTGGTGGGCGTTTTCTTTTGATTGCATAAGATTGAACTAGTTAGGGAAACTGTGAAATATTTGAATTTTCAATATCGAAACTTGCATCTTTCAATAACTACTTGTGCTATTTAGTTTTTGTTTTCGTATCCAATCTAAAGTTGTTGGCCATTAACCATTTACACTTATCGTTCCACCTTGTCCAATAATTACAACTAACTAAAGGTTTCTTAAAGATTTCCCGTCTTGCCTCTCTCATTCGACTAGTATTTGGCACAATCATTTACACTAAATCACTTAAGTGTACAAGTGTCTGTGGAACGCCCAAAAAGAGGGCGAACAAAAAATTGAAGCAAACTAGTTGCGACTACAACTATATACATAGATTGGAGTGTGTGTGTTTGAGCGTGTGTGTGTGTGTGGATGGATGGCCTCTCGATATGGGCTCGTAAAAATTTACGCATATTAAAAATAAGCCAAAAGAACAACAAGTTTACCTTCCTGCACATTGGGGTCCACTAATTCACTTTGCTACTCGCTGATTGGTCGAGAGCGCCAGGTGGTCACAAGTCTAATGTAGCAACAAAACCCCCCGAACACAGTGCTTAATCTCTTGCTTTCCCCCTAACTGACTGACTCCAGGTAACATGTTTCTTCTTCTTCATCATCATCTTGTCCAGCCCGATCTCGGGTTCTTTAGCTCTGCGTGTGTAGCATCCTGTCGTCTTCCTTCTAAACCTGACTTATATTTGCAACAGTGCTGCAACAAGTTTTTGGCGATAATTCCGCTAAAAGCTACAAAAAAAAAAATGGCCAAATGTAGAAGAGTGAAGAATTTTTGAAATAGATTTAATCAAGTTGACAAGTAGGACGAGTTCTTATTTGTTAGCAAGTTTCATTAGGAAATTTCAGATAATTAAGCTTAAAACGAATGTTTTCAGCAATGAGTCTTATTAGTAAGTAATATCAACAAATAAGTTAATATCTGTATTAACAGATAAGCTTCTCCCATAGGTAAACCTAATAATATCAAAAAGATAGACAGTGACTCTTTAGCTAAGTTCCCAACGAGTCATTTCAGCCAGTTTATCTAGAGAAACTGTTAAGTTTTATTGATTAATCCAATCAAGATGTCGAGTAAACGATTGCAACTAGTAAATTAGAACATGAATCTATTAAAAATTCAGCCAATTCTAGCCAAAATGAAACTGGCCAACACTGCACTGTATTTGCAACATCACTTGAACGAAGGGGGCAAGAAAAGGCAAGTTTGAGCAGTTTGCGGCATATCACAAAGCCTGCTTGACTGCTCCACTTTGGCGGCGTTTCCATGCATGCATGCATCCATCCATCCATCCATCCATCTATCCATCCAACCAGCCAACCAACTATCTGGAAACTGGTTCATTGCCTGGTGCATTTGCTATGCTTTGCTTGCCTTTTTTCCCCCCTCCTCGTTCTGTTGCTCCTGCCCAATATAACAAGCTTTGCTTTTCGGTTTGATTTTTTGCGCACAGGTGGCTTCAGTTAGCCGATGTTGTTGTTATTGATGTTGTTGCTGTTGTAGCGGGCAAGCGATCGCGCGTAATAAGCCGCGAAAACATTGCTCAGGTATTCCTCTCGGTTCCCTTTACTCGAGAGTGCTCGAGTGTTGTGCGCTGAGTAAAAATGACGAAGGGGCACAACCGGTTTATGTTGCACCATCGCCACCAGCTCTAGCACCAGCATCAGTAATACTACAAGGATGCCTCGATGCCAAGATCGTAGAATAAAGATAAGCGATTCGAGAGCCACGACTACCTGCTGATGTTGATGATGCTCGATGCCCGATGCTCGATGCTCGATCCCCCCTGAAAACCGTCTTTCGTTTTTGTAGGCAAATTATATTGGACATTGGGACCGACAGGACAGAATTGAAAAGATGAACAACGGCAGCAGTCAACACTTTCGCAGCCTGGGCGCAGATTTCAACATTTGGCCATTAATCATTGACCGCCTGCTGCTGCTGCTGCTGCTGTTGGTAGTGTTGTTGCTGATGGTCTAGCTGCTCTCCTTCCAAGCAGCATGTTGCAAAGCCATTTCATCAACTGATGTTGCTGCCTCTACTTCTACTTCTACTTCTACTCCTCATTATGCTTACTTAATTGAAATGTCATAGAGCGCTTACAAATTGATTAAGCAGTTAACCCTTTGATGCCTTTGATTTTCATTCAAAGTTCAACCCAAAAAAAGTTCTTTTAATTTCAAACACCTGTTAGAATTGAGCTTAAAAATCTAAATTATCTGATGGATCTTTGGCATAAGTTTTTTGCACATTGAAATGTTGGCTCAAGAATAAACTAAGCTGAACTTTCTATCAGATCAAACGACAAATGCACGATAAAATCTTGTTTCTTCTTCTTTCGTTTAATTATGTTGTAATTCACAACTAGTTTTAGTTCTAGTTGCAGTTGTGGTCAAACAACTTGTTTCTTGTGTGATTAAATTAACAACAAAAAAAATTTCAAATACTCTTCAAATAAAATATTTTAGTTTAACTATTAAGTTTATTATGCATATTAATTTTCTTTTCTCTAATATTACAGGGCTTATACCCTTTTAATCAACTATTGAGGTAAAACCGGCTTCAAAGTTTGGAAAGCCTTCATTAACTGGTAGCATTATGATATCTATTTATATATTATTATCACTAAGAATATATATGAATATATTTAATATTATAAAATTATAAGAGAGAGAGAGAGAGAGAGAGAGAGAGGGAATTGTTTTCCTCTGGCAATTTTCTGACAGCTAGTGAAATCGTTCGAGTTGTGTGCCATCTTCTCTATATGAGGTTCCCCTCACTTCACTTTGCTCCGCACAATGTTTAAGGCCTTCGCTGCGCTTCCGCAGAATCACTTAACGCTTGATTACACCGATTGACGTTTTGACGAGGCAGTGATGCTGCACAAGTCGATGATGATGACGACTACGGTGATGATGATGCTGCCAGTGCAACCGAAAAATGATAAAAAAAAAAGAAAGAAAAAGACATAAGAAAATGAGAAAAAAAAAAAAAAACAACGAGGAACGAAACGTAAAGAAGGCGGCAGCAGCCCTCCAGACAACTGTTGAGGGCGAGGCTGGTGCTGCTGCTGCTGCTGCTGTTGGTGATGATGTTGGAAGCTGTCAATGGTGACTAGAACGTTATTACATATTACCAGAGGGGATTGATGGTTAAAGGGGAAAAGAGGAAGAGAGAGAGAGAAAGAGAGGCAGCCTGACGGACTGACTGACTGACTGACTGTCTGGCTGCTCCTGCCTTTTGGGATGCTGTTGCGGTCGCTGCCTGTCGATTAAAATGTCATTGCATTTTGCTGCCGTTGGCTTTAGTTGTCAAAAGGTTTTTGCCACTTGTCTCCACTTGCTTCCCCACTTTTTCCCTTCTTCACCATTTTACACAAACATTTTTCCATAAAAAAAGCACAGACACACACAAGAGAAAAAGACTGGATACGAGATGCTGGGCAACCAAGGGTTAAGCTCACTTGTCTTGTCAAATGGAAGTTGTCTCTCTCTGTGTGTGTGTGTGTGTGTGTGGCATTTGAAAGATTTGCAACTTTCCGCATCGTTTTTGCGTACGTGTATTGGTCCGTGACCTTGTCTACATTCTATAACCGACAACGTAATTGCCAAGAACAATTGACTTTTGGTATGCCCGTTTAACCCCATCCATTGAATTGCAAGCAGTCTAACCTAAGCCATGAAACACTTAACTAAACGCTCTGTTGGGCTAAAGAAAAAAAGAAAATCCTCTGACTTATGAATTTAAATCAAGTTTCTACCAACTATTACTAGAAGAGCTGTTTGTCAAGAATTGCGTAAAGTATCCCCAAAGTGCAGTCAAAACTTCATTCATAATTAAGCCGATAGTTGTCGTTGAAAAAGTTGAAAAACAAAATTCCCATAGCATTTATTTTTACTCTACAATTCATATGACGTTTTCATTTTGCCCGCTCCGCTTCCCCCTGTCATGCTTCAATGACAAGTGGCAAATGCTAAACTTCAGCTTAAAACTTTTGTCAACTTACTTGGAAATTTTTCAATTATTGTTAATTACTTTCTTGTGATAGTTTAATGGGTTGAATGATGCGAAGGCTACTGGCACGCCCACTAACTACTGGAAACGTTTGTTTGCTTGCTAGCCACAAATGACCAAAGACATCAGGCAGTGCCATTAACAAAATCAACAGAAATTAACATTTTTATTATTATTATTCTATTTCTTTTTTTTTCTTCTCCTTTTTTTTATGTAATGTGCCAACCAAGGACAAGAGAGGAACGGTAATAGTAGAAATCATTATTATCAATCGATACATCGATTGCCTTTCTCCACAGTTTATGGCCGGCCTCTAAGGGGTCGCCTAGAAATTGAGCAAAAAACCTCTACCAGTTCACTTCAATTTATGAAAAGCAATACAAACAAACATAAACAAAAAAAAAAAAAATAAATGCATATTTCTGGCATTATAATATTTGGTCAATAGTTTATGATAAAGAAGGGGTTAAATAGAGGTTATCCTATTCAATTACCTTTATTATGGGCATGAACTTTAATTTGTATGCTTCAATTAAATTGTTCTAGATTTAAAAATAAAATCTCTTTAACTAGGAATTTTCTTGTTTATTTTTATATATTTTTTTAAATTTATTATTGTTTTATAATATGTACATTGCGTTCACAGGAGATTTTGGCTCAACAGTTGATTTTTTGGCAGAAAGCCATTAAGATTCGTCAATAAAATCTAATTGTAAATTTTGATATAATATAGATTTTCTATATATAGGAAATAACGAAAATATGTCCATATTATTTATTGAATTTTTATTGAATATCAAAGTCAACTGTGTTTTCAGCGCTTTGTGTTAAATAAAATTCGCAGGAAATTTTTGACAAATTTGTAATTTTTTTACCGCCTGCTTTGAAAGTAAATGTAAAATATGAATTTTGTAGTCTAGATTCTAGAGTATAAAAAAATTTTAAAACCAAAGTTAATTTTCCTGGTATTACGTGTTTATATGTTATTTAATGTAATAAAATAATTAAATGTCCAATAAAAGAAAAATCTTATAGAACATGACTAATTTGGCCACTATATATAAACGTGTGTTAATAAGTTTCTAACTGCCTTTGGCTATACCATTAACATAAAGTTGTAGTTAAATGCTTTAACGCAACTCTAAAATTACGTATACGCAATGTGCTCTTATAAAAGTGTTAAGGGTGGGACAAATAGTCAAACTTTTTTCATTTAAAGCTATTTGTTTTAATCATATATATACCAAGTTTAAGCTTAATTTTTGATCTAATCTGAATATGCCAAATAATCGAGATCATTGCATGTGGATAAGGTTTTAAAAGCCCACAAAATAAAAACACATTTTCAAACAGTTATTTTAAGATTTGGAATATTTTGGGCAACTTCTTTTATATATATGTATATTATTATTGACACATGAACTAACTTTAATACAATATTTAATATTCAATATGCAATGATTCATGGGAGTAGTCTTGATGATCATTCAATTTGCGGTCAAAGTCTAAAAAAATTGTGTTTTAAATTGCTTATTAAACTCTCCCTCAATCGTTATTAAAATCTTCAATCCTCGTCCAGTGCCAAATTAATTCTTATGCCTCGTTCAATATTTAATTAATGCTTAGTCACTTAAAATCCCGTTCGTTCCCGCTCATTAAATACTTATTAAGTTAGTATACAACATTAGATTATTCGATTGCTCAATCAACTCCCTGTGAATTTCTTTTCAACAATCAATCAAAAATGATTGTTTAGATAAGAAAAAACTGTTTTTTAGTAAGCAAATCGATTTATGGATTAGCGTAGTGGCACTTCAATAACTCTGACACCTCTGTTTGCCCTTTGTGAGGTGACATATGTATGTATGTGTAAATCTAAATTTTTTATTGTATCGATATATAAGTCGAAAAAGAATATATTTGTGGGTCTACCTATACGTACCAGATTTGTGCTCAAAGCAAAATTGACATGACCAAAACCTGCCAAAAACCAATTGCAATTCTCCATGCGCCGTATGCATAAATAATACACACACTGTCGCACACTCTCTCGTACACACACACACACATAAAACAAAATTACGCATACGTTGTGTGGGCTGGGGGTTGTTGTTTCCATTTTCAGCTACGGCTCCTGCTCTAGAAGTCTCTCTGTGACAAACGTTTTTGGCATTGCCATTTGCCATGTGATACTGCAAAATACTGAGTTTTACTTAATAATTTATTATGCCTTGGCAATCACACACACACACACAAGTACAGTTGCTACATATGTTTGTGTAATTTACAGTTACACAAAACCGCAAATAAAGCTACCAACCAAATGAATGTGAAGACAGAACGCTAAAAAGTCAACACAAAAGCAAGATAGACAAAAAAAAAAAGCAACAAAATGTAGTAAAAAGGAAAGAGTAACAAAAGGGTTTCCCTCTAGTGTGTGTGTGTGTGTGTGTCTGTGTGTGGGGGGAATAAAGGACCCCTTCCATAACAGTGTTGCCATATTATGACAATAACATGTGTTGTAGATTTCGGCATTTTACTGCTAACCGCTGATAGTTCCAGAGAGTTACCGCTATCGTTTTAGTATCGCGAAACGACGGAAAACATTGAAGTGGATTTAAGGGTGTTGGCGGGTTAGGTGCTTGCTGCCACCCAACGGTGGTTAAAACCTTGACAAGAACAACGCAACGGAATTGCAAAATAATTGAAAGCTTTCTATTGATTTTATTTCAATGCCTGAGATGCGAGCAACAGAGAAAAGGCACTAACAAGGGGAACTCCAGGTATGCGAATCACCGATTTGGATGAATATTGGATATGTTTATTTGAAACTGGTGAAATATTTCGGCGCACTATTCTATATTTTCTTAATAAATCGTGTTTAAAGCTATAGCTTCGGTGACGTAAAATGCCGAGAGGACTTCAAGCAACTCGTTGATCTAGGGGTTAGAAGTCCTGCCTAAAAGAAATCCCAAAATTCCACTTGTAAACCAAAATCGAAATGGAAAATTGTGAAAAGTGTAAGGTAAGATAATCAATATAATAAATTTTAGCTTAATCTTTGATAAAAAATGAACCTCTAAAGATTTTCCGACCCTCAATATATTCACTCTATTTTTTTCAATGCAAAATTAAAGTAAAATTTAAAATTGCCATTGGAAAACAAGTTTTTCAATTTTAGAGTATGCCAATTCGAACTATATTATCTTATTTCTCACGGTTTAGAGTGTATATTGCCATTAGTTTGAGTGGTCTCTAGAAAAATTATTAATTAAATCCTTTCATCATTTTGTTTATAATTTTTTATACCATACACCCATAGGGTGAAAATGGTATATTAAAGTCGCTAAAATGTATGTAACAGGCAGAAGGAAGCTTTTCCGACCCCATAAAGTATATATATTCTTGATCAGCATCAACAGCCGAGACGATCTAGCCATGTCCGTCTGTCCGTCCGTCCGTCCGTCCGTCCGTCCGTCCGTCCGTCCGTCCGTCTGTATGAACGCCTAGATCTCGGAGACTATAAGAGCTAGAGCCACCAAATTTGGTATGTAGACTCGTGTCATATGTACGCTTATCGAGTTTGTTTCAAATGTTTGCCACGCCCCCTACCGCCCCCGCAAATGATATAAAACCGATTTTCTCAAACACCATAGCAACTAGAGACACAAAATTTGGTATGTATATTCGCTTAGTAAACGCGCACATTTTGTATTTGTAAAAATTTTGCCACGCCCCCTACCGCCCCCGCAAATTAAATAAAACCGATTTTCTCAAAAACTATTCTAGCTAGAGACACAAAATTTGGTATGAATATTTGCTTAGTAATTGCGCACATTTTTGATGTGTAAAGATTTTGCCACGCCTCTTTCCGCCCCCGTAATTTGAAAAAACTCCATTATCTCCCGTAATTTTCAACCTTGTGCAATCAAATTTAGCACACTTAAATTTGATACTAATATCCAGCAAAATACCAAATTTGATCAAAATCGGAATAAAAATAGCCAAGTTATGCATATGAACGTTTTTCCATATGGCCGGAGTTGGCCGTTGGCTGGTGGGGGCGCTAGGGTGCTCGAATGCTTGAGTGAGCGAAATACTAAGATATGCTTCTAAAAAGCATGCAAACAGATTTTTTTTAAAATACGATAATGCATTGGTTATTATAACTTTAAAATATTTGTTTTACTGGTGTATGGTATATCCAAGTCGGCGAGACGACTTACTTACTTCATTTTTTCCCCAATTTAATTTCTTGTTTGAAAATAAAGTAAAATTATATTTTTAAAGAGACAGATTTTTAGTTGTATAAATTCTTCGCAGCTGTTTGTGTTTCTTCTTCTTCTTTTGACTGGCCAGAGATGCCCAATTGGTGAATTTTTTCTCTAGAAACGTTCTAGTTCCAGAAGGTGGGTTTAAATTTATTCAAACAATCAATTTATTATGCGAAACAGACATTTTTATCTATTGCTTAAATGCAGTTCGATCCAAAAATAATCAAAGTTTATTTCAAAATTATTTATTTCATTTTAATTTCAAATGTTGGTGAAAAAGTATGTAGATTTTAAAACTGTCAAAAGACATTTCTGTAATATCCTAAAATTGCTTTTGAATTGGTTTCGGAACATTATTGATTTCTGGAATACCCTAGATATTTATTTTATTGTAAAAAATCTACAAAATCTACTTCCAATCGATTGTTTTCCTTTATTAGTATTTTAATTGATTTTTGTTTTTGTTACGCCCCCTTTAGACGCTCCTTGTGTTCAAGCCTGATGTTTTGCGGCTTTCCCTCTAGCATATGGTGGGCGTAAAGTTACGCCCCATACACACACACACAAACACACATACAGACACAATGCAGACCTAGACATTTTCAATAGATTTCCGCTAAGAAGATAAATAGTTGTGGAAAGTTTCATATGTGGCTAAAATATATGTACTTTAAGATACAAAGCAAAAGCTGAAAGGAAAAAGAGATAGAGAGAGAGAGAGAGAGAGAGAGAGAGAGAATAAAAAGTAAATGGAAAGATCCAAATGAAATAAAAGAAAACACAAGGCAACAGACGTTAGAAAATGGCAAAACGAGCAGCAATAACTGTGGCTAGGAGGCGTGGCAATGCCTTATTATTATTGATATCAAATTGAAAGTGGCTTAAGTGGCTTGGACGAAAAATTGTATCTGAAAGATGTTTTCCTTTCTATTCGATTTCGTCTGCTCTGCTCTGCTATGCTCCACCCGTCATATTTGGGTGGCCGAGAATGAAATGCCATCAGGATATACAACACAATGCGGCAGACACCTTTAGCTGGGGCAAGAGGCAGCGAAAACATTATTTTTTTTTGTGGCAGATAGTGGCCTGAGTGGGGAAGAAATGTTGAGGATGGGTATCTTCCACATATTAAATATCCTGCTTAAATATCCTTATGCTGCTTCCTATTGATTTTGCCTCCTTACTGCAGCTTCGCCTTTAGCTCTGCCACCTGTACCGGTTGCCTTCAGTTTTGGTCTTTTCGTTTCGTTTCGTTTCGTTTTCGATTTCGATTCGCCCGCAACATTTTCATTTCCTATTGCAATGATTTTCCTTTTTGCCGGCTATTTATTTTGGCCTTGGTCGCAAAAGGCAAAGGAAAAAAAATAAAATAAAATGAAAATAAAAAGAAAAGCAAAAGAAATTCTCCTGCTGGCTGTCTCTTTGCCAGCCATCGTCATCATCATCATCATGAAGAAATTTGTAATAAAAATTCAGGAGCAAATGAGAAACGTACACACTCGGATTGCCTGTGTTTGTGTAAAAGAGAGGGAGAACAAGAGAGAGCCATCTTCCTTATTTTTTTCTATTCGGCATTTACCATTACACGTGCAAAACTATTGAAATACCTTTGTCCTGCCTCTCAATCCTAACTGTATTTAATATAAATATACCTAAACCCTGTAGCTAAAGCCCATGCAAAAGATTCCAAAAACCAATTGATTCAAAAAGCATCACTTCATCCAGATACTCTATGCACAAAGCGTTTTGAATTAAACTTTTCTCGTATTTAATATCCAATATAGAGTAAGATTTAAATTGGCGCTGCATCCTTTAGAACTGTTTCCAATATTAGCTAAAAACAATAACTTGTTTTCCACCTCTTCGAGTTATCAATTCTTAGGCCAAACTTAAGCAAATTGTTCATGACATAGAATTTTGTGGGCCAAACATTTTTTCACATTAAAATAAAAACTATTTTCAAAATAAATTCAATCTTTAAAGTGACTCAATACGTTTATGCTAGGACTAAACCTAAGTTGCATTTAAATTTTTTCTACCTGAAACAAAATACAAAATGTGTTGAATTCAAATTCGGTTAACATAGCTAATACAATTATTATAGGGGATTGAGAGCAGTTCAATTTCACGGCAGAGTATATATGCTCCGCTCTATGCTAATTTAAAAAATATATATACATACATATATGTATAGACAGATATAGCTATATTCGATTATTTGAATAGTAATAGTTACATTTACGACCTTTTTACCCATATCTAAACCACCTGACAGGGCTGCCAGATTGGCAGCGGTCGGTTGGTTGGTTACGTTTTCCCTTTATAAATGAAAATAAAGTTGAAATTACAAAAAAACATTGCATAGAAATTGCATATTTATTCAATTTCAATGCCATTGCACATGTGCCAAACTACAAACTACAAGGCAATATGACGAGTAAAAGAGATAGCAGAAAAAGAGAGAGCGAGAGAAAGAAGAGGAAGTGAAATCGGAACCAGCTTTTAATGACATTAAATTAGCGCTTGTCCAAATTCAATGGACGCCAAAACGGAAATGAAAGGCGAAGTCCAAGCTCAACTTTTCCTGCTGTCTATATTCATGTGTATGTGTATGTGTGTGTGTGTGTGTTTGTTTGTCTGCTCGTACGATGACAGTTTTTCTTTTTATTTTTTTTTTGTATTTTTTGTTCCTTTTCATTGTTATTTTTGCGGGGTCATAAAACACACACACACACACAATCACGTCCCCACATACATATATGAGTCACAGGCAACAGAAGGCGCCACAAATCAACACGTAGCCATAAAAAAAAGAGCAACTTCGCCGCTCCTTCTACGAGACGGTGCTATAAATATTTACCTAACCAACAACAAAATAAAAAACCAGTATATATTAACCCTTTTTAGTTATTGCCGGGCAAAGTTGGCATTCCATAGAATGTCGTAAGAATTATTGTCAAATCCTTGGTACCCTAACTTAATTTCAAGACTAAAGAGAAAAGTGAAGAGTAAGTAGTAATTCAAACCAAATATCTGAGAATATGTTATTACTCAGTTTACACAAGCCAATTTTAGATTAAAAGATCTCTACGCTTTTTGAATAATCCATTGTTTAGTTCTAAAATAACTCTACAAGCAGATCGATAACACAAGAAGCAGCGAGTGAAAAATGAGCTGGTAACCCTGGAAAAGTAACGAGTACAGATGCAGAAGCAACGAGAATTCAGCTAATTGTAAGGCTGAAACTGAGTGTAAGTAGTAATTTTTTAAGATATACAATTCTAACTTAGCATAAGGATTAGTTACATTTAATCCTTTTTGTTAGACTTACCATTTTAATAAATCTCTGCTAGAAAACCAAATGGATATCAATACATATTAAATTGACAAAAAATGCCTCAGTCAGTAGTAGGAAGAGAAGAAGAGATGATAAAATAACTTTTAGAATATCGAAAACTAAATTTTTCCAGATTGCCATAAGACACATGTACCTACTTATTGATAAATATTATTAATCCAACAATACGCCACCAAAAGCAAAATTCTCATCACAAGGCTCATTATGTTCGCCTTCAAAACATAAATCACACATGTGTATCAACGAGTAAATGGCCAGTGGAAAAACAAGGAAGGCAAAAACCCTTCCACTTCCACAGTCAGAACTCCAGACATCAACGCAAATACGGAAATGTGGTTGGGCTTAAGCAGCTCTCGGACTTTTGGATTGTGAGTTTTCTTCTTGGGTCGTTTTTCTTATTTTGTTTTTTGCCGTTTCTGGTTCTAGTTCTGGTTCGGCTACGGGTTCAGAGCTCGAGGCGCTGCTCTGTCGTTGTCCTGCCAAGTCATGTTGACAATTATGAAATGGTTCGAGAACCCAACGACAACTGAGAGGGGGGGTGGGACTGAGAAACAAATGGTAGGGATGGGGGACTGAGAGAGTGACGTCTAATGAGAAAACAAAGAGTTTTCGGCCAGACGTTGACAGCTTTGAGTGTATTTGCTGGAACACACAAAACCCAGAGAAAGAGAGAGAGAATGAATGTAGAAACGGAGAATGGGATATATGTTTGTATTGTATGTATGTATAATAAAAAAAAGGGGTAGGGCAACAGCAACAACAACAGCAATGCAAATGAAGAACAAAAAAGGGCATAAGAATAAAAATAAATAAAAACGGAAGTGACATAAAAAACATGTGGCAGCATTTTCACTCGCTCTCTCGCGCCACTCACTATATACTTACATACATATATATACTGCCTTCTACTAGTGCCACGCACGCAAAATGTGTTGCCTGCTTTTGGGAGGCTTACACTCATACATATATAAATATCTATATATGTTTGTATGCGTATCCCTTTACCTTTTCTTTGCTATTTGTTGTTGCCATGTCCGAGGCATAGAAAAGCTTTTCTAATATGTTACGTCTTTGTGCCCGCATACCACTTACCCCTTTTTCGAGGAGGGAGACAAATATTAATAAAATATACAACTATTAGTCATTTGCCATCTCTCTTGCTCTTGCTCTCTAATGTTAGATATTTGTGTGTCTGTGTGTGAGCATTTAATATGCGAGACAAAATAAATATTCATAAAGGAACAAAAAATGAAGTAAAATAAGAATGAGCTGTGTGTTCTAAAGTAAATTTAGTCACCATAAGTCAAAGGCAAGGCTATTAATGGGCAAAAAAAAAAAATTTGTAACTTTGTAAAATTTTAAAACATTTTTGAAAGTAAAATCTATTTTTAATGCTTTAAAATTTAATCCTCTCACTACGTGTCCTTCATTTTTTATTGTAAAATAAATTTCCTTACAGTTTCAATATCTTTACATCTTGATTAAAAATTAAGACTTAGAACAAGGGCGAGTAAACATTTTGTTATGAGTTTTCTAAATATTTGGCACAAATATCCATACACATACCTTTATATATATATATAATTTGTTCAATCTATGGTATTAGTTGCTGGTATATAAATATCTCAAACTGTGACAGCTTTTCATGGTGAAAACCCAACCGAATGAGATGCTGCTTGAGCCCAAGTTCCTGGCAACATTGTCCAGCTTTTTATCTGTGACAGTCACACGGCATGCCCCTTTTCATTTTCACTTTCTCTTCATCCAAAAAATAAAAAAAAACAACACACAGTCAAAAACCCTCACACAGATGTATAACTCTATATCTCTATATGTATGTACATACATATGTATGTGTTTGGTTGCCGCCTCAACTAACAATAAGACTGACGAATGTTGAGCCATAAAAATAAATACCTGCTGACATTTTTCATTGTAAATATTTTGTAGCTGCTGACGCGCCAAACCTAACTCCTCGACTTAGATGTGGGTGTAGGGGGTTAGTGGGGTGGTGTGGGTTGGCGGATGAGTGGGTGTGGCCGACTATCGCCCACTTTTCAGCTGTCTCCATGTGCGTGAAAACGAAACGAAACAACAGCAACAAACATAAAAAAAAACCAAAAAAGAGAAAAGAGTTTCTCACTCACAAACGAAAATTCGTGCGAAGGACATCGATGGTATTCTGCGGGGGAGCGAGGGGGAGCAGAGAGGTTTTGGGTTAGACAAATGGACGTCGCAATAAACGCGCTTGTGCTTTGAAGGGTGTGTGCGTTGATCAACGTCATTATCCTGCTGTCTGTCTTGTCTCACTGTCTGTTGGCCATCTCATCATTGTCCTGCCCCACCCACTTACACTCCTACTCAAGCTCACACTCGCACTCGCACACCCATTTCCATTTCCATTCGTCGACTTGGTCATTATGGCAAACACCAGGGCCAACCGTCCAGAGACGGAACGAAAGCTGAATGATATGTGGCCCGTTGTCTGGTCCTCCACCGCCATTCAACGCTCTCAACTTGAACGGGACGCCGAGTTAACAGGATTGAGACGACATGCGAAGGACGTTGAAAGACTATTTGGGTTTCTATTATAGCTTTCAGGGGAGAGGGAGGCCTTAGTATTTCTCAAGGGCCTGAAACTATTTCGTATTGGTAGGTCAAGCAAATGTCTCCATGGATGAGTTAAGCTATTGTTATTATTGTTAAATAACAGCTTTTCCCAACATTTATCCTTGATAATCGATTGCAATTTGCTAGAATATACATATGTGACCCATATATAAGCTTATTGAAACTAAATTTGATCAGACTTTGACTTTTAATTTTACATAAAATAAAATTGAATTGACTTTTAGTCTAAACCAAATTTTCCGTAATTATTTGTATACTTAATAAGCATTGAAATGCTTAAGAGAAAAAGTTTTAATATTAAGATATACTTGCTTACAAAATCGGATCATAAATTTAATCAAAGCAATCATCGACTTCTATTTGGAATTTGTTTCTATAGCAAAAATTAATATTTATTCAATTATTCAAAGTTTTTCAGACAAACCTTGAAGATTTTCCAAACAGTCAGAAGAGTTTTTTTTTTTAAAAGGGATTATTGAATTTGCAAGAAGAGTTCGAAGAATTGTGTGAGAGTTCTGCCCAGGGTTCAGGTAAAGTCCTTGAGATATATGTATATATATATATAGTAGAAGTCTTTAAAAATTTAGTCAAACCTAAACAAATTGATTTTGACTTATTTAGATACTATTCGAGTTTGTTTCTTATTTGCCTCAACCAGGGGGACCCTCTGCCCGCATTCCCAAGTGTGCGTTTATTTTCTTTTTTTATGTTGATTTAATATTTTGTAATGGCATACAAAAAAATTAAGTATTTTATTTAAGTATTTAATCAATTTATGTGTCGTCGCATGCAATTAAAAAAGGCAACAAACAAAATAAATAACACAAAAAATTACTGCTCGAATATAAAAATTCAATTGATTTATGTGTGGCGCATGCAAACGATGTTAAGACGATCATCATGATGAAGAATGATGATAATGTTGATGATGATGTTGGCCATAAACCATACCGTCCTATGTTATAACCGTTAGGCAAAACAATTGATGTGCCTTTGTTGTTGTTGCTGTTGCCGTTTGGTTTCTATTAACCGTAATGACTTTTAAATGAGACGCGTGCCACGCCACATACACAAACAAATTTGTTGTAGCGCCTCGCGCATAGCAGAGCAAGTACATAAATGGTTATGCTGGTACGGTGTGTGTGTGTGTGTGTGTGTGTGAGTGTGAGGTGGGGATGGGGACAGGGTAGGTAAAAAGGGAGTGCAACCTAATGAAGCCATCAAAGCGTTTGGCTAAAAAATATTTGGTAAATTATTATTAATAATTGTCGCATAATGACAGAAATAATTAAAACTCGTCAAAGCGCTGTTGGACCAAACACACACACACACACCCACACACACACACACCCACACACACACACACACAAGATATGTGGGTGTAGAAGAGGTGGTGCGAGGGTGCAATGCTGTGGCATCTGTGTGGGTGACGATGGTGGGCGGTCACATGCGCCTCTTTTGAATTATTAAAAATGATTAAAAAGCGAACAAGCGCGCACTTTTCATTAAAGCAATTAATGCGCAAAATATTTTATGAACAAATACCCGAAAAACAAAAGCAAACAAGCGAAAAACAACACACACACAAAAAAGAAAAAAAAAAAAAGAAAACAAAAACAGAATGAAAATGAAAATGAAAATGAGAGAAACAAAAGGCAAAACGAAATATGATTTGAAAGAATGCAGTGTTTGCATTATTTTGATGTCAAACAATTTGCATGGCAAACTTTTTCGCTAAATTTCTCCGTTAGCCAGGACATTATTTCATTCAATTATAAATTCTATATGCAGATGGTGACCTAAATGCAGAAAACGAATTAGCCATGCAAGAAAAGAAGATAATAATTAGAGTGAAATCGAACATAAGATAAAACCAATATAAATTCCGTTCATATTTCATCCAAGCTAGTCTTAATGCAGTTCTCACCTTAAGCAATCTATCGAACACCTAATCTTACCTTAGTTGCTTATCTTAATGTTAATTCAAACCTCACCTAGATATCGCATCTACCGTAGGCCTTTATTTATATAGACCAAGCCTTATAGAGTTTTAATATGATGCAGTTCTAATATAATGATGGCAAAAAAAAATCATTAATCGATTTGATAAATCAAAGGTGTGCGAAAATAATCGATTAATCAAAGGAAATATAATTTTTGTAGTATTTTTCATATTGAATCAAGAAGGAATTGCATGGGTAATGGTTAATCAGTTCCTTTTTACAATGGAACGAAAGCATGGGTACAAAAATTGCGTATACCATTTTGTGATTATTCAAAGCATTAATCGATTAACAGTACAATTAATCGTAAGCTCTTATTCGCTACAACTAAGTCGTAATGCCTATGAAATGATTTATCGTGCCATCAGTAAGTCCTAACCTTGGCTTTCTCTTACTTTGTTATTGGTTTTTCAGTATTAGTTTTATCTTTTGTAACTTTATTGTACCTCCAACTGGACCCTTACAGGACCTACGATAACAAAATCCGAATCTAACCCTATCTAATGAAATTTTTGTCGCTAAGAGTTTTTGTAATTACGCTTAAAGGGAACTGCGGTAATTAGCAAGTTTCATACTGAAATCTACCGCGAAAAACTTCTCACAAATATGAGATTTTAATGAAAATCTTTCAACACATACACATAAGTTGATTTCCCGGAAACTGGGTTAGCAGTTCACTTCAGCAGGTCTTTAGACTCCTAATGCTCGTTTTTTTTTTTTTTTATTTAATTTTGCATCTTTTTTTTTTGTTTTGTTTTTGGGCACACTCAACAGATGTTGGGTATCCGAGAAGCAACAAAGAAGGACAGAGACAGAGAGCAAAAGAGACAGAGAGAGAGAGTGAGAGAGGGGAAAAACAAAAATGGCAGCCTCGTAAACAACTCGGTAAACGTTTTTGGCGCTCATTTTGCAGTCGTTGCTTAATTTTTTTGTTTTTTGGCTTAAGGCCACGGTGGCACAAGTGAAAGTTATCCCAGAAGAGCGGTCGGAATGGTATGTAGGTGGAGTAAAGGATGGTGAAGTGGTAGTAGCCGATGGATACGATGGTACGATGGATGGATGGGTGGGTGAATGGGCGTTTGAATGGGTAGAATGGGTGGATTTGGCGACTGCCACGCATTTGCCACGTTTCGCACATTCGCATTCTTTGATTTTTCCATGCTCTCACAATTTTCATTTTGTTCTGTTTGCCTTTCTGCTGCTCTGCTTTTTTCTTTTACCCCAAACCTCATCCAGCAATCTCCTCTTCTGGTTGTTGTTGTTCCGCACAGATTTTCCGCGCATTTTGCCATCTTGCTCCTCTTCGGTTTTCCCTTCTTCTATTTTTTTCTTCTTGTTGTTTTCTTCTCGAGTGTTTTGAGCATTGCCAAAAAGGAGAAAAACACCAGGATAAAAAAAACCAACGGAAATACAAAAGGCGCTCACATTAAATTATGAAAATAAAAAACTGTGGGAGTAACCCTCGAGCTTCAAAAGGTCACCCCCCATTAAATAACTCTGAACTGAAGCGATGACTTAATGAGCAAGGATATGGTAAAGGCTCAGGCTCAGGCTCAGGCAAGGACCAGGATAAGGCTTTTACTCTCAGACAGAAAGCAGCAAAAACAAAAACGTAAAGTAACATACTTATTTTTTGTAACTTTTTAATTAAATCGTTATAAATATAATATATATATTTTATTCTTGTATTCCGGTTACCCTAACTTAAAGGTTATATACATTCTTTATCTATACAATTTTTTTTGTATATATATAATGGATTTTCCAACATTTCTATATACTTAAGTAAATTCAATGTCATGTTAAAAATAAATAGGTAAGAATTCAATGTATTTATTTCTTAATTCCTTTGGATTTAAATTTAAACTAATGCGAATCTCATTAGGCAAACCTTAGAAATTTTATCAAATTTTCACCATTAATTTACAATGAATATTTTAAAAGTGTTTTGTATGCTCTTTTTGCCTATCAAATTTAATTCTATTCATATCAGAAATTAAATTTTTTTATACTACATTTTTAATCAGCTTTGTTTTCCTGTGTTCTATCTTATTGTTGATAGTCTTTTCGCTTATATTGAAGAGTAAAGGGTATCGAGCTTGGATGAATGTTCCTTTTTGGTTATGGCCCCTCACTCCATTTGCCCCCATAGAAATTGATAATGGCTTTTGGCTTGCCTGGCCTCCGGTTGGGTTGGGTTGGGTTTTGGTTTCGGTTTCAGATAACTTTGAGTTGAGTCTTAAAAAAAAACCCCATCTAGGAACATCCCTTCCATAGAAAAATAAAAAACGGTTACAAGTAAATTGACTAAAGTGGGACAAGTGCCAAAAACTTAATGAGGCACCTCTTCGCCACTTGTAATTAATTTTAAAGGTATGCAGTAGATGGAGAATTTTCTCATATAAATAAGCAACTAATAATTGGGAATTTAAGTCAAAGAATACATAAAACATTTCCAAAATGCCTTTTGATTGTAAAGAAAGTGTAACGAGACTTCGAAAAGGAATATTTTATTTAAGTCCCTATATCATATTATAATTCTCAATGCATATGGAAAATGTATTCCAAAGATACAACAAAATGTTGAAATATAAGAAATTTCAAAATAAAAAGTTAAAATCAAACAGAAATAAAACTACTTTACAGACAATTTATTTAAATTTTTCCATTTTACATATGTATATGTATGTATGTATATATTTTTTTGTTGGTTTTTTTGTTAGGCGTTTATTAGATTTCTTCCTTTTGGTTGGGTAACAAAAGAATTTTAAATTCCAATAAATCTGCCAACTTCAATAAGTGTTGAATGGAGGCGATGAGGTCAGCCACATAAAGGGGGATACATCCCCCCTTTAACTGCCGCTATTTACTACGTTCTACTCCTAATCCACTCCATCGTCATCTCCATCGCCATCTCTATCTGAAACTCCTCCATTCATTCAGCAAGTGAATGAATGAAAGCGTGGCTTGACTTTTTGTTGTTTGCCAAACTCCTTTCATTTGGTTGGTGGTTGATTTTATTTGAATTTTTCGAAAGCTGCCGCTAAAATTTTGTATACTCTTTTTGTTTAAAAGGGTATATTAAGCATTGAATTCAAGAGAACTTTAGGATATGTAAATCGTCATCTTAGAACGAGTAAGTAAAATGAAATCACTGCTAAACTTTGAATCTTTTCCATTTTTGATACTAAAAACTTAAATTTAGATCTAATTGAATTATTTAATTCGTGTTTATTTTTTGTGTCCTTTTATCGCGACATGTAGAAAGGGTATTTGATCTTTGTGTCACATATACATATGCGAGTATGCATATATTTTCTGGTTTTTTTTTTCTCATTTTGTTTGATTGTCGCCCCCCTTTAATGTGACAACAAACGTTCTTATATTCTTTCTCTCTCACTTTTTGTAGGCAATTTATGTGCTTTATAATTTTTTATTGGTTTTTTTTTTCGTTTTTGGTTTTGGCTAAATCGATTTTGTGCATTGTCAAATGAGGAAGGGTAGAGAGTAGAGCATGTAGTAGACAAGTAGACAGTAGGGAGCATGAGGTGGCTCAGTTTTCGTTTTGCCCGGCTTTTATGTCTCAGTTTTTCAACCCTGTTTTGCTGTCCCTTTCCCTTTCCCTTTCCGTTTCGGTTCGTTTTCGTTTTTCTCTTTCTACTCCTTGGCTGTCTGCATTTGTTGGCCGTTTTCAGCTCAGAGGGCCGTAAAATAGAATTTATTATTTGAATTATAACACCAAGCGCGAGTCTTGGACATTTTTGGCTTACACTTTTTCCTTACCCCCCAGTTTCCCACATTTTTTTTTTTTTATTTTTGGGGTGGTTGTCTTTTGGGACATTTTCATGCCAAGTGACAACAGGCAGGCAACAACAAACGATTTCTTTTTTATTCTTTCGTTTTTCTTTTTAATTAAACTCGGCTCAAAGAGAAAGAAAAAAGTAAAATAAATGCAACGAAAGAAACTGAAAATGCAAGAACAAAAAGAAGGCGATATAAGCGGTTTATTAAAAAATTGTTATTAAGAATTTCCGCCAAAAATTCTCAACAAATCTGCATACCCCCCTAAAAACCATGGATAAAGTTAGACATTGAGAAATACAGAGTTAGTCTAAGCTTGGCCTTTAAGTAATTTGGTTATTAAAATTGATTTGGAACATTTTTTTTTCCATACAAATTTTTCTTCATAATTGGTTTCTATTGAAAATAGGGATCCACAGAAGAAGGTTTTTCACTTAGGATGGAATTTGACAGCATAAGTCATTAACTAAACGGGTTAGAAATAGATCTAGGATCTCACCTACTTATTGAAAATCCTTGTTGCTTTTTCTTAAGATTTAAAAGTATCTGATAATATTTTCGGTAACTATGTCAAACTAGGCCCCATGAAATATATTAAATAAGCCCTACAAATATTAGGGATTTCCTTGAGTTTATTTTTGTGGTGATAAATTGAATTTGCCTAATAAGTTTAACAGGTGCCAAATACACAATAACAGAGCTCTGTTAGTCCATTAACAGAGGCAACATCGAACATGTTCGAAGCGAACTCCCAAAAACTCTTTGGAAATAATTTACCACCGATTAGCAATTACAAGCCAGATCAATTGGATTGTATCCACTAGTTAATGGAAGGAACTTTTATTCTTTATTAAAAAATTATGTTATTTGGGAAATTCGTAGAATTTCTAATCACTTCTTGGTCCTCTGAAAGGGGGTGGGGAGGGGGCAAAACCATGCTGCGGGATTAAGACCAGAGGGTAATTGAGCTTTTCTTTTGGTGCCAAACAAAACGATGGTTGAACAATTAGCAACAATTTATTTATTGTATTCAGCATATTGAATTTGTTTTGTATGAAATAATGAACATATTGAATAATTTTTGGTCACATTTACAGAGAAATATGGTGAGGAAAGGCGGAGAGACAGAGAGAAAAGGAGAAATTAAATTTGTAACTAAGCAAATGCTGCATATTTGATGATGGAGCCTTATCGATATACATACATACGAATGTGACTGTGTGTGTATGAGTGTGTGCACACTAATTAAATATACACACACACACACAGCCATGGGTATGCAGGTAAATGTAAACACGAGAGGTAACCGAAAAACTGCCATAGCCCAAAGTAAATTTCTTGCTAATTAAAATCCAAATATTAATTTTAAAATGCAGCAGCAGGTAAATGTTGAACAACACAAAGAAGAGCTAAACGATAGAGGGAGAAAAAAGAGAAAGAGAGAGAGAGAGAGAGTGTGTGGAGTAAGGAAAATGGGGAGTAGGAGTAAAGCGGAGTTTGATGAATGGTGAAAAGCAATTTGTATCTACGATTTTACATTACCCTTTATGATTTGAATCAAGAAACTATATATGTTTGTTTAAGGAGTGTTGACATCAATATACTGATTCAACAAATTTTAGGAAAATAAATCAACTCTTCATCTTCAAATCTGCCAACATTTTAATATCTGGATTGTTATTTATGGATCAAGAAACTATATGCACAAAGCTAATCAGCATATTAAACTACTTTTCCGACTGGTGCAGAGTATTCAAAATGAGAAACCGTTGCATGTGACAGGTGAGGCCAAAGTGTAGGAGAGAGCCGACTTAGCCAGAGGAGTGAAGAGGGGCAGCGGAGCTTGGATTTTAACTGGGCAAGCATTGATGGAGCACTCTGACTCTGGGGCTGGACTTTGAATATGCTTACTTCGTCATGTATGTATGGCTTTGCCCTCGGGGGACTTCGCGCTGGCTGTGGCACAAGCAGCAGAGACAGAGGCAAACATTGGGGCAGCAGCAGCAGCAGCAGACTTTGAGTACACTTGCACTTGAGACTGGAACTGGGAAATGGAAAAATGGGCATGGCATTGGGATTGGGGGGATTGTTTGGGGCAGAGGGCACGGCATGAAAATGGAGTTGGGATTGAGATTGGGGACTTGATTCTTTTCGAGGAACAGCAAAAAAAAAAAAAAAACAGTGGAAAGAAAGGACAACAAATGAAACTCGTGAATGAGAAGAAATGACTTTAATTTCATTCAATGAACAAGTAAAAGAGAACGAAAGAAAAAATCTTAAGCCATTAAAGAAATCAATGTCATTCCCGATATCGATTCATATATTTATAAATTATTCTGTTCATTACATTCTAAATTATTTCGATTTAAACAATGAGAGAACAACTACTGAACCGAAAGGTGAGAAAGGTGTTAAAAATAAATAAAAAGAAACTCTAGAAAATTTATTTAACCATGGCAAACTGATCGTAACTGCATTCAAATGAATTTAATCATGATGATGATCAGACTTTGATATATCTGATATACTATATGGGTTCTTACTCCCTCTTCTTCTCTCTTTCTCTCTTGCCTAGTTTATGCTTATGCTAAAAGATTTACAATTTGTGCGTGCCGAAAATGTTAATGAATTTTGTTATGGTTTTCTGTCTCTTTCTCTCTCTCTTCTTCTCCTTTGAGTTCTTTGTCTCCCTCCCAGTTGGTCATTAAATTGTCGTGTCCATCATTTGATTTGCTATAAATTGTTTATAAATAAATATATGCATGTGACTTGAGAGAATTTGTTTATTTTCGGGGCTTGGCAACATTTAACCATCATAAGAACTTATGGAAATTATTTACGCCACGGCGACGCCAATTGTGACTGACCTAAAACTTATAAAAAAAAAAAAAAAAAAACAACAGCTAACTATGGATTTTTGTTGTTATTCAATTGTTATTTTGTTAATTGTTTAGGCCAACTAGAATTTGCCATGGGAACAAGAACAAGAAACCAAGAAAAATGGGAACGAATACACCGGGACTCTACTTACAGCTGGACATCAACTCAAATCGGATTTTACAATCTAAATCAGTTTCTTTATGTTTTTTTTTTTTTGGTTTTTTTTTTGTGTTCTTCGTTCGTTCGTTTCTCTTTGCAGAGCAAATCAATGGCAATATTTCAAAATGTCAGGCCAAACCCAGGGCACAGGTGTGAGCCAGAAAACTTGAACAAAACCAAAGCGCAACTAGGAATGGGTAACGTGAATGCGGGGTGGTCAACGGGTGGATGGGGGGCAGGGGGTAGGGGGGATGTGTGTTGTTGAGGAGCCTCAAGTACCAGAGGGGCAACAGCATCCAGCAGCAGCAGCAGCAGCTGCTCCATAAAACCCATTATACCCAATCATCATCAGGCAGAGCGAACGAGTCACGGTCCCCAGAATTGGGATCGATACACTGTAAGAAAATAACTAACACTCGGTAATGAGTATATAGAATCATATAAATGTCCAATTTACGACAATTAAAATAAGAACTGTCATCTAAAGTGAATCAATTCTAAAGTGAATGTCCAATTAAGACTGACTAAATGAAATATGATCTGAAAAATATGTACAAGTTAGCAATTTGTTCAGTTGAGGCTAATTATATACTAATTTTCTAAAATATTTTAAATAAATTTATAGAAAATCGTATCCTATTTTGCTTAATATGGGGTGTACTTTCTTTCAGTGTACTACAGGCTGGCGCAATTTTATGCAAAGAAATCACTTTTGCTCATACAGAGTGTACGTTGTATTCCCGACGTATTCTTCTTCTCATGCATACAGCAGCAGCAGGAGGAGGACATCAGGAGCGAACTTAATATACCCATGCGTACGCATACATATATATACATATGTATATATATACATATATACATATGTATATGTGAGCATAAGATGTGCATTTAACTGGTTTATGTCAGTCAGTAAGGAAAACTATAACTGGACGATAGGGGCGCATATTTGCTTCAAGCCATACAAATACACATATAGTGGTGGCAAGGCATGAAGACAGTGGTGGAGTAGAGGGGTTGCAAGGAGGGGCAAGCAAAGTTGTTGCGGTGCTTCAATTTGCCGCCGCAAAAGTTGCCAGTGACAACGACAAGACAACCCCAAATGCCGACGCCGCCGCCGCCACCGCCACCGCCGCCGCCGTTGCAACAGAGCTGAGTGAGTGAAGCTGAGTGCCCCAAGAAAAGCCTTTGTGGTTTTTGTGTGTGATTTGTATCGTTTACAGGTTGCCAAAGAGACAGAGAAACAGGCTCTGAGGAGACACCTCTGCCCCCCTTCCCCCACCCCAGCATTGCGAATCGCGAAAGGTGTCTCTGTACCTGGGTTGGGTCTCTTCCTCTCTCTCTCCCTCTCTCTTTCTCTGTGGCACTTCTGGTTTGGTTACTACTCTCGAGCATAATTATGCTCCAAAGTCAGTCTCAGGTTTGTGGTTGCTTTTAGTCTTGTTGCGTTCAAAAAGTTCAAAGTTTAACTTGAAAAGCAACCAACAGTAGCCAATAGCTCCTTCACTTCCTCTCCCCCCTCTCTCTCACACTCTCTCTCTCTCACGCTTGCTGTCCCCCTCTCATGTCTCTGTCCTTCCTATTTCGCATCATGCCAAGCGCATGTCTTGCGCGTGCGTACAGACTTTTGGTTTCAATTTTTTGTTTTTTTTTTTTTTGTTTTTGGTGTTGCACACGAATAAACGACGAAAAAGGAAGAAGCGAAAAAAAAACCGGCAGCCAACTGCCCACACGTTGCAATCAAGACATCGCAGATCGCACTTTGCGCACGTCCTCCACGTCCATTTCCACGTCTCGATGCGTCGCTCACTTGCTCGCGCCTTCATTCAAGGTGCGCGCCGCACTATACTACCGTCCGTCCGTCCGTCTGTCCGCATGTCCGCCTGTCCGCCCGTCGGTTGGTCCATTCATCCGTCCGTTTACCTGTGCTATCTTTTGTTGTTTTGTTATGTTCCTCCATTGAGGTTTAACAGGTCAATTTGGTGATATAAAACGAATGGAAAAGGTCAATAATCTGTAACGAGATTCACGTTCGATTCAATAGTTCGATTCTATAGCTCCAATGAACTTTGCTTCATCAACACAACACAAAGAAATAAGTTGCTGTTGATATCTGAGACTTGTTAGTTATAGTTAGGGACAAAATTAATGCCGAATTAGTCATATAGCAGAATTAGCAAATGCTTCCCTGAATAGTTGTTTCAATGTAAATTTATTAACTGTTTTGAGCAAAATGGTTGAATTGATAAAAATTGAAGTTTAAAAAATTATACAAAAACGATTCTAAAGTTGGTTAATTTAAACCCATTTTCGAAAGTGATATCTCTTTTAATGGTTTAAAAAAGTTTGAAATATAAGTTTATAACCAAAACAGTAAAGTATTCCATTAAATCTTGAATTTGTCAAGTTTTAATTTAGTTAATTTTTGTATTTCATGTCTTTATTTTCATATTAAAAGTGCAATAAAAAGTCACGTTTTAAACTGAAAAAGTAAAACGAAAAATTGTGTCACTAAAACAAAGTTTATAGTTGTTAAAAAACAAAAAAAAAATTTAATTATTATTTAATTATAATTTTTTTAATGTTGATAAGTTTTTCAAAAGTCCAAGTATTTTTTGTGCAATTTTAAAATATTCTACTTTGTACAATAATCATAAAAAGAACTGCAAAATACTTTCGAGGGGTATAAAATAATTAAGATTTTCGGGTTATAAAAATTCAGTAATTTTCAAGAGGGATATTTTGTTTAATAAACTTATTGAAATTTGTCCGTCCACATTGAATATTCACTAGGTTTAAAGTATATAGAGCAGAAAAGTCATAAATTATTCAGAATATTGACAATCTGGCTTGTAAACCCTTTTTGTTCTGCAAATGTTTAATTTAAATATCTCAGCTGAATATATAAAGTCACAAGAATAGATCTCTCGATCGCTATATAAATTAGTTAAAATAAAAACTTTACTCTATATTTTTTTTGACTTTAAACACAGATTGTTTCTCTACTCTAGGCGTAACTTTGACTTGTTAACATAATTTGCATTTAATTATTTTACCTCTTAGTACACAATTTCCACTCGTAGAAGTCTCAAGGTACAAGTTAAGATCGTTGGAATGTATGGGAATATTTTTGAAGATCGATTGTATATTATTTTCGATTTGGTTAACTCAAATTTAATTTGTTTTGCTCTGGTTCCTAATATCAGTTTCAATTTTCACATCGTTTTAATGGAAGCATGTTGAACAAATGTTTTTCAATGGATTCTTGATGTGTGAGTGTGCGTGTGTGTGTGTGTGTGGAGTTACAAGCCGATCAGTTTTCCCCTTACTTCTGTCTCGTCTCTCACTCCTTGCCTGTCTTTGCCCAAATCATGTTGTTTGCTGTTGTTTTTGATATACCTACATATTTTTTTTTGGTCTCTGAATTTTTTGGTTTTCGTTGCTTTTTACATTGTTTTAAACATTGTTGGCATGCCAAAAGTGTCGAGAGTTGATAAGCATATTTCTAATATGTGGTTATAGACCAAATGCCAGCAACAAACACGTGTAAAAAATTGTTATGCTTGTTAATGTTATTTGTGGTCGTTGTTGTTGTTTTTGTAGTTGTTGTTGTTGCTGTTGCAACAACTTTCACTTGTTTTACGAATTTTTGTGGCGCCCCGAGTAATTTTCACAATCTGGACATGGGAAAATGTTGGTGGAAAAAAAACAACAAAATGGAAATTGAATAACTGTCAGCGCAAAATAGAAAAAAAAAAACTTTAATTTGAAAATAGGCAACATTTTTTTTTTTAGCCAGGAATTGTAAACCTAAATATAGAAAATTGGATAACCGATATTTGTGGATGAGCAACACTTCATTAGAAGGGAAATGGGCGTTAAAGTCAAAATACACAATTTACCTTCCAACGCGTCTCGTAGAAAACAAGGACAATGGATGAAAATGGATGGGCAAACACACACACACACACACACCCAAAACAGAAATAACAGTGTCAGAATTTTATGACCATTTGCGTCATAAAAATGGCTGTAACAACAACAGAAACGCATTTGCTATCCTTGAATGTCCCGCCCATCGGGCAGTGTACCGAAAACCATACGCCCACATTCCGCCGTACCCTGAGTCTGCGGCTGCAGCTCCAGCTGAAAACAACAACAACAAAAAACAGGCAGGCGGCGAGTGTTTTATGTCAAAGTCAAAGGCCAAAAGGCGCACACATAAAAATGCCGAACTGAATGATAGACATGAGACTACAGCGAGGGTTGATTAAGACATACTTCTCATTTCTATAGAAGCAGAAGAAATAAAACATTCTTCAGGTTTGTTTACTTTTCAAATGAGTGCTCCAAGGGTTACGAAAATGCATCAATTGGCAAATCAACTTTTCTGTCTAAAATTAAATAAATAAAAGTATTGGACTATTAAACCAACCCACGCTGGAGGCCTGTGGAACTGAAACTGGGACTGAAACTGGAGCATTAAGCCGGCCAAGTCAATCACAAAACACAAATTCGATTAAGTTGTTTAAAAACAATTTTTATTTATTACCTACACATTTTATTTGTTGTCAGTGTCGGCTGCGGTTTTGTTATCACTGGGTTAGCTAGCTATCCCCTGTCCCTTCGCCCCACCCACTACCTCACCTACCACCTTTAGTTAGGTATACCCAAACCACCATCTTTGAAACCTTATTTATTTATTTTTTTTTTTTTGTTCTTTTTTTGTCTTCTAATGGTCAATCGATGAAACGGAAATGCGCGTTTCTTAATTATTTCTCTCTTGCTGCTTTTTTCGGGTCATTTATTTGGAAATTAGACCCGTCGACTGTCACTTGATAAAAAGCTGTGATAATTACAAACTGAAAATGGAAGGAGTCTTCCATCACCATCATCATCATCTCCCTCCTCCCCCGGTTAACGTGTTAGTGTTACCCCGACCTGACGGAAAATGCAACCTGTGATGGTGATGGATATGGGAAATGGAAAACTCAGGTAGCTAATTTATGTGGCCCAAGCTACTTAGCATATCAATTTGGCTCACAACGACAACGAAAAACGACAAATGAAAAGGAAAAGCGACAAGAAGAAACAAAAAAAAAAAAAAAAAAAGAAATACGCCCAACTAACGAAAAGGTGACCAAGCAAAAAGATAGAAAACAAAAACTAAATATGTCACTTAGTTTTGGGTTGCCTTGCCTTTGGTTACGGTTTTGTTTTTCGGCATAAAAACTGCATTTGGAACACACGTCCATGTAAAGCGGTGCCCAAAACTAGGGCCATGTCATTGTCGTCATCCCATTCATATCCTGCCTCTTAATATCCTAATTGATTGGGCAAATACCAACCAACCAAACAACAAAAAAAGAAAACGAGAATGGTCAAATTCACGGTAGGGGATTACTCTCATACCCTGTACTATGGCATAGTATGGGTATATCAAGCAAATAATTTTCATTTGCTAGAATAAATGAAACTCTCATTTAGGATTGATTGAGACACACATTTAAAGTAAGATCATTTCATTCTATTGACTAAAATGCATCTGTTTGGTTTTGTACACGGTATTTAGAGGGGGTGAGGGTATTGTAGGGGCGGGGGTGCTAAGCCATGGCCCTGATGTGCATCTGATGTGCAACATCAAAGGGCCAGTTTAGGGCATGCGACAAAATTTTGCAGAATATTTATTGGATGGGATAATAGCTGAAGGGGAAGGATATAAATAAATTATTTGCCTGTAGTATCGATATAGAAAGGGGATGAAAATTCGACTAAGATTACTGACTTTGTGTAGATAATTTAGAGCATAAGAGAACAGCATGAAACTAATTTAATTTTTTTTTTTTTTTTTTTGTTTGGTCATTTATTCATTATTCATTCACACTATTAATTGTCAAGGTAGCCGCCATTTTTTTCGAATCCTTGTGACTTTTTCGCTCTTTGTTCTTTATATTCGCACAAATTTTATTTGTAGAAATTATTCCGATCTCTGGTTCTGTTTTATATCGTTGTAACATTTCTCTTTTCTTTTGCATACACACTTTCTTAATATTCCCTTTCGGTCTGTTCCACTTAGTTCCCGGCTGAGAGTCACAAAGAAAGCGAAAGGGAAGGGGAAAATTGGAACGACGACGAGCAACATTTATCACTGAGAAAATGATGAGACGGAAGTCAAGGCTTTATCCTGTTGTGGCTGGATGACCCAAGGAGATAACGAACTGATTGCCGTCATCATCTACATCTATAACACTTCCCCTTGTACCAATGGGTCATTGAGGGTCCTAGACGGGTTGGGTGGGGGTGGCTGGGATTCGTAATGAAAATGCCTGAAAATTGTGCAAACCTTATTTTTCTGTTGAGTCATCGCAATCCGAATCTCCGAATCAAATGGAAAGGCTATACACAATGCAAAAGGCGCAAAAGGTCCTTACGGAAGTTTCTCGGTTGCCTTAGTTTCCCTTTACTTTTCTCCACCATCCTTTTGCTTATGTATCCTATTCTGCTTCTTATGTCGAGTGTTTGAGTGTTTGGCCGGCCACTTAACGGCAAATGTGAATCATTTTAAATTGTGCTAACAATTTGAACATTTGGACGACTTTTAGATGCCCTTTAACAACTGACAAGTGAGCCATGCAATCTGAATAAACTATCCCTCAGAGTTAGCCCAAGATCAAGCATATATATTTGCACATAAGTCAAGATAGTATATTTCATAGTCTGTATATTGTCTTGTTACTTCAACTTACCCTCTATTCGAGTACATATGAAATGGATTTTGGCAAATGGTCACAGGAAAGCCAAAAAAAAAAAGAGATAGAAATGAAAAGAATGAGAGATAGAGGGATAGAGTAAAAAAGAACAAAAGTTGAAAAATTATGCAATACTCAAGCTAATCGAATCAATTTTATATTTTTTGTTGTTAATGCAAAATATTGCCTAAGAAACATGGAAGAATAATTTAAATTCAAATCGAATAAAACTGAATATAAAGTTTAAGCAATACTCAAAACTAAAGTATTTCTTTTAATTTAACTAAAGGCCCATGCCTCATTAAAAGTGATTATCATAATTTTTTTTTCATTTTTATTTCGTTTTACTGTTTTAAATAAAGAAATTCGTTTACTTTTTTCTGTAATTTGAATACATATATAAAGTCTAAAAGATGATTTCTATTCTACAAGAATTTCTATCGATGCATGAATTGGAATACAAGACAGATTTAATTTTGTTTTATTTTATAGACCGATTAGAATAGAATAAAGGATATTAGAGCAAACATTAGTATAGGACTTGGCAGAATTAATTTCAAAAAAATCTTCCTGACAGTATTGTCCTACTTATACAGAGATCCAAATTAAATGCAATTTGGACAATTGTTTATTATAAACCATTTTATGTAAATTAATATATTGATACTTTTTTTATAGTTCCGTAAAAAGTAACACAAAGAATCTGCTTTTAATTGGTACAAACAAATTTTGGTATTTTAATCAGATGCATCTTTTAGTTTAAGTTTTGATTTTATCTGGCACAGATCGGACAAGATGTTCGAATTTGCAGTATTTTTTGCCAAGGTCTTTTTTTGATTTTTTCTTGTCTGGGTTCTCTATCTTTTTATTGCAATTAAAACAACAACAAAATAGAAACAGTAATCATTTTTGTCTTTCAAATGTTATAATTAAAAGTTTTGCCTCAGACTCTCGACCATGTCATTACAAAAAGGAAAATGAAAAAAATAACTAAAAACCACTAACAGAGCCAACTGTGGTAAGAGGGGACGACGACAGTCTTCAAAATTGGCCCCGGGCCATGGTTGTTCATTTTGCGACTTCTTGGGCAGGTTTCTTCCAATCACTTTTTTTTCGCAACTTCACATCTGACCAAACTTCAAGTGTTTGACTCTGAGTTTTGCGACTGACCTTTTGCATTAATTGTTGTGGTTTCTTGAGGTGGTTTCTTGAGATTCAATGCCAAACGAAACAAATCTCAGATATAACATAATTTTGAATCGTGCCAACGTGGGCGTTGTCGAACAATTTTAAACAACAATAATTCTTCAACTAGTAGTTAAAAAAAAAATAAGAAAACTCAGAGAATGAGAAGCAAAACAACTAACTATAACGGTTCTAAGTCCCCTCGTTCAACTCCAATTAGTATACTCTATTTTCAATTGACTATATTTCTTTTCTGTAAGATGATTGCATTAAATATATTGTTTGGATTGCGCTCTTTTCTTTTGTGTAAGTATTTTTGCATAAACTTGCATATTTTCTTTTTTAGTTTTTCATTAATTTAATTTAAAAATGTTTTAAAAACAAAATTTAGACAATTTCTGTGTTCCCAAACATTTTGTATTCAGTATCAATGATTTGATATCACATTCATATGCTTGAAAATAGAGATTACCTAGAACCTATAAAATTTGGCAAATTAGTTATACCCTATTCTGTTTATAGGGTATGCAATTTCTATATTCATTTAATATATTTATATTTATCTTTATGCAGAACTTGGCGTCTGGCATCTTGACATTTTTTGTTTAGGCGTTTCGATATTGATTTCGTTCAAGTGAAATAATTTACATAAATTACAAGAGTTTCAAATGCAAAATGCTCGGCGACTGTGTCTGGTTTACCTATGCTTTACCTACACATTTGTATATATTTATTTATTTATCAACTTTTTATACCATATATTGTATTGGGGCGCCAACAAATCGCTGTATAAATAATCAATAATGAAAGCCACAGAGCTAAATGCTTTGCCAATAAGCTTCTGATTTGTGTGAAGTTTTGTAATATGCATAAGCATAAATAATGAGAACAAAAGGCGCATGGCTATTCGAAAATCGATTGGTCTTATGTGCGTGTCTCTCATATAATTTGAATACCCATTATCATTAATAGAGTTCTCCCTTAAAATGAAGTTTCAGTTGTGTTTGAGAAAAAAAAAAAGAGTTAAAAGCATTATCTTTCGTTGATACTTAACAAATTTAGATCTGCTGGAGAATGTCTCGTATTATACATTCGTTTAAATTGTTTAGTTTAACTAAAATACAAAGAGACTTTCCTTTGCATTGGAGTCAAAGAACTGACAAAACATTGACTCTTACGTTCATTGAGAATTTGTTAATTTTTTTAGTTTTTAATTTGGTAGACAAGTTTCAAAGCAGCTAAAGAAAAACTTGTATCTCTCTCTCGCTCTCTCTGTCGCTCTGTGATTTTCATGCCAAGTTGTTGTGTGTGTGGAATATCAATTACTTATGCTAAACACCTGCTGCATCGGAATGTCTGACCAGGCTGGGTTCCAGCGAACGAGCTAGTTCAGCTTCTAAACCGGGCCCAAATGCAATGTTGAGGTTTGTGCCTTAAGTCTTTCGTTTTTTATGTTCATTTTACATCTCTCTTTATCGTTCTTGCTCTTGCTCTATCTTTCTGTAATTCTTTTTCTATCTATCTTTCTCTTTTGCTCTTTCTTTTTTAATGGCCTTGCCAACATTAGTGTTAGTCCATTCGGTTATAGCCCATTTGCCACAAGGTATGTAACACAAAAAAAAATGAAATATATTTTTGCTACCAGAAAGTGAAAATAAACTCAAAAAATGGATAACCCTATATTATTTATACAGTTCGACCAATGAAATTCATTCTTAATTGATATACAAATCGGCAAAAAACTCCAATATATATATATAGAGCCTGACGATTCGATAACAGTCTATATAAATAATATAGTGCAAGTTTTATAATCAGAAAACTGATTCCCAAAGAACTTTTGGATCTATCAGGAAGTTAAAGAAGCAATAAGACCACTTCAAAAAAATTCGATTAACCCAAAAATTAGTCTATTAGTCTTCGATTAACCAATTAATTTGTCTATAGGTTCCCCATTATTAAGGCATTTTATAAAAACTGTATAAAACGATTTAATGACTGGGAACTTAATTTTTAAATAAATTTACTTAATTCAAAATTGGTTAATTTTATTTTAAAATATTAATATAAATTTCTCTATATAAAATAATTTTATTTATAACTTTAAACTTGAGTGAGAATTATATAGAGATACAATTTGGATCATAAAGAAATTTGTTTATTTAATTTTTCAACAGATTTCTGTGTCTTGCAGAGCATTGAAAATGCGTTAATGTGCTATTGTTTAACTGCATCTTTTGCACCTTGTTGTATACTTGTTGCCCCTTATGCCTTCAGTACACATACGTATAGTATATGTTTTGTCTGTATTTGTCCATTTGCCCCATTCAGTTCGCATCAACACGCCGTTTTGTGTAACCACAGGCCAGGCCAGGCCAAGTCAGGTCCAGCCCCTCCTCCCGTCTCTTGTGCCATGCCGATCCCCAGTTACGTACCTCATCGATTTGGTTTTTATGACTGTTTTTTTTTTTTTTTGTGTTTTGTGCTTTTGCTTTCCATTTGCTTGTGGCCAAGTAGAAGTCGTCGTGGTCGTCGCTTCCAAGTAGGCAGTTAACGTAGCTGCCTCTGCTTATGACTTCGATTTGCGGCGGCAGCAGTCATAAGTGCATTTCACTTGTGTTTTTGTTTTTTGTTTTGCTGCAACATGAACTTGTTACAATTAATTAACTGCTGCATCAATTAAATGTTTTCTTTGGGGGGGATTTTGTGCGTTTTTCTTGTTTGAATCCCTGGGGATTAACCAGGAAACATTGCGAATCGAAGGGTTATGTACATGCCTTTATAATCCATTGGATCGATAAAAACTCAATTAACGATCAAAAAGCAAACACAAAAGCATAGCAGGAGAAGGATAATTTTGTTTTTTGCCTGCAGCTTGCTTTATCAAATCAGCGCACCGATATCGGCAAATATAAAACGTTCACAAAATTTTTTATTTTCGTGGGGGGCCCCCAAGAGCAAATTTAGCTTGCCCATCGACAAGTCTCTTAATACAGGGCGTGGCCCAACAACATCAGAAGCCAGAACAACAACCACAAGGAAAGGTGTTTGCCTGAAGACACTTTTTACGATGGCTTTGGTTATAAACATTTAGTTCTGGCCTCACATCAATTGAGAAACTTTGCGGGACACTTCCCGACGCCGACAAAAGTTGGCTTAAAGAGAAATCGGTATTTAGCCGATGCAAAAATAAAGCTACTTTATTTTGGGATTATGGATTAGCAATAATTTACACAAATAAAAAGGCTATATTAAGAGCTCTAAGTAAGCTTCCTATCTGAGCTAATGAAATATTGAAATTTATCTATATATCAAACTAGATGATTAGAGGAGTAAACCTTAATTTATTTAATCTTAATTTTATTCGAAACCTTTTTGAATAAATGTTTGATCTACTATTCATTACTATGCAAACTTTTATACTATTCTTTTAATGATGGATTTGAGTTTTTAGTAGTAAAATAATTTCTATCCAAATTGTTTGTTTGGCTTAATCTTCAGCCTATTTTTTTTATAAAAGCTATTTGTCTGTTTTAGTCTACTTAAGAACAAAACTTTTAAGTTAAAAAATTTACTTTCATCAGAGATGAAAATGTATGTACATACAAAAGTTTTTGGGAAATCGTCTGAAAATTTAATAGATATATAAATCACTTGGAATTAGTGGGCAAAGTCGCACACCTTTGCACTCTAATACCATGTAGATGTATTTGTATAACGAAGGTTATAAAGACCATATTAGATACGTTTGGTTGGCTCTCATTTCATGAAATGTTTTAATCAAGAAAACTCCATCGTCTTGCTTTGGTGAGAGGAAAAACCAAGCAACAACTAATTGGTGAAAATTTTTAAGTAAAAATGCTCATAAAATGTAATTCCATCTAAATGACCAGCAAAGTTAATTGCGAGTTGGCCACCTAGACAAACAAAACAAAAAGAAACCCAACACTAAATCAAGGTAAAAAAAAATTTTTATGTGATTTGCCTGGAAAACGAGGTGAAAACAAAAACCCAAAGTAAATAGAATAAAGTTCTCACAATTAAAATGAGCTTAAATTAAAAAGCACTTTTACAGTTTCACACTCGTCGACGTTGTGTACGTCGGGAAGGAAGACGTATGTACCCCACTGTAAAGAGGGGGCAGGGGACTCAAACTGGGGTGGGGGGTTACTTTTGACGTAACTGTAACTGGGTGAATGAAGTCGCTTCAATGAACGTGTCCCACAAGTAAATGACTTATAATTGATATTCTAAAAACGGATAAGCATCAAAAATAACCAAAACAAAACAAGCTCAAGAAAACAAAACCCCTTAATTTATAATACAAGTTGAGAAAACGACTTTGAAATACCCTTTACCAACCACTTCAAGGCCTTTAAACCAATTTGCATTTAATTTTTTTCACAATTTTATGGTTATATAAATAATTTCAGTGCCCAACAAGTCGAATAACTCAGTTGAAACAACTTCTTGGATAGAGTATACAAACTTTTGTCCAAATGGTTGTTTCAATTTGAATTGTAATATCAAATACCTTAAGTTGTTTAGTTCAGTTCGAAGTTAATATTCTTGTTGAGAGGCTAACTGACTAACTGACTGACTGACTGACTGGTTGGTCGTACAAAGGCGTCATCATCATTATAATGAAATTGCGCAGACGCAACACCGGCAGCAGTGCATTCCATTAGTCTTAGAGATGGTTGCGTGACATAGAGATGGCAAAATAAATATGATCTCTGACTCACTGTTAAATATTTTGTAACTCCATACCTATATAAATAAAAAAAAAATATTTACAGAGGACAGAACTAGCAAACAAAAAATGGATTACATTAAAATCCTTATTTCTTTAACATCTATGAACTTTTGAAAAGGTTTTTTAAAAATCCATTTTGGTTACATTTTTCTTAAAAAAAAAAAATTATTTTAATAATTTGTAATATCATTTTACAAATTTTTTTGTTAAAAGCAAAAAAAAAACTTTTAATTAAAATTGTATTATTATTTTTTTTTTTTTGCTCAAAACAAAACCGACTTTTCAGAAACGTACACTTTACAATATTTTCAAAATATTTTTTGATATCCTTCACAAGGAATTCAACAAAATTTTCATAATATTCTTGACAATAATATAAATTTTAAAAAAATAATATATAATTTAAACATTTATTTGTATTAGATATGCATATTTATGTATGTATATAAATTAAAGCTTTAAATAAATTTTAGTTTTTATAATGGGAAAATTTTCGAGGTTTGCTTGTGGGCCGAGGGTTTTCCGATTACTATAGAATAGATTTTCCCCATATATTTCAATAAAACTTGTCGATTTGATCAAATGGAATTTTAGTAACGTGAAACTTGAATGTTATGGAATGTGAGTGAGTCACGCAACCATCTCTAATGGTAAGATTTAACAGCGCGAAAATTACCAGCTACCGCTACCGTATATACCCATGAGTCCCCAAGATCTTTGCTGTTTAGTAATTTAAGGCCCCGTCCCCCCTCCCTTTTGTGGTAAATCGAACCCAACCCAAGACAAGACAAGCAAAGTCGAAACCCAACCCAACCCATCAGAATCTAAAGACAATGTTGGCGATAAAAACGACGACCAGAGGCAACAGTTGCTGCCCAATTGCAATTGAAAATTAACATGTCCAGGCAGAAGGCCAGCGAAAAGCTTAACTTTCTTATACGTACAGAGTATGCGAATGAGATGGGGGATAAGGGAGCGCGGGGGGTGGGCTTACAAAGTGGGGTCTAAAGAAGGCCCCAAAGGCAAGGCTCTTGAGAGTTTGGACAGGTGCTGGCAGGTAGTTTTAATTTTTGTTTCTCAATTTGATGGTGGCAATTTAAGGTTTTTTTTCCATTTTCCTTTATGGAAAATTATGCTACTTATACACACACACAGTTACTTATATATGTAGATATATGTGCCTTATATTGATTATATTCATTACCTTTTATTTTAATAATTCTCTCTGCTTCTAACTCAATTATTTTCATTCCATTCAATTCATTTTGTTTCTTTTCATTTCAAATTAGTTTTCCACATCCCATCATATCCTTTCTCCTATTTATATTGGTTGCTTCATATCGTAGTATTTAATTTCGTTTCATATCATTTCATATGTCAATCCATTTCAGAGTTTCGGTTTCGTTTTTCTCAGTTTCATTTCATTTCTCATTGGAGATTGAGATTGTTCTCTCCACCGATTTCTTTCTCACGTGCAATCCATCCACGTGTAATTGTTAGAAAATTGCGAGTTGTCAACGTTTCTGTGTTTTGTTTTGTGTTTTGATTTCTTAGTTATTTATTTTTTCTTTGCGCTCATTCATTCAAGTTGAATTCCACTTTGTGTGTCGGTGACTGTCTTACGCAATTTTCTCATTGTCGGTTAGAAGTCATTCATTATGGGGGGCTTACCTACTTAAGTCGCTCTTAAATTGCACACTGCGATCTTATTCCCAGCTTCAAGCTGTGTGTGTGTGTGTGTGTGTGTGGTTGTGTATGTCTCTTTGCTGTGTGAGAGTGGAAAATGTAGGCTTTTGTCTCTGACTGACTGTGTGTCTATTTTATTTCGATTTCTATTATTTTTATTGTCTCTGTTTTCTTAGTTAATTTGATTTTTGGGTCTAGGACGGAACGGAAACTGGAGTCAACTATAATTAATAATTATTTCAATTTGCATTTTAGCCAGCAAAACTGTAATTTGTATGTTTGGCCTCCCCCCACCCCACCGAAACGGAACTAGTTGGTTACGTGAATTATGCAAGACCCTTTTTGCTAAAAGGCTATCAAAAATCTCTACTAGGCCATTTTTGTTTTTGTTTGCCGTTTAAGGTGACTTATGGGGCAGATGTTTTAAAACGAAAAACTAAACGGCTAAACAAAACCAAAATAAAAAAAAAAAAACATGCAAAAGAAAGTCAGCTTTAAGATGTGAAAATTGCTGAAACTGTGTCGACAAAGCCAAGTCAAGACTTTTGAGAATTGTGTCATCGATGCCAGATGCTAGATTGACTGACTGACTGACTGACTAGAAAAAGTGTTGTAAAACATGCCAGTTGCAAAAATGCTCCATCGATTCTAACAAAGTCGACCCAATGAATACCTCTTTAAATTAGATTGATAGATTAGTTAGCTAACTTACAGATCGAAATGTTAGGCAAGTTTTATACCCAAGTTATTTGAAATTGTTTTACTTCACTTAAAATTTTCTAACTAAGCTAGCCCTTGTCATTTGGTCATTTTCACGAAATGTTGATAGAAAAATAATAGAAAATAAAAGTAAAATAAAGTGGAGAAAATGTTACCCAGAAAAATCCTTTTAAAAAAAAGGGCAGAGTGAATTTTGAAAAATTATAAATCTTATCTTTCCGATGTCTGTAAAAAGTATAAAAATAATTTTAAAATTGCAAAATTTGTCTATTTTTAGTAATTATATTGAAAGCCATGTCCTTTGGAAGTCGTGTGAATGTAATTTTTATCTCAAAAAAGAAAAACCGATGGCTCTCAATTTTTTTGTTTACCATTGAGAGTACTTAAAAAATACTAAAAAAAAAAACTCTTTGTGGTAATTTGTGAAAAATTAAATAATAATTATTTAAAGTATACATTTTTTTTAAATATCCGTTTCAAAAAGGATACAACTCTTTAGGTGACTTAAAGAGAAAATTTAGTATTAAGAGCAGGTAAACTAAGATTTATCATAATTTTGAAGTAGAATCAAATTCTTATTTTTGATTAGTAAGGCTTAAGTTCAGCTTGATTTATATTAAAGTAATCTTTCTATAAAAGTCCTATGGATATACCCTTGGCTATAAGGGTTTAAATTTTACAGGGTATGGCAAATGTATGCGGCAATTATGCGCGTTATTTCAGTTTGCAGACATGCAACAGTTGGTTACCATTTGGTTCCTACCGGCCGCTGCCGCCCCTCTCTTTTTCTCATCTAGGTCTCTCCTCTATGCAGATGATATTCATGTTCATATTCATGAGTGCCTCCCCTTGCCTAGGCACTCGCTTTGGCCTTTCGCACACATAACTTATGTTTAGCTCCAACTACAACAATTTATGTGCGTAGGAGAACAGGAGCAGCATCAGCATCAGCGCCAGCAGCTGGAATTGTGCCACGTTGTAAACAATGCCTCAAACACACACACACACACACACAACCTTAGGCCATATATTTTTCGACCAAACCAAGTTCATGGAGGGCGAATTTTTGCCTAGAATTATGCTTGTAACAACCAGTGGCGGATTTATGGGGTTAAAAGGTTTACGAATAATCCTCCGATTTGCAAAACAATTTCGGAGATTTATTAACTGTTTATATACATACATATATTGTATATGCATTCATTTTTTTATAATCTTTTTTTCAGTAAAGCTCAGGAAAATTAATGACAATGTTAGGTAACATTTCAAAACTTCACTTTACCCACTATGCATTTTGGTGAGAAGATAATTCAATTTTAGCTAAGATCGAACAAATTTATAGAAATGCATCATTAAAAGCAAAAAAAAATTCAATAAATGATTTCAAAAAGGATGAAGTTGCTTGGGGCTAGAAAAATATAATATTCTAGATTTAATGAGTGATCAGACATTTTTGATATATATGCTTGATCAGCAGCCAAGTCTATATATGGATAAAGTCCACTAGGATCACTTTATAATGGTTTTGGAAAAAACTTTAAAATTCTAAACTTTATTACAACTTATCTGTTTAAAACCAAAAGTCAGAAAAAATAAAAACGATTTCAAAAATACATATTAAAAACAATTGGAAAAAAGTGTATAATATAAATTTTTAACTAATATTTATACATATATATCAGCTTAATTTCGAGAAACTATTTCCAGTAATTTTTATATATATATATATATATTTTTTTTGTCCTCTGTCTTTGGCGATTTGTTGTCTTTCTATTGTTAGTATTGTTGCCTAGCCTTCTCCGTTGTCAATGTCAATTTGAGTCTTGGCAAATGAAAACATTTCGCTTTTCGTTTTAGGCGACAGCGAACAACAACGTCGACAAAAGGAGAAGGGGGTGGCAGGGGACATGGGCAAACAACAAACATGACAAAGAACTTTGCCAGAGAATACAGCAAACTAACAAGCGGCAATGAAAAACTGACATCAAAACCATGGAGAGAGAGAGAGAGTGAGAGAGAGAGGGAGAGAGGGAAAAACTAGAAGAATAAAAACACAAACTAAAAAAATTGGCAAAATTTGCAAAAAACTTGCCAAGCGAAATAAAGCAACAAACTCAACAAAACATTCTAACAATATGGGCGTTTAGTAGAGGATGGTGGTGAGGCGTGGCAAAGCGGTCACAAAACTGATGTTGGACAAGAAGCATGCAAAAATGAAACTTACAAAATACCAAGAGAAAACGAATGGAAATATGAAAACTACATAAAGGACGACAGGACATCGGGCATGGAAGGTTGAAGGGAACGGATAAGGCGGAAGGAAACCAAAATGTCCCATGTATGTACAGTTATTTTCTAGTGGTTTAAACTTTCGACGAGATTATAAAAATATGATAATTCAAATAGTTGGAAAACGGTAAACCGTATAGAAAAGCCATTTCATATATATTTGTCATTTGACAGATATCGGTTGAGATATGTATGTATGTATATACAAATTTAATACTGTTTGGTCTATAGTTTAATTAAACTGTTTAAGTTTAAAGTCAATATCCACAATAATTTTAGTATTTCTTCAAACGAAAAAAAAAACCTTATAAATTACTCAATTGCAATTTTGATGCAATACTCGCTCATTCCAAATTTGGTATTCACTTATTTCGAAAGCGACGATTTTGTATTTAGACAATGCCAAATGCAAAGTAATTAATTTCAATTTGTAAAGTTCACAAGTTGTCCCAGGCAGTCCCTGTCCAACCCGATACCCGGACACCCGCTTGCCGTCCCCAGCCATCAGTTTGCCCCCTTTCGAAACTTCTGTGCCAAAAACGTGTGACAAGCTGAAATAATTGTGGTGCATGCAGATAAGCTCTCAACGAGGCAAACAACAAGGAACAACTTAATGTGCCTGGCCAACAAAAGGGACCATTCTCCCATGCTCACCCCCCCTGGCCACCCACCATTGTTGACCACCCCTTTACCAAGCAACCATTCCTTACAATCTGCATCTGTTCGTTTTGTGACAATTGTCTCTAGCAACATTTGCCTAGTTGATTTCAATTTTTAGCAATTTTTGCCAAATGTTCTGACTGCCTTTTCTTAGCCTTGGACAAGGCATAAGTCTATGAGTATGGGCCGAGCACTGGGCTAACCGGGGCCGGCGGGTAGAGTACGGCAGGAAGGCAACAGATGAGCAGGACAACAACAAAATGCTATAAATTTATTTCCCATAAATTTACGGCCTGCTGCAATGCAGACAATTGCAACAACTACATATTCATACATACATATATATGTATGTACATACATATAGAAAGAAGCAACAACAACAACAACAATAATAACTGGCCAACTGGAACATTTCATTCGCTCAAGGTCTGCACAATTTAAAGTGAAATTCAAAGCAAATAAAAATGAAATTTATAACTATATTATCTCTAGTACAAATATAGTCTCTCTAACCTAATCAACTTACTCACAATCAGTTGACCTCGTTTGCAACAGCAAAACGAAAAAAAAAAAGAAAATATGGAATGCAAGAAGAAAATTCAAAATCAGTGAACCGTATCATATTCTAACTAAGAGCTAATCGATCCAATCGCCAGACAACAAAATTCTGATTCTGAATGATTCTACAAATAACAAAAGGATCCATATAATATGTTTTCTCTTCCTCTTCATAATTGCCATTTCATTACAGTTTAAATTTGAATCTTTAACTTGTATTTTCAAGTTGCATTTTATTTTGCCATCTTGGTCAATTTTTTTTTTGTCTAATCTCATTCCAATTTCGCACACATGATGCATCAATCCATATAGCTACACTCAATGATTGTATGATTTTTGTTGGTTTTTTTTTTTGTTGTTGTTCTCACAATCATCAATATCAATCAAATTAGCAGCTTTTCGTCACAATCACCACCTGGTGCTCTGACCATACTATCGACCCGACCCGTTCCTTATAACCTGCCTCATCCAGTTATTTCCATCATTTAATCATTTTTTCCCCGGCACATTTGACGATTTTTGTTTCCGATTGTTGGCATTGCTCTGTTGCTTTTTGACTTTTAGAGGCTCCCTTTAGGCCGTGTTGCCTAGAAAAAGGCATAAATCAAAGCGGAAATGGCCACGCATCGCATTTTGTATGCATTGATGAGTTTTGACTTCATTAGCAGCTGCTGCTCTGCTGCTTCCTCTCTGATTTCTCCAATTTCAATTCGAATTGTGATTCTGATTTCGATTGTTTTCAATTCCCAATCAAATCAGCAATAGCAGCAAAAAAGAGAGAGAGAGAGAGGGAGAGAGAGATAAAAAAAGGAAAATGCTTCTAGCCTGAGAGGACAATTAGTAGTATAGTGTGAATGCTAATGAAAGGAGCAATCGAGTGAGTGAGCAAGTGATTCCGACTATGCAAAAGAGTGAATGTGAGTCAATGTGAGTACTTCATTAAGTAGTCTCTACTCATAAATGCAGACCAGAGCCCAATTCAGGCGCCAATCAGGGAGTCAGCAGAAGCGACCAATGCAATATCCACACAGTGGTTAAAAAACAAATATTTAAGAAACTAAAATAATTACAACTGAAAATTGTTGGAAGATCCCATGTAAACAAATATATCTTGTATTCACATAATTGATTCTAAATCGTTAAGCAATTGAAATTTCAAAAGCTCAATGTGGAATTGAAACAAAAAAGTATCGATTGTTTCACAAGGAATACATGGGAAATGAAAGGAAAAATTGTAGACCTAAAATAAAGGCAGATTTCCACAGGATGATTGGATGATTGTTAAATTGTGATTACCACTTCTATTTACGTCTAGCAGTTTTTCCAGTAAATGACAAATTTAAAAAAAAAAAATAATTTTTTGACATTTTTATTATCGATTCGGACCCACTGTGCCATTGTCCGTTTGCCCTGAACTAATTAAGTTCCATTTGGAGTTCCGTTGCTGTGGCTGTTGCCGCTGCCGCTGCCGCTGCCGCTGCCGGTGATTACTTAATGTCTTATGCTTATTGGTTTTGTATATTTATTTCTTAATTCCATGACTTCTCATATTTATCTTCGTTTCTCGACATTTTTCCTGGTATATTGGGTTTACTGTCGTATTGTCGTTTCGTTATTTTCCCCTTTTCTTCCCTTTTTCATTGTTGTCTTTTCTTTTTTTTTTTTGTTTTCTCCACACGATAATAAAGATTTATGCTTTGGCTACAACACAATTTATACCAGGAGCCAGACTCGAAGTTTATCGCAAGATGAATGCATTTTTAATTAGCGGTTTCTTCAGCTCGTGCTCTATAATTTCCCCCACCCAAAACAGGAGAGAAACAAAAAAAAAAAAAAAAATGAAATCAAAAATTTTGTGTTAACCTTTATTTAACATGCACATTTAATATAGCTTCGATATCTTTCTTTCAGTTTAGTTGAGAAGGTGAAGAAGGATACGGACTAACTGACAGGAACTTGGAAATTAAGTCGGCGGCATTTGTTTAAAGAAAACTTTGCATCAGAGAAATATCTTTCTCTCTGTCTCATCCAATTTGTAGGCGAGACGTAATCTAATCAGCTTCTTCTTCCTGCAAAATGTGCTGTAAATTATGATGCACACATGGGCCATGCGGTATGGGGCATGCAGCAGTGGGGCAAGCTGCTAGGACTATAAAATATTGCCCAGAGCATGCTCACATAATTCACACAAGCGGCCGGAGTTGCCTTTACTTTAACCCAGACCGCCCTCAACGTCTCGCCGCCCAACTTTCATATTGTGCGTTATTCAGTTTCAGTTTTTTCCCCAAAAAAAAAAAAGAGAAGGAAAAACCCAACACACACAAACACTATAAAAATGAAGTAAATGGAAAAGGCAAATATGAAAAGCGGAAGTGCAAATGATAAATAAGCGACAAAATGTGAAAATGGATAGAGATTTCTAGAAAAAGGAAAAGAAAAATCAGTTGAGCTTGAAGTTTGTATTGAAGTATGTATTTGTAAAACAACTAGAACAAATATCAATCAGATTAAGAACGAAAATTTAGTCTAGCGTTTTAGTGGATAAAATATCAGTGAATAGTTAAGTTTTTCAGACTTGAAGCTTAGAGTTTAAGTTTCTCGCCAATTTCCATTACATTTGATCCACTTTTTCCTCTCAAATATGTTTTCAAAATACAATACAGTAAAACCTCTCCTTGCAAACTCCTTCAATAACCAAACACTTGCCATCAGCTCAATGGTTTTTTGTTTTTAATTTTTCAAAGGAAATAGCCGCCAATACTTTTCGGACAAGAAAAGGTTTTAGAATAAAAAACAAAAACGAGTTAGTAGAGTAAAATATAAATACAGATTCAAACAAAATAAATACTTATTGCAATAATGCAATAATTTTATTTAGTACTTAAAAGAAAAGCAAGCAAATTCGATTCAATCCTTTATAAAAGATTTTCTTAAGACCAAAAATAAATGAAGAAACATTATTTTCTGTTAACAAAATACATTTTGAAATATTTAAAATAAATATAATAAATTAGCTAGCAATAGCTTTAAGTATTTTACCTAATTTCAAGTAATAGTATAATTTGGTGGTATATTTAAGTAGCCAAAATGTATGAAAAAGACATAAGGAAGCTTTTCCGCTCCCATAAAGGATATATATACTTGATCAGCCGAGTCAATCTAGCCATGTTCCTCTGCCTATCAGTTTGTCTCTCTTTCTCTAAATTTTACTAGAATCACAATTTTTTCTTAAGGAATATTGTCATGTTAATATTATTGTGGCAATAACAAATTGGAGCTACTATTTACACTTTGGTAATATAATTTTCTAAATCTATTATTTTTTTTTTAAGCTTTATATTTAAAGATTTCCTGCGCGTGTTTGCCTTAAATGTAGACTCATTCAACTTTCGATTTTATATCTTTTGATCGAGGACTAGAATAGAATGATTGATGTGTGTGCCATTTGATTCAAGTGAACTGAACTGAAACTTTCAAATATTTCGAAAATCAATCTCAATCTATTCACTTCGTTCGTTTTCTTTTCATCTTGTTAAAAGCAAATGCGGCGCCTACTTGAATCAATTTCTTCTCCTTCGTCAAGGTGCATATGAAATAGTTGTCTCTAATTAAGGTTCCCCCTCATTCATAACTTGAGGGCCTCTAACAGTCGCAGCAGCAACAACAACAACAACAACAACAACACGATCAGCAGAATCAGCAGCCGTTGATTTCAAAGCAAACAATAGATAAAAGTACTTGACATGCTTCGTACTTAGAAAGCTGCGAATGGCTTGAGGGCTTCTTCATTAATTCATAATGAAGAATGAATAGTAAATGATATGTGCAAAAAAGAAAATGCTGAATTCTTCTGAACTCAGATGTAAAAGAAAGCGTGATAATAATAATTTTTTTTTTTATTTAATTTACCAACTCATGACGTTTGGGAGTTAAGTATAAAAATGGGCAACTGGCAAACGACAGTTCACAGTCTTCGGTTCTCAGTCTTGAGATCTTGATCGATCAAACCAAAATTTTAAAATATACGAAAATAATGTGGAACAGGATTTACATATTGATTGCCGGCCTATGGCTAGTAATATCATCTTCAGCAGTTGCTTCTGCTCCAGCAGTTGAGGCCGCTGTTGCAGCGGCTTCCTCGCCAGAAGTCAAGGCTGGTGAGCCCCATTTGGCTGGTATTTATGTCAAAGATGGCAATGTCAATGGACAGTTGAGATTTTTGGCCTCCAGTCTGGGCAGCAGCAGCAGCAGCAGCAGCACATCCAATTCGGGCATTAATGCAGCCTTGAATCAATATATTACCAATAAACAGGATATGCTCGAACAATTGAGACCAACGACTACGACAACTACTGGGTCTGGAACTAGCCTTGTGACAGGCACAACACCAACAACGACATCAGGTGTTTCAACCACATCGGGCGGTGCCATCTATGTTAATCTGAATGGCGGCTCTTCGTCCTCCTCCTCTTCGTCCTCATCATCTGCCACAAATGCGGCCATCAATCAGGCCATTTATGCCTCGCCCGTAGCTGATCTTTTGCCACAAATTGTGGCCGAAGGTGCCCTCCAGCGTCGTCGTCCAGCTGCTGGTGGCCTCAATCGCCGCCGTGTCCAGCCCAACAGACGCCGCCGTGTGAACAAGCGCCGTGGCAATGTCAATGCAAATCGTCGCCGTCGCGGCAACAAGAACAAACGTGGCAAGAAGAAGGGTCAGGCCCAGGTGATGGTAGTTAGACCTAATCGCGGCTGAAATCACCAGTTAGTTAAGCCAACGCAAACCTCATTTTTTTTTTCTATAAATCCTTTTTTTTTATTAAAATTAATTATTTATTTATTTATTGATTTGTCTAAATAAAATTGCAAAATTATTATTTTTACTTTAAACTAAAACACACTGATATTTTCGACTTTATATATAATATGCGCTAAGCGGGAAGAATTTGAAAAACCTTTATACGGATTCTTCCAAAATACTTTCAACACATGGCATAAATTAGTCAAAACTTCGAATGACAAAGAAATAAATTTTTAAAAACTTACAATAGTAATAAGTATAAATATTTGGTTTTCAAATTATCATTAAATATTTAAAATATTATTTGAAAATGAACAAGTTGAAGCTTTAGAAACTATATAATATAGTTGTCTGATCTTGGTTAATGTTATCTTGATTATCTACTTTTTTATTACCATAATAATCAGTTTTAGTATTTAAATTATTAAAGACTAAAAGCTATTAGATGATAATTAATTTTATCCAATTTAACTAATTTATATGTCAACTTAATGTTATGCAAGTGAAATTTATATAGCCAAAAACCACAGATTTTTATATAGGTGTATATAGATAATTTCAACAAGTTTGCCCTTCGTTCTCACGTGCTAGTCAAGTTGCTTGTCAAAATAAAGTCTAACACGAAAGAATGCATAAATTTTGCGCCAGGGCAGTTGGCTGGGCACTTTAATGGGATGTGTAAACTGGGCCTAAAGCAAAACCTGCCGGTCTATGGTCTGCCCTACTCGGTGCCTGATTTGGTCTGGTCTGGCCTGCTCTGTTCAAGTGCAAGACAAACGATCTTTGTCGCTGCATGCGGCCGGCGGTCAATGTCTTGATAAATGTTCACACCGTTCACACTGTTCCTTCCAGCTAGCTCACACACACACACACAGAGCGACACACATCACCCACAATCCGCTCGTTCCCTTGTTACGTGTCCAGTGTGTCCGGGTTTGTGTGCATTATGTGCTCATGACTGTAATGAGCCTGTAAGTGGCTGTAATCAGTGTCATAATAATAGAAATTAATCACTGCAGTCAAAGCAAGTCGATATCACGACCCCTTTCCTTCCTTCCCTTTTGCCACCTGTCTTCGTCGCCGCTTGCTCACACTCTTAACTGGCAAAAGTCAAAGTTGGTGCCCAACGTGGGGGCCAAATCGGCAAGGGAATGAAACTCGAATTGAATCTCTCTCCTGCGGTTTTGTGCAACGCTCTGCGCATACTTTGTAAATGTTTTGTAATGATTTGATTTGAAATTCATTTGAATTATTGCTTGCTTCCTGTTTCCGGTGCCTTCGAAATACTTTCCTGTTCGTCCACCAGCCACCACCATCATCAGTACTCCCCTATCATCCCACTGTCCGTCTCTCCATCAGCCATTTGACTCAAGTTAAGTTGAACCACAGCAGGCGGTATTCGCACAGCTGTATGCTATGATGTACGAGCAACTTAGTTGGCCTTCTCCTCGTTTCTCCTCTTCTTGCCATATGTGTGTTTGTGTGTGTGTGTGTGTGTCCGTCCAAGTCTCGGGAGTTTATTAAGTACTGCCAAAGTATATGCAGAGAGTAGAGAGAAAGAGACCAAGAGGTCGCTTTGCTATTTGCTGGCCTGTGCGGAACTTTGTTAATATGCAAGTGAATGGACATTTCCGGTACGTACAAAACGTGCCATGTGCACACGGCATACGGCAGGCAGACCAAGGACCACCCAGTCCCGGTCAGCCAAAAGACCAAACCAAAGCAAATCCAACCAGAGCTAAGGCCAAGCCTGTGCCTGGGGCCGGACCCGAATCCGGACAGCCAGTCAGTTCGACGTTTTCATCGTCGTCATCGCGAAACCTTGGGGCCAACCCAAGGGCATGTGTTTGCCTCTCTCTTATCTCCATATCCTACTCCCTTTCTCCATCCTTCTTCTTCACTGATCCCCTGTCTAAATACATATTTGGATACATTTCAATGCCCTTACCATGTCAAACAGTGAATACAAAACGGCTAAGGACATGCATTCCAAAGATTTTGATTCCTTTTAGATTTTGTGAAAGAACATCTAAAAAACAAAATTCAGAAACAATGGAATGGAACAACCTTAACACTGAATATATCTTTCAAATAAATTTTAATTAAAAACTAGGATGGTTAGACAAATTTTAAGATTGAAACATTGGAATGAAGCAACTGTACTGAGTCAATTTGAAACACTGGAATGGCCCAGCAGTTGGATTTTTAATGCTAGAATTGAATTTGAAGAACGTACTGAAAATTTGTTTCAGTGCATTTTGAAAATATGTTTCTGAATAGAAGAATTAGCGTTGGGCGCCATTTTTCTATGTATGTAAATATTTAGTAGGGTATATTTCTATTCGATGGGCCAGTAATAATTCCGCCTTTCATAGATTTTTGTTATACTTTTTGGCTTCGCTCATGTGTAATTTTCAATTAAAATGATTTGAGTCGACAACTTTGAACGCTTCTAGGCACTCAGTCTCTCTATCTCTCTCTCTCTCTCTCTCGCTGAATGGCTCGAGGCCAGGCCGCAAATACTTTTTTGTGTTTTTTTTTTTTTTGGGCAAAAAATCATAAATCATGCAGCAGGCAAAGACACGAACCGCATTGGAAATCGACGAAGAGAAAGGCAAGGGCAAACAGGGACGACAACGACGACAGGCGGCTAAAAGGGGGAGTTAAAAGCGTTGACACAGAACGCAAACCATTGCAGAAGCAGGAGCTAGGTGCCGATGCCAATGCAGAAGCAGGAGCGAGAGCAGGAGTTGGAGCTAGGTGCCAGGAGCTGGATCACAGGCAGCAGCAAAGTAGATGTAGCAGTGGCCGAGCTTGCTAAGTAAAGGCTAAGTGGGGCACAAGTTTCGTTTTACTTTTGAAATAGTTGCAAAGTGGAAAAGTTTTTCCTTTACCCCCATCATATCCTTCTCCCAATCCATGTTCACCTCTCTTGGCCATCCTGAAACCCCACACTATTTGGACATTTGGCATGCAGAGTATCTATGTCTGTGGTCAGGCTAAAGCATAATTGTAGACTTAACTCTTAAATGGAATATGCAATGGATAAATGTGCAAGGTAAAGGGAGGCAGAGGTTTAACTCTAGTGATGTGTGCGTGATAAAACTATCGTGGTTATACGTCAATAATTTGCATAGTTAATCTACAAATTTAAACGCTACTAAACAATAATTTGCCTATCTAACGGTATCTTTGAGCTCACACTGGCCAATAGACATCTCAGTAGTTGGTTACCTTCTCCAGCTTTCATCTCCACTTCCCCTCCTCCTCGTCATGGACATTGCCATCGTCCGGAGAGCAAAAAGTGTCAAAGCAAAAAATGTTTCAGCGTTTTTTTCTTACTGCTTGGCTAACGTTGTTGTCCGTTATTGGGAATGCGCATTTGAAATGGTCAATTGCCAGCGTTTCAGTATTTCTGTTTTTTTTTTCTCGTCCCCTCCATGCTCCTTCTTCTTCTTCTTCTGCTGCTGCTTCTTTGCTGCCTGCCCCATTCACTTCTCTTACTAGTGTACCCATACTTGGCTTTTAATTGCCGTGACGTGTTTGTTGTTTTTTTTTTATCGCTTTTTATTTATTTCTTCGTTTTTTCGTTTCGGTTTGTTTTTTTTTTTTTTTTTTTAGCCACTTGACGTTTGATTTACTTAGTCGTCGCTTTACAAGCCAATTGTAAGCCAATTTTCGGTTTCAACTGTGTTTGGAAGTGGAAACTTAGGGGGAGCAGCGACCTTGGCGTGAATGTGTGAGTTGGAACGTTTTTTTTTTTTCTCTCTTTTACTTGATATTTTATTTTTTTTTGGCACACTTGTCAAGTATTTTTTTTTTCTAACGTTTTATTATTTCTATTTGCTGTAACCGAGTAGGGTATTATGCTATGTTCATGATCAGTTTGTAATATATTTTTAGTTTTGCAATAGGTTTCTTGTCTTCTGCTTCAATTATGAAAAGATTCTGCCTAAGGAAATCCAGATTATTATATATTTATCTAAATACCTTGTAGTTTATACAGAGTATCAAAAAGTCGTTGACAATTGATGATAAAATCAAAATATTTAAGTTTCTGCTGTTATTTTGCGGCTTGACATACTCGTGTTACCATTTCGATTAGATTGATTGATAAATGGTTTGGTTTTTTTTTTGTATTTCTTGAATTAATTACGCAAAACTAAATTTACTTTACTATTATAAATCATCAAAGGCCGAGACATGTTTCAAATTTAGAGCACTCAATCGAGAAACGATGAGAGAAAATCTTAAGTTTATTTATCCAACTAATGGCGGTGAATTTAAGTACATACATGTGTATATATATATATATGTATGTATGTAATTATGTCTAAAATTAAATTCAATTTGCACAAATATTGTTGTCCTTGGCAACAGGTTAATCTGCCCACCCACCAAATGCCAGGAACTGTCTCTTTCACCCAACTGAACCCAACTCCCGAGGGCAACCCACTTAGAGACTTGAGGAAATTATCCACTGATAAGAAGTTAATTGATTGATGTCAGTGCCTTCTCCATAATTGCAAACATATTGTAATAGATACAAGACAAGAAAATATCTGTCCTAATTCTCAACCCATCCGATGCCTCTCTTCACCTTGCCGCATTTTGATTTAGTTGGCGAGCTCTTAAAACCCTTCACATATTTGGTTGGCCTTGTTTTTGGCTTTGATGGATGATTAAAATTTTGCCAAGCGCTTACAAACTTCAAGTACAGTTAATTAGGCTCAATCAATGGACGAAGGACGTTGGCAGCAGGGTAGCAGCAGCTCGAAGGACGTTAAATGAAGAACAGCCTTAGCAGCAACGTCAAATAATTAAATCTAATTAATTTGCAGCTGTCAAAGCGCAAACAAGTAGAACAAGTAAAGAAACAACAGCAACAAAAAAAAAAAACAAAAAAAAAGCGAGAAAACAACAACAACTGCAAATAAAGGTTTGCCCAAGTACCAGCACTACTGTCCGTCCATCTGTCCGTTGGTTCGTTCGTCCATCATCCTGGCACAAAGAGGGTCGAAACTTAACCCGACACCTCATCGATTTGTAGCGGCGTCATTGAAGGCTCTCAGGCATTCCATTCCATTCTCTCTCAATTGCACTTTGTACAAAGTCAATTTGCCAAATGCGCGTCAACACACACAAATTTTTGTGCGTTGTAATGATCCTTTGACCCCACAATTCTCCACAATCCCCCAATTGGCACTTTATATGCTAACCACCCATTCCGTTCTACCATATTCAATAAAGGGTTCACTGCCTGTCTAAGACGTGACGTAAATCAGCGTTTTAAGTGTTTTTGTGAGCTGTCAACGGCAACGTGGCAACTTTGTTTGTTTCTTCGACCGACCAACAAAAAACAAAAAAAAAAAAAATACAGAAAACAAAATAAAACCAAACCAGAGAAAAATGAGTCAACAGAATGGTTACATGACTGATTTAGCATTGTGTAGCGCATTGGATACACTTTCGCCAAGGAATTACCCAACCATCGCAAGAAAATAGCTCCATGTGTTTTTTTTTTCACTTATTTTCTTTGCTTTCTGTTTTTCTTTCCACTTGGATCTTTTCAACTTTTCATATGTTTTATTATTTCTTCTTCTTTGTTCCTTGTGTCTTTTATTTTACCTCTCCTTCTTCCCTATCTTATCAATCCTTTTATCTAATTTCTCGTTTTTGACTTTATTCTTAATTTTTATCTTCCTTCCTGCTTCTGTCCTTACTTTTTCCCATTTCTACATTCTTTTTATCACTTTCGTTTCTGCACATTTTTCTTTCGCTTCATCGCACTTGATAATTTTCCTATTCTTGTTTCTTTCCTATATCATCTCTTCCTTCCTTTATTTCTTCCCTTATTCATTCCTTTTCTTCGTTTCTTGAATATTTGTTTCCACCTTACATTCCTTATTTCGTCTTTCCATTACTTGTTTTGTCTTTTCTTCTTCCTTTCCCTAGATTTGCCGCCTTCTTCTTCATAGTCCATCATATTCTTCCAACTTCATTGCACCAAAAATAATGCCATAAATTTGTTTAAGCCTCGCCCACATGCCGCAATTTACATTTAGGGTATATCATCTAAAACACTTCCAACATCTAAATCAAATTAATCCCTACGAGACTTGCTCCAACACCCATCCACCCATCCACCCTAGCCACACCCTCCTCCCGTCGCCCACACTTTTTGTGTTATTTAACTCAGTTTAGCCTTTTCCCAGGCCTTAGTTTTTGTTTTTGCCTCAAGTGCGAACTTGTTAAATTTACGCAAGAATCCGGTAGAAGCAGTAGCTGCTGGAGGATGATGATGACGATGAGAAGGAGTATTACTACGACGTAGTCCATAGTACAGCACACGCATACACAATTAGGAGAGGCGCAGGCACATGCGGATGATGTTGTGGAGTTGCTAACGGGTGTGAATAGGACTGGGAGTGGGAGTGGGAGTGGGAGTGGGAGTGGGAGGAAGAAGTTGGCTTGGCTTGGAGCTCAGTTACGCAAACAGCAAATCAAAAAACCATTTGACGCACTTTCATCATCAACAAAAGCGGGCTGATTGGTGGGCGTATGGAGATCTGGGTATATGGGCGTGTAGGCGTGGCACCTGCTGCTGACACATTCGGAAAATGCCAATAAGTCGAGAACCTCCTTCTCAACGTAGTGCAAGCCAAACAACAACAACAACAACCCCAACCCAACCACCATCAACAACAAATTGCAACGAAAAAAGGCAATCAAGCTAAGGCTTGAGAAAGGAGAAGGAGAGAGGAAGATGTAGGAGAGGCACAAAATCTGTTAAGTCACAGATTCTTGTGCTGCCTTCCAGCTCCTGAATTTTCTTTTGGCTGCTTTTTAATGAGCATTTATATAGAATATTTCGTCTAGAGAAGGCCCCAGAGACAGAAAATTATGCGATATACGACAAATCCTGCAAGTGAACCCAAAAGGACTAACCAATTGATCACTACAAGAGAATAAAATCAAGAAATAGTGATCAAAATTGATCACAAAAAGCAAAATAAAGGATCTCCGTGACTATTATCACGACACTCACGACATTATTCCTGGGTCATTCTTGACCTGGCCTTGTTTTGGTCTGGTCTTGTGTTTGCCCTTCGACATGGACCAAAATGTGCTTGGGGCTTGTGCCATGTTTACTTTTGCCTGGTACAACAATTTTTTGTTGGTCAAGCAATATGTTTTCTTTTTTTTTTTTTCTTCATCTCTCTATCTCTCTCTCTTCAACATTTTTTTTTTTTGGTTTATTCCTTTTTTTCTTTGTATTTTTGGGTCAAGTGAGGTTTTTGATGCTGTTGCTGCTGATGCTGACGTAGCTGAGGAACGCTTTTATTTTTGGAGTAGGAATTAAATATCAAGTGATGTGTTTGGCCCAACACACACACACCGACACACACACACAACACACATGTGTGCCCGACGACCTCCAGCAAAGCTATCCTTCGTCTCACTCTCTCCATCTTTGGTTTGCCTTTGTCTACCCTATAGACCTCGATTGAATGAGTATATCGAAATGATCAGAAGCAAGATGTTGATCATGGACTCAAATCCTTTTTGGATATATTCTTAATTTTACACTTTTCTTCCAATTGTATCTCAAATACATATCTGGCTTTTAGTTTTAGCAAAGAATAATCATTTAAAATCCATCCAAATTTCAATGGCCAGAGACATTTATAAGTCTTAATCCATAAATTGTTAAAATTTAAACTAGAGAGTATCTCCTAGTCGATGTTTAATTGAAGTAAACGTTATTTTTGCATATCATCATCCACGTAAAGTTTGCTTTTGCTTTTTGCTTGCTAGCTGCTGCTGCTGTTGCTGCTTTTGTTGTTGTTTGTTCTCTTGTATTTTTGGTGTTCAAAAGCCCACACATCACTTTTATGCCCCTCCTCATGCTGCTACAAATGCCCTTCCTCCATCCTCCCCCATTCCGCCGCCTTGCATCAACGAGTTACGCTTTGTGCCTGCACATTCTGGTTCAACTTGAAGTTCTTGTGTGTTGGGTTAAGTGAAAAGTGATTGAGCAGATTTTTGTTGCGAATCTTTGGTTTCATCTCCCTCTTCACTGACTCCTATTCCCTCTCCCTCTCTCTCTCTGTCTCTGTCTCTCACTCTTCCCACCATTCGTCCACCTCTCTTCTGCTTTCTATCTGGCCTTCCTCTTTCGGCACTCGGCCACTTGGTCAGAGACCTAATTGTTGTTCTTGTTGTTATTCAACCCGCATGCTCTGCGCCTTTTTCCCCCTTTTCATATACCCTTTCAAAAAGGGCATATTGGCATTTTGTCTTCTCTTTACAGATTCGAAAAGGGAAGCATGATCTTCGATGATTCGAGTTGTGAAATCGTTATTTGGTTATCCAAGATGCAAACCATCCCAAAAAAGAAAAGAAAAAAACCATCCAAATTCAAACACAATCGATGAAATGGATCGTTAATCGATTAATTGCAGTAATCGATACACAAATATTTAGCTCTACGCCTTTACAAATTCGTTGTCTAGATCATTATCTTAGATACGAAAAGAAATAACTAAACTATCAATAACAATAACTAAACTATCAAAATTTGTGAAAAAGTTTGATTATTCGCTTATTTTTATTCTTCTTCGATAACTTGAAATAATTAAATCCGCATTTTCGATTAATCATATGTTTCAATAATCGGATAATTCATTTTTGCCATAACTTTATAAAATAAAATTGTCGACAAATTTAAATCATTTATTCGATACACTAGAAATTCTTTTATTGAATCGCCACCTACTTAATAGGGAACGAAAAAATAAACAAATTTTCCGATATGTTATATGAAAGAGAAAAGTGTATAGATCCGATGACTTGAGAAAATTAGTTTCTCCCTTTTTGTTGTGTAGTTTGTTATTTGTATTTGTTTTTGTTTTTTTGTCTTCTTTATTCCTTTTTTTTAACTATGTTTTCGTCTGCTCTGAAGGCAGCCAAGTGTTTTACTGTTTTAATTGTTGCCTGCCATCTTGTTGTTGCTGTCTCTTTTTTTCCAAGCGATCTGATAAAACTAAGAAAAATTGCACAAAGGAAGCAGCAAAACGACAAACAAAAAAAAAACCTAAACAGCATTTGGGGTGGAAAGCAAATCGTAAAAATGTTGAAAAATTGACACAGATTTGGATGGTTAAATCGTGATTTATGGTTTTAGGTGAATCAATCAATCAATTGAAATTGATAAGAAATTATGGTAAGGGACGACATACATATGTACATACATATATGCATAAAAACATAAATATTTGTATGTATATTAATTTTTTTTTAATGTTCTAATAAGAAATATGCAATTGTATTTCATTTCCTTTGCATTTTCTTGGTTTCCATCAGAGAGAAAAACCATGGAAAATTAACCCTTTTAAGGCAATTGTTGCCTGGTCCTGAATCCATTGATCTGTTCGATATATTTATTAAACTAAAATCTGTAATTATAAATATTTGTTAATAAAACCAGTACCAAAATAAATCAATCTAAATTATTTCAATCATATATTCAATAACTCTCCTAACTACAGTCCAATAATGGACAATAATTTTATTTTCCTTTTCTTTTATTTTCTGTTTAAAGAAAATAAAACATTATAATTTTATGGTTTATTGAACTAATTGGTATTCTCCCTCTCAAAAAGTGGAAAATTCAGTCAGTAATTTTAACTATCCTTTCAAGAGGGTTGCCTCTTTTCGTTTATTTCTAGCCTTTAACTGGGTTTGGCACACGTGTCGTATACTTGATGGGGCCACAAATGTCATTTACTGCAAGAGGTTTTCGTCATAATTCTGTTAACTAAAACTGTTTAAAATGCTGGCTGAAAATTAAAGTTTTGATCACATTTCGCTCTCTCTCTCTCTCTCTCTCTCTCTCGGCTGGCATTTCCCTCAATATCTATCTCACTCTCGCTAAGTTGGGGCCAAACGACAGTTTTGGTGTGGAACTGCGATTGCCTGGCGGGCTGTTGAAATAAATTTCACTTATTCACACTCACACACACACACCCACACACACTTGCACACTCAGACACAGATGTCTCTCACATTCGCGGTACGTCGTTTACTTGGCAATGCAATTACAGGCGCTAACCGCGCGTGAAAACAGCACCAAAAACAACAACAGCAACAAAAATCAGTATATTGGACCAGGCTAAGGATTTCATGATACCCTGCATAAAGCCAACTGACAACTGCTAATCACAAGAATCAAGCAAAAACAGGAAAATTAATTCGAAAATCTTGTTAAATGAAACACTGATCCATAATAAGAACTGTTCCCGTTTCCAATTCGTTTCAACTACTACATCAGTTTACAGGGTTGCCGAGCTTTATAATTATTAAGCCATAAAGTTGATTTTGAGGGCAAATAGTGAAAATAATAACTTTGATTTTATTTCAGAATGGTTTTTAACATAATCTGATTGTAGTTCTGGCAAATGAAAAGAAATGATCGAGTTTATTTTATTTCAATTCCATTTTGACTGTTTTTCACATTTAATTTTTTTTTTTAAGGATCGAAGATATTTATATATTTGTAGCCTAATCCGTATATATGTAAATGCGGTAATTAAATTATTATTTATTTTATTTTTTCTTATGACGACCTATGACGATCTTAATATACCCTGCTCTCGCTTTTCAGGGACACGGTATAGGCAACAATAAGAAAAAGAAGCAGAATTTTCCTCCTGCTACTGCTGCTTTTGCTGAGCGGCTTAAAGCGAAGCAATGACAATTAACAACAGGCGAGAAAACGACAACAGTGAGGAGGCAGGAAGGAAAGGTGTGTGGGTGGCATGTCATGTGAGGGAGAGATGATAGAGGAAAAGGAAGGAGACGCCATATCAATGACAGACACACCCGAAAGCAAAAGCAGAAGTGGAGGCAAAGGCACAGGCATCAGAGCAAGTGGAAAGGAATGGAACTCCACTTCATACCAGGATTGTGTCAACCTGAGGCAGTTGGAATCTTTCACTCGCCTCACCTCAGAGCCACCCACCCACAAATTGCCCCTTACCCATCTCACAATTACGCATATTAACAGGCTTGAATTTTTCAGTTTGCAGTTTCGGCTTTTCCCTCAGTTTCACTGCGGCTAGAACATGAGTGGGTTCTGGGTAGTAAACCGCACACCCACACACCCACACACCCACACACACATACGCACACTTCATTTTCATTTTCAGTTTCATTTTTACGTGCAATTGAAGTGCAAAATGCGTTTGGCAATAGAATTGCCAAGCTAAAAGTTTTTCTTTTCCAAGAAAATTTTCGACAACATTTCTAAGTGAAATTCCATGACATTTTAATGGCGAATTGCAATTGCAAGTTGTGTAGAATGTGAGAAAGATAGAAAGAGAGAGAGAGAGAGAGAGATGGTATTGAAGTGGTTGGGGGTAAAGTGAGCTAAAAGAGCGGACCAAGTTAAATGAGTTGAAAGTTGGAGAAGAGAAAAAAACCAAGAGGAAGAGAAGACTTAAATACTTGTATACATACCAGATAATAGTCATTAAGATTTACTACTTCATTCCATATGTCGCAGATAATCTTTATATATGTACATATATTATAAGTAACTAGGTATGAGGGAAATTAACCTTTATAAAAAGATTAACGTCAATCAACTTTTCTTATTTAAGTAAATTTTTGAAATATCTTGCCTTACGCTAAGCTATTTTTGTTTGTGTTCTATATTTGGAAAATGAGTAATCGCATGCAAGTATATCTCTTATTTTATGTTATGATATATCCCCTTTGAAAGATTGATTTGCTTTGCTCATGTAACTAAAATGGTAAACAAGAAGGGAATTAGTTGCTCTCTGGTTTTTATTGTATTTTAGATGCTTCCTACTTTTCGGTTTAATTGTCATCAAATGTAACACGTGATATCAATGCATTAACGGAAGTGTTTTTACTTTTTTTTCCTTTGAAAATTTCCATAGAGAGGGGAGGCTTTGTGTGACGAAAATAGTCAAAAATTCTCAACCCTCCCTCCCTAAAGATCAATAATCATTGTGCCTTCCCTCCATGCTCCTTCTCTGGCAAAGGTAAACGTTTTCGAAACATTGAAAAATGTTTCAAGACCAATATCAAGAGAGAAAAGTCTATGGGGTGGGGTGGTTGGGGTCGCTTTTCTCAAAATGACAAACAGACGCGACAAATAAATAACAAGAAACGTTAGAAACAAAATGGGAGGTGGCATGATGAGGGGTTAGTGGGGCTTCGTGATGTGGTGGGTGGGTGGAGATGTGAAGATGTAGAGATTTGGAGACGGAGGTGGAGTTGAAGTGCTTTGGATCCCCACTTAAGTCTCAAACGAGCAGCGACATTGCTCTCACAGAGGGGCGAAACAAATTAACACGCAGCAGCATCAGAATAAGAATTCCAACAACAGGAAGAAACGGGAGCGGAAGACTAAGGAGCTTAGGGTACAATCCAGCATTGATCTATTCTTGGATCTGACCAGACAATTTTCTTGGGGTGCGTTTTCCTCTCTCTCCCTCTCTCTCTGTGTGTGTGTGTGTGTGTGGAGGCACCTTTTATTAATTGCAGCCGACGAGACGAACATTTGACATGTTTAATGCGAAAAAAAAAAGAAAAACAAAAGAAGCAGAAAAAAAAGCGACGTGAAAAGAAGTGAAGAGAATATAGCGACTGGGGGCGAGATCTTTGTATCTATTTCTGGCTTCCCCAATCGGAGTGTGTTCCCGTCGCGTCGTTGACATAGGCTGGAAATTCTTTTAACTTTCGCCTTGCCAACGGGGCAGAGATTTTTGACTTTTGAAAGTCTCAGACATTCAGACTTATGCAGACAGCTGACGCCAGACCCAGACCTATACCCAGGGACCAGGGACCAGGGACTGTCGACAGTCGACAGTCGCCAATGGGGCAAAGTCCATAATGTGCCATATCTCTTTTGCCCTAAGAAACTGGGGGAGGACTAGAAATTCGCCTATCGCAGGGAGAATAAAGGAATAAGAGTGAGAGAATGAGAAAGAGATTTTCTTTATCGTTTTCTTAGCCATAAATTCAAGACTTTTGAAATTTCTCTCTTTCATGTTATTAGATTAGAACCTTTACTTTCCTTATCTTCTGAAATAGCTGAAAATTTATGAAAATCTTTCTACTAGATTAATAGAGAAAAGCAAACTTTTTTCTCTTCATGGGAGAAGCACTTAAGTCATCAAGTGAGGCTGGCATCTGGCAAACTCTCCACTAGTCTCCACTGCAACTACAATGCATATACTAGGGATAGAGAGAAACACTTGCTGCACTGGCTCAAATCCAATTTATTTGCTTAGGATGTGTGCATGCAACCACAAATCAATTACGTGCCCTCTTCAACAAAAAAAAAAACCAACACACACGGACTCAAATTAATGAAAATCCAATGAAAAGCGCCGCGGCGGATGGTCGGACGGTCGGTCAGACAGTCAGTTGGTTCGTTGGTTGGTTGGTTAGTTGGTTACTAACGCCACATGCAGCTGCCAGCAGCACCCAGGAAAACGAAAACTGAGACACGGTAGTTTTTTTCCTTTTTTTTTGGTAAAACAAATTCATTACGAAAGCAGAGTGGCAAGCATGACAAATGAAGGTCGCGACCAGCGGGTGACCGACTAAGCCAATAAAAAAAAGAGCAGCCCAATGAAAAATGAAACAAAAAAAAAAAAAAATCAAAACCACACACAACGGCTGAACGGAACCTACAAACTGACTAACAACAAAGCGACCCTCGCATTTTTTTCTTCAAGTGAAAAATGTGTGTGTGTGTGTGTGTGTGTGTGTGTGTGTGAGAAAAGCCACACAAGTTGGTGGGGCCCCTGCTTAAGCGTCTTTGATTGAGTTGCATTTCCTTGGTTCGATTCCCGAAACAATAACCAAGAGAGAAGTGAAGCAACTCGAAGTCGGCAACTCATCTGAAACTTTCAATGGAAAATCGTGCGTAACTGTAGACAACTTCAAAAAAAAAAAAAAAAAAAAAAAAAAACGCGAACTGACGACCAAATGTTGACAAAACAAATAAACAACAAAAAGTTGCGGCACAAATTCAAAGGAAAGGATAAATGCTAACAAGAGCAACATGGAGAAGAGAAGAACTTGCAACTCGAATTACATTCAATGAAATCGATGCCGCAACAACAAAAAAAAACAGAACAACAACAACAACAAAACCGAAACGAAAAAAAAGACGTTGAAGAATGTAACGAAATGTAGCCAAGTCCCTATGTCCAGGACCCTTTTTGTCATTATCCTGGATGTGCCTGTCTGTGTGTGTGTGTCTGTGTGTAATACAAAACTGAAAAGAAGGACCAGGCAGTGTGCACTTTATCTACAAGGATAAGTGCAGCTGCTGCACACCAAGAGCCACAGCCACAGAGAATGAAGAAGACACGGAGCAGATGAAGGATATGGAGGAGGTGGAGTAGGCACTTGAGTGAGAAGCACTGGTCAGGATTTTACATAAAACTCGCATTTGCAACTGATTTGGAGTGTACGCACCATTTTTTGTTGTTGTTCGCTTTTCAAATGGTTAGACCCGATCTGACAAATGTCCATAACAAGTGGACGATTCGGCTCTTCGTTCTGTCTCTTTGGCTCGAGGAAATTTGATTTTCATGTTTTGGATGTTTGAGAAACGCCTCCATAAACTTGCTTAATTTATGGGCTCTGGAAAAATAATTGTCAATTGGCATTGAAGTGCCCTTAGACGACCATCTCCTGTTCCTTCAGCCTAATCATCGTCCATCTCGTCACTTGAGAGTAAGGGACACAATTTTCAGCAATCTGCTGTGTGTGTGTGTGTTGAGAGAAATTTTGAAGGGTTTCTCAAGAGGTTCTTTTTTTGTTTGTCAAGGGTTCTAAATCAATTGCAGGCCACAGCGAAGAAGAAACTTCAAATGAAACCAACATTAGAGGATTTTAAAATACCATCAAATGAACACAATTTGTTTTAAAATGCAAATCAAATTTGCCATCTCATGACGCACAAAAAAAGAGATCAACTTTGGTAGCTTTGGCACTCTTTTATCGTATCAATAAGATATAATTCTCAACTAGTTTGAGCGCTGCAGATATTGCAATGCTAGAGACTGCTTTAATTTGCTTTACCTTTTAAATAAAGATTATATCTGCCATATTGCTCTTTGATATGGTTAATTATTCCAAGAATTACCTAGATAAATTCTACATATCATATTGGAATATTAATTTGCAGAATAAATTTAGTCTATGAAATGTCTTGAACAGACTGTTACCTAGAAATCTAGATTACCTTTCAAGGAATTGTGTGTTCCCTTTGAAATGTGGATACAGTTCGCATTATATTATCCCATACCTTTCCTGCCATGTCATTCATCATTTATCATCCCTTCAATTCAGACAAAAAAAAAAAATGATACGCTTGCTCGCGCCCCCAAATCAATGCCGCCATCTCATTGAAGGCGACTTTGGCGTTGCTTTTGACACATTAAAAGCCAAAACAAAACCCAAAAACCAAAAGTAAAAAAGAAAAAAAAAAAGGAAACAAAATAAAAATAAAAAGCGCCAAATCGATCGTTATCAGAAGCGGCATCGTCAGTGGCGGTGGCGGCACCATCCGACCCGTCAACACAATTCATAAACGCCCTCAAAAAGAAAAGATTCACAAATTGTTGGTGAATTCTCGAATTCTAAATACCCTTGATTATCAAGTTTAATGAAATGAGTTATTATTATCAATTAGCTTTATTTTAAGGTGATTTAAATATACTAAGCAACCCTTTTTGCTCTTAGAGTATACAGGGTAGCAAATAAAACTCAAGAGAAAATTGACAAAAAAAAAAAAATACTTCCCAAAATTTGGTGGGCAGCTAATTTGGAGCTCTGATTTGGTCATTTGCCATATTTCTGAGAGGGAGGCTATCCATTGTCTTATTTTTGGTCTGATTTAGTTTCTGAAGCCATCATCATCGGTTCGGTGTCTGTGTGCAAATTAAGTTTTATTAATTTAATTTTTTTAACGAGCTGCGATCGGCCAAGAGATTTATCGTAGAGCTGCAGTGCGTTGATGTTGATGATGATGATGATCGGTCCGTCAGTCGGACAGACAGTTGAACGTTTTCTGTGCTGCGTCGGCGTTGTTGGTCTCAAATTTATTGAGACATTTTTTTGTATTCTTCTCCATTTCTTTTGGGTCTCCGTTTCGGCCATCGTCGGCTTATTTATTTCTAATTTCGTTCGTAGAAGGCTTTGGTAATGATCACTGATGAGGTGTTTATGAGGCACTGTGAGGCATAGTCAAAGGTATTTTGCATTAGTCACGGTCAATATGGGGGCGTTGTCGGTGGCGTTGTTATTGTTATTGTTGTTGTTGTCTGTGGCTGTTGCTGGCTCGGTCGGCATGGCTTTTGTTTCTTTTTTGTTTTTTGAAAATTTTCTATCTAGGGCAGTCATTAAGACTCGGCAGAGAGTTCATACAGAAATGAAGTGAAAAAAAAAGGGAAATTAAATCGAAAAATCGAAATGGAATTGAATTGCTTATGAGTAGGGTAATAGCTAAATTGCAAGTCAAGTCAAAGGAAATGCAGCATAAGTAATTAAGTGTGAAGAAATGTAGAGAGTTCTTTTTCATTGCATGGAAAATCATATATCTTTATTGATTAAATACATAAATTTTCCAAATTTTCAAACCAAATTTTGCAATTTTGGCGACTTTAGATCTACTTGACTAACATTCCATTGCACTGCCACATTTTGGAGAAGTCAAGAAAAAAGGTAGATATATTAAAGCTAGATGAGATTATGTGAAGACTTTGAAGAACATTGTTTAAAAATTTAAAGTAAATGCAAAGCTATTATTGAAATTGCAAGTTTTGAGTAGTAAAATTATATGAACTTGAACTTCAAAGTGGACTTTCAAAGAGTCATGTTCTTATAAATATAATTTAGCTCTAATGTATAAATTAGAGACTTGAAAACTATTGTCATGAACATTAAAGTCTTTGTGTCTTTTTGTAATTTTTTTTTTTTTTTTTGTCTCTGCTGTCTATTCGGTTTGACCTTAGAGAATTATTTAGAGATATAGAGACCAGCGATAATTGCGGACAATCTATCCACAAGTATTTGCCCTTAACCAACCAAAACACATTAACACTTTGGACTGACCTTTTGCAAATATTGCCCACTTAGCGGCTCTCGCTGTCCGTGTTTGTACATATATATGTATGTATGTAGTATATGTGTTTAGTTAATATATTTGTATAAATGTAACTTACTCAGTGGAAGTATGTGGTCCAATTGGACCCCAAGAGTGCAGTACGGAAATCAAACAATGCCATTAGGCTAATAATTGCTTCTCATTATTGTTTGTAATTGTGCCGGCAGACTGCGCGCGATTTTGACCACTGGCATTGGGCAAAATAGTTATCCATATACACAAGTATACAAACAAAAAGACAAACAGACAGGCATGCAAACAAAACGTATTAATTAAGCTATTTATCTAAACTAATGCGAGCATTTAGTAGCCCAAGACAAGAAGCAAATTGCACTCATTAGCCAAAACTCTAAGACGACTTCAGTTCGATGAGCAGGAGGAGCAGTAACCAATCGTTCGTTCTATCTCTTCTCATAAGAGAAAAAGAAATGGAAAATAAAATAGTCGGGTAATTGGCTTGACTTGGCTTAAGTAGAGAGCAAGTATTGAGGAATCTTGCCGGGGAGCCAATTGAAAGATATCGTCACTTTGCTAGATCCGATCAATTGGTAACTGGTCCACACTGGAATGGTCTGAAGTGGAGTGCTATATCATCGTTAAGACCATTTCAAACATGTTTCGTTACTCACGAAGAAGAAGTTAGAGCTGCAAGTGGAGCTACCAGTCCGGTCCAGTTAACTTTAGTTCAGTTCAGTCGACTCCAGGCTTATCGTCTGCCGCATCATTAGCTTGATTATGATTATCAATGAGCACATCTCACCACCGCCGACATAGTGGCCATTAAACAAAAAAAAACAACAACAACACAAAACAGAACTTGTCTTTGTCCCAAGATTTTTCAAGTCTTTGGTCTTAATGCCTAACCGACCAATGAACATATTTTGCATTTATTTTTGACTTTGATTTTTAAGATTCGAAAGAGTATAATATGACACTACAATGGATTTACAAAATTTAATAATATATAAATGAATTAAATAATATCGACAGATTTAAGTTCTGAATAGAAATAATAAACATACATTTAGGTATTAAGTGATTTGCAACTAATTAAATTATTCGAAACGATAAATTTCATTAAAAATTAATATTAAATAGTTGTGAGTTTCAAATAAAATTCGTGTTTGAAGTTTTCCAAAGATAGTGAAATATTTCTATTCCATTGTTAGAGGGTATTCTCAGCTCTTGATAAATTTTTTGAATATCGAAAAGATATCAGTTCCCCCTCTGCCGGAACTCCCCCTTTCATTAAACTTGCCTGCCAACACACTTGTTTTAATTTTCGCTTTATCGTGCTGTAGTTTCGTTTTTGGGTCTGCTCATTTTTTTTTTTTTTTGGGTTTTGGTTTTTCTGGTGATTTTAAAGATCTTTTGCGGCCGATAAAAGGCGTTCCATTGTGTTTCATGTCAGCGTGACAAATTGTGCGAGCTGCGATTGGGTCTCGTTTTTTATTTCTCAGAGTTGCCCTCCGTCTAATGATTATGATTAGCATAATGAGACAAAAGAGACACAGAGTATCGGAGAGTCTGAGCTGAAGGGGGGACTGAGGAGTGGCAAGGTAAGTATATTGATTCTGGCAGCTGTTCCCTATTCCTGTCTCTTCTCCATTCCCCCCCCCACTCCCTTGAAAAAATTCATCCTGCACTTACACGTAATCATAATCGTAATAAAAGGCCACATATGGCAGACCCCAGGTAGATGAAAAAGCCAAAGTGATACCGGATGGAGTGAATAACAGGGCGGGGTGGGGTATGGTGGGGCCAGGATGGAGTGCGAAGATTTTTAGGTGGCTCGAGTGGGTGGTCTACATTCTACTATACGTAGATGAAATGAAAGAGGAACCACATGTGGTACACGTACACACACGCAGTGAAATGTGCTCATATTTTAACATGTTGTAACTCCCCCCGCGCCACCACACCCGTTCTACCCTCCTAACAACAGTGCTTTCAAAAACAACATCATCAACAGGACTCCTCAACAACAAAAACAACAACAACAACAACAACAATAATAAGCCACAAAAACTGTCACCGAGTACGATGTTTGACAGATGGACTCGGTAGCTAGGAAACTGGAAGCTGAGCTCATCTAATTTCTGTTATTTGTTCTACTCCTCGGAACCACCATTCCCCCTCCCACAACCCGACCCCAGCCAAAATTCACAATTCCCTCCCTCCGTTCCATACCGCCATGCAATGGTTCACCTCCTCACTCTGTATTCCATTTTCGAAATCAGATTTATTCGGGGTTTGGGGTTTTTGAAAAGTGATGGAAAGGGGGAAAGAGGGGAAAGGCAAGAGAGGTTAGAATTGGAGGTCCTTTCGCCTCGCTCTGAAAATAACCGCAATATGAATGAAGTTTTAATGGATGTCTACGGTGACACATTAAAGAGCAACTCAACCAACAAAAAAAAATAACACAAAAAAAGACACATTAAAAATGAAACCCAAAAAATGATTAAAAAAAAAACCAAATTGAATGCTACAAATAGTCCGAAATTTGAATACTCTAAAAGAAAATAATCAAATTCAAAAGAAGGTCAAAAATATTTATGCTAGATAAACAATTGAATGGACTCTCTCGAAAAGACTTGAAAAGTTATATAATTTAATTTAAATTTCTCCGTTTGTTTGAAAAGAAACAAACTACAAAATCATTTTTCAATTGATAATACCCCACACCTAATTAAGGGTATTAAAAGACACGAAAAGCCAACTGGCAACCGTATCTGAGGGGAGGGGAAAAAAAAAGACACATCAACCAAAACAGACCACAGAAATAATGAGGCGAAAGATGCAAAGTACAGGAAGTGATGAGAAATGTTGGCGACATCTGAATAACCTAACCATATGTCTAGAAATTGTTTTCCCCTCCCCCCACACCTCCTCGCCGATGAATGCAACTTACCAATTGGATGCTTGGATTTCCATTAGCTTAAGAGGATTGGACATTGCCACGGTTAGCCATGGTCCATCACCTCAAGAGTAGCCCGACGAAAATCTGTCAAAATGAAAGAGACAAATGGTCAATTGATTGTTGTCAAGAATAGATAGAGCTTGAAAAAGGTTAATAATTTACTAATTATATACATAGTATATTATTTTTCCAACTAAACAATGAAAAATGTTTATTAGGCATCGCTGAAAAACTGAAAGTGAAAATGTGAAATATTTGGAGAAATATTAACTCTTATAATGAGCCACTTTTAAGGAGTCTACACAGTAAAAAAAAGAAATATATATATATATTAATAATATGAATGTGTAAAACTCTTTTAAGCATATCCTCATTCAACAGGGATGTCATTTTTTTTTCTGTTTTAACAACATTTTCCACTTACAAGCCGCATTTGAAGGGAAGGAGAAGAAGATGAAGCATGTACCAGGATTGTGTAGGAGGCTGTATGTATGTAGATGTAGATGTAGGTAGGCGGTAGGAGGTGGAGGGGAGGTTTATGAGTATGGAGGCGTGTCATTAGGTTACTTGCTTGTAATTACAATTCACAAAGGCGCACAGCTTATGGCCATACATACGAATATGAGTATGGTAATGTAAATCCTAAACCGAGACCGAAAACCAGAATCCGAATCCAAGGGCCAGAAATAGGAGTGGAAGCGAGTGAGAGTGAGAGTGAGAGAGATAAGGACCGAGGGAGACAGAGGTAACTTGAAGCACCTGCCAGGTCATCGATGTGTCAGTTAGTCCTTTTTTGTTCTCAACAGCAAGAGGAATAAAAATTATGTCATAAAATGTTTCTTTTTGTGGATTTAGCTGTTCCTTACTTGGTTTTTGTTTTTCTTCTTGCTGGCTCCTTTTGCAACCACAAAATGCCGCATTAAAATCAGAAAATAACAAACACAATATGCAAAAAAGAAAAGTGGCGGAAAGGTTGAGAGGAAGCCAGAGCAGGGGAAGTAGCTGTGGCCCCTGACACACAGGGACAGGGTAGAAGAAAGACGTAAGAAACATATATATATATATGTACTTACATATGTAACTTTTATGCTCTCCCTTGTTTTCGTTTTCTTCAAGTTTTTGCATACCCTTCTGCTACATACAGTGAGAGTATATTGATTCGTTTCATAAGCTGAAGAAACAAAAGAAAAAAAAAGAAGATTCCTTATATACATTGATGGCCTTTAGCCATGACAAATCAAGGGTATACATAAAGTGCATTAATAAACTTTCTTTATTTTTAGAGAGTAGAGTATAGTCAAGTCGGTGACTTATGATTTAAATCAAAAGCGTTGCTTTGGTTTTTGTGGTTTTTTATGAAAAATTACATAGAAGTTTACTTGAAAAAAAGTTCATGCCCATAAAAGGCGCTACAAATTTCGATATGGAGAGAATATGTATAAAAATAACGAATATTATTATTATTATTATTATTATTATTATTATTATTATTATGTGTGTGTAGGTGGGTGGATGGCTTGTATGTGTGTGTGTGTGTGTGAACATCTGCTTTGTCTTATCCCAAAGTAGCATTTAAAATCTGAATTGTATTTAGAGTCGTTTAAAGAACTACGGCCAATAGAGGTTAAGCATGTGCTTAAAGAAAACTGAACTACAAGAAAAAATTGGCAGATATTTATTATCTTTTCTGCCAATTCTTTAGTAAACTCAATACTCTTAGTCAATTTTAAATTTTATTTCTAAAGGTGACTTTTAATTGCATCTATTCCTCGAATAAAAACTTGTGTTTAATGTTTTTAAATATAAAGATATTTTTATCTCGTTAACATAAACTTTTGAAACAGCAGTTTTTATATATTTTAAAATGAAAACCCATTTTATCTTTCACGATCATCGATCAATCGTACTTTTCCTGTGCCCTTCTTCCCATCATACATAAGTACATATAATACTCGATAACAAATGAATTCTAATTAAAAGTAAAACGAAAAGTTAATAAGAAAATTTTGTTGGAAAAAAGAAAAACTGAAAACTCATTAGAGAGTCGTCGGCACTTGAAATATGCCATCAGCCATCGACAATTGCAGGTGTAAGCAATATTTCAATGTGCGTAGAGTTTTGTTTGTCCCCCGCCCTTCTTTCCCTTTGCACCCCCTTTAATCTTAGCCCTTGCAGCCTCTGCCATCTCCACCATCTGTTTGGGTTTTGTGCTTTTTGCAAATTTATATTTTTGGTGCTTAGCTTAGTAGCAAAAGAAGGAGACCTGCAATAAATAGCCAAGAGAGTCGAGTTATTGCCCTGGCCCCCCCGCCCGTATCACCTTGGCCCGCCTCATCGTCACAAGCAAGTCTAACCTAGACTGGCCTGTTTGGGTGTATTATCTTTAGAATTTATTACCAACAAATGTTATTTCTAGAACGTTAGACACACACAGAGAAAGAGAGAGAGAGAGAGAGAGAAGGATTCACGGTTCAGCCTCTACTGTTGGCACTGCTGCCGCCTCATCAACGCCTTCATTAGGCACCCAAGTGGCTTACACACACACACACAGAAACACATACACACCCTCACTTTATCCCCCCCATTGCCCCCTTAACAACATAACGGCACAACAAGAAGCTCTTAAAAAAAACCAAGTGAAAGAGAAAAACATCATTAAATTTATGAGCATCTTTGCCGTGGCATAATTCCAACACATTGGATAGTGAAACGAAGAACCGACGAATAATAGAAACGAAGTAAAGCAAACATAATGAGAAAGAGACAGAGAGAGAGAAAGAGAAAGAGACCTTATAACATCTTCAGATCCTTCGGTTATGGTGGAAGAAAGATTCTACAGAAATATTTCTGTGATCCTGTAAAATATGCTATGATTTTTTTTTCAAAGTAAGTGAAAAGGATAAGTAGAGAAAATATATTCATTTTTGTAAGTAAACAAAAAGAAAAAAGTTGGGAAAATGTTGTAAGTTAATAATCGTGGAAACCAATGAGAAAATTTGTTTAGCAACATCAAAAATATTTATGTTAATACCAACCTTAAGTAGTTAACTAAGTGTCCGAACTGATAGACGGACATATAGGTCAAATAGATTCGGCGTTTCTAGCCAATCAATAATATATTCCTTCCTCTCTTTCTCTGACTAAAATTATACAAACCTCTAAACGGGTATTAAGGGTATTAATATGTGGCTTACTTCTTTAAATGCAATTTCATTTGATTGAATCGATTTATATTTAAACTTTTGTCTAAAAAATCATTTCATTCATCTTTATATTTCATTCTTTTATCAAAACTTGAAAATTTTATAGAAATAATTTTAAATTAGTGTGCTTACATATAAAAGCTACACAGAATTGCAATCATATGTACATACATACATATATTAAATTTCAATTTTCTTGAATTGCATTTTTGTTTTTTTTTTTTTTATACATTAAATGAGATACTCTTTAGGTAACCCCTTTAGCTTGGACATCATATGGTTCAAATGGTTTCAAAGCATTTTCGCAACCCCAAAGTATTGACAAAAAAAAAAAAAACATATATCCAAGAAGAAGAAGAAGAAGGGACAACGAAGCAGAGATATATATTCAACATAGCTTTGGTTGTGGCACTGGCTCCGGTTCTGACTCTGGCTCTTAACCCCTTTTGGCTTAACCCATGACTGACTGACAGTAGTTGACACTGGCGCCGCCTCAAAACTGTTGCATTCTTGCCATCTTCTCCTTTTCTCTCTCTCTCTATCTGTGTGTGTGTGTGTGTGTACGTTTCCGGTCTTTGACATTTACAACAGTTTGGCATGACAGATAAACGGGGGGTGCTGAAAGGGATCCTGTTGGCAGTTAGTCATAGCATGTTGACTGAATGGTAAGGTGCTCACACACACACACACACACACACAGACACATAAGCCATAATGGCGTCATAAAGATGATATCATAATTTCCTACTTTCCTTCGGTTTTTTTTTTTCTACCTTTTTTTTCTCCACTTTATGTTATTTGCTTTATTATTTATTTATTATTATTATTTTTTTTTTTTTTTGTCAACCATTTGAATTGTGGCCATCCAATGCGTCAATATTTGTCACGCACCCACACATGCTCCAATCCCAACTCCCCCGTTAGCCCCGTTACCCCTTACACCCCATTTGAAGCCCTTAATGTCTTACGTTGAGCTATGTGCAAATCGTTCCAGGAAATTTGAGCGAGCGCTGCACTTCAACTGAAAAAATTCCCCCACGAATATAAACGCAAAAACAACACTCTGACAAAATATGAATAAATTTAATTTTTGTTAAAAACAAAAACCACACTCTTCCCCCCTTTCACCCATACCCACATGCCCACAATTCGACATCCACCCATTCCATTCGACGAATAGCGTAGCAAAAAAATAACAACAATAAAAAAAACATGAACTAAACGGCGCGTGCCAACCCCAACCCCAACAACAACAACAACAACATCAGGATAGCAAAGCCCGGAAATTCATGGGAGTTTTAAGTAAAACAGCTAGAAGGAGTTGGAGGGGTTCTGCAGAGTGTTTATGCAATGCGGCATTGCAAATCAGTTTGAGAAGTGGTTGGGGTTCAGAAAGAGAAACGGAGGAAAAACTAAGAATCTATTTTGAGTGCAGGGCTAAAGCAAACTATGGGGACGAAGAACGTTCATAAATGAGAGAAGCAACACTCGGTTAGGGGGGCAAAATATATTCAAAAAGGGGAGAAATCATTAAATTTCAATAGATTTCACTTAAATGCTTTTAACTATGCTCAGTTTTACACACACACACACACACACACACACACACACATGTGTAAACAGATTACAATTACCAGGAGCTAAATTCCTTCCTCGACCATTAAGTTTACTACAATTTTTTTTATATATTTTTCTAGCAGATCAGATTAGATATATGTATGTATGAATTTTGACTGGAATCAGTTGGGGCAATTTTTATATCATCTCATAAAAATTGGATTAAAGAATTAAAGGCTTCTAAAATAATAATTTTTTAAGAGTATCTCAAGAAATTTGTTGCCTTTTTTTAGTTTTCCTTATTTGTACTCTAAATCCCTTTGCTTTCTACAGTAGCAGTTTAGTAAGCTAGTAAAAAAAAATAGATAATTTTATGATATTTTTTTTTATCACTTAAAGGTTTATTTGTATGATATCGAGATCTTGGCATCATCACTTATTACATAGGACAAAAAGCATACTTTATGCGATCCGTTCCAAATAAAATCTGCGAAAACTTTCTGCCAAAGACTGAAGACGAAAGTTGTTAGGTAAAAGATTGAGGGCTTTATATTGTTAAATTTATGTAATGTATTTAGTCTCCAAAATGTGTAAATATTTTTAAATTAAAAACTATTTATGTTTGTTCTTTTTTTTCTAAGCAAACCCGCTTAGATAAATTTCAAATATACAGAATTTGGCACTCCTATTCAAAATATAAAATTTTCTCAGCATTGAGAAAATGCTATAATTGTAACTAAAAATTTTCTTCATTCAAAAAGTTGTAAAATCAAAGCAGCTTGTTTTTTTCAAGTACCCTAATATCAAAAATATATATACATACCTCAAAGCTAATATAAATGTGAAGGAGAAGAAAGTGATATTTTAAAAACCTCTCTTTCTTTTTTTTTTGAATGCTTTAAATCTTTGCAAATGAATTAATCAATTCGGTAGCTTGGGTTTTATTTAATGCCTTTTGAGAAATTGAGATTTGATGTGTTTATAATTTTAATGTGTTAACATTTAACACTCAAATCCAAGTTTCTTTTCCCTCCTCACTAATCAGCCATCGAGTTGGGTCTGTCTGTGTGTGTGTGTGCGCGTGGCTCCATCTAGAGTCGAGAAGCGTATTTAATTTCATGCCATTTTCTTTGGGGAGTTGATAAAATTGTATTTATTTGCGCGTTTAATTTCATTTACTTGCCCATTTTATTATTATTTTATTTCGATCAAAAGAAAATTGACATGAAATCAAATGAGGGAAATATTTTATGATATGCCACACCCCCAATCCACAGCCACACAAACACACACACAAACACACACACATACCCACACACCAGGCACCCATTAAAACGAAAGAAGGAAAATGCAAGAAGCATAAGAACGAAGCAAAACAATATTTATGCATTGCTCTGACTTTTTGAGTTGGACGAGCGTAATGGAAATGGAAATCAAATCAGAGAAAGAGCCAGCAAAAAATAATATAGGAAAGAAAAAAACGAAATATGAACAAAATTAAAAAGCCATGAAACAACAAACCAGTAAGAGTAAACAATAAGGCGCCACAGAACAAAAACAACGCCAAACAGGACCAAGGACCATTTGGTTTGGAGGGGTAATAAAGAAGGGGAAGCGAACGGAACCGAACCCAAAGGACAACAATAAATGTCCAAATGGATTCAAGTCATTCAGGCGAGGCAAATGTTTAAATTAAATTCAAGCAAAGAGCTTCTGGTCCCCCCCCTCCCCCCTGCCACTCTACACGAAACCAGAATAAAAGAAGAAGGTGGCACACGATTTCAAGAAACTTTAACTTCAACCAATGGCACAAACAATTCAAGTCAATTAGTTCATAAAAGTATTTCTGAAACAGCAAATGCAGTGAATATTACAGAATCTGTTTTGAATTTTAAATAACTTTGAATTTGATGAGACGTTAGAAAGAGCGATGGCTCGATATTCTTACAAGTTTGTTGGAGTCAATCTCAAGGTCTTTAAAAAAATCACAAGAAATAGTTTTCCCCAAGAGGAAAAAATTGGGGAATACCTTCTAACAATTTTTTAATTGAACTTTTCCTATATAGGCATAAAACGATCTTACAATTAGTTACAATTCTATTACCGAATAATATTCAAATCCAAAATGTTTTACAATTCTGTCATACTTCTGTATAAATTAAGTATTTCAAAATGTGAAATCCTGCAGAGTTGACTTTTTCTTTTTGCCTTTATCGTATTCTTTTAGTATTTATATTGTTGTCGTTTGCTGATATTTTCATTAAATGCAGGAAAACTGCACATTTCTCACATTTGCTACAAGAGTTTTCATCTTCGCGACAAGGCAAACCCGCCCCCACACCCTCCCCCCTCCCTTTCTTGGCGCTCAGCTCCAACGCATGCCATTTGCCATATTTCAATTGCATTTTAATTCATTTGTGTGTATGTGAGGAGTGTGACAGCAAAAAGTGTTGTGCGGAGGGGGGAATGGGATTCCAGTGGGATTCCCTTCTTCATCCTTCTACTTGAAACTATTTTTAGTTCCTTTTTTTATAACCCTTTGACTCAGACACTTTTCATGGGACAAAAATTTGCTAAGGCTGCTTCCTTACCCAACAACAAACCATCTTGGAGTATCAGTCAAGACGAAGACAGAGGAAAAGTGCAACAGGGAAGTAGTAAATACATTACCGAGAATGAAAACTTTAAAAGATTTTAAGGGATTCTAATGGAAAAGGTGTCGGTCACTGTGACTATGAAATGCTTTTAAGAATTTTATTATTTAATTAGATGTATATACCGACAATTGGTACTGAAATCATTTGATTTGTGAAATAAAGGGAAACTTTGCCTGTTAAATCGCTGAATTAAAAATATAAATGGACTTTTTGTTTAACTGATACGCTAAATTTGATTAAAGAGTAAGTTGTTTCCAATTATTTATAAAGACAATGGCCTGATCAATGTTTTTCTATTTTATTTTCAAAGGAAAAGAACTTAAATATGTGATACGCTTCTTCTTATGTCATGGGAAGCTTTAAAACCTAAAGATAATTCTAATAGATATTCCGCATTAAGAAATTAGGCATGGATTTTAGAATCTGAGGAACCACAACATTTTCTAATACTTTTTTACGATTACTACCTGTTTGAAATTTAGGTCTCAATCCTCAAAAAGAAGATTATTTCAAAGGCAACACAAAAAGGTGAGCAGGTTCGCCATGCTATATATTGAAAGCTAAAACTAGTTGAGAATTGCAACTAAAGGAGGCCAAAGAGAGAGTACATATTTTTGTCTGGAGCCTTTATATTTTTCAAGTCGAATAACTCTCTAGAGAAGAGATCTCATAATCGTTGGGGAACAATTAGACGAGTTTTTAGAGCATTTAGAATTAATATTGGTGTTCTCTCTAGAGAAACAGAAAAAAATAAAACTAAAGCGAGAGACTGCTAATTTAAATAATTGAAATTGAAGTGCAAACATTTTACAGCATTCATTCTATTCATACTTACCTATCATTTAAAGCTTCAACGCGCTTTTCCTTGGCTAATTGGAATTTCAAATGTTGGATAGTAGATGCGGCATTCAGGGGAAACGGTGGCTGGGCGATTGAACTTTCTGTGTAAGCTGAGACACGCCCATAATTCCTGCTGCTGGTGGTGTTAAACGCCCACAATTTGTTCGCTCATCTTTTTCTTTTTCTTGTTTTTTTTGTTGCTATTTCTGCTTCTTCTGGCAAAGTCTAATTAAACGTGAAAAGCCTTGACCTTTGAACTATCTGCGTTTGCTTCTTAGTTACCCCTGTTTCATTCCCTATTCCTATCGTCTCTCTCTCTCTCTCACTCTCTGTGTGGTGCGGGGAGGTGGCTAGCTACCCACACCCGATACGCCTTCTCCATTCAAGCGAAATCGAAGACAGGAAGTGAAATATTTGCGTTGACATTGGCGTCGGCAATGTGTTTCTACTACATGTGTTTTCTACTTGAACAACAGCGTTTCATCTGCTTTCATCACGCGAAGGCACGCGAATGGTGTACAGTGGTGTGGGGTGGGGAGGGGGGAATGGGGGGAAATCTTTGTTATTGTTATTGCTCTTGTGTTGTTGTAGTTGTAACAATTGTTGAAAACGCAATTTCAACAAGACAGAAGAGTGAAGGCAGGGAACAGGGGAAAGGAGAGACCTCTTGACTCCCTTGAATTGTATTTCATCTGGAGTGTGAATCATTTCCGTTTGAATTTGGTTCATTGCATGATTTTCACATTAAACGAACACAAAAAAACACAGACGAGGCACCAAGGGAAAAAGAGGACTCTCTCCCTATCTCTCTCTCTCTCTGAAAGATGTTGGTCTCCTTGGACTTTTTCTCTTACTTCATTGCCTTCTCATTCAACTCCAACTCCTTTTGCTACTATTTCTCCCCTTCTTGCTGGTTCTTGCTTGGCTGCCTTTCGTCTTGAGACGACCTCTCCCTTTTCTAAGCGCAAATATTGACGTATGTATGCCCTCTGCCCTACCTTTCCCTTTTTCGCACCATTCCCCACTATTCCAAACAATAAGAGGGGCGGGGGGAACACTGAAAAGTTGGTAGCGAGGGTTGCGGGGTATTGCCAAGACATCATGAGGGCTTCCACTCTTTGTTTCTATTGATATGGTTTTCTTCCTATTGTCTGCTTTGTTGTTTGCTTATTTCATTTTCAGCAATTGTTATATGATACCCTGTAAAAGCCAAACGTATATAATTTCTCCCCTGTCATGACTTTTTTCCACTCTTCCCCGAGACTAATTAAGTTCTAACCTTTTTGAAAATTGCAAATGCATTCAGTTAAAAATAAACTCATTTCGTTTGCTTATATAAAGACAAGTATAAATAAAATCCATTAACAATTAATGGAAAGGTACTAAAGTACTTAGTAAAGTATTCTTTTGCTATGAATCCTTCAGGAAACAATCTTTGGCATCCTTTCATTGTAATTTTAATAGACTTATTCTAAAGAAATAAGACATTAAGAATATTAAACGGTTTTTCTTCTTTATTTAAAATTGTTTTTGTATAGTTTTTGGAAATAATATAATATAAATTGAAAATTAAATAGTTTATTCTTAATAAAATAATATCAATAATATTGAAATGAGCAAAAAGGTCAAAAAGAACTTCTTGGCAAATGTTTAATAACTCTATTCTGATAGAAGTAGCAGCATTTAAAATGCAATTCCTATTAAATAAATATGCCTACCTTTAAGAGGGTATTTTAAGTGACTTTCATATATGCATGTACATTTAACATTAAAATTAAAGTGTATAAAATAGAAGGCATAAATGAAATGCGTAGATTTCTTCCACTGAGAGCTTTTTCTTTTAATTTCAAGTTTTCGCTTGAACGAACGGTTTGAACAGAGCAAATAAGTAATATATAGTAATTGGCCTGCTCGGCTGCCAGAACGGAAACGGAAACGCTCATCATGATGACCCCCGACCCTATGGTAGCTACCACATCACACGCTCACTCAATGGTCTTCTCTATAAAAGTATCAACGTCAAAACTCAATTTTCAAACAATAACACAAACAAAGAACCATAAAAAAAATACAAAAAAAAAACCAACAACAATAACAGCAGCAGCTAACCCAAAAAGAAATAAAACAGGCGCTAAACACAAGTTTAATATTTAAAATCTTCTATTGAAACAACAACAACGAAAACCAAAAAAAAAAAAAAAAAAAAACAGAAAAAAAGAAAATAAAAAGTCATTGTAAAAAAACGAAAATGAGTGCCGAAATTGGAATTAGAAAAAGCAAGAGCAAGAGACGTTTGGGGGGGGAAATGAATATGGAGTAAAGGAATAGTGGAACGGGAAAACGGAAGTACCAGGCCCTACGGATTTACGTTATTGTTAAAAAATTAAGCCAATGTTTCTATCCCAGTACAGTGTGCTGAAAGCAAAAACTATTTACACAAATTAAGATAATAAAAGTTATTAAATGGCTATAGAAAATCAAATAAATATGCATACCTAATTTAGGAACAAAATTCTCCAAAAACAGTTGCCATTCTCTATAATCTTATATAATCACTTGATATTGGAAGACATTTTGCAGTTTATAAAATTTGATACATTAAGTAACTTCTTGCAAAGGATTATTTTGAATTTTGACTTGCATTTTTTTCTACATCTGTTCCACTGTGCAGAGCGGAACTGGAAGGCGGCGCTATCCTACTCTCCACCCACTGCCAAACTCAGCTGTCAACGACGCGTTCAGCCGCCACTATCAACAACAGCAGCAGCATCAACTACAACAACTACAACAACAACAACAACTGCAATCATAACAACACTAAAGAGCCAGAACATAAACAAAAGCAACAAGAAAACTCGTAAAAATCTTTACCCTCCAGCCTCCCTGACGATGATGATGATGATGAAGCAAACGAAAATGCAAACTCGAAAAATGTTCACAAAAATTTTTTAAAACTGAAGTGCAGCAATTAGAGCAAGCTGTCAACTTCCACCATACCTAACCGACCACTTTTGAAACATCTGATTTTTTTTTAGACATGGGCGAGGTGGAAATCTTAAATTAATGAAAGGGGTAAATTAGTGAAAATCTTCCACTTTCTCATGGGTTTTAATGTTGGTTCAGAGCAAAATCTTTACGGCCCTGGATCCCTTTTTGAGAGATGTGACACCCACACAATTACATAGCAAATACTCATACACTAAATACAGAAAAAGAAACTCGTTTCCCGTCCTTGTGATCTCGCTTATGCGGAAATAACTTCAACACTTGAGGACCTACAGTGAATCATCGCTAAGGTCTATAGTCTTGTTTCATTTAGATCACATTTCATCTCTTGACGAAAGTTGAGAGAATTTCCAGATCACTTAATCTCAGTTAGGCGAATGATTTTATATTCAAGTTAAGCTCAGATTAGTTAGTTGCTAAAACAAAATTTTTGACTATATTTGCAATTAAGAACATTTAAAAGCTTTTCTTGTGCCATCGATATATTGCATTCTGCCACCCATACACACACACACACACACACACTTCATCTGGCTCATCGTTTTGGCTCATTGGCATTTGAAGCGTCTCGTGTTTCCGTCCGTCTCCATCTTCATCTTCATCTTAGTTCCCCATATGAGAGGCCCTAAGTAAGTAATCCCCTGTTCCAGGAAAAATGCACATAAATTCGTTTTGTTTCCCGTTGCTCGTTGCTTTTGCTTTTTAGGTGATCCACAGACACGTGTCCTCAACACACTCACTCACTCACTCACTCGTCTCTGTGTCCATGTCTATGTCTACCGGAGACCCTATCCTATACATTCTCATTCATTCAACGCTTCATTGCTGTGGTAATTGCTTCCAAATGCTTAAATGCTTTCATTGTTGCTCTAGCCTCTCCATCTCCTTCTCCCTTTGCCGCTCCCTCTCCCTTTTTAGTCTCATCCATCGTTTTCTATTTCAAAGCATTGCATTTTCCTTCGCCTCCTATCGTCGGAATGGTCTTTCCTCTGGGTTTTCCCAGTATGTCCAACATGTGTCGTCGTCCATTGATTTGTGTTGTTGATGGGCACAAGACGATGAAACAGCAGGCAGATGAGATGAGATGAAATTGCCGTTTACCGCTGCCGCTGCCGCTGCCGCTCACCATTGACATTTGTCTGTCACAATTTAAAAACAACAGTCAGCCATTTAAATGACGGGCCTCGACTATGGGTTACTCTCTTAGCTTAATCGAAGATTTATTTCTCAATTCTAGATGCATTATCCACTCTCTAAGCCTAATATACCCAATCCCCGATTTCCCATGGGTATGGGGCTACTAAAAGAAATCTAAGATTCTCTCTTCTGAAGGGGGGCGTCGGTTTGTTGTTCTATTTTGTATTAGGAGGCGTTGCACGTACATTTTTTTTTTTTGGTTTTTTGTTTTTTGTAGCTTTTGGTGCTGTTTTTTTTGTGTTGTTTGTTGGTATGCAAACAATTTGCACTAAGCCAAGGGGGTGATGATGGAGTTGGGTTAGGGGCAGGGATGGGAAATTGGAGGAGCTTTACATTCTGGGGCATTCTCGGGTTTGCTCGTTTTAATTATGAGACAGGCCTTTCTTATGTTATTGTTGTTTGCCGTTAATTATGCTTCATTCGTTCGTTCGTTCTTTTCTTTGGTCTGTTTTCTCTTCACATTTTTATTTTTTTTTGCATGCGCATTTTATTTAAATTTTTTAACCTCATTCCCAATCAAGCAATATCATCAACAACTCGAGATTTTTTTTCTTTCTCTTTTTCTTTACTGCATTGTCGATACAAGTTGTGCTTTAACTTGAAGAGCCCATCCCATTGTCATCGTCAGCTGCTTCTTCTACAGAGTCAAGGCCCAAAAGAAGGTGATCAATTCAAGTTCTTCTTCTTCTTCTCTTTTTATTCACTAAATTGCTTTAGTATTTCAACAGAAAATTAATACAGGTAAATCTCTTATAACACAATATTCCAAGATGCAATTCCCTTCTTATCCCTTACATATAATTTGCCAGAAGTATGCGATTTCAACTTAATAAAGTATGTATATATTTAGTAGAATTTCTACTCCCTCAATTTAAATACTACTGACATTTTTTTAAAGCTTTTTAATACGCAATATAGTTGAGGGCAGAAATTTTTTTAATTTAGACAAATATATACGTATATATTAAATGCTAATTTAAATCTTTATTGGAGTTGGTTTAGTTTCATATGTTTTTTTTTTTAGATTTTATTTTATTTTGTTTTATGTTGTTTAAATAAAAATATCGGTATTAATTTATGTTGTAAAAGTGACTAAAATAAAGTGGAAAAACATCTTAAATAAAACATAGAAAACCATTCAACCATTCAATTACAAGTCTCCCTTTTTGCAGAAACCTATTAATCGCGTTTTAGGAAGAGATTAACTATACTTGAACATTTGCTAATACGACTACTATTATTAACTCATCCAAGACTATTTAAAATTTGTATTTAAAATCAATAAATTTTCAGCCTAAAAGTAATTGGCAAAATAAATTACTCTAAACAAAAAGCATAAAACTAATTATACCTGACCAATTAAAAATGTATAAAGTTTGCTTACATTTTTTATGATATTTGCAAATTAATTATTTACTTAGGGAGGGAAAGAAATTGAAATAGTTTACTAAAGGCTTCTCAGCTGGTGATTTATTAATGGGAATAATTATTTTTTTTGCTAACCATTGTGCCAATTTCAGCAATTGAATGCGTTTTTTTTTTTCTCACCTCACCTCGATCACCTCGACAACGACTAAGAAGAAGAAGACGACGACGACGACTCATTCCCAACAGAAACGTGTGATCGGGCGCCAAAAAGGGAACAAGCTATATGCATATAGAGCCATATATGTATGTATGTATGTATGCAAGTACATATGTAGGCCAAGCGTTGGATGCTGCTGTCACTTCCGGCTGGCTGCTTTCTTTAGCTTCCTCTTTTCTTTGCGACCAATATGCATCTGTTGGCCACCAATCAATGGGAAGTGTATGTGTGTGTGTGTGTGTGTGTTGGTATTTAATGTGATGGCTAATTTATACCTCCCAAAAAAAAAAAAAAGAAGCAACAACAACAGCAAAAGTAGAAGTAGAAAAAGATATAATATCACTTAAGCTGCCCATGGATATTTATAAACTGCTTGTCGGAGGGGTCGTCCGACCAAGCGAGAATAAGCGACCGAACCGACACACACACAGCCTGTTAAGATTCGTTTTCGGTTGTCTGTTATCCTGCGTTAACAGCGCAGGCAAACGACAACGACAACGACAACGACCAACGACCTGGTTTCTGATTACGAGACAGACAAAGAGAGCAATTCGCCCAAGAGCAAGCGAGAGATGATGCCTTATTCGGCTCATTGGTTTTTAGTCCACACACACTCTCCATGTCTGTGTGTGTGTGTGTGTGTATGATGGAGGACGGTGTGACGGTTGCACTTCGTTATTTTTAGCAGAAGGCACGCGACGATATAGCGGCAACAACGACGACGACAACAACAACAGCAACAGCGACAACGGACAACATTCTCATTGCACTTGGGAACAGTTTAGTACTGCTCACTAGTCTCTCACGTTCGCTCTCTCTCTCTCTCTCTCTCTCCTCGTCTCGCTGTCACATACATTTTATCTCCATCTCTATCCGGCACTGTTAACGCCAACTGCGCTGCTTTCAGCCAACAGTTGTCGTTGTTTGGCGTCACTTGGCGTCGTCGCTTGGCATCGTTTGGCGTCGTCGGTGATTTCCCGTATTGAAACAAGTTTTTAGTACGTGTTCCGCCGTGTTAGCAAACAGTCATCGTCGTCGTTGCTGTCGCCGTTGTCGTTGCCCAGGCCCCCCAATATCAACCAACAAACTAAACACTTAAACACTTTTCCGTTTGGCCTAACACACAATCGCAGTACCAGCAGCAGCAGCAACAACAACAACAACAAAAACATCAAAAACACCAAAAGTAAAAACAAAAGACTCAAAACAAAAAAAAAATTAAACTAAACTTAAAAAAAAAAACATAAAAAAAATTAACCCAATTTCAATAAATAAATACAAAAAATATATATCTATGTATATATTAAATAACTAAAATTATTGCAAATATTTGGCAAGAATTTTTGTAAAATTTTTTTCAAGTGTCCAAGAGGTGCAGACAATCTCAGCCCCCCCTCCCTCCCCTTTTGCCATCTAATCCACCGCACACACAAAAGAAAAGCCAAAAATGTTGCCCTAGGTTGAAAACCCACACAAAAAAAAGTAAAAGAAATATATATATTAAATTAAATCAAGTGAAAAGTGCTAACTATATGTACAAGTAAATTATGTATATATACATATATACAAATTGGTATATGTATATTTTGTTATTGTAATTATAATTTTTTTTTTTTTTGTTTGTTTGTTTGTTTGTTAATTTTATTTAACTGTGCGTGTGTATGCAGAGAGCTTCCTGTGCAACCGGTCTTTAAGCACCTGCAAATCAACATCAACAACAACAACAACAGCAACGAAAGTTAAGCATCTTGTCTCAAGACACAAAAGTGTGGGGGGCGGGAGGAAAAACCCCAAGTTGAAGAGAGAAAGAGAAACCCGTTTTCGGTAGCTCAAGAGCCGCAAACAACACAGCCTCCTGATATTTCTCCAGCTACTGCTGCTGCTCCTGGCTCCTCCTGCAATTCCATCATCGTCATCATCATCTTCAACTACGTCTACGTCGTTGTCGTTGTCGTTGCCGTTGCCGTCGTCTTCATATCCTGAGCTACAAGGCCATTTTTTGCGAAAATTTTTTGTTGCCTGCGCCTTCCCTTTTTGGACCGACAGTTCTTGAAGCTTTTCGCTTTGTATATGGACAATTTTCTTTATGGTAAGTTATTTATTTTGTTTGCCAAACTAAACAACAATTTCTATTTCTCATCTTTTGGCGCTGTGGGAAAGTATGCTATGATTTTTTTCTTTCGACTCCTGTTTGCAAGTGAGTGTTTACCAGGCATTTAGTGTGTATGTTTATGTGTGTATGTGTGTGTAGTCAGAAAACAGCATTTGACACACAAATCTCTGTCAATCATGAAAAGATTGCAACTACTATATACATATATAGATATGTGTGTGTGTGTGTGTGTGTGTGTGTGTCGTCGACTAATTAGTTGTCACAAAGTTTATTCAAAATGAGATATGGAAAAGATTTCAATTTTCTATTTTTTTCCCCCATCATTTTCTGCAAACTAAATATGGCGGCAAAATTTATGATTAAATTAAAGTTAAATCACAAATGTAAATTAGTTAATATTTTTCAATGGACGCAAAACTTTTCAAAGTCAAAATATACTTTTAATAACAAATGTCACTTTAAGCATAAAATATTTAGGCCAAAAAGTAGTAAAGACATTTGCCCTAAAATTTAAATCATTTTTAAAGTTCAAAGACAAAATACATATACATACATATAGAAAGGAATGGCAAAAGTCTAAAACATATAAATAACAAAAATAAATGTTCTTTTGCTAAATCTTTTGGCGAACTTTCATCGTTTGGTTCTTAAAAATACATTTGGCTTTACTTATTGAATGAGACTTATAAAAGAAAAGCATTAACAAAAAATATTTGCAAGCAAGCTTTAAGCTAAATTTCTTTAGCAAATTTATACAACTGACTTCTAGATTTATAATACATATGTATTTACCTTTAGATAAAACAGATTTAAATTGCAACAACTAGGTAAATTGAATTTAAATTGCTTCACAATGGAAAACTAAAAAACGAAAATGTTTGTTAACGTCTTTAAATTTTATTTTGAGTTGTTGTGCAAATTCTACAACGAATTGCTAATTGAAAGATGAAAAGAAAGAATTTCAATTAAATCACATAAAATTTGCAACTCTATTCATTTGGAAAACGAAAATATTGATGAAATTAAGCTTCAATAGTTTGACAAGTGGGAGTGAGAGAGAATGCGTGTGGAATATAATATATGTATGTATGTATGTATATGTATATGTAATCGAAGAACAAATGTTGAGCAAATATTTGACCTTGGCACTTTTGCTTACTTTTTCCCTAAAATTGTATTTATAAACAGCGCAGAAAAAAAAAAGAAAAAAAGAAGCAACCAAAAAAAAAGTTTGCTGCATAAAACTGAATTACCGGAAATTGGCCAACAAAATAAAAATAACAAAACATAAAATAGAAATAAACGGCAATGCGAAAAAAGCGAACAACAAGTAAAAGAAGACGAAGTAAAAGTTTTTACCTACTTTATATCCTACATTTTTGCCACTTCTGCTACCAACATTCTCGGCCCTCGACTCTGCACTCCATGCTGCCTTTCCTTTCCTTGCTGCTGCGGCTGCTGCTGCAAAGGAAAAACTAGCGCAAAAACTTTTGTCAAAGTGTAAGAATGAGAAAGGGCCATAACAATGAAAGTTAACAAACGACCCAAACAAAAGAGAGAGAGAGAGAAAAAAAAAAGAAAACAGGGTCTTGACATTAGTCCAAATGCTAAAATCAAGTCAAAATGAAAAGGTACATTTATTTTGATTTCGTTTACAGTGTTATTTGGTATCTTTACCATATTCGGCCTACCCCTTAGCCGCCCAAAAAAGTATGCTTCATTTTTTTTGTTTTTGTGCTGCACAAGAGCAATCATTTATTATGATTATCTTGCAGTTGTTTGTATTTATTTCTAATTGACACGAAAATTAAATGGCATAATTTTATTTTGCAGTAACCCTAACACACATACACACACACACACACACGCTAACTTTATCCTGTTGAGATTAGAAAACTTTATCTTTCTTTTCTTGTTCGCCATCAAGTTTTGAAAAAAGTTTTTTCCCGGTCAAACGAAAGTTGCGGCAAAAAGGTAAAATTCTCCTGGGTAATTTAGATGCAATGATAATGTCATTTCTAATCAAAATCTGTCAGTTATTAAATGAAAATTTCCTAAATTGAACTTGGCCTTTAATTATTTATGAATAGCTCCTGACATTTACTTTACATCTTTTCCGATCAATCGGTCGAGTGTAGACCATTTTCTGCAATCATTGTTACTTTTTTTTACCATTTACCACTTCCTCTTCAGGCCAGTTTACTTTTATCAATAAAATTTTATGAAATATCTGTAAATTATATGGCTTAAAGTGTTTATTTTATAGAAAGATTGTGGTTTAATAATTTTAATATTGAGTTTTAAGATCTTCTTCATTTAAAGAAATGCAGGAGAAAAATATGAAATTTTTGTTGGGCTTTAAGATATGTTTTTTGTGTGTTTTTTTTTTTCATTCTTTTTGTTACTTAACATAACTTAAGGGGCAGCGAATTCTTTTTTAGTATTATTATTATTATTTTGATTCCTATTCTTGCTTTTTGGACTCTGCTTTCCTGCATTCGAATGACCTACTCATATACACAGAGGCACAATTCACACACACACACACACACACATTCTACTGCTTAATAATTCAATTCATAGGCCCAAGTCACAATCGCAGGTCACGAATACAAATGAAGAAGAGACTCTTCTTTTGGCTTTTATCCCACGGCCAAAGTGACTCTCCTCTTCTCACCCTGTCCAACCTCACGTCCCTCTCTGACCTATTAGCCTGAGCGGGAAACTGCAAGAGAGCTTGAATGAGGCCCAAGAAAAGAAGAAGATGAAGTGAAAGCCTGGCCTGTTCTAGCCTTGTCCATTCACTTTGCCTACCTGTAAAAATGACGCCTGGCCACGCCCCGCCAAAAAAAAAAAAAAAAAAACGAAGAGAAATACGCACACACAGAACTGAAGCAAACAAAATTTTCGTTGGCTTTTATGTTTTCAGTTCCTGTCTTCGTCCTCCAAACTTCCATCACTCTATTGCCCCCTCCCTTTCCTCTTATTCGCCATTCCCATTCCCATTCCCATTCCCATTCCTGTTCGTTGTTGTTTGCCTTCATTTGCATATAAAATTTTTATGTTGCGCCCGAAAGCGTTTATTTGCTTTTGCTTTGGCCCAGAACCAGAGACACGCCTCCACCTCCGATCCCGGCCCCTTCTTAGGTCCAACCAAACGCCCACCACTCAACTACTATGCGTTTTGGCCGGCATTCGGTTAGTTTTGATGAAGCTTGCGGTCATGTCTAATACAAATAAACGCGCCAAAAACACAAAATACAGCCCAGACGAAAGAGCCAGAGAGAGAGAGAGAGAGAGAGAGAAAAAAAATGAGAGAACGGTCGAAATTCACATACAAGACACACTTACACATGCATACGCACACACACACACACGCATACTTCAACATTCGTTTGATGTACCATCAACAGGGCAAAAGGCAAATGGCAATGGCAATGGCAAAGGCATTTTACTTTTTCTTTGTTTCTTCTTCAGCTTTTGTGTTTTATTCTTCGAGCTCTTTTACTCTCTCTCTCTCTCTCTGAGTCTTTCACTCATGTTTTATTTTGTTCACATTATGGCAAATAAAATGTGGACACAAAAATAAGAAGAAGAAAAAAAATATATAATAAAACGTAAATATATGTATAAAGAAAATACCCAAAAAGCAGAGAGAAGAATTCGTTGAAATGAAAATTTAACATAAATTCAATTTAGTTTCTTTTCCGAAAATCAAAGCTGTAAAAATCGACAAGGAAATAAATATATACATACATACATACATATATCCCGAATATGTTGCTTATGTGTGAGCGCGCTTTAAAGTATGCTATAGAAATGTATTTTTAAAGTAAATAACTGCTAAAACAACTGTTTCTAGCCAAAAGCAAGATCGACTCTTAATATACCTTACAGAAATAAAGTTCTAACTATTTGAAGAAGTAATAGATGGAAATGACAAAAATTACATAGGATTTGTTTTTAAAGAAATTTCATAACACTTAAAAACTCTCAATATTCTATAAATTGTTTAGCATTTTAATGAACTATAATTATATAAAATAGATTATATAATAATCTATATAAAAATTATTTTAAAAAGCTATCTATATGTCTATGATAAGGCTGAGTAAATTAAAATTTCATATTGTTGATACGAAAAAGAAAGGATAAGAGAGAGAGAGAGAGAGAGAAATAAATCTCTTTAGGTAATTTTCCTTTGGCGAATATTTTTAGTAAGTATATTTACTTTAAAAGTAAAATGCTACAACTATTTATTTGTTTTGTTGTGTTGTGTTTTTTCTGCGGTTCTGTTGGCAGCTGCTGTTAATAAGCAACAACAGGAAGTGGAAAACTGTCCTTCCCCCCTCTCAGCTGCCCTCATTCACCTGCTGCTTGCTGTTGTCTCTAAAGCATTCGCTTAATATTTTACAGCAATAAAAATTCTCTATTATTATAAATATTTAACAATTGTGACAATTGTTGTTCCCGAGGCAACTCATTGTCCAGCAACCGTTTTTGTTGCACACGTTGCACGTTGCATCTACCATGTATGTGTGTGTGTGTGTGTGTGTGTATCTCTCTGTGTATCCTGTGTTCTCAGAAACAACGGCTGCAATATTCACACGCTCGTTTGGTTTTTACAAAACAAAGAGTGAAACACAGAGAAAGGGAGAGAGAGAGAGAGAAATACATATAGTTTTAAATCTGTTTATATCGTGTAAAGTTTAAATTCATAATAAAATATATGCAAAAGTTTGTTTACCCTTAAGGGTGAACAAAAAAAAAAAAATACGCCTTCTGCTCTTAATCATTTCCATAATATCGATTACTGCTGGCCAATTTGCTACCAACTTTACCCACTTTTGCTTTAAATTTGAATGAACGAATAATTACGAGTACATGACTATGAATATGTCTATGGAAAAGCAACTAAAAATACTCATCCACTTGCACATTCTAAACAAACAAGCACAAGAAACATAGCAAAAGAAAACTCAACTCAACATAAATTCCAAAAAAGCAAAAAGAAAACCAAGACAAAAAGAAAACCCCAAAATAAATTCTAAGAATTGGCTGCAGAATTCAAATAATTTTATGGCATATTTAAGTGTCTGCATAATTTGCTTTTGGCTTTCCAGTTGCAAAAAAGGTCAGGCATGAGGAATGTGTTTGTGAATGTATGGGTATGTGGCTGTGGTTGTATTTGTGTGTATGTGTGTGTGTGTGCCAATATTAGGGATGAGCAAGTCAAGACAAAAACACAAAAAAGAGCACCCAAAAAGGATTACAAAAATTTACATTTCTCTTTGCTTTTTTTTCAGCATTTGCATTTGCATTATAATCAGTAATTTTGTTGAATTGAATGAGACCACCGATATATAGGTATATACTACATATATTCCCATATGGGTTATGCTTAAAGGGTTTAACTACTTGTTTAGTCTTTAATGAAAAATACATGCTACAAAATAGAGTTAATTAAAGACCCATCATTCAGTTTAATCAATTTTTGTAAACTTTTGAATAGTTATAATTAATTTTTAAAATTTCACTGTCTTAGATTAATATTTTCTTTGAAATAATAGTTTGTTTCTATTTTCATTTGGTTTACAAAATATTTGAAATCTAGGGAATAATTTTCAATACCAATTGAAAACAAAAGATTTCTTTGATAGATTATGCCTTGATTGTTGAATAAATCTGTTTTTAATAGTCTTTTGAGGGCAACCAGAAAAATATGATATAAACCATATGCATATGGGAAAATTGTCTGTATATAGTAGATGGTAAAAAAAAAAATATATTTTTTTTTTAAATTGTAACGTTCCGTTGGATTTGCAAGCAACCATCCGTATGGCTTTTGCGGTTACTTGAATCCTCTATTCTATTCTACGCTAACACATTACATTTTTCTCTATGCCTGTGGGCCTTAACTGCGACTACTGGCATTCCCACTATGCCCCCCTTTCTCTATCTCTATCTCTGTATCTTATTGTGTGTGTGTGTGTGTGTGTGAGGGAGAGAGAAAGTGTGCACATGACATAGACTACAAAAGGTTCAACTGACTGTAAAACGCTTAAATTGATTTAAATGCAAAGACTCGGCCTGGACCCCAAGAGTCCGGCCTGAATGAATGAATGAGTTGAGTTGAGTTGAGTTTCAGTTTGAGTAAGTGATTGGACTTCTATGTGTGTGTTTGTGTGTGTGTGTGTGTGTGTGTGTGTGTGTGTGTGTCTGTGTTCTTACCGTTTGCTTTTGAGGGTCGAAAAGGTGGAAACCAGATTTTTAACTGACTCTTGAGGCAGTTTTAACCAAAAGGAACAAAAAAAAAGAAAAGCAAATGTGAAAAGCAAAAAGCAAAGAAATGACTACAAAGAGTTAAGTAGGAAAAAGGTTAAATGTCTCTTTGCCATGTCCTGTTATAATTTTAATCAAAACTTAAAACAAATTTACTTTTAAATAGTTAGTTGGTTAGTTTTTGCAAGAATGAAAAAGTTTTTCACGTCTCAATGAGGACGATAAAACTGTCTCCCGAAACTTTGCTCTCTCTTTCCTTAATTTATATCTAAATGATTTTTATTTTGCTCGTTGTTTTATTTCGGTAAATTGAATTTCAGCCTAGCCTAAATTAGGGGGTTGGGAGGGTTTTTTGGACAAACTGAATTGTAATTATGCGTATTTAACTGATGACAATTAATAATATGCACTAAATTCCATATTGACTGCCTGATGCATTGAAGAATTGATGGCCAAAAAACAAAAATGAGAGAACGGCGGGACGAATAAAAGGGACAACAAATTGAAAACCCAATAAAACACTCAATTTATTTAAATTGCATGTGATTGACACAATTGAACACACACACACACACACACACACACACACTTACATACACAATCATACACCACACAAGCGGAATGTCGAATCGTTTATTGTACACTCGTCGCTTGTCATCAAATGCAACAATAACAAAATTTTCGCTTATCCTCCACTTGAAATTTTCGTCATTGTCGCTCTGTTGCCTTGTCCTGGTCCTGTCGCTGATGCTTTCTTTTTGCTGATGCTGATTAGTTAAGCAACACACGTAATGCATGCCACAGCAAAAGGCGACCAGCAACAACAGCAACAAAGAATTGAATATGAATGTAGAAAATCAAAGAAAGTCAAACAGAAATTTACATAGCAATAGGCGAACTTTGAAATGCCCTTAATATGGCTATAACTGTTATATATTAGAGTTATCCAACTGTTATATAACTGTTTATGCTTTATTTTATCATGCGACCAATTTTGATTCATATATATAACGGTTATACCCTACGCTAACTGTTATACTATAGCACTTCGATTCCAGAATACGTCCCTTTACTTATGTCCCTAAAACTCAGTCCCTTACCTACAGTCAGTCCTAAAGAATACCTACAAAATGGTTAGCTGGCAATTATTAGAAATTAGAAAACTCACATTCAACTGTTATACAAGTTTTTATTGAAATTCTCAAACATTTTGGCCTGTTCCCAAATGAATTTGTGGGAATCGAAATGTAATATGTTCTGTTATTTCCGAATTAACTTTTTGGCCTTAGTCGATTTTTTGGGTTTTTTAACAAATGCAACACCATAAACATTTTTAGACTTAATTTTTCAGTTTGAAAACAAACGATATTCCTTTTGAAACCGATTCGTAAAACGATAACAGGCCTGATAGTTTCAATGAGTGATTAACCATAAGCTTTTTTTTTACATTTACAAACTTTTAAACTTTTCTCTCACACCATTATAATATATTTTTCTCTGGTTTTCTTTATCATTAAGATCTTGAGTGGTGGTGTCTTAGATGCGGGTAAACTTAATAGGAATCCGTGTATGCCGTTTCCAACAATTTTTGGCAGATGTCTCATCTCCTCCCTGTTGCACTCCCAAAAGTATATTGTTGGCAACGCTTTCTTAGATATTCTCGGCCCACCATTTGTCATAAAACATAACTCAGCAATTGCCCATGCCAAAAAAAAAAAAAAACCAAAATGTGAGAGAGGCCCACGTACGCCCATCAATTGTCATTTTTATCAGCGTGCCATGTCGCGTTTTTTTTTCTTCTTTTTTTTTTTGGTATTGTTTTTTATTTTTTATTTTTTTGTTCCTTTACTTTTCGCAGGGTCGCCAGGATTCGCATTATTGACGCACTGTGCTTAGTCAGCGTGACGTCGTCGTTGCCATTGGCAGCTTCGTCGTTGTCGCATTAAAATTTTAAAATGCGAGCTCAATTTTTTTTATATTTTTTTTCCCCTCGTTTTTGCCATTTTTCCCAATTCCCCAAAGTTTTTTTTTTACGCCTTCTTTGTTAAATGTGTTTGTGTGTGTGTGTGCGTCTGTATTGGTTGTGGCGCAACAATTGCCCAAGCCCAGTGAACCAAAGTGTTGCATACTTTGTAGCATCTTTAAAGCTTTAACAAAAAAGAATTTGATATTTATATTTTGCTTCATCTAGCTATAATTGTTAACGAATTTAAAGCACTTAACTCATGTAGAGTATATATGTGGGTAGTCTTCGTTTATCTTTGGAATTTAAAACTTGGTATATAAGCTTCGTAAGGGGAAAAGTTTTAAGAGAGCAAATGTTGGCTTCATAAAGTGTGTTTAAAATAGATTAAAAAAAATGTTTAATAAATAATTTTAGTGTGAGCATAAACTTGATTAATATAATACACTTTGTACTTTATATTCTTGTGGTTTCCCCATTTTAGTTTTGGAAATTAAAGAACTTCAAAGAATTTGCTGCTGTTTAGTAATTTTTTTTTTTTTTGCCTTTTTTGTGCATATTTAATTGCTGTGTTCCGGGAATCGTCTCTTCTGTGTGGGAGTTAGTTTTGTTGACTTGGGTTCTACTTAGTCGGTTTTAGTTGTTGGTTTTTCAAGCAAACACAGTGAAAAGCTTTGCCTTTATGCGGGCGGGCAATCGGGCTTTTATTTATTTGCTATTTAATTGTCTTGAAATTCAATTTAAAATTTAACATTCAAATTCGCAATTTAATATCTGTTAAAATCGAGAGATAAAAACAATTTCTACTCCTTTTGAGTTGAGTAACTATTTATAATTAGTTTAATCCCTTATGCTTTTAATTATTTAGCATTTTGAATGATTTAAATGTTATAATTCAAAGTGATTCATTAGAATTTATTCATTCAGTTGATAAATATTATTTGCCATTCAAATCATAAACAATTATCATGAGTCACAAATTGACACATGTATTCATTAACAGTCATTAAACATTTACAAAACTTATTCATTTGAATTTATTTACAAATCCATTGGACCAAGCATATTTGCTTATTCATATTTTATATTCAAACTATATTTTCTATTCATTTCACTTTAATCATTTACTTTGAAGCAATTTAAATTTTGTTTTAATTGCTTTGAGTTAAATTAATCATATTGAATTTCGAACTTTCACTAATGCCCCACACATTAACAGTTTGCACACAGACACACACACACACACACACACACGCACACACATAGCTGTGAAATATTACACTACACGCATCTAATTAATAACAAAATTTTAATCGCCCAACGATAGCCATGCCATTAGGTTACACACTTCCCCTTCCTTTACTCACTAAATGTGTGTGTGTGTGTGCGTGTATGTGTGTTATTGTGGGCGTGACTGCATTCATAAATGTTTGTTGCCTTTGGCCATTTTTGCCCTCCCCTAATGCTGATGATTATTATTGTTATTATTATTAGCGCTTGGCCCCTCCAAACACGAAAAATTTATGTGCGAAAATTTATTTGCTCAATGTCATAAATTTGCTGAAATGTGAGCATAATTTTTCATTTAAGTGGAAATTAATATTTTCAGTGTGCTCGAAAAAAAATAACAATAACATATAACAACAAAAGTTCCTTAAACTATTGATACCTTTTATAGTTATTCGATACACACAAATTTGTTCACATTAGTATTAATTAGAACTAAAGTCCGTAACTAAATATATAAGGAAGTATTTGGCTTTAAGACATCTTAATCTAGCCAAGTAAACCAATTCCATTTATATTTGGCAATAAAAAAACAGAATTATAATGAAATTAAATATTTATTATAATAATATAAATAAATACCTATAGTATATGAGTTGCAAGTTTTTAACTACAAACTTGAATTGATATTCACACATTTATGTTTTTCCACTCGTAATTCATAATTGTGGGCAGATATAGAGTGATATGGTGATGAGGGAGATGGGGTGACGGGATGGAAATTTACTACATTGTCTGCCTTTCCCACTGGAGTCATGAAAATCACAAATTTTTGGTGTGCATTTTGTTTTTGTTTTTTTTTTTTTTTTTTTTTTTGCTTTTCGTTTTCATGATAAGGCATACCAACGGCTGCCTCTCTGCTTCTCTTTGTGTTGCATCCATAAAGCGTGCGTTAGTTTTCCTGCCTCAGCATCAACATCAGCATCTGCCTCTGTCTCTGTTGCTCTACTCCTCCTTCCCCCTCTCCGTTCGCCATTCATTGCCATCTCTCAGGCTCATGATATTGCGTATACGCAATATTTCAGCTAGACACCGAAAGTAATGCAGAAGGCACGCACAGAGAGTGAGACAGAGAAGCAGAAAATGGTAAAGAGATAGTGACAAAGCGAGCGAGAAGGAGAGCGAGCAAGAGAGAGGGGCCTAGAGTAAGCCATTATGCTGGTATGTTGTTGGTATCTGTCCAGGCCTTGCCCACAATTCCATTTCTTTCCGCCTTCCCTACCACTTTCCCGCTTTTGCATTGCGTTTCTGTCTTGTCATATGATTCAATGAATTTTTCACACACGCACACCCACAAACACAAACACACCCGCACCCGCACCCACACACACACACATTGCAGCTCAGCTTGTTTTAGCCTGGGCAAACGGGGGCGTGGCACAAAATAGCCTAACAAATGTATGCAGCATGCAATAAGCTAAAGAGCTGGACGAATGAATGGGTGGCAGGCATTTCGCTTGTTACATGCGTGTTTTTTCGAGAAGTAAGCAGAGGGATCGGGAAAGGTAGTGACTACTGTGTGTGCGTGTGTGTGTGTGTGTGTGCCGGAGGAAGTTATGATTGTTTCACGAGCTGACAAATAGAGCCAACATGGCTGACCAAACGGCTGGCAGGCACACACATGTTACGTTGTCGCCGTCGTCTTGTCCCTTTTTTTCTTTTTTTTTTGGCATTTTTTCTTCTTTTTCCTTTTTGTTGGGTTTTCCTGGTTTCCGTTTTTTGAAATTGCCATGAAAATTTATGCAACTCATGGACCCAGCCTAAATGAGGAATGAGATGGAAAAAACTACTGAATATCTCTTATACATGAATCAGCCTCTTGCTGAGCGAAAGCTGGAAAATGCGACTATCTCTTGTGGTAGATCCAAAAGTAGATTGTGCAATAGTATTCGTAAACTCTTTAAAATCGCATACAATTTAGGTCTATACATTCATGAATATTACCCAATTTAACCATTATTTGCTATAAATTGATATGTAACCAAGTGAATTGTAATTAGAGCTTAAATCAAATAAAGTGTTTAAATATTTCTTTTACTTAACTCTTAAAAATGTATTCATTTATACAAAAATCATTCACAATGAATACATTCACGACATTATCCTGTAAAACATTTTGCCATTCGTTTAGAGTAAAATTCGTTATGATTCATTTTAAATTCCAGAGAATTGAATTAGCATTCGTTTAACCATTTGGCAACATTTATTGTGACTCAAACAATTTAGTATTCATAATGCGTTTGCTTCAATATGGCTATCATGTAATTGATTTGTAAATGCATTCACTTAGTGGTTAATTAAACAAACTGGATTACGAATATACACCCGATGACCTTCTTTTTGGTATCATTCATTCAATTGACATTCATTCATAATGCTGACCAATTTAAATGCAATCATTTGTACAGTTTAAACACCAAATCTGAAAGCAATTTAAGCTTGTCCATAGGACCTAAGCCCACCCACAAGCTAGGCCAAATCCACGGTATGTCACTCCCCATTCCACCCTCCACCTAGCCCATACCCATCAGCTCTTTTAGTCTCTGTCTATCATCAACTTGCCGCCTATCAATTTCAATTGCTTTACTCTTGCCCGTTGGCAATGTAATCAGTTTTTCGCTTATTGCCGCTAACTTGCCTCATCGCACACACACACACACACACACACACCCAACTAGGTCAACAGCCAGTTTTGAACCACCCACAAATAATTGGGGAATGAAATGTGCAAATCATTTCACACTTTGGCCAACAAACATTTTTGAGTTCTTTCTAGTTTTTATTTGTGATAAGCATTTATGTTATTTTTAATACCCTAGAAGAGAAAGATAGAAAAGTTTCATCAATTTATATATATAATATTATTGTTGTTAAATGATGAAAAGAAAACAGAACTAAGAAGCCATTTTAGCAATCGTTTTAAATAAGTTAAGTCTTTCTTCTTTTTTAGTAGTAGCATCTCAAGGGTATTAATACTTCGATCCTTTTTAAGTATTTCTTTTCTATGAGTTTTTTTTAGTGTTTGTTTAGTTGTTGGCCAAAAATGCAAATGAAATCAAAGAAAATGCCGCAAAAAGGCACTAAAAATGGTGGGGGAAAACAAAAAAAGACTGATTGAATTTTCTTTTGTTGATTTTTTTGTGGTTCAGAAAACTAAAAAGTTATTCTGCTTGTCAATTGCTTTGGCAGTTATTTTGAAGTTTTACGCTTGTTATTGGAAATTTTGGTATTTTTTTTTTTTTTTTTTTGTTTTGTGGTTTTTCTGTGGCAATTTTCAAGTTGAGCCAACAAACTGACTTATACAAATATGTTTAACAAAAATAAAAGAAATACATGCATTCAGTTTAAATTTTATAAATAAAAAAATTTTGTTCTCTTTATTTGCAGGTGAGTGTTTTTTTGTCTGCTAACTGGAAGTGAATAAATATTGAATAATTGCATAAAAAGAGAACTTTAACTCGATGTGCCTAATTGGATCTCTGAAAGAGGTAACAAGTTAACATCTTGATAAAAAAAAACAAGTTATCATTTAGATGTAATACCATTTAAATTAAAGGGTAAAAACATTGTTTTTTAAGGGCATTATACTTTTTCATTTTCAGCTCCTTTTTATTTTGCTGTAATATTTATGATGAAAATGCCAATTTCATTGAAAGGCTTTTTCAACTGTTTTTTCACTTGGAATTTTGCTGGTGTCTTACCTAGCCAAGTTTTAAAATGAACATACATATATACTATATGTATATAGGAGTATAATAATTTTTTATTTTTTTTTTTGCCTCGGCTTTTCATTTGAAGCACTTTCTGGCTTAATGCCTTCCTAATTGAAAGTTGCAAAAATTGCACACACACAAACTTAGAGAAAGAAAAAGTTGTCCTTTTTTTTTGCCCAGCAAACCGCAAATAATAAGAAGAAGAAGAAGCAGACATGGCAAGTGGCAGCAGCAGCTAGAGAAGAAGGCGGCAGGTGGCAGCAGCCGCCACAGCACATAACAAAGCAGACCAAAATGGGGACAGGGGCAAAAGGAGTAGGAAAACCGCCAACGGACCGACCGACCAACCGTCGAGCTATTGAGTAGAAAAATGCCAAGGCAAAAGAATGAAACTAGAGGGAAATGCAACATGCAAGAGAAAAGAAGAGAAGAGTACAAAAGAGGGGCGGGGAAAAAGAGGTGATGTGGTTAGAAAATGAGTACAGTGAGTACCACAAGTTGTGATCTAAACATGATAAAAACTTAACTCAAACATACATACATACACATAAAAAAAAAAAATTGGCAAAATTATAATACTAGCTTTTCTTTTACAAGTCCATAAAGTGAAAAGAACATTATGACGAGTGTTTACTGTACATAGAACTAGACTGAGAGTTAGGCAGAAGTCTTATCTCTGGGTAAATGCATTGGAAATCTGGCTCAATCAGGTCAAAGCTGCCACACACACACAAACATACACGTGCCTATTCACACTCGCACTCACTCTCGCACTCAAGGTTAAGTGCGAATTAGCCTGAAGGCATTTAATTAAGTAGGCGTGGTAGCTGATTATAATCGAAGACCAATACATGAAAAAATACAAAAGCATAAACAAAATTCAACTAAATCGAAATTGATTGCGCCAAACAAACAGACAGACAGACAGACATACAAATATACAGAAAAACAACAACGACTAAATAACAAACCATGGCCATTTCATACACTCTGTCACTCACACTCACATTACACATCAAAAATTCATAAAGAGATTTAACCAAGATTCACAAATACTTGTGAAATTTTCTTGGCATATTTTGTTGTTTTTTTGTTTTCGCTTTTGTTGATTAAACAACATCAACTTAATTAGTTTGTTAGCCATAATGTCAGTGTGGAGGACGAAGAAGATGAAAAAGCAAGACATAACAGAAGGAAGAAAACAAAAAAAAAAAAAAAACACAACAACAAAAGCAAAAACAATAACCAAGCAGAAGCTAGAATAATTATACAAGAAACAAGCAAATTAATTTTTGGCCCTGCGGTGCAAAAATTCCACTTTACCATGGTAACTGAAAGCAACAAAAATGTCAGTTGCAGTTGCTTGAGACAGATTTCATTCATTTCTATAGCATACTTACTTGGGCACATATTGAATATGAAATAAATTAGATATTAATGTTTATTCTCCTCTTGTTTTCGAACATTTGAAATTTAATACACCGTCTTATCGACAACCGAATGCCATTAGCTAATGTCATCGATTTAATATAAGATAATTTTAACTCTCTGCTGAAAGAAATTAAAAAATTAATATTTGACTGATCAAAAAAAATTTAAGTAAATTTATGATTTCAATTAGAAAACTAGGTGTGCATACAATCGATGTTGTCATGAATGTTTGTTAGCCATTCGGAAAATTCCTTTTTTTTTTACATAAATGTCATTTGAGTTTTTTTTTTTTTATACTTATTTCTGTTTGCAATTTTCTAATAATTAATAAATCAATAAATATCAACAAGAAAAATAAAAACAATCATTTGGCTTTTAGCATTGATTAATGGCTTATCATTGGCAATTGGCCAATAGCTGCAGCATTCGCTACAGAGGGCAAAAAGCCAAAAAATGTTTCTTTTTTCTTAGTCTTGTTGCTTTTTTTCTCCCTTTTTTTTTCTTGTTCTTCGTTCGACAATGAGACAAAATTCTTGGAGAATTTGTGTGTGCTTGAAATATGCAACAAAAAAGACAGAACAAAACTACATGGAGAGAAGAGTGAGGGGCAGTCGAGAAGGAGAAAAATGCCATAGGTAGCTGCCAATTTATTTTGAATTTTCTTCAGTGCTTTTCTTTCTTCGATTTATTTTTTAACATTTTTATTTTTTTTTTTTTTTTTTATCGCGGCATTTGCTGCAGCCACGACTTATGCATGTATGAGAGGTTTGAAAGGGGTCTGGGCATAAGTATGGAGTATAGCCAACGAGGGATTTGTGGATAGTGGGGCAAAAAGGATGGGAGAGGGGTAGGAAAGGGGCTATGTGCGGCTGCATAAATCGCATTGATACAAAATTTTGTTCGGCTTTTTGCTGCTTTTGTATGCCATTCACTGAATGCTGAATGGGTAACCCCAATGGCCTAGCCACGTTTTATTGCCAATTCGCCTCTCGCTCCGATCCTCTCTACTCCTCTTCTTTTCCCAATTGCTGTTGCTGCTGCTGCTCCTGCACCGATTCGTCCTTCTTCTCCTATTTGACCTGCACGTGATGTGAAAGCATTTTGGCTGGAACCCATCTGAGTTGCTGCAGCCAAACTCAACCATATGTGGCAAACCGAAGCAAAAGCAAAAGACGTGTTCGACTGCCATCAGCTGGGACAAACTTTGCCCTCTCCTTCTCTCTCTCTCTCTCTCTCTCTATCTTGGTCAGAATTTCATCTATCTCACTCGTTCCCATTTTGTGTTTCAGTCTCAGCCTTAATGACACATTCAAGTGAAAGATGTTGGTGAACGAGAGAAGAAGAAGTAGAAGCAGAACAAAAAAATAAACCAAAAAGGAGGGCAATTTGGGAGGCAAAGTCATCTCTGCAAGTGAGTGACAAATGAGACGCCAACTCTAGGGGTCCAAAAGTCAATAATGGCTTTTTTCCCAAAAGTCCCGTCTCCAACCCATCCTCCTCTTTAGACAGTTGATGAATTTAAATTCCTGGAATCATAATGTGTCAAAACAAAAATGTGAAAAGAGAGATTTCTCTCTTAATTCGCAAATAATTTCCCTGGAAAATTAGCAAGATTAGCTATTAAGTTTAAATTTGCTCAATTTAATTAGTTCACACCTGTCTTCAATGTCTTTTTCCATCAATTTGGTTCGTTTCTTTTGTTTCCTTTGTCCATTTATCGTGCTAGATGCAGCTTCTTAACAATTCAATTTCAATTTGATTTTTGAGGTCCTTGTTAGCTTAGCATTCTCACTCCATATCCATTTGACGGTACTCAGAAATTCTTTGACTGGTCCTTTGAATGGAAGCCTTAGAGGTAAGTAGACAGAGCCTAGACATTGACAAATCCCCTTGAATAATACCTGGCAGTCAAAATCCTGCCCACCTCACCTCTCCAGATGGCAAATACCCACACATCCATTGATTGACTGCGAAAAGCGCATAATTCAAACTTATTCGCAGCTTTCAGTCTCGTTTTTCTTATAAATTTTTTTTTTTTGTTTTCTTTTTTGTATTGTATTGTATTAGTTGTTGTTTTATTTTTATGACTCACGCACTTTTGCGGCTTCCGGTTTTGCCATCGAAATGGAGCTATCAACACCTGAGAAGAACCAGAAAAGGAGCTGGCGGGAAAAGAAAAGAAGTGCAAACGACACAGAGCGTTAGGGGGAGAGAGAGAGAGAGAGAGGGAGAGTGAGAGAATAAAAGGACCAAAACTTCTCGCTTTGAGTTATGGCCAAGCGGCAGTTGGCAAAACTCAATTTGAATAAATTGTTGAAACAAAGCTCTCTTACACACACACACACACATACCAAGCACACACAAATGAGCAGAGCAGGCCATAAAAATCAAAAGGGAGGAGAAGAAGGAAGAGTAGGTAGTGGAAAACGGCTAAGGCACTGAATGGCAATGGATGTGGGAGTCTATTGAGGCCGCCAAACTTTCCGCGTTTCGTTGTGTGAGTGTGTTCGTTCATTTCGTTTATTTTTCGTTTTTTTTTATCCTTCGCTTTTTTTGTGCCTTTAAAATGAAATTTACAGCCGGCAACATGAAAAGTTTGACTCGCCAAATGGCAAGTACAGTGGGTAGGGGGAGGGGACCTAGTAGGGATTGGCTATAGGTGAAACGGGAGACTGGATCCACATGTGTGAAGAATCAAGATGACGCTGCCGCAGCGAAACGCCCAGTGCTACAGTCAAACCAAGCTAAATAGGCCAAACAACCTTCGAATTGATGCCAAATGCAATTGTAATTTTACCTTTTTGTCGAGATTTTACTTCAAGTACTTAAACGTGAGTTAAATTACATGAAAAGTGAAAGTCGCTAACACTCTTCAACTAACTTAAATATTTCTTTTAGTCAAATTTTAGCATAAGTTTAGTAGGCTCAGTTTTTGATATTTTAACTTTTTAACGTTAACCAATTGCATAATTGATTCTTCACTGTACTTTACTAGATTTTCAGCTTATTTACTGCTTATATATATATATATATGTGTGCAGAAACAACAACAGCAACATCAACACCAAGCGAATTCTCTTCAATTTTTACTGTTTAATACCCTGTAAATAAATATCTTAATAAGGTCTATTTTGATTTGCTTTCTCATCTCAATTGGGCTTAAACTTAAAGTGAGAATAAGAGGGTAACACAATGCCGACTTATTTATTGTGAGAATTGAGAATTATTTTTGGTTCCTTTCTTCCCTTTTTTTTTATAATTTTTCCCATTTTGTTGTTGTTGTTGCCCACTTCCTGAAAATCTACCCCCAACATGACAAATGGCTGCAAATCGTCTTCCTGTCGCGGCCGCTGCGCGTTGACAGCAAATGGTGGAGGGGGGAAAAGGGGAACTGGTGCCACCAGTAGTGGGGCAGAACCCCAAAAAGAACTTTCCCATATATATATATTTTTTTTTTTTATCGTCGTTATTTTTCATTATTTATTTATTTATTTAGCATTTCTTGTGAGGCGCTGTAAAGAAAAAATAAGAAATATATATACGAAAAAAAAAAGGAATGAAGGGAGATGAAAATGGAGAGAAAGAGAGGTGGCAAGCAACAACAACAACAATGACAATGTGGAGTTTGGTAGTGGGGCAGGGGCAGGGGCAAAGGAGGTGAGCCATTCTTATCTTCAAGTTTCCGGGTCCCAGCGCGGAAATCAACGGCCTTTAAAAAAAAAAAAAAAAAAAAATATGAAAGAGCCAAGTATGAAAAAGCACAAATAAATTTGATCTTTAAGTTTTTAATTTTTTTTTTTTAACTAAAAACTCTTGGAAAACGTTATAGTAATTGACCAAAAACCAAAAGACATACCACAAAATGTTCGTTAACTGAATAGTAAATATTTCTTGTGGCTCCCCTCCCGAACCCCTCAAAATTTGAAGTGTATAAAAACAATGCACTGACACGCAATCGAAACAAAAGGTTGTCGACGGGGAGGAGAAGGAGTCGAGGAGTGTGTGGGATGATGGGAAACTTAAGGGCAACCGCAACGACCAGAACCAAGAAAATCAAAGTGAATACAAACAGAGTGGTAAGAGAGGAAAGGGTGGTAGGGAGGTAGGAAGGGGCAACCAACAACATGCCCATCAGCGACCACCAACTAAATATTACGCATACGCCCCGTTGGACGCATACAAAACTTGTACTCCGCTTCCTTCTCATTCTCCTGTCTCCCTGTTTCATGAACAGCAGCTGCCAAAACTCTCACAAAAGAAACACTGTGAGAGGGAGAAAAAAAAACATTTAAAAAAAAAAAAATTAAAACACACTATATCCAAAAAAAAATTAAACAACATAAAAAAGGAGCGAGAATAAAACTGAGCTACCACGTTGACGACCTTTCCCACAAATTCATTGTCAAACGCAAGAGAATGAAACCTGGCTGACATGGCCTGGTGGCCCGCTTTCCCGCCAGCCTGGGACTGGCACTTCAAACGCCAGTTTTTCAACGTTTATTAAAACTAATTAAAATGTTTAAAACATTTATAGAACAAACGCAACGGCAACGCGCGGACGTCAAGTGCTAAACAATGGGCCAATGGTAACGGAAAGGACATTTGAGGTGACTCCTCTAACTACTGCCAGTTGCTGCTCTCTCCCTCCCTCCCACTCTCTCGACTGCCTGTCGCTTGTAACTTAATTGCCACAATTAAGTTGCCAGCAATCATTTTTCTACCCCCCCTTCTACCCCCACTAACCGCTTGGCAACTTATCAAGCTAAAGTTAAGTTTCTTTTTTGTTTTATTCCCTGTATAAAAATTAAAATTAAATTATGGGCCTACCAAGCAAACAAACTAAAAGAAGTACACAAAATATAAACGTTTGAAATCTACTTTTCAATAGTTTTTCGCCAAGGCAATCAAAAAAGAAATAGAAGAAGAAGACGTTACATTTCCTTTTACTTTGTGAATAACCCTTAATTATTTTGATTTTAATTACTTTGAATTGATAAAGAATATAGCCAAATAGTTTCTTCTTCTGTACTAAAGTGATAAAGAGCATTGAATTAAATAAAATGCAGGACTTATTAAAGTCACAGCATGGCCCCTAGTTAGAATATTAAAGAGTACTCACTTTATCTTCTTTTTTTTTTTTTGTTTTTGGTGCTTTATCATCTTGAATAATAATTCCATAATTTTATTGATTAGTTTTATCTCTTGTAAAAACGCGAGCGCCTTCAATCAAATTAAATGCATTTTGTCCTTGCGCATGAATGGACGCGCCAAAGCCAAGCAAAACGAGGAGAATAAAAAAAAAACACTATGGATGAGGATGAGAGATGAGCAAGGACAACGGCAAACAACGCACAGAGATGGGAGCCACGTTATTGGAAATGCAGTAAATAATAAAGTGCAAGCTGATATTGAGGATAGATGAAAGAAGCATAGAGAGAGAGAGAGAGAGAGAGAGAGAGAGAGTGAAGCGGTAGAGCCAAAGCCAAAGCGAATCTCATAGATACATCCATGCATAAGTGTGCACACACACATATGATGTGCCCCGTAAAATGGGGGCTCTATGCGGGCTTATGCAAATGTCGCCTCGCGATATGCAACAAAAAGCACACAGTAAGAGAGACAGGGAGAGAGAGAAAGAGAAAAAATTAAAACCGACGTAAAAAACAAAAGAATAAAAACGAGAATTGTGCACTTGAAATACGGCCAAATCGATAAAAAAAAAAAAAAAACAGAAAAAAACGCAGAACACAAAAAAAAAAAAAAAACACGTGGGCAAAGCAAACTTATCGCAGTTTCCATGGCATTTCCAATGGATAAAAGCCAAGAAAGACAAAAAGAAAAGAAAAGAAAAAAAAAACGCAGAAATCAGAGATGAAAGAGAGAGTGCAAATGAGATTGATGACCCTAAAAAGCAAAGGAGTGAGGCAAAAGGCTAAAGGGACGTCGATTTTATGCTGCAACGCCAAGATCGAGTGTTTCGTTAATGGTTGATGATGACTCGATTCATATTTCAATGCAAACATCAACGATAAATTATCGAAGACGTTTGGCTATAATAATTTATGGATTTCAACACAAATTGTTATGCAGTCCAGATGAAATACATTGAAAGAGGAAGCACTGAAGAAGGCAGGATGAAAAAGTTTCATGCCAATCAATATAAACGATAGTTGGAAAATAAATTGCAACAAATATACATATATACATATATATGTTTGTATGAAGAGATATTTTAAAAAGCCTTTAACAACTATTTAAACTATTCAAAATGATTTGTTGTAGATGTTTTAAGAACTTCAAGACTAAATCGAAACTAAACCAAATGCCAGCCAAAAGTTTATACATAATTTAGTGTACATCATTTGCCATTTTCTATTGTTATTGTTGTTGTTGTTGTTGTTGAACTTCGTGTATTCGTGTTGTTGTTAAGTCAATTTTGTATTGCACAAACAACTTTCATGCATTAGAAAATCCTTGTAACGCCCACTTTTTGTGAGTAAACGTTTCAGTTAATTTTCCCTTTTCGTTATTTCAAGCCTCCCACCTTACCGAGCAATTCGATTTTGTTGCCTGTTTGGTAAAGGAACTTTGTGCCCATTATTGATCCACAAACACACACATACATATAAATTTAGACTACTAATCTACCTGAGGGGTAAAGGTAATAGGGGTAGCTGAGGGGAGCTGGTAATGGGAGAAATGTTGGGGTAGTCATCGCGAGTAATGTTGTAAGGGCATGCCTAATATGGGTCTTTATTTAATTTAGTGCCATTTTATGTTGCCTTCTAGACAGAAAGGCAGAAAGGAGCAACAGAGGGTTGAAGAAAATTTTACTTAGGTATAGAAATCTGGACGAACTTTGTATTCCCTATGAAATACAATTTATATAAATAAGAATTTAATAACGATTGGTTTAGTTTCAGCTCACCTGTTAAAATCTGTTTCCTTTCAAATTTTTTTTACAAGTATTAATTAAAATATAAAAAGTGTATAGTGCCCAAACATATTTCTAAAGGCAAAACACCTTAGACTTTTAGACTTGCCTTGAAATTCGCTAAACCAATTCTCATCCCATGGAAAAATGCATCCCTTTTGGCCTTATACCAAAAGCTGCCAAAGTTACAGTCAAAAGAATTTGGAATTTTAGATTTTGTGTCCAACATTTTTGACTTTGATGACACTTTCCGAACGTATACACCTTTCTCTGTCAATTTTTATTAAACATATTTAATACGAGTTAGCCAAGCTAAAAAGAGTTTTTTTTTTTTTTAATCTTTAAAATTTTTACCATTTTATTAATTATGCAATTTATATGCTTACATTATTTATTCTTTTTATAGTTTCTTATAAACTGCTGAGTTTTTTTTTTTCAAAAGTTCTCTAATATATATTGATATTATCAATTTATGTTTTAAAAAACGTAATACTTGGAAAACGGGAAAAAAGAATCAAAATTTAAGGCTTAAATCTCTTTCTCTCTTTAAATTTTTATTAACTCATTTGATAGGCCTCAAAGCCGATATATCTATAAATATTTTACGCAATTTTACCTAATGAAATTCACATATGTATTTAAAAAATGTAATTCTTTTGGAACTTACAAAAAAAAAAAGACAATTTCAAGTGAAAAGGTTAACTTTCCATTGCCAGAAAGCCCCCCAGAAGAGATTTAGCTTGGGTAAGAAATAACAAAAAAAAAAAACAAGATAATGGTGTATAGCAATAGAGTAGTGGAGAGAGGGAGGGGGCGGGGGGGGGACGTTTGCTGATTGCAATGTATATGTAAGTGTATACATAGGTGTCTAAGTGTGTGAGCGTGCAACAGAGCGCCAGAGCTGTTAGGGAGTGAACGGGGTGGTAAGAAGGTAGCGGGAGTTAAGGAGCGGTGGGGAGAGGGGGTGTGGGGGCTTGCGTTTTACGAAACGCCCCACCGTCGGCGGACATGTGTTTTTTCGCTTTTGTTCCTCATGTGAAAACTAACACATTTACACACACATTCATACTAGCTCATATGTTTGATGAATGTGTGTGTGTGTGTGTGTGTATTTCGTAGAGTGAAAGAGAAGGCTGATAAAAGTCTTCCTGCTGTATAATAAACAATTTTGTTGTATGGTTGTATGTATATATATTTTTTCTTCTTTTTTTTTTGTATGCAGAGGGATATAACTTTACATGGGAATAGAAGCAACTGCAAGGAAAACAGTGAGCACATTGAATGAATCATTCACGCAGAAATGAATACATATACCTAAATGTGTGTGTGTGTGTGTGTGTGTACTTTATACAGGATATAAGGCTTCCTTGGGCTTGTCTCTTGCCTTGGCTATATTCTCTTTCTATTCTACCATAGGGAATACTAAATTCCAGAGCAAAAACACTTTATATAAACCAACTACAAATTCGAATCGATAAGTTATAGGAAATATTTTGAAAATCTGTGATTATATAAAAAGAACATTTACTTGACTTTTGATAAGAGCTCTCTGAACGATCTTTTAAAGACATTTCTAATTACAATCTAGAATTTTAATATAATATACAATTATCATTTTGAAGTTATTCAATTTTTATCATAGAGTATGAATGAAACTAAAATGAATGAATTAATTTGTAACACACAATAAAATTCAACTAGAAGGCATAAATGAATAATGAATTAAGTGAATAGATTACAATTCATTCATTTGTGAACAAAATCCCATAGCTTTTTGGTATTTGTTGCACCTGTTTGCAGTAACAGTTTCGTGTTGTCCAGTTTTTCAATTTCACATTCTCTCTCTTACCTTTCCTCTACTATTTATCAGTCTATCTCCCTCTCTCTCTCTCTCTCTCTTTCTCTCGCGTTCGGTCCGCTTGGGCGCAATTAAATCGATATAACGCGAGTTGGCTGCAAGAGTCCTGCGAACCCCTGAGCCTGCCTAATTGCGGATGACATGAAATTGTTTGCGCTATAACAATAAAGCAAAGCGCCACCTACTCTTGGCACCCCTCACCCTCTGACCACACCCTCTAGCATATACACCTATACCTATCCATCTGTACAAACACACACGCACACACATCCATCCTGGTCAAAAATGGGGGTATGATGTGAAGGCGGTAAATAAAAAAGTTCAACCATTTTGGCCTTTGATTCTTGACCCAAAATGTAACTAAAGTTATGATAATTAAATTTATGAAATTATTTCAACATGAACAATGAATGAAATAAAGAAAGAATAATTCCATTTGATTTTGTTCTACGAAATGCAAAAGTTTGTATAGATAATTGAATTCCGGTTAAATTTTTTGTATTTTTTTTTTTTATTTGATGGGGCTGAATGAGGTTTCAATTTGATTGTATTAACATTTGACATCGGCCCCTTTGGATGATAGAAAGGAGCAAGAGAAAACGTGCTCACAGCCGCATACAAAAGAAACACACACACACACATGCATAGTGAATTAGTGTGTGTGTGTGTGTGTGTTTGGCATACATTAACAAAAGGTTTTTTGGCAAGGATTCGCTTTCGTGGCCTTTCGATTTAATATGCAGGATTTGGTTATTAATATTCAATTAAAATGCCTTTTTTTGCGTTGTTTTTGTTGTATTTCTTTTGGTTTTTCGTCTTCTGTGTTCTTTCTTAGCTCGATTCTCTGAACCATTCCCAGAGCAGATGTGATGGGCGTGGCATGGCGGACATGGGGGCAAGGGGCTGAATTGATGAATTTATTAGGTGGTGGCAACGCCCAGACAACTTGCGAAACTCCTGACAATCTATATAGCAAATGCTTGTTTTGTTCATAATTTATGGCAAAAAAAAAAAAAAAAAAAAGTGAAACATTTTCTTTTTATTGGTTATTTGAAACTCGTTACTCGTCGCTGCAACAGGCCACAAAAATTACATTCGTTGTCCCTCTCGCTCTCTCTCTATTGATCTTGATCAAATTTTTGGATCATACATGCGAGACTCGACGAGTGTTTACTCGTTATTCGTTACTTCTAATGACTGCTGATGATCGCTAGCGAGGATCTTATTTAAAGCTATCATTTAAGTTGTATTTACTAACTTTTATCAAGCCAATTGTTGCCAATGTTGTTGCTGCCTACAATTTGTACTTGGCATATTATAACCGTTACTCGTTACTCGCTATTCGTTTGTTTATCTCATACAGTAGGCATGGCATACAGAACACGCACACACACATACTCACACGCATGTATGTAAACTATTTTGGTCTGCGGTTTGTTTATTAGCCCCAATCTGTCGCCTCCTGCCCCTTTGGCGTTCATTTCCTCAGCTTCTTCAGCTCTTTTTTTTTCACTCGTTGTAAACTTCCGCTAGCAAAAGGATAATAAACACATGACAACCCTTCTCTTAGGGCTGGCTGCCTTGTAGCCGTTTCCCGATTCCTTTATACACTTCCCTTCCCTTCCTAGCAGAGAGGAATATATACTGATATGGATGTGTTTATATATACACACACAAACACAAACACACACACACACACACACACACCCACACAGAGTGTGTGTGGATACGTATGCATGTGTCATTAGCGTTTTCGTGCCATGTGTTCTCAGTTTTTCCGTCTCCGGTCTTACTTCTTTTTTGTTTTTCCCTTTTGTGGTGGCATTTTCAGCACGTGCGTTGACTAACCGAAAACCCAGCAACAATAATAGCAACAACAACAACAACAACAACAACAATGCCAACTGACAACGTCTGCAATTACAATAAACAAAAACAAAACGCAGCCAAATGCTCGTAGAGCGCAGGGAAATAACGAAGAATATATGAAGTAGAACTAGCAAAGATACAGACCGAAAGGAAATGGTAAACGGTAACGGCGCCATGCTATATACATACATAGTATCATAGTGCGAAGGGATTAAGGAAGGGTGTAAACGACAGCCCCGCCCAGCCCCCTCACAGTCCCCGCACAACCCACCACATTTGATTCCAGGGAGAAATTCATTCGTACTAGATACAATTATAAGCATTTTCCATTGCATATAGTAGAATTTAATTCAATTATATTGTATAATACAATATATCCTTTAATATTGATTTATTCAAAAGGAAAACAAAATAGAAATATTCAACAATTTGATTTCTTCTTTACCTTAAAACAATGTTGAGTTTTAAGTATTGTTGACAAAAATCTTCAAAGTTCCAACTTGAATGTAAGGGCTTAGGTATATATATAAAATTTATTTCAATTTTTATTTTAATAATTCATTTCTTTCAATTCACTTAAAAATTAAGTTATATTAACAATTTAAAACGAATTAAATTAAAAACCTCTTGAAATATAAACAAGATTAGCTCAGGATTTTCAGTTGGGAAAAATATTTGAAAGGCACGAAAATACCAGAAATTATGTGTTATACTTTTTAAAACTAAAAAAAAAAATATATATATATATAGAAAAGAATGTTTATATTGAAGAATATTTGCCCTATAAGCATTAAATGTAAAAAAATATATTTTAAGAAAGTGAATTTTTAATTTTCCTTTTTTTTTGCATTTATTAAATGTATATATATTTGAAGTTTTAAGTTTTATGTTAAAAGGAATTTGTATTTAAACGTTTTTTTTTTTTTTTTCAAAACTATAATTTCTAAATGTTTTTTAATGATCGAAAAGAACTACATTGATTGCCTTGATTAATTGATGTCATAAAATGCCTAATTAATCAATATCAAATCATTAAATACTTATGTATATATTTTTATTAATAAAATATTTTAATATCTAATTCGAACGATTCAGAAATGGAAACGATTTGAAAACGCAAAAATGTTGGCCTAAATGTTGGCTAATATTTGTTAAAGAAATTTTGCAAATTTTCGGATAAATTTTTCACCAAAGTACATGGCACACTCACACACATGCACACACACACACACACACACACACACACAGTGGAGCCATTAACTGTGTAGTGCCAACGATTTCATCAAGTTAACGCTTGAAACAGAACCTCTTCTTCTTCTTCTCCCTCCACTCTGTCCTTCTCTCTCCCACTCATTTAGTACATACCGGACTCCGGTTATCGCCAGCATTTTTCTTGTTTTCTGTTTTTGTTTCTTGCTTTGTTTTTATGCCATTTTCATTTTTTTTTTTCGTTTTTTTTTTTTTCTTCTTCCTTTGTTTCTTTTTCTCCTTTTAGTTGCTTCCTTGCTGGTTGCTTGTTGTTTACCTGCGTCGCCAATGATTTACGGCATTTGCACTCAGAGTGTATAGTCCGGGTCCGGTTAGTAGTAGTAGTAGTTCGTTTGGTTTCGTTTCGTTTTCGTTGTCCGGAAATGCCCGGCGCTCGAGCGTATGTACGAGGCACTTCTACATATGTGTGTGTGTGTGTGTGCGTGTGGGTGTGTGTGTGTGTGAGGAAATGTACGTGTGCCAGCAAGTGATAGCCGCCTGTAGGAGCACAGGTCCTTAGGTCCGTAGGTTGTATATTGTAGTCGTAGCAATATGCTCGCCTAAATTATTAAAAATTATAATAAAAATGTTTTTATGACCATAAGAGCAACTTTGATGTGCATGTGTATGTGTGTGTAGTTGTGTGTGTATAGTTAGGTATAGGTAGGATGTACAGGAAATGACTGGACATGATTTCACGTGCACACACACATAACTTTTTATTTAGTTTACTTTTTTACTTTATTCTTTTTTCCCTTTTTTTTTTTTTTTTTTTGTTTTTATTTTGATGTGTTGTTTAGGATCTTAAATTATTTGGTTTATGTCCCTAAAAAATTTGATATCGGTCAAAACGCAAATACATTTCATTTACATAAAGTTATTAACTAATTAATTTAAAATCCTCAAATATCATAGACAATATCTTTCAAATCGTAAATATCAATATTTAAAATATCAATTTCCATAGGCAAATGTCAATAAAAAATAAAAAAAAAAAACAATACAAATTTACTTCCATTTTTTTTAGGTTTTCAACCAGTTTATTATTTATTTTTAACACACACTTTTAATACTTTCTAAATGTATTTAAATTATTTTATTATCACTCTTAATTTTTATGAATTTTCACTAATGAAAAATTGAAAATAAAAATCTTATACTTATTTTTTAAATAAAAAAATGATTTAAATTAAAATAAAATTAATTATTTAAATTTTCTGGTGTAGTTTTTGTCTATTTTTAAATCGTTTCAAATGAAAAAACTCTTTGAATCAAATTAAATGATTTTACAACTTGTAGAAAAATATTATTTAAACTGGCTAATATTTATGATTTAAATGTGTTAAAAAAATAAACACTTGACAAGCTTAATTCGGCAATGAAATTTGTTGTCAACTTTTCGTTTTGGGTTGACCAAGTTTTAACACATTTCCGATAAATATATTTCACTTACAGTAAAGTTTTGCACCATTACACCTGCAGAGATACACCTTCAGATGGATGGATGTATATATATATATATATATATGTATCTCTGTGAACATTCTTTATACATATGTATATCTGTATTCATGCGACTCTTTTGATTTTGGTTCGTTTGTTTGGTCAAGAGCAAAGAGTGTGAGAATGAGAGAGAGAGAGAGAGAACCAAAGACGGAAAGAAGAAAAGCCAACAACACAAAACTGCTGCAAAAGCCGCAAATGCCAAGGCCAAATAGCGCGGGTGTGCGAGTGTGTGTGTAGGTGTATGTGGGTGAGTGGGTGACTGGATATGTGGGTAGTTTTTTGCCTCAGTTGACTGGGTGAGTTCGCACAAGTCGCGAATATGTTTCAATTTCACGGAAATGGCCACCACCATCGCAGCCATTGCCTGGGTCACATTTACAGTTTACCGTTACAGTTATGGCAGTTGCAGTTGCTGCTGATGATGCCACCTCTTCCTCTTTCTCCTTTTCCTGCCCTCCTGCCCCGTCTTTCCCACTCTTACCACTCCCTCAACCATCTTAACAAAGAAACTGTCAGCTGAATAACCCACAAACACACACACACACACATGCAGATTTCCTCTTTTCACATGATATCTTAAGGTCCTTGATATATATATATTTACATATGTACATATAGAAAGGGCAGATTTATTTAACTCAAAAGTTGGCAGCACATTAAAAACAAGTACATCCGATTTTTATTTTATTTAACTCAGAATGTCGCCTGAAGTCGAAAATCTTTTTAAAACTTATGTATAGAGAATTAATTATAATTATAAGTATTTTGAATAATTTTGTATTCAATGTAAGTTGAAAATCCTGACTTTAGTTAATTTGTAATTAAGAATAAATTTTCCATTATTAATGATAATTAATTGTAACAAAAAATAAACCAAACTCTTCAGGATTATCATTAAGGTATTAAATATTCGTTGCATCTAAAGTTAAAATGGAACTCTTTGCTGTTTGTTTGCTTTGTTTAAAATTTAAACTTGACCCAAAAAAAAAATCAAAAAAAAAAGAAAATTGTTGCAAAAGAAATCTCAAATAATGGTTAACTTCTGCAAAGGTATATGGGGTATATATACAGTGTTTGAGACATCATTTTTTTTACCTTAAATTCTGACTTTATTCGATTTTTATATAATATTAGTGAACAGTTTTGATGTGTTAATTTATAGCCTTAAGTTGGTCATTCTATCGAGATGATGTACCGTAAATGTGGTGGGCGTATCTCTAACGGTTTTTTTTTTAATGAGTTTGGCCCCAGGGTCCAATTTGGAGCCAATAGAAAAACTCAATTTTGTATGTATTTTTATGGTCTCTCTGCTTGGCGTCAGTTTTAGCAACTAATTTATTCTAAAGTATAACTACACTTGAACTATGAAAGTTAGTGAATTAAATTTTCCTTCTGATGAGATATTGTTCATTAAAATCGGATAAAAATTAAATATACAAATACACACATATAGGTGTGTACCTGTAAAAAGTCTCATATATGTATATTAGTTTAAATAGAAATTCTGTGTGAAATTCTTAACTTAAAAATTTCAAATTAATTTAAATTTGGTTTTCTTTATTTTTTTGTACTATTTTTCAGATAATCCAAAAGGCAAATAAATAAAGGAGTTACGTGTGAGAGATAGCGAGAGTGAGATAGAGAGAGAGAGAAAGAGCGTGTGTGGCATAGTCCACATTCCATTCCCATCAATCTCCCCTCCAAGGGCAACTGCACCCAGGTGGACAAAATGAAATTAACACCCCGCCGAAACGCTCACCTTCAGCTCCTTGTGATGCTGCTGGCATTGATGACACTGCTGCCCAGTGTATCGATGGCTAAAGGCAAGAACAAAAACAAATCGAATCAAAATGCTCATTACAATAGCGATTCATCTGCATCATCATCATCATCATCATCCTCCTCGTCCTCATCGTCATCATCATCGAACGGTGGAAGTATAGAGGGGAACAGTAAATCGAAGGGCCATCAGGATGGCATCAGTAATGGCCAGCACTTTGCCATGGAGCCGCAAGATCAAACCGCTGTGGTTGGCTCTCGGGTGACATTGCCCTGCCGTGTCATGGAGAAAGTGGGAGCCCTGCAATGGACCAAAGATGACTTTGGCCTGGGACAACATCGCAATTTGAGCGGCTTTGAGCGTTACTCGATGGTTGGCAGCGATGAGGAGGGAGACTTCTCGTTGGACATCTATCCGGTGATGCTGGACGACGATGCCAAATATCAGTGTCAAGTGGGTCCGGGTCCACAAGGACAGCAGGGTATACGTTCGCGTTTTGCCAAATTGACGATCCTAGTGCCACCAGAGGAACCAAAAATATTGCAGGGCAATCATCTGGTCACGACAGAGGATCGGGAAATAGAATTGGAATGCATTTCGGTGGGCGGCAAGCCGGCAGCTGAGATCACTTGGATCGACGGCTTGGGCAATGTCCTAACCAAGGGCATTGAATATGTTAAAGAACCCTTGGCCGATTCGCGACGCATTACGGCCAAATCCATATTGAAATTGGCCCCCAAGAAGGAGCATCATAACACAACGTTCAGTTGTCAGGCCCAAAATACAGCCGATCGGACATATCGATCGGCGAAACTTTCACTCGAAGTGAAGTATGCACCAAAGGTGGCCGTATCCGTGGTGGGTGGAGCCTTGGCTGGTGGCCGTATACCAGAAGGAGCCGAGGTCATACTTAGCTGTCAAGCAGATGCCAATCCTCATGAGCTCAGCTATCGTTGGTTCATCAATGATGAACTTATGACGGGAGATTATACCACAAAAATGGTAAGTTAACCATTACCTTTTATTCAAAGGGAACCTATATACATATATTCCGTTTCTAGATCATACATAATGTCACCAGGCAATATCATGATGCGATTGTCAAATGCGAAGTGGTCAATGCTGTGGGCAAAAGCGAAGAGAGCGAAACCCTGGACATTAGTTGTAAGTGCATCCTGAAAATTCACCTTAAACCTTATTCCCAAGACCTAAAATCGTTTCCCCTTTGATAGTTGCTCCCGTATTCCGTCAACGTCCTGTCAGTGTCGAAGCAGATTTGGGAGAAACTGTATCCATGCGTTGCGAAGTGGCTGGCAATCCTACACCGGAAATCGAATGGATCAAAGAGAACTCCGATCAGGTAACTACGACAGAAAAACCTCGCCCAGAAATTTAGATATTAATATCACGTTTCCGCCTAGATTGTTGGCCGAGCCCCGGAACTGAAGCTGGAAGTGAATAGCGGCACTGCTGGACGCTATTTTTGCAAGGCAGTGGTCAATGGTTTTCCGGAAATTGGTGCCGAGGCCACCGTATATGTGAAACGTGCTCCGGTCATTACATCCCACAAGATTCAATTCGGTGCTGTGGGCAGTCGAGTGAAAATCGATTGTCTGGCCTTTAGTATACCCAAAGCGGAGCACATTCTCTGGTCGTTTGAGGGTAAACTAATCAATATGAGTAGTGCCGATCCAGATATCTATATATTCGAGGAGCATCATCTGCCTGAAGGTGTACGGGCGGCGTTAATTATCAAGGAGAGCCGTTCCACGCATTTTGGCAAATACAATTGTACGGTCCTCAACTCCTATGGCAGTGACTCATTGATTATCACATTGGTCCGCGAACCGGCCAATATACCCGTGCTGCTGGTGGTCATGGGCTCCATGTCGTCAGTAGCCATCATCCTGATGATCGTGATGATTGTCATTGTGTATAAGAAGCGACGTAGCCGTAAGAAACCCATGCCGGCTGATGTCATACCGGAAGCATCGCGCGGCGGCGATAAACTCAACGAACTGAAGAGCGAACTGCGTTCAAAGGCGGCGGCAGCGGCAGCTGCCTCCGCCTATGATGTTGAATACTCGGAGGCGGGTAATGATGGCCTAATGGCCATCAATCTAACCCAGGCCCCCATGCCCGATGTCCAAATGAAGGGGGCCACATTGGGTGTCCCATTGGCCGGACCCGTTAAATTCGATGAACGTTTCTCCGGTGATTTTGGCAGTGTGGATCGTTATGCCAGCAATCGCCAGCAGCAGTGTCATCTCAAGAATGCCAAGAATCATCCCCAGCAGCAGCAGCAGCAGCAGCAGGAGAGCACCACCAATGGCTATGCCCCATATTTTGAATATGCTCTCGACTATAGTCCACCTGGCAGTGCTGTGGATGGATCAAATCAACACCAGAAATCCAAATCAACGATCATCAATTCGGCCACATTGCCGCATTCAGCTGCAGCTGCCGCGGGATCAGTTGGACCCGGCAGTGGCAACAACAGCGGCGGAGGAGCCAGCCTGCCTCGAAATCAACGTCATGAACAACAGCAGCAGGCCAATGGATTTTTGGGTAAGCAACAACACAATGAGTGCTCATTTCTATTTCAAAATCAATTCCAATTGCAGGTCAACCGCTGCTACAGAACGGCATCGATAGTCGCTTCAGTGCCATCTATGGCAATCCGTATTTACGCACTAATTCCTCGATATTGCCACCACTACCACCGCCCAGTACAGCCAATCCAGCGGCTACCCCAGCCCCACCGCCCTATCATGCCGCCCGGCACGGCCATTCGGCTAACAATGGAGGCCTCAAGCACTTTGGCCTCAACCACCATCACCACCATCATCCCATGATGGCCAGCAGTAGCAGTCAGAGTGGCGGCATTGGCCTCGGCGGTGGTGCAGGCGGCTCCGGCGGTGCCAGTGGTGCCGGGCCGGGCAGTGTAAGTGGCAGCAGCTCCAATTTAACCGCCAGCAGCAATACATTAGCTGCCACTCCGCTGGGCAGTCAGCAGCAGCAACAGCAATCGGCCATCAGCCAGAGTGCTCAGAGTCCTTCCGGGCAGTTCATTTTGCCCACCAATGGCAAAGGCATCACCCAGAAGGGACCGTTGGCCACGCATGTCTAAATTGGGAAGCAAGATCCATCGATCGCCTCCCTCCTTCGAAATGTATCTGCTTTAGTCAATGTTTGTTTTTCTTTTCCATATTGAGTTGATTTTTAACTTTTTTTTTTTTCTTAAGTAGTATTATTGTGTTCGTCAATTGGATAAAGCCATTAGCACTATTCGTAATTCGTAATATTGTCTAGAATTCTACAAGTAGTGATTAAGTAAAAAAGAAATGTTAAGTATTCGATGCTAAATAAGTTCGGTTGAACCGAATTTTCTATGTCCTTGCAGCTTAAATCCTCAGAGAAATGATTCTATCGCTTTTCATTCCAAGTAGCTCCGTTTGATATAATTTATATCTAGTATTTAATCGGTATATTACCTCTCACACTCTCTCTCTCTCCACCTCTCTCTCTCTCTCTCTCTCTCTCTCTCTCTATACATATTTATCTTGAATTGTGGAAATTTATCGGTTAGATATCTATAATCCGATTTCAATACTCCAAAACAAGTTTTGCAAGGATATAAAACAAAATGTTTTAATATATAAAAAGAAAAACATTTTTCTTTTAAAAACTCAAAGAACAAAAAAAAAAAAAAAAGAAATACTTAAAAAAAGGAAACCCGTATTGTGATTTATAGCGTTAATTATTTTAAACTGGCAAAAGAAACACATACACACACACATACACACCCACACACCCACACACACACATGTACATGCAGAACATATGCATACAAATATATCTACATATAATAATTATACATACATACATATAGTGCAAATTTTCCAAATGGCTAATATCAATTAACGAAACGTATCGAAACACAACAGAAACAACAACAAAAACAACAAACACCTAACTTGAAAAGTTCATTTTAAACAAAAAAAATTCAAAACCAAACTACGAAAAATTGCTAAATTTTAAATAAAAAAAAAGCCTGTAGTTAGTTCCAAAAACTGAAAAAAACACACAACATTTTCTAAGCCAAAATTTATTAAATTTTTAGATTTAAAAAACCAATCGAATGATATAGAAATGACAAAATTATATATGTAAATATTGAGAATGAGGAGGCTCAATATTCTGATAGCCTGCGGCTAAAGCCGTTGAAATTGACCTTTAACCCGGTCAAAAATGGACAAAGCCAATTTTTAATTTTTGAGCAAGCTAAAACATATCATTAAAAATAATTTCGATATCAAATTCTGAATGAAACATACATCATACATATATATAGACGTAATCGTTATAGATAATTTTTTATCCATTATTTATGATCCGGTTTTTCGTCCTATTTATATAGATGTATGTAAGCTAAGATTCCAAAGTCCGATTTAGCAAAAAGTATTGTAAATTAGTTTTCAAAAATCATCTTAGATGTGAATCGAGCAATGGGCTTAGGTCTGACTAAATCGAGTTTATTCGAACTTATTCCTAACGATATATGTGTGTGTATATATACTTATATATGTAACTGTAATATATAATATTTATACATATGTATGTATACCATTTTATTTGACCATAGATTGACCGGGTTATAGTATATGTGTGTCAATACCCCCGCCCCGTTCTATTCCTAAAGATCCACGCCCTAATCCCCCCTCTTGACCCAAAACCCATCAGCAGGATTGTGGAAATTGTAATACATTTTTTCACCAATTTGTTGTACTTTTTTTTTTTTTGTACTAGATGCTAAGCAATGAAATTTAACTTAAATCAATTATTGTATTTATGTATATGTAAATTTAAATTTAATGAATGAAAACCAATATATATATACATATACATATATATATATATATATGTATGTATAGTGAATAATATGTATGTGTATTAATGCTTAAACAAATTTACTAATTGTATGTAAAAAAACAAAAACAGAAAACGAAAAATTAACTTAAATATATACATATATATACAACAATTTTTTTTGTCTGCCTAGTGAAAATTAAGCCTAAAAACAAACGAAAATAAAATTACTTAGTAAAAACCAAAAAAAAAAAAAAAAAAAAAAAAACAACACCCACAACAATTTTAACAAAACGTAAAAAAGCTTAGCAAAAATTTTAAAAACGCAAAGAAAACAAAAAGACAAAAAAAGGATATATTGAAATGCTGCCTTATGATTCCTTGTGAAAATTTGTTGAATTTTGGAAATTCTGATTCTAGAACATGAACATTTAATTTCCTATTAATCAGTTTGTTTTTTTTTTTTCTTTTTTTGTTCATTATTTATTTCCTTTCAAACTGTTTAAATATTTCTTTTGCTATTTGCGGAGCTTTTAAAATCATAAAAGTAAAAATGCTTACAATACATAAGTCAAATATATATATAAACAATTTTTCAAAAAAAAAAAAAACAATACACAAAAAAACCAAAAAATTAAAATGAAATTGTCAAACGATTCAATTAAAAAAGAGTTCAATTAAGACAAAACCAAGAAAAATCCTATTAAGCCAATTAAAATAATAGAAATGAAGAAAAAAAAAACAACAACTTTGAATGAAAACTAAGCAGAGTTACAAAGAAAAAAAATATGAAAAACATAAAATATATAAAGAAAAGAACAGAAATTTGCGTGTAATAAGAACGAAAGCAAAAAGAAAAAAATATGAATTCAATAAAAACTTAAGTCAAACACAAAGAAACTCAAACAAAAATAAACAAAAAAAAATTAGTTGAAATGAAAATTCAAAGTGAGATATGAATTAAAACAGATATTTCAAAAATGCTAAAAAAAAAATTGGTTAATCTTGTCTTTTTTTACCGAAGCCTTTTAACAAATCCAAAGGTGTTTTTTTAGAGCGAATTGGGAGAATTGAAAGCAGGAATATTTTCGCGGTTGTTAGGAATTCGCTGCGCTTTATCTATATGTAAAATACTGTTTCAAATACTGGGAATGTAATGCAACAGCATGGCGAATGAAATGTAGTAAAGTAGGGAAGTTAAAAAAGCTACATGTTAAATAAAGGGATGATGACAACAAAAAAGCATACAAAATGGTAATGGTATTGGATAAACTTACGAACTCCTTGGAAAAGCTGCAATAAAACAAGATTTAGTTTATGCTTTAAATGTATGTATTCCACTTTTATTCTGTATGCCGAAACAGTTTTGGAAAAAGTATAAGTTTCTACGTTGATGAAAAATCGATATTTCGCACCCCTAAAAAGCCCTGGCAAAACAACACTGACTATGCTTCACCATTTAAAAATAAACGGTTTCGAATAAAAGCTTTTATTCTATAACGTTTTTACTACTCGAATTATTTTCACTTTATTATCATTTATATCTTTTAATTTCTATCTGAATTTTGAACCTAAGGAAATCAATATATTAGAATACCTCGATGAACTAGCAATGAAATTAAAAAATAAGTACCACTTTCTTAAAGTTGGCGGTTACCACAATATATTCAATGTATTCAAAATCTGGAATATATATTTTTGTACATACAGCTATATAAGTAATTAGAATAGTATAGAAGAATCAAATACAGCTGTTACATAGAAATCTCTCAATTGTTACCATATAGACACATCTGTGTTTTGGAAATATTATTCATCTTCACATTTAAGGTTGTGCCATTTTATTTTATTAAAAAGGCAATTAATTTAATAATATTTTTGAGTTTAAAGACATGCATCCCCAAAATGCAATCGGGCTCCACGAATTCATATATACATTTGTTCTCAACACCCCCAAAACAGTGATATGACTAGCTCACAAATGTTTGCTGGGTTATGCCCTTTAAAAGCTATGTTCGCTGGGTTATTTAGTTAGTGTTGTTTTTATTTACGAAGTGAGCGGTTGTGCCGTCGCTCGATGTTCAACAATTTTGTTTTTTAAAAGGTCCGAAAATATTTTACAAGAATTTTAAGTATATTGTTTATTGCAAGTTTAACGCGTAAAGCAAAAGTAAATAAGTAAACTTGTGTTTCATTTTGTTGGTTGTGTTTTTTTTTTTTGCTTCTTGGTGTTCCTGTGTGTTTTTGTTGCTGTATTGGAAGTTTGTTTTGCCGGCAAAAACGAATGGCAAAGTGACGCGCGCAACGGAATCCAGAAAGAAAAAACTGCAGACTGCAAAATATATTTCGAAAATTCAAATTCAAAAATAGCAACAAACTAAACGTAGCAGCAAGCTAGTGTGTGTGTGTGTGTGTCTGTATGTGTTTCAGTGTGTGTGTGCGTAATTTAATATTACTTTCAGCACCAACAATTTGGTTTTTGTTTCTTGTCCAAGTGTTTTCAATTATTCCATTGTCAATAGAGGGGAGGTTAGTTGCTTAGTTGGTCAGAGCGGGTATTGGGGGTTGTGGGGGATTAATCAGCTGAAGGTGAACCAGTTCGAATGGCGGCGTAACGTTTTTTTTTTTTTTTGTTTTTTGGTTTTCAAGTGCAATTTTTTTAGTCAAATGACGTCACTGCTCGACTCTACGATGATGATGATCATTAGAGCGTGTTTCTACTGTCTGCCCCTTCTGCTTTTTTTTCTGTCTGTTTCCGATGATTCGTAGTGTCGATGATTCAATTCACATCTAAGGATCTGACGTCATTTCGATCTCTACTTTCTGCTTATGACTAAAAAGTTAAAAAGGCAAAAAAAGTAAGAAAGACTCTAACGAATCGATATCAGCTGATAATGAAATAGAAAAACAAAGAAAAAAAAAAGAGGAATGCCAAAAGGCTGATAAGATTAGATAAAACGCACAGGAAAATTATTGCCCTTAGCCTCAACAGCAACAACAACAACAATAACATCTTTTTGTTTATTCAACAATTTTTAGAGCAACATTTGAATTGGACAACAAATTAAACTTTGAAACCGGTTGCAAAACTTTTAGAATATAAAATAAAAAAAAAACAAAGCTTACCCACACACATATGTACATACAAACACACGTCATTGTGCCATTCTACAGAGGGGAAACGACAATTCAAAATTAGCAACAGGTGAGTCGATATACATACAAATGTATGTATGCACATATGTATCAAAATTGGAAGTATTTTAAGGAAAGGGTTGAATATACATATGTATGTACATACATGCATAAGTCAATATATTTGGCCAATATTCGTTTTTTAATGCTTGGGGAAGAGATTGTGTGAAATATTCCCTGCCAAAAACCATAATTCACCTTTCATTCAACAAAAGGAAGGTTTAGATCTGCCACTGGCTTAGTAAGGGAAAACTAACTGTACATATTAGTCGCTTCATGAATATGCATGATCCCGTTTTTGTGATCTTTTTTGTGATCGATTTTAAGATTGAAGATTTCAGTCGACAAAATGTCTAAAGAAGCGGGTGCAGATGCTAAAGCTGCAAGAGAAAAATCCTGTTTGTCTAGAAAGGAAAAGTTTTTATAACCCTGTATCGCTTAATACAAATTTTCATACAGCATCTTCCATCCAGAAGCAAAATGTTTGCTATTGGGTCTTTGTTTTAATTTTCAAATTTTTTAAGCTTGTTGTTTGATCCATTTTTAAAGTCTGACTCAATCCGATTGTCCTTCAAAATACTGAATTATTTATCATCATTTTAATATTATGCCATGCAACAGTCGTCTCATACATTCTCTGATAAACTTTCTGGTTAAGTTCTGTTTGCCGATTCTGTGTACAATTTTTCAACGAGAAGAGGTCTTGAATATAGTTCGTTGTATTGCATGTTTTCCACATGGCCCCGTCGTTTATCTTCTACATTTCCGCTTCACAAGTTTTGTTGTCGCAATTTCTTAACAAAATGCTCATTTTTATTCCATTTTGTTGTTATGGTTGTTGTTGTTTTTGGCATGACCTGCATTCGTTTTTCGGGTTTTATGATTGCTATCCGTCTCATCGTCCATACGTCCGTTTGTAGTGTAACGTTTAATGTTTAAACTTTAAACAAAAACAACGCAACTGGCCGACAAGCAACAACAATTGGCGGTGAAATAATCTTTAGAAATATTGTAAATATTGCCACAAGAAATTCTTAAACTCAATTTTAAGAAATATTATGATTTCTTTGGAATTTTTAGTTTTCTTGTCTTTCTTTAATATAAAAATATCAATGAAATTGAGTGTTGTTTTTACTGCTAAGGACTCTGAGATTTTTATACACGTTATAATTTCGAAATATTTTTTGTTATAGTATCTAACATTTTGAAATAGAAAGTCATTGTAACTTCCTCTACATCAGCATATAGAATTTAAATCCCAGTCAACTAGTTTTCTTCCAAAAGGCCTTTCGTTCAGATTGTGTGGGATTTAAAATAATCAAGTTTTCTTGTTTTTTTTTTATTATTTTTTGCAAGCAACATGTTTTATTTTATTTTTTTTTTTTTTTTTTTGCTTTTTGCCTTTAATACGCCGCAATTCGCAGTAAATTGATATGACTTAACCTCATTTGCGTGTGTGCAATTTGAGATGCCGTCACGACACTCAGTCCCATCCACCCCCTGCCAATTGTTGGCACCCTTTGCCTTTGGCTTTTGCTTCTTCGAAACTCATCAAAACATTAGAAAGTTGTTTGCTGGAAAGTTGTTGGTAAAAGAACGTTAAAATTTGCTGATTAACTGGGTCACATAATGACCCTTTAATCATTCAACGATTCGGTTGATAGAGGGCACTCCTGCCAACCCCCCATTGTTGTTGCCTACTTTTGGGGTGGTTGCTTAGCTGATGCATTTTGTGTTGTGGCCATAAAACTGTCAGGTTTTACCCATATTGCCAGCCAAGTTGTCTAATTTATGAAAGAACCAGCCCAAGGCAGCCAAACCAACGGGCCATTGCATGTATTGGGGCCATCGGAAAGGTTAAGGGTGGTCTGCTTGACTCTAAGAACATGGTGCTTCACACAAAAGAAGGCCGAGCCAAACTACCCTTGCTTTGAAATGGTCACCGCCAGATGAAATGCAATGTGGTACCCTAAATCAAAATATTATATATGTATGTATAATTATATATTTTTGATCAGCTCTTTACTTATTAGTAGATCTAGATATGGAGTTATCGAAATGATATCAGTTTTATCGGTCAACTTGGGGGAGGAAATTTTCAAAAATTGTAACCCATTGAAATATTTAAAACAAATTCTAGTCGTTTTCTAATATTTCCTCGAATGAATAATTAAACCAAACAAAGTCCATCGATCATTAGTTACGAAATGGAAACACGTTGTTAAAAGGCATTAAGAATAAGGCTTTAAATTTGGAATAAATTAAAAATGTTTGTAAAAAGAGGTCGAAAATTTGGTCGATAAAAACTTGTCTTTAGCCTGTGTGAATATTTTAAAAATTGGATACTTCTAACACGGTCAAAACCCCGTTTCAGTGAAGGCCAGGTGGATTGGCAATAAAGTCGTATTTTTAGGGTATTTAATTATTCCACAAGCATATGTAATTTTTCTTAACTCGGCTTAATATTATTGCCTTTGCGTGTGCCGCCGCCAAAGTACAGTGAACTGCATGATTAGAGAGGAGGGTGAGAGGAAGGGAATGTCCAAATGCAATTGGCGGCTATTTAAGTGGGTAAAAGAGAAACCACAAACACACACACACACACACACAAAGTATGTCAAATTAAATTCGCTATCTCTTTCTCTCTCTCTTTTTCTCTCTCGCTCTCTGGTATAATACTTTTTTATTATTGATTCAAGTCAACCCCGATCTAAGAACCAAATGACGCATGACACAAACTATGATGAAATTGTTGCGATTGCAACACTCGCACACACACACACCCACATCTAAGGAGGTCCCCCATTGGCCCCTTTATGCCCTCACTTGAGATTTATTAATACCAAAAGAAAGAAAAAGGCGTTGAAGAATTCTTCTCAAACGCAAGATTTATAGAACATATCAGAGAGCGAAAGAAAGACAGAGATTTGCGCAACAAATTTGTGTCCACAACTTGTTGATTTAAATTTTGCTTTTGTTGTTTTTCGTTTTTAAATAATGATTAATATGAATTCCTTTTTACAACAAAACCAGCTGCAAATCCTAAAAAACAAAAACCTTATCAAACTTTTGCGATTTCCTTTCTCCTACGATGACGACATTGATGATTTAATTTTTTTGAAATTTTTATTATTGCCTGTTGATTCAATCAACTTTGCTGCGAATAAATAAAATGCAAATCTATATGTTAATTTAGTTGTTGATTTCAATTTGAATTTGATTTCTTTCTTTCCCACTAGTCAAAAAGTTCAAAGTCAATTTTCTTCGTTAAACTGAAAAAAAAATTCAAATACAACAGAAAAAGACGGCAGTCGACCTTAGAATATACCCTAATTGAATGATGACCTTTATCTAAACGCGATTTTGGAATTGAATAAAAGCTATATACAAATATAGAAAATACTTGAGACGCCTTTAGTCTCAAGTTTTGTTATCTAGTCGCATATATACCCCATTTGTTACCTCCCATGGCTACTAGAGGGTGTATACAAAAGAAAAAATCTAAATTGTTTTATAAACAAACACAACAGAAAGAGCGAAAAAGGCAAGAGACGAAAATTGTTTCAAGTATCCAAAATAAAAAAAATAAAAAAAGAAACAAAATAATTTAGATATAACCTTGCCCTGCCGGATAGCGCTTTAGAAATTATGATGAAAACAGAAAAATGTCCAGAAAGATATAAATCTATATATGTACATAGAACCGAGTATATATATATATACATTTATATGGAGATCAAGTCAGTAGAAGGGGGGGAAATTAAGCAATATTGCAACAGTCGCCAGATGTTATACGTGTCTATATAACTGAGGACCTTATATGTATGTATGTATGTAACTTTGCCCCCCACCTTCTGCCCTGCCCACCCAGCAAGTTGGCTTATCGCTTGTTTGCTTAAGCACGTTGACTGTTAATTACCCGTCAAGTAATGCACATATATACATACATATATATAGAATGTATACACAGTTCAATTGAGTTTCCTTTGCCCTTTTTTTATGACTCATTTTGTTGTTTCAATGTAGATCGATCGAATGATTGACTTTATGTCACGTCCATATTATGCCTTCACCTTAATCTTCTCGTGCTTTCAACTCTACCTAATTACCGAACTAAACAAATTAACTTAAATTATGCGGCAATTAGCTGTCATTACTTTGTATATACTATATATATATATATATATATTTAGAGGATATATATTTGTATAATGTTTCGTGTTCACTTTGCACAAAGCACTCACTTAGTATTGTGAAGCTTTTGTTTTGTTATTTCAATGGGAAAACTTTTCGTGAGTTTTTCCCACCCATCAAAGTATTATATACCCCACATAAAACCACATATACATATATAATATTGTACATGCTAATTGTACAATTTGGTATACATTTTCCCATTGCAATGCATATAAAAGTTAAACTTAATAGGGAATCAAAACCATACAATAAATGTTTGTCAAAACGTAATTATTATAAAAATTCTTATGAATTCAAAAATCTACACCAAAACTTAAATTTTGGAATATAAAACTGGTTCTTTCCTTTAAATATTTGCTAAATACTAAAACTAGTTCGGACTTAAAACTAGATGAACACAGAAACCAGAAAATAACTAAAAGACAATTATAAGAGATTATATCTTATTTTTTTTTTTTGGAGTTTAAAGGCATTTCCACATTTGGTGACCCCGACGTCGCAACGTTAAATGCAACTGCCTTCTATATGACTAGGCTGGACGATTTGTGTAATTAGAATTAATTTTTCTTTTTTTGTTGATGTTTAATATAGCTCTCAGAAACTGGAAAAAACTAAGAGAGTATCCCCCACATAAAAATAAATTCTTAAGCCTAAACTCATGTATGTATATAGTTATGCATATACCGATTTTGCATGCAATGTGAGGTTTTACTGGGTATGCCGGCTATAATAAAAGCGAATAAAAAACCACAACTAAAATTTTGTTGGGCGTTTCATAGTGTCGATAAGGTAAATTTGTAGATAGTTTGGCGCGCCTATAGCACAAAGGTTGAAGGGGCGAGTGAATGGCAGCAAATCAAGCGGAAAATTCTTAATTATAGCACAAAACTAAAATGAAATGATGCATCCATAAATCCATCTCGTAGATCAAGTTTATTCGATATGTTGTGTGGTGTGTTAGGCGCCCCCCATTTGATTCTACGCCCTATTCTTTGTCTATATCTACTTAGTTTGTGTAGGTTTAGTGGTTTGGCCTCAGAGCCCACAGCAATGAACTTTAAACAAAAACAAATCACTGAAAATGTTGCAAAAAAAAAACCAAAAAAAAAAAAACAGCTAGAAAGAAAATCTAAAGTTGTTTTTTGTATGTGGGCTGTGCGAAACTGAACGGAAATCGCCTTCCCCATTTTCAGTTTTGTTTTGGTTTTTTTTTCTGTTTTCTTTCGAAAATATGAAATGTTACTTTAACTTTAACTCTGCCAGGCATAACATAGGCCCTCATCGAAGTTACGCATCGCCAGTCGCTAACTCTTGGCATTGGAATTTTTAATTTAATTTTAAAGTCACTCGAAGTCCCTCGTACCCTTGACTACTACTAGTTTAGTAGTAGGGAATCATCACGGAAGCATTAGTTTAACAATCTAGTGCAAAAAGTCATCTCTACGAAATCTAGGCCCGAATTACCTGCACTTATCTCAAATGGTGTCCCTTTGGGTGATAAAAATTAAAACTAATTAAGACTTCATATAGTCGGTGATACCTTGTTTCTCTGTCAAACAAATCGTTCAACTAGAAAAATGTTGGCCAACTAACATTTACTTTCCCCTATCCCCATTTCCCGCTTACACCTTTCATTCGCTCTTTCGCGGAGCGGAAGTGAAGAAATGCATTTAAAGGTAGGCGAAACTGTACTTGGCTCTTGCAGTGCATTTTATGTATGTATGTACATATGTGTATGTGTGTATGTGTATATTATTTCGAGGGCTTGGCATAAATTTAGCAAAAAGGAATTTATTTTTAATTGAAATCCCAGACGTCAAATAATTTCCGGCCATGGAAATTTGAGTGCACCCTTTTCGGACTATTTTTAGTCGGACGCAAAGTGGGGAAGTGGAGAAAAAAACAAAACAAACCTCTTTAATCTAATTAAGAGTTAATATAATGGGATTATGATAACAGTATGCTTGTCCGTTGATCATGATGATGATGATGACGATGATAATATGAGCTGACATGACTGATGCAATTCGTTGATAAATCATCGTTTAAAATAATTGACAAAAGAAATAATTACAAAATTCTTAGAGATCTTAAGAATTAAGCCCTATTTAAGTTTAAAGGCATTTTAACATTTCGTGATCCAAATTTTCCCTATAGATATGAAAAACTTTAAGCTACCTATATTTGATTTGTTAACCGTTTCAAAATATGGTGACCCCGACGAGTCTGAAAAACATTTTTTACTTGAATTTCTTTGCGTGTGTTGGAATCCTCATTTTAATTGGCAGCAGATTTTTACTACTTTTCGGGAAATAAATCAAAATGAGAATGTATGAACGTTTTCTTCTGTTAACCAAACACGAAATTAAATTACTTTTTTTAGCTCAAATTACTTTGCGTTTGTTCTTCAGTCTTTAAATTGTAGTTAAGAGCAGATTCTTTATAGTTTTTTAAAAAATTATTCAAATTTGGTATGTAGAATTTCATCTGTTAACGACATGTTTCTTAAGTTTGGTTCAGTTCTTTTAACCAAACGTTGTTGTGTGCGTACGTGCGTGTGTGTGTGTGTGTGGGGTTCATTCGCCTTTCTGTTTTTTTTTCTTTATCATCTCTTGGGATTTGCCTTCTGCTGTGTCCTTGTTCTGTGTGTGTGTTTTGTGACTGGCTACTGCCTATTTCATTTCAGTTTGTTTGCCTTATGCAAATTTTAGACTTAGCCACCCTCTTTAGCCGCAAACGGGTTCAAAAACCTTTTTGCGGCTCTCTGGTGACATTTGGCCGGAAGTTGACTTTTGCCTTTAATTGCAGGAACAAGCCCAAAAGAAGTAGAAGGGAGTTAGTTTTACCCGTCAGGCAAATGGGGTGAAAAGTGTAGGAGGGGGATGGATGGCATTTAGTCGTGTGGAAGGGCTCTGCGATCCGATACGGTTGTCATGCACTTGGCGAAACGAAATTCCTATTGATTTTTCTTTGTGTTTTTTCCTGTCGTTTTGTGTTTGTTTGTTTGTTTGTGTATATTTGGAAAACCAAGTCACTGGGTCGCCAGGTAATACCCCAAGAGTTCCAGTGACTCGGGTTGAATTTATGACACCAATTATTTATGAATTCTAAATTTGTTTGGCGCATTGCCAAATACAACCAGCGCGCGACGTATGTACGACGCAGACAGATAGACCAACTGGTACAGAGGAGACAGAGGAGGAGGAGGAGTTCCTTTTGGGTAATTTGAATGATATGGGATGGCCAAGACAGAGAGAGGGGAAAAGCAGAGGTTGGCTTATACGAAAATGTAAATACCCAGACTATAAATAACTAACGACAGTGTTTAGTCGCGCTATAAACCAGATTTCACACACTCTATACAATCTATGCATATGTATATATGAATACTCTTTATCTCATTTATGGCGATTTTGAAATTTCGCATTCTGTTTGTTTTCAATACTCAGACACCTGTAAAAATAATATATACATAAATTTTGGATTTTCTGAAAGGAGATTTTGAGTTTCAATTTTAAAGGAGAAGTCCAAATAAATTTTCCAACAATTTTCGTTTTTAAAAATTTGTTGCATTTGTTAAAGTTGGCTTTTTCTTTCTTTTTTTTTGTGGGTTCCTTTTATTAAGGTATCACTTTACTTAAAGGATATCAAACTAACGATGACTTTTGCTTTCATTTTGTTTGTAGCTCGGGCTCAAGGACGACACCACGAGGATACCCAACAGTCCCCCACCAGAGAGACCCTCAATTCTCAAACTACAACAAAAAAAAAAAAAGATAGAAAAGAAGTAAAAAAGTGAAGGGATAGTAAAAGAAACGAAACGCCAAAAAGTATATACAGATATATAGGTATATATATATAGGTAATCGGAAATATGTCAGGGCGCAGAAGTCAGACACAAATGGCGCCTCCACCGCCGCCTCCAAAGCCAAAGAAATCGCAGACAAATGGCAATGTTGCCCCACCGAATGGCACCGCCAACGGCAACGGCAACAGCAGCAACAACAACAACAACAATTTCAACAACAGTTACAACAGCAGCAATAGCAATAAAATTGTCGCAGTCACAACAACAGGGCCAAAAGTTGGAAATTCCTCGTCAGAAATCGCTCAGAACTCGAGCGTCAATCCAAGAAGCCAGACGCCACCGCGCACAGAGCAGGTTGTGATGACGCCCCGTGGTAAGACAGCGACCAGCACGGTCATTTTGATTGAACGCAAACTTATTGACGAGATCAATGACCGTGTCCATGTGGCCGGCGGTGACCACACTGGCATCATAATCAATAAGGACACAATTGCCGGCCAGAAAAGTGCCAGCAAGGCCGCAGCCCTCTCATTGGAGTTTCGTGTATTTCTCGTTAGCGCCAATACAGGTAAACATTCGCAAGAGTCGCGAACATTGAGATTCTGGTTCCGTGACTGGTTGACCAACGATGAAAAGCAGGCACACATTGCCCAGGACTTTTTCAAAGAGCTTGTCAGTCCGCAGGACTTTCCCAGAGGTCAGTATCCACTCCACTCCACTCGACTCTCAACTCGCACATTTCTCCATGGCGATAAATTTTGCTTTTGCTTTGCAGATTATGTGGGTTTCATTAAAAAGATAATGAAACTAATGCAACATGGCTATGCCGAGATACAATCAATTGAGATTGAATTACGCATATTGGAGGAGACATCGGCACCGCCATCACGTCCGCGTAAGTATGGAGAACAACCCCCCTAAACGAACCTAATCTCTCCTAAGCGTAATATTAAAACCCATTTTATACGTCCTATAACTATATCTCTTTGATAATGGTTGTTTCCCTACTTTCTCTTTACTCCTTACCCACCCGTTGATGATGTGTTATTCTTCTTTATTTCTTTTGAATCAATTATCATTGTTATTTTTCTTGGCGGGGTGTGACGACGGCGGCGGCGGCGGCAAAAAACACACACAAAAAACAAAAAAAAAAAAACAAAAAAACAAACAAACAGCACGCGATGGCTACATCATCTACTGCTATGGCGACTGCAATCGAAAATTTGAGGAGGCGCTGCTGGCGCAGAAGAAAACAGGTGATGGCGACAATCTGATGAAGGCCATTTGGCTGGACATGTACACTGAACAGCTGAGCGCCAGGCGCAAATGAGTAACCAAAACCGTAACCCAAAACCAAAACCAAACTCAAAAACGAAAACCAAAAAGACAGCCAGCAAGCAGCTTCTTCATCGGCGCGCTATCAATCAACTAATTATTGGCAAATCTAATCCTAAACCTCAAACTCTTTCTCTCTCTCTTACTTTTTTTTTATTAAATTATTTGTTGTTATTGGCTATTGTTGTTGTTATTTGTTGATTGTTTTGTTTGTTCTCCACCCTGCCCCTCTTTTCCCTACTGAATTTCTAAATAATAATCTATGCATTTGCAATTTGAATTATCAAGCACCTGAAACTGAACAAAATGTATAAATAAAAATAATCATAAAATAAAATAAAAATGTTGTAAAAACTTTTCAATTTTTAATCTTGTAACTGACGTTGCCACGCCCCAATTTTAATGACATCTCTTATGGCTCCCAAGTGGCCAATTTGTCTGCTGCCTGCAATTAAAATGCGCTGCTTAAGCAATTTAACCAACTCTCAACTCAACTTAACTGAATTCAACGTGTTCTCTCCTTTTGTCAATTCTCACGCCTCCGCCTCGCCTCGACCAGAAGCATTGCTCTAATCCTGCCCCCCCACACCCACATTCCCCTAGAGATATCTAGATGCTCCTCTGGATATGAAAACCTTTTTTACTAATAATAATCATCTGTCTGGCTGAGGCACTCAACTTAACTCATTTCAAATGCTGAATGCTATTTATGAATGCATTTTTTTTTTTACATAATTTTGAAATAATTGTATGAACAATTTTAATGCAGATAGAAAGTCTTATACAAAATCTGATCTATTTCGAATCAATAATCAAGTTCGTATACGTAGAATATTAGATCTGTTATGTCAATTGATCGAAAACATAATCAATATTTGCTTATATATAAAAATGTCTAATTTATTCGCTATCCAATTGTTTCAAATATATTTGAAATTTAGCTACCAATGAAAATGATTTATATTCGAAAACCAAAACATGTCTCATAATAGATTTGGAATTTATCAATATAATTGCATGAAAAGAAATATCGCTAATGCAAACGTCGAAAAAAAACTTCATACAGGTTAAAATCGGAATTAAAATCCAACATATTAACCTTATACAAATCAAATTCAATGCAATGTTTTTTCTTTTACTTGACTGACTTGTTAGAATTTTTCTAAACTCATTATTAAATATTTTCTCTGCTAGTTTAGAAATAATTTTTGTTCTACCCCACAAAGCGAAAGAATTAAATTTCAATATAACTGATAAACAATTTTGTTTTCTTTATCTTCTATCTAAATAGTTTCGTTAGAGGAATCACAATTTGAATCTCCACCATTGACACAGGAAAAGGTGCTTGAGCTGATTGAACAGGCCTATCCCAATCCAGTGTCACCTGAGGACTTGGCCAAGTAAGTAACAAGAAAATCTGTTTTTATAATTGGTATTACATTTTTTTTTCTTCTTTTTTTTTGTTGAATTGTTTATTAGGGATTATGGATGGAGCGAACAGGATGTGTTGCTGGTCATACAATCGTTGCAGGAGCGCGGCTTAATCAAGTTAATGGAATATAATGCCTACACCCGAATCCATCATGAGGATAAGGAGATCAAGGTGGTTAAGCAGATGCCAACTATAGCCTCGAATAAGCAGCCCACAATTGCCATCATAACGGCTCAGTATTGTGAGAAACTTGCTGTGGATGCCATGTTGGAGAACAAGGAGACGTTTGTTCGCTATACAACAGTCGGTAGGTGACTCCAGTTTGGGGGCAAATCTTTTGGCTCCTAATCCTTGCCGATCCATTAAGCAAATCTGTCGAGCAAATGCAGCAGCAAAAGCAACCAAATGAGATTAACATATGGCCATTGTCGCGTTCTTATTCTCTACTAATGTCTCTTCACTTCTCTTTTTCTCTTTCTCTCTTTCTCCTTCTATCCCTATTCGTGTAACGTTACCCAATTTGTTTGTTTGTTTGCCTGCCTGCCTGCCTGCAAAAAAAAAAAAAAAAAACACCTAAATCCAACTCTGTTAATAATGTTTCCCCCCTTCGAAAATCAATATATATATATATATATAACAGATTCTGATCCCAATCTAACGAACTCACTCAGAAAATCCAAAAAGAAACGAAGATTTGGTAAGCCCACATTGCCTTAGTTCAAAATTTACTTACTCGAAAATAATTCACAGTCAAGTTCACAAAAATATTTCAATCTATTGCGTATTTCAAATGTAACGGAAAACAACATAAATTTATTTAACACAGATATGTTAATCCCTAACAGTTAACGGTTAACAGTATCGTTGACTGAGCGATTGCATTTTCTGTTAAATTGAAGTATTCAAATTCGTCAACTGAAATAATTAATTTATTAATAATGTATATTTTTTTTAGTCTTGTGAACTTGACTGAAATTTATCGTTTTTTGTGTTGTGTTTCGTAAGAATTGTTGTTTTTGTTGTTCAAATCTGTGGTAGAGGATCATAATTCAATTGATTATCCTTGTCACGCACATGTTATAATCAAACACCACACCACACCTCACACCATCACCCACCCACCTCACAAGACCACTTACTACACAGGCACCCTGTATATAAATAGAGCCTACTCTTCTTTGTTTTTTTTCTTTGACAAAATTTTTGTTTTTGGCAATCGTGGAATTATATAGAATAATATGTTTATAATTGATAATTGTTTACCCCCAACCCGTTTACGTACAGGCGAATCAAATGTTTATACCTTGGGCAACATTGGAGCACATCGCATTGTGAGCACCAAACTGCCATCTGTGGGCAGCACACGGGAGGCAATGACAGCAACTGGGAACACAACAACCCGTCTACTGGGCACATTCCAAAAGGTTGATTACGTTTTCATTGTGGGCGTGGCCGGTGGTGTGCCACATTATACGGACTACAAGAAGCATGTAAGATTGGGCGATGTGGTCATCTCTTATGTGGATAAACAGCGGGCATTGCTCAGTAACAGGTGAGTAAATGAACATATTCTGTTTCTGAATTAATTAATTCAATTCTTTCTTATTTAGCAAGGAGAAACCCTATGTTTATGTGTACGAGAGAAGCGGCGAGGATGTGAAAACCTACTTCCCCATTAATGACTCACTGCAGCAGATTGCCGAGAGTCTGCAGGCGAATATGGAGCTAAAACGGCCTTGGGAGCAGTATCTTAGCGATGCCCAAAAGACGCTAGCCCAGAAGACCGACAGCGATTTCGGACGTCCCGATGCCAAAACGGACAAACTGTTTATGAACATTGGCCATAACGAAGTCATCGAGGTGGCCCATCCGATAGCTGCCGATGAGCAGCAACTTGTCAATGGAGTGCCGAGATTGCGTTTGCATCTGGGACCCATCGGTTCTGGCCGAGATCTGGTGCGCAGCGATGAGTTGCGTACACAGTTCGCACGTAAAAATGGACTCCTTGCCACCGATGTTGAGATGAGCAGTGTCCTGGACAGCATCATTGGCAATTGCCGGGAGAGTTTTGTACTGGTCAAGGGTATATCGGATTACAAGGATGGCATGTCGACACGCAAATGGCAGAACTATGCATCTTTATCGGCTGCATCGGTGGTCAAGTCCATCATTTGTGGCATGGATGCACCCACCAATGTCTGAAGGCACCTCCTAATATCCTCCTCCTTCTCCTGCTCCTTCTATTACTCCTCCTTTTTGTTGCATTTCAACAATTTTTATCAAGAATTTTATTCATTTGTGTTTATTAACCCAAAGGCAAATCAAGGGGATGGAATCCCCGTTTCCTCTATACAATTTTTGTTATTTATTTTGTTATGCTTATTATTTGCATTTGTTTAAAATTTTTTTTTTTTTTTTGTACTACAATTTTTAAATAATATATGCAAATGTAATATGTAATATGTATGTAATGTAATTTACACAAGAAACAACCAAAACCACACGAATAAATATTATTGCAAACTTTTGCAAAAAACCAAAACACATTAAAATCGTAGATATTCAAATTGTTAACGGCTAACTTGGTTATTTGGTATTTCTTTGGTATTTTTCCATGTATTTTCTACGGTATTTTTGTCACTTAAGCCCCCACAACAAAAAATGAATTGTGGTTCATATTGCACAGTGGTCAGTATGTCCACCAAATGGGTATTTTTTGATACAAAATAAACATTTATTTACAATACCAAGGAATATATTAGACAATATACCAAGGTAACTGACCCCAATTAACCTTGATATAAATAGAGGAAACAATTTAACATATGCTTAGTTTTTGAGCCAACTCCGAACCACTGTGACGGCGGTGAGAAGCTCAGTTTTGTTATTTGTTTGTTGTTTCTTTTAAAGCACGGACGCATTTTGAATTTAATTGAAGCGAAATTAATCGAATTTAAAAGTGAAGTTGCAACACTATTCCCAAACTGAAACTTCACTTTGACGTACGTTTTGATTTAACACAAAAAATAAATACTTACTTAACTAGGGGCCACGTGCATTAAAGCAGGAACAAAAAATATTGAAAACCCAAATGTAAGTGGAACGAAATGCGGTTTTTTTTTTGTTTATCACAATTGCGGCGTAAATTATTCTTAGGCCCTGTTTTCCTGCCATGTGGAGTGAGAAGAAGACTGATATTCTACTTATTTATTTTATTTTTATTTAATTCAAGTAACCGGTTTCAAGTTCAACACAAAATAATAACCAAAAAACACACACACACATACGTTTAAGCTGCTGCTTCTTGAATTACAGTTTCATGGAAACGGGATACACGTGCTTACACGTTTCTATGATTGTTCTGTGTTCAGTGTATGCATGTGTGTGTGTGTGTGTGTGTGTGTGAGTGTGTTGTGCGTATTTAGGCATATTGGGTGTGTGAGTGAAACCGCTGCGTAAATAATACACAAACAGATAAGGTCTCGTTTCTTTTCATACCTCAATCAATTTAATGTTCTGCTTTCGGTATCACTCTTGACAGCAGAACCAATATAAAAACAAATCGCCAGCAACATGTTGCCAGACAATGGCCATGCATGTGGTCGGAATTTGGTTAACTGTCTGTCTGTCTGGCCACATGTTGATAAAGCACTCTTGATGGATATATAACTTTTGATTAAAGTAGGTTTAAACTAATTAGAATATTTTTTTATCTGTATGCTAGTTTCTAAAAGAAAAAGAAAAACTAATTATTGGGCCATACCAGAAAAAGTTTAGTTAAGGAAGTTTTATGAAAGTTTAGCTCAAGAACTCGAATCTATTTTTATACCCTCTGTATTATAAAATTGTTCAGGTGTTTCTAACGCCCGTCCATCCGTCCGTAAATTATGAAAATCATAAGGATCGGACCACTATACCATTATTTAAAAATATTATAGCCAAGAACTGCAAGGGTATTTAAACTTTGGCATAGCCTAAGCTACCTTTTTTAATTTTAGAATAAATATGTACATATGTAAATAAAAATTCAATTACATTCTACACATATTAGCTTTTTTATATGGGCTTAGAAATTCAAATTTTTGCAAAACACGCAAACAAATTAAAGCAAAAAAATTGACAGATGTATTATCAGTATTATGAAAATTTTCTCAACGATTTTCCAGATATTATTAAAAAATTTCAACCAATATATAACATTAAAACTCAACGATTGTCAAGATATGAATACAATTTAACAGTAATCTTTAATAAATAGAGTTTTGCCTCTATAAGGATATTTATGGATATCCAGACCATTTCTATTAAATAGTTTTTTTTAGAATAGAATATACATTTTAAACTAGAATATATTATTTATATAAAAAAAAAACATACAAATGGCGAAATGGTTACCTAAAGCTTCAACTTTAATGTTTTTAAAAATTTTTTAAATATGTTGTTTTTGGTCATTTTTGTTTATGAGTTGCTTTAACTTCTAGATTATAATCTAGAAATATTTAATATTTTCTCGATTTTTGAATTATTTTGGTAAAACTTTATATTTACATATTTTCGATATGAACGGATTACTATAACTATATACTATAATGGCTGCAAGGTTTTATAAATTTAAAGTATTTTATGTTTTAAAATTGCAAGAAAAATTACAAAATTATTTTACCTGATCTATGGTTAATAGCTTTGACCAGTAAATAACTTTAACCTTGCTTCTTTTTTTCTTTTCCCTTTAGCATCATGTCAACTTGTTATCTGGTTCTAGAGGATGGCACAATTATGCCAGGAGAGCCTTTTGGGGCTACCAATAAGCCCATCAGTGGTGAGGTGGTCTTTCAAACGGGCATGGTTGGCTATACGGAGGCCTTAACCGATCGTTCGTACACTGGCCAAATTCTGGTGTTTACTTATCCAATGATTGGAAACTATGGTGTCCCTGATCCCAAGGAGCTGGATAAGTACGGGCTTCCCGAGCATTTTGAATGGTTTAATGGCGCTGTCCAGGCGGCTGGATTGGTGGTAGGCGAGGTATGCGATAAATCCTGGCATTGGCGATCCCGGCAAACTCTATCGAAATGGCTGCAGCAGCACCGAGTTCCCGGCATCAGCGGAGTGGACACACGTGCTCTTACCAAGAAGCTAAGGGAAAACGGCAGCCTCCTTGGACGCATTGTCTATGACAATGAGTCACTATCGGCCATAAAGCAATTGAAATTCGATGATCCCAATGCCAAGAACTTGGCCAAGGAGTGCAGCATCAACACGGAGCAAGTCTATGAGAGCGTTAGTGGAACTGGTCCCCGGATTGCTGTACTGGATTGTGGCTTGAAACTGAATCAGTTGCGTTGTCTGTTGGATCGGGGAGCCTCCGTTCGGCTGCTACCCTTTAGCACTCAGCTAAACGACGATGATTATGATGCGCTTTTTCTGTCGAACGGACCGGGCGATCCGGAGAAATGCACCGAAATAGTGGAGCAGGTGTGCAAGGTTGTCAGTGGGGGTAAGAAACCCATTATGGGCATTTGTTTGGGCCATCAGTTGTTGGCTAAGGCGATTGGTTGCTCCACATACAAGATGAAGTACGGCAATCGAGGACACAATCTGCCCTGCTTGCACCGGGCCTCGGGCCGCTGTTTGATGACGTCACAGAATCACGGGTATGCCGTTGATCTTGACAATTTGCCCAAGGATTGGGATGAATTGTTTGTCAATGCCAATGATGGCACAAATGAGGGCATTGTGCATCGCACAAAGCCGTATTTTTCGGTGCAGTTTCATCCGGAACATCATGCCGGACCTCGGGACACTGAGTTCCTATTCGATGTGTTCTTGGAGGCCATCAACGGATCAACACTGTCGATTCCCCAGTTAATTGAGCGTCACTTGAGACCAGAACGCGTAGAGCCGCCTCCAAAACAGCCACGTAAGGTATTAATCCTCGGCTCGGGCGGTCTATCCATTGGCCAGGCTGGTGAATTTGATTATTCCGGTTCGCAAGCAATAAAAGCAATGCGCGAATGCAATATCCAAACTGTACTCATCAATCCCAATATCGCCACCGTTCAGACATCCAAGGGTATGGCAGATAAATGCTATTTCCTACCCCTCACCCCACACTATGTGGAGCAGGTGATCAAATCGGAGCGTCCCAGCGGAGTTCTGCTCACATTCGGCGGACAAACCGCCCTCAATTGCGGCGTGGAGCTAGAGAGGGCTGGCGTCTTTGCCAAGTACAATATAAGGATTCTCGGCACGCCGATTCAGTCGATTATCGAAACGGAGGACAGAAAGTTATTCGCCCAGCGTGTGAATGAGATTGGTGAGCAGGTGGCGCCATCGGAAGCGGTTTACACAGTGGCCGAGGCATTGTCTGCAGCCAATCGTCTTGGCTATCCCGTAATGGCACGTGCCGCCTTCTCTTTGGGTGGCCTCGGTTCCGGTTTTGCCAACAATGCCGAAGAACTGGAGACACTGGCCCAACAGGCTCTGGCCCATTCCAGTCAACTGATTGTGGACAAATCCTTAAAGGGCTGGAAAGAGGTCGAGTACGAGGTTGTCCGAGATGCCTACGACAATTGCATCACTGTCTGCAACATGGAGAATTTCGATCCATTGGGCATACACACTGGCGAAAGCATTGTGGTGGCTCCATCGCAAACTCTTTCAGATCGGGAATACCAAATGCTTCGCAGCACTGCCCTCAAGGTAATCCGGCACTTTGGCGTTGTCGGTGAGTGTAATATCCAGTATGCCCTGTGCCCGGACTCGGAGCAATATTACATCATTGAGGTGAATGCCCGACTCTCGCGCAGCTCGGCCCTGGCAAGCAAGGCCACTGGCTATCCATTGGCCTATGTGGCAGCTAAATTATCGCTGGGATTGCCTCTGCCGGACATCAAGAATTCTGTAACCGGAAACACAACCGCCTGCTTTGAGCCCAGTCTGGATTACTGTGTGGTTAAGATTCCACGCTGGGATCTGGCAAAATTTGTGAGAGTCAGTAAGAATATTGGCAGCTCCATGAAGAGCGTGGGCGAAGTGATGGCCATTGGTCGCTGCTTCGAGGAAGCCTTTCAGAAGGCTCTGCGCATGGTGGACAGCGATGTTCTGGGCTTCGAACCCAATGGCGCCATTGTGGATGAGGAGCTGCTGTCCGAGCCCACGGACAGGCGTCCCTTTGTCCTGGCCGCTGCCATACATTCGGGCATGGGCGTGGATGAGCTGCACGAGCTGACGAAAATCGATCGTTGGTTCCTCCATAAACTGGAATGGATCTGTACATTCGAATACAAGTGCCTGGATTTGAGCAAGGAAAAGCTATTGCAAGCCAAACGTCTGGGCTTTGCGGACAAGCAGATAGCCATGGCCACCAAGAGCACTGAGCTGGCTGTGCGTCAATTACGTTTGGAGCACTCGATCCGGCCGTATGTGAAGCAAATCGATACTGTGGCTGGCGAGTGGCCGGCATGCACCAATTATCTATACAATACATACAATGGGCAGGAGCACGATTTGGACTTCCCTGGTGGGCATATAATTGTGGTCGGTTCGGGTGTCTATCGCATTGGCTCCTCGGTGGAGTTCGATTGGTGTGCCGTCGGCTGTCTCAAGGAGTTGCGCAAGCTGCAGAAGCAAACCATTATGATCAACTATAATCCTGAGACGGTGTCCACCGACTATGATATGTGCGATCGTCTTTATTTTGAGGAGATTAGCTTTGAGGTAGTCATGGATATATACGAGCTGGAGAGATCCGATGGTATCATCTTATCGATGGGTGGCCAGTTGCCCAATAACATTGCCATGGACTTGCATCGCCAGCAGGCCAAAGTTTTGGGCACATCACCCGAGTCCATTGATTGCGCTGAGAATCGCTTTAAATTCTCCCGCATGCTCGACCGCAAGGGAATCCTGCAACCCCGATGGAAGGAGCTCACAAATCTTCAGTCGGCCATCGAGTTCTGCGAAGAGGTTGGCTATCCCTGTCTGGTCAGACCTTCCTATGTCCTCTCTGGCGCCGCCATGAATGTCGCCTATTCGAATCAGGATTTGGAAACGTATCTAAATGCCGCCTCCGAAGTGAGTCGGGAGCATCCCGTTGTCATCTCGAAATTTCTTACCGAAGCCAAAGAGATCGATGTGGATGCAGTGGCCGCAGATGGCCAGGTCCTATGTATAGCCGTCTCGGAGCATGTAGAGAACGCTGGTGTCCATTCGGGTGATGCCACACTGGTTACCCCACCCCAAGACATCAATGCCGAGACTCTGGAGTCCATAAAACGCATCACTTGCGACTTGGCCAATGTTCTGGATGTTACGGGACCCTTCAATATGCAACTCATTGCCAAGAACAATGAACTCAAGGTTATCGAGTGCAATGTTCGTGTCTCGCGTTCATTTCCCTTTGTGTCAAAGACACTGGATCATGACTTTGTGGCCGTTGCCACGCGTGCCATTATGGGCTTGGATGTGGAACCGCATTTGGAGGTGTTACACGGTGTCGGCAAGGTCGGCGTCAAGGTGCCTCAGTTTAGTTTCTCTCGTCTGGCCGGGGCCGATGTTCAGTTGGGCGTCGAAATGGCTTCCACCGGCGAAGTGGCCTGCTTTGGAGACAATCGCTATGAGGCCTATTTGAAGGCAATGATGTCCACCGGTTTCGAGATTCCTAAAAATGCAGTTTTACTTTCCATTGGCAGTTTCAAGGTGAGACCGAATGAATTCCAACAATTAACACAATTACTATAAATATATGTTTCCCTTCTTTTCCTTCTCCTTCTCCTTCTCCTTCTTCTTCATTTTGATTTTATTGATAGCACAAAATGGAATTGCTACCATCGATACGGGATTTGGCCAAAATGGGCTATAAACTATATGCCTCAATGGGCACTGGTGATTTCTATGCCGAGCATGGCGTTGATGTAAGTCAATTCAATTTTATTTTATATAACGATCCCCGATAAGTATCAATCAATATTGATGACTGTTTCAAAGTAAACACTAATTGCTTCAGATAAGAACTGTATCTGTCCGAGTGACACTAGAGATAAAAGTCTATTGTCTATTTGTGGGATCAAAAACTTTCCTCAATATCCGATTTATTGACCATGGCCCCTTTTACCTTCAATTCTAAACATTATGAACAGTCTGCATTCCAAATGGACTCATGAACATTGTAAACTCGGTAGGTGCTTATCATCATGACTTGTATGTACCTATATGTTTATTTTTATATATATATATATATATGTATATGTATATGTATGTACAGTTTATATGGGTCTTATCTTAATGCATTTTTGGATTTGCGCATTTAGTTGAGGGCTTCTTTTAGCTTTTGTGCATTACGTTTAACTATATAACGAAATTCCTCACGCTTGGATTCTGGAGCTAAGGTCTGCATTAGCTGATCCGTTTTCTGTGTTAAAATTTGAACCTTATCGGGTTGAATATTGAGACGCTGCAGAAGATTACCCAAAGACAAAGTACTCTCCGAGGTTGGTTCTGCTGCTTCTGCTGCAGCTTTTGATGGAATACTTTCTTTCTCCTCGTCGTCCTCGTCCTCGTCCTGGCTCTCGTCTGTTTTCGGTTCGTGTTGTGGCGGTGAATGAATTTGAACCACATTATCGTCAAATTTTATAGATTTACGCGGTTGCTGGGGTAAAGTTGGTGGAGTCAGGAACTGGGAGAAGAACGCATTGGGCATTGGAGATGTCTCCATCTTTTCCAAATTGTTGGCCTCTTCGCACAACTGATCGACAAAATGCTGGGCATGCTGAGAGCAACCCAATTGCTGATAGAGTCGACACAGACGTTGACCCTGCTCCAAAAAGAGATGAGAGTGATGGCAATTGCGAAACGCTATGGCCTTGCGGAGCATGCTCAGCATATGATCGAGCAGAAGCTCGAGGAGATTAGTGCGACGCAATATTTCCAGGCCATTGTTGAACTGGGGTTGCGTTTGCTGTGCAATGCCAATGCTGGCATTCGAGTTGGAACGCCGGGTGGCGATTAGCAATTGCAAGTCCAGATTGTCCACTGAACTGCTGACGGATATCTCCCGCTGCAATTGCTTCTGCCGATGCTCAAAGAGTTTCATTTGCTGGGCAGCTTGCATGCGTTGGGTTTTGCGTCGAAGCTTACCACGTGAGCGCTCCTGATGCTCGGCCAGGCCCAACCAGCCCTGGGCATCTGTGATCACTTCCTTGTTTCGCTTATCGTCGTTTTTCTCCGGGCTTGTTAACTGCCCCTGCCAGGCAGCAGGGGAGGGACTACCAGCTGGTGGCTGCCTCTTGAATTTACTCCACTCACGCAGTTGAATATAATCTTCGGTAAAGATATTCTCCAGCAAACGATTATAGTCCAATGGCGGATAGAAGTTCTCGTGGTGCTGCAGATGCTTCAATGCCTCGACTATATGCAGCAGCGGATGCTCCGCTATGCCCGCCATTATGGTATGCAGCTGCATTAATGCATCCTCAGGCACATGCTCGAGAAGATTGCGCTCCTTGATGAAATAGTCCCGCAGCTCCTTGCGTGCCAGACAGTCGGCAAAGGTGCGCACAAAGCGCACAAACTGCTCACCCAAAAACTCTTCGGGCCACTCGTTGGTGTTACTTTCGCACTGCCAAAATAGATGGGCCCGCAATTGTTCCATTAAGGAGCCCATTGCCGTATATTGCTCGCCAACAAATGTCCTAACGAGAAGTTTCATTAGAAGAAATACCTTGAGTTGCATTTGATTCAATTGCCTCTCCAGGTAAATCTCCGCCTGGGGGAAAACAATGCGCCATTCTAATTCCCGAAAAGGATTCCTTCTATGCTTGGACGAATGACCCTCGGGTATCACATGAAAGCCAAAGGATTTAATTCGCTGACGCATCTGTTCGGTGGGCCATTGGAATTTCTCTCCTGTATGCAAATTGGTAAGCACAGGTCGCGTTCGACGATTGAACTCGAAGGCGCAATCTGGCCAACCATGTGGCACATGGATTGCGGGCACCATCATCTCTTTGTCGAGGATCACCGTACAGCCGCGATAGCTACCAGAGGCCAACTGGGCCGCCGGTATATGCAAATCTTTAGCCAAATGCTGGCGCAAAAGTTCTCCAAAATAGTTCATGAACTGTGTGGAGCTCAAATAGCTTTGATGAAGCAGTGTACGACGATGTTGCTGCTCCAGACGGCATTGACGCAATACCTCTACGGTCTCGTAGCCTGATGGAGAATCAGGGACAGCCCCTTCTTGCTTTTCTGCATTCTCAATTTTACACTCTTCATTTTCATAATCGTCCTCCTCGTCATCATCATCATCATCGTCGTCGTCGTCGTCGTCATCATCATCATCATCCATTAGCCAGGGTGGCAAGCATTTGGCCAATTGACAAGTGCATTCATCCGGTAAGATATTTCTCATAAGTGGAACTTGTGTCATGCGCAACTCTTTCAAGGGTCGTGGATTATTCAAACGCGACATATATACATGATCATAATCCTTCCAACTGCCAGCCGTACTATAACCAGAACTGGAACTCCCATCCGTATAGATGCCGCCATCTATATCATCGTTAAAGCTGTTCAAAGATCTCGTCGGACTCATCATCGATTGCTGCTGTTGCTCGCGCAGCTTTAAGCGCACATATCCCATCCAACGGGTCCGCTCCATCAGTTGTACATAATCCCAGCGAGCGGGTGTGCTCTTGTAGTAGTCTGTCTCCAGTAGAACTTTGCACAAGGCCGCAATCGAATCATAATTGGCATCATCGGCTCTCGCTATATCCACATTCTCGAATACCACATATGTCAAAGGTTTCTCTAGCGGCTGTCCACCAAATTTTACCTGCCTTTAGAACGGAAATTAGAATCAATTAGCAGCTGATAAAGTCATTCGGTTCGGTTAGGTTCATTCAACTTACACTGCCAAATCGATGCCACTGGCATGTAGCAAACTGTGCTCATTCAACAATTGGGCACTTGCTCTGCGTTTGGCCTGCAACTGTTGATCCATGGCCGTCATTTCTGCCTCAAAGTGGCCAAAGAACTGCATGCCCAGTAACACTTGATTGAGCAGAAATGTCTCCAGTTGCCTATCCAATTGGGATAGGGTCTTTTCCTCGATAATACGATGATGATCCTCACGTTGCTTCTCCACAGTGCGGGCATATAGAGCACTGCCGCATTCGGTGGCACTGCTTCCATTGCTGCCACCCAATAGACGCATGGCAATTTGGGAATTGTGACGCCAATTGGTACCAGAGCTTCTTAGGCTTCCCGATTGCCTTGGAAGATGTTGTTGTTGTTTGCCCTTCCTCTGAATCCTGCCATTACGCCATCGATGGAGCTGTCGCTGTCGTCGTTTCTCCTCCTGGCGACGGCGCGGTGACGACTTCGGCAACTGTTGATCGTTTATCATCTGCAGGGCATTTTGATGAACGTTTTGATTATCGCTTAATGGCCTCGAGCAGGAGCAACCCATCGCGACCGTTGGCACCAAGCGAATGTCTACGATCAGTGATAGCATTTTTGATAACAATCGCCATTCAATCGAATGCCATTTTCTTGTCATAGATAACAATCGCAGAAAGTAACAAGTGTCTCCAGATAATGGCTCTCTTCCTATACTCCTCCATGCTTCCGGCTCTGCCACGTTATGACTGTATCAACAGTGGTCGATTGTTGATGGATTTGACATGTGAAATCTCTAAATGAGGCAAGTCTGTCTCCTGTTTTCCTAGATTCATTATTTAACCGAAAAAAAAAACTAGTAAAATGTTCACAAAAATGGGCAAAGGTCGTTCGAAGACGTTTCTACATCATTTCGTTTGTAATTCCCAAATAGTTTTAGTTAGACGCGATTCTAATTTAGTGTTTTTGGGTCATTCAGACTGGGACATTCGATTCAGCATTGGTTCCACTGTTTACCAAAATATAATTAGCTCTGAACTCAAACTAAATATATAGTATAAATAATGTAAGTGCGAAATTGAATTCAACGTCCCAAACACAGCTGCACCCAATTTTTGTTAATCATTATCGTTATTATTATTTGAAGAACATTATATAAGTTATTTAACTGAGATATCGTTCATGGTCACCTGAAATTCTGGCGTTTCCCATTTTAATACCTGCAGGTGGAATCAGTTCAGTGGACATTCGATAAGCTAACTCCCGATGACTTTAATGGTGAACTGCGTCATCTGGCTGAATTTTTGGCACAGAAGCATTTTGATTTGGTCATCAATTTACCAATGCGAGGTGGCGGAGCCAGGCGGTAAGTCATCGATCTTAGATCATATCAAATCACAATATCAATTTACATATTTCCAATTACGTTGCAGTGTCTCATCATTCATGACACATGGCTATCGTACCCGCCGCATGGCTGTGGACTATTCGATACCTCTGGTCACGGATGTCAAATGCACCAAGTTGCTGGTGGAATCGATGTGTCTGACTGGACGTAATCCGGCAATGAAAACCCATACGGATTGCATGACCTCGAGACGCATTGTCAAGTTGCCAGGATTCATTGATGTCCATGTGCATTTGCGAGAACCAGGTGGCACGCATAAGGAGGATTTCGCTAGCGGCACGGCAGCTGCTCTGGCCGGCGGTGTGACCCTTGTGTGCGCGATGCCCAACACAAATCCGTCAATTGTGGATCGGGAGACGTTCCAACAGTTCCAGGAGCTGGCCCGTTTGGGGTCCCGTTGCGATTATGCCTTATATTTGGGTGCCTCGGATGCGAATTGGTCGACTGCCCATGAATTGGCCACTCAGGCGTGCGGCTTGAAAATGTATCTGAACAATACGTTCGGCACATTAAAGTTGAGTGATATCGGTGCCTGGCAGCGCCATCTGTCGCATTGGCCAAAGCGGGCACCCATTGTGTGCCACGCTGAGAGGCAGAGCATGGCGGCGATATTGCTGCTGGCCCGTTTGTTGGATCGGACTGTGCACATTTGTCATGTGGCACGCAAGGAGGAGATCCAATTGATACGGGCGGCCAAGGAGAAGGGCATTAAGGTGACCTGCGAAGTGTGTCCGCATCATTTATTCCTTAGTACCAAGGATGTGGAGCATTTGGGCGCAGGAATGGCAGAGGTGCGACCCGTTCTATGTTCACCCGAGGATCAGGAAGCCCTATGGGAGAATATGGATTACATTGATGTGTTTGCCACGGACCATGCCCCGCACACACTCGAGGAGAAGCAATCGGAAAATCCTCCGCCAGGTTTTCCGGGCCTGGAAACAATTCTCCCAATGCTATTGCAGGCCGTGAATGAGGGTCGTCTAACCATTGAGGACATTAAGCGAAAATTTTATCGCAATCCGCGAAGCATATTCAATTTGCCCGAACAGCCGCAGACCTATGTGGAGGTCGATCTGGATGAGGAGTGGACGATTACCGGCAGTGAGCTAAAGACCAAGGCCCGCTGGACACCGTTCGAGGGCATCAAGGTCAAGGGTCGTGTGCACCGCGTTGTTCTGCGCGGCGAAGTGGCCTACATTGATGGCCAAGTGTTGGTTCAGCCCGGCTATGGCCAAAATATGCGTTCCACTGCATTCGCTCAGCAATGCCTCGCCGAGGCGGCGGAATTGCCCAGCGATACTGATGCCAATGATACATTCGCTCGCCTCCTCACCGGCAGCGAACAGACACCCAAGGTTCACTTCGAGGATGAGGCCGGTACGGGCGGAGGTGGCTTCTTGCGTCCCGTTTCTCCTTCGCCTCGCTTACGTCTAGACTCTTCGACCCTTCGTGAGTATCTGCAAAAGACCACACAGTTGCCAAGTAGTCCGAATCCAGTGGCCCATTCGTTATTGGGCAAACACATTCTATCGGTCGACATGCTCACCAAGGAGCATCTCAACGATATCTTTCATCTGGCTCAATTGCTCAAGTCTCGGGTCACCAAGGATCGTCCGGTTGATGATCTCTTGCGGGGCAAGATTTTGGCCAGTGTGTTCTACGAGGTGAGCACGAGAACTCAGTGCAGCTTTGCGGCGGCCATGCAACGGTTGGGCGGACGGGTTATCAGCATGGATCAGGATACATCGTCGGTGAAGAAGGGCGAAACGCTAGAGGATAGCATCAAAGTAATGGCCAGTTACGCCGATGTTCTGGTTCTCCGTCATCCGGAGCCAGGTGCCGTAACAGTAAGTAGCGAATGAAAATTGTTTGCAACTAACTAACTTTGAGCTAAACTTTTCTTTAAGCGCGCTGCCACATTTTCACGAAAACCCCTGATCAATGCCGGCGACGGAGTGGGTGAGCATCCCACTCAGGCATTGCTGGACATCTTCACAATCCGCGAGGAAATTGGTACAGTCAATGGACTAACCATAACCATGGTGGGTGATTTGAAAAACGGACGTACTGTTCATTCCCTGGCCCGCCTTCTCGCCCGGTATGACGTCAAACTGAATTATGTTGCCCCCAATGACCTGCAGATGCCCGTGGAGGTCATTAAATATCTGCACGATCACGGAATCAAGCAAGAATTCTCGTGTGACTTGAAGTGTTTTTTGCCCGAAACTGATGTCATTTACATGACCCGCATTCAAAGAGAACGTTTCTCTAGCGAGGCTGAATACCAGGAAGTGAGTACTTCTATCCTATCTCCAGAAATGATCTTCTTACCCTCTCTCTCTCTCTCTCTCTGTATCTCTCTATGCAGCACTGTGGCAAATTTATTATCACTCCCAAACTGATGACCCTGGCCAAAAACCGCACCATTGTACTTCATCCATTGCCGCGTCTGGATGAGATTAGTCGTGAATTCGATTCGGATCCTAGAGCTGCCTACTTCCGGCAGGCCGAGTATGGCATGTACATTCGTATGGCTCTACTGGCAATGGTTGTCGGTTGCCGCAACACCGCTGCCCTATGAAGGCAGCAAATGTGACTCCTACTCGATTGCTCTCTATGCATTTTTCCATTTACTTATATGCCCATTATTCAAATATTTTCTTTTACCTTTATGTGATAGTTGTTCAATTTGAAAGAAACAAAATAATAAAAGCCAGACAAAATTTAAAACAAAGCCGTTATTTACGGCAAGAGAGGCCGTTTAAACAGGTTGGTCGGGACCAGTGCCGATAAATCGAATGAAAAATTTGTACAAAAAAAATGTTTCTTTTACAAAATTCTGAGATTTTCGGTTAATTAGAGCTCGTATAATCGGTTCGAATATTTCAAGAGATAACCACCAAACACTGAGGAGATCTTCACATAAAAGCTTATCTCTGTTATTATAAGTACATTTATGTATACATTTAACTAACTAACAACAAGTGCTCAATTGCCGATAATTTCTAGCCTTATTTAAAAATTGCGTCCCAAGTTTGTTGTGTTAGAACTTGTTGTTCTTCTAATTAATAATATTTTTGCGTAACTTTGGTGTGAATTTATTTTGAATAATGCTTATCAACTCTTACCCTCACACATTCGATTGCCAGCGTTTGGGAATCCCCTTTTAATGAAATATTGTTTTTTTGCAACTGTTTTTATCAGTATGCGCAGGTATAATTCGCTTTTACAAAATATACACATATTAAAATTAACAATACAATAATAATGTATAACGCAAAACGAAAATATCTAATATAAATATAAAACCAACACAAAAAATTTTTAGTTTTAACCTAAAGATGAGAACGCTGGCGATAAAGTGGTATCGATTATTTACATTACAATTAATCGAAAAATTGAGTCAACCGCGATAGGCGTTTATCGATAACTAGGGAAATTAGTCGAATCGCATTGCCAGCTTTTTTTTCAACGCATATTTTAAATAAACCAATTTTCTTGAGAATAATCTAAACTGGTTCTTATCTGTCTTTGCGTATAGATTCACCAATAGCTAGCAAGTTAGCAAAGGAAGAAATTAATCTCATTAATTAGTATCAATAGGTGTACAATGCAGTTTTATTTTACAGTTAATAATAAGGTTTTTGCTTTACATGTTTGTTGCAACTATTTTTTACTAGACAACGATAACAAAACAATGTATATATGTGTAGATATTTGTATAATAATAATAACGACAGCTAATGCCATCTCAGTCTTATAAGTTTTGTTTTTTTTTTTTTTGCAATAAAATCACGTTGCTTTTGCAATTATCCCACAATATTTAATACCTTTCCCTTTCGATAACCACAACAGCTGAGGGCCACTCTTTATCCTTATCATTATCCTGAACTCGTAAGGATAATGTGCTCTCAGCAAAAGCAGCATTTAGATTGCCTCTACCGGCCACTGGTGGACTTGTCATGGTCAAATCAGTGATTGTAGCTGGTGGTGTTGGTGTTGCCGCTCCAGCAGTTTCACTTTGCCGGCGTTTACTGTAAGGTGTGGAAATGGTAACCGTTACTTTTTAAATTCTCAATTGCAATTTGAAATTTCATACTTTTTGTGATTGCGACAGGTGACCATGGATACAAGCACAGCCAGAATTATAATGCCAGTTAATAGTCCAGAGAGACCAGCAACCATGGTCAATAGGGGTTCCCCATCCGAGGTGACCTTGGTAACTGTAGCACGTGATGTGAAAGTGGCAGAGTGGCAAGTGGATAAGGAAGAAGAACCGAAATTTTCATTTATTTTTGGCAGTTATTTTATAAAAATTGTGGTTTTTTTTATTTTTTTTATTTTTTGTCTATTTTAATTTGTTTTCGTTGTTCCGTTTAATATTATTTGTTTTTTGTTTTCTTTTCTGGTTATTGTTTTTTTTTCGCGCGCTTTGTCGTCTGCGTTTTGAGGGCCAAAGCGATTGAACTTCAACGGATTGAGAATCCGGTTTGCAATTCAATTCACCTTGTACTTGCACTCTCCGACTTGGACGCACTTCCTCAAATAGTGCGACTTTCTAAACCGGAAATCGGTTAACACACTCACCTGAATCCTCATCGAAAATGCGTTTGATATTGCTGCCCGTGGCCGTAACATAGTTTTCCATCTGTTCCATGTTGCTGCATGATGATGATGAAATTAACCAAAAAACAAAAAAAAAAAAAAAAAAAAAAAAAGAAAGACAAGACTATTATAATTATATATATGTAGGTATTTATATACATACATATGTATATTTTTGTAATATTGGCCCAGTTGCAGCAACCGCAACACGGCCACGCTCCGCTGCTGCTAATGGTTGGCCAATCTCTGGGCAAGCAACTCCCAACCCTCGGGCCCCGCCCCCCCATTAACCTGCTAATTAATTGATTTGATTTGATTTGATTTGCTTCGCCGTCGCCTCCCCTCGCCCCTTGCCCCTTGCCAAAGCTAGCAGCATTTACCGCTTATCAGTTGCCGTTAGAGTAACGGCAACGGCTGCTGCTGCTTCTGTTCGTCGCTAATTTATTTGGGTTTAATTAATTTCATTTAATTGTTTACAGACATTTTTGCTATGATTCGGTTACAGACAGGCATAGAACAGCATAATCAAAATAATAATATTAAAAAAATAACAAACGACACTGGGCTACAAATCATGGAAATCAGGAGCCATTATTCCTTTTTCTTTTCTCGCCGTTCCTAACCTTACAAAAATGACATTTTTCTTAATCAATCATTAGATTGATCATCTCCCACTTTATCTTTAACACGTATGTATGTATGTATATTTATTTGAATTATAAGGTATAAAATGAAATTAATTGATATGTTTTAAGATCTTGATTTTTAGCTTGAAATTGTATTTTGAATATCTTCCGTTTTATATATTAAGAGACACATAAAAATTGCAATTAAATTCGCGCATTTAAACTTAGTTAACAGCTCTTAACCAGTTTTTGGGGCTTCTGTTTGTTGTTTGTAGGCGGACACGTGCCAAGAAGATGAGAAATAAATAATTTACATGTTTTAAAGAATAGTAAGAACGGTGAAATACATTTTTTTAATGACTGTCAAAATGTAAAGTATTTTTTTTTTAGTTTTTTTTTATTTTAGTTTTAGCCAAAATTGGCAATCATGAATTGAATTCGTGAATCGAGTCTAGTGTAGATATGTGATTTGCATTACAAGTGAATAGAACTATCAGAAACTATATATATGTATGCTTATATATATATATATATATATATGTATATATGTATGCATGTACATATGTACATATATATCCGCTCGAAATGGAACGGGAATGGAGAATCGGTAATCGCATGCCCGTCGGGCGAAATGGCTGGAGAAATGCGAGCACGATTTTGCTATGTTAATCATTTAAATTATTTAATCATTTTAATTTAATTTTTGTTTTATGCGATCTCTGCCGTTGTCTCTGGCAACGATTTGCAAGTTAATTGCACAAAATGAATAGTTTATAAATAAATAAATTTATGAAATATATGACAATTATTCAGTCACATGAGTTTAAATTATAAAACAACACAAAAAAAAAAAAATTAAATTTATCTGTAATCAATCAAATTTCGGATCTATCAAATGCAATTTCTTGATGATAAATTGCCAATTCAAATGGGATGAATGGAAAATTTAAATCACTAAACAAATTTGTATATATCCATCAAATTCTACAAAAACCCAAACGCTCCACTTTCACACTTCTGACTTGCATTAATTTGAAAGTCAAGCCCCAAACGCGCAAAGCACTTGGCCAAGTCGAAAACACTTACAAAGAAAAAAAAAAAAACCGAAAACCGTTTAGTTAATGAACCACAAAGTCCAAGTGAAGATTTCAAAATTCAAAACTTGTGAAAAATCAAAGACAACAATAACAAAAAAAAAAAAAAACTGAAAATTCAAATAACGTTGAACTGATGCCGCCGACACTCAGAGTACGACTAATGCGGTGCTACGTAAAGCCAAAACGTTACTTTCGATTGCGCCTAAACGAGGCAAGGCGGGGCGAGACGAGGCGGGTCGGGGCAAAGCGAGGCGTGGTGGTACTGGTGGTTGGTGGTGGGAGAGGGATCTCGAGTCAAACAGCAGCTCCAAACGATGCTGATCGTTGAGAATCTGTGGGTCTGCGGATTGAGGATTGGGGATGGGCGATACTGTTGCTCTCAAGTTCAACTTTATGCTGCCTTTGAAATGATCTTAAATTCTAGAAATTCTAGACCCACATTCAATGCCAATTTGAGTTCTAGTTCTAGGTCTTAGACACACTCACTAGTCGAAAGCATTTTTTATATACATATGTAATAATGCATTACTCATTTGCTACATAGAATTTCGTTTAGCATCTTCAATTGATAAGCTAGACAAATATAATTTTTACACAATTCGATAACTAATTGTAAGATATGATATATACGTTGATGAAGCATAACACAGGAATTTTTCCTAGCATGTACTCAAGTCTCTTTCATGTCATTCCAAGTGGTACCAAAAAACAAAAAAAAAGGCAATATCTCCATCTTCATCTCTCCTTCTCTCTCTACCGTGGGCAACAAGTGTTTTCGCCATGACGCAGATAATAGCATTTGTGTATAACAATATTTAACAATTTCTATACATACATATACTTATACAAAAACGAAAACTGTTGTACCAATTGGCAACTGGATCCATAGATTAGTCATATATTTATTTGAACTATTTTAAACTTAGTCAATTGTATCTTAAAATAAAGCTCAAACAATTGTTTCTCGTAAGCCTATAAATGATCTACATATATAGATTAGATATCTTATATATCATTTCATTCTATTTTAGCAATATTTGTGTACTTTGACATTCAATGCACTGATAAGAATCTAATTCGTTTCTATAATCATCGAGGAGAACACACAAAATTTCTATTATTAACATATCTTAGATCAAGTTATTATAATCTATATGCGTGTCTGCCAAGGAATTGAGATTTATTTGAAATGACGAATCATATTTATATTGTGAAACCAATCAAAAAGTACGCCTAGTTGATAAGATACTTGTATTAAATTGTTTTCTCGTGGTTTGTTAAGAGCACACACAAAATGAGTGTATATAGAGACAAACGTATAGACTACTACAAGTTGCTAACGACTTTGTTATACCATGCATTATTTGAGACAAGTATTTTAAGAGCAAAGTCACAAAATAGCAAATAAAAGCAAAGGCTATCTCTCTCACTCTGACAGGCACATGAACACTTAAGCGCCACCAAGGACCCACTTCTGCTTTTTAGTGTATAACTTTTGATATATATAACTTGACTATTTTTTATCAGAATTTTATGAAATTTGCTAAGCAAATTGATATCGACAGGAAGTCTAAGGATCCCAAATTTAAAAAAAATAACTAAATCTTCTAAAATAATTTGCCAGAAGAGAAAAACTAATTTGATTACCTTGGTTTATGAGACTACCAAGTTAAAGGGTTTCATTTGTTTAGTCTGTGAAAAAACTGCTGGTAGGCGTATGAGGGCGTGGCAAAAATAAACCCAATCTATATACATACTAAACAAGTCTAATAATCACTGAATGTTTGATCTAGCTTCGAAAGTTTTCAAGGAAAGGTAATCGTTTCTTATTAAAATGTGAAAGGATTAAAATCCTTTCTGGGATTGGAATTCATTTCCTTAGCCTGTTACATACACTTTGGATAAACTTAAATATACCATTTAATCCAAGCATGGTGTAAATACTAATTTGTGATTTATGTATAACTTTCCAATCATTTCCAAAGCATTGTATGAACGCAACTCATTCACGTTCTGCCATCTCATCTCCGGTGCGTGGCACGTACATAGTGGGCGGACGACTTCTCTCTCTCTCTCTCTCTCTCCTCTATCTCTCTCACACTCATTATACTACGTTAAGCTCATATACCACATGGTACGTCCGAATGGTCGTACTTTCCCAAAATACAAAATAGACTGTCTCTCTAGATAAAGATACTCCAAAGATTAGGCCAGTGTGTGTTGTGACGTCGAGCATTATAGAAAGCAAACAAATTCTATAAATATATACATATGTATATATTATACTCCAAAAAAACGACCATAATCAGTAAATCAGAAGACGATGAATTGTTTTAGTTGGATTGGTCAGTCGGCTGATTGGACAAATCACTCGGATCAGTCGGTCCGGTCCGGTCGGCCGGTTTGCCTGCACGGCGATAATTGAGATCAGATACTCTACCAAGTACCTACTTATATTTATGGCTTTTACTTTCGCCATTCAAATTGTTGTTGTCACATGAATTTGCGTTTTAATATTTGCCAATTGTTGTTATTACTGTTGTTGCCATTTGTCTTGTCATACATATGTAGATGTTAGTGAGTATTGTTTAGCTCGTCAGTCTGTCTGTCTCCCAGTCAGTCAGTCAGTCAGTCAGTCTTTTTCTCTGTTTGTCTTTGCAATTTCTAATCGCTAGAGTTATGTCTCGACGTGTGGCTGCCTGGGCCCTTTAGTTAATAAACAATCAATGTTTACAATTTACAAGACACACTAGAAAAACCAATAAATAACAATAATATCGAATGATAAAACAATTATTTAATGCAATTCGAAATGAAGAAAATCAATACGGAATAGGTACACATGCACTTGCAAAAAGTGTGGAAATATAAGTTTTTATTTTAAGGAAGAAAAGCCTTGTTTTCCCATCCCATCGTTGTCTTATCCCTTATCCTATATCAAGTTCAAACTTTGTCCCGAGAAACACTTTAGTACTCACTTCTCGTCACATCAGAGAAAGCCTTTCACTATATAATCATTCAGTTTGGCTTGCCATTTGTTAAACAATTTTCTAAGATCTTTAAATTTGAACAACTTGTCTCTACAAATCACAATTAGCTCTTATGCCAATGAAGTTCAGTGGGATATATACATATAAGTTAGGAGAAGAAAAAGGTCAATTCATTTTTTAATCTTATCTTTTTTCTAATGGCAAAATGCGGAAATGAATTTATACATACATATCCAGAAGGCAATTGCTCAATAAGGTTGCCAAGAATGTCTAAAATATATCTAAATATACTATATTGATAGATAGATTTGTGAATACATATTAAAAATATTCAACGTTCATATGTACTGGGCCTAAATGCGTCGTAAACAATTTCAGTTCTTGCCAAAAATCGAGGCAAATGTAAGAATCAAAGTCGACTTTTTAATATTCTGTGGAAAAGTTTTAAACTTAAAAAATGTAATGTAGCTGTATGTACATACATAGGGTAACTCTGCCCCTTAAGGTATGCAATGTGATGAAATTTTTAACTTTTCATATGCGTTGTAACTGAAAGTGGATCTATTAAGAATGTTTGTTTTAAACATTTTTTTTTATCCACAGTCCATTCCGAAATTTCTGTATATGTTAACAATATTGCATACTTTTGGGGGGCGAAAGTCTACAAACCTTCGATTTTTGAATGTGCCTGCTTTTTCAATTTTTAAAGGGTATTCCGCGATACTCATATATTTTGAGATATATATATGTATAGATACCATGACATTTCCCCATATAATTTGTATACGAAAACAGATCGTCTCCCATGGCGATAATGCAAGTACCTGAATAACTATAATGTATTTAGTATTATCGTGATCGACAAACAGAAAAAAACCTTTTCACAAACTTATCAACGGGTTGACACAATTGAAAGGGAGATAGGATGGTGGAAGGGGGGGGGGGGAGACTCTGTTGCGAATAAGTTAGTGATTTGTTTGTAACTCAACTGACCTGCTCCCTCTTCACCTCCCTTTCTCACAAAGTCGCCCTTTTCATTTGCAATTGTTGTTCACAAAAATAGCTCAGCAATAAAATAAAATTACTAACGTTTTATCGCGCACTCTTTGTTTTTATTTTTGTTGTTTTTTATCTTTCCTTTTTTTGGTTCTGTGTCAATTTTAATTTTATGTGCAACACAATTTTGTAAATATTTTCAATAAATTACAATGGAAACATGATTTTTTTCTTGTTCATTGTTTTACGTTTTAACTTATATATAGAGTTATATGTATATACATATATATATACATATATAGTATATGTTTATTTTTCGATATTTTGGCTTTTGTATTTGGCAACTGGCAACGTCAGAGGCATCTGCCCCAATGAAATGTACAAAAATTTGAACGCAAAAACGAATCTCATTCTCTCTATCTATATAGTACACACATATGTATGTATGTATGTATATAGGCATGTGCATAAATATATATGTATGTATGTGTGTGTGTAAAATGTTTTCTCATTTTGTTTATAAAAATAACCATAAGAATTAACCCAAACACACAAATTTATAAGATGTAGCAAGTGAAAGTGCTTTACAAAGTGAACAAATTTATCAAAATCAGGAACGGATCCAAACAGAATGCAAAATTAATTACAAAATTTTGAAATGCAGCACATTAATATGTTGTTTTTTTTTTCTTTCTTTATTGTGTTATTTACCGAAAAAAAAAACATATAAGGCAACCTTTAATTTGAAATAGAGAAAGCAACTAAGCAGATAATATATTAGAATGGATTTTGAAATGCCAAGCTAAATCAAAAGGTACGTTTAATTAAATTATATACCTGTTGGCTTCCTCTCTATAAAGATATTGTCATATTTCCAATCTGTTTCAGTCTGAAGTTTCAAATTCTTAAGATCTACTAAGTACTTTATAGATTTGGAGCAAAAAAGGTTTACAAATTGGACTAACAATTCGTATAAATCAGTTTAAGTTAATGTGTAAATATCGATTACATTTTATAGTAATCTAAATGCTGAAAAAGCTCAGCCAATAATTATCATTTGAGATTTTCAACTCCCTTTCCAAAAAATTATATTTACAAATTTACCTATTTATAGAGTTTTTATTTTTTAAATTGTATCAAATGTGATTTGACTACTGGCTATGGTATTAGAAAGTCACTGTTATTAATATTAGTTTAATGTATTATATTGCGTTAAAGCATTTTAAAGATCATATTCCTTGATGAAATACAATATAAAATGGAAAAAGGAAAAGAAAAATAATTTTTTGTTGCATACTTTGGGGATGCCAAGGAAATAATAATTGTCCATGGCTAATTGTAAGTCCTTTCGTATACCAGAATTCTCCTCTGGAAGCTGGTATTTCGGACCCTTAAAAAAAGATAATTAAAATTGTATTTTTAATAATTTTTTTTTTTGAATTCAAAACAAATTGAAGTGAAAAACAATTTTTTTGTCTTTGCCACAAGTTCAAAAAGAAACATGCTGCTGGCGGTAAGGATAAGTCAATGCAGAATCATCTGAAATTGAAGATTAAATCTAGTCCTGACCAGAATCAGAATTTAAGGATCCCCTCATTAGACGGGCTCACTGTTGCACACAATTTTTATCCATTAAAAATGTTGACCTTAACAAATTTAAAATACCAAATAAAGTTAAGCTGAATCATTTAGGATTTATTTCCGATCTGGAAGCCGGATTTATGTTACCATCTGTGATGAGCAAACCATAAAAATGGGAAACGGGGCTCGGCTAAGAATTTCAATTTCCAGTTATCCAAGAGCCAGTCACTTTAGCCGCTTGGCAACGATGTAACAAGTGTTTACATACTTACACAATGCTTCAAATGTAGCTCTGAGTACTTCAAAAGATTGGTTTGGATGCATGTGCAAAAATCGTGACCAAATTGGCAAATTCCTAATTGCAGATATATGCGGCTATAGAGAATTAAGTATTTATGCAAATATGCAGTTGCCAGCGGTTTCAATTGTTCCAGCATTTTCACATTCAACGGCAGCCAATGACGTCAATATCATCAATTTAAAAGTAAAAGTCGGGCTTAAATACCCTGTAATCGAAACAAAATTTCCATTCCACTCCCCCTTACCAAAGTGAAGAGTAATGAAAACAAAAACCGTTTTGATCACGCTAAATTGTCTCGCTGTGGTTGATAAATTACACTAATCGCTGTATTATGCCGACAATTTAGCCCAGACGCCTACGCTTTCAAATTCACTTCCGTCTTTCATCTCAACGTCTCTCTCTCCCCTCTCTCTCTCTCTCTTTCTAAAGAAAGTTTAATTGCAATCAATTATAAAACTCAACAAAAAGAGAAACCACACATTTGACCTTTAGTTGTGTTCTTTTTTTTCGACATTTTCTTGTTTAGGTCATTTTGGAATTTAAAAACAAAAATAATAATAATTTCGCTTCTAGTTGCAGTTTAAGAAATATATTCCCTGACAAGGGTGTAGGCAGATATGGGCTACTTTTGAATTTTACACTTTGTTTTAGGGGTTTAATTTTCAATAACTATAATTTAGGTAATAAAATTCATTTAAAGTTAAATATCTGTTTGCCTTATTTATGAATTCTAATAAAAATATATTAAAGAAAAAATGAAGTTAATAGAATCGCTGACCCCTTTTTAATTTAAATCTTGTCTACGCCCTTGTTCCCTAAACGCCAATTTGTAGCCTTCTCCTAGCCAGCTCATAACTTTTTTTCAAGTTAATCTGCTCTAATGATTCTTTTACCATTTGATTTGCTAAATATTTTACTCTATTGTTTAAAAGTTTAAGTTATTTGGTAACCCAGAAGAGAAATTGTTAGCCAAATTGCAGAAAAAGCAAAAATGTTTTTAGCCAACATTTATTTGGCGAACCGAAGGACTATCCTCAGGCTAAAAAGTTGTTGGCTTAAATATTTTTCAAACAATTCAAAATATAAAAACTCTTTGAATAAATTAAGAAAATCACTGTTATTATTACTAGTGTGGTATATTATATAACGTTAAGTTAAACGCTTTCTTGAGATTATTTCTGAATCGATTAATTTGTAAAATTCATTACAATATGAAAATAAAAAGATCTGCCTTAGATTAGGGTTTATTTGAACTACCACAGAATGTTCAATAATACTTCAAATAAATACATGAGAGTTATTGCGAAACAGGCAGCAAATAATAATAATTAACAATAATAATTTTTTTCAGGAAATTATACGATTTGTTTGGTTGTTTTATTGCGTTTATCTTAAGTCTTAAGTGTCATCGTGTAAGATTATAAAAAATAGCTGAGAAAAAATTGTACATATATTTTTAAAAACATTTTTTAAACCAAAAATGAATCTCAGTTGTTATAAGCCGACATTAATAGCATCATAAAATATTTAAGGACCGGAAATGTTTTCCCTAACTTGATATAACAATATTAAAATCTATATTTAACCAACATTTAAAACATGTAGCATAGTAGAAAAGGTCACTAAACCTGAACTCTAATGTAATTGTATTCAAGAAGCATATCACTATTTTTGAATTTAAGTAATCAAAAATACCAAAAAAAAATAGGACAAGTTCTATTAGAAGATTTCTAATTTCGTTAGAAAATATCCCAAAATATTTAATCCTTTATTTGTGTATAAGATAAAGACTTCTATTAACATTTATCATTCGTTAAAAACATGTCTTTGTAGTTTTAATATTTTTTTTCAAATTATTTTCATTTCTATTTTTCCTTTGTGGAAGCAATTTTTTTTTCAACTTATGAAACATGTTTACAATAAATTTATTAGATTTTTTTTTGGTTTTTCAGAGACAAAAATATACATATGTATATATATATGTTCTATTAGCTATTTTAAGTTGAAAATAAAGTAATATATTTATAACGCCTGTAGATCAGACTCTTAATAATAATAATAGGTACTTTTTAATCGACATCTTAAATATTATTTAAAAATTGAATAATAATTATTATTTTTGATTTCTATTTAATTAAATATAAATATTTTTTTCGCTTTTATTATAAAAATCAGAAAAAAACAATTTTTAAAAAACTTTTTTTGAGCAAAAAATAAATAATTTAAATGTGATTCGGGGTCCCAACTTTTTATTTTTAAATTTCAAAGAATATATAAACCAAAAATTATTATATTTTAAGGCCCAAAGTGTAACTAATATAACATTCAAGACTCATGGCATCTGTTTGATGTTAAGTGTGTCTATTCAAGTGACGAGCGGTGTATGAATTCTTTGATCAATTATATCATTTCGATTAAAGTAATCTATGACAAAATGTTCGTATTTTTTTTTTATTTGTGCAAATGCTTTTCTACTCAATTATATTTTTGAACACAACAAAATTATTAAATTAAACGTACGAAATTTTCCTTTCCCAATTTTCTGAGCGGACTATCCTATCTAATTGCCAGCTCCAGCCATGTGTATGCATTGTTTCAGCAAAATCTTTGGAAGCGGTGATCGTCGAAATGAACAAAACACTATAGTAGAGAATGCTGGTCCCACGCCCCTCAATAGTCTGGTCAATATGCAGCAGATGTCGCTGGAGACAACGTCCTCGATGAATACCAGTGGCATTGTGACGAGCAGCAGCTCCAAGAGCATAGTCCCAAGCAATGTGATTTCCCTTTTGCCAGAGCGGACACAGGAGGTGGCCAATGATGGCAATGCTGCCATTTCCATGGTCAGCAGTAATGCAACAGCAACAGCTGCAACAACAACAACAACAACAACAATAACTGGCTCCAATTCACAGGTAAATCCCCCAAATTCATGGTGGAGTTATTTACGCATGAACAAGAATAAAAAGACAAGCATCGAGTCATTGTAGAGCATAAGAAAATCCCTTTACCCCACCCTCCCGTCTCACTATATGCAATGGCTGAATGGAAAATCTAAATATAGAAAAAAGGAAACCTTTGTTTTTGTATATCTTTGCTTGGGGTAAAAGGGCAAAAGATGTTCCAGGATCTATAATTAGAATAATGCATCTGGCAAGATGCACATCTCATTTCGTTTGGCAGTGAGTTTCCAAGCATCTTGAGCACAACATGTCTTCGTTTGGAGTCCGTGGTATGAGTCAACCTTTGGGCATAAGAGTCTGTTGTTGTCGCATCTGTACGTGCATCAATTTTGGATTTGTTCTCTCCCGTGCCGGGCTGCTTAAGCTAATGCAATTGGGCCTGGCCATGTTGTGCGAGGGTCTCCTCATACGGTATGGTGTTCCCTATGCCGATTCGATTGGTCAAGCTCTTACCAGCTTCTTGGCCACCACAGGCCATTGTTTTGCCACCAATGGCATTCTATTGATGTGCTATTGCTTCTCGGAGAAATCCTATGGACTTATACGTCAATCGCTATTTGTAAGTGTATAATAATTATAATTAAAATTATCATGTGATTTTTCATTATTTTTGGCTTATAGGAAACTCTATTCAACACTTTGGCCAGTTGCATGTACTTCAGTTCGTCCAGTTATATGGGATTCGCCTGTGTGATTTGGTTGCATCCACAGTTTTTGGTGCGTCCCGGTTTCTGGGCATATCCAGCCATGACAGCCTGCTATGTAAGTGACAAGGAGAAGAAGATGGAGATGGAGATGGAGAGAGAGGGAGAGCAAATGTAATTTAAATTTCAATTTGCCATTTCAGTATATGGGCTATGCGGCAGGTCTTCTTCATGCAATTGATGCATTCTTGGCCTTTAAACAGTTTCGAGGGATGCGCTAGAAATAATCAGTGATTAAATGCAAGTAATTAAAATCTTAGGAATAGGATACAAAACATTTCATACAAATAAGACTCCAGTCAGTTTGTTTTATAAGCAAAAATCGAATGGACTCATTAGCTGAAACTAATTCAATCGATTTAGAAAAATTAGTTTACAGTTTTTCACTGATTCAAGGATTTCTGACAAGGAAACGAAGAAAGACATTCGACTAAATATGACTCTAAATAAATTTCTTTTTCAAAGGTTTAATAAATAAATAAATTTAGATGTATATCATATAGTTGTAAATATAAATATTTTCTATTTGCTTTACATCACTTTTTGCAGCTAATTAAAAAAAAAACAATTACAAATGAAGAAATCAAAACTAAAACATTGATTTGGACTGGTTTTCATTTTTTTTAGCACCAAAGAGTGATGGCAGAGAGATTATGTGGGCCACTCAGGCTGACTTGTTGGCCTCCGCCTTAAATTTTCTGTAAAATATTGGAAATTGAATCAAGTTTTTGAATTTTTGCAATAAATAAGACAAGTTTATCCACTTACTTGAGCTGCTTGAGAGCCTGGCTAGTCTCAAAGTCCGCCTTGAGCAGGCCAATGCGTACCCAGCGCGGTCGCTCATGGATTACTTTGTGTATGAGAAACTTGAGGCCCAATAGCACATGCTCAAAGATCACAAATGATAGATCGGGCACCGAGGGCAGCCAATGGGAGAAGAACTCCTTGACATTTGGCTGGAGAAAGAGCAGGCCACAATTGCTGAGAAGAGACATCACCGAGAGCAGTTCAAAGGCCAATTGCCAGGCACCAATATTCTTGGCCCGACGGGCAAACGGACGCTTAAAGATGTTGCTCAATTTGAACATGTCAATGTGGACGGCAAAGACGTTGTTGATCAGCGCTCCAATGGCGGCAAAGGGAGCAACTGCAGCGAAGAGTACCACGAAACCGAACTGAATGCATACCTGCAGATAATCCTCATAGGTGGAATGGTAGGCATCCAGGCCGGACTCGTAGAAGCTCTGCTCGTAGCGTGGCAAATTGCTGATTGTTCGCATTTTCTCCTCTGAGACCTCGTTGTGACGATATTTGGCATACTTTTGGCGTATCACTGCCATTAAAGGGATACCAATCTCTTGGGCTATGCAAAGCAATTGGAAGATGAGCAACTGCATCATCAATTGGTACTTCAATTGCTTCAAGTCCTGCAGCACGAAGGCTATATAGAATTGTGAAAAGAAATTGTTGACAATCTCGAAGAGCATCAGCTTATTGACCCGATGTCTATCGTATTGGGAACGTGTACGATGATTCTCCAGGTTTGTGAGGAATGTGGCCAATTTCTCATAGGCCCACGAGAAGATGGCAATCAGCACCGATTGCACAATGACTGGGATATATAGCAGCCATGAATCGGCACCAAAATCAGCCAATACTTCGGCCTCGATCTGGAATTGATAGAGGGCAAACCAGGCGGCTGATATCACACAACCAATTACCACCGGATACGAAATGCAATACATTTGCAGGTACGTATAGCGCATGGGATAATGCAATGTCATTTTGCCTGTAATCGGATCTGGTTTCAATTGACCCTGATAGGAGGAACGCGGTTTGTCCAGGCTGCTCATTTCAATGGTGCCCCAACGATACGAGTAGCCGGCACATTTACGTTTCCACAATTCGAGAAAGATCTGAAACAAAGTAAAAAACATCAATCAATTCCCATCAATTATGCTTAAATCTTTCTAACCGTGGTCCAGATCACATAGAAGCTGCACACAAGGGAGAGATTCAATTCGAAAAGAGATTGCAAGATGCCGAAGACAGCGGGAAATATTAAAGCCTTGGTATAGAATTCAATAAATCCGAAATAGAGGCCAATGCTGGAACCAAAATAGTTACGTATATCCTCAATTGGGAGCTTCGTCCTTTTCAGATTCCAATTGAAACGATCCAAAAAGAGCTGCAAATTGGAAAAAACAAATTACAGATTAATCGATTTTAGATCTACAGATTGGTGTACGACTAACAATATCATGCAATGGAAAGATATCCTCAATATAACCCTTTTGTATATAGGATCTAATGGCTGGTTTCACTGCATCCTTGATGAGTACAGGAATCTCGCAAAAGCGCAGAATCTGCTCCCGACTTCTGCCAGGCAGCAGGAAGTCTGAGATACAGCCATGATTAAACTTCTGCATGCTACCCGTTGTGGTCATCTTTTCCAGCTCGGCAGCATCTGCCAGGCGGAGCAATGTATCCAAACTGGCCGATAGGTATAAATACTTTTCGGTTTTTCTACATTTGATATGGAGATAGAGTGAAATGGAAGAAGAAAAGATTTACCCGTCATTATTACCCGACAATTTCCAAGGTGGTCTGTATGCCAAACTCTTGAATTATCTTCTCCACATCCTGGCAATGTCTCAATTTCGCCTTCTCCGTAAATATGATGACAATGTGAGTCTGAAAATAATAAGCAGATTAGTCATCTTTTGAAAATTATTCATTCTGCATTACTGACCTTGTTAAAGGGCTCCTCCACATCGTCTACATGGTCAATTGCATCACCACTGCCCCCATCACCAGATCTACCATATTGGGAGCGTTGACGTTGCAGTGCCTCTAGCTTGAGACTGTGCTGGCGGCGGAACAACTGATTTTCAATTATATTCCGTGTGCGTGGACCTGAAATCGAATGAAAATGGCAAATTAAATTCGTTTTGAAATTGGTTGAAGGGAGAACCCCTCTGCAATACTTACTCTTGCCATCTAGAGACATAATTTATCTTCTGCTTATGATGACGAACTGACTTGACAGTCGTCGTCGTCGTCGTTGTTGTTGTTGTCGTTGTCTCCGTCTCCGTTGTCGATCTGCGCCAGCGGAATAATAAAAACAAAAACTTTTTCTCGCCACGAAGCCGCCACAGCGATTGTGCGTGTGAGTGTTCCACTGTGCCTGTGTGTGTGTGTGTGTCTGTATGTAAGAGAGAATTTTTAGCTTTTGCGGACCAATGCCAAAAAAATACATTTTTAATAATGCCAGAACACTTTAAATGTTGCTATTTTAATGCATATTTATGTATGTATATATGTACGTATTTGCTTTGCTCTGTATTTGTATTTGCCTGGTGCTCTGCTTTTTGCCGGTTTTATTGTTTAGTTGTTGTTTTTGTTGCTGTTGGCGCAACTCCCAAAATATGTGACGTCAGCGGCGCAGCGTTTAGATAAAACATTCAGCAGTTAACAAAGGGAAAAACACAGCTGACTGACTGGGTATATACCTAATTAATATTTTTCTAAGTGCCCTTTAATAACCCCCCTTTACCGCCAACAAAACAAACTCGTAGCAAAACAAAAACATACAACTTATCGATAAGCCACATGCTATCGATACTGGCAGCTTCAACTTATCGATAAGCCAAATGTTATCGATCAAAACTAGTGTTGAAAACTGTCACGAATACGGGGAAATCGAAATTTCAATGCCAGTGATGGTAAATACTGAATTTATCCCCCTTTTTCTTAAATTTAAAATGAAATACAACGGAAATTCGGAAACTTTTCCGCACAACTAACAAAATCAGAAATTATATAACATACTGAACCAAAGTTTAAAAATTAGGGATACATCCTTGAAATTTGTATCTTTATATTTTATATCAAACTTTAGTTTTATGCAATCATTTAATGCAATTATAAAATGAAAATAATTATTTCCAAGGGTTATCAAAAAATAAATGTACGTATTTCTGGTTTAAAAAAGGCAACCAAGAAAATTCAAAATTACACCATATTTATTGTCAAAACATTACACAAAATGTATTATAGTATTACAATATTATTAAATACACAAAGAAAAAAAAACATAAGGAAGATGATGATTTTCTTTTTTGTTTTTATCATATATCAGTTGTTAAATGCGACCAAATAAACGAGACAAAAAAAAAAAAACATATTAATCTAGAGGTCTTTAGTAAATTATGTGTACATATATTGCGTATGGATCATCAATCAATAGTATTTCCGATTAGTTCTTGCTTTCCTTTCCTTTCCTTTTTTTTTTTTTTTTTTTTGTTTTTGTTGTTTTGTTTTGAGTTTGTGTTCATTTTATTTGAGTTTTACTGTATAAACGGTGACTATCACTTGCGTAGAAGTAGAAATATGTATAGTATAGTATGTGGTTTTTGCTTTCGTTTTACATTCTGTTTAATGGATTATAAGTTTTTGTTTTTGGTTTTTTTTTTGTTTTTTTTGTTTTGTTTTGTTTTACTTATGATGCACCACGTGGTTGTAGGCGCACACGGAAGCCTTCCTCTCGTTTCAGGATAATGTCCGCCTGAAGTTTAAAGTCCGACTCGCTTAGATCTGAGTAGACGCGATAGTTCCGTAAAATGGTCGATAGTAGAATTTTTAGCTTTAACATGGCATATTTACGACCTGGAAAATTAGAGTTTGTAGATATATAGTTACCGATTCAGTTATCGATTTAGATACTATACTTACCCACACAGCTGCGTGGTCCAGCCGAGAATGGTACAAAGGCATAATAATGCCGATTAACCTGACGTTCGGGCAGAAAATTATCCGGATCAAAGACATTTGGATTGGCATAGACCTTCGGATTGCGATGCAATAGAATTGTGGCCACTGTGACTGTAGCTCCACGTGGTATAATATAGTTGCCCGAATTAAGTTTCAAATCCTCTTGCAATTCACGTGCTATTAATGGCACCGGTGGGAACATGCGGAGTGTTTCCATAAGACAACGTTCCAGATATTTCATTTCGAGGGTATCCTGAAATGTGGCCGGACGCTTCGAATCACCAAATATGCCATCCAATTCGGCAATCACCCGATCCTGTATATCCTGATGTATGCCCATCAGCGAAAGAAAGAACGAAGAGCCAGCTGCTGTGGTATCATGACCCTCAAACATAATGGTATCCACTTGCTCTTTAATTTCCGTATCGGTAATGAGGGCACCATTCTGGGCACTCTCCAGCATTAGATCGAGGAAGGCCAAACGCTTCTTCTCGCCAATATCATTGTCATCCACATCCAAATCGTCTTTGAGCCCTGCCGATTGGCCATACGATAGACCAGCCACTGGCGATTGTGTTGGCGTCTGATTGGCCTTCGATTCACCCGCAGCCGTAGTGGATGGAGGTGGTGTAAATAATTCAGCATGCTCCTTCTCCTTTTCCATGGCCTGTTTTATCTGCTGCTCCTGCAGCTTCTGCTGCAATTCGGTCTGGGCCAATGAACCACGTGTTCCCTGCTCAAATGCGGCTTTCTTACTTCTGATAACCTTGGTGGTTAGGCCATGGATGATATTGAGCAGACGTCCCTGCTCCTTGTAGTAGCGTGTCAATGTGAATATGAATTCGTTGCGTAAGAATATGCTGCGATGGCGGGCATGAAGTATGTCACACATTCGCATCACAGCCATTGCATATTCGAATCCTGATTTATCCTGTGTCTTTTTCGATACGCCCATTGCCGTTTCTGTGGACCGAATAGAGAGATTAACAGATGGTCAGTCATGTGAGTGGGAGAGACAGGCAGAGATTATAACAATAGCATTCCCATCGATGTGGATGATGATGAGATGATGGGGGAAGTGGAATGCACTCGGCTGACCCAAGCGCCAATTGAACTTAACAAACATACAACAGACGATTGGATTGCCTCTCCGACTGGCTTGACTGTCTGACATAATTGTGGATACACAATGCATAAATAGTTCTACATACAATCATACATATATAAGTCCAAGATTTGTATGGCATAAACGAGCAATCCAAAATGCTTTGCCTTTGCATTTGCATTTGGAATGATGTGGGGAAATGGATAACAGATAAGATAAATGTTAAAGTTAGAAGTTAATTGAAATTATGATCAACATGATGAACAAGTTTCAAATTTACTAAGATACGGGTCACTTATGGGGGTCCAATTAACTTTTATCATATTATTAGTTAATTGATAAAAGTTAAAAGTTTAGAATTTAGAAATTTTCCCAGTTCTCTTTATCCAAGGATCTAATGAGTCTATTGAGACTTGAAATTGGCCTAATTAACAGATTATTCTATTGACTTTTATGTGAACTGAACTGTAAGAATTCTTATAAATTATTACATATTAATTTACAATCGCAATGTTATCTATATCATTGATTATGTCATGCCTGAATTAAAGGTAGATCAACTGGAAAGGCATTGTAACCAAATAATTTCTTCCGTCATTGAAATACGGTCAAATATCCTCTTCAATAAGTCAATAACTCAAAATTATTACAAACGCTTGATTGCGTAAGTTTTTATTATTTTTTTTGTTTTTGCAAAAATCAAGTTTTTCCCAGTTTTCGTTTTTAGCTTTCGCTTTTTTTTTTTGTTGTTCATTTTCCTTCACTTTTCTTCTTGTTACATTTCCCAGCCATTTCCTAAACTTGATATATGTATTACATTTCATTTTAATTTTTTTTTTTTTTTTTTTTTTGTGTTTTGGCCCAGTGGCCTCTCTCTGGCAGCTGGATAAACTGGTTACCATACAAAAGAAAATTGTTTTCACGTTATGCAATCTGACCAATGGCAGCAATAACACCAACAACAACAAACGAAAATGACATTTGGAGTTTCCTTCCATAGACATTTGAATTTCCATTCCCATTTCTCTTTCGGTTGAACAAATCGTTTGGTTTTCTAATTTTTTTCCTTTTCTATTTTTTTGTCACTCTTCATGTTGGCTCTTAATTGCTAATTGCCCGTTTGCGTCAGTAGTCGCCATTATTATGAGTATTATTATTAGTATTTTTTTATTGTACAGCGTCTAAGCAGTTGCATTCAAATTTTCCTGATTAAGCGCTTTAATGGCAATGCGACGTGGTTTTAATTGCACATTGCTTGCGAAATTGGGTATGAGAGGGGATTTGAGGGGGGGGTGGTGACTGTCGGAGGCTATGGCTTCTGGCACTGGGGCTAGGGTTTTGAATAGATATGCTAGTTTTTGGCTGCATTTCAATTTCAATTTAAGTGAAGGTGAATTGAGTACAAAAGCCCTGCCCAGCCCTGCACAGTTCAGCCCTGATTATATTATGCAATTGGCCTAAATAGAAAAACCAAAGAACACATAATATCATAAAATTGACAAATCAATCGGTTGACAATGTCATTAACATTGGCTTAATTGCCAGACACCGGGCATTTAGCCAACTAACTGGCAACAGGTTGCCCCCAAAAACGTGTTTAAATTTAAGTGAATGGTAATGGCCATTTAGATTTTCTATATCAAATATGGTTGAATTTATGTTATGGGAATATGTAAAAAAGCAAAGTGAAAGTTTAATAGAACTTTCGATTTCAATTTCTACAATTCAAGCAATGCAATTCTGAAATTCTTTCATTCAAAAATAGAATTTTTCTTCCAATGAAGAAACATTTTAACTGCATTGAACCCTTAAAAGATCTTAACAATCGATAAACAATCGAATATTTGCTAACGGTTAAATGTTATTGCAATCTTTTGGGGGTAAGCTAATTGTAGAGTTAATTATTCTCTCTCTTTATCTCTTTTGAGGGCTACGTGACCATAATTCAGTTACGTTATCCATTGTCTAGCTAAACAACAACATAAATTTTTGATTTGTGCGAGTTGTATGTAGTATATAGGGAAATGGGTCTGTGCTCAATTTGTGGCAATATGGTATACGTATATAACTTGTATATAAAACGCACACAATGAGAGTAAAATGCAAAGATCAACTAAAAATGATTTAAAATCTGAGTGCGTATGAGTTGACTGTACTTTTCTCAGTTTACTCACGCTCTCTCTCTCTCTGTCTGTCTTTCTAAAACGGTTTTACTCTGTGATGGGTGTGTGTGTGTGTGTGTGTGTGTGTGTCACTTACCCAATAGAATCTCTACAGTTGCCTCACTCATGTAATCATGACAATCAAATGTGCGTCCATCCTCTGCACGCAGCTTCCGCACCACATTAAGCGAATTCTCGTTAAACAATTCAATGAAACTCTTTAAGACATTCAAATGGAATGTGGGTGCGATTAGTTTACGATGCGATCGCCATTTTTGACCTGTGTGAGAAAAAGATAGAAAGAGATGACTAGATTCCATGCTAAAAAACAACAGATACAATGAAATACATTCATACTAGAATGACTGTTATATTTATAGCAGCCATTATTCTGTACGGTTCTGTTCTGCTTTTCGTTTGTGTCAACTGTCAGGCTTACAAATCGTTTAATTAATTTATGATTTCAACAGAAAACGAAAAACGCTAAATTGAAATTGTCCGTTCCGGTCCGGTCCGGTCCGGTCGGGTCCGTCATCCGTTGTCCGTTCACCATTCATCTTTCTCCATTCTCCATTTCTTTTTTTTTTTTTTGTTTTCGTATTGTGGACTGTACCTGTGCTTATCAGCAGGCCATCGCCTAGCCAGGGCTTGAAGAACTTATATTCGGAGGCCTTGTCAATGTAGACATGACTGCTCAGTAGCAATTCGACATCCCGTGGATCATAGATGAATACCACTAGCTTGGGGCCAATCCACATTTTGGCTATATGCTCGAATGGAGCACTCTTGCGTATGACTGTTTTAAAAACAGCTGCAATTATACAAAAAAAAAAAAAAAAAAAAAAAAACAAAAAAAAAAAAAAAAAAAACAATTGAGAGATGACAGCTTAGGTAAATAGTCCTTGGTTGACCTACACGAAGCGGGTCCAATTACATCAAACAGGTGACCCACAATGGGTAATCCTCGCGGTCCCGGCAGCCTATCGGCCAAACGATAAAGATGAGCACGCGATAGTCGCCAATAGATATACCAGAGCACTAAAGTGGGTAGCAATAATAGATAGAAGACACTGCTCGGTGTCCCCAGAGCCGCTGGGGCATCTTTCCTTAGCATCTCCATTCGAGCAACGAAAGGAGTCACTTTTCTCTTCAATCTTTCAATCGATCGTACGACCCGACACACGAAAGTAAACCCAAAAAAAAAAACAAATTCAATTAAGCGATGGGACTTAATCACACACGCACACACACACACAACTCCACAGGGCACGCATATAATTATTGGGTACACCTGGACACACTCCAACCGGACGTACCCACACACGGGAGGGACGCAGAGACTCGCACTCGCGAAACTCTCCACCACGAGACAAGAAGAGATTAAAAGATTTCCATGCGGGGATCGCTTGGGTTTTTTGTTTTTTTTTTTCTTCGGTTTTTCTTTTTTCTTGTGGTTTTGTTTTGGGGAATAGTTGTTGGTCGCTGCTCGTTCAGCGCACTACTGACCCAAGCTTCCCCAAACACAGATTTACAGAGAAAATAAATATATATATACAATTGTATATAGGTATATAGGCGATAATAAACAATATTAAAATCAGTGTGGGGGTACACACACACACACACACTACAACAATAACAACAACTAAATAATAATAAATGAAATGGGGAAATGGATGAACCCGCTTTACGCTCCGCACAATGACTAGCCCGCCACCGACAGTGCGAACGACTTTTATAGCCAACAATGTGGACAACGAACTAGTGCGAACGATGGTAACCTGCCTCCTGTCATACATCTGCTCCACCTCCATCCCGATCACTTCCCTCCTCTCATCCACTCACTCACTCACTCTCGCTCTCCATCAAATGTTGCTCACTTGCTTCTCCTTCTACTTCTCCTTCTCCCTAACCATCATTTCCTTCCAAGCATTGTATTAGTTAGTTTAGATACATCTACTATATATGCTGTACTGGGTGTCATACTGTTATTTAGTTGCGTTTTTTTCAAAACTGGCGCTTACTTTCTTCCCTAGGTGACATTTTGGATAAAAGTTTGCGGCAAAGCAAAAGCTTTGATTTACAGCTTATCATGGAAAAGCCCCACAACAAGTTTAAACATTGATTTGAGCTTGTAGTCAGAGTTAAACCTATCCTTAGGCCTAAAGAAAGATATGCCATGGTTTATATTTATCAAAATCCTAGACAACTTCTGCTAAAACATTGCAACCTAAACTAAATTACTCTTCTATGTGAAATTAGAAAAATTATGCCCCTTTAAATATGCAATAGTCAAACAAAGAAATCTAAATATATTTATAAAAAATTTAAATTATCTAATATAATCAAATTTAAAAGTTATCTACCAAAAAGGTACAAAAAAATTTCAAAAGTGTTTTATAAATTTAAAAAAAAAGGGATTTCTTTCACTGCATATTGCATATATTTGGGGGATAATTTCCCCCATTTCACTGAGACTGGATTTTTTTTTTTTTAAATTTGGTGGCTTTGATAATTAAGATTGAAAGTAGATACACTGAAAACAATATATCGTTAAAAAAAATAATTTTATTAAAGCCTCAAGTTGGAACAAAATCTCAACTCTTTTTTTTTTCACCTAAAAGCTCAAAGTGTCAATGTGTAAAAATATGGAAAGTAAAGATCAAGCTAGTTCGTTGATCTATATATCTTTCCAATAGAACTACCTTTTCAAAATTGCTTCGTCGGGCTCTAATTCGAGAACAACAGTAATACATATATTTGAAGTAGATCCACTGAGCCATCGACTAGGGGAGATCAGGGTATTTAGGATTTTGTATATGTCGACTAGACGTCATGTTTAATATATGTACTAATTTTGATAGAAAGTTAATTGCTGTGTTATGTGGAATTGGACCAACAAGCTGACATTAGTATTTACTTATACTTTATCCTCTTTAAATGCTTAGGAATTATATTTCTCTTTGGTCTCCTTTTTAGATTAGTTTCAGAATATTTAGGAGAGTTCGAATAATAATAATATAATTAATTTATATTTAGTGGGCTTTAAATTAATCTATTTAAATTATAGATCATCTAATTTCTATTTTATACACGATGATAATTGTTTTTTTAAAGAGTACTCAAACAATTAATACTAATGCCTAAAAGTATGCAAATTTGAGTCCTAATAATGTGTCTGGACAAATTTTTATAATTTTTGAATTGTAGTTCAAATTTCTGATCAATTTCTTTTTGACTGATTGGGTCTATTGGAGCTATACCATATTGTGGACCGATCCGACAAATTACAAATCGGAAATCTCCGAAATATATAATGCTAAGAGTCATTAACTTTATCGTTCGTATTTGACTTCGTTTCATAAGTTGGAATTCAAAATGTTTGGAAATCATATTTTCTCAAGTCTTTTTTATGTTTTATTATTATTATTATTTGTTTTTTGTTTTTTCAGATGACATTTATGCTTGGTATGGACAAAAGTTGAGTGAAACTTAGACTATATTTTTGGTTAATATATTTACTTACTTAAACAAAAAAATCACTTTTCTCGATATTATAATGACCTCAGTACGTATGAGCAATATGATATTGCCTAGACATTTGACTATTTATATATATGTATATATGTACTCTATGTGTATACATACATATATATGGTAGATTCTTAGACTTAAGTACATATATTAACATTATGGAAGTCAGCAAATGAAGAACAAGAAGAACTATGGAAGCCTAAATGAGTGATATTTAATTTGATATACATATATGTATTTATACTTTAAACAGATGACTCATAGATGACAATTTGCAGAACTTTTGGTTTATTATTTTGTGCCTCCTTCACCTCTTTGAGAATGGCATTGGTGATGGCCTCCAAGGCGGCAATATCTGGACTATGATCACTCTTTTTATTGCTATTCCATTTGGGCATTGATACCTATGAAAGAAAAATAAATATAAGACAAATATAATTATCATTTTAGTTAGCTTCTCTTCTCAATGACTCACTGTTAAGACTTTCTGAAGTGCTGTATAGTCTAAGCCAGTGCCAGCTGTTTCGCCCAGACGTCGCAAGGTCTCTGCCATGGGTCCGGATAGTTCCTAGTAAAGAAAAAAAATTGTAATTATATAAACAACTTAATTTTGCATATTTCATGTGCAATTACCTGCAATTTGGCCCAACTTGTGGCATATTGGCGACGCACCAATTCGATAATGGTCGATGTCAGGGCCAGACCAATCAAAATGTATAAGGTACAGAGCAGCATATAGTTTGGTTTCTCTGCCATAATTCAAGTGTTAGTCATTATGATTAATAATAATGATCGTTAAGTTTACTCACTTGGCACTAGATCACCAAAGCCAATAGTTGTCATTGTTATGAAACAAAAGTAGAAACCATCAAAGAATGTCCAATCATCTTCCCATAGCAAAAGTAAGCCGGCTCCAGCAGCCAAATAGACGCCAAGAAAGCCAACAGCCAAAATGGCATAGAACCAGGTTTTGCCCATGAAATTTGTAAATTTCGGCTTGGCTATAAAGTTAACGAAACGAAAAGTAAATATAGGTGATTTTATTACCTTGTTAAATGTCGTAAAATCAAAAATTTGTTGCCTACTTTTGGGAGCTGTCTAAATAACTTTCTTGCGTATACTTGATAAAATCATTGTGGGAAATTTGCATTTGCATGCAACTAACTAAAGCAAAATTAAGTAAGTAAGTAAGTGCCGACTTCGGTATACCATGCACTAGGTAAAAAAAATTATCTTACTAAACAAATCTATGTACCAAATTTAGTGGCTTTGGTTATGTTAGTTTTCGAGAAAATCAGTTTTATTTAATTTTCGGGGGCAGAAAAAAAGCTAAATCTGCGCATGTATTAAGCTAGTACGCATACCAAATTTAATGTCTGTGGCTATTATAGTATTTAAGAAATTCAGTTTTATTTAATTTTCGGGGGCGTGGCAGAAATTTGAAACAAACTTGATCAATTTATATACTATATGAGTCTACATACGCAATTTGGTGGCTCTAGCTTTTATAGTCTCCGAGATCTAAGTGTTCATACGGACAGTCGGACGAACGGAAGGACAAACAGACATGGCTAGATCGACTCGGCTGTCGATCCTAAACAAGAATATATATACTTTATGGGGTCAAAAATGCTTCCTTCTGCCTGGTACATGACATAATTACGTATACGCAGAGTATGTCAGCTTGAATATATATATATATTCGAAATAAGCAACCCTTTAATGATGTCAATTATTGAGATTAGTCGCTTTTGAACTAAATGGACTCTAATGTTAATTTTTAATAAAGGCAAATAATTAAAATTTAAGCCTTAAAGTTACAATTCTCAACAAAAAATAGAAAATATAAGTCCAGCCAATTTTTGTTTTAATATTTACAACAAAAGTGTTTTTCTACAAAGAAAGAAGTGTACTTTTTTATTTAAAATATTTGATTTAGCGTCGTTAAATTTTGATTTTTTTTGTCTGTAGTGTAAAAAGGGATACTTTCTTTGATAGGGTGAAATTTTCTCTATTCAAAGTCTAAAAAACCATGAAAATTGAATGAGCGTTTTTCAAGGTATTCCCAAATATTTCCATGAATCTAAAAATAAGTAATTTCTAAATTTTTGTCTTAGCCGTTAAAGAATCTCACTAAAGCTGTCAATTTGTTATAATTTTAATATATAAGTTTGTGTTAATTTTACTTACTAGGCATATGCCTACCGAATACAGACACAGCGGTGGCAAAGAGACGACCCCAGTCGGCTATAACCGTCAATGTGAAGGGTATGCCAACGAGAGCAAAGCAAATGCAAAATACTCGCCCACCGATTGTGACAGGAACAATATTGCCATAGCCTGCAGAGAGAAACAGAGAGAGAGAGAGAGAGAGAGAGATAGAGAAAGCCAATTGGCATGCTCCTGCATATCCTCACCTATGGTGGTTAACACAGTTGATGAGAAGAACACAGCTTGCAGTATGCTCCAGCGCTCATAGGGCTCTGGAAAGTCTTTATCGGCCACAATAAGGAGGCCACCCTCCGCCGCCTGTTGAACAGCCTGCTGAATCATGGATTAATGATAACTTAAATTCTATATGGTGATAATTGGACACTTTACCGCTTCATATTTGGCCAGCTCAAAGGACAACAGTTCGTTGAGATTATTCACTTCGGTGTTGTTCAAAATGATGCTCATGAAACGTTCCCTATGCGTCTTGACCACATCCTTTAAATGGCTAAGACGCTCAACCTCTGCCGGACGTTCCAAGTGGCGAAAAATCTATGATGAGAAAGAAAACCCATTAGCATTTAATTAAAGTGAAAGCATACAGACTAAGGAAGAGAGAGAGAGAGACATAGAGTGACTGCAATTTATTGGCATTTCTTTGGTTCATTAAATGCTTCAAGTCTTTTATTTAATTTATTTAAAACTAGAATTCAAGTTCTTGTAAATTGTTGTACAACGAATATGAAAAGGAATTCTCCTCCTTCTCTTTTCTTTTAGGTTTTGCATAGTTTTTTCTGCGACCCCAATCTCAATGGGAGTTGACCTCTTTATGTGACACTTTAGCTATTATTGAAGTCTTGGGCAGAAATTTATCTAACCGACTGTATACATTAATATAGTATTTATTTCAAAAATTATTCAACAATTGATATTCTTTAATGAAGCGAGACAAAAATTGATAAAACATAAACAAAATCAGCAACCAAAGGGAGTTCTAGGTATGTAATGAAAAGGTCCATTGCCCCTTAAAGTATGCCGACCCTTTTGTTTTAAGTTCAAAAGGTGTCCTATAGTAATTAAGGGTACTCTTCACGGTCTAGTAATATTTTTTGGTTTTTTTTTTCCAAATAACTGCATTGTAAACTTAAAATTATAATAAAACTTTATAATTTTAACCTAAAAATATTTTAGGTAGATATCAAAGAGGCAATAATACATAATATCTCACCGTTTGGTAAGAATTTTTGGAATCTCTTGCATTTAAAAATTGTTTTATAAAAATATTTGCAACAAGGACATTATAAAAACTGTTAAAAATAAAAAAAAAATCTTGTAAGATTTTTTAAAGAATAATTTTGGGTGAAAATTTCAGTAGTAAAAGTTCTTTGATTTTTGTGCCTTTTTTAATTAAATTTCATAAGTATTAGTTTTGTTTTTGATATACAAAATAAATAATACAAAAATGTATTTATTTTGCCCTTAATATTAAGATCATTGACCTCAGAAGTTCAAAGATCGAAGTACTATATCTTAAAGTTTGTGATGGGTAAAGTAATTATGTTTTATTTACAAGAGGGAGATTAATTTTCTGGAATGTTCTTTTAATCTGATGGAATTCAATTTTTCTATATACACACATACATATGTAGGTAAATAAGTAATCTATCAGAAATATTTATGTTAAATTGAGAATTGCCTCACGAGGCGATGGTTCATTGTTTTGCTTGATGATGTGAACTTGAACCTCATCATTAATTCGAAAACTCATAAAAACTACATGAACAATATAAAGAAGAAACAAAAAGAGAAAACAAAAAAATACAAGATTGTTCTTTTTTTTTTTGTGGTTTAATTATAAAAACATTTTGTTAATATATATATATATTTTTTTTTTTTTTGATTTTTGATTTTTTGATGTTCACGTTTTTCGTTTGAAAGTTGAAAAAGCAAATTCTCACACATCATCATAATAAATTTCGCAGTGCTTTCTTCCCTTCCCCTCTCACTCTTTCAATCTATCTTTTTCTTTGTCTTACATTCTTGATGTTATTGTTATAAAAATAGTTTGCACAAATTGATTTTCAGTTTTATTTTGGAATAGACAAAAAGGCAAAAATGTAGATAAAACAAAGAAAACGAGAGAAATGTTTGTCGATTGTGCGGAAAGAAATTGAAAAAAATTTCAATTGAAATGTGTCAGCAATTTTTCTAACACACACACACACACACAGACAAAGAGGAGAAAGAGGGAGATAAAAACTGGAGACAATAATATGTAGATTTAATATTTATACTTTTAAGAATTATATTCCAAATGCCTGAATATATTTCTGACTCCATTTTTGAAGCATTTGCCTAATTAGTTTTGCTTCTCCTCTCACCCTCTTTCACTCTCTACCCCTCGCTCTTGTTTTCTCTAGTTATTTACAATTGACGTCGACAAGTTGTCCAACTTTTCAAATGGAGCCATGACACACAAACCGAACCACAGCCATCTAAATATGTACGGTTGACTCTTGGACAGGACATGAAGGATGCTTGGGTGGGTATATGAGGAGATCTGTAATTTGGTGGCATGCACAAGAGACAAGGACAAGGAACAAGAGGGACAAGCTTTAAATCAAACTAACACCACTGACTGCCACTTTTGTCCATTTGCTGTCTCTCTCTCTCTCTCTCTGTCTGTCTGTCTGTGTGCCTGCGCATAAATTATAATTATTACAATTCAGACTTGCATCACTTCACTCTGGTATATACTTACAATTAGTTGAAGGAGTAGATAATAAAAGAAAAGTATTACCAAAACCAAGACATTTCTAAAAAACTTTTAGTTTGTTTTAACAAACTGAATTTTATATTTTACTTATAAAGTGTCATATGTGTATATTTTGCTAGCATGTCCTCTTAAATTTAATACAGATTTATATGTACTTTTTATAGGTACTTCTAAATGAGAAGGTGGAACAGAAAAGAGGGCTTAAGGCAATTGTCAGTTTGTCACACCATTTTGCACGCCATAAATCACACTCACACACACACACACACAACACAAGGGCGGACAATTACCACATGACAACCATATGGAGAATAGGGGAATACTAAGCAACTCCCAAAGTACTAAAACCCTTACACCAAAAAGAAAAAAAAAAATACAAATATATATTAAAGCCAGATGAAGGCAAGTGTCAAAAAGTTAGTTTTAGTTAGTCTAAAATATTATATATTCAATGTTTTTTTTATGTAAGTCTCTGTCCAAAATATTTACTGTTTATTTTGCTTGATTTCAACAATTTCTCTTCATTACAACAACAAAGCAAAGCAAACGCAAAAGAATAATGTGAACGCGCCCATTTAGCGGGTGATAATTCATTTCCGTTGTAACTTTTCGGCCATCCTCCCCAGCGAGAGAGAGAGAGAGAGAGCGGTAAAGCGCCCAAAAGCAGGCTATGGTCAGTTAGAATAAATGGACATTCAAGGCCAGAGGCGAAACACACACAGATTATTTTCAATATACATACATACATACATATATATACGTTATATGGGTTGTTTCTGTCGGGTTTTGCTTACATTATAAATGGTATATGGGTAAATAACTCAGGATCCCATCTATATGTATGAGAACAAATCTGAAATTTTTTGGCATTTCAAAAGAAATATTAATATTCTAAGGGCGGAATATACATAATCATTATTTATTGAAAACATTTATAAAATGAACAATTTTTTTTTTTACAAGGGAGATTCAAGTTTTCTGATATTCGTTTATTTTTGACTTGATTTTGTTTAAGAAATGGCATTTATTTACATGACTCCTTTGAAGGATGGAAGGAAGGAAGAATACCTTTCACGAATTTTCAAGGCAACTTTAAATATTCAAATTTTCCTTTCTTTTCACTAGATTAATTTTCAAGAGTTTCTGACAAATTTCAATTTGTGATAAAAATTATTTACATGAATTTTTAAGACAACATTTGGGACCAAAACTCCTTTTGTGAGTGGTTCAGATTTTGAGACTCTCTGTTTACAATTTCTTTATTTTTTTTTTTTTTTTGCTTCAAGTAGAGAAAATATTTCCCTATCGAACTTATTCAAAAATTTACTAAACGGCAGCTAAAAATATCTTTTGATTGATACTAAATTGAGAACAGAAAAGTTGAATCGAATATGTGTACTAATGGTTAATATTATTTGAAAACAAGGCTGATCTACAAACTGCCAAAAAAAAAAACTGGAATAAACTGAAACCATAGTCAAAATTCTTAAATTTCAGAAATTACATTTATTTTTTGAATGGAAATAACTCCAAATAAATTGAACTAGGTGCAACTAAAAGTAAAAACAGTTTTTTTTTTGTAAAATTGATTTCAATACAACATTATGTTTTTTATTTTACAAGTGTTAAATCTAAAATAAAGTAATTTTTTACCTATTAACTTCATATACAACATTCCAATAATCATCGAAATATTATTTATAAAATGTTATCAGTTTAGCTGTCACACTGTGCATATACGTTATTGTTGACTGAATGATGGACAAAAAAGGGTTAAAGGCTGACTTAATGATTTGATTTTGATCAAATTAGGTCTTAAAGGGGCTTCAAAATCGACTCAATCGCTGGCCACATTAATGTTAATACATTAATGAAATAAGTTTGATTTTATAAATTGCTTAAAAAACTGTCTGTTTTTTTTGTTTTCTCAATTTATTCCATAGAACAGTTTTTATGAATTTTTTTAGTTGAGCCAACTCAAAAATTAACTTTTTTTTTGTCCCTATCCACCTAAAGCCCAAGAGCAATTAAATGAAATATGAAAAATCAGTTTATTATAAACTCAAAAATCAAAGACTCTCTCTTGCTTTAGCTCTCACTCTCAGTCTATGGGCAATAAAAACGAAATTTACTATTTATGATTTTTGTTTTTTTTTTTTTTTTGGGGGGGGGAAAGGGAAAGATACATATAATAAAAACAAATTGTTATTATTATTTATTGAAAGTTAGTTCCGGCCAATGACCGACCCCCATAGGCAAGCCCTTGGCCCCAACTGGCACACTCGTAGATCAATGCGATGAGAAGGAAATTATCACCATCAAGCAGCCGGAGCCACAAGTCCCCCATCCCATCCCAACAGACCCAGACCCAGACCGAGACCGAGACCGAGACCAAGACCCAGCCACAGCCGCGACCTTCATTTCAGTTGATGTCTGCCAAAACGGAAGCGCCGTGTAAAATGCGAAAATTGGCAAAGGCGTCAAATGGGCGCCTCATAGGAGAAGCGCTTTTTGTTGTTAAAGATGCTAAATAGAGTAAAGCAAAAGAGTTTGAGTTGCAAGTTATATATTTTCCAAATCGATGCCTTTCGATGTTTATCTATAAACAAGAAAATATATTTCAAATTTTTCATGTACTTGAACTTCATTCGAATTTGTTATTATTATTGTTGTTGTTGCTTTAACGAGTAATGGCAAATTATACTAGAGAACACATAATTCTCAACATTGTTGCTGCATAAATCGCTGCCAGTTCATTAAATGTTTGCTTTTTATTTCAATGTGTGTGTGGGGGGCGGAAGGGGAAAGAAATAAAAAGTTGAAGACGTCTCTTGGGCAGCTCATAAATGATATATTTAACAAGATCTAAAAAAAATAATAAGAACGAACCTACATACATACACAAATAGATATATAGACATATAGACAATGTATATATGTTTGGATTGAGGTAATGAATGAATTTCGATTGCCGTTTAGCCGATATCTTTAGTGTAAAGCAAAGAATCAAAAATATATTACAAACGGATGAGGTTAACCAGAGATTGAGCGTAAAATTCCAATCAAAACAAATTTAAGTTCAATAATTTTCATTTCTGATTTATTTATTAATTTTATGTGAATTTCATATTTAACAACAGGGTCTATTTCCAATTAATGTGGGAAATGGTAACAGAAATTTGCAATGTTCCATAGATAAGCTAAATTTACATTTTAAAAATAACTTTAGTATGTATTGATATAACATTTAATAAGTTTGACATACTAAATAATGTTCCCCTATTAGGGTATATAGAAAATCAATCTACATAGATAGCCCAAAAGAAAGCAAAACGAATTGGCCAACATTTTTGCTGACTTTCCGAGTCATGCTCTTAAAACAAATCTCATGTTTTTGCCATATGTAGACAATTATGAGTATATATTGTTTATATATTTCCCCTTTTGTCCATCATAAATGCAAACGTTTATTACAGTTTTATTGCTTTCAGCAGCCAAGCAGCCAAGCAAAACCACTGGGACCACCCATGGCCTAGACCTAGGCCTAGATCTCCCTCCCCACTCCCCCTTCATTTGAGCACTTGACATATTTATTGTGTAATTATTATGGCCGAAGGTCGCACCTAGAGACCACGGTATGGTTAGATGGGTCCCAATTGAAAATTGCCTCAACACTAAAATCAAATTAAAATTTCAGCCAACCAAAAATTATAATGATAATAATAATAGCCATGAAGGAGGTGGAGGTGGAGGTGGACCCCCACCTGTGAGGCACCGTGGCTAATTAACCAAAAAAAAAAGAAAGAAACAAAATGAAATGGAATAAAACAAAAGCAAAGCAAAACCAGGTAAGTGGCATTTTGCCCCTCAGGCTCATTCCCGAAAAGCCATTCAGATGTTTATTTTATGCTAATGTGTCTCCAACAAAAACTTAACCCAAATATCTGCCAAAAAAAAAGGCAAAAAGGACAACAACAGACAAAAACTAAACAAAACAAAAAAAAAAGACAATGTGTTGGAGATTAAGATGATAATCAGGTCTAGACAATGGATACTATATAAATATATCGAATCACGATGCTGATGCTGATGAGACCGCAAGGTCCTTTTACTTATTGTCCTGTACGTGTTGATTTCCCCTTGGATCATTACATGCCCATAATTGAAGTGGGCTGATTGGGGGCTGTTCCAATAAATGGTCAATTCAAATGGTAACGCATAATTGGTATCTTGGCCTCATCAAAACCAACCAAAAGACTTTAATCAGTATCTTAACTTAAGTAAGTACTTGACCCACTTAATGCAGTACTTGATTTTAAGATTTAAAGTGACTTTTTTAAATTAATTACCCTACAAAGAATCTAAATCTGTGCTCAAAAAAAAAAAGATACCTCGAATAAAGTCAACTTAAAGGATGATTTAAGGTAATTTTTTACTTTCCTATAGATTAGATTATAGATTATATAAGTATTGTTTTTACTATTTGCAATAAATAACACTTAAGTTTGAAGTTTTTTAAAGTTATGTTGATATTTCAATACCAAATATACTTATTATTAAGGTCTCACATGGATCGCAAAGAAATAAAAGTGAGTAAAAATACAATATTTTATCCTAAAAGTCAACAAAACAAAATAACTAAGAGTATTCTTATTTTTGATTTAAATATTTTCAAATGATATATAGAATTTTTAAAAGCATTTAAGCATATTTATTTTTTGACCAAATGAAATTGGATCAAGAAATGGCAATAAATACTTTGTTTTCTTTCTTTTCATTTGGATAATAGTTTTTCAAATTCAACTTTAAGTGTTAAGGAAGTTTTTTATGTACCGAGTAGAGCTCCAATTTTTTTTATATATACGGAATCTTTAACTGCTCCAAAATCTCTTATATATATGGAATCTTCGAGTCAACTAAAGATAATACCAACTCCCTGCTCAGTCAATACCTAAATAATGTTGACCAAACCATATAAAATCAAAAAATGTTGTTTATGTAATTAAAAAAAAAAAAACATTGAATAAAACAAACATTTAAAATTAAGTCTCTTACAAAAAAAAAAGGACAAAGGACGTAACTGCAAATTTTGTTCACAAATTTCTTCAATTTTGGGAATCTTAATAGAATACTAATTATTAATATTTTATAATAAAAATCGAAAATAACATTTCCTTAATAAAAAAGGCTTAAAATAATTGTTAAATCTGATTAATAAAATAGAATTGATTAGTAGAATACTAATTATTATTATTTTATAATAAAAATCGAAAATAATAGTTATTTTATAATAAAGGTAAAAAAAATTTGTTATATCTGATTAATGAATTAGAAATAAAAAATAATTGTTATATTTTAATTTTTTTCATATTAATCAAAAATATAAATTAAATGGATATTTGACTAAGTAGTTCTCAAAAACTATAAAAAGTTTTTTTCAATAGTGTTTGAAACGTTTTCTAATCGATTTTCTCATTTATGCTATAAATTAGGCAAATCTTATACACTCTCAAAGTCATTTTCATAGGGTATTCTTTTTGTAAGTGTTCAAACACCAAATAAAATACCCTTTAATTGTTGAGCATTATAAACCTTCGATTTTTAGACATATTTGGAGCGGGTTTAACTAAGTCTTAGGTAGACAATTTATAACTAATTATTAGCTAAATCCTTAAGGATCGAATTAGGGTATTAGCTGCTTTTACTAAAGCTTAATTTTTCTATATTGTAGTTGCGTGTCCTACTGGATTATACGCAGTAAAAACCTTTTTAAGAAGTACTTACCGACAATTTACATGCAAGCCAAAAAATCGAAAAACAAACCAAACAGTTCAAAGATTTTTTTCAAAGTTTGTGTGTGTATGTGTGTGTGTGTGTGTGTGTGTATGATATGTGTGAGCCAAACATGGCAGCTGCCAGCTACTGGCAGAGGTGGAGATTAGGGCCATTGCGTGTACATAATCTTATTTCCATCATTCTACATTGGACACTTGCTCAGGTGTTTGCTCTCAAATGGCCGACAAACTGAGAAGCCATAATTAATAATAATAATTTGTGATTTGACAGCGTAAATCGTCTTTTTTTAATTATGTGTCTTGAGATTTACAAATTTTTGAAATTTTCACTCTGACTGATATAAGGCCAGGGCCAGGGCAGTTGGGGATAGGAGTGAGCAAGTGGTAAAGACATTGATTGACACTCTGTTGTGGGCAGCTGCCGGATGAATTGTTGATTGTTGTTTTTGTTGCTGCTGATGATGATGTGAGTGATGACGTTATCATTTGGTCTATATGTATAAAAATTCGTGGGCAGTGGACAATGGACAGTGTGGAGAGGGGCGGATCAACAATAGACAGCAAATTGACTTAATATGGTCCAAGTAGTTTTCAGACTTAATGAGGCTTAGAATTTTTTGGGTTTTCTACCCAGCATATTCAAGTGTTAAAACAGGGTATATACATTTCATTATAATTGTTAACAAATTACAGGTGATGCTAGGTATTTGAGAGTCGTTTAATCGCAAATATTATTCAACAAATTAATTCAATTTAAACTACGTTTTATTCATAATTTATACATAAATTATGAAAATTTATAAAAGGCATTACAAGGTTCTTCAAAAGATTTGAATTTCAAAGTAGATCGTTTTATAAAATATGGATATATTCTCCATTCGTCTTATGGCGCCCCCAAAAGTATGCTAGGTTAATTTAATAACATTTACTTCAATTTAAATGACATCTTTCTCCTCCTTTCTCACACATTTTGCCATCCAACTCTTCCCAATTGATTTATGATGGTTTTTGTCAGGCAAAAAGGCGGAAAACTTTTAATGCATTTTCCCGGCTGCAAGGCAAATGGCAAAGCTCGCTCAAGTATCACATCAATTTGTATTGGTATGAGTAGTAAGTGTGTGTGTGTGTGTGTGTGTATGCATGTTGTTTACCGCTTTATGGCAAATATGTTTAGTCAGGCGACAAGCAAATAGATTCTCACAGCTCGACATACACTGCGTATGCGTATTATGTGCTTTTCCCCAAACATCAATCAACGCCCCACATTAAAAATGATTTCTGCACGCAACTTCAACAAAACAACAAAAAAAAAACAACAAAAGGAACAGCAAAAAAAAAACAAAAGGAAAGGTTATTGATAAACAATTTTACACTAATGTCTCAATTGATTTAACACTGGCCAACAAAATTGCAATACAATTGTCTTATGGTCTTTCGTTTATTGTAGGTAATTCGAGTTTTTCTCAAAATGTTAGCAAAGAGTTCTTTATATGACCTCAGTGCAAATTGATTTTGTTTTTAGCAGATTTTATTAGACGTAGAAAATTTTTTAACTAAACTTTAAATATTTTTCACCTTTTGTTGAAATCTTTTCACTCTGGCGGGACATTCAATTTACTTTAATTTCTTTTTGAAGAAATATTTGCATCTTAAACTAAGAAGTGTTTTAAAAAGATTTAAAATTAAAGATTAATCTTTATTGACTACAATTTTCATTCCAATAAAAACAAAAAAACAACACAAAATATTTTTGGTTTTTACCCTTTTTATCCTTTTGTTTTTTTAAATTAAAGAGCTATAAGTTGATCAGGAACAGATCCAGGAAGTGGTCTAGGGGGTCACAAGTATCTCTAAAGCAAAACTACAAATAACCCATTTGGATTTTTTTGTATTTGGATATATTTTTTGATTACACCCGAAACTAAGAATTTTTTCCCTAGCCCGTCCTAAAGATCCTTTAAATTAAACAAACTTCTAAAGAAATTTTCCAAGTGTCTTCTAAGTAAAGTTAAACTCGTACAAGAATAAAAGGTAAATAAAAGTTAACAAATTAAAATGTGATTTGAAAAGAAATTTCATCTTATAGAAAACAAGATTGCAAATAGTTTTATATAAATAACACATGAAGAATTCTATACAAAAATACACTTGAGGCCAAGACCCTTAGAATAAGAATCTTTTTGCAAATTTTTCGATTATCAACTTTTGGTGAACCGTGTAATATAAATTTAGGAAATTTCTTGCCAAGAAAGTTGAGATATTAATGAGAGGGGAAAACCTTTAGTTTGTTTCACTCTAAAGCATAGAGTAATATATGTGATTTAATTTTGTTTTGTGGTCTGGTTGAAAAATTGAGTCGGTGTTTGATGTTTGCGTGACGTCTTTCACTTTGCTCTCTGCCCAAGGCTCCACCTCGAGACGGAAAGGAGAACTGCCAAAACAATCAAAGCTTCGTCAAGGCATGTAAATGCTTTTGAGTGGCTGTATCAGGATGGGATTTGGCATGGAATAGTGCCGGCTAGGTAGGGTTCGCATTGGTTGGGATTGAAGTTTGGGTTAGTTGCACGTGCAACACGCAAGGCGACGCCAAGATGGCCATGCGAAATTTGACCGAGTTCTATTTAGTGTTATTTTTATTTCATTTCACCTTACTTTTTTGTTTTTTGTTGGGGTTTTTCTTTTTAGGTTTTTTTTTTTTTTTTGCCCTGGTCTTGTTTTGATTTCACTTTTCGATGTTTTCGTTTTGGTAATTGCTGCGATTTCGTGTGTTACTTCGTTTAGGGTAAAGAGCGGGTACTTTGGTGAAGATTAGAAAGTTTCATAATACTTAGAATTAAACTAGTTATTACTAGTTGGGGAGTTATCTATATGCAAATCTCTAAAGAGCATGGATATTTATATGATTTATAGTTTTCTAACTTTAAAATTTTTGGTATATATATTGATTAAGTTTCAGTTGATATCGATGTTGACGTTTATCAAATATCCAACAATTTTGTTTACTGTTTAAAATTTAATTTAAAAATGAGTTTTATTAGCTGGGCATTTTAAAGCAGATTTTAAAACCTTTCTGACTATTACAAAATTGGCCTCCAAACTTTAAAAATCAAAATTAATTAGAAAAAAAAATATATATCCTTTGCCATGTGATTTTTGTTTTAAAATAATTTAAGAAGAAAAGTCTTTGGTACATGAGTTTCTGACTAGCCCAGTCAAGGATTCGGTTTGGAGTGCTCGGCTGATGTAGTTGCCATTAGTTGTTAGTACTTGTTAAAAATAGTTAGTTTAATAATTTACAACTATATCCTATGCTAAATATGCTTTAAGAGAGGCTTGTTTTAGGTCTTATTATTCTAAGGCAAAACTAAAACTGTGATTAGATTGAGATTTGCCCCTTAAAATATGCAAAAGGCTGGAATTTCATTACTTGATACAAATTTTTAACTTTTCGTAGGACCTTTAACTTTAAAAGTTTGCAATGTTTGGTTTTGGGGATTTTGTTTGTCCAAAACTCCTTTATATGTTTCAAGAAACAAATTCTTGGTCTGTTTATTGCATACTTTTGGGATCAAACTATTCATTTTTCTAGTGCTAAGGGGCTTTAGCAATGTTTTGGGGTACATTCGGTCCATTTAGCTAAGATTAATCAGCATTTTCAATCATGATATAAAATTGATTTTTAATAAAGTAAATTTGCAGTATTTTTAATTTATAGATGAACTAAATTCTTGTCATCTCATTAACCTATTTGAGATTGCCTCAACACTCTGTGAAAGGGTATATAGAATATTTGTGTGGGTTTTTTTTTTTTTGTAGAGTTTGCTGGGTCTCCATTTCAATTATGCTAATTCATGTCGAACGTTTTGTTATGAGGCACTTCCTGTGGCAAAGTAGAGAATCCCAGAGAAAGAGAGAGAGAGAACCTTGAGCTCAAGAAGCAGAGGTTGTTGAATTATTCCACTAAACAATTGTTAAATCTTAAATATTTTGCTAAATAAATCAATCAAAATAAACATTTGAACATTGATTTTACACGCTATAATTTATTAATATTTATTTGTTATTTTTTCTTCATGTTACTAATTTTTAAAAATTTTTCTTTTCTTGTGGTTATTTTTTTTTTTTTGCTTGATAATAAATTGTGGAAAATGAAAAGTTTTGCCTTTTTTATAGATAGTTTATTTTGGCAGACATACAAAAACAACAACAACAACAGCAGCAGCAACAAAAATAAATAGTTTACAAATTATTTTTAATTTGCGAAATGAGCGAATTGTACACACACACACGCATATACACACATACAACTAAAATATGCTAAATAATTATACATTATTTGTTTTCATCAACAACAACCAAGAAAAATAACAACAAAAACGAAGAAAAGAAAATTTATATTACTCATACGCCGCATTGGCCAGCCAAAAAAACCAAAAAAAAAAAATCTAAATGAAATGATGTGAGAAAGATGCGTAAGGCAAACAAATTAAACATAGAGAAAATAGAGTGCCAATGAGAGAGCGAGATAGAGAGCGAGAGAGCAAGAGTGATGCACTTGTCCATGCATAATGTTCGATCTGACCGATCTGACCCCTCTCTCTATCTCTTTAGATGCCATAAACAATGACGTCTTGTGAAGAAAACAAACGAAACAAGCATCTTCTCAGCTGTCTGATCAAGCTAAATGTATTCCCAATATATCATCAGGTAATATCAATCGATTTATATATATAGGATATCGTCATTGCTGTGAGCCAAGGCCCCCAGAGATTTATATAGACCAAAATGTAATCGTGGGAGTTTAATTGTTTTTAATCTTTCACACTTTAGAAAGAAACAACAAAACCTTTTTTCCCCAGAGTTACCTTGAAACTTTTTGACATTGCTCTGGCCCCCCTTAAGTTAGGCAACATTTTGTGTTTTCATCTGTTCGAAATTCCAATCATGTCAGAAAAGGCGAAAGAGAGAGAGTGGAAGTGGAAAATGTTTGCAAATTGCTCAACAATGACCAAACAATGATAACAATCCCACCCTGTTTGGTTCTTGGCCCAAAAGTGTTTAAGTGTATTAAGTGAGGACATGAGAATAAGATAAAGTTTTTTTTTCCTTTCTGGCCACGCATGATTCGCATACAAATGAAACATTTCACTTGAGCCATCGCAAGTCATAAAATCACTTGACCGCAAACCCTATAACCTAAACAAAAATCGACAGTATCGGCAAAATTTGACAGATACAAGATACAAGATATGTAAGTTTGTATGGACTTTTCACATTTGGCCTTTGGCCAAGTGGGCAGCTTGGCAAAAATTTATTAACAAATTATGTGCTGACAGGCAGGTGACAAGAATCAGACAGATTTATTAAAAATAAACCATAAAAAAAAAAAAACACTTATTAATTTCAGTTTTAATATTTCAAATGTCGCGTGGCACTTTCCATTTTCATTTTGAGTTTCTTTTTCTTTTAATTTATTTATATGTATGTATATGTGGGTGTAAATTTTGTTTCGCTGTCTGGCCTGGTCAGGTCTAGTGTGTTATTCTTGATGATATATACTTGTTCTATATATACACATACATATATTCGAATCAGGTCACCAGTTAACCCAAAATTAATCAGATATTCTTATGATAATGGCCAAAAGGTTAATGAACTTTAACAAAGACCAAATAAATACTTGAGCAAGAGAACATTTTGCAAAAATCTGTTGATTATATGTATATACCAACTGAAAAGTCTAGATGCAGATGCTTTTCGAAAGATTTAATACCAATAAAAACTAGCTATAGAAATATCTTAAAGTTAATTTAAAAATGTTTTCTTAGCTTAAAACACATTAGAATAATGAGTGTTTGTTGGTCTTAGTAAAATATTCCATAATTTTAACCAATTTATGACCAATAATTTTAATATTTCATTCCTGTAAAGTCTTTTTAAAAACAATTTAAAAAGAATGATTAGAAAAACTGTATAGTATATCCTTAAATATCCTTCTAAAGGCCACATTTTATCTTTAGAGAGTGTATATCTTGAAAAACTCTTACCCAATTTTTAACATTATTTTTTGAGTTGAATAAAAAAAGTTTTAGTAATAAAGTTAATCAAAATTATTAAAGTTATATATTTTTAGCTAAAAAATTTTAATATTAGAACCATAATATATATATTAAATTATTTTAGATCAAGGTATTTGCCAATTTGTCTACCTAGTTAGCTTTTAGTTGTCTTTAATCCAAAATATATGGAAAATAAGAGAGTTTGGTTAGTTTTACGTCTTTTTTTGTTTGGCCAATTTTCCATTTTCATTTTCTTTGTCACATTTAAAGTGTTTGCCTAATGGTGGGCTGGCGTGATTTCCCATTTTTGTGTTGTTGTTGTTGTCTTTGGTAATCCATGTGTGTGTGTGTGTTAGTTTTTAGTGCGGGAAATCAAAACGCAAAAATGCCCTGCCTAGTTCCTGGCTAAGAACTAAACAAAAAAAAAAAAAAAATTGGCCTTAATATAGTAGTAGTAGTATACGATAATATAAACTCATGTCGTCTGGCTAAGCTTTTGGATGTTTGGTCAGCTGTTAATCAGATAACCCAACAATGGGTTGGGTTGGGCATGACTTGGCCTGACTTTTGGCTAATTGCTTTGCCTTTGCCTTTGCCTTTGCCTTTGCTTTTGCCAACAACTTAATTCATTTTCCACCTTAACTCCAAACTTTTGAGGAGTTTTCATTTGTGTGTGTGTGTGTGTGTGTGTGTGACACTTGTGTGTATCGACGCCTTTAAGTATGCTACAAAATGCTAATTAAAATGATTTATGTCCCATTCGCTTTGACTTTTGGCCCCCTTTTATTCCCTAAACATATGTGTGAGCGGACAAATTTTGTAAACTGAGAGGGTGTTGCCTCATGAGGATTTTCAAGAGCTTAATTAATATATATGTACTACACACAGTCCAACCCACCAGCCCACCAGCCCACCAACCCACTCTGCAAGGTTGTACTTAGTAGTCAATATCAAAAACATAAAATAGATAAACGTCAATTGGCTAAAGCCGTAAAATTTAAGTGCCTAAAACGGCAATTAAAACAAAGGAAAATTGTTTTCAATTAAATTTTTGATAAATTGCATTGCAATTGTTTCAATCTTTTAAGAATTCCAGTCAAGGATTCTCAAGACCTCAACTGAATAATGGATCTAATTAGTACGTTTGCCTTAAACTAAGACTTGAACTTGAAAACCTTTTGAGCTAAGTCTTGGAAAAAGATTTCTTAAAAAGCCAAAGGCAAAAATGTCAATATCATAATGTATAAATAAAATAGACCAAAAGCAAATTGGTAGAGATGAGAATTTATTAAGATTAAGAAAGGATGAAAGGATTTTTAAATAAATATAAATATTTATAAATTGTCTCGATAATAAGTGAAATTACATTCTTCAAAATTCGATTTTTTCAAACACATTTCTAATAGTTAATTTAGTTTGCAGATTAAAAATTATTTATATATACTAGAGGGAAAAAAATGACTGCTAAGTATGAGGAAAATATCCTTAAAGCTTAAACTTTTTTACGGACTTAATTTTTTTTTGTTTTCTCTTGGTAGCTGTATGAAATTTAAATTTAAAACTATTTATATATATTTTTTTAATATCTCAGAGACAGAAGATCCTGAAGAAGACGAGGTCCTTGCCGCAAAATTAATGTATTTCTGTGTGATATAAAGAAAACATAAACCTAATAGAACCAAGGATGTATCATTCGATTTATTTAAGGATTCTCAAGATAAGTATTTTTACAAGTAGTTCTTAAAAAGAAAAGAAGTTAAAATAATATTTTATAATGTTCCAACACTTTTTTGGTCTTTAGTTTATTTGTAGTTTACTTCATAATCTGTCAGCAATTAAAAATAATTTAACACCAGATGACATAATTGTCATGTTTAATTTACTAAAATAAAATTAATTAATTTTGTATTTTGAGAAAATTGTGTTAAGAACTTTTCTTACATTTAATCTCAAATTTCCCGTTGGTCACTTGAGTGTCACTGAGAGTTGATTTCCGGCCAAAAAAAAAAGAGAGAAAAAAAACTGAAATCAACTTTACTAACATGGATTCCATAATACACTCCTCCCCCCTTCCCCCAACCCTTTTCACACTGTCACACGATATGCTGTGTGTGTGTGTGTGTGTGTATGCCATTCACTTCCGTTTCATTTGGCAGCTGGCACTCTGATATGAAACTTTATTGTTAATGGAGGTACATACTTGTATTTTATTCTTGTTTTTCTTTACATACATTTCAAAAAGGAATTGACCAGAGGGTTCGAAACGAAGAAAGAAAAATGTAAATCGAAATCTGCAAATGCAACAAGGAGAACATTTAAGAAGTCATGTATGTAAACAGTTTGCCCGACATCCTTGGCCAAGGCAGGATAGGTCATTAGAAGATCTTCTGAGGAGATCCATCTAATTTGTCATCTATGGCCCACAAATTGATTTGCTTAAAAATTGTAGCAAGTGTTTAAGAATTTAAGAAATTTGTATTAGAATGTGTATTGTGTTGATATAAAAAAAAAATATAAATGTGCTTTGTTTTTTTTTTTTTTGATGAACAGTTTTGAGTATGAGAAGTGCGCATAATTGGCCAACATGTGGTGTGAGATTTCAATAGATTTTTTTTTTTTTTGTTTCTTTGAATAGTAGACGAACGAATAGAACAAGTGCTGGGGTTGGAATGGATTTGTGGCCCGGGGAAAGGGGGAGGGATCAGCGAATTAATCTATGAATGTGAATTCTTCACAATTAAAAGCAGAATAAATAAAAAAAAAAAAAATCTGCGTAAATGGCGAAACGGCATCAAGTGAGGTGCTAAAAGGTTGGGATCAAAGTTCAGGAATAGGGAAAATGAGAGGGGGGAATTCGAAAATTCAATTGAATATTGACCAGATGAATCGAGTATGAATCATTTGCAAAAGAAATCAAGTAAATTGAACGTGAACCATTATAAACTCTATAAATGATATTAGCTAGCAAAAAATAAATATTTATTTACAATCAGATACAAGTTTAGAAAATTTTCCTTTCAAAGATTTTCGACATAAGTCTTTTAAATGTAAATTTCAAATATTTGAACATTATGAAACAAAATTCAATATCTGTTGTCGCTCATTCTGTTAATAAACCAGTTAATAAACCACAAGCAAATTATTAAACAAAAATAATAATTTGCATATTTTGAACAACTAGTTATTGTACTGTACAGTGGTAACTCTCCATGGTGGACAGAAACAACCGCCAAGAAAAAATGCTCTAAATATTTAATAATAAGAAAGTTTTTAGTATACAATTAAATGAAAGAAATGAAATGCGGTTAAGGGCCTTGAACTCAATATGGAAATATAGTTTAGGCCTTTTAAACCTGGGAGACTTTTCAAGAGACTTTTCTTTTGAAAAAATTCTTTAAAAATCTGCCAGACTTATCTGTGAAATATGAAGAGTTCGTGGATGGAAATGAGTTTTGTTTTCAACTGATTTTCTTAACACACTTATAAACGAGATCCAATAATTTTGATTTCTATTTGTGTGTCATGTATTAAAACCAAAATAAATATTTATAATAAAAATCTTCATTGATTAAATAATATAAACCTTTATATTGCCTGCAAATTGAAATCTTGCAAAGTTAGTCAAAATGTATTCCATTTTGAGACATAACATGAAGTGAAAGTACGAAAATGTTTTTTAGAAAGTTTTTTTTTTCAATGAATATAAAATTTAAGCTTTAAAATAGTTCGTTGGTGTATTCAAGGGATAAACTCTGTCTTGGTTTAGAAACAACTTTAGAAAATTCCTCATTAGCACGTTTAACTATCGTTATATTTAGAAGTCCCTAATCCTCTAAATGATTTATCCTTATCAAACCCATTAACTTTATTACCAAAATGGCTAAAGATTTTCCATTTTGTCTGCCATCAGATTTTAAGGCAATCGACATTATAAGGACTAGAGGCATTTACAGGAGAAGTATTGCAAAATTCTTGCCAAAGTATCAAACTTTACTTCCTTAGAATATCTTGGGTAGATTTTCTACAATTTTCGATATTAATATCTAATATACTAAGTAACTAGTTAACTACATCAAATCTTTTCATTTGAAATTCAATTATTAAATATACTAATTCTGAAAACCTTTTGAAATGGAATAGTATAGAATATATATGTATATTTTCTATTATAACTTAATTTATGAATTTCTGTGTGGTTTTTGATTTAAAGCTTAAAGGGGAAATCCAGAACTTGATTTTAATTTGCTAGAAAAAGAGCTACAATAGAAAATGAGCTATGGAAAATTGAAAACTCAAGATACAATCAAATAGTTTAAAAAATAATAAAGAAAAGGGGAAAAAAATAAAGATGTAGAAAATAAAAGATTTGATAAGTTCTTATCAATCAGAGACAAAGAAGTTCAGTTAACCTCAAAAACGCTTTTCTGGTATTTTTATAGATAATGATTCTTTATCTTAAAAAAACACATTTCTATCCCTATATTTTTTATTCTTTGTCTTATTAATTTAATCCCACATATAGTATGCAGTTTGTCTTAGTTTTACTAGACCTAAAACTTTTTCTTAGGGTCCAAAGGTGTAAAACTGAAAAATGTATAAAATGTTTTTTTTTTTGCCAGGTCCAAATTTTGGGGCTTTTTTTCAAAATGCATTTAATAAAAAACCTTTAGAGATACGCCCACAAAATCTACGAGACATAATCTCGATAGAATGACCAACTCAACGCTATAAATTAACACATCAAAACTTTTCACTAAAATTATATAAAAATCGAATAAAGTCAGAAAAGTCTCAAATTTCTTGCTGCCACTGTAAATACCTTTACTTGTGCAAATTATTGTTAACTTTTTATGGCGATCAATTTCTGTTTTTTTAAACTAATTAAGCTTTTAAATAAAAATTAAAAAAAAAAGAGAAAACTGCTTAAACACTTCTCAAATTTTGTAAATTTATTCCAAATGAACCCACACTTTAATAGTTCATTTGCCACTTTATTGAGGCCATTGCAAAACAAACAGAAGAAAAAAAAAAAAATAGTTTTCACAACAATTTGGCAAATCCTTCTGCTGGTAGTTAGCTTGGTTTTTGATGAATATTGACCAGACACGACACTTGGCCATATGTCAAATGGATAGTTAAAGCTTATCGAGCTAAAACGATGAGCTCTAACCAGGAGATGGTTTAAGTTTTGAAGGCATTTTTACGTCAATTTGTTTTTTTTTTTTTTGTTGTTTTTGATTTTTTTTTAGTTTTCTTTGGTTATTTTCCTTGAATTTTGTTGCCGTAAAATGTAAATGTTTAGACAAGAGAGATCAGCAAATGAACGGACCGACTGGCTGTCCTCCATTGGATGCAATTGCTCTACCTTTGCTTCCAGTCATCAGTCTTTCAGTCAGTCAGTCAGTCAATATGTAGCAATTAACATTGGCTGCCATTTATGACCAAAGAAAAGCACTTAAAAATTTTTGTAGAAAAATTAAGTATATAGTTTTATGTTTTAATTTTTACGCTTTCAATTTTCTATTTTCTTTTGGGTGTTTAAGTTATTTTCCTAAATTTATTTAGTATTTTCACAGTTGTTGAAATTTGTTGACTTCTCTATAGATGTAGATAAATATTAAAATGTTCAACGTGTTTTTCTTTTATTTTTTTTTCGTTTTTATTACCAAACCGCCCACGCCGCAATAGATGGACAATGATACAAGCAATCCAATATGATTTAGGGCCGATTTCCATTTAAGTGATTGCCAACAGGCCGAGCTACGGCCACAGATGCCATTGGCATTCTCCACAACCTCGACACGTCGATCCAAATGCTTGAGCTTCTCCAGCAGCTCAGTGCTGGCCTCATCCTGGGAATCATAGTCAATGGCCGTTGATTTGACCGTTCCAGGCATAATACCTTTAATTTCTTAACTTTACTCGTATTCGATTTTCCCCCTATGCGTCTCACTCTCACTTTTAGAAGAACTACTTGCAACTAATTTCAATGTTTCTGAAATTTCACATGTTTCATTATGAATGTTTCAAACATTTTTTTTCCAATACATATTTTCTTCTCTTTTGGGTTTTTCAAAAAACACGCACGCCGCCAAAATCTACCAAAGTAATTGAACTCAAATCGAATTCCCGTACCGACCACCACACGCTACGATTTCAGAGTGGCGACTAAAATGACTGAAGAGCCAAACCAAAAAAAGCGCGCGCCGCGCACGGCTTCTGTGTACGGAAATGTGGACGAACTCTGGTCACTTTAAACGGAAGGCGGCAAATGGATTGGATGCGACACCTCAAGAACATTTAAATGGTGGATAGAGGGAGGGGAAAATGGTGAATTATAGGTGGATTTATTAATTAATGGAATGCCAATTGCCAATTGCCTCGATTCCTGACTTGAAACAAAGACTTCAGGAAGAGTGGGATAAAATTGGCAAAGATTACACTGAAAATATTATAAAAAATATGCCAAAAACGCCATGATGACACCATTAAAAACAATGGGTATCACATTATGTATTAAAGAAGCTTCATGTTTCAGATAATGTTGGCTTTACATATCCGAAAAACCGTATATTAATGTGGCACGAATTTTGCCTTTTTTGTTTCTGTTAATTTTTTGTTTCAAAATAAATATTGAAGAGGTCATAAATCCACCTATAATTTACCATTTTTAGTTTATTTTATTTTATCTAATTTTAATAAAGTTACTTGGGTTAAAAAAAAAAAAAACGGGCTCAAAACAATACCTTTGTCAGAAAAAAAAAATCCCAAAATTCTGTAAGAGATTCATGCTAAATCTAATGCCGGCTAAAAATTTAAAACATTTTTTTTTAACTTCAACTTGTTCTTAATTCAATAAAAAAAAAAAAAAAAAAAAAAAAATAATAATAATTCTAAGAACTCTTTTTTTTCAAATCATATTTTTTTAAGAGTTCGAAAAACAGCATCACAATTAAAAAGGAGTTTTTTTTTTTAACTTTTAATATATATCTGGATCTCTATCTTATTTTGTTATAACTCTAGAATAGTCCCAATTCCAAAGTGTTTAACAGTTTTAATCCCAAAATGAAAATAAATGTTTATTAGTTAATTTGCTTTTCATTTCTTTTGTTTGTTTCTTGTTCGTTTTATAATATTCGTTATTATTACAATTGCTCAATTAATACATTGAATTAAATTAATCATTAATTTACGACATGAGATATACATAGATATAGTCAAAACATTTAATGCCGCAAAATATTTCTGTAGTTATTTGTTTTTTGTATTGTTTTCTCTCTGATTAATTTTAACTAAAACATAACATCCACTGGCGGATTTTGAAACATCATATATATATATATATATATGTATATATACATAGGTTTCTTTTTCGCATAAATAGTATCGGAGAATAGTTTCAAATAAATTTAAACTGATTCAAAAATACATTTTTATAAATCTTTTAAAGTACAACCCCTGAGCATTGACACGCACCCACACACACACACGCGCATAGAGACATGTCGTTTGAGCGAAGACTTTAAAATCTTGTTAACAATTTAAAAAGTAAGAAAAAAAAAAAAACACACACAGTTTAAGATGTGAAAATTGTCACAACATTAGTCTTTATAAATAAAGATTTAGAGTCAGTACATGTTTTTTTCGTTTTTTTTTATCTTTTATACATTTTAAACTGGTGCATAAAATACTTCACGATACTTTTCGTTATATAAACCATGTATATACTTATTAATATATACGTATATATATATATATATTAATGAACTTATTAATTTACGTATCGTTGATGAAAACAAAAAAAAAAAAAGAGATTATATAAACCTTTAATATAGGTTTATCGTTTCTATATATATATATATATATATATATATGTGTGTCTGTTCAGTGGGCCGACTAAAGAGTCGAAAATTCTAATAGTTGATCGATCTTAAAGACTTCCTTGACCTAAAACAAAAACAAAACTTAAACGAAAAAAAAAAATATTAAAAAAAATACATAGTTAAATCCGATGTCTTCATGTTTACAATACACTCTTCGCAATTTAAATTAAAAAAATTCAATATTCATATTTTGTCACTGTCCTTTTGGGGGAGGGGATGATTTTTCTTCTGTTCATTTTAAGGTCTGATATATAGCTTGATCCGAGAAGTTAATTCAGGAACCTTTGCAGCAATTCTGTAATAAAAACAAGAACTTTATTAATTATCAAATAAAAACTCAAGTTCATACATCATCGTTCTATATAAGGAATAAATGAAAAAGAAAGAGAGAGGGAGACAGTGTTAGCTCAGAAATGAGTTAAAAAGAAAGGAAATATGCATGAAACAAAATATGCAAAATCATGCAAGAATAATGCAAACCTTGGACAAAAACAAATAGGATTAGGAAAATATGGTTTAAGTTTCAACATTTTGAAATATGTATGTATGTATAGAGAGATTTACTTTTCCAATGCCTTAGCGTAAAATGTTATCCACAAGCTGTATGTAACTAACTGTGTGTGTGTGTGTGTGTGGGTGTGTATCTGTGATGAGTTGTAGAGGAAGTTTAATTTATACTTCGGGCACTCTAAGATTCCAACGCAGTCATTATGTCATCCAAAGTGCCCGTTGAAATTGCATGTCGACTGTTATTCAACTGAAAATCGGGCTCTGAAATGAAAAATTAAACTATTATGTCTCAAAAAAACGGTTTTTGAACTGACACCCTTCATGAATTTTGATATTAAATCTGTAAACAAATTAATTAAATATTTATTTTCTCTTGAATTACCTGCCAACTCTTCAAGTACCGCATCATTCAGACAGGGAATCACACCAATTGCTGAAAATGGTGGTGTAGTTATACTATCTGTGTCACCACTTAGCGATTCACTCTTCGTGGTGGTGGTGGTGGTGGCAGGAGACTTGGCAGCTTCAGCTGCTTCTGTTGTTGTAGTTTCGTTATTAATTGCAGGATTATCTAAATTTGTAGCATCTGTTGCAGTATTCAATTCGGTCGCCGATTTAAAACTCGATTCCGAATCGCCCGAATCGAGACGCGAACGAAGAGGCAACTGTTCGACTATTTCCTTAATATGTCCCACTGCCTTGCCACCTTGCCCTTGTGGTGTGCTGCAACGACTATTTGTAGACAAGGGAGTATGAAGATCACGGACATCTTCGAGAGATGTGGCAATTTCCAATATATCAGCACCGCTGATGGTGGTGGTGTCAAATAATGGTGATGATTTCAATTTGTTGTCATTGTTTGTTTTCTTTTCATCATCATCTGTTGTGGCTGCTTCTGGCTCTTTGTCTTGATCTTGTTCGTCATTGTCATTGTCGTCAACATCTTTGTTGGATGAGATATCCGTTTGACTGACCAATAAGGGCTCCATATTGTTCTCGCCTTCATCGTGAGCAGTTTCTTCATCTTCCATTTGACCTGTTTCCTTAGATTGCTTGATATCTGAAGCATCTATTAAAGTTTCTTTCTCTTTTTCTGTGATATTTTGAGTTTCTGTTTCAGTTATTATGTTTGTTGTCTCCTCCTTCTCTGACGAGAAAAATGAAAGCAAGATATCCTTCTCCTTTGTCTCTTCCGACTGCTCTTCTGTTGGCTTTTCTGCGTCTTCTTCTTTCTCGTTATCCTCTTGCAAATTGAAAAGCTCTTCTTGCTCTTTCTTTTTTTCCTCATCATTATTTAGCTCATCCTTCTCATTTACTTCATTTATTGACTCCTTTTCGAGTATCTCTTTTTCCTTGTCATCCTGTTTGTCCATTTTGTCCTCCTTACTATTTGACTCTTTTGTGTCTGTGTGAGCTAGTGATTCTCCTGCTTCTTTTTCTTCTTCATTATCATCGTCTTCATCGCTTATGGTTGTAGTTGTGATGGTAATTTTCTTTTTAATGGGCGTGGCAATGGGCGTCCCAGCTCGATGTATGCCTGGCAACTCATTCGGCACTGTCAAAAATAAAAACGAAAACTTTATTATAGCAGAAATTTCAACATAACCTATAAATATTCAAATTGAGGTTAAGATAAATGTTATAGTAGGCATAACATTCAAATATCTAGTTAACAATTCATATTCTAGTTAAGAAACCATTGTAGATTGCATGCCAAATCACTAAAATCTCTATTATACCAAAAGGTTATAATACCAGAGTCCTACATAACCTATGAATCATTTAACCATAACCTCAAATAGATGCTATGTTATAGCATATATGACCATATGTAACTTACCTATATACTCATCATCATCAGCGCCATTCTCATCTTCATCAGTTGCCTTGCTTTTATCCTCCAGACGCAAACTCGCTAAACCAGCGACTGGTACACGATCTGAAGATCTCTTGAGTTTCCTTGATAAAGAGCCAACGCCATTGCAGGTGGCCTTAGCACTCTCCTCAATGGCGGCACCCGATCTACGTCCTCGCTTGGCCGGACTAGGGCCATACAGCATAGCATTTGAGGTTAGAGCAATGTCCTCCAATATATTGCCAGTGGCATCGACACGCTGCAAACGTGTGGGCACCGTCACACAACCTTTACACGGCGATCCCAGAGTGGAACGTCGTGTCTCGGTTTCACTGCTGCCAAATATCTCGACGGCCTCACTGAACGAAACCGAAAGATTTTGTTTTTTCGAGCGCCGTTTGGAGCTGGCATTGCTATTATTTAATGAGAGGCTGGCATCTTTGACGGGCCAGAAGGGCATCGGTGTACGTTTTACCTTTACCACACAGCCAAAGAATCTTGGGCCATAACGTTTGATCAGTGCCGCGCCAACAATTGGACGGTTTTTCGCCCCGCCACCGCCGCTGCTTGGGCTGTTTTTGCCTTTGGCCTTTCTATTAAGTCTACTCGGTGGAGGAGTATGCTCACGAGCCAATTTCTGTAGATTACGCTGTTTGGCGCCATTTTGTATACAGGGAACTTTAATGTGAATTTTGTTACTTTGCTTTGCCTTCTTGCTGGGCGATGGCGCATCCGAGTCAGGATCTACTGATCCAGCCGCCGGCTGAATACTTATGCGGGCTCTTTTGCGCTGACTACCACGACGACATCCGGCCGTATGGAAGGAAATCTCCTTTTGTGTCAATCGTTTAACGCGCACATGGCAACCTTTTATGGCAAAAACGGAGGCAGTTGGAATAGATGTTGTTGATTCTGGTTGATGATGATGATCAATAAACATTTTCTGTTCGGCTTTTGTTTTGGGTGGTGAAAGTAACTGCTGCTGCTGCTGTTGCGGTTGATCATCCCCATCCATCTCGATGTCGGTCTGAACCTCTGGCTCATCATTTATTACCTTTAAGTCTGTGTCTGTTGTTGTTTTTCCTGTCACTGTTGGGGTTTCTTCTTCCTCCTGTTTTTCGTCATGGGAAATTTTACGCTTAGCACTGCCAGACAGTTTCACTTCTTCGTTCGTTTCGGCTATTCCCAGCAACAAAAAGGATACAAGAATTGGAATATGGAACAGAATATGGAAGAATTTTACGCGCTTACCATTTGCTTTTTTGTTGTGCAATGTAAAATCTGGTGAAGGCGTTACAGCCACGGGCGATGGCATTGAAATATCCTTTAGATCGTCATCTTCTTCTTCGGTTCCCCCGTCTCCACTGCCATTTTCGGTCTGAACTACCGGCCTGGTGTCCTTAATCCGATCTGGCGGCGGTGCCGCTCTTACTTGATCGAATAACTCCATCTCTTTTTCCGATTTGCCCGCCGCTCTGTAATCCTTGCGAAGCAGTTTTGGCCACCGAAATTGTAGACGCAGCTAGGAACAGGTCTGCTATTGGCCTTGTAATCCGTCTACTGGTGCTTCTAAAATTCCGTCCGTACGATTTTCATTCAAAAATTTGCAAATGCAGGAAACAAATAAAGCGTCGTTTGTTGTTTCTTTTCGTGCAAAAAAAAATGCCAGCGTTCGGATGAGCAACCCTATTGACGGATGCCAGAGTGACCAAACTATTTCGCCGCTATTTACAGTTTTTCACATCTGGCAACCCAGGCAATTTCAAATATTAAATGACCGTTACTTCTACAGTGGATAAAAATTAATTTGACTTATTTTTACACAGTTGCTTTAAAAATTTATTTATTTCAAAGTATTGCAATGTCTATATATGTAAATAATAGATAAAATTAGTTTTTTTTTTTTGTATAAATGTTTAGTTTTCTACTCTTGGCCAAACATATATTTTGATATATATAAGTTTTATTTATTTATATGTATGTATGTACATATGCAGCATTCTTTAAATTGGTTAACATTGTTAAAAAGGACTAGCACAAAATATTGTAAAAGGAAAAAGAGTTAATCCTCTTTAGCTCAGCATTTTGATATATGTATATATATAAATGTCTGGGTGTATGTATGTATATATAAAATAAAAGTGAATACTTCGCAGTTAGTTAAATTAGTTAAGGGCTTCTGTGGGAAGGGGGCGGGGCAGAAAAAACAAAATTAAAAAACCTACATTATAATTAAGAGTTAATCGTATAAATAATTAAATAAAAAACACTTTCCAAAAAGGGGAGAGGGCAATATTTTGTGTAAGTAAAATTGTCATGTCATGTCATTGGGCATCTGCTTCGGCTCCTCCTAAGCTTAGATGTATACCTTAAATGCACTCCAACCATGGAAGCATTTGGTAAATCGCCGCGATTCCTTATTCTTCATGGTTAGGAAGAGTTTACGGGGCCGCTCCGGCTGCTTAATGCGCATGTGTTGGATATACACCTGGGCAGATTTGTAGGCCAATTTCACCTCCACCTCGCTGCAGCGTGGACCCATCCAAAGGAAGACATGTTCACCGTTATCCAATATCATGATATCATCATCGGCCAAATCATCTTGACAGAAATCGGTGCATTTCTCGGCCACAGTGTAATAGCCACGCTCATTCGAGCAACGGAAGAGACGCGTATAATTCATATATTCCGCATCCTTGTCATAGTTCTTGCGTCCACCCAATGCTACCCAAAAGAAATTCTCCGGTTCATCGCCTTCGTTAAGAATCTAGTAGGAGGAAGAGGAGGAGCATAAAACTCATGACTAGCTCCTTATTGAAATGAGATCAACACTTACCTGCAGGCTCACCCAGGGACTATTAAACATTTGTTCGGCTATTTCCTGAACCAATTTCGCCTCTTCGTTGCAGGCCTTGCTGCCCAGCCAGACATATACGATGCCCGATTGCGATTCATCCTCCGTTTCAAATGGCACATGGAGTATATAACTGCAAACAATGAGTAAAAAGTTAATTACACATATCGTTTGATAACGATGACAAAACTCACCAGAATGCGGAGTTGAGATGCACTGCATCCGGCTGAATTTGTATGAGTCGTGTGGTCAAGGCACCACCGTTCGAACGTAGATGATAAAACTCCACCGAGGCCTTGCCATCGGCGGTTAATGACTTATCCTTACGTTTACCTGTATGAATGATGAATTTACGTTTGAAATGGGACATAAATTTAAGATTCTCCTGCTGTTGAAAGATGCGCATCACTTCCAGTTCCTCGCCAAACATGGCCTTGAATTTCTTTTGCAACGTAAACGTGAATGTCAGCCATCCCATATTGCCGGCATTGCGTCCCTGCCAGAAATAGACAACACACTGTATCTCATCTTCGGGCGGATTGGCAGCATTCGAGGCGGATGAACGATTACTGCTATCCAACTGATCATTGGCCGAATCATTGGCATCGGCATCTGGTTCAGGCTCCTCAATGGGTATACAATAGCGACAGAGAAATACATAACATTCGCCGGTATAGAAGTGACCCAATTCCTCTTCGGGCAAACGGACAAATTTCTTATTCTCTAGAACAAAGGCCTCCATCATCTCGAGGTCGTAGTTCCATTCCTCTTCAAGCTGCTCGGCCTCGGCTAATGGCATGGCCGATTGGCGGGGCATAAACAAGGCAGCCAGGTCAGTACGGGTCTCCTGCTTCCTGGCCCACTGGGTTAAATTGGCCCCCGTCTTGGCCACCGATTTGGCTGTGCGTGTGAAATCGACAGCCATCACCTCATCCCAGCCGGCGAACTTTGTGCGAAAGATTTGCATTTCATTGCCCTCTGGTACACGCATAACCAGAGCACAATCCGGTCGCTCGATCATATTGAACAGCTCCCGACTAAGCTTGACGGCAGCGGCACGCACCAGACGAGTCGATTTCTTGCCAAACCAGACAAAGAGATCCGTTTGACAATCCAGGACATAGACATGCTTGCTATTGAGCAATGTGTGGCAAAGTTTCTGATCGGGCAGCTCCACTTGGGGCAGTTCGAGATAGCCCATGCCCAATTGCACCTGATAGAGGCGCGGCTGGATGGGCGTATAATCTTGTGGCACATGCTCCTCGGGACTAAACTGCTTGCCCTCCTCCACAGTGACATCCATTGTCTGCCAGAAGTCATCGGTCTCCTCCTGCTGCCGCTCCACAATAATGTCACACTTATTCTTACGCTCCGTCTTATTGATCTTCTCGGCCATGAGGCGAGCCTTGGAATTGAGGGTATTCTTGGAATGAATGCCCAGCCAGATGTGTATACGTGTGCCGGCATCCAGGACAAAGGCATGACGGGGATCCAGTGAACTCAATTGGACGGCAACGGGCTCCAGATGTATGGTTGCACCATGGGCATGAACCAAATAGAGCCGTGTTATGTGTATCATCTCTTCGATGGTATAGAAGCCGGTGGCAGTGCGTCCGCCTTCAATGTAGATCACTTCTGTGTCAAAGAGGGCAAGAAATTCCTCAGATTCATCTCCCTGCTCCTCCCGTATGGTGCGGCAACGGGCACCCAAATAGTTGCGCAAATTTACAGCATGAATGGCCGCACAGGCACGCTTATCCAGAGTCGCCTCATTGCCAATCCAGAAGTAGATCTCCCACGTTAAAGTGCCCAGCTCTTCGTATTTGGTTTTAAGGACTATGTAGCAATCGCCCTCATAGAACTTCCCATGGACACATTCCTCAATCTTATTGGGCAGAAAATTCTCAATTTCCCATATGGTCAGACCGATTTGTTGGCCGTCTTCTTTCTCAAAGAATTTTGAATAGTCCAATTGGGGTTTCTCGAGAGATTCGTCCCAGCGCTTGGGTTTCAGCGATTCCGGTTGATGATCCACATCGATTTCTTTATCCTTGGCAATGTCCTTCATGCCCTTCAATACCTTTGCTGCATCCTCCTGATCGTTCTGATCCTGCCGTGGACCGCGACGCAAACGTATCTTGCGAGCAGTCGCATCCTTGGGAGTACTTGCTGCCGCCGATGTCATTATGGAATTGGGCACAGCCGCTCCAGCCAAGCGAAGCTGCGTCTGCAGACTGAAATCAATGTTATAGAACTCCAAGCTGGTCGCCTTGCTGGCCTCACTTGGTTTCGGGGGCATTATCAATTCGGGATTGTTGCGTAAATCCAACTGATCCAATCCCTCGAGCAGATGTATGGCATCTGGCAATGTTATCAGTCGATTTGAACTCAAATTCAAGGACTTAAGGCTGCCACAACGGCACAAACCCTCCGGAACCATTTCCAAGAGATTATTTGATGCAGAAAATACCTCCAATGAGCCCAGTTTACCAATTCCCGATGGTATGCCCTCGAAATTGAGCTTGTTATCGTTGACAAAGAGACGCCGCAGCTTGGACAACTTGCAGAGAGCTGCGGGCAGAGCAACCAATTGATTTCTTGACAGATTCAAGGACTCTAGACGCTGCCAAAACTCCATGCTGGAGCTAAGTTCGTTGATCTCATTGTCACTTAGATTAAGGCGCACTAATGTAGCCACTTGATACACACAATCGGGCAGTTTGGGCAGCGAATTGTGCGATAAATCCAGTTCACAAAGATTCGCCAAGCTATCCAAGCTGGTGGGGAAATTCAATAGAGTTCGCTGCGTTCCACTCATATTGAGAACCTCTAGACTCTGCAGCGATGGCAATTGCCTCAGCTGGAAAAGCTCTAAAGGATTGTGCGATAAGTCAAGCGTCTTTAAGTTAACCAAACGCCGTGTCTGAGGTGGCAATGTCTCCAGACGATTGTGCGATAGATCCAGGAACAATAGATCAGTTAAATGGATAAATAGAGCTGTCGGTATGGCCTCCAATTGATTGTTACTCAAATTCAAAACAATCAGATTCTTGGCTCTCTCCAAGCCCTCGGGCACCTCCTTGAGCTTGTTGTGCGACAAATCCAATGTGGTCAGCTCCTCCAGATAGAAGAGCTCCGGCGGTATGCCGCTATTCTTTAATTGATTATGCCTCAGGTCCAAAGAGCGTAGGCATGTCAGTTCTGTCAGCTCGCCAAATATTTTTTCCAGCTGATTGTGATTGAGGGACAAATGCTCCAGTTTCTGCAATTGGCCCAACTCCTCGGGCACTTCTTGCAATTGGGTGCGATCCAAATTGAGCCATTGCACCCGTAGCATTTGGCGCATGGAGCTAGGGAATGTTTTCTGCAAAAATAAATCATAATCTAAAGTTAATTTACCATTATTTATCTTTCATTTGTTGATGACAAATGATTCCGTCATGACCCAAAAAAAAAAAAAAACAAAAGAACAAAAAACAACAGCGGCTGCAGCAGCAATCCAATTCGACATTTTACTTACGCTAAAGTCATTTTTGGTAAAGTCAATACCGCGCACAAACGGCAGGACACTCATTTTACATAAATTAATTGAAAATTAACTATAATTTTGCTGGGCTTATTGGTGGCAGTAGCTAAAAAAAAACTAAATCTAAATCCAGCAGCTAAATCTGGTTTCGTTGCTACATTTGGCAACACTACCAACTAGTGCTGCACAGCAATTGCACAAGAATCGATAAGAGTTTCGATTCGACAAGAAAAATTATCGATATACTATTTAGAATTCAAATGTTTTGGTATTTTATAAAATTAGTCAAAAAAAGAATCCCTTTATTTTAAGAATATATTTAAATTGAATATTAACTAATGCACTTTGCTGTGAAAAATGTAGATTAGAACTGCAAAAGCTGTTAAATAGCTTATGCAGCCCTGACATCTTTAAATGCAGCCCTTTAATCCTGGCTGCTTTTTGCAGTTTTCCTTTTTTTTTTTTTAATGCAGGATATAAAATGCCATAAAAGTTGTTGTCATTAGTCATCGTTGAAATTTAAATTGCCCGCGCAAGAAACTTTTAAAACAGATATTCAATTTTATATCTACTTATTTGGGTTTATATTGCGCATGTCCTGAGAATAACTGAAACAGGACTTGCCAGTGGCCCATCGTGAATATCTGTAAATCCACCGTTTGGCAGCCTTGATCTAGAGGGTGTGACCAAAATTGTACGACCAAAAAAATTTTCATACTTTGCTTAGTCTTCGGAATGTGAAGGTCCTGCTTTGTGTTGTATATCCTTGTTAAACAAAAAAAAAAAAAAAAAAACAGGAGGAAAAAAAGACAAACATCAAAATATACACATATAGCGAACATAATACCGCAAACTGATTAATAATAACTATTGCTGCGACATGTAATGCCAAAGGTTATCTCAAAAAAGAAAGAAACAAAAAAAAAAACCACAACAACTTACAACGCAGATTGAATGTGCAAAACACACAAAAGTAAGAATTTTAAAATTACGTTTTGCGGTAGTAATAAACCCCGAGAGCTTTGTTTGTTGTGTGTATGAAAATTGTGTACCCATTTTTGAACTGCAAAAAGGGAGTGTTTTGTGTCTTGCTTCGGGTTTTTGTAATCCCCATTGCTTTTTGTGTGCCTTTCGTTTTTCGTTTCTTCCTGTTTTATTGCGAACCAAAATCAAAATACCCATATGTATAAACTATGAGTTGATGAAAGAAGAATGTACAAAAGTGTAAATTCTGGTTTTTTTTTAATTGAACATTGTGAAGTCTACTTTTCGTTGCCAATTCGGTTAATGTTGTTGTTGTTGATGAAATTGCATAGAATTGACAAAAAGTAAACTGTAAATTGCAGTGTGGGCGGGGTAGCAAAATACGAGGGCGCACAGTCAGAGAGCGAATAAGAGGAAGAGAGAGGGAGAGAGAGCAAGTTAACTGGATGCGCTCTCTTCTGAGTTTACGAGAGTTTACCGTTACATAAAAATATTTATGTGAGAAATCACATACACATGTATGTATGTACATACATACATATACAGAAACGTAAAAATCGCCCATCTGTAAGTTCGTCCTTTGTGCGTATCAAAAAGAAAAAACTTACAGGACCTTAATAAATGTTTTTTTTTTGTTATGCTAAACATAAAACATTAAAAGCTTAACCAAACAATAAGAATGGAAATTGCTTATCAATTTAGTTTAACTGTGCCAAGTGAAAAATCTTCGAAAATTGTTGTATATGTTTTCCTGTCTAGTCCTTGCTGTTAACACTTAACAGCACTGTTAACAGCCTGGCAAAAAATTAAAAAATTACTGGACTAAAAAGCGTTGCTCTTTTCAAAGGAAGGGGAAAAATAATGCAATGTTGACAATCGACAAAAAATAACTTAAAAATCTAACACAAAAGAGTGGCAAAAACCTAAAAAAAAGACAACTAACAAACCGCCAAAAAGAAGACACCGACAACAAAGAACAACAAACCGAATTTCATTGTAAAGCCAAACGCAAAAAGTTGCGCTGCAATCAAATTTGTATAATTATTTTATTGTTTATTTCAATTTTTGTTAAATGATTTGTCTTGCCTATTGTTTTATTTCAATTTTGGTGTGAAAAATAATGAAAAATTTTTAATTAGGGCCATGCGCCCATGCGTATGTATATGTATATGTACATACAAACATACAAGTGTGTGTGTGTATGTGTATGTACAAACTTTGTGAGGCGTCCCACATTCAAAAACGATGTTTAGAATATGCCACAGAGATTGCAGATTTGACAGGATTGTTTCTACACCCTTAATAATATTTCAAAAACTTCGAAATACATAAGTGGCAATCTACAAAAACAAGGAAACCATTAGATACACACACATACACACGTGCATATGATCAGATATTCACACTTGTGCTTTCATTATGCTTCTCTTTACACAATTACTACTACTACTACGACTACTACTACATATATGTACTTGAACATCTTTCTTCATTTTTTTTCTCTCTTCTTCGCTCTGACACCCACATCCACCCCGTTAACGTTACCGTGTTGCCGTTACTTATAGTGCACGACAATTTGGATTCGGTGTCAAGAGGTTAGGCAACTCTATACTCTGCCCTCCCCAGAAAGGCACATAGCCTTTTAGAATTATCCCCATCACCGACCCCACCAAACATAAAAAAACATAAAAAAACAAATCAAAATTAGAAGAAGAAGAAAGAAACACAATCAAAGGGAAATCCAAAAGAAAGAAGAAACTAAGAAAAGGGAGCACGCAGCACTTTACTAGCACTTAAAAGGAGAACCACTTTTAGCACATAATAAGGAGGACTTTAGCTGGCAAGAAGTATGGGTGACTATCACGAGTTTACGGATCAATACAAGGTGCCGGTGATAGCCAAGCTACTCCATGCCTTGCCACACTACAACATCACGTTCCATAAGATCAACAGCACCTTTCGGCCAAATGATGAAATCTATTTGGAGGTAAGTTAAGTGAAGTTAAAAACCATTAATTGTAAAGGGCAAACCAAAAGTAATCAATTCAAATTTAATTTAGGTCACTGATTTTGACCTGAAAGTTTCCCTGCTAGGGAAAATAGTGTGTACCTTTCTGATTTAGGGCTTATTGCAAACACTAATGGTAATTGGCTATTTTATTCTCTTCCTTCTTAACAGAGTCTGGGCATTTTGGGATCTGTTCCGGCCGCTTTGTTGATTGTATCATTGCTGGGATTACTTTTCTATCTTATGACCCGATGTTGTGACCGTAAACCACGACCTGCGCACTCCATAACCAGCCTGAAGGTGGCTCTCTCCATTGTCACCGTAATGTGCTGTGCGGCAATCGGTTTGGGCTTATATGGTAACGATGATCTGCATAATGGATTGCTCGAGGTACTCACAGCGGGCCGTAAGGTGGACAACCTGGTGACCACAATACGAAATCAAACGCATATCTTGGAGAATACCCTAACGAATCGAATTCGGCCGCAATTGGTGGAATTGGCGGATATATTTGATCAACCTGTCTCGAATCAAACGGCTCTATCGAAACTATTTGTATCCCTAAATATTGTTCAGGGCAATGTGACACTAGCAACCAATGCGGCAAGCGATATCCGGCGTCCATTGATGGGTATATCAATGACACATTTTCTCACGGTTAGTGCAAAAGTAAATTGAAAAAAAAAAATGTTTTACTTTATAACTTGTTCTCCGTTCTCCATAGCGTGGTGATCAATGGGAATTGATACGCTGGCCCGGTACGGTGGCCACTTTGGCATTACTTCTGGTCCTGTGTGCTGTTCTCCTAGTGGGCGTGGCACGGCATTCACGCTGCGCTTTAATCCTATTCAGCGTTTGTGGTCTATTGGCCGTAACCGGTTCATGGCTTATGTCTGGCCTATATCTCTCATCATCGGTGGCTGTGGGAGATTTGTGCATTAGTCCAGCAGATTTTCTAGTATCCACTGCACCTCGAGATTTGCCCACAAATGTCCTTTTGCACTACACACAATGCGAACCGGGCCATACAAATCCGTTTACCCAGCGCTTGAGGGAATCCCAAAATTCCTTAAATAACGCCCGTAGTGCCATGGCCACCGTAATGAAAATCTCTTTGGTTCTATTCAAATCATCGGGACTGCAACCGAAACTGGGGGCAGTGAATGCCGATTTGAATAGCAGCGAACGATTGCTCACCCAATTGACAGCTCTGGTGGATTGTAAGGCAGTGCATCATAATTTCCTAGCCGCTGCCCGTGGACTCTGCGAGGGTGGACTCTTGGGATTGGTATTGATGCTAATTGCCAGCTTTATAGCTGCCATTCTATTGACCATAATGGTATGGGTGGATTCACACACCTGGATCTATATACGCAAACGGAATGATTATGCTCAGGTGGATGAGCCATCGTATATATCCCACCCGGCACCCCAAAATCATCAACAGATGATGAATGCCGCTAGGACATTGCCTCGGAATCATAATGGGTATGTGGTTTTTTTCATTTTTCTTTTGGTTTTGTTTTTCGTTTTTTGTTTTGTGTTCGTAACAAAAATCCAATCTGGTAGTTGTTGTATACAAACCGGAGCCCATGTATTCCCGCCTCCATTCTCTTCTCTTTTTCTTCTTCTCGCTTTCTCGTTTTCTTTTTTCTCTGTTTCTCCCACTCTCTTTCTCTCTCACTCTCTCTCTCTCTCTCATGTCGTTTTGGACGATTTTTGTTTTGTTTTTGGATTCGTTTTTTTGGTTTCCTTTTTTTGTTTTTTGCTTCCGTCTCTTCCCACCTTTCATAGGCATTTTAGTCCGCCCGTAATCAGTGGATCGCATACGCTCCAGCATCCAAGCAAACGTCAGCAGCACGAGATGATGGCCCATGCACACATCCAGCAGAATATGCGAGCCATGGGCACCCATACTCTGGGTCGACTGCCATCGCATAATCACAGCCCCACCCACATGACCGGTAAGTAGGATGTAATCTTTCCATATGAAATCATATTTTCAAAAACTATTTTCAATTGGCGTTCCATCAGTAAAAACTTGACTTTTTTTTTTGTGTTTCATTTGAATTTGCGTTTTTCAATTGGTCAACTAAATAAAGGAGAGATATGCTTAACTTGCCCACTAAAGTATGCAATAAAATTGCCAAATAATTTGTAGTTTCCAAACAATTGCTGAGAAATTTTCTATATATAATGTTTGTATAGATCATTTTTTATCCCGAGTTCTTTAGTTACGACTCGTATTGCATACTTTAGTGGGCAAATTTCTCTCATTTAATTCTCGAACCGCCACTTTGTAGTGTATAATAGCAAATCGAGTATTATAGAATTGAATATAATTTTTGAATCTATATTTAAAATGAGTCTTAAATAGTTTTAAATATAGATGTTTTTTTTTTTTGTTAATTTTGATTATTTTTATTATTATTATTAAATTATTGATTTTTGTAATTAACTCTTTTACTGATAACATGATTTTTATTCCATGTCATTTGCCATACATCCGCTTGCCACATCCTGCTGTATATGCAATCCTCATACCACATCCGTCTCCGTATTCCTCTTCCATCTCTCCGCCTCGCTAATCGAACTGTGTGTATGTGTTTGCCCATTTTATAGGTCCCAATAATGGTAAATATGCAACCCTAAGCAAACAATGCAAAACATTGGAAGCCAATGACTTTTACTGAAAATCGTCGCCACCCGCAGCAGCAGCAGCAGCCGCCGTCGCCGCCAATCTACCGCCAACGACGCAGGCCCAACAGCAGCAGCAGCAACAGCAGGCACAGCAACAATTGCAGCAACAGCAAATGGGAGGACCCCAGCAACCACAGCCCATATATTGTCATCATCCACATAGTCATCCGCATGCGCATCCCCATCAGCATCCGCATACGCATTCAGCTGCCGCAGTTGCCGCTGCAGTGCAGCATCAGCATGCCATCTATCATCAGCAGCAGGCCCAAGCTCAGGCCCAATATGGCACCTATACGACAGCAGCAGCAGCTGCCGCCGCCCATCATGCCCAGCACCATTTGCCGCCCGGTCAGAGTCAGATATATCAGCAGATACCGGCACATTTAGCTCCCCAGTTGGCAGCAAATGGTAATCCACATTCAATCTATCAGCCACTGGTGGCTGTCAGCCAGGGCTCAATATATGTATCCAATTTGGCCACAATGAGGCGACAGAATAGCCAGGGCGGACCCCAAATACCCGCTCATCATGTGCAGCAACCGCCTCCCAATCCCCATCATCAGCAGCAGCAGCAGCAGCAGCTCCAACAGCAGCATCAACATCCTCAACAGCCGCCGCCACCGTCGCAACAGCAACAGCAGCTGCATCAATTGAAATCCCCACAGCAACATCCCCAGCAGCAACAGCAACAGCAACAGCAGCAGCATTCACAACCCGAATCGGATGTGGTTCCCATTAGCACCACCATGGATACGTCCATATATGATCGGGACAAGCAAATCTATAAGTGCTCCACACTGCGTCAGGGTGGCAAATTTGATCCCAAGTATAAGCCTTCGATACTGAATTGTCCATTGCCGGAGATACCCAAAGATGCCGAACAGCCCAAAGTTGAATCGATTTATCAGCAGCAGCAGCAGCAACAGCAGCATCAACAACAGGCTCACCATCAAAACTATTCCAAGTAAGGGGGACACAAATCTCCTTTTGTATTCATATACTTTCTTCGTGCTTTATCTCCATCTCGTGCATTTTTAGAACGCTACAGCGACCACCCATGAAGCTGCCGCCACAAATGAAGGCCATACCACCGCCCCGCATTGGTACGCCAACGTCGCCACCCCCACCACAGGCACCACAGCCCACGCAAATGCACGAAAATGGCAGTGGGGAGGGTGGAACCAATGGGGAGGACACATCTCTGCCACCACCGCCGCTTGAGGCGACTCAGACCCAACAAACGCCACCCAAGGCACGCGTTCCAGCGGCGGCGAATGGCAAAGCTGGCAATGGTCTTGCCCTGCACAATGGTGGCGGAGCTGTCGCTGGAACTGGCGGTGTAACCGGAGGCGGTGGCACCGGCAATGATGTGGATGACGATGATTTGCCACCACCGCCGCCAGCGATAACCGATGAAAGCAACTACGCTGTGACGGAGTTGTAAGCTGCTGCTAATAATAATAATAATAATGTTGATGATGACCCCCTAGGGTCAGGGCCAGGCCAACACACAAACCACCAAACCAAGTGGTCAATCGGGTCTTTTGCGTTTTAACGGAGACTTTTGAGGCAAAGTCTTCCACTCAGTCATAGGAATTTATATGCTTCTTTTACTTTGCTCTCTCTATCTTTCTCTCTTACTCTCTCACTCTCTTTATCTTTCTATCCCTGCCCAAAATGGGTGGCGACGATTATTGTGTTCCTTAATTTGATTCGAATAGACGGGAAAACCGATACCGAAATCCTTTCCTAAATGCATCCTAGAAACCAAAAGTCTCGCGGAGATGGAATGACAAAAACAAAAAGAAAAGAAAAACGAAAACCCAACTATTGGACTTTTGTATATATATATACTATTGAATATATACCTATAATGCAGCATTTACACTTACACGACACAACAAACACACACACACACACACACAAAAAACAGGCATATTTAGATATTGGACTTATATATATATATATATCTACTATATAGTCGGTTATTCTTTTTGATAATAGGACATTTTTACGAAAACCCAAAAAACGTGAAGCGATTGAAATGTTTCGCACATTTTTAGATAAGAAGGAAAAGAAATCTGAAAAATCCGAGAGATACACACACAGACACACACACAGACATAGACATTTACAATTATGGGGACAAGAAAACATATTGTATTATATAGCGATTATTTTAGTATTCGAAATCCAGAATCCTCCCGGAGAACAACAACAAGAACAAAGCAAAAGAAAAACCACCAAAAACAAAAAACGAAAAAGCAGAGGCTTTTTTTTCCTTTTTTTTATTCTAGTAGTTTGAAAGTTATAGCATATTTATACATATATATATATATACATATATATTCCACTTGTTTATCTCTTCGTTTTATTTTTTTTCAATCAATTTATTTTCGAAAGTTTTTTGGGAGTCAATTTTTTATATAGAAAAAATTAATAAAAAAAAAAATAAAAAAAATACGAAAAACAAAACTAAATACGAATATATGGCAGAGGCATTTACAAATTTTTATTTTTTTTTTCATTTTACTCAAATCAAATTTGAGAGCTGTGAGCGAAAGACGATGAGTGTATTCATATTTTACCATGTGAATAAAGAATTGAACACAATTCAAAATTAAATAAAAATTCACTTGGTTGAGCTACAAAAAGACAATAGTTCACTTCGATTAGTTTTCAAATAATTACTCATGCATTTTTATCATTTGAATTAGGAAAACTTTCATTAAAACTTAAACTTCAATAATTTCCATTTTTTAGTGATTTAATTCATATAATTTGTAATTTATGTCAAATGTATGCACTCAAAACTCTTTCCAACAACAACATTTGTCGTTTTTAAAATTTTTTATTTTATTTATATAAATTTTGTTACGTTTCGGTAACTTGCCTCTGTCCAATTGCTTCTTAGTGCTCGACTCTGTCCAGAGTCTGGGGTTGTGCGTCAGGTGTTTAGGTTCCAGAACCAAACTCCTGGGGACTGCGCGGGGATAATTTTGGAATGATTCAAAACCCAAGCGATTTTATTGTAATTGTATCTAAACTTAAGCTTAACATGAAATGCATTTATTAAACATAAATTACTTAGGCACATATGCATATACACACAACATACACATACATATAGATGTGTATATATACATACATATACGTAGTCTTAGCTATATAAAATGTATATTTAGTAGCTAAACGATAATCGAAACGATAAAGATGAAGATAAAGTTAGAAGGTATTGAAAAACGTTTTCAAACTTTGCGCTGTTAAAGTGTATATGGAATCGAATAGCAATATAAATGAGACAAACAAAAGTACTGCCTCCCCTCCTTCACCCCAATTACTCCACCATCCCTCAGCAAAGAATTCCCTAAGTCCTTACCTTCTAAATCCTAAACCTAGTAACTACTACTAATACATACTACTACACTAATCTACTCTTCTAGCATTCTCGGCTGAGCCGATGGAAACCAGAGAACTAAACAAATATATATACATATATATATGTAGTATATACATATGAATATATATATATATATACATATATCTACTTATAGATTATATACAAAAAAAAAAAACCTATATACATAGATACACTAAACGACACAAATAATGACTTGCATGCAAATGTGCCCCTGCCCCCCGCCCAAAAAGGGGTAACTAAAACCAAAAAATATATACATACATACAAAATCGAGAAAGAATATTTCGATTCAAACAACAAATTCCAGAGAGATCAGTATGAGAACAGAGGCCAAACGATTATGATTAATATATACGATTATGAGGCCAATTTACTAAAGTTGATCCCAAACACTGCCCGACAAAAAACTACAAACACAAGAAGTCAGCGAAAGTTCTTAAAAATATACACACACACCCACATGCATATATATAAGTATATACATATATATGTATGTTGGAAAATATACAAAAACGAAAAAGAAGAAAACTAGACTATATACCCCTATACACAGGCGCTATAATGAAGCACATTAACAAACGATCAATTTTTTTGTAAGATATTATGAGGGAGTTGAAGAAATTTTCGAAATATTTCGAACATTTATTCAATATTATACAATTTTCAAAAAACAAAAAAAAAAACAAACAAACAAACAAACGAAGTAAATATGTATAGATTTGTAAAGAGAAAACTCCGAAACAACTAATCAAGTTTTTTTATTCGCTTAATAATTATAATAATACATATATATATATATATATATATTTAACAAAACATAATGTTACAACAACAAAATATTACAAACAACACAACAACAAAAAGAAAAAAGAAACATAAAACGAAATTCTCTCAAAAGCTTGAAACCCCCAAAAAACAAAAAACCAAAAACCACACACAACAGAAGATAAAAATCGAAAACGATTTTTCAAATATCGTGAATCTGCCATGATCTTTATAGTAGAGATCCTGTTCCCGTTTCGACGGCGGCGGCAACTAAATGAAGAAGGCATTCAGAGCACTTAAGAATGGGATATGGGAGATCTAAAGATTGTTTCGAGCCTAGATCGAAACCTATATATATATATATTATTATTATATATAATTAGCTCGTAAATATATTTCTGTGTTAAATGTTGTCATCGTACGCGTTGTAGTTATTTAAACGAAAGTCCCACAAAACCTTTCCAAAATCCTTTATACCTTAATCCTTTAGCAGTTCCCCCCGAAAACCCCATTCCCCAACAACAACAACATCCAAAAAAAGAGAAAACATTATGTAATAAGTTAAATGGCAAGGAAATGAAACAAACGAAACAGATGGAACGACAATTTTGGTTGGAGCTCGAAATGAATAATAAGCAAAGTAGAAAGAAGATAAATAAACGATTAACGGGACGAAACGAGAAACAAGGAAATGTTCAGCAATAAGAGAAAGTTGTACCAACTTTTATATATGTATGTATATATATATATATATGTATATACATATATATAGAGTATGTGCATCTATCTAGTTAAAGAATATGTAAAGAGAAGCGCTTAGTGGCATATTACAAAATACATTAAAAAAACAAAAACGAAAGAAAAAAAAAACACAAAAATAATTGCAATTTTTGATTCGTTGCGTTTCAACACGATTCGACGACAAACATATATATATATAACATATACATATATGTATGTATGTATATCCAGATATCATACATGATCATCAATCAAATTTCCATTGAATCCAAATTGGACATTGATTGGGTTCCATCTGGAAATATTTTATGCGCAAAATAGAACAAAGAAAAAAACACAAGACATTTCAAAAACATAAAAAGCACAAAAACCAACAACAAATTTCATTCCAAGCAAAGTAAAACGCTACAAAAAACCAATGCAAAAACAACATGAAATTGCAGAAAAAAACAAAACAAACACAAAACAAGACAAAAAGTAAAATGAAAGACAAAAACAAAAAATACAAAAAAAAACTATGAATAAAAATAAATTAAAATTATACAAATTAGTTGCCATTTATTTAAATAGCAAAAATGGGATAAAAAACATTTTAGTTTAGACAATGGAAAAGTGAAAGCAAATAATTTAGGATTAAACCATTAATTAATTAAAATTAGGAATAACCGATATTCATTTGTGAGAAAAAGTTAGAAGGACGCTTTAATTTCGGCCACGGGGAAGTTTGTATACCCTTCTAAGTTTTTCTGTTACTTTTTCGTAAACTACAAGCGTCAAAGAGGAAAGAATTTTTTTCTAAAAATTTGAAATTCTAAAAAAAAAAATTCCCTGACAAAAATTATTATTCGACTGATCAAGAAGGGTATAATAATTTAACATTTAACACCAAAAAGAACAGTCCGACAATAATACAAAATTGTTTAGCAATATCTATTCCTTTTTTTTCTCACAATTTTTATTTATGTTTCTCATTTTGTTTTGTTTGTTATTCTAATTTTTGTTTGTTTTTACTCTTTTTTCTTAGTTTTTGTTTGTGCAGTTATTTTGTTTTGCCAGCAGGAATAGGTCAGATATAATAAATATATTTGTATATATATTTATCCATTTTAATATAATATAATTTTTGTTTTGTTTCTTGTCTTACGGATCTAAACAAATAATAAGAATAAATATAGTGCAAATTATTGCTTTACAATTGAACATTGTCATCGATTAAAGGTATGTATATGTGTATATGTGCACTTTATATATATATATATATATATATATATATATATATTTACTGAATAATAAATTAGGCAAGGAAATAAGAAAGAGAAAAAAAGAAAAACAAGAAAAACTGGAAAACCAAAGAAATTTTCACTTGCAACAACCGGCAGCGACAACAACTGCAATTTAGTTAATTAACAATCAAAAAATAAATGTGAAAATTTGCAAATCAGAGCATGTTAACCGATTCAGCTTTAGAATTGAATCTGGATTAACCAAATCAAATAGCAACATAATTTTTCTCTAGATTTCTCTCTCAATCTATATCTTACTTTTATATACATTAAAGATGAATTGAATTCGATTGCAAGAATGAAAAATTGAACAGTTTTGAAAGTTCAATTGAAATTTTAGATCATCTTCATTTCAGTGAATTGATTTTTGAATATAGACGAATATGATTCGAAGTTGTAGGAAGCAAGCATAATGAAGGAGAAAAATTAGTTGATGTTGCACATAATAATAGTAATAAAAATATTTATAAAATTGGGAATAGATAAATAGATATACAATTATAAGTATAAAAGAAAAACAATTTCTTTGGAATCATGTGTGTGTGTGTCTGCAGCGTTTTAAGGAGAATATGTTTGCTTAATCATTAATTGGTTATCCTTTTTTCTGATGATCTGTGCTTTCCGTCGTTGTCCTGGACACCATCTCTTGGCTTATAACTTTCTGTTTGTTTTTGTTTTTATCAATTTAATTATTGTTAATTGCACTATTAACGGCCACCAACTCGGGCACTGATGATGAACCGGCACTGCTTTGGCTAACAGTACGATTATGATCCACATGATTGCCAATGGGAGCTGCTCCGGCGATTGCCGTTGTAGCCTCCACCTCTGGTGGCTCCTCCTGCAGTGTCTCTGGTTCGACAGTGGGAAAGGTTGGTGGCGTTGTTGTACTGCTGCCACCTACTGGTGTTTGTACCATGGGCGTAGGCGGTGACCGATTCGCTGGGAATTGATGGGCAGTCGCGCCAGTCATTTGCATATGATATCTATCAAAGGATTCGTTAATTATCTGTGATCTGTTTTGTGTGTGGGTTAATATTTCGAAATTACTTGTATATATTTTCTGTACTCTCGACCACACCCTGGGTGAGATTAAGGCTGCGGCCCTTGATGCCAGACTCTTTGGCTGGCGGCGACCACCAATTGAATACACGCCCCACAACAGGGACATGCCGCAAGATACCCTCTTGCCATAATTTCTCCTCAGATTCGCGCTGCAAATCGGCTGTGGCCGCCTCAATGCCCTGTCAAACGAAAAACAATGTGAATGGGCCACAATATGGATAATATGATGTTTTCTTTACCTTCTTTACAATCTCCGACATGGTGTCCAATACACGGGAATTCTCCTGCACACTTTTACCCACTTGCACAACAAGATCGAGCAGCTCCTCCACTTCAGTCTCATGGGTTACCATGCCAAAGCGTACACAGATTAAACCATCAGTACCCTCGCCCAGCGAGAAGGCATTATCGGTTGATTTTAATGCCTCAACCAAATCGATATTCAGTTTATTCAGTTCCGTCTTGGCCTGATCGGTTAGCAGGGATTCCCAGCCCTCGGGCACGAAACGTACACCGCCCATGCCAGCCCATTCTGGCAGTGGGACAAGACGAAGCACATCGCTGTGCTCCACCAAATGTATAAAACGTGCCTTGTGTTTGATGGTGGCTCTCAAAATATCCACATGTGCCTCCAGACTTTGTGCAAAGCTCTCAAGATTCTCGGAGCTGGGTGGTTGCTCGCCCAGACCCAGTTCCAAAGGACAGTAGCGTATGCAGCTGCCATGTGTTGGATGCTCGATGACCTCAAAGTCAAACTGAAATGGTGATAATAACGATACAAATCCATCAAATGTGTTTAACGGATTGTAACTTACATTGGGACAATCCCGCTGTAGGATCTGGCCCAGCCATGAGTTTAGGCGATCAAAGTAGGAAGCATTGCTGATCTTCTCCAGAGGTTTCAGGCCCGGCTCGATTACTGCTGCCGCTGCAGTGGCAGGGCCAACAGAGTCCAATGGAATGGTTGTGCTGCCATCAAACTGATAGACGACAACTGGAGCAGCTGCATCAAACAGCGAATTCACATCCAGGGGTCCATTAATGATTTCCGAGAGACTTGCTCCTGTCTGGGCACCGGGTGAATGGCTCTAAAATAGAAATAAGCTTCTCAAAACTCATGAATCCCATGATGATCCTCAAAAACTTACAAGAACTCGTATGCCCTCACATTTGGAGGCAATCTCGTAGAGAATACTGCATGTCTGGAATGCTACATGTAGACGCTCGGCAATTGCTTTGCGGCCAAGCGCCTGTAAGCTGGTCCATAGCGATAGAGAATTCAGACGCCTGGACAGGATCGGATCGGATTCAAAGGCACTCAGAGCTGAATTCTGCAATGGACGATGCAGCAAGACGATTGGCAAACTGGGCACACCCAGCCAACTGCCCAAATTTAGCGCCATCGAATGTACAAAATCATCAACCACTTGGCCGGTATTCGATTGACAGACCAAAGCGGCCAATCCATGACCGCTGGCATGTAGCCACATCTGATGTGTCTTGCATAGATCCTTTAGCCTCTGCAGATTGTCGACATGGCCACACAGCGAAGCTCCAATATCGGCAACGACCAGCAGCGGGGTCTTTTGTGCCGTCACATCGTGTTGGATTTGCTTTTGCAGCAATGCCAAATCAATTGTGCCATACTGACTGTGCTCTGGTATAACCTTAATGGCATCCAATGGTATACCCAATTGCCGGCATGCATACTGCAGACGCACCGGCGTTGTGTTCTCTGATATATAGAAGCAAGGATGCGCCAAAGCGGGAATACCGCCTTCCAGATAGCCAGGACAACGTGCCACTATGGCCAGACGGACGGTACGCAGTACTGCATCCGCATTGTCCGCATGAAAACTGCTCGCAGGATGACGAAAATGGAAAAGAGATCCCAGCCATCGGGTCGCATCACCTGAAATGCTATTTGTCACCCTAAGCAGATGCTGTCTATCCAAATGTGACAGATAGGCAACAATGCTGTGCGATATTAATGCCAAATGAGAGACATCATCGAGAGCCGGCAATGGGAATTCCGGATCATCATCATTATCGGTATAGGCCACAAGTTGTTCCAATGATTTCAATATATCCGACGGCACTCTATGCTCGGCTTGCAAGCGTTCATCAGCTGTTGCAGTTGTTGTTGTTGTCGATGCCGCCGACGTTGCATCTTTTCGTTCGCGTTCCTCTTCATCGGCCGGCACAGTTTTTACATTTTCCAAACGTTGCAGCACTTGTGACGACCTTAATTCCAATTCGGCCAGACCAGAACGTATCTGTTAGGATAAACCGAAAAACAACCACAAAAGAAAATGAAACACAAACGTAAAACAAACAAATAAAAATCCAAAAACAATCACACAAGTTGCAACATCAACAAATAGGCAAATATAATTTTTTTTTCTTCTTTTTGTTTTTTATCGTTGACGTGTCGTCGTCGTCAGCAATACGCGGAACGGAACGGAGAGGAAAAAAATAAAGTTCTTATTCTTACGCTGGAGGCGGCTATTTCGGCCATTGCTGGTACTGATTCCTGCTCCTTGGCGTCACTTGGACTCTCTGCTGGCGCTGCCGACGATGGCAGCGGTGTCGATGGTTCGTCATCAGCAGCTCCACCAGCCGTTGACATGATTATTTTACAATTTTTATTCTTTGTATTTGTATCTTTGCCAAATTACCCCAACTTAGAGCTGGGAAATCCATCGATGGCTCCGTCGATAGTTTCGATGGAATTGAAGTGCGATAGATCGATATACATTTTTCGATAGCGATGTATCGAAACAGTAAACAGCAGAATAAAAGTGTATCACGATGAAGTTTTTGTTATTTTGTTTAAAAAGTTAATTAAATGGATTTAAAAACAGAATAAACCATTTTGTATTTTTGCACCGAATAACTCTTTTGAATTTCCGATGGAACCATCGATACTATCGATTTTTTTTCCATCGCTACAGTGGGGACTATCGATAGATTCCCAGCTGTACCCGGCAAACTTCGAAATGTTGCGCAGATAAAATTTCGACTTCACATTTTATAACTATGCATTGATTGTAATCAATAAACAAGACCATTTAAAATTTTAAAACCTAATTATTGTTAGTTTTTTATTATTTCAAAATCTTTATAAATATTTGAAAAAAAGAAAATATTCAAACCAATTTTTTTTCACCACGTCCATTTTTATTTTAATCCCAATATTTAAAAAAGTTACAGATTATTGCCAGTAACTTTAGCGAAATCGACCACTTTGATGACGCTAAAAAAACAATTTTAAAAAACGACCAGAGAACAGTTTATTTAGAAATAAATTATTTTGTTTTCTTTTTTTTTTTGATTAAAAACTTAAAATAAAGAAAAAACGTTATATTGCATTACGTTACGTTACTATTTATATTTTATCTATGTATATTTTTCAGTAAGTTCCAAGTCCAATACGGAACATAATATGCCTAGAGATCAAAACCAAATGCAAAAAATTATTTATATTCACACACAAATTACTTGAAAAGAGATCACACAGAGTAAGGAAAATGCCGGCAACTTTTGGTTTGCTATTTAAACGAAATTTACGAATTGAACTGGGCTTATGGCGTCACACATTATTCGAGGCAATAGCCTTAGTTGTAATGCTATTCATGATTCTAGTTAATCCGATAACACATTCGAAACGTTTGTTATACAGTCACAGCGATTATGAAGGCGAACAGAGCATTGTGTCCCATAAGTTGGACGATATTAATATATTGACGTAAGCCATTGATGGGAATTTCTAATACGAATAACTTTAAAAATGTTTCAATTGCAATATCTTAGGAGTTTGGCCGACTCGAAGCGTGAGAAAATGCATTATCTATTGGCATTTTGCCCGGCAACGGAATTTGCCAAAGAAATTGCCGATGCGGTTGCCAAAACATTGGAATTGAATGGAACTATACCATTTGCTGATCCCGACCAATTGCAGAATCAATTTGAAGAGCGTAATACAATAGCTGGAATTGAATTTAATAATCTTGAGCACGAGACGATACCAAAAGTTTTGGATATAACCATACGTTTTCCCAGTGAATTTCGTACATTGAGTCCGTTTCTCACCGAGAATCGTTTATGGGTGACACGTTGCTCCGGTGTGGTAAGTGCCACAAGAGATAAAGCCGCCGATAACGACAGGCATCAGGATATTTATATTCGAGAAGGTTTCCTACAATTGCAACATCAAATCTTTTTGGAATGGTATCATCGCCTGCGTACCCAATATCCCAGTGCATTCAATGAGCCAAGTGTCCAGGTCCATAATATACGATTGAGGGTGGCAAATAGTGGCTGTTCGCAGATTGGGTTCGTTAATGGACCAATATTTCTATTCAATTTCATCTACTTGTTGCCCTTTCTGAATGTCATACGGGTGCGTAATGAGTATGAGTTGAAATGTGTTTCAAAAACTTATTTTTCATACGTTTCTTTTGTTTATTTTGCTTTCAGAATATTGCCTCCCAAATACAAGATGGTGTGATGGTACATCATTGGCATTATGGTTACTCGTTTAAAAAGCAATGGCTCAATATATTCCTAGTGCTACTCATACGTCTGTTTTTATTGGGTTTAGTTTGCCTTATTCTCATTTGCGTGAGTTTTAATAAGTTTTAAGAGAGAAGATCCAAAATGCGTCAAGCTTTGGCAAATTAATCGATCACTCCCCTTTAGAGCTGGGGATCTTTTCGATAACTCTTTCGACATCCAAGAGCTAACAAGTGTATCTTATAATAGTTTTTCAATTTCAGATTGCATGGTCCATTGATAAAGGATCATTCTCCTTTATAGCGTTCTTACTAATGGTTCTTTTTATTATCATTTTTACCATTGAACTAATTTTAACCGGCATGGTAGTGGCCAAATTGTTCTCAAATCCAACCAATGCTGTCCTTTTTGGTCTCGTCATTTGGCTCTTTAACTATGCAGCTTTTGGCATTATATTGACACGCTACTGGGATAATCATGGCTATTATGTGTTATTCATATTGATGGTATTCTTCAATAGTCAAGTGGCCTTTAGCATGCAATTCTTTCGCCGCTATTTCGATGATCCCAATCAATTGGGTTCCTATGATTTCACAGTGCTCTATGTGACGGCATTTTGCTGCATTTTGATCTATTTGCTGGTCCTGATAATGCTGCAATGGCGCTTTCCCGGACGTTTACTGAGTCGCCGCATTATGATGGGTAAACCGCGCAAGCAACAGGAAAAGGATAATGCCATCATGTATCTGGGACGATCGCCCAGTTGGCAGAACTTTGAATTCGGCGATGTGGGCAGTGAGGAAATGATACGCTTGCGTCACGTCAGCACCACGCATCATGATTCTGAGAAAAAGGTCCTGAAGAACGTCTCAATGCGTGTCTACCTGGGCGAGGTGTATGTTCTACTTGGCCACATTGGTTCCGGAAAATTGACAATATTGCGTCTATTATGCGGTCTGAAATATCCAACGCGTGGCTCTGTCAACATCCGGGGCAAGGATTTCCACGAAGAGGTGCGCGAAAGTCGCAACTATGTCGACTACCGTTCCACTGAGCATGGTCTCTCCCGTCACTTGACCGTGGAGCAGACCATCGATTTTCATGTCCGTCTCAAGCTTGCATCTCAGGATGCCGATCGCTTGAATATCGAGAAACGCAAATGGTTGTCCATACTAGATCAGCATATCGACAATCTGAACACCAAAATCGAAAAACTCAGCTTTGGCATGTGTCGTTTGGTGGCCCTTTGCTGTTGCCTGGCCGCCGACACTAAAATCATTGTCCTGGAGGAGCCCACAATGCGCCTAACGCCAGAGGAAGCGCAAATATTTTGGTCCATTGTGTCATCCGAGAAGGAGGAACGTGCCTTTGTTGTCGCCACATACAGTGTGGATGAAGCCTCCCAAGTGGCCGATCGTGTTGGCATTCTCAGTTTGGGCGTCCTCGAAGCTAGCGGTACTCCATTCTTCCTAAGAGCCAAATTCAGTAGTAGCGTGGATTTGGTAAGTCTTCAATAAAAACTAATTCCCTTAACCCCAACTGATCAATGACAACCCCCCCCCAAAAAAAAAATAGGTTATCATCAAAAAGCCTCATGTGCCTGATCAGCCGATTACCGATTTTATGAGCCAATTTATACCCTATGTAGAGCCAGAGAATGAAATCGGCGATACTTTGATGTACAAAATCGCGGGTGAGCATCGACCTCGTTTACAAAAATTGCTCATCCATTTGGAAAATGATCGCAAAATGCTGGGCATTGAGAATGTACGAGTCGTTGGCTCCGAAATGTCGGATATCTATATGAAATTGGTTACCTCATTTCGTCTACAGCAACAGATAATTCCGGATGTCAGTAAGTTGAAACTCCATTATAAATTCCTACTCAATGAAAAGTCTCGGCCAAGTTCAAATCATTCGAAACCATTTATGATTTTCATTGAACTATGGCCATGTCTTCTGCTGAGTTTATTTTTTAAATATTTGTTGAGAAACTAAAAAGCTAAACTATAGCTAAAATGTACTCCTGATTTTGTAAGATTCAGAATTCTTGAACATTTTTTAAATACAACTAAAACTATGTTTGGAATTAGGTTATTCGATTAAGTGTAAAAACCATGTTTGATATTTTTCGAATCGATAGAGTACATCAAAAAATATATCTGAGTAAAAGGAAAAGACTTTTTTCCTCTATCGAAAATGTTTAAATCTCTTGAGTATATATTTTAGCTTCAGCTTTAGTCAACTGGATATACCAACTAGTATCAACTTGAATTTCATTTAAAATAAAATTTCTTTGAAATTTCTTGATTTCCTATGCTAATTATTTGAATATTTTTTCTTTAGCGCAAACTTTTAAATATCAAGTGGTATCAAAGAAAGAACTTCGTAGGCAACAGATGCGGGCCATGTGCTATAAAAAGATGGTCCATACGGCTCCAAATGTTTGGCCCGTAATCATGATATTCACCAGCTTCATTTTGATTGTTATAATAGCTAGACTTTGTGTGGTTCTGGATGTGCCCAATATACGGAATAATACCATACACATTGGCTTTCGAGGCAATGTCAATTTCATGGACAATATACCAAATCTGAATGATTGCGGATATGTTGATATACAATCGTTGGCCAAAACGCCAACGTATCAAAAGGTGAATGCCATATCACGGATATTTGAGGCCAATTCGTTTGTCTGCATGAATGGCAGCTATAGAGACAATCTGAAGAGAAATGCTGTCTTTGCCAGTTTTGGTGCCGTCGAATCGGATGGCGAACAGGGATTGGATGGTTATATAAGTCAGGATACCTTCCATTCGGCTCCCATGATGCTGAATCTATTGCATAATATTTTAATCAAGTGAGTGGGGTTTGGTTTTTTTGATTATTGTTCCAAAATAATTTGCACTTTCGATTGAATTTAGATTAACCTATCCGGACTCTAAGGAGTTTGTGTGCCTAATAGATAATCATCCTATGCCCACACCTTTGTCCATGAAAATCAATTTGCTGGACAATGAGATAGCCCACATCAATGCACCATTAACCATTGGCTGCATTTTGCCACTGACCGTGTCCGTGTTCGTTATACCCTTGGTGGAGGAGCATATCCATCAGCTGAGGGTCATGCAAGTGATAGCCGGGTTGGGATTGCAGATCTATTGGGGCATCTGTTTGTTTTGGGATCTTTTCACCTTTGTCATTTACTCGATAATCATTGTGGTCATCATGACATTGGTGGGCATTGGTGACTTTGGTGTCTATGAGAATATATTGCTGATCCTATTGATTATGGTCTTTGGTCTTGCTGCCCTGCCGCTAACCTATCTCTTGTCCATGTATGTGAACGCATCCATTGTCCGAGCCTTTCTCGCCTCCGTGTTGCTGCACGGTCTAACTGGCATTGTGCTCTACATTATCTATTGGGATGTGGCCAATAGTAATGAGATATTCTTCTATGGTGCCTGCATGTCGCCAGGATTTTCACTTCTCGATGGTGTTAGCAACATTTACACCCAATCCCTGGAGGAGGCTCGTTGCAAGGCCAAATGCCTGGCTCTGAGTGGTTGCACACCCGAGAATTTGCACGAAGTGGTGCCCCATTGTAAAAGTAAGTTGATCTCCTCCAGAACACTAAAGTTGTAGAGTGTAACCAATCTATTTAATAGACAACAGCTATTTCACATGGGGGGATCCGGGAATATTGCCTCCGCTTACTTTTATGTTGCTAGCATCATTAATTGCATTGCTTTTAATGTTTTGGATTGAGCTGCATCGCAAGGAGAAGAAATTTCATTCGTCAAAAGAGTAAGTAAAAGCAAAGGAAACATTTCTATTAGAAAGTGGTAGAATCGATCTACAATATATCGATCGATAAACAATGTATCGATTAATGCAGATCTTCTAAAAGCATTAGTTTGCTTAGTTTGTTTTCAAGGCATCATAGAAATATTCAAGAGTTTATAACTAAAACGAATGATCGAAAGACATAGACTTATATTATTGACCACAAAACAAATAATTTAGTTTTGCTGAAGAAGAGTTTGGCTAAGATTAAATCATATAGATTTGATGATGATTAATATGTAAAAATATTAGAAGTCATCTTTGCATAAATTTAATTATTAATGTATTTATTATTTGCAATCTATTCTATTCCAATATTATATTAATTTTAAATAAAATTAAGAGCAGTTAGGTATGGTTACCTTTTATCGCTTCATCTAGTTGTAATTCCCAACTAGTTTATGTAGTGGTATGGCTATAATAATTCTAGAGCGGCTATGAAAATCTGTGAGTTGGTTTAGTTGAAATTTAATGAATAGAATATGGATATTTGTCTGTTATCCTTTTTCAATAAAAACTTGATCTAATAAGTCAACTTTTTAGCAATCCTAGGAGCCTAAATTTAATTTAATAATAATTTTTTAGGTTTTTTTTTTTCGATTCGCTTATGTAAGTATTACAACATAATTGCCATTCTTCTAGTCTCCATAAAATGCGTTCAGCTACCTATCCCTTTGATGATGGTGATGTGGCCGATGTGAAATTGAAAATCGCCGATGCCGATATGCACAAGTGCAAGCAATCCGTATTTCTGGTAGATCAAGTTGAGGCCAAAGTACCAAAAACGGGAAATAAAATCAATACCGTGTCGTTTGCCTTGAACAAGTTAGTAGTATGAATATGAATATGGAGAATATTTCTAATGTTTTTTTTTTTTAGATACATGAGCATGGGAATCTTTGGACCACGGAATACAGGCAAAAGTCATTTGGTACGTCAACTGGTTGGTGTCGATGGATTTGCATTTGGTGAGATTTATGTACGTGGATTGGATTTCAAATACGATTTGGATAGCATATTAACCTATGTCGGCTATTGTCCGCAACATTTCGGTCTACTCGAGGATCTGACACCGCGAGAGCATATCCGGCTATTGTGCATGATCCGGGGAGTGCCGGAAAGGAAGATTGGTGAAAAAATTCATGATTTGTGTCTAATGCTCAATATGACTGGTTGGATGCATCGCAAATGTGGCCTCCTAACGCCGGAGAAGAGACGCAAAGTGAATGTGGCTCTCGCTTTGGTGGCGTATAATAAAATTTTGATATTGGATGAACCCACGGCGGGCATGCCATCGACAACACGTCGGGAAATCTGGAATATATTGCGTTATATACGTTATTGTGGCAAAACGATCATATTTGCCACCAACGATGAGTTGGAATGCAAAGTTTTAGCCGACTTTATAATACTCTTTCAGGATAGCGAAATGCTGGCCATTGGTAGCATGCAATATTTGCGTTATAAGTACAGTCATGGCTTCTATTTGGAGGTTCGACTAATACGCGATGGTGCCACACTGCAAGAATCGGAGGACAAGTAAGTTATAGTTAATTCGATTTATGTTTATACTGGAAATCCAAGAGCTTAAATGGTAAAAACAAGTCTCCAAGTTTGAAAGGTAGTCGATTCGTTATAGTTTGGTTTACGTAATTTTTCTTCTTACTGCGTCCGCAATATTTAAATCATTATTTTCAAATTTGGCACACTAAAATGTGTTAAATGTATCTATAGGCCTACCAAATTTCATCAAAATGGGCCGAAAAATAGTCAAGTTACTGACTGAATTGTATGGACGTGATTTAAAGCGAGATAGCCTGTGAAAAGCATTTTATACTTACCTCTTTTCCTCTTTGAAACGTTTATAAATAAGCTCCTTTACTGATCATAAATGACTCCTTTGTCGGCAGATAATGCTATCCTAGGCACAACTCTTCTTAAAGAGGTTTTTAAGGACCTCTTTTTTAGTCAGTTTATACTGCTTTTATAGCCATATTTTAAATCCTTTCCTTTAGGCATATGGAAGAGTCATTTCAAAGTGTTATTTTAATCAAAATAATCTTCGGTTAAAGAGTTTTCTAATTTGTACTTTGGTCGAATACTTAATTTATTTTATTTTCCTTTTCTTTATAGTTTGCGCAAGGATGTGGAGAATTTGGCACGTTTTGTTAACTTTTTGCATGATAAATCGGAATTGGTGTAGGTTAATAATTAGTTTTCATAGCTATTTGTTGCGATACAATTTTTGATTCTTTTTGTTTTTTGTTTTTTAGGGGTCGCTTGCACAATTGGTTCAAGTATTATGTACCAGTTGGCCATATTGTCTATTCATATCTTTATGGAGCCATGGAGAAGAACAAGGTGCGTTTGAATGTCTATGACTATTGCATCTATCAGGCAAGTATGAATAATGTCCTTGCCCAATTGCAAGAGACTCGAGCCGAATTGAAACGTACTCAAGATCCTGTGGATGTACCCGATACGGTGGAAAATATGGAATCAACTACGGATCCCACTGAGACGAATTTAAACATTAACCAATCAGATTCTAAAACATCAAAGCCCAAGAATTAATAATTCTATTGAACTAAAAAAACAAGAACAAAAAAAAAATTAAGAAGAAAAGAAAATGTTTTACAATTAAATTGTTTATGCTTTATTACTTTTATTACAACTGTCTTGATTGGCAATCAAATTTTTTTCCATTTAGCTTTCCTATAATATTTAATAAAATGAAATGACAATGAACTAAATGAACTTGTGTGAAGGATCGTCTAGTTACCCTTTTTCCCACGATTTGGTTTTTCTTGGGTTTTTTTTTTCGTCCTTTTTACATTTGCAAACTTCTTCTCGCCCACACTTAACAGCCTTAAATTGTCTTAACACGAACTTAACTTGGCTAGTTGTGTATGTACATATGTACATATGTATGTTCAATAGTTAGTAAAAAGAAAAAAACGTGCTTCCTGCATAATTAATAAAAACCCAACACGATTTGAACTCTTGGGAAATTTTCGGCTTTTTGTCATATGGAAGAGAACACAAGTGTTGACTTTTGATTTATTAAATTGTTATGCATATTTTAAACTAGTGATATTAGTTTGACACACATTTAACTTGAAATATTCATACCTATATTGGAAATCAATGCAAAGAATAAAAGCAAAGCAAGTAAATATTACACAAATAGTAAAGGTCATACTGTTTTTTGGCGCCAAATATAAATGGTGGGTTGATGTTTGACGTTGGCATCACGGTTCGAAGCGGATGTTCGACGTTGACAGCGAATACTGGGAGTCGAAAAATAGTCGGGTGGGATAAAAAATAGTGGGAGTCGGTTCAAATAGCGGGAGTTCGATGGAATAGCGGGAGTTCGATGGAACTGTTGCATTAAACCATACTGGTTCGAAAAAATTCATAATTTTTTTTTGTGTGCGCGTGTGTGGGTGTGTATGTGTGTGTTGTTTATAAAAAAAAAAATAAAATAAAAACGCAACAAGAGAAATAAATCGCGCAAACTAAGAGTAAAGTAATAATATTCTATGCACAAATGAATGTAATGTTGGAAACAAAATCAAATAGAAACAACTACAAATGACGCAATTGTAAATTCAATGTAAAAGCACCACAACAACAACGACAGCGACAAATATAAACAAATTCAACAGAACTAAAACAACCGGTGAATATATATACACACATAACGGATTGCATATTAGCCGCGTGTGTGTTAATCAAATGAAATCAAAGTACGTACAAATATAAATAGATAGTTTATAATAATCTATTACATCAACATATGCATGTACATATTTACATTCATAAACACATGTACATAAATTCTGACATTGACGCAGCATAATCAGCTGTTCTCAGTTACATGCAGGTGTATGAGTGTCAATGTCAAGGCATGAAAACAGCTGCTGCTCCAGGCATTACAAATTCAAACTCTTGTCATCGCCGGAAATGCCTTCTCATTGTGAAATATCTAAAATTCTGATATCAATTATAACAATGACAATGCAACAATTCCGCACAGTGGTTGGACTCGAAGTGTTTTATAAACAAATAGAGAGTGTGTGTGTGTTTGTGTGTGTCTGTTTCCCTTTCCATTTCTCTTACTGTTTTTCTTTCTGCGCAAAATTATTAAGGACAATTACTTACAATTACTTACAATTACAAATTCCCACAAGGCTTTAACCATTTTTTTTTCTGCTTCAGCTGGCTTGGTGAGCTTTTACTTTTTCAATATATTCTTATTATTAACAAATGTCTGGTTACGTTGAACTAGCATTATTAATCTATTAATCTATTATGCAGTATGGGCCAACAACAAACATTCAACTCAACTGCCAAGCCAATCAAGGTCTGTCTGTCAGTTATTAGCCGGGTTAGTCATCGAAATACTTAAGAATTCTTTAAAATACAATTGTCATTTAATATGTGCCATACAGACACAGACAGAGAGAGAGAGAGAGAGAGAGAGATAGAGTGAAAGAGAGGAAAAGACATATGTCTAAAAGTTTGACTAATGGTTAGTTTGATATTGATTTGCTTAATATTCCACTTGTATATTCCATTTTGTCAATTATTTAGTCTGCAAAATACATTTAAATGAATTTCGAGAATATTTTTACTATTCTGTTACCCTCTACTGATATGAAAAGTCTTAGTGTGTTAGCCCAGTTATGTATGTATATTTATATTGTCTATGTGGTATGCCAAAGTCCACCTTAATTAAGTGCAAATTACGCTTATACAGTGACTTAAATAGCTCGTTTTTGAACTTTAACTCTGATTTTCTCGGCAATTTCTCAATAATTTGTTGGTTATTGTGTTTTTATTCGTTCGCCTTTCTTTCAACAGATGTATTTGGTCCTATTTATCTTTCTAAAATTAAGATTATAGATACACTTACATATCCCTGTAGAACTAAAAAACCTTAGATAAACAGCATGCCACAAAATTTCCATTTGGTCCCAGCCTTCATTTTGGAGCCAATTGAAATTATAATTTTTGTGTATGTCATTCTTGAATAATATTAAAGTACTCTTTTTCTTGAACTACAAATGAAAATAAATTAAATTCCCCGTCTACTGATGCATATTTCCTTTAATTTTGTTAAAAATTTGATGGTTTTCTTAGATAAACATATCTTCCATCGCTTTCTTTTCCATTGAAGAGCTGCTTATTAGGTAATAGAGACAATGACAGGCAAATATTAAAAAAAATTTATGTTTTTTCTTAATTTATTTAATAATAATTAATACTTAATACTTATTGGGAAATCCTTGTTTTTTTTTTAACCTGCTACATATGGGCATTTTTACAAAAAAGTTAGATTATATTAATGGATAAACGCATTTATTTTTGTTGGGAATGCATCGAATTAATATAAACAAATTATACATTTTGAGACTTTCATTTATTTCTATTAAAAAAAACAGCTTATAAACTAAACTTGTTAAATTGCTCAGTTTGTTGTAGATTTAATGGTTTAGAAGGAGGATTTGTGATGTAGATTGAATAATTTTTATATTTGCAGTGGCAAGGGCCATAACGTCGCTTGGCACTTTTGATTGGCTTTCGATTGGTTACACTTATTTATTGATCAATTGTCAAACGAGACAAGAATTAGTGGGTGGCTATAATAAACCACATGAAGGCTAATTCAAGGTCGGTCCCAGAGCACTAGCCAACGTAGACAACTATTTCCTCGAATAAATTATTCTCTATAGCAAGTTTTCCATAAAGGGTCCCAGGACGTGCAACTTTTAAGGATTTCAGTTCATTTATGGCCTGTGGGTTTGAAAATTGTTTGTGTTTTATATTATATAAAATTGATTTGATGCACTGTTCATTAAATTTTAAATTGAATATTAAAGTTCTTAGGAACATAGTGATCTTGTATGGTATATTTAATTTATGATAAAGAGGTAAAAATACTACTTTTTACTGAATCTAGTTTAAGGTAAGAAAAACCTAATGTGGTCTAATGAACGGCAGGAAAATTGAATTTCATTTATCGACAAAAGATCTGATATTATTATTTCCTATAGTTCACATATTCTTCTAATTAGGCAAAGTAGTATGAACTTTGAAATTTGATAGCAAATAGATGATTAAATATGTATATTTAAACCTGATCAATGACCTTTCATTTACGTTAATGTAATAAATAAATTGAATTGAGTTCGATTAATAAAACATTTGGCATTGAACTAGTTATTGGAGAACCCCCTGAAGACAAATATGTTAAATTGACATCACTTTCTCTGCCCCTGTACCTCTTCATTTATGTATTTTCATTGATATTTTAATTGGCAATTATTGTAAATGTGCATAAAATAGTTAGTGAGTTGTCTTTGCCTCTAGCCAGTGAGTTTCATGTGACAGAATTAATTTGACATTTTGCCAGCTACCTTTTGGACTTGTTGAAGGGGAGGGATGGGTCAAGTAATTCGTTTTCACATGAAAGGTTAAAAGCATTTCCCAATGAATCATTTCGCCGCCGCCACCTGTCTCCTTCACCTTCCCCTCCACAATGTTTCATGTGTCTGTGTGTGTGGGAATAGATTCAGTCGTGCATATTGAATAATATATGCCGTTCCTTATTTTGGCAAAGTGTATTTGTTGTTGGTTTTTATCACACTTTTAATTGCACACAATTGTCAATACACGGCATCATTTGTATTAGCTGTATACTTATATGCCTCAAAATTAATATCAAATGTCACGAGCTGAAAATCGTTCAAATTATGCGACCTAAAAATATTATCACACATTATCTCTACATACATTTTAAAGGAAAATCAAAAATGTTTATGTTAGAAATAGGACTTCAAATTCAAGAACTTTCTTGAAGATTCCTTTAAGGTTGGTACTGCATGTTCTTGATATACACTTATGGTCAAAATAATAAGTACATCAGCAAGCTTCTCATTTAGAGTGACATACATTTTAATTAGTAGGTAAAACAGGCTTTTAACTTGCATTACATATTTGAATATTTGTGTAAATCAAATGTAAATCAAATAAGAATTAATCCCTTAAAAAACCTTTTTATTGTCAATCAAAATGCCAAATGCAAGTAAAAATGCTTGGCTTCAGAAATAAGTATATTCAGTTTATATCAATATGTACAATTAATGTTAAATTTTATTTTAGCCATGATTTTTTTTCTTAGCTGTTTCCAGTATATATTTTTCCAAATTTTCTTTATTCTTGATAGAATAGATGTAAGTCTTTTTTGGGAGAAATTATGTTAGCTCCTTCTTACCTATTTAACTTTAAGTTTCAATAAATGTCTAGGCCTGCAGACAGAAGTATCACGTTATTGCCGACAAACGATATCCTTATATAAGTAATCGAACTTCGCCATCGGTTGAATCCAACTAATCTAGTTTTCCCCTAAAGTGGCTTGTCTGAACACTCTTTTAATGTTAGCATTTGACCATGGTAGACAATATATTGCAAATACATTTACGGTTTCCTTTTTCCACTGAGTCCTAGTAGGGAAAATCATTCCATTCAGAACTGTGTTATGGGTAAAAATAGAGAAAAAAGTCGAAAATGGCAACACTGGCATAAACAGTTTTATCAGTGTTTATAAAAGCCTTAAGAACGGCACAGAAAACCGACGGACACCATGAAAAAAACACAGTACTGAGTCAATTTCCGGCGGGATTGAAAAAAAAGTGATCCTTCGAGCCGGATTTGAACCAGCGACCTATGGATTACTACTCTATAACATCTGGTTATACCAGATATTTGTCATATATAACACAACTACAGTCCACCGCTCTACCAACTGAGCTATCGAAGGTCTTGACGTTCCGTTTTCTTAAAACCAAATATAAAACGAAAGCTATAAAAAACAAGAAATTTAACAGTTTCATAATAAAATACCTTTTGTACACTTAGAGAAAATTGAGTAGATTGGATGAAATTGTTTCCCCAAAAATTATTTTGGGGTTTTACTACGAGTTCAATTCCCGGTAAAGTAGAGTGAATTTTTTTTGGTTTGAAATGTTTCAACCGTCTTAAAATATGAAAAATATATGATTTTTTGGGGGTTTAATCGTACCCACTTGGCCCCAGAAGACTTTGAAAAATGTTTTCAAATATTATGTATTTATACACAGAAATTTGATGTTAAAGTTGTGCTACTTTCTCCGAGTGTACGAATGGCAATGATGCCGTCTGCTTTTGTTGGCTACCTTTCACTTTTACATTAAGTTTTATTTCAGTCTTTTTGTGATTTTATTTTGGTGGGGGAAAAATCATAAATGAATCCAATTTTGTTGTAGCTTTTGAGCTTTATGTTTGCTTTGATGGACGTCGAAATTGTAACACCTTCGATAGCTCAGTTGGTAGAGCGGTGGACTGTAGTTGGCATTAGTAAGCGGAAATCCATAGGTCGCTGGTTCAAATCCGGCTCGAAGGATTGTTTTTTTTTTTTTTTTGGGGGGGTTTTTTTTTTTTGTATTTTGATCACACTTTCAGTAAGACAAGTTAGTGAGTGAGAAGACAGCTTATCGCGCATTTTATCAATAATGTGATAGAAGAATTAACATGTAACTTGATGACTCACTCCCTCCATAAATATCATGGGAAATGTATGTAAACATAATGTACTGAGCTTATCTTATCATTAGATTTAATTATATACATCAATGTACTTACTTGACGCTATAGATAATTAAATTATAAGCAAATTCAAGGAAATCTATTGACTTTGATGCAACCAATTACATTAAAATTCAATTCCATTGAAACGGAAATACTTCCATTAGAAGTTGCATTCAAGTGCATGACATTAAAACAATTTATAGTTCACTTGAAACATGATTTAATTACTTATACTTATGATATTCGTTCCAGTAGTTTGTGTACTTATGTAGGTACATCCATATGAATGTACTTGAATATAGCAAAAAATAGAATGAATAGAATTGGATTATCAAGGCCAGCCACAATGATGATTCATTAAAGGGAGTTCTCTAACACATGATTCATCACATTATTCGATGTGACTGGTTTTTTTGGTTCTGACGAATTATAACACAGATAAGACACTTTAAGAAACTTGCGCTTGGCTAGTTATGAATTTATAGTAGACTTTAAAAATTTTATTATATCAAAATTTTATTATAGTTTTCTTTCCTATTCTGTCAATTTGCTTGCACTTACAATTGGATAACATTTGCCCTTATACAATAAAAAGCTGCTGTACGATAAGAGTGTACTATAAAAATGTATACATATGTATGTACATAAGGAAATATATAGAGTAGAACGATTAAATTTATCATGAAATAGTGCAGTCCTAGAATCAATCAAACACTAGACTAATTTGTTTTCCTAGCTTAAATCAGCTTTGAATTTTCATTAATTGTTAGTAAAACTCTAAGTTATGGCGCGAAACCAAAATTATAATATCCAGTTAGATTCTAATTTAATAAAAGTATTTTTCGATAAAACTTTAAGGTTGCACTTCGGATTCGAGTTCACCATAAAAAAATCTATTTTAAAAGTGAACTCTAATCTTTGGATTTGGATTAATTTATTCATTTTAGTTTAAATACATTTAATTTTTGGTTTCAAAAAAATGTTACCAACTATTTGCATATCTTAAAACGACTCTTAATCAAAATTAGGATATTATATACCTTTTTACCTTTACCTTTTGAGTGTCCACCCTAACCAATATAAAATCGATATTTATGCAAAAATGTTTCATCTGTGTAATTTGTGTCCTGAGTTTAATAAAGACTTAAAATGACTTGACTTAAAATTATCAACTAGTTTTGATTAATCGTGTTTTTCTTAAAAAAAAAAACATTTTAGAAATACATTTGATTGACATATTTTTTTTTTGATAAATAGAGATATAACTTTTTTCTTTAATCAGTTTTTGTTTCTGCTGGATCGAAGTAAATGCAATTCATCGATATATAATAATATCCTTCCCCTTCCTATTTGTATGAAGATCTCGGTAAATTTATAAGTTACAACTGTCAAATTTGGTATATAGATTCAGGAAGTATATATAGGGATCTGTTTAATTTGTTATTATTTGATGTTATAGATAAATTGAATTAAAATCTAAAACGGTAAAGTTGGATTTTTAGGCGAACTAAATTGCTTCTAATTTTATAAGAGTGAGGAAGATAGCCGGTAATTTCTGTGTTTTTTTTTTGGTGAAATGAAACATATATAATTATGTTAAGTCACTCATTTAATAGTGGGTGATTAATGATGACAATCGAAAGGATTAAGGTTGCGATCAACTGTCCTTACATTAAGTGCTTAGTGCGTGTGTTTGTACCTATCGGCAGACACTTAGTCCTTATCAAATCGGCTGACTCTGCCGTTGCCGTTACCGCTGCCGCTGCCGCTGCCGCTGCCGTCTCTGCCTCTGCCCACATGCCAATAAATGCCTTCTCCATTTAGCTTAGATTGTGCTTATTTATTACGGTTATATTGATAAATATATTTGTATTTATACATATGTATGTGAACATATGTGTTGAGGGGGCGGTTCATTCCTTTCGAATTCAGTTCGAAATTGCCTCTATTCTGAAACGGTCACGTAATTGTTTGTTTGTTTTTTTCCCCTGTGGTTTCTGCTCATTATATGGACTAAAAACTTTTTCGCCGGGGTAAAACACGTTTCTTTTTTTTCCTTCTCGTGACTTTCTCTCTCTGACGGTGTTTCTCCTTTCATTTAGTGTTATTTTGCCTAATTGCTAAGGTACTCACCTTCGATTAATATGTAGGTATAGAGTACTGCTTAGAGGTAGGTGCGACCAAGGTGCACACATATCATAATATTTGCCATATTCCTTTCTTTTTGTCACATTATCAGCTGAAATGATGTTGCGGGTTTTTTTTTTTTTTTTTTTGTTTCCGAACAGGTGTCCGTATGTTAGTTATGAGTTTGGCCATATCGTTTCAGCTTATCAGAGATCTGTTAATACACTAGCAGTGCGAATTCATGCTGCTTTTTCAAATTTAATACCCAGACTTCCGCGAATTCTGTTGATTTCGCTGCCTTAAATTAACTATATAAATATACTGTCTTGGATTATATTTTATAGCTCGCGGTGCGACAAATTAAAGTGTCGCAGGGGTAGGGATTCTTAGTTTGTTAACTGTTCCAAGTGGCATTTGTGAAATTATTTGGTTAAGGACTCCTTTGCAGATCCTTTTTGCCTTTAGTGAGTGAATTTGTTTGTTTGTATTAAAAGACTTTTTATATGTATATTTGTTTTACTGGGTTCAAAATATACAAACCTTAAAAAAATATATATAAATATATCCCGTTTAAATAAATGAAACTAAACTAAAATTAAATATACAAAGATCAACAAAAAATATGGGGATTGCACCGTAGGTTGAATTGTGAAATAATATAAAAAATCCCTTGGAGCTGACTAAAAAATTGAAAAACTTAAAAATTAATTTCATTAACAGCAAACAATGTTTAATCAGTAAAATCCTTTTTTTTTTTTTGGCAAATGTTATTAATTGGTCGTAAAATATCGTCTTATCAGAAACTAAAGATAATTATTTTTTAATTGACCTTTAAGCATGTATTTGTTCTCTTATTGGAGGCATCGGAAGGCGATGTTTTACTGTAATTGGCATAAAATCAAATATTTCAGATATGGAGCTGAAGTTTAATGTTATCTTAAATGGGAATATAGTAATAATAATAAAAGTGTATGATAAATTGTAGCACGCGGTTCGGTTTTTTTTTTAATCTTTTTGGAGATTTTCATGAAATGTAAAAAATTATAATAAAAAAAATTTTTATTTTACTCATAAATACATTCCATGTTTACATGAAATCTGTTATCTAATCTTGTAAAATTGCTAAAAGAAAGATTTTCCAAACTTTCTATGGATTTTTTCTTGATGAGAAAAAATGAATTAAAGCAGTTATTGATAAAAAATTAAAACTACGTTTCGATCTGGGCCAATTAGAAATTCTATATCATTTGATAATGGATATAGAAACATGGCTTGATTTACTCGTATTATCCAGTAAGCTAGAGAAAATCCGGAAGCAATTATTTGGATTATCTAGTAAGCTATGGAAAAGCAAGTTTAGTAGTAGTAGGTAGGCCGGGCTGTTTATATATATATATTTTAATATTTTTAAATTTTGTAAGATATACATAAGTACGTAAAGGACGTTTAGACATTATTTCAAAGATGAATACAGTATCAAATTTTTTTATGTCCAGTCGGATTGTGGTGAAAGAATTTAACTTGTTGATGAAGGACTGGTTGGGAGTTTTCACACTGAACTGCTAAGCTCCATGTTTGACTGGAGCATTGGTATGTTTGGACCACCATTATCGCTCTATCTTCGGGCCATTTTGCGCTTTCCATTCGACTATCCACAGATCCTGTTTACAATCCTAATGTCCATCTAAATGGTTTTGTCTGCATCCACCATTGGACGGAGTGGTGCTAAGTGGTGAATTGCCAGCCCAGACTGTCTGTTCGATCCTCTTGTCAGTGGTTTCTCTATTAAATGATCCCAACGAATCGTCGCCAGCCAGCTTTGTATCGTAGCTGGCGTGATTCTCAAATTGCAGATAAAACTTATCCGAATAAATTGCGCAATTTGGCAATCGAGAGCAATGCTAAGGCCCTACTTATGGGTATAGTTGTGCCGACGAACTTAGAGGCCGGAGCCACATAAATTTCTTGAATCAAATTGTGATTATGATGATGAAGAAGACGGACATATTATAGTTACAATGATAGTGATAGTTATGATAACGATGATGGTTATGATGTGGATGATTATTGGAATGATGATGGGGATGATGATGATGATTAGAATAATAATGGGGATGATGATGACGCCGATAACGACGATAGTTCTGATGATACTTATGTTGATTCGGATACCAACGACTCTTTGTCATAAAATTCCAAAGTTTTACTCGTTGCATTGATATTAAAGTGCTATGTCACATAATTGCGGTCGAAAACGCGATGTCCATCAGAGTTGGTCTTTTTAAACCATTCATAACCAATGTTACCTAAAGAAGAGAATTTAATTGAGGTTTGAAGAGAATTGGTTAGTCTATATCTTAAACATTTAGCTCAACCAGTAGATAGTTTTTTTTAACAGACGAACAAATTTCCGTATCCCCTTCGTAAGAGTATATAAAACATATAATAAAAACCCAAAAAAAATACAGTCAGTTACTTGGCAGCTGTGTTCCACTAATAGATTTTTATTATCGGTCGCGTCGGTTTGACGGGTTTTCTGCTACTTAAAACAAAGAGATTATTATTGTTCTTATTGCATTTATTTGCCATTTTTGCAGTTATGTAAAATTGCCAGACTAATTTCAAGATAATACCAGCCACAAAAAAAAAGTCACGCAACAATCGAACCACTCATTTATTGAAATTTTCTTTTAATTGTTTTCTATTGACTGAACAAATGATTATTGAAGGAACAATAATTTAGTTTATATTTCTCTTTTTTTATGTTTACGGAAATCTGATTGAACATTGTGTATTTGTCAATAGCAACGTTGTTGTTTTTTTTACTTACATATGTTCTTTTGTTTTGGATGAGTCTTATCGTAATTCATATTGCAATCTACTCGCATACAATATGTACCCAAATAGACGTTACTACGTACAACTGATAAGATAGGAAAACAAAAATGTAGATTATTCAAAATGTAGTTTGACACACGGCAATATAGATGGAGAGTACTAGTTAGTCACTCATGTTAGTGCGGGGATAACCATTGAACAGGTAAATCGTCGTTTGACTTTCTTCAATTTTTGGATTTCAACAATAAACAAAACTATTGCAGGGTGTTTTTCGTTTCGCAACAACATATTGAAGTGATTTCTATAAAATTGGCAAGAATAACCACCATGTGGAGGAAAGTTTTGAGAATCGATTGAATTTTCGTTTGCACAAACATTTGTTAAAATATTTAATTCAATAATTGAAAAAACAAATTGAATTAGAAATTATTTTTTCTTTTATTAAAAATCCCAAAGAAATTTCTACATTTTTGTAAATTTGTGCAAAATTTTTAAAGTTTAAAATGAACTTTATTTACGACTGAAAAAGATTGCCAATTTCCAAATCAATCCATTACACTAAAGTGGGTTATTTGGTATAACAATTTAATTATCTGATTTATAAACGAAATTTTTGTTTAATTTTTTGTGATTCAAATAAAATCATTAAACAAAAGAGAAAAAAGCTTCAGGCCCTATTTTAATTGAATAGATATTTGTTTAACTAATCATATATGTATGTACATTAGTAATCCATTGAAATCTATTTTTCCAATGCTTGAGGAAATCTTTTGGAAAATATATATAAAAATTTGTATTTTACAAAACTATATTTAGCTTTCATTGATATCTATTTGAAATGCATCGTTAACGAAGCAAATTTTTGAAAGTCACTCAAGCAAAATAACCATAAACAACATTTGAATTATTATGGCAAAATTTTTTTTTATAAGTTTTTTTTGTTTGTTTTCCATTACAGACTGAAAGGTTCGATTTAAATTTCTACCTGGATATGTCGTCGTAGCAAACGAAAATCTTTGACAAAAAAAAAAAGAGAAAGGACAACAAAAACCAAAAAAACAAAAAAAAAAAACGAATCGAATATGGCAAAAGTTAGCAGTTGGAATAAATTTGTACTTTTACTATGGAAAAACTGGACCCTACAATGGAATCACAAATGGCAGCTTATCATCGAATTGCTGCTCCCGGCCGTATTCTCATTGCTTTTGGTTCTGGTACGGACTTTGGTCGTGGCCGAGCCAATGCCAATAAAAACCTACAATGAATTGAATATAACCACTTTGCAGTTGTTCAAGTAAGTAACCAAAACAGATATAGAAATGCATTCAACGAATTTGATGTCCCATGTTATTGACGTCCTCCCACTGCATAAATATCCTTTGTTAATTTTTGAAATTTTTTTTCTTTTTAATCGTTTTCAAGTTGTATGATTTTTTTTTGTCTTTATTATATTGTCTATTATTTAGTTTTGTTATTTTTTCCCAGCACAGCTGTCGCACTTGAGCACATTTGAAATGTGTAGAGATTCCTGGGAGAAAAACATGATTTTCATAAGTTCCAAAGTGTTAAGTTAGTGACAAACTGTTGACTTAGAATATAAACATTTTTACTGATTGAAACAGATCAGGAATATTTCAATTCAATCAAAAAATACTAGAACTAAAGGTTCTTGTCTTGTTTAGGGTCTCTCTCTCTCTCTCTGCTTTATATAGCAGTGAAGAAGAAAATTCCGAGCTTATCAAGTATATGCATATATTCTATGAATTAGCCAATTTAACAGCTACTAGAATTAAACTTGATGTTTCAGTATTTCATAACCTATAAATACATAGAGTTACTTAGATTTTGATGGTCAAAACTTCAATAGTAAATATCTTTACCAAATTTTTCATTCAGATAGGTTTTAGTGATATTTAGTTTCCCCACTATTCACTATATAATTTGTATGGGAAGCTAAAGGTGCTTACCTTCATTCTGATAACAAACTAGAAGAGTTTTTTTTTAATTTTTTTTTTTTTATCAAAATCGTTTTATTTTTTTATTGTCGAGATGACAGAGGATAAAAAGGATTCAATAATTGGTATGGCAGAAACAAGAAAAATCATTAATATTTTTGAAAAGACTATGTAAGAGTATGTTGTCCAAGAGACAAGTTAAGTAACAGTTAGTAAGCTTAGAGGACAAATTTATATGGGTTAATATATATTTCCTATTTCGATGTCGGGTTAATATGGATACAATGTGTAACCTGTATATATATACATATATACATATATGTAAAGCTTCAATTCCAAAGAAAACAAGAAATACACCAGTCCCTTTTACCTACGCCTTGTGTGGAATATTTATATAGAATCGCTTCCCTTAGCCATCAATTTATCCTTTTTCTTTCCAAAAATGTTTAAGACCCTTTGTTGTATCCAAATGCTTGAAAGGAATTGTCTTTGATTATCTTTCAAAATATTGGTGTAGTATTTATCATATCTTTAAAATTCCATCAAACTGAATGTAATAAATAATAATAATTTATAGCTCTCTTCATTGCTTGAAGGTTTAGCGAAATAGAAAGAGATAGAGTGATTGTTCAACGTCATTAGAAAATAGTTCTAGAATATACATATTAAAATATCATGTTCAAAGTTAGCATCTTTAATATTTTTCCATAATATAATTTGTGCAAAGGTCCTTCAAGAAATTAAATAAAAAGTGTGTTAGTTATGTGTTTTCAATACATTTGTTTTGTTTTGTTTCCCTTTTTTCCTATATTCTAAATTCTCTAAGGGCAATTAATATTATTTGATTGTGGTTTCTCTTCTTGTATTCTTTTCAAACTTTTATATTTTATTTTTTCATTTATTTCCCTTTTTTCTTATGCTATTCTACATCATTTCAAAGTCCAACGATATGATCCATATGTAAATGTATTCTTTGTATGCCATCCAAACTTTCAGAGATTCAATGCAAAATTCGCGTCGCATGCACGCGCTCGTAGCGCTGCTAATGTCCAAGAAGAAAATGAGGTAACAAATTCAAAATCAAAAAAAAAAAAAATAATCGAAAAAAACACCGCACACTTAAATTAAAAACAAGTCAAACCAAATACGTAAATACTTGTATATGATATGGTCAACATGGTTTTTATCTCAGCTTGAAGTGCAATTGGCAGAGAATGCAATTTGTTATGTAATCTAAATTCATTTATCATTGTTAATTGTTTAATAAATGTTTTTGAGTGTTGTCACCTATGCAATTAAAAGGGTATTCAATGCGTTATTACGATAATGCTTTAAAAAACCTAATAAACTAATTAGGACGTATTCTGACAATATTCATCCTAGTTAAGTTGATTACGTATTTTTGTTCTATGTATTTATCGTGACATTTGAATAAGATTTTCTATTAAACTTCAGTAAATTGATAATATTAAATCAAATTGTTTTAGGCAACTTCAAAACCATAAAAAATTAAATACAATATTAATAAACTTTTGTTTTTTGGCAAATTTTAGTGTTAATTTTCAGCTTAACTTTTTCTCTCAACTTTAAACTCTTTGGATTAGTCTAATTCAAATGGTTATGAAAGAAAAATTTAAATAATACACAAAATATTGCTAAAGAGATAAATAAAATAGCATTGCGTTTATATGTATGTATCTGATAAAATGCCAAATATTTAATGAAATATAATTAAGAAGTTCTTGATAAAAAAATTTATCAAGATTGATTGAAAAGTTATCTTTTAATCCAACTTTAATCAATATGCCCTTTTATAGTTGCACTTCAATGCTTAGAATTTTGCTTGCCGCTGCTTACTAATGTTAATGTTTGATTTTTGAATAGTTTTTGCACCACTAATACATACATACATAAATGTAAATTTTCTTTCAAAATGCACACCTTGTAGCTAATCTTAAATGTATTTCTAATCCCCCTTTTTGGCTTTTTTTGTTAGTTATTTAGTATTTGTAATAATTGTTTATTTAATCGACTTTATTCCTATACTAATCTTGAATATTTATTTATTTTAGTGAAAGCAAATATCAAGCCGGAAGCTCACCAAAATTTTGGCTATATTATTCACCAAAAAATGACTTGCTGGATAGTTTGGTCAATGAGACGGTACACACTCTGGATATGGGCGGCTATACGGGCTCAGCGAATGCATCTCAATTGCAAAGTGATGTTGTCAATAGTAATTCATTTGCTGGCATTCAGTTTGATGATTCGTTGGCGAATACAACCCAATTGCCAGATAAACTTGATGTCGCCTTGCGTTTTCCATCCGAATCGCGTACCTCATCATTGAACATCGGTCTAACCTGGCTGACAATGCGTCTATTTCCCATTATCGATTTAACTGGGCCACGTAATGAAAATGCCACCGACGGTGGCATACCTGTTGGTTATCTACGCGAAGGATTTTTACCCATTCAACATGCCCTGACCATGGCGTATCTGCGGAAAAAAGCACCCGATTATACATTGCCCGAAGTGGTTATGCAACGTTATCCCTATCCGGAATATATCTATGATCCATTACTTGAGGGCTTGGCATCGATAATGTCATTAATTATATTGCTAAGTTTCATTTATCCATGCACTTACATAACCAAGGTGAGTAGACATTTTCCAGCCATAATAATTTAGTAGATTGTTTTAGTCGTTTGTTTGTATGCTATAAAAGTGATCTCTCAGAAACGTTTCTTAAAGATTTCTTAAAGTCTCCAAGAATGGATATATCAAAATGTTTATTGGCATTTAATTTCATGCCATTAATTGAGGTTTTATTTGGCAAACTAGCTACTGTAGTTCCAATCCAATAATATTTCCACCTTTGCTCAGAACAAAAAAGAATGTATGTTATTTTTTTTGGCAATGTCCTAAAAAGGGACATTGAATTGTCTTGTTCAGTAAAATAGAATATATATGTCCACCTAAAACACAAAAAATAATGCCAATATTAGTGTCGAAGTTAATCCGAACTTAAACTTACTATTTTTTATAGTTTAACTTTTTGTAGTGCATTTGTAATTTATCTATTTCCATTTGGGATACTTTTGAGTTTCTTATGGTTGAACTTATTTTACTTACAGTACATTACATCGGAGAAGGAGAAACAATTGAAAGAGGTGATGAAAATAATGGGTCTCCCGAATTGGTTGCATTGGACAGCTTGGTTTGTCAAGTCATTCATTATGCTAACAATATCGGCAATATTGATAGCCATATTAATGAAAATCCGTTGGTCCGATGATGTTGCCGTCCTAACCCACTCAAGCTTTACGGCCTTACTTTTGTTTTTGCTGGTCTATGTAATAACAAGTATTTGCTTCTGCTTCATGATGGCCACATTCTTTTCGAAAGCGAGCACAGCGGCCGCAGTGACAGGTCTTATCTGGTTTATTGCCTATATACCATTCTCATTCACGATAAATACGTACGATGATCTAGCATTGGGTACCAAATTGGGCTGGAGTCTGGTATCGAATACTGCAATGGGTTTTGGTATCAAATTGATACTTGGCTTCGAGGGCACTGGCGAAGGATTGCAATGGAGTAACTTGTTTACCCCGGTTTCTGTGGATGATACCCTAACCGTGGGCATGGTTATGGTTATGATGATTGTCTCGTGTTTCATTTACATGACCATCTGTTTGTATGTGGAGCAAATATTTCCTGGAGAATTTGGTGTGCCACGCAAATGGAATTTTCCATTTAGCCGAAAATTTTGGTGCGGCGAAAGTGATTATATTGGAGTCGAGGATATGCCAGCCAATGGACACATGGAGCAGCGTGATCCCAATGCATTTGAGAGTGAGCCCGAGGGCAAGCACATTGGACTACAGATGCGTCATTTGAAGAAGAAATTCGGCGACAAGACCGTGGTCAAGGGACTCTCGATGAATATGTTTGAGGACGAGATTACCGTACTGCTGGGCCATAATGGAGCCGGTAAGACGACAACCATTTCCATGCTAACCGGCATGTTCCCACCCACAGCCGGCACGGCCATTATCAATGGCAGCGATATACGCACCAATATCGATGGGGCACGCATGTCCCTGGGCATTTGTCCGCAACATAATGTCCTGTTCGACGAGATGAGTGTGTCGAATCACATACGTTTCTTTAGTCGACTGAAGGGTTTGCGTGACAAGGAAGTTGAAAACGAAGTGGCCAAATATTTAAAGATGATCGAACTCGAGGATAAGGCAAATGTGGCCTCATCCAAACTATCGGGTGGCATGAAACGTAAACTCTCCGTGTGCTGTGCCCTCTGCGGTGATACAAAGGTGGTGCTATGTGATGAGCCCAGTTCCGGCATGGATCCATCGGCCCGACGGCAGTTGTGGGACTTATTGCAGCAAGAGAAAATCGGTCGTACTTTGCTGCTAACCACTCACTTCATGGATGAGGCTGATGTCCTGGGCGATCGTATTGCCATTATGTGTGATGGTGAACTCAAATGTCATGGTACATCGTTCTTTTTGAAGAAACAATACGGTTCCGGCTATCGTCTGGTTAGTATACATAAGTCTAAATGTAGATACTTTCAATGCAAACTAACTTTGATTCATATCATTTAATTTAGATTTGTGTGAAACGTGATAATTGCCAATCTTCTGAGGTGACATCGTTGCTGAATGAGTTTATACCCGGTTTGCAGCCTGAAAGTGATTTGGGTGCCGAACTATCGTATCAATTGCCCGATAGTTATTCAAATAAATTCGAACAAATGTTTGGCCAACTAGAGGAGCGATCGCAAGAGTTGCATTTGAATGGCTATGGTGTGGGCATAACATCCATGGAGGAGGTTTTCATGAAGGTTGGCGCCGAAAAGGGCAGCGATGGCAAACTAAAGGATCAACATGCCATTATGAATGGCGGGACGGGCTATGCCGATGAGGACAATGAATCCATGCAATGTGAGTTCATTCATTTTCCAAATTAATGCAAATTTTATTAATTGTGGGTTTGTTTTTTCTTCTCCTCTGTTTCAGCTGATGGCATCTTTTCTGAGAATCGTCGTTTGCTGCAGGGTATGCAATTATTTAAAAACCAATGGCTGGCCATGATACTGAAGAAAGCTCTCTATACATGGCGGAATAAGCTGCTACTATTGATACAAAATATAATGCCAATATTCTTTGTATCCATGACCATTATAATTACACGTAATCAGGGCACATTCCAAGAGCTAAAACCGATTACAATGAGTCTAACCCAATATCCTGTCGCCGTATCGGTAATGGAACGTGCTCCGGATATAATCAATAACTCTCAAAGCTGGCTTATATCCAATGAATATGAGAAAATTGTTAATTCCTATGGCATTGACTATGGCTACGAATCGACGGGTGCAAAAAATTTCACCAAATACATCTTGGATTTGGGTAAAACCATACAAGTGCGGATCAATTCGCGTTATTTGGCTGCGGCTACCATTGGAGAGACTAAAATAGTGGCCTGGTTGAATAATCAGCCATTGCATACGGCTCCATTGACATTGAATTTAGTACATAATGCCATAGCACATGCCCTGATCAAGCCAGAGTGCAGCATTAGTATAACGAATGCCCCATTGCCGTATACAACCAGCACGGTGTTGAATCAATTGAATACGGGCAACAATCTGGGCACACAATTGGCCACAAATCTCTGCTTCTGCATGTGCTTCGTTAGTGCCATATATATATTATTTTTGATCAAAGAACGCGAATCGAGATCGAAGCTATTGCAATTTGTGGGCGGCGTTAAGGTCTGGACATATTGGCTATCGCAATTGCTATGGGATTTTGCCACCTATGCTTTCACAGCATTGATTGTCGTTTTAACCATATTGTGTTTCCAAGAGGAGGGCTTTACACGCTTTGCCGAACTGGGCAGATATTTCCTATTACTCTTAATCTTTGGTTGCTCTGTTCTGCCCTTCACCTATCTGATATCGTTATTTTTCCGAGAGCCTGCCACTGGATTTGCTCGTATATCGATTATCAATATATTTGCCGGCATGGCCCTGTTCATAGTGGTTGTTGTAATGTCATTCGATTTCTTCGATACCAAGGACACGGCCAATCTATTGGGCTGGATATTCCGCATATTTCCACATTTCTCATTGGCCATGGGTCTCAATAAGGTCTACACAAATGTGGCAACACGAAATGCCTGCGAAAAGGTTGGCGCCCTACCACCAATTCTTCTATGCGAATTAATACCCAAATGTTGCAGTAAGTTAAATATTAACTAATTGTTGTAATTGTAATTGTAATTGCTTTTGTTTTGTTTTTTTGTAGATCTCAAACCATATTTCGACTGGGAGGAGCCGGGTGTGTTGCCGGAAACAGTCTATATGGTCGTCACGGCAGTTATATTCTTCCTAATTATTATTATAAGAGAATTTGGCCTATTCAATGAGCTTATCTATATGGTTAGAAAGCGTGCCATGTGAGTAAAAAAATGCCTTAGAGTTTTGGAGGGATATTAATTGACCTTCTCTTATCATTTAGCAAATCACCACCACCACCAGAGGATGGCTACTTCGATGAGGATGTGGAGATAGAACGTCAACGTATACTTAATATGAAATCCACCGATTTGGTTCAAAAGAATTTAGTGTTGGATCGTGTTACCAAATATTATGGTAAATTTTTAGCTGTCAATCAGGTTTCGCTATGTGTGGAGGAGTAAGTTAAACGTTTTTCCTTTTGTTCAATTCAACATATCCTTACTATTTACTTCTCTGTTATTTCAGAGTTGAATGCTTTGGTTTGCTGGGCGTGAATGGAGCTGGCAAAACGACCACGTTCAAAATGATGACTGGCGATGAGCGCATCAGTTTTGGTTCAGCCTATGTCCAGGGCCTTAGCTTGGAATCGGATATGAATAGTATTTATAAGAAAATCGGCTATTGTCCACAATTCGATGCTCTGCTTGATGATCTCACTGGACGTGAAACATTGCGTATCTTTAGCTTATTGCGCGGTGTTCAGCCATCGCGTATAAACCAATTGTCTGAGGATTTGGCCAAATCATTTGGCTTTATGAAGCACATTGATAAGGAGACGCGTGCCTATAGCGGTGGCAACAAACGTAAATTGAGCACAGCCATTGCTGTGATTGGTAGCCCATCGGTTATCTATTTGGATGAGCCAACAACGGGCATGGATCCGGCGGCTAGACGTCAGCTCTGGAATATGGTTTGTCGTATACGCGACTCGGGTAAATCAATTGTGCTAACCTCTCACAGCATGGAGGAGTGTGAGGCATTGTGTACCCGATTGGCCATTATGGTTAATGGTGAATTCAAATGCATTGGCTCGACGCAGCATTTAAAGAATAAATTCTCCAAGGGTCTAATACTTAAGATCAAAGTGCGACGCAATATGGAAGCATTGAGGCAGGCACGAAAGAGCAGCAGTTACTCAAGGCATACCGATGAGCCAACGATTCCGGTGCAGCTGGCCCAGCAGAATATCAATGCGGTTAAGGAGTTTGTCGAGTCTGAATTTCCTCAATCCGTATTGCAGTAAGTAAAAGTTGTATCAATTACAATTGATATAAAAATTCATGCTTGTTTTTATTTTAGAGAGGAATACCAGGGTATTCTAACATTTTACATTCCATTGACTGGCATTAAATGGTCACAAATATTTGGTCTAATGGAACGGAAACGTGATGAATTGAATATTGAGGATTATTCAATTAGTCAGACGACGCTAGAAGAAATATTCCTTGAGTTTGCCAAATATCAACGCGAGGATCCGCGTTCCGTTAAGTGAGCTAGTGATGCCTAATACCAGTTGTAGCCTCTAATCCCATGCATTGGCTTATAACACACACCCACACACCCACACACACACACACACACACATCTCATTGTTGCACCAACCACTGGACAAGGCAAAATAAAGCCTTAACTGCTGCCCCAACCAGTGGCACATTCTTATAGTTGCTAGCTCGCTCGCCTGCTCGCTCTCGTCGACCTTTAAAGGCTTCTTTTGGGTTTTATTTCCTTTTTTTTTTGTTTTGTTTTGTTTTGGTTTTTTTTATTATTTCTTTGTTTGTTTTAACACATTGTTTACAAGTAGCTTTTATTTTGGTAGTAGTAACTAATTTTAGCTTCGACTCTACTAACACCTTAAACTCTGCCAGCAACAAAAAAGCAGTTCTAGTCCCATTTAATCTTAAAAAAGAAAAAAAAAAAACTTATCTAATACATACAATATTATTTTAATGGTTTTTCGCCCTATAAACAAATTGAAAAAACAAAAAACACACATATTAAGCAGGAAACCCAAGGTGAGAAAACTTTGCGCATGCCTTGACGATTATTGAAGAAGCACTAGCAAGATCCACTATATATATATATATATATATATGTATACCTGATGTAATATGATGCGATTGAACACCGATGCACAAACGATTAGTTTTTAAGTAGTTATGAATTGAACTAATAAATGTGAACGGATATGCCTTGTTGTTATGTGATCTACTAAAAATATTTAAACATAACATAAATGCTATTTATTTTGACATGTATGAGATATGTATGCTATACATATAGCATATATCCTAATCATTCTTGACCTGCGATCAAATGCGATCCATTATCTGCACAAACCAAAAAGAGATCCAAAGAATTATTCTACTATAAACCAAAACGATTTCAAGTATTTAATGACAAAAACGAGATTGGCGCCTTGTAGGATCTAACTTTATATAAATACCTATGTATTATCAATCAAAATATAAATGTCTGTACTTATTAAATGAATTTAGAATGTTATAATAATAATAAACAAATCAAACAAGTGCAGCCCGAAATTACAATAACAACAACAACAACTAAGTAACATATAAGTCAATTTACCTGTGGAACAACCGTGAACGTATGAGAATTTATAATATTTAATTGTTATATTACATTATGATGACGAAGAAGAGGAAAACAATTATGTAAAATTTGTAATTTATGTATATTTTATGTTTTAATTATGTTTATGTCTCCAAATGATGAAATAAAGAGCACGAAACGACTGTAAATTGAACATCAAAAAGTCTTATCAATAGACGAGTGTTATATTGTGAAAGGAAACTTGATGAGTTAAAGCTGAAATGTTTGGAAAAAAAATAAATGTGTATTACTATTCATGCAAATGAAGTAAGTTGAGTCTACTTACCAAATTTAATCTAGGTGTTTATCCGGACGGACATCGGCTGGACTCGGCTATTGATGCTAAAACAGAATAATTATATTTTATGGAGTCGGGAAGTCCTTCTGCCTGTTACATACCTTTTTGGAGACTTCAAGGAAAGCCGACACATTGCGTGATGACTTCGGCAAATTCACTCGTGCTGAGACTGTGTGAATTGCCGACAGCATTCGAATCACGAAAGGAAATTCTGTTTATTTTAGTGACTTGAATGAAATTTCGTCTGTTGTTAAAGTGTATTTATTTGAATTGTTTTGATGACTACAACAAAAGTTAATGCAAAATTAAATAAATAGAAGGTTAAAAGTTTACCAATAGTTTTTTCGTCCTGTTTATTTATATTTAAAACCGAAAGAAAATGTTGCACTTTTTATTTTTAAGTTATAAACTTGAATTCTTATGTGAAAATCTGCAGGTCGATATTTATTTCCTTTTGTTTAGGTAGTGGTTAAAACATGTGAAACGGAAATAAGCTGGGTTATTTTTAAGTAGCTTATTGTTATACCCTGCACATAAAGGGTATATTTGTACATAAATCAATGTTGATACTTGTTGAGCTACTCTAGCTAGTTCAATTATTTCAAATATTTGCTTATCCTTCGTAGAGGGTATCTCAAAGTCTGCGCTTTACAAATTTCCAACAGCTTTAATTTTTAGTTTCTCTTTCTTCTAAACATTTGCTTGTACCGTATTTTAAATGTATGCATCTCGTTCTTGCAAATATGAATATGATGCTTACTCTTGTACAGTGGCGTAACCCAGGCCCCGTTTGGGGGTTCCAGACATTCATATATACATATATAGATTATCTGCTCCCGGTTGCCTCTACGCCTTGAATTTGCCCATATTTGTTATGGAGTGTCTCAATTTACTATTTTCAATGTATTCTTTATTCATATGTATGTATATGTAGGCTTGTGTGTGTGTGTGTGTACCTTTGGCTACATTTTTAGCAATCTTCTGGAATTTATTATATCCTTCTCTTCTGTATGTATGGGAACCCGTACCTCTCAACCTAACCCCATCTCAAACACAAACGTCAAGGGTTTATTTATCCTTTGACATAACATTTTTTTTATTGCATTCTAAAGTAAACAAATGACAATAAAAGCTTTCTGCTGCTCAACCAAAAAATTGAATGGAAAGTAAAGCATAGAACGAGAGAAGAAGAAGATAAACTCTATGTGGGAGCGCGCGAGGTATTAAAATGATATGAGAGTGAGAGATTGAGAGGCTGAGAAAAAGGGGAGAAAGATAGAGAGTGAGATTATAAAAAATAGATACTTATGTATAATATTTAAACACCCAAAGAATATAATCATAGAAACATACAAATGCTCTTTCGATTCAGAGTCACAACAAATTTTTTAGTCTGGAATTCGTCTATCGCCATTTTGATCTGAGCAGACTACACTGGAAAGATCTTGGCTCTTTGATTTAGGCCTATTTCTTTTTATTGCCATCTAAGTATAGGACAAATTATGTCTCTCTATCTTGTCTTGCCCTGTTCTAGCTTATCAGACAGTTGCCCGTTAGTAAGGAAAAACAGAATCCCTTTGTGTAGGATCAAGTGACGGATAAGGAAATGCTTTTTAGCCTATTTTCGAATTTACATTCCTATTGAATTGAATCGGAATGTCAGACAAAAATATGCAAAAGAACAGCAAAGTATTCCAATAAACTTAATATTTAAGTTTAAGTATCGAATTTATCTGAATTGGCTTTATCATAATTTTACCCTGGATAAGAGAGTCATTAGAAAAAGTATTTCTTAAGGAAACTTGTCGCCTTCTAGATTCTTAGATTCATATATATTTGTATATACCTGAACACTTTGGTAAATAAAATCCGTTTATATTTTCGAATTCAATAAATGAATATTAGATTTATTATTTCCTTCTTCCTTCAATCCTTATTCACCTAATATTTTTCTTATATGAAGCTCTAATTCAATCAATTTTTGGAATAGTTAGAATGATTTGATTTAATGAAAAGATCCAAGTGTTTTATGTCATTTTAAAATATACTAAATTGCGAATAACTTTGATTAACTTGGTAAGTAATTGGTTAAATTACAGTCTGAAAAAGGCCAAAAGAAAAACCATTATCTTTGCGAGTTGGTATATTTGCTAGTTTTTGACCGATTTCCATTCAAATACTTAACTTTTCCATTTGAAAGTAATTTTCCAATTAAATCCAATGCGTTAAAATTTGAAAAGTTTCTATAATTAAGTTTTTTTTAATGCTACAGTTTCCGTGCAGACTTAATCCGGCACTGGTAAGATTTCTGCTTAGCTGATATATTAGATTTCGCCTGTTAATCAGGGTATATATTAATCGGTGCATATCGGTCGATTCATATTGGCGACTTCTTTAATTTGTTGCTTACCTCCTTTCACCACCACCATCACACTTTCGCCCTCACCCTCACCCTCACCCTCAGGCATTACTCCGGCCCACTCATCGTTCACATTCAATTGCATTTATTGACCGACGAAATATTTTATTACTTTACGCTTGGCAAATATTAGTTGGCGCGAAATGCTCCGATGAGCATGTGGAGCTGAGGATGTGGTTGTAGGAGAAGAGCCCAAAATTCTGGGGCGCCAAAATCTATGCGTCACGTGGTATGAGACTTGGCGATGATTTGAAGGGGTCTTGAGAAGGGCTGGCTGACTGAGCTGTCTGCCTTGACTTGGCTAATATATCCGGCCTGTCCTTTTGTGTGTCGCGCCCACTTTGATTTCTTGGCATCGCTCGGCTGCTGCTGCTGCTACATCTTTTTTGTTTTTGTTCTTTTCTATTTTTTGGTTGTTTTTTCCTTTTTCTTTTTTTTGTATTTTTTTAGGTCTCTACGAACTTTGTCAAATATTTTGGTCATAGCCGAGATTTGCGTGCCTTGCCAATGGTTTTGTTTGTTTTGCTGTCCACAAATGGCAAGTGAAGTTTTTACACAGTATGGAGAGAGAGAGAGACAAAGAGAGAGTGAGTGAGAGAGACAATGCGAGCGATTGTCCAGCGGCCCTCATACATGTACATATGTATGTATGTATATATGAACATGTATGTGTGTGTGTGTGTGTCAGTGCTTTTGAATGTGGGTAATTCGGTCATGAATATGCGAACAATTTTGTGCCATTGTATAACGGTACAATGTCCGAGAAGCATTTTTTGGTTGCGCATATTTGTCGCAAATGGACTACATTACATTACTGCGACAGTTATCTTTTGATATACTATACATATCTATACATATATACATATACATATCTATGTGCATGCAAATCTAAGATTAAAATATGTATTTACTGTAATATACATTTATGACCATGAGCGAAAAATGCCGATATCAACTGGGGAACTACATACATATATACATACATATATACAAATATTTTACAAAACAAAAGGACATCTACTAACATATGTACATACATATGTATATGTATATGTATTTCATATATGTACACTAAGTACGGTGGGCAAAAGAAAAGTGTATCTAAAATATGAGTTGGTATTATTTGCTTAATGTTTGATTTCGCACAACAAAATATTTTGATCGGTATTTCAACTATAGGTACTTAAATGGCAGATATTAATTAGAACTAAATGCAGGGCAAACATTTTCTTGAATTTTCGTTTTTATTTTATGAGTGAACATTAAAATTCAAAAAATATGTCGGGCCATAAGCATTTTGACAACATTTACAGACCTTTCTCAAGTTATAGTTATAGTAAGGACCAAAATAACTATAAACAAGGAAAACATTCTCAATATATAGGAAAAAAATCATTTTTGTGTGGGATAGTGTGAAAAAAGACGGCCTAACATTTACATATACATATATGCACATCGATTCTTTATTCTATTTTTGGCTTGAAAGTGGAAAGATCGTTTTATTTGCTTTCATTCTACGCCGAATTCAACTTACTTTACCATATTAATCTCTGAAATGCAACCAAAATACATTTCTCCACCATTGTAGACAATTCATTCTGATTAATTTAAGTGAAATTTGAGATTTTATAGGCTTTTCTCATCATTTTGGTCATTATTCCTGGCACACGCTGCGTATACGTTACTATTGGACAAAAAATGAAAATGAAACGTTTCAAATATCTAAAGTTTTTGATTCCTTGTAGTTTTTGACCTAAATGGTCTTGTTTACCTTTTTTATTTTTTCTTTATGTTCTTTTGGAAGTTCATTATATGTGTGTACATACATACATATGTAATTCCTTTTATTATTTGCCTACTTATTCTACGTCTAAATTATATTATTGTCAAACTAAGTACTAACTCAGCTGAGAGAGAGCGATGAAGGATCACCTAAGAAACCAACAAAGAAAAAATTTATTCAAAGCTTCATGAAAATCAGTACTAAAATCTAGTAAGTAAATTTGAAGATACTTAAGAAAAATAGTCGAAAACATTTCTTAAACAAGAAAAGGAAAAAGGAGAAATTCCAATTGCATTTGGTGAAATTGTAAGTCCTTGAAAAGGTTGCCTTGTACATTTGGCACTTATTGTCTATTGTCTTTATAATTATTTACATATTTTGTATTTTAAAAATTTATTTATGTATATACATACATACATATGGTTGTAAACGTAAATAACAGGAAAAAATAAAATTTATAGTGTATTTGGCCCACTGTAGAATAAATATTCAAACATTTGTCAACAAAAAGCCACAAAAACAATGCTCAAGTGTTGTACTCAATGTACATACATGCAAATGTACATATGTATGTATATATTACGTATGTGTGTACATACATACATATGATAGTTGTACTTTTGTGTGGCTGATTGAACAAACAAAACAAGTTTGAACTTGAAAAACTGCATATGTATGTATTTATGTACATCCAAACGTACATAGATATGTATGTACATACATACACCTAACAAGTTAATTATTTCTCCTGTCCACCTTCAATAAAATTAGTTCGACACTTTTAAAAAAAGTTCCGTGGCTTTGTTAAAAGGTCTTATTTATTTCCTTCTTATTTATGCAAGGATCTAACATTAACTTGTTCAATCCTTGGGAACAGTGTCAATATAAAAGATAGTCAGTAACATGTACATAGTTTGGATATGAACTATCTAGGGCTTTTTAATATGTACACATTATCATATCTTTACAAAGGGTATGATAACTATCAACATAAGTTTGCTTATATATGTACAATCAAAATAAAACACACATCAACATATGTACATATGTACATTCAATATGCTTTTCCATCTGTAAATTCAAATTGGTATGCAAATTGATCAAATTTGCATCTTTTTTTCCCACTATTTATCTGAGAAAGTTATATTGATCAAAATGTCTGTGAATACAATTAAAAATGGTTAGAAAAATTACCGTGAGCTTATTTGTTCAGTCATTTTTATACTACACTTCACCCCTGGCCACTTGTTGGTGATGAGAATCTATTTGTATGAATAAAATTAAGTAAGTTCTCGAACCATTTGATTAATAACTTGTTCAAACTTTTCCTAACATGAAACTTTGAATATGCGATTAACCATTCAAAAATTTAAACGCTCATTCCGAATCTATCCAGAATTGGAGCTATCAAAAAATATTGGAGTAATGGGACGCATTATCGTTGTAACTGTTTTTTTCTTTGTTTTAATGATAATTAAAATTAACATTAATTTAGGTAATAGATTTTTATCGCATATTTTATATATTTTTATAAATATTGCTTACTGCACCATCTATAAAAATATTGTTGTTCTTACGTATAGAATCATCAATCAATTGACAACATCATAAGTTAAAGTTTTCCAATTTAAATAAATCTTTGGTATTGGACTTACAATTATAAATAAAAAATAAATCTGAATACTAATTTTCCTCTCAAAACATTTTACAACAAAAATGTTTTTCTCTTCATAATAACATTTGAAAAGAGGTCTTAATGATTACATTTCTGTTCGATAAGTTATTCACCTAAAAATAATTAGTGTTTTTATTTCAATTTAAAAATAATATAATCTCTGTAGTCTTCTTAATAAAGTAAGTACATAAATATATGTATGTACATTGTTACGGTTACATTTATATCTGGCGCCTTAATTAAATTTGATAGAGAACTATACGATATGCATATGTACACACATATGTATGTACGTACATGCACATGCAAATGTCGGCATGATCATAATGATGTATGTATGTACATATGTATTTACATAGAAGAGAAATTTCTTTGCAGCGCAGATCATTATCAGTTCATTACTGTGTTCATGTGGGTGTCGGAGAGGTAAGATGTCTGTGTGTTTACTTGCAGTTCGCTTTTAGTTTTTTTTTTTTTTTTTAGACGCTGGAAGTTAGTCTCTATCCCCTACCCCCCGTCGTTGTTAGTACGGTGAACAGCTGCTTTTGCTTGGCATTGAAAATCGCCACTGAGAGCGCGACCAAGTCAGACACAAACACACACAGTTCTCAGTGCGAAGCAGGGAGCGAGAGAAAGAGTGCAAGAGTTGGCAAAGCGTCGCGTCATTGCGGACAAGCCAAAAAGAAACGAACGAACCTTATACGAACACTAAAACACCGACACGAATGGCACACGAAGCAATCATCAACAAAACGACGAAACGAAACCGGTTTTGGCGCCTGACATGGCGCTTGGCGCTTGGCGCTTCAGTGCAACACGAAGCACCGTTAGTGGCAGTTGGCGTTGGTATATCGGCGTGGTATTATTTTTCTTAACTTGTCGCAGAAAAACGTTGAACAAATTTTATTTGGCGCAGATTTTTACGTACGTAAATGATGTTATTGGTGATATTTCTGTTTTCTTGTTTTTTTCTATTTTTTTTTTGCTTGTTCTTGTTGTACAAAACAAAACGATTAACAATAATACAAAACGGTTAATTACGTTTGAACAATTAAAGTGCTAATGATTATGACTAGTGTTGTTGTAATTTTTTTGGGTTTTTTTTGTATATATATTGTGTGCTATTAAATCAACTTCCAGCTAAAAGTGATTTAACAGATAAAAGTTTAAATAAATAAGCCGCACAGAGTGAAAATATATTACGTATATGAACTTGATTCCACAAGCAGTAGCAGTTTCTTTTTACACATTTTTTTTTGTCGAGGCCTTGTCATCAATTTTTCTCAATCATTTCTTTTTGTTTCATTTATTTTTTTCTTTTCATCTTTCGATTACACGTGCGAGTGAGAGATGATCGCTGACATTGTGATCGGCTGCCTATATATAAATACATATATATACATATAATACATACATAAGTGTGTATATATTGAAATTGCTTGCGATCGTCGTCATCGTCTAGGTCTCTTAATATTCTATCTTTTGAGCTCAATTAGCAATTCCAAGGGAATTTGTTATTTCCATTGAATGACTTTAATTGAACATATACAAAACAAAACGCAAAAATATATAACAACTTACTAAATATACAAAAAGGCAACTAAAATTTAACGAAAAAATATAAAAACAACAACAACAACAACAAGAAAATGTGTTGTGATGACCTCAAAGTCAAATTTAAAAGCGAATAGAAATCACAATCACGTAAATAATACGTGACACCGACTGTGTAAATACCCTTTTTGATAAATTTGAAAGATATTTTCACTTGATTTACTTTATATTTCGATTTGTTGTCTATTATCTAATACGAGTAGCGATTTTAATGTTATTTGTTTTGAAAAAAGAAAAAACAAATTGTTTATACCCAATGAAAATAAATACGAATACCCTGTGAAAAAAAAAACATTGAAAAGAATTATCCAAATTAGTTAACTGACTCCTCTGTGAATCAACAATAACTATAAAATTTATAATATAAAAATACATACAAATATTTGTTTTTTACATTAACGCAACATCAAATTAATTCAAGCCAAAAAATTGATTGTTTTTTGAAGAATAAATAATATTTATACAAATTAAAATGCGCATAATTGTAATTACAAGAAGAAATTTAAAAATTTATTTTGCTTAAAAAGGTTAAATGCATTTTTTTTATTACAAGGGAACTCTGTGTGTGCGAATATTTTGATTTTTTTGATTTTACCCTCACTGATAGACCTTTTGAGAGGCATAATGTCGTTTAGGGTATAAGAGTGAACAAAATTAAAATGAAAATCAAAAGGCAAACAATGATTTATATACATAAGTATTTCAAATATTATTTGTTTTGAAGTTGAATTTCTTGTGAAAATAAATTCGGAGATTTTATTGCGGCGCCTGCAGATCTAGTTTTAAATCATAGAAAGATAATTCTAAAAGTGTGTTTAAACAATTTGATAAACCTGTAACCTGCAGAGAGTCTCAAAAACAAATCTTATAGCAACATTAATAATTATAATTCTTAAGCAAAAAACAAAAATGACAAAGAAACCTCGTAGAGTGACTTTTTTTTTGTCTATTTGTAGGAATATTCTTATGTAGAGTATACAGACCTTTTTAGTATTTTAAACGCAGGTAAATTTAATTTGAAAACAAAAACTTAAAATTCTGCAAGGATGTGAGAGAACTTTTGAAAAGTGGTCTTGAAAAGTGGTCTTGCAATTTGGATTAATGCATAAAAAATTACTGAAATTATTGAGCTGAAAATTTTGATTTTTTGATTGGTCTCTCGCCGAAATTATTTTGTAGATTTGATGCATTCATTATATGTATGTACATATATGCCAAAATTTATTCACTGTGACCAATGTTATTCTATATTTTAACACTGATCATTAAAATGCAGTTAGCTTCTTAATTTGCTGTCATTACCTGACTTTAGATTTGTCACCTTTAAAATAAAACATTGCACAGAATGCATGATCAGAATTTTAGGAAGTAATTAAAACGAACTGGGCAACTAGGAGAATGTAATTTACTATGACTAACGTGTCTCTTTGATCTATTGCCGTTTATAAAAGAAATCTGGCTTTAGAGCTATTACCTCTAATAATTTTTTTTAATAGATAAATCTTTTATAATGTTTGTTCTGACTACTCAAACCTGAACACTAATTTGGTTGACTGGTTAATTTGTTAAAGAATCAAACACAAACGCCTTTTCATGCGTCTGAAAGTGGTAAAGATGGCTTTCCCACTACCCCCTCCCCTCTCATTCCATCACCGCCCTCGTTGACTAGCCCTAATAACTAGTTCGGCGAACTATAAACATTAAATAACAATAATAAGCAACAGAAGCAACTATGTAGAGCCAGGCCAGAAAGTTGAAGCAGTTTGTCTAAGTGGCTGACTATGTCGGGGGGTGGTTGGGGGCGTGGCTGGTGTAGGGACGGGTCTTTGTCAAAGCATATATAAAATATAATACAATAGAAAGTATATACATACATATGTACATATGCCATATGTATAAATGGCAGCGCGGCAACTAGAGTAACGAGTACGTCGCAGTTGTTGGGCTCCAAAACACGCAACAGTCTGTCTATCTGTACGTTCCTCCGTCAGGCAGTCAGTCAGCCAGTCAGCCAGTCAGCTAGTCAGTCAGGGTATCCCCCATCGCGTGTTCCGGCTGATCCACGTACTCCCCACTACTCCACGGTTATTCTTTGGCAAGCTCTCCTCCAACTGAAGGACCCTCTATGACTTCAAACAGAGTAGAGCTGCGGTCGACCGCCGTCGACTTTAGTTTCTTTCCCTCCTACCCATTGAAACCCCTCCCTTCTCCGTATGCCCCTTGGTCTTGCCACATCGTGTCATCTTTATTACACATACATATCTAGTAAAATTTTGTTCTATAACGAAATTTGTGTGTGTTTCTCTTCCTCCCGCCCGCTCTCTCTCTCTTTTTCTTTCTTTTTGTTGTTTTGTTTTGTATTTTCTTATGCCGCTGTGCGCCGCCTTGGTCGACATCATTATCATCATCATCATTATCATCTATATCATATGTTCCCGCTACTTGTAACCGGAGAGTAGGTCAGGTCAGTATATGTGTGTAACTATTTAGTCATTTCTACCTACTTATAAGTGATGCCCCAATACAAGATGATGATGAAGAAGATGAAGAAGAAGTAGAAAGAGGAACTAACTTACAACTTGTAACTAGAACCAACAAACATAGCATTTTCTTTTTCTTTATTTTTTTTGTTCTTGTTTTACAACTTGTAAAAGGCATGAGACAAAGAGCGAGAGAGAGACAGTGAGAAAAAGATAGTGAGAGAGAGAGAGAGAGAGAGAGAAACTGCATGTTGGCGATTTAACTAACATGGGGTCGATAAAATTATTATGATAAGTTGATGTCGCGGTTCAAGTCTATGCAATTTTTTTTTGGTCTTAAGGATATGAACAATAGACTATAGTAGACTTTTGCCCTAGTCAACAATTGAAAATCAGAAAAAGAATTTGCATATAACTTTACACATTTCCATGTACATGTATGTATGTCGAGACTTTGAAATTCGTGTGTCCTGAAAAAACATAATGCTTTGGCCTTTTGCTCCTAGAGTTAGGGCAACACATGTGAAAGATTTAGGCTTGAATTTCTTTATTGATCAGTCAAGTATTTCAGGAAGAGCATTTGTGGTTCTCAAATGAAGTTCCGATCTTGTCTATATGGGGTTTGTTTGGCTTGTGTGTTTGTCGGATTGGTGAAATGTTAACGGGGCTGTAACAGGATAAGGTCCTGTTTTTCAATAAGACCTCAATATTTTTCAAGTTTCACTTCTGTTGGCTTCGTTAACAATATGTGTAAATAATAAACTAAAAGCCCCGCTTGGCGATGGGCAATCAAAAAGAAATTTATCGATACATTTGGGTGAAATTTATCGATGTCCGGCTTCAACTGGAATTGGAATTAACTAACTATTCGGAATTTCTTTGAATATCGCACTGACTTCTTTGTGCTTTTAGGATCAAGCAAGGATTCGAATAGTAAGAATCGTGTGGAGATGCCTTTAAGCGGCGATTTTAGATAAAATAAGAAAGGAACAATTAAATTATACTTATTTTTTTAAGTCAAATATTTGCATACTTTTCCGAAGCTTCTATGAAATGTACCAATACTTTTTAAATTAATTTTTTATCTTTGTATTTAAATATTCTTATTATCCTAATATATAATTTGGATTTGTGTTTTGTCTACGTTCCTCTATTTTTTCTAGTATATTAAGAGTTATGTTTAAAAAGTATATGGAGTTCTAATGGCTAGCAGTAATAGATGGCATAATGATGTTGTCATTTTGATTGCCCAACCGATGGATTGAAAACCTTTTGTGTGGCAATACTTTATTTTGACTCACTGTATGCGCATAACTACCAGTAAAAACATTTATGGCCCTACAATTTGGTGTTAATAACGCGTCAGTTTTATTTTTAGAAATATCTCAACTGGAAATTGTTTGATTTTTTTTTTTGTTACTTTCAAAATCAAGAAATTGAAATTCCCATTGACGACGGGTTTTTAATTTTTGTGATTTTTTTTTTAATTAGCACACAATAAAACCTCTTATATAGAATTTTTTTTTTGTTGTTGTTTTTAATTATACGTTAGTCTAGTACATCAATCAAATGTGATTATGAAATGATCTCCTCCCGCTTCCTATTCTCTCATTTATTGTTGTGAAGGTCTTTTCACAAAAAGTGTTGGAGATTAGACGAAAACTAAATGAAATGAGTAGGAAAACTAAAACGGAATTCTAAGGCATTCTGAATGCTCCGCAAATATTGACTTAATATAAAGACAGAATAACGCTGATAACCTTTGTGATTCGTGGTTGGGGTCAAGCATCTTATACTACATATTTATGTATATATAGTCAAGTTGGTTGTGTCTATCTATCAGTCTATCGCCATCTTTCTATGTATTGTGTATGTATGTAGGTATTTTTGTCTTTCTTATTCTACTACTGAATCACAATGTAATCCAATTTGAAAACAAGACGTTTCCTCTCTATCTCTATCTCTTTCTCTCTTTGTCTCTGTAGCTCCAAAATGCATCTTCAAAATTGTTCTCTTCCTCTCTCTCTCTTGCTCTCGCAGCGGTGTTTGGTCTCCTGCCCCTTAATCTCCTCCATTCTCCAACTCTTTTCTCTGGCTGTGAACAATTGTTTTTGATTATTTAATTTGCCAGACTTTTGCTTTGATTTAGTTTTCGTTACTTGGCTTAACTGTAAAATTTACTTCGACACAGCAGCGCCCACCAGAGAGATTCCAGCACCTCCAGCTCCTCCTCCTGGCTGAACACAAATCTAACCCTTAAGGAAAAGCCAGTAGACCACAAGATTTTGGTGTGAGTCAGGGATTTCTTGGGGATTTCTCCTTCTGCCTTTCCCCTTAGTTTCCTCTGTTTTTCATCTTCTCTTTGTTCCTGCTTATGATTCAGTTGTGCCGCAGTTTGGAGACCTTGAAAATATTGCCCAAACGCCAAAGCAAAATACATTCTGTATAAAAAACAAAAATTGTTCTTTTGCTCCAAAACTGTATGGCAATGGAGCAGCAGCAGCAGCAGCAGAAGGAGGGGAAGGAGTAGGACCTACCACACCGCAATACAAATGCGACAAAACAAAAAAAAAAAAGCAGTCCAAGTTGAATCCTTTTTTCTTTTCTTTTAGGGTAACAAATAGAGTGGGTATATTATTCTAGAGCATAAGCTCTTAGGCTCTTGCCTAAAGGCACTTCACTAGGCTTTGATAGCAATTTTAAGCCTATTTCATAGTCTAGAGTCAATTAACAGGCCAAGAATATAGTTGATGCATGATTTTGAAAGATAGAATATGGTAGCAAACTAGTCGACTATTAGTTAATACCATTTCATGCAACATGACTGGGTTATAGTTGCCTCTTCACTGCACTCCACTCCACTCCACTTTACTTGCGTCTCTTGTCCTGGACTATGTGGACTCTCTCTTTCCACTCAGCCTTGTTTTAGCCTTTGTCTCTGTGCATTTGGCCTGACAGTCGTCGCAGTAACCAAAAGTGCGCTTTGTGCTTTTGTTTTTGTTTTTGTATTTTCATGTATTTTTTTTTTTTTTTTTTGCTGTTTTCTGCGCTTTGCTGATTTACTTTCACCATCTTTGTCTTACTGTTTCTCTTTTTCACTGTCTGTTGCTTTGTGTCCTCTGTCTCTATGACGCTTTTGGGTCCCTGGGTCTCTATGCGGGTATTTGCAGCTTTTTGGGAGCATTTTTCCTGCATTTTCTTGCTATGCCGTGGATTATTAAAATACGTTTATGTTCTCCGTCCGAGAATAAAAGAAAGAAAAAAAAAAACAAGTATAAATCCAGAAATCAAGAAGCAATCAAAATCAAAAGTCACAGTGCATAAAGTACACACTAGGCGAAAAGATTTGTAGGTTTTCCTTCAATCTACTTACTGCACAAAGAAATTCCTAAAAATCATAGGCAAAGGTGTTTGAATTAGCAGCTTAATGAACTTATATTGAGGTGAAATACCTGTGGTTCAACAAAATAATTAGAACTTGAATCTAGAACTTTCAATTTATCTTTTTGCCTGAGAACTTTTGAGCCCTAGCATCACTTTCCATATCTTGATCGTTTGGTTCATGGAACGCTAAAATTAAAATTAAAAAAAAACAAGTTTGTCTCAAGATCAGTAGCAGATCCACACTAAGGCAACTATTTTCCGCAAACTTCTAAGAATTTCCCTTGTAAAATGAGCTCAGAAAGTTTTTAATAATGTAAAGTATTTAATAGATACCTTTATTTATTTTTTGGTTCGAGATGTTCCTTTCTTATATTAGTATTTATTGCCATAGAAATATCAAAAACCACTTGGATTTTCTTCAAGTGCAAATATGAAAATTTTCCCAGCACAATTATCATGTAGTTGGGGTGGTTGGGTGGATGGGTCGGCATAACTTTCAATCGGAGTTAATTGTTTGAGTCAGAAACTTTCGTTTCGAGTTTCTTTTGCCTTACCAATGAAATAAACAAAATTAACTATTTTTGTTGTTGCTTTTCTCATTCTCATTTTATTGCGGTTGCGGGGGATGGGTTGGGGTGGAAATCCCGCACACAACAAATCTAAAAGTCGCAAATAATTTGCGATCCGAAACGAATTCATTTGCTAACTATGCAGGCGGCATTGATGTGGGTGTGCCTTTTTGTTTCTTTATATTTTCCTTTTTTTTTTTGTTGGGGAATAGAAAGGGATTGGTAAAATAAATGGAAAATAAATTAGTTTCCTCTGATATAGACTTTGTTGTTCATGCTGTGCGTGTGTGTGTGTGTGTGTGTGATTGTGCGTGTGGGTGGTAATAGTTTAATGCGAAACTTTCGTAGACTCGTTTGCATAATCCAAATTTGAGGCCAAGTATTCAGTAGGTTGTAGTAGTTTGTAGTCCGTAGTCTATGAATATGTGTAATTGATTTTGATCAGCAATTGGCAAACCATCTATCTATACATAGCTCTAAAATTGTGCTAATCTCCTATTATATATATTCAAAGCAAATTGATTGATGTCTTTGCTTGTGTAGCAAAAGAAATTGTTTGTGTGATAAAATATGATAGATTTTCAATTAAGCAGCTAAATTTCTCGACTAGCCAATTAAATTTCATTTACTCGCAAGTTTCTTAAGTAAATTCTACTTAATAAGACCAACTATCACAGAATTCTCCTACCTTTAGTTATTTGTTTTTGGCGAATATAATATAAATGATGAGAAAGAAATTTTAAGTGCAACTTTTGTATAAGCATTTGATGTAAAAATTCCAAAATTTTGAAAATTTTATCAATGCCAAGTTCTTGTTGGCAATACATTTTTTTTAACGTTTTATGACATCAACAAAAAATTAAAGAACAAAATTTAAAGTAACAAAATAAAAATACATAAAAGACATATATTTTTAGGATGTTTGATGCTAAATTTCAATAAATTGGGAGATTATAGTTTAAGAGTTCATAGCTAACATATTGAAGAAACAAATTCATGTTGAAATTGCGTTTAATATTTTTCGTTTCAATATCAATTGTTTACGTTGTCCTCATGGAAAGAAATCTATAAATTTTAACACATGTAATTCAAATATTGTGTATAGAATTTTCCTAAAAGTTTTCATATCAGTATTATATTCTTTACTTAACAAATAATTTCCCATCCAAAATGTTGTTTTTCATTTATCAAAAATCGTTATTATTACTCCATAAAACTACTCTTACGAAAACAAATAAAATATGTTTATAGATTTGGATTTAGATTTCCAAAACTAGCCAAGATATATTCAAAAAGTCAATTGATAAGATTTTGTTTAATTTTACATCTGAAACGCTCAATTCAAATGCGTTTCTTAACCGTTATCAATATGATTATTTCAAGGTAGCCATGTGGTAGTCTCTTGTTCCTGGCCAGCTAAGGGAACCAGCTTAAATTTATATAAATTTAATTTATAACAATAACAATAAAATATTGATCAAATAAAATATTAAATTATACGAAATAAAAAGGGGAAAAAACTAAAAGGAAAACCAAAAAGCAAGAGAATGGCTTTTGTAATAAATACTTTGGTACATATTTGATTTCTTCACTTATAACCCCTTTGAGCCCTTTTCCCATGGAGATTTGTTGTTTAAATATTACAACAATTTTTATGTGGGGCAAACGTGAGATTTGATGGCAGGTGGTTTTTGTGGTCAATTCTGGTATATAAAAATAAATTGAAATCAAATATGAACAAATGTGTATGAGCGACGTAGTGATAGAAGGGGCACCAGAAAAGTTTTCAATTTTTGAGTGGCCTTAGCTTAATCGGTTCACAATCTCAATCAGCCTCTCTCTCTATCCCTCTCACTCACTCTGTCTGTGTGAGTGTGTGTGTGTGTGTGAAATGTGGCAGAGGCAAACAGCAACAACATCAACATCTTTCCCAGTTGGCCAAATCAGATTTAAAAAATAAAAATAAAAACCAACGCCAGAATGAAAACGAGACATGGAATTGAAGTTGTGTCTATACCCTTTCCACTTCCATCTCTCTCTTTCTCTCTTACTCAGTCTTCTTGGCTGGTCTCAAAGTACACAAGGTAGCCCCCAAATAGTTAACCTTGAATAAAAAAAAACCCCTACATAATGCATTCAGTACTCTTTCTGCTAGGTAGCCAGCTAGCTAGATATTCTACTACTATGTACCGAGCTATACTTCATGTCATTCTGCATGGCTGCCAACTTTATAAAACGAATGTGACAATTGAATTGTCAGGCCAGGCAACATTTAACTCTCTATTCCAATCTCTGTTCCAACTCGAGCAGTGTGCACCAGCGAAATTTGTCATGTCAGCAGCTTACAGGACCAGGAGCCAGCCACATTCAGACAAATTTGTCAAACCCCAAACCCCAAACTCCAAAAAAAAAACTAAAGTTCTAAGCCCACACACACAGACACACTCAGTTTTGAGATTTACAGTTAGTTGCATAGTTACACTTAGAAATAACTATGCAACTGTCGATAGTCTGACTTGAGGCCATTTCTCTCTCTCTCTCTCTCTCTCTCTTTCTCACACATTCTGTGTAAGCATATCAGATAACATGGAATTACCAAAGCCTCTGAGAAGATTTTGTGTGTTTTACGTTTGATTACAAGAAATCGCCTGTTAGAATAGAGCTACTGAAATAAGTCACTTTCAATGGCCTAAACAAGTTGTAAATTGTAATTTTCTTTTGTTTAAGTAATGCCAGATCCATCTTAAATATTAAGTAGGACAGATCCATCTAGAGTTATTTTAATGAATTGTTTCTTTAAAACAAATTGCTTTAGCCAAAAGTCTTTCTTTTTTGGCATTGTTTTTGCCACTTTACAACACTATTTTAGCCGTTGAGCAAATGTTTAGATCAGAGTTGTCAGCATATACTTAGAAGAGAATATTTTTTGCCAAATCTCTATATTTTTACCATCTCAGACAACTCTACAGATTTTAAATGCTACTTTAGACATTCTTAACCATAATTTAATAATGCTTAGTTAAAAAAAGGGGAAAAAAATGCCGGAAGTTATTAAATGTCTCATTAATTATCTCAATAAACTGACAACCATTTATCATATTCCTCTGCCACTTACACATACATAAAAGCACTCGACAAAACCAATTGAAAAATATATAGAAATCCAATCCTATTTGCTGACTTAAGGTCCATATGATGTGGGGTAGGTTTTTTGGGGCCACCAATCACTTGAGTTGTATGATTTATGCGCTGTTGAATCAGGACTTAACTTTTGTGTAAATGACTTAATATTTATGGAAAACATTACCGGTGAGCGCCTATACCCCATCATCATCATCATCATCATCATCATCCACAGCCATCAGACATCACCATAAGCTGCTTCATACTGTGTTCATGTAATAGCATTTTATGTGCTTTTAATTTGCCCACCCACAAAGCACTAGGTAAAGGCGGAGGACGACAACGACAACGACAACGACGACGACGACGGCGACAGCGGAATAGAATGTCACGCTGCGCTGAACATGTCGAAGTAGAAGACGGCGGAAGAAAGGGAACCTGTCTCAAGGGCGCCACAGAAATGAAACCGGTGACACACGAGACACATACCACTATATATACATACATATATGTACATATATACATAACTACATATCAGTATATAAATGCATATATGTTTTGGTATACATCTAGACAAGAAGTCATTGTGAAAACCATAGAAATTGATAGGTTTTAAATTACCCAAAGGCATAGAAATCATTTACAAAAAATCAACTTTTATATGAGTATCATATAGAAAAAGTCAATATACTTGGAATTTCCAATCAAAATCAATGCGACTCGTATAACGCAAAGGTGTCTGATAGTTTCATATATCTAAACTATAACCCTTAGTAATAGTAGAAAGAAATCGAATAAATAACCGCGAAAATACTTGCAAACTAATTTCCTTTAATCGTTTTGGTCTGAAAATTGTGTTTGAGTCCTTTAACCATTTACAATCAAAAGCCAACCGAAAAGACCTTTCCAATTATTCAACTTTTGAAATTAATTTTCAACTTTTGATGCCTCACCCCATGCACCGTCTCAATGGAAGAACCCAATCCTAAAATATATATGTATATCTACCTACATTCTACCTATTGAGCTACATCATTTTTCATATAATTTATGATTTAATTATAAAAATGTTCGTTGGCCCCAACGACGGATGGCCGAGAAAAGGACTATTGGCGTTGTCTTGCCCCTCTTCGTTGCCATTTGCTTTTGTCGAGCAGCTGTGCGCCGTGCAGCACGCGTAGCACGCATGGCGGGAGTACAAAAGGAGGAGGAGAGGCCATGCCAAGAAGGAAAAGAAAAAAATTACAAAAAAAATGAAAAAAATATGAAAACCCAATTGAAAAGCCCATTTTGATTTATGAAAATTATGGGCTAACTTTATTTGCTTTACCCAACTCAAACCCAGACCCAAAAATATGAATTGCTTGCTGTGTGAACATTGTGAACCAAAATGAATTCTCACACCTTTCGCCTAGAGCGAAAGTTGAGAATGAAAAGTTTTGTTTTTTCTGTTTTTCAAGTGATCGTCTGGCCGCCGCGCCGCGCTGCATTGTTAATCACCATCATAAATATTAAAAAAAAAACAAGAGAAGAAGAAGAAGAAGAAGATGGAGAAGATTGAGAAATCTATACAATAAATACTTTATTTTTCATGCACAATTTGTTCAGGCAACTCACGAAATATAAATTATAATTTTATGTTTTGTCGCCTTTAAAAAAAAAAAAATAATAATAATAATAAAAAAGGAAAAAGAAGAAAGCGAAAAAAAAAGGAAAAGTGAAAAGAGAATGAGAAGAAAACGTTGCCAGCCCATTTTCACGCCATTTATGCGTTAACAGCAAAGTGGAATGGCAAGAAGGAAGTACGCCAAATCGAGTGGGATGTAGGCTAGAGTGGGGGTGGGTGTGGCATGGAGGCTGATGCTAACAAATTGATGCCGCTGATGATGCTGATTATACGTGTCCCGTTATTCCTTTAGGTTATTAAACTTTATTGTTGTCAACGTTTATCAGAGACTCAAAATCAACGCCAAAATAAAATAAAAAAAAATAAAAATAAAAATAAAAATGAAACTTTCTCTCTCTACTGCTGTACGCTGCTGCTGCTACTGATGATGTCTTCTCTAATAGAAAGTAAAGACGGTACACCTACTTATAATGGGGACTGTGTGAGGCTGTGTTTTGGTCAGGGGGAAACACGCTAAACACAAAAGATGACATAAATTTTGCTCTAAATTTGATTGACTATCTGAAAGATGTACATACACACATACATATAAAGAATTTTGTATCTCTGAAAAAAGAATACTTTAAATTTGTGTTGCTTTTATTTATGTCACTTTCCAATACTTATTTGAGTGGTTCGAAAAGAAAAGTTGTATGTGCGGCGGAGTTTTCCAACAATTGCTTAAATGTTTTCCATCTTTTGATTAGCAAGGGATGTGGAAAATCTCTCCACAATGGAATGCTTGAAATATTTGAAAGAACTTTTGCAACACTGGTCGTAAATCTGTTGTGAACTACTACTAATCATGATCTATGACTATGTATTATGACTTTAATAAGTCCTAAAAGCTGTTTTTTGTGATCTATTAATACCAATCGTGACTTATGTAAATATTTAATAACACTTTTTGGACTGGAACTAACTAAATGACTATGTAAGAAATTGTTGTGTAAAAGGAAAGACATGTGTGATCTTTATGCTATTTATATGTATTTCTGTTATTGGCTCATTATCATTTTCCACTTGCTTCAGTCGTTGGGCTGAAAAAGCTATTTTATTATCGAACACAGACTCCATTAAATATGCATTATCGCTTGGGTAATTAAATAGACATTAAAATTGTTATATTCCTTTATAGTTAAAAGCAAAAAAACAAAAAAAAAAGAAGCAAGAATTGCAAAAGGGGTGGAGAATACGCCATGAACAAATGAAATTGTGCGAAATTGATGATCAATTTGCAAAAAGGGTTGACACATAACACTTTGTGGCATTGCATAAGAAAGTGCTCGACCGGCTGTGCGGGAGTCGTGTTAAACCACAATTGAGCATAAATTTATATTTAATTATGAATAAGTTTTTGCAAGCGCATTAAAATTCATATTTCCAACTCATCAATGAAGGCCGAGGCTGAAATATTTAATGACCCCAAATTGCTGCTTACCACACACACACACACACACACACACACACAAAGACAGAGAGAAAGGGTTAGACCAAAAGGATGACTTAAACTAAGCCATAAGACTTGATTGACTAATATTGTTTATTGAACTAGTTGTCAAATTAATTACTGACAATTTCTTTATTCATTTTAGGCTAATTAAAAAAACTATAGAAAAAAAAAAAAAAATAACTTTCTCAGTGACTGAAAGATTTCGAGATGAGAGAGAGTTCTAAATGATTTTTCTGTAATGTAATCGTTTTAATTAATTCTAAAGCATTTGCAATTAATTTACCTAAAAGTAAGCAAATTGAACAATAATTTATAATGCCCATTGATACCCTCGACATAACGAGCAATAACACAATAGCCGTAATAATGATATGTCTATGTATATGTATATACATATATAAGTATACATAAGTGAATGTAGTTATGTATGTACATACATATATAGAAATATGTGAACAGTAAATCAACAGATAAATATATTTGCATTTGTATGAACATTGACTTGCTGTTGGAGCAGTCCGACCGGCAGTCCGACCGGCAGTTGGCGCACAACTCGTTAAATGCAGTTCAAAATTTATTTATGACACAACGCCCTCAAGCCCATAACCACGCGGCCAAAACCATGAACTACCCCATTCACCATTGGCCACCATTATATTATACAAGGAAAATAATAATAATAAACGACAACCAATTGGTTGCCGAAGCGAATGAAAGAAGAGAATGGGTTCATCATGAGGATGACAATGATGATGATGATGATGATGAGAATGAGAAGATTGGAATGACTGCGTCAGCATTTGGCATAGCCATTTAATTGCACATCAAATGAACTTTAATTTTATTTTAATTGCTAAACAGGTTTTTGGGCTATACGAACATGATTCATTTCCAAACCAATGAACCAATTGTTACCAAGTTTTGAATAATTAACTTGATTATCTTAATTTGACAGGCAATTTGACAATGTCAAATTCGAGCAGAAATTTTTCGTCGAATTGGCACAAATTTCCACCTCCCACAATATGGGAGAATTCCGCCCATTCGTCCCTTACTCAAATTCTCTCTCCCTCTCTACCCTTTTGTGTGTAAATTACCACAGAATACCACAAGACCAAAAACCAGAAAACCTATGACAATTATCCACTAAAAATTCTGTGAAATAGAAGAGGAAAAGAGAACACATTGAGAACATATTTTTGCAAATGGAATCGTTTTTATTGTTCAACAATGTTTTTAAACAATTTCTCAGTGGATATGTGTGTGGGATTGTGTGAGCCATGACACATGGCGGGCATAAATCTTGCATGCGGCGTATGGCAAATGAATGCGCCAATAACTCAATGAAAAGCAAAAAAAAAAAAAAAAAGACATGAAAAGAAACCAAGCCAAACCATGCAAAAAAAAAAAAAAAAGAAAAAATAAAAAAAAAATAGCAAAACCCGGCATGGAAAAATCCATAGGTGGAGCTGGGAGCAGAGTGAGAAGAGGGGGAGGGGCGCATCGAATGACGTTGACCCAAATGGCTGGTGCAGCTGCCACTTCCGGTGGCCATTGGCTGACATCGTCTGACAATTGACTTCCGTTTTAAATTTTGCACAACTTCCGACTTGTGCCCATTGCAAATTCATTTCAACTACCACAAAAACAACAAGAAAAATTAAACAATATATAGAAAAAAAGAAAAACAAAAACAAAAACAAAAACAAGCACAAATTATGCTAAAAGGGAGTGAGTGAGAAAAAGATGAGACAGTTGCAGGAAAATAGAAAATAGCGTACAGCGAGGTCAGCGCGTCCTTGACAAAGGTGCCAACAAATATGACAAAATGGCCGCCAGGCCAAACAAGAAAATGTGAAATTCTAAAAAAGAAACAACAACAAAAAAAAAAACAAACCTTGTTTTCATTCTTCTGTTTTTACTTGCCATCCTTTTCCGCTTGCATATATATTTGGAGCAAATGGTTGGAATGGTTTTCGGCCATGACTTATGCGTTTGACCAAAAAAGAAGTTCTTCAAACTTCGATATCAATCACTCGATTTGTAAGACATCTAAATCAATTGAATTGACCTTTTTGAAAGTGATGAACCGCAACCTAAGCACATGCAATAGAAAAAAGTTCAATTGAATTGAATCGATTTAAATCCCAATCACTTGCAATTCAATTCACATACTTTTTCACTTTTCTTAATGGGTCGATCTTTAAATTTAATAAATTTTCTCTTTTGTTGATCTGATATTTCCAATCTGATGAATTTATCGGATTTTAATCGTTTTGAAATCGTTTTCTGTTTCTCTGTTGCTTCAAATGATTAAAAACTGAGTATGCCTTGAGTTTATCATTTTTACGTTACGCCATATTCTCTTTCACCTTTTTTTTCCTCGTCGTCATCGTCTTTTTGTTGGCCCCGTTTACGGTTTATAGTTGTTGTTTCCCCACTCGATTTATTGTTGTTGCTGCCGTTGCTGCATAAAACAAAAGAGCGCGCCAAATGCAAACAATGACAAAATGGCAACGCCAACAGCAGCAGCAGCAGCAGCAGCAGCAGCAGCAGCAGCAACAGAGGTCGTCCAAGTGTTGGCAGGCGAGGTCCGAAAGTCGGACGGAGAGAGTAGGACAGACAGATGTACAGACAACACCAACAACAAGAATAACCCAAAAGTGGTAGAACAAAACCCATCTTCATCCCTTCACACATCCTCCACACTATTTTCTATGGAGAAAGGAGAAAGGAGAAAGAAAATGGGGTCGGCGCCGCAGCGTTGCCATATTTTTGTTTTGCGCGTCTTGTTTTTAATTTTATTTGCACTCGCTCCACTTGAAATACATTGTGCAGCAGCATCCCCTCATCCGCCATCCGCCATCCGCGGATCCTCATTCCATCGTTGCTGTCTCTGTCGTTGTCGTTGTCGGCCTCGTCGCACTGACCCCTGACCCTTCTAGAGTCTGACGAAAAATTGTGTCAACCCAGGAGAGAAGAGGCGAGATATGAAACAAGGGCCAGGGCCAGTCAAAGACAGCGTTGACTAATATGCGCTTACATTTAGTTTTTAGAAAATACAAAAAAAAAAGAAAAAGGATGAGAAAAACGAAAACAAACACCAAAAACTACGTAAAATAAAGATACCAGAATTCTGTCTAACAATTATTAAAGGGAACGAATCATCTCTACCCTGCAATTACTTATATTCATTTCTGTTTTTCTATGGATTGGAATTTATTTTTTATTCACGACTTAATCTTTTAAACTGACTTTTGGATTGTCTTGAATTGGGTACTTAAAACTGCTCCATCTTTAGTTTAAGTATAATTACAATTATTTACTAAATATGAGTTGTTGTTCCTAAATGTAAATAATTTTCATATTTTCTTAATTCCCTTTATTGAATCTGAAATTGCATATAACTATATTGGAAACTTCCAACCTTTTTTACGGGGGTTATTTACAATAGAAAAACTAAAATCCCAATAGCTAAAAATTTAAGATGCGAAAATATTGCCTACTTTTATGGGCTGCTTCCACTTCTAAGCAAATATTGTTCACAAGGTTTCGATATACCCCAAATTTTTTTTCATTTAGTTGAAACAGGGTATACCTGCACAAATGTGGGCCAAGGAATTGCACTTTTCTGGCGCCGTTTCTTTTCTAACTGAGCGCGATCCTCTTGTCTCACCTCAACCTCAGCTGATTTATGTTTTGCACCTTTTCCGCAGGCCGCAAAATTGTTCCTCTCATATTTCCGTTTTCATTTGGCTACTTTTTTTTTTTTTTGGTTTTTGGTTTCTTCCACTCCATTTTGAGCTTAATTAGCAAGTTTTTTGCCTGCAAATGGCATTAGTGGGTTAATTAGAGGACACACAGACACACACAGTGACACACAGAGTCACTCACTCATACATTTATATACTTATCAATGTGTGTCAGCCAACGCCTTTCACCTCTCGCCCATTTGCCTGTTGCCTTAATGCCTGCCACCTGCCTAATGAGCTTTCACCTAAGCCAAATCCTCGTGGTCGATCGGTCGGTCGGACGTTGAGAATTTGCTGTATATATATCTTGTTGTTTTTTTTTTATTTTGATTTTGATAAATTAATTGAAGTGCCGCCTGACACTAGAACTAAAATCAATTAATTTTCCTCGTTCATTTTGGTTTCAAATTCGATGAATGGCAAAACTTTTTCTGATTGATTTCGCCTTTGGGTATATGAATAAATAAATATAAGTATATCATAGAAAATTCAAGACTTTAATTTACCATATTTGACAATTTTCCTAAGACTTAAGAAAATTCCATTTATTGTTTGTCTTTTATGTTCACTTCTTTTTATTATCTTTCAATCACTGGGATTTACGCACATAACTATCTTTCTAATACATAAAGACATACTTATGCGAGGGAAGTTTTTAGACTATTAATCTCTGTCTGTCCTAGAAATCTTATCTTATCTTAAGATAGTTTGAGATCTGCCCTCGTGAATAAACTGATAATTTTGTGCATTTTTCATTTTTATTTTAGTTTTTCATAGTTTTTTTTTTTTTGTTGTGTTTTTATTGTGCCAGAATGTCACCTGAAGCCGAGCAAAAATTTTCCCCACATTTTATTCGAGATTTTCAAACAATGCAGTTTAGCAAAAATATACAGCAAAATGGATATGGATGTCGGAGGGAGTGGCCAATGAAGTCGTGTGTGCCTGTATGTGTGTGTATCTAGGTTAGCCCCCCCCCCCCCCAAAAATGGCATGAACAACAAACAAAAGCATTTTACTGGGGCCGAAATGGACCGGTCCGCACCTGCGTAGGTTAGCAAAAGTGCCAATAAAATTAAAATATTTTCGACATAAATCAAACTACAAATTGGGGCCAAGTGAAAATAAATGAGTTGACAATAACAAAGAGAGCAAGCAGAGGAGACAGAGAGAGAGAGAGAGAGAGAGAGAGAGGAGAGAGTGCAAACGAGAGAGAATTTTGTTGGAGATACATGGGTGAAAAATGACAAAACAGTTTGTCCTGAAGCATATTAAGAAAAGTCTGTCAAGGATTTGATTATGTAAAGATTTCAATTTGAAATGAAGTAAGTAAGTCGTCTCGCCGACTTGGATATACCATACACCAGTAAAACAAATATTTTAAAGTTATAATAACCAATGCATTATCGTATTTTAAAAAAAATCTGTTTGCATGCTTTTTAGAAGCATATCTTAGTATTTCGCTCACTCAAGCATTCGAGCACCCTAGCGCCCCCACCAGCCAACGGCCAACTCCGGCCATATGGAAAAACGTTCATATGCATAACTTGGCTATTTTTATTCCGATTTTGATCAAATTTGGTATTTTGCTGGATATTAGTATCAAATTTAAGTGTGCTAAATTTGATTGCACAAGGTTGAAAATTACGGGAGATAATGGAGTTTTTTCAAATTACGGGGGCGGAAAGAGGCGTGGCAAAATCTTTACACATCAAAAATGTGCGCAATTACTAAGCAAATATTCATACCAAATTTTGTGTCTCTAGCTAGAATAGTTTTTGAGAAAATCGGTTTTATTTAATTTGCGGGGGCGGTAGGGGGCGTGGCAAAATTTTTACAAATACAAAATGTGCGCATTTACTTAGCAAATATACATACCAAATTTTGTGTCTCTAGTTGCTATAGTGTTTGAGAAAATCGGTTTTATTTAATTTGCGGGGGCGGTAGGGGGCGTGGCAAAAATTTTACAAATACAAAATGTGCGCGTTTACTAAGCGAATATACATACCAAATTTTGTGTCTCTAGTTGCTATGGTGTTTGAGAAAATCGGTTTTATATCATTTGCGGGGGCGGTAGGGGGCGTGGCAAACATTTGAAACAAACTCGATAAGCGTACATATGACACGAGTCTACATACCAAATTTGGTGGCTCTAGCTCTTATAGTCTCCGAGATCTAGGCGTTCATACAGACGGACGGACGGACGGACGGACGGACGGACGGACGGACGGACAGACGGACATGGCTAGATCGTCTCGGCTGTTGATGCTGATCAAGAATATATATACTTTATGGGGTCGGAAAAGCTTCCTTCTGCCTTACATACATTTTAGCGACTTTAATATACCATTTTCACCCTATGGGTGTATGGTATAAAAAAAAAGTTATAAGTTCTTGTGACTACGCTCTGACCAAAATAAGACTAGGAGTTAACAAATGCTAATGAAAACTTTAAATAAAAATATATATAATATTAATGAAGGTATCCTTAATTAAGCTAGAGTTCATAGTATCCAAAAATAAAAAAGACGACAGGCTATTTATTTCTTATCTTTAACTCCATGGGCTGAAAAGCCTTTTTTTTCTCTATGCTAAGCAAGTGAAATAGTTGTTTGTTTTTACATTTAATACTCATTTGTTTCCGGCAAAAGGACAAAAGTTTTTTAAAGAAGTTAGCTCAAAAATTAAGCGCATACGAAGGGCTAGAATATGCAAGACTAAGGAGACCCTTTTGGATTATTTAATTTTGATCACTTGAAGGGTATTATAAAGTCGCATTCAGTTTAATGCAGCTCGCATTTCATTGATAATTTGGATATTTGTATAGATTTTATTTGTTTTTTTTCATTTTACACTTATTTCTAATGGTCTCTCACTGTCTCGTTTGTCTGTGCTGTTCTCCTGGTCTTTCGTCCTCCCTTGCGTTCTCAGTTGGATTCGTATTGCCCGTTATTCTTTTGTACCGTTTGACACCCTCTGACAGTTCTGGTTTGCGCTTGGAAATTGAAAATTGATATGGCATTGCGTCCCTCCTCCCTACCATGCCATTCTATTACCATTTTTGTGTTGGCCCTTATCTTTTCACACTCTGTGTGTGTTTGTCTCTCTCTCTCTCTCTCTCTCGCTTTCTATCTGTCTCTGTCTGTGTGTCGCGTTTTTAAAACATTACCATGCACTTATGTATAGTGGCAGTAGCAGCAGCAGCAGAGCTCTAAACGAGCTCAAATAGTAATGACAATGCTAGGACCAAGACCCCGAACCAAAGCAAACCAAACTAGTAACAGAACCAGAACCCATATTCAATACCATGGGAGACCCTCGTAAGTTTCAGTACAGTGGTAACCAAGTGTGGGAAATTTAATCGGATAAGCAGACAAAGCAAGACAGACGACAGACAGACAGACAGAGAGACAGATAGACAGTGGTAGATAGATAGATAGAGGGATCGAATTACATGAATCAACATTCAAGATGATTCTGATTTGTTTGACAGCTTTGGGGGGGGGGGAATGAGGGAAATCTAATGATCGGTCAAAGTTAATTGGCCACATTGGTTGGCAATTTTAAATGAATACTTTTATTTTAAATTCATTTAAAATTAAACTATGGATAATGGAAGAATAAAATAATAGTTGAATATATGTTTGGATAATTGATAATTAACAATTGCCATTTATCGATAATTCGATTACTAAATTGAATCAGTGTTTCTGGAATAATGAAAATGGAACACTGTCATAAGTGATGTGTCTGGCTGTATATGTGTGTGTTTGCACATTTTATATGCAATAGATGATTTTTCACACTGTAGTTAATGCTATCAAATGCTGTCCGCTATGTCCTTCTCTCTTCCACTCTCTCCCCATGCCCTTCACACTCACACTCAACATGTAAAACTCTTTCCGTTTCCTTTTTAGCATGTTCGCGTTTCACGTTTCCCCATCTTCATATGTGTCTGTGTGTATGTGTGTGTGTGTGTATATTATAAACGCCACCATTTATTCAGCTCTTCCCTCCTGTCTCCTCCGTGTCTACCTCTCTAGTTCAGGAGTCACATTTTTTTCTGCTTCTTTGTGCCGACTGCAGCAGCGGCTGCTACTGCTGCTGCTTCATCTGACATGATTTCCGCATGTCGTTTGATTTTTTTCCCTCCTTTCTTTTTTTTTTGCTCTGTATGACTGTGTGTTCGAGTGTGTGTGTGTGTGTTTTTTTTCCAGCTGACTTTTCTTGTTGGCTCCGCTGCTATTGCTACTGCCACTGCTGGGTTGTTCGTGTGCTCAATTTCATACAACAAAAACGAAAAAATGCGAAAAAAAAAGTCGAAAAAAGAATTGCCGGAATAGTAACTAAGATGCACAGCAGTTTAAATACCCTTGCAGAAAGTCTGGGAAAGATCTTTAAATGGGTTTCCCAATCAACTTTCTACAGATTCCAATTAGAGTAGCGCATTCTTGAGGTTGGGAAAATTTTCTTTATATACAACTGAAACCGATCAAAATTTGAACCATTTTCTGCTCTTTCAACTGACTTGTTAAGAAATTAAAATCTGCGCCATAATCTTTGAATATTTTGATTCAAACACTAACCAAAAAATTAGAGTATCATACTTTAGTGTTTAGAAGGTTTATAAAAATGAGCTTAAAATGTACATTAAATTGGTTAATATCAGATAAAAAATATGTTTGCAATGTAGACTGATGCAGATATAGAAAATTAAAATTTTTATTTAAGAGTTTCTTAAAAACAATATTTTATTTTAATCGAGTCCAATTTAAGGGTTTGAAAAAAACATTTGTATTTATTTACTCTGCTTGTAAACAAAAGCACATTTCAAATATTTTATCTCGGGAATGTGAATCAGTTCGGAAAATGATTTTGGAAGTAAAAAATATAGATTTTCATTGTTGTAAAGAAAGCATTAATTCTTTTGTTTGATTTTGTTTATATTTGTTTCAGTAAAGTTTCAGTGATTTTAGCCATTTTAACTTGTTTTGTTTGCAGTGTTATTTGCAAATATTTATATAATGTAAAAGTAGTCATCTTTTTGGCTTGCTTTGGCACCTTCTTCAAAATATATAAATTAATCAGAAAGCATTTGAGCTATGCTGAATTAAGCCTGAAAAATAAAGATTATTTAAAATTATTTTTTCCTTATTGTTATAGTAATTCTGTAGGAATTTAGTTTGATATCTGAAATAGGTTTTTGAGTAGATATTAAATAAAGGGCAAATAGCAAGTCTTTTGATTGTTTTCTTCTTATGATTTTTTCTCACAACCGAATTCGCTTACCTCTTAATTCCAATTTTCTTATCCTTTCCTTTTCTATATGCATTAATTTGTTAAAATTCCGTTTACTTCGAGTTTTATTCATGTCAAACTGTTAGATATAATATCTAAACGTATCCTAATTAAGCGTTTTTTTTAGTTTAGTTTTTCTTTATCATCTAATTATCCGGCCTGCTAAATTTCAATCTTCTAGCAATCAAATTGTATTTTTTTGCCATAAAATCAAAATTGGTAATATATAGGTTCTTATACATTAAATCGTATGCTATGATGGCCAGCATTTTAAAGTCACGCAAATCTCCAAATTGCACCAAATATTCAAGATTAAAAAGATATAAAAATACAGAAAAAGTGCAGAATAGATTTTAGATCATTTAAAACTTAATAAGAAGAATATTTTAAATGGAGAGTTTTCTGTATTAAATTTATTAATTTATTTCCATCTGGTTTATTAATTGGCTATTCAGTTTTCGATCTGTATGGTTGACTGCTGAGGAAATTTTTCGTATGACCCGCTTGTGGAATTATAGAGTATAGAATGTCAGTTTATGTTGATGTCTCTGCATGCTTTTTCCGCCGCGCTGTTGAGTTGCCTGCCTGCCGGTTGCCTTTTCTGCCATTGATATTGCCTCTGACGAAATTGAGAATTATTATGTTTAAACGTGTGGCGACGTTGCCATTTCGGCTTTAGATGGGATGCTGTTGCCCTAGCCTCATGCACACCGCCACGCCCTCCTTCGTTCGTTTTCTTGATTTTGAGTGACATGTGCATATGTCTTGTGAGCCTTCTTAGCCTGGCCTTCTGTTGCAGACTTTGAGGCGCTTCTTTTCGTGACTAAATTAGATTGCCACAGGCGGCCGTCATCGTTGTCGTTTTAAAGCTCAAACAAAACGCCATCTCATCGCTAATTTTTATTATATCAAAGACATTTTATATAAATTTGTCCATTTTTTGTATAGTCATAGCCAAGAATTTCACAAATCTTTGGTTAATTTATGATAATTTTCAAAAATTCTACATTAGAGAGTATACTATTTGAACTTCTATATCTCTACAGGATATTACACTGTCGAGTTGGAGTGAAATGGTTTATCTCTTGAATTGTTTTTTTTTTTTCTAGAAAATAATGCAACTCTTACTGGATGTCATGTTCCTATAAATTTCAGTAGCCAAATGGCAATCAATAGCAAGAGGCACATACCACATGTACCTTACTTTCTGGATGCCTCCTTCAGTTACCCTGTACAAACCAGGTTTCCCCTCCACTGAGTTGAGACAAAAGTCAATGCCATGTCCGTGTTGTTGTTGTTGGTGTTGTGCTACTATACAAAAGGCTCTTTGTTAAACACACACACACAAAACTGACTGAGTGACTCTGACTTACTGCCAAAGGCTAATGAAGGCAAGACCAAAAGCAAAAGCAAAGCCATGAGTAAGACCAACAGCGGTGGAGGCGGTAAGAGAGAGAGAGAGAGAGAGAGGGAGAGGTAGAGCTGCAGCTGCAGTTTGCTGGGGGGATGGAGGACATACAAACATACATACATGCATACTAGAATGCACTTTCCACTTGGCAATGCAAAAGGCTGCACGAGCCTCTCACACAGGACTGTGTGACTGTGTGTTTGTGTGTGTGTGTGTATGTTGACTTCAAACAAACAAACATGCAAACAAACATACAAACAATCAAACAAACAAACAAAACACAGGCCGGCAAAAGCGCATAGCCAAATAACAACAAGCAGCAGCAGCAGCAGCATTAACAACAACAACAACAAGCAGTAAAAAAAATTATACATATATAGACACATACATATACACATACATATGTATGGAATTTGTATAAACAGGCACAAAAGGCAAAAGAAATTCATTTCTGACCAAGAGCAACTAACTAAATTCTAAACAAAAATGCAACTCAAAGTATACCAAGATCAAAAAAGATTCTATACACTTTTGAATTAGGAAATTCATTTTCCTCTCTCTCTCTCTCTCTCTTTTAATAATTAAATATTTCTTTATATGTCGTTCAAACAACATTTTCGAGTGTGATAACTAGTTTTAAAATAAGTTATTATATACCAACTCACTTAAATTCATCAGTGAAATGCAGAGACTTATTCTTTACAAATGGCAAATGTTTAAATTAAATGTTTCCATGTTTCAATAAAAATCTTAATTTTCCTTTCATGAATTTCAATCCGAATATATTACTTTGAATGACTTAGCTGAGCTTGATGATTAACTAACTGAGTTGTTTTATTGGAGTCAAAAGTTTTTTTTCCCCCTATATCAAGTATACGTCATGTCAGCCAGGAAAGAAATATTAATTATGCCAGTTGCAGCTGCTTTGCTTCGTTAAGCTCAGCTTCGTATTACATTTCCATTCGATTACAAGCCACCCTACACTCTACACTCCATCCTTTATCCTTTTTCGCTGTCAACTGTCTGTCTTAGTCCGTCTGCTGGAGCTAATCAAGAAGAGAATCGAATTTTACTTTGCATTCTTGTTGGATTTTTTTTCTTGGTTGTTTAACCGAAATCTCCTCCGTTGGCAATATATTTATGTAAATGTATTTCAATTAAAATGCAATGTGCAACGAGGCGACAGATGGTGGGCGTGGCATGGTTTGGTTGGCGGTCTATGGGGTGGAGGAGGTAAAGGCGTGGCAGTTGGCTTTTAGCTGACGGCAAATGACGACAAGCAAAATAACTTTAAATTAATTAAAAACGCGCCAAGCAAAAATGTGTTTTAAGCTTGCGTTGACAACAAACCGCCACAAAGCAGGATGAGGAGGTGGAACTGAAGCTGGAGCTGGAGTAGGTAGACCCTCCACAGCGGGAGGACCACAAGATGGGAGGAGTAGCTGTAAGATGATGCAGGAGTGCCGGGAGACACTCCAAACACAAACACAAAAATACCTCACAACTCCCCATAAAGCAAGCAAGCAGTAGCATCAGCAGCAGCTCGCTTGGCTCCTCTGTCATGACGACGCGAAGCTCTGACGACATGGCGCATCAATGTCGCGGAAATTAATTGAAATGAAGGAAAGGAATTTTCCATGAGCAAGGACCCAAAAAGACAGCCCTAGTGAGAGAAGAATAAGCCCCAACACGAACACATAGGCAACAGAAGTGAAATGGAGCAGAGTGGAACGAAACAGCGGAACGGAACGGAAAGAGGCTTAGCGCACAAGGAAGGATCCTGTAAAGGAGTAATGCCTCAAATGATATAATGGAGATACATTTCATGTTCACGCCTCCACAATATATATATACTGTACATCTCTATATCTGTAAATGGAAAATCTTGTGGCCTGGGTTGCCAAGTTCAGTGGAAAAAGTCAAGCAAGAAAAGCGTCATTAACCTTGTAACAGGGTTGCCATCTCCTAATCAAAAGCTCATGAAATACTTCAAAGATTTTTGAATAAATTTTTTTGGTATTTTGTATTTAACTCTAAACTCTAACTCTAACCCAGGGTTGCCACGTTTGCCCTTTAAAACCATTTGTCTAAAACTATATTAATATATACAATGTCTTTTATGCTTAAAGCGATTCTTCTAGTGCTGGTATCTACAAGTTTTTTAAGCTGTCATCAAAATATTTTTTATTCTTCTTTCTGTTTTAAATTTAGTGGTGAATCCTTGATGTATATACTATATGTAGTCGATTTTGGTTCCCTATCTATATATGTAATTTATGATTTCGCCAGTGACCACTGTCACCGGCCAAGTGGGTTGAAAAAGCGTTGAAAGATTTTAGATTCGAAGAGCTTAGCTCAAATCTAATATCGTTTGGCCACAAAGCCTGTTCTACTTACCTTTTTGCTCCGTTTCTAGTCTCGACTGAAAAGTTTTCAGCCAACAAAATGAAATTAAGCAAATAAATTTGAGGCGGATTAGTTGATATAGAGACAGCAAGAGTAAGAAAGAAATGGAGAACGAGAGAGAGAGAGAGAGGGTGATAGAGAAAGAAACTGGACTGCGGAACGTTTTGCGGCTTAGCGAGTTATCTGGCAAGTCGTTTAGCCTTATGTGTTTGTGTGGGCGTGGCTGGCTTATGGTTTGCTTTTCTAAATACCTACCCCTTACCCGACACTTCTTTCCACACACAGACACAGACACACAGCCGCAAAAATACGAGCCAAAGAAAATTGCACATGAAATTGGAGTTTTCAAGTCGAGGAAGTCATCGTCGCATCCAGGCAATTAAAATGTGCAGGAGCCAACCCCAACCCCGACCCCAAAACCCAAACCCAAACCCAAAGACCAAAGCCCAAAACGCAAACCCAAGCACATCAAAGCTGGGTGGCCACGTGGTTACGTTTTAGACTAGGAGGAATACTAGCCACAGACAAACAGTAAGGCCAAGTCATAGCCAAGCTCACCTTACCCAATTTGGAGGAAAAAAAGTTCTAAAACATTTGATACCTAGCAATAAATTTTAAGTTTTAGTTTCTCTTGAAATTTGTCTTTTCGTAGAAAAAAACCAACTCGAAACATGTAATCGATAATCGAAATCGACGCCAAGTTTAGTATCATTCGATCTATAGTTTCGATCAGTTAGTTTAGTCAATGCCACAAATTGAAGGGTATCAAATGAAACACAATTTTACGTTATGGTTTCTTTTTTGGCATCCATTTGAAAAATTAAAAATTAAATGACATTTGGCGGGATGGATTTTTGCGAGAAATATTTGTTTATTGCTAGCAAAGAGAAAAAAAAAAAAAATAAAAGTGAAAACAAAAATAAAAATTGAGAGGAAAGAAAAAGTCAGTATCCATCAGAAAGGATAAATATGGATATATCTACGTACATACGATGTGTGGATTTTGTGTTTGTCAGTGTGTTCGTGTGTGTGTGTGTGTGTGTGTGTGTGTGTGTGTGTGTTTGATGTGAAAGCCAAACTGTGCACTGTTCGTTTTGAATGCATTTTGATTTGATTAAGTGCTACAGCTTTGAGAGAGAATCGTTTCGTATCTTTTTGATGTGTGTTAAAACATTTAAACATTTGCAAATGCAATTTAATTATGAAATCAAAGCTATGCAATAATGATAAGCACCTGCAAGCGCTATAAATTTTAAGCTTATATGTAAAATATTTTCAAAGATTTTGCCAATAAAATATATGAAATTCATTTACTTAAACTTTCTCCCATTCTTCTTTCATTTATTGCAGGTGACTTCTGTTTCGGTTTTAAGTTGCATTTGAAGTGGCAGAAAAGAAGCAGGAAACTTTTTCATTCGGTTTCAATTTGTCGACCAAGTAAGTAGAACCACAAGAAGAAAACAGAAAACCAACAAAAAAGCAAAGGGCGAGGTAAATATGTCAATGATAAATGACATTACACGGGATTTATATATATGTATAAATATATATGCTATAATGATAATGCAAAGGAATTATGCTAATAGCTTAATACCATCGCACTTAAGGCAAGAGCAGCAGCACCAGGGACTCCGACCTGACAAACGCCTAAGATTATACTTTTTTTTTCTCCGCCTCTGCCTCTGCCTCTGCCACTGCCTCTTTTTTTTTTTTGTTGCTTACCCTGTCGGCGCCTTCTTTAGCTGCTGCTGCTGTTGTCACTAGTTGTTGTTGTTGACCCAACTCGGACTTGGTCGCGGACTCTTGGCAGCTGCGACCACAAGAAGGAGCAACAACAATAAGTGCAGTGGGCGCAAGTGTTTTGCTTTTAACTTGGTGGAGCTCCCCGTTCCCCTCTAACAAGATGGAATACTCAGTCTGGAAATGGCCAGAAGCTGAAGAACAGACGATTCCTTTTTTTTTTTTTCTTATTCTTTTGGCCTAATGTGAAAGAAGTCTGAAAGTTATGACTGAGCAAAAACTTTTACCAAAATGTCATTTGTGCCGAACTTAAAATGGCATGGAGCAAAAAGCATGAGGAAGGAAATTGTTATTTAGAACAGATGTGCCAAAAGAAAGAAAGAAGAACTGAGCAGACCAGAGTCGAGGACAAAGAGAACATAGGAAACGAGAAAACCAGAAGAAACAAAAAAAAAAACGTCATATGCAAATCCAGAGAGAAAAATAAAGAGAAACATATTCAAAGGTTTATGTACATATTTTCTTTTCTCTTTGTGATAAAGAAATCTATTTAAATAAATATTTACTTAAATAATGGCAAGGACGTAAAGAATATCCAAAAAATACTCTCTGCATCAGCCGATGGAAGTAATTTCTTAAGTAGACCAATAAAATGTAAAATGCATTATCAAGCCAAAGAAGAAAGAATAATTTTAATTTCCACAAGTTTTTGTGGCAGTTTGTATATATATTTCCGATATCTAATAATCTTATTTAATAATAGTATAAGGATATAAAGATTGATAGAATCTATTTGAATTAAAGATATTTGAGTGTTTCTTTTTATAGTTTCAAAGAACTAGATAATAATTTGTTTTGTCATTCCCTTGATAAGAAAAATTGTTATAATATTTCCTAGGACTCTTCTATTCCACAAAGACTTTCAACACCTTTTAAAGACTTGGATATGATGGTGAAAAGAAAATGTTACTCAATCTATCAACTTCATTCTGGCAACCATATCTAGGCGAAGTAGATTAAAAGGAAATGAAATGGAAGCATTCACTTGGAGTAAACGATTTTGAAAATCACTTTTAATCTCCCCAATGGAATGCTAGAAATGAGAGATGGCGAAAAGTTCAAAATAAGCAAAATGGAAGACTTGAGAACTCTAGAGAGAGAAAGGCAACCAGCCACAAACAAAATATTAAATGATTTGCAGCAGATTTAACAGGCCGTCGGATAGTCCGACAGAAAGATAGACCGTCATATGCATAAACTGGTATGGATGTGTGCTTGAGGGGCTTCAAAAAGAAAAAAGAAGAAGAAAGAAGAGAGAGAGAGAGAGAGAGAGAGAGAGAGAGAGAGAGAGAGAGAGAGAGAGAATGAAAGTGAAAGAAAAATGAGTGGTCAGTCAAAGTGAAAAGAGGAGACCAACTCAAGAAGAAAGAGTTCTGGAAAAGGTCAATGTGAATTCGAGATACTCTAAATAAAATTTTAAATGAACTAGTTCACTCAAGATATTGAAATAACCTAAAGGCATTAGCATTACTTTTTCTTTTTTTTTTTGATTTAACTGGCTTTAACTTTTTTGTCGAGCATACAAATTTTTCATTGAGTCCAAGATAGAGAGTTTGGGTGGAGAGTAGAGTTCATTTCGTTATTGGCATTATGATTGGAAGCTGTCGTCATCGTATCTTTTCCTTTGCCACAATTCAAAGGATAAGCAAAAATTTCACAAACGGAAATGACCAAAAAAGAAATGCCAAAATGGGTTTGTGGGGAGAGAGAGTGAGAGTTAGTATGGTGGGGGAGGTAGAATAGGGATTGAAGTGATGGTTCTCTCAAATGCTGACCAGAGAGGCAAGAAGAGGACCATATGCACACAAACACAAACAAACAAAAACATTTGCACACACACACACACATAAGCAAGCATCGCGCCCCTCTCACACAGACACATTTGCCACATCAGCAAATGATGTGAAAATGTCATTTCCAGGCACTAGCTGCCAAAGGTAATGGGCAAAAAGGGCATACTGTGTGGAAGGGAGGGGTGGGGAGAGGTAGTGGTTTCGGAATTGCAGAGAGTATAGAGGCCAGGGGAATACTGTAATGATGTGGCTGGCAGCCCGGCACTAAATTTGCGGCCAAGCACATGCACACACACACACACACGCACACAGAAAAAAGGTTCACAAAACTACAAAACTAATGAGGGGTAAAGAAGGGTATATGAAGCTACAATTGAGCTTATCAAATTGCGCATACATGTCCGAGGCGATGGCTATGACGATGGCTTCATTCAGCTCAACCGAATGGAAGCAAATCAAATTTAATTGAAATAATTCAAACAGAAAAACAAATCGAGGGGGAGCAGAAAGCAGAATCAAATATTTTGTTGCCTACTTACAAGGGCTGTGCTTGTGTGTGGTGTGTGTGTGTGTGTGCAAAGGACACTTATGGGCTTGTATGCCTGAGCATTGATAAATAAATAAGACTGATTTGCTTTTCCACGAAAATTTGCAATTATTTGAAAATATCATTCATACGCCATGTTGTACCGTTGATAAAAAAGCGATTATATTTTTACCTTAAAAGTATTTAATAAAATTCTTGTACATTATAAACAAAAGCCATACGCAACGTTGTACAAGGTAATCTTTTGCATAAGACTTCCACACATCTTTAAGAATTACTTTTATGACGAAAATTCCATTGACTATATACACTCTGCTTCAAAAAAGCAGTATCACAAAGTGTGTCCATTTTTAGCAGTGTATCTGTATGTGTATTCATTTACATATTACACATATGAAGCATTGAAACAATAACCAGTTAACTTTTCCCTCTAGCAAGTTGATTACGGTCATTTCTTTTTGCTGGTTATTTTTATGCCATCATTTAAGCTGATTGCATGGCTCAAAGTCAATTCACTTGGCAGCAATTTCGTTTTCTTCTTCATCGTGTGTTCAACCATTTGAGCATACAATTAATTTGCTGATTTACTTAATTTGCTTTGCTTTTACTTTTGTCCAGAGAGAATTGGTTTTGTTTGATGGCGATTTTCTTTTTAGCCTTTTGTCTGCTACTGTTTGATCGTTAGCTCCTTACATTCGTAATGTGAATGAAACGTGAATTGGTTTGGCAAATATATTAAGAACTGTTGCAAATAACTTTAAGGATAATTGTTTAATTCGAAAAAAAGGCCAAATCACAAAAAAAAAGATTTCTGCACTTGCATTGGCGAATTTCACTTTATCAAAAACTTCAAGCTGCGTTTTCATTAAGCCACACAAACACACACGCACATAGTAGTCAGAGGGTTGAGGTAGAGGGGTAGACACATCAACCAGGACTCTCTCTCCCTTTCTCTGGCTTTTTCTATCTCGGACATTTTTATCCTGGGGGCCATTTCATTTGCATTCCTCACTGGTTCACATTCAGTTTTTGCAGTTTTTTTCATTGAACACTTTTTTTTTTTTTTTTTTTCGTTTTCCTGGCTTTTGTCTGGGCTTTTGTTCGCTCAAGCAATTTGGCAAAAAAAAAGGCAACAAATGATGCGTAAGAAATGCTTTAATGAACACTGGACTTTCTAGAAAACACTTCAACCGAATGGAATCTATCTTGTTGTCTTTCTCTCTTTCTCTTGGTTTTGCTCTTCTTCCTTTATTTCTCTTTCAAATTTTTGGTTGCCATTTCCGGAGCATCTTAAGCATAGGCTAATAAATATTTAAGACAAAAACGGCAACTGCAACGAAATATGTTACAAAAAAATAAAGGAAGTGCTAGAGATAGAGATAGAGAGGGAGAGAGAGAGAGAGGGAAAGAAGCAGCCAGCGAGAGAGCAAGCGAGAACGAACGATGCAAGCAAACGAGTTGAGTAAATCAAGCTGCACTTCCGCCTTTCTGTTGGTTGTAATATTTTTATTTTCTTTTTTTTTTTTTTTTTTTTTGTGCAACAAAATAAAGCACCAACGAAGCACACACACCACACAGCAAAACCCTGTCCACTTCCTTCCCCTGCACCCCCTCTTCATGGTTCCATGTTGCTGCCCTTGAGTCCGTTCCCTTGTTCCCTGTTGTTCGTTTGCTGTCTGCTGTCTGCTTTCTAACTGAATGAAAGGCCTTGGCGCGTTGACTGATTTCGAATGGATTTTCATGTTTTTCCCCCCCATGTGTGTGTGTGTGTGTGTGAGATACACAAAATCCCGTAGGTGCAAAATAGCGCACTCCAGGCAACGAAGCATGTGCACATTTGTGTTTTTCTTTCTTTCATTCCTTTCCTTTTTTTTTTTTTTTTTTTTGGTTTTGTTATGTTTTTCTTTTTGCTCTATTTTTTGTTATTTTTTTTTCTTCTTCGTGTTTTCACGTTTTTCTAGCCACTACACAAAACCAAAGACAAAACGAGACAGGGATATAGAAAAGCAGAGTATCAAGGAGTAGACAAGAGTGTTGACTTGCAAATACTCGCTCCATGAATTCTTTACTGGATTAAAAGTGTAGAAATACTTTTGTCAACAATTAATTTGGAGAGATCGTTAAGCAGACAGTCTTTTTGTTTACTAAATCAATGTGAATTAGTCACAAAGTTTAATAATAAACCTCAAAAGGAGTTTCCATTGAATGTTTCCTTTATTCCTATCCTTTAAAAAAGTGAGCTTTTTTTCAGAAACCTCTTTTACTTTTAAGAGCATAGAAACTTCGCCAAAAAAGTGCAAACTACGCTTAGTTTTGAGTTTTTACTCTATTCTTCTATTCTCTTCTTTTTTTTCTTTTGGTTTTTTTGCGCTCGTGTCCACAATGTAGCCTTAACTGAGGTTTTTTGTTGCTTAAAACTGAAAAGCCAAAGACACAAAAAAGTGAAAAAAAAACGATGCGCCACGTCGATTTGAATATACCCTGCAACAAGTGGAGAAGCATCTTAAGCTTGGCTAGGCTAAATACAATGCCAACACTTGTCTTTTTCTTCATTTCTACAATAACTTAAGCTGGCTTATCGACCGATTCTGATATCGATTCTTTTTATTTCATATAAAAGAGCATATTAAATATATGAAATTAACTCTGCCTCTTTGCTGAAGTTTGTTGACATTGATATACCCTTTCAACCAATGAGTTCAAGAGTATAAAAAACAAAAATGAGCGGCAATATAAAAAAATAAAGGAGAAAAAAAAAACCATAGGATAAAAAAAAAGAGATGAAGGGAACAAACACACATGGGCATGGGCCACACTTCTGGGGATTGGGAGGTGACGTTGCTGTTGTTTTGGCCTCATGCTTCATGCGCTTTTCTTCTTTTTCCATGAAACTGGAAGCCTAACGATGTGCTTAAGCGGAAAACAACATTTTAGCGTTGTGTATGTTGCTATTGTTTGGTGATTTTTGCAAAAATCTACACAAGACAAACATATACATATACGTATATTTACTTATACATATATATGCATATATATTTTAGACAAACTTCAAGTTGCAGTCGTATCGTATCGCAGCGAATCGAATCGAGTTGGAAAGTCCTTCGACTTATTGAGGTGTTAAGGCAAACATTTCATTCAGAGTTGTGGCGAGGCAGCCATGCAAAGATTTATGTTTCATTCGTCTTTTGGCCAATGCGGCGTATACTCAACGAGTCTATGTACCCATATATGTGTGTGAGTGTGCGTCTGTGATGTCAGAATGCTAAAGCAAAAGCAGTGTAGTATAGCAGACGTGATTATCATGCTGAAAGGCTAACGAATCCAAATAACTCTCAAGCAAATTGCTGATTTCCTTTTTGCACAAAAATCTACAGAAATTAAGCGTATATATTCTTGATTAAATTTATATAACAAATACTGAACTTACGGCTGGCGTCTTTTTTTCTAAAAAAAAAACCAGTAAAAACCCATCAGTTCAAATTATATGGCATTTAAGTTGTTTATTTAAATCAAAAACGATTTCAATACAGAAAATTAATTCAAAAGTTTTAGAAACTAATATTTACAACAATTAACTCAGCTGGACAGCAATTAAAAAAAAAACGGAAACAGGTCCATAGTTTGCTTGAGTTTTCTGAAAATGAATTTATCAAATAAAATATATCATAGTTGACGTTGACACGGAAATCAACTTAAATTTTGTTGTTATAGAGAAATAGAGTTTTCTGTATGTTTTCGTGTTGCCCGGTTGATTTCCTGTCTTGACAACTGTGGATACTTTTCGTGGTGACTTAACTTTTCCTTTTCTTTTACTAATGGGGAAAATTCTTGATATCTCTCTCGCCCTCACGCCATTTGCCAAGATTCATTCTTTATTTTGCCATGCTCAGCAAATTAGCATGCAGGCGACACATGTTGTTGTAGCCTTTCTCAAGAGTTAAGTATGTCACATTAAATGATACGCAACACTTGACACCAAAATGTTGTTGGCTGGTGGGGGAAGGGTGGAAAAACGCTTGAGTAGCTGTAGTTAGTTTTTTCTCTGCCTTCTACCCAACTAACCAAGAACCAAGCGACTGGGAAATTATTTTTCTACTTTATTAATGAGTCTGGGTTATACGCAAAAGAAAATCAATAAAAATCCCAATGCTTGCTGCTTGCACCGTAAAGTATGCAATAAAATTGCTTAAATGAATTTAAATGCGTTCGAATGGAACGACAAGGAAAGCTTTAGAAGGGGGGGAAAAACGTATAAGTACCACAAGAGGTGGAGGTGAAGTGCGGGGGTTAACAACAAGGATCTCTGGGCCAAAACCCCTCACATATGCAAATCGCAGCAAAAATCAAAGGGCACAAAACGGAAGTTGATTTCAAAGTTGCCCTCAAAGAAGGAGACTCGGAAACAGGAGGGGCAGAGACCATGGGGGAAAACTGGCTAGAAAAGGACTGCCAAAGGAATGAAAACGGAAAAGAAAACCCAAATATGGATGGGGATACGAAAGGAAAGAAAACAAATAAAAAATAGGGAAACATATGGCAAAAGGGTTAAGACAAACAACCATATACAGACAATATATGCAAAGAAGGTTAGACAAAAATTTAGTTTACGGCCAAGTCAAAGTTGAACAACATTTTTTGACATCAGCATTGGAAAAAAAACATCTTATCGAATAAGAAACAGACACTGACTGCAAAAAATCTGCATTCCTAAGGACTGGAAATTCATTCGTTATTGAATTCACTTGTAACGAATATTTAGGAATGAATATTTAATAAATAATAATTAATAAACTTTTTCATAGTAAGAAGTAACTAGTATCAACTACATTATTGTTTATAAATTGTCAAATGGGCAAGTTTTTGCCACTAAAGAGTATAAAAAGAATGCCATTAAAAGAAAAAAAGGGTATACAAAAATGTTCATATTCCCAAATGGGAGAGTAAGAGAATTGTCGGTAAACTAAGTAGACATTGTTTGATTTGAATGATAGTGTAACAGCTGTCATTCAATCAATACCCATGCTCCAATCTCATTCTCTTACTCTCATTCAATACGAAACATCTTGCCAAGCCAGTCACAACAACAAAATTTCCAGTCCACAACAACAACAACACAAAAAAAAAAACAAAAACGTTGAAACGAGAAAAAAGCAAAAAAGTAAAAAATATGCACAGCGAACAAAAAATGTCCAGGCCCAAATCCACAATGAAATCCAAAACAATTTATACATCCAAACCGAAAGCCAAATCTCGATTGCTGCTGCAGGGATCTTCCACAAAATGCAAATATTGGCCATCGCCTAAGGCACCGCTGCGACGACCATTGCCGCCTTTGACCAAGGCCAAAAGCTGTAAAGTGTTGCCAGTGAAATCGAAAAAATTGCTGCCCACTGTTCTCGTAACTGTAGCCTCCACGAAGGGTAAATCTAAGGGTAAACAGCGCATGGATGTTGTTGGTAAGGGCAAGGGCAATCAGCCAAAGGTCGCGAAAAATGCAAAGCAATGCCGTTCCAATTTGATGAGGCGTGCGTTGAAACCATTGATACCAGCACAGCAGCATCCCCTGACAAATGGAACGACCATGACGACGACGACGACGACGACATCGACGAGGAGTCTGAAAAAGAGCAAATCATTTAGGCAATCTCAGTCGCCCATAATGCCAAAAACAGCTACCCAAGTTGTAGATGCCAGGGGCATCAAAAGCAAAAAAACTCGTGGTACACCTGTGCTATTTTTAGTGAAGGACAGCGCCAAGCATCAACAGTTTATGGAGCCAATGCGTTCCATGCGAAAACGCAGCAAATTGCAAAAGCCACAATCTCACTCGAGGTCTTGCTCTCGGTCACGGGCTCGGTCTTGGTCTGAAGCGGAAGCCTGTGCGGATTATGATGCCATCGATCGTCGAACGGCCTATGACAAACGCTTTATGAAGGCCATCAAGGCCCTGTCTCACTCAAGACGGCCGGCCGTTGGCGGTGTGGAATTCTTTTACAATTTGGGGCAACGTGTTGCCTCAACCGAGCAACGATCTAGACTGCCCTTGCAGCAGCGATTGGCTGGAGGTGGTGTTGGTGGTGTTGGTGGTGATCATGTCAAGGATTTGGAAGTGCCGCTAACGAGTCGATTACCCATTATTGATTTCATATCCACGACGGAATTTCAGAGCATGTATGCGCCACAAGCAAAACGTGCGGCCAGACGGTTTCATATGTGAAAGCTAACGAGTGTAAGGACTAGCGAGTATAATCTAGAAACATGAAAGTTATGTACATACTTATTTAGAATGTTAGAACTTGTTATAGTATTTCGATATTTGTCCAGATTCATAATATATACATAATATCGAATGTGAAATGCCTAATCTTGTAATTTCAATAGTATTGTGGTTTTTTTTTTCGTTGTTTTTTCTTGCCATTTGACATTCCGCACAATATTCGTAGATGAAATTATTAGCAAAAGTTGAAGAAACAGCAAAAATAAAATGGCCAATGAAGACGATGTGTTTGGATAGAGAGGGCAGAGGGACAGGCTGCAGCCAGTAAGTAAAGTTTGCGCAAATTATCTGCGTCGCGTTTATTTCGCGCAAACAAATCGGCAAAAGTTTTACAGACGGGGCGACCCGGCGACCCTACAAACGACGACGACCTCTTTAGCTACCGAAATCGACTTTGCCTCCGCCTCGATTCCTGTGCAGTGCGAAAAAGTTTACCAGTCGCTGGGTAAAGTTTACTGCAGAATACCTCCCCCAGTTCCTCACATCTTCCAGCTTAGCTGAGACTCTCCGCGCTTCAGTTCAGCATCGGGCATCTTGCAGCAATTTACGGCCTTTCTTTTAAGGCGTCGTCGTTGGCGTTGTCGTTGTAGTCTTAGAACCCAAAACTTCAGAACGAATGCAAGGCAATTGAAGCGAGAGACAGGAGAGTGGAGAGAGGGGAAATTGGAGGGTGGCAAGAAGAGAATGCGGCATAAATTTGTTGCTGTTGTTTTTGCTGCTACTGCTGTTCATCTTCTTCTTGGGCTTCCTCTTTTGCCAGAGAGTTTTTCGGCTTGTTTTCATTTTCGCTGCTGCTGCTGCTGATGGAGAATTTGCATTTCGCCAGAGGACCGACTACTGCGGCTTTTAACCGCAAACCGAACGGAAATTGAGATTCATTTAATTCATTGTGCGCTGCGTTGAGTTTTGCGGGCGTAACGGCATGGAATGCGGTGGGCGGATGTCTGGGGGGAGGCTAGTCGACTTGAGGTTGGTTATGCTGCAAGGGTTAAGAAGTATGCGAAGCCCCGTTGACAGCTTTTTTTGTTTTCTCTTGTTGTTGCTGTTTTTTTTTTTTTTTTTTTTTGAGTGGGCTGAAAAAGAAGGTAGAGAAGCAGCATAAGCAGAAGCCAGCAGCATTAGGAGCATACCCAGAAGCCAGAAACCACAAGCATTTAAATGACTGCAACGACGTCAATGGCAAACGCCTTTGCTAATATTTATGCCTTGGGTATTATAATAAAGGGCGAATGGTGAATGGTGAATGGGTGGGTCGGTCAGATCTGCAAGTGCTTTCGTCTGGACCTGGTTGAGAGATACTTTGATTGCCTTTCAGTTGGTTGGTTCCCAGGCAATAATTACCAAAACGACGAGCTTTATTGGGTAGGATTTTTGATTGAGACTCTTCGAAGAGTTTTGTAGCAAAGAGCACAGGTTAATCAGTTATCACTTCAAGGAAAACGAAGCTAAATGAATGAAAAGATGTTTTCATTGCCAAGTTTGCTTTACCTCACCTCTTTTGCCTATTTTTGTTGCTGTCTGTGGTGTTTGTAGATAAAGGTAGAGTCTAACTAAGAAATCAATTTACTGACCTTAAAGCATTAATATTTAAAACATGACATCGATGTGGATTTTCTCCCGGGGATCCGCCAGTATCCATGCATAGTCACTTTTTTATTCCCTTTTCAATCTCTTCTTACATATTTTAATTGCTAACAATTATTGGAAATAATAAACATTAAATTCTTCAAAAAATTTCAAAAGCTTTAACGACAACAAAAACGTTTTTTTTTTCATCGCCTATGGGTCTTTAATTCTATTACTATTAAAATAACCACCGGAAAAGCCAAAACATTCGTCCTGCTTTCAAAGGCAAATAAAGTTAACACAAAATAATTAACTTATTTTATTTTTTTTTATGTAATATATTGTATTATTTTAAAGAAGTTCTCAATAGAAACGCAACAAAATTATCATTTCATCATTAACTAAACGAAATTATGGAAATTGACTACTGAAACTTAAAGTTAGTGGCCTCATCTTTAAGAGCGCAACTTCTAATTTATAGGCATCATAATGGTCCAAGCAGATCAATCATCCAGTGGATAAATTTGAATCCAAACGCACAGTAGAAAATGTTCCCATACCAGTGAGGCAAAGAAGTACACAAAGTATTGAGAATATGGCTTCATCAAGGGCATAAATCGGGGAACACCTAATAACATAAGTCTTTCACATGGCAGCAGTATCGCCCGATTGCAAATTGGGTGCAGCATTTGCATTTCTGGCTGTTTCCTTGGTGGTCAAACAATAGAAATATATCCATCTATTAATATATATTTAGAATTTCATTTATTAAAAAATCTTTTACCTATGTTAATTTTTCAAAGAATACTTTATCGATTTTGTTTAAGCCTATCGAACGACTATCGAACTAGCATCATCACAAGTAACCACAAACAACATTAAACAAAGCCCGTGTTTTTTCTAAAAGTTATTTCTACATTTTTTGTCTTGGGAATGGAAGAAAATAAACATTTGAAATTTTAATTCATGTAATGAAATAAATTCCAAATTTCATAAATAACTTTTGAAGTTTTTGGACTTTAATAATGTTTAATTCTTGATTCATCCCACAATTCTTGTCATTAATTTAGCCAACCAAAAACATTTTCATAGTAGCTATTATAATTTGTTTAACGTTCTAATGTTAAAATCTATTAGTTTAAAATTTTCCATACTCAAGAGAAAGACAATAGTTAAAAGTTACATACAGTTTGTAATGTAACCCACATTTAGCTTTTATTGGTAATGCCAGGAAAACCAAGAATGGGGTAAAAATGACAACTCTGACAAAGGACACGTTTTGTAGGTGTTTAGAGGACAAAAGACTTATCCAATTGACTTTTAATAATGCATGTAATGGGGGTGAAATGAAAGGGGAGCCTTTCTCTTTCCACTCCCACTTCTGCTATTATTATAGTGTGCAAGTTGGTTTTTGCCAATCAATTGATGTGACCAGTTATATGCAGGAGACACACACATTCAATGTGCCACTCGATGTTCCATTTAGTCATACCTCGACCTGCTTATGGTGAATGCAATTATCTGGCACAGTTTTTGTTGTTGTTGTTGCACCTATAGAAATTGTTAAACGATGCCAATGAACGGGTCAAAGTTCGAAATGAGTTTTTCACTTTCAGGACTTTCGGTTAATTAGACCGTCCACCAGGCTTTTCCACTAACTGCAACACAATATGACTATCAATATCAATCTCATCGATTGACCCACTAAACCCCAAAGCCAGATAAACTTTTTTACCATCATAATAAAAAAACAAAAGCAAAAACAAAAACTGGTCACAAGTGTAAAATGGAAAGAGCAATGCCAACAAGTTGGTAAACTGAAACCAAAATGGAGATACTCTTTTCGCTTATGGAATTTGTTGTGAAAATGAAATTCTATATGTTGATGGGTCGGGGAGGGGTTGCATATCCTGAGCCATCATCACCCACCACCAATAACAAAAGCAAAAAAAAAAAAAAAAAAAAAAACAAAGCAGAACAAAAAAATGGACAAAAAGGAGGACAATCAGCCGTCCTAGAAGTCGACCTCGACCCGGTCTATAACTTTTTTTTATTGTGACTTTGTTGTCGTTGTTGTTGCTGTTGTTGAAACTGACCTCACACTGATCATCCCCCGCCCCATAAGCCCCTCTGGGCCACGATGCTACTAACCGCTTGACCATCATTCCAGTTATAGGAATCGGTATCGCAATTGCTATCCATTTCATTTATCGCAGGACAAATTTTTATTGCTGACCCAAGCAGCAATGGCAATAGAAACAATGACAGTGACAGCAACAACTATAGCAGCAACAACAACAACAACAACAACAACTACAACTACAACGACAGTAGCAACAATTGCATCAATGTGGCATTGTTTCAATATAAAATTGCCGGAAAAGTTGTTGCTGTTGTTGCCATTGTCCTCATTTTCTTTCAGTTAAGGACAATTTGGATTGCCGACGCCGCCTCCGTCTCCGTCTCCGCCTTAGCAGTCGCCCATTTTAGTATCCATGTCCAAACCCGCGTCCAGTCCCACAAGCCACCAATAAATGTTGTGTTGTGCAACATTTTACATAAATAACAAGGACAAGCAGAGGCAGCAATCCTTGTCCGTTTTGACAGTCGTCAAGTGCATTGTGCACTTTGCCAAAAACAATTTTACATTTTCCTACCTCTGCCGCCATCCGCTTGCCCACCTTCCCTTACCCAGTTTACCCCTTTACCAACCGTCTGGGCCTCCTTCTTCTCTAGAGTCCTTTACCAGCAACAACAACAACAACAACAACAACAGCAACAGCAACAGCAGCTCAGTCTCAGTCAAGGGCATACTCCAGCGAATGTTTCTGTTTCAATGAATGAATGAGCGAATAAATGAGAAAAGTGTGTGTATGTGGATGAGTGTGTGTGTGTGCAACCACAAGTCAAAAGCTTGTTTAATTATGTTGACAATATGCATATAAGTTATGCTGGAATCGGGGCGGAGAACTCAGAACTGGAAAAATAATTGCATTCTGGCTTGCGGCTTTGCACTAAATGTAAATGTTATTTTCTTTTTTTTTTTTTTTTTTTGTTGTTGTTGTTTCCAAGAGAGAGAGATTTTTATTTAGAATTTTAATTTATTTGACCAACTACTTCTACTGCCAAAACTCAACAAATAAAACTTTTTTTTTTTGTTTTTTGTTGTTGAGTGGCTTAACAAAAGAAGCCAAGCCATCTGTCACTTGCTACACATGCAAAAATGATCTCATAAATATTGCGTATACGACCCGTTTTAGTAAATGAAATTCACTTTGCTTAGTTTAGATAACATTTTTCAATTCACTTCATAAGCTTTTCAACTGACTGGTAACAGCTTGGCTAACCCTGCACCAGACTTCTCTAAAGAACAGTATCGAAACGAGTTCTTATCGCTTTTGGCATTGTATTTGGTATTGAGTTTTCTGGTTATATTTTAAGAACAGGATGATTTTACTGATTTGATTTAAATAACATATTGTGGTCTAGTTTTGGTTTATTATTATAATATCTTTAATGTTATAATTGTCTTGATTTTGAGTATATTTTTAGATGTCGGTATTTATCTTTTCGATTCTTAATTGGCTTAGAAATTCCTTTCATACTTAAGTAATTTGAGGTTGCGATGGCTTACAAGTGTAATGAAATGCGTTAATTGCACATCAAAATTGTTGAAACTGACATGTTTACATATAGAGACAAAGCGAAGAAGTAAGAGAATAAGGGGAAGAGAGTGAGAGAGAGAGAGAGAGGGGGGAAAAGGGAATGATAAATGATACTGTTGAATGTCATGAATGCAAATTTTTATTCTTTACTAATCATTATGCGTAAGAGTAAGGTGAAAAGGTAGAAAGATAGGAAGTGTGTGGATTTTGAAGCATATTGTTAAATGTAATCCCACAGGCCACCGATCCCTTTCACACACACACACACACATACATACGAGACTCGCGTGGCCACGTAATGCAATTCATAATGATTTTCCAAGCGTGTTTAAGTCTCTATGGCTTCTGATTCCAATTGTTTCACAGACAATGAATGTCATGTGGTGATTAGCATTTTGAACTGCTGCAAGAGAGAGAGAGAGTGAGTTAGTGAGTGAATTGTATTGTGTTTGTAGTATAGTGTATTATGTAGTATAGTGTGTAGAGATGTGTTGTAAAGATGGGGTCGACTGCTGATGACAATTTGCTGGATTTAGTTTGTCGTAATTTGAATGCAAACTTGAGCTGCTCCGCTTGCTCTTGACTTTATATGAATGAACAGACATACAAATGAGTCCATGTGCTTATTGTTGTCATATCAATTGTGGCTCAGTTTGGTTAAATTTATGCTAATACTCCTGATGCAGAGATGCAAATGCAAATGCAAAATGGAGAAAGGAGATGCAAAAGCTGCTGCCATTCAGAAGGATGGAGGAGGGAAGAGGGATGAGGGAAGAGAAGTTAGTTCGAATGGGCGTGTTAGGCTGCTTGCCATAGCTAAAACCCATTTTCATTTGATAACATAATATTTAATTAATTTATTTGATAGACTTGATAAATAAATGGACATCAAATTTTGTCACTTATGCCATTTAAATGCAAATTTTCAAATATTCGACAATGCAAAAACAACAACAACCTGCAACTATAATTTAAGGCATGTACAGGAAAGAAAATTGAGTTGGCTTTTGTTTGTTAATAAATAAATGTTAATAAGAATACACATGATCTTCATGAATTGATATCTTTAAACGTTGTCATTTAAATAAATGTATTAAAATTTTTAAAAGTTTTTAAAAACTTTTTAAAGTATGCATTCGTGGTACTCCGAATATCGAATTCTATCAATGTTTGACAGATTTTTAAAATTCATATATCAGTATATGTATTAGAAAGTTAACTTTAAAATCTGAAAAACTTAAATTTAACCAATTTTCGTAAAAAATCATGAAAATCGTAAAAATATACATCATGATTTATTTTAATAAACTGGGCAGAATTAAATTTTTTTTAAGTATCCCAATTTTTAATGCCAGTTTAAAATATGCTAAATTTCTCTTCAAATAAGATATAACTTTACGAAATCGGTTGGAAATTGGCGAAAATACAGCCTAAGGAAAGTAGGGGAAAACAATTTTTTTTTCGGTGAATTTTCGACCGATTTTTAAAATTCAGATATCAGTTTATGTATTAAGTGACTTACTTTTCGTAATTTTTCAACTTTGTTTAATTTAAAACTAAAAGACTTCAGTACACACCTTATTTTGAATTGAGGCATTTTAGCCGGAGGGTCATTCTATACACATATTTATTGATAGATTGTGTGTGTGTGTGTGTGATTGTTTGTTAAATGATATGGAAATTGTCCGAATTTTGGGCTAGTTTATAATAAGATAAAACATTGTTTAAGCTGATTGTCAGCAAAGCCAATTTGGAAAATTGTATTAGTGTTGAGCTGTCTGAGAAAAATGCCCTCTAGAAATAGTGGTGGTTGGATTTGTGAAACATTTATGTATGTAGATAGATAAGTCATTTTTCATTTGAGCCAATTAAGCGAAATGCAAACAAATAACACAGTGACTGCAAATTGTCTATGGCGCACTTAACCTTAACTCACTCAACATTTTGTTGTTCTCGCCATTGTCGTCACTTGACTACACTTAAATGTTAATAAACACAAGCAAATTGAGTGGATTTAGTTGGCATTTAGTTGTGGCTATTATTGCTATTCACCACCCAAATAAATATATATACATATACGTGTGTGTGTGTGTGTGTATGTGTGTGATCCACCCATCCAGATATAACAATGGAAACAATGTAATTTATTTCCTTCACCCCGCAAAAGCTTAATTTACAAGCAAATCCTCTGGCCACTACACACTCTCAGCATTATTCAATCTGTCTCTCTTATCCCCTGGCAACTCGGAACACTCATAAACAGTGCGCGCAAAATGTTAATTGACACATTGCCACAGTCAAATGGTTGGCCCTCTTGGCCCTTAATGGTCGTGTGGAGTAGATACTTTGCTTCTAACGATGATTATCAATTAAGTTCGACATGTTTTATGGCAGGGTAAAGACTGAAAAGATAATGAATTAGCAAAAGAAACAAGAAAAATGAATCATTTTGGAAATTAATACTAGGGGAAAGGATGGAAATGTACTTCAAGTGACTCAATCAATCAAGAAATAAAAATTTTTCTTTAAATGTTGAACTCGTCTGTGTAATTGAATATAAATTAAAATAATGGACTTCCAATTCCTGAAATATATACGGCAGTTTCTAGTTTGCTATTATTTAACACTGTTTATACCAGTGTTGGCAAAGTTTGACGAAAATAATTAAAGTAACTCTTATAAAGTTTTTTCACATGATTGAGGGAATGGATTTCAAATTGGCAACGCCAACTTATTTGACTTTTGATATTTGGCAAAGAGTTTTTTTCGCCGTTTTTATTGCTATATATGTTTTAATCGAATCTCTTTGATTGCAATGATTATTGCATACCGTTCGGCGTCAATCAACAAGCAATTTAACCGAATCAAAGCACATCAGAAATGTGTGCAAAAGCCAAAGCCAACTCAATTCAATGCAATTCAACCAAAAAGCTAATCAAAAAAGGGCAATAAGTGATGAAGGCACTTGGCAAAAAGAGAGGAGAGCGAGTAGAGGGGAAGAGACGCAAACGCAGACAAAAGGCAAAATAGATGAGGTGATGAAATCGCATTACAACAATTAAAAGGCAAACTCACACATACACACACTCATATATATAGATTCCTATAGAATCACAAACAATTGCAATTTTGGTTTGGTTTTATTTTTTTTTTTCTCTCTATTTCTTTTTTTTTAACGTTAGCAAATTGTCTAACAAAGACTTAAAGGCTTAAAGCGCACATAATCTCATTTGTTTGAGTGGTGGTGTGGTGTGTGTGGTGTGCGGGGAGAGTGGGGACGACGACGATGATGATGATGATGATGAGAAGGAGATGAGGGAGAATGAGAAGACAACTTTGCCCGTTTCCATTCAATCAACGAAAATGAAAACGAGCAGGCACAATGTGTGGAAGAGGGGGGGCGGAATTGTATGTGTATGTGCGTACTTATTCATTCATTTGTATACTAATAGGCGCACAATCAGACAAAATGACAGACAATCAGTCAAACAAACAAACAAACAGAAGCAGAGACAAACACACATACACAGACAAAAGCGGGTGGCAGCAGAACCAGCGGCAGCGGCAACAAACGACATTATCCAAAGTCAACAGCACAAACAAATCATACGCATCACACACACACACACACGCACACATATAGATAAATACATATATAGTATGCATATGTGTGTGTGTGTGAGGGAGGCTCACATTGGTGCGCGCTCTTTATGTTTTATCTCAAAATGCGATGCTTGGCTGCTGATGAGTTGCTGCTGCTGCTGCCACCTAAGCTCTCAAGAGATGCCAAGAGAAAGAGAGAGGAAGATAGGGATAGAGCAAGAGGGAGGGCGAGAGATGAAAGACTGTCATTCGTTTGCCATACCACTCATTCGCCATTTCCCTTTTCATCTCATCACCTTCATCCAGTTTTCACTTTAGCATGCCAAAGTATAGCAAGATGATGGCAAGAGGCAATCCTTTAGCCTTCTCCCCTTTCCACCCCCCCCTTTCCTCAGCCACACCAAAACCCCTCTCAAATTTCTTATGTTTGGCTGTTAACTTTGCCGGATGGTTCTTGTTCATGTTTATATTGTTGCTCGTTCATGTTGGATTTCCCCTTTACAGGCCATAGACATAAACCGCTTAGCTGGGGGTAATTTAAATCCCCTCAACAAAACTCTCTCCTGCAGCAGCCCCTTACAAAATGATTATCATAATGGCCTAAATGGCAGCAGCAGCAGCAGCAACAAAACTCGCCTTGCCTTTTGTTTTCTGGTTAATATTATAATAAGATTTCACCACACTGAGCAGCAACTTCTTGTTGCTTGTCTATCCTAGTTTTTGGCATCATCTTTTCCTTTTCTTCACAATTTCCAATTGCAATTACTTGGATGAAATTATTTCAAATTGATTTCCGGATTATAAGATAGGCCACGCTTACAAGACTCTGTTGCATTTTACCAAACTATGTTAATCTGGCCTGCTTCCTTAACAACCTTTAAATAAGTTTGCATAACGATTTGTAACTTTGATCCAAGGAATTTCACTGTGAGGAGTGCAGCCCCCTTATGGAGTATTTAATTTTCAAAAATTATAGAAGAAACTTTTACTATCATTGTATTGTTTATTATAAGTTTATTGTGTGTTTTTCGACAAAAAAATCTCATCCCCATGGCAAAAAACGTATTTTGCCCAAAAAAGTATGCTATGAAAATGAAATTACATACTATTTTTCATAAAACTGTGGCGATATTCGATAATTTCTTCAACTTAATGTTCAAGATTCATAGTTAAATCTGGAAAATAGATAGAATAAATTTTCTTTATAGTAAGGATAACCATTTTAATTGTTAAGGTGACATATTAGCTTAGCTAGCTCAGCTTCATATTAAATAGAAGTACCGCGATTTTTTTCTTTTTAGCATTGATGGCAGAGATAGAGATATTTGAACTTAAAACAGTTTGTTTTCTTTTTTAAAAGTGAAAATTAAGCAAAGGTTTTATTTTTTTCTTTGTTTTTTTTTCGTATTAATGTTCTACATTTGTTGCATTGCTATGACAACCTTTTAAAAGTTGCTTAGTCAATTGAATGGCGAAAAGAAATCACAATTAAATGGCATTGCCATTGTCCGTGTAACAAGTAAACTTGCCAGTGACAGGACATGTACCTAGCTATATATATATATATCCCACTCCCAACTCATATTCCTCCTTCGACTTTAACTCCGACTCCATTTTTGTGTTACTGTCTGGCGTTTTTGGCTAGAAGGCGTGGCAAACATTGGCAATGTCTGCACGCGATGTTTAACGTCTGGCAGCTGCTCCAACTGGCTCCATCCCTACGACTTTGACTTCTGTGCCTGGGCCTGTTCCTATTCCTATTCCTGTTCCTGTTCGTGGCCTTCTTTTTCCTTAGTTTTTATTTTTATTCCCAACGTCGACGACGACGACGACGATAGGCAAATGCAAACAAGAAACTTTTTCGGCTAAAACGAAAACCGCTAGACCGACAGAAGGCCCTCTCACTCTCCCCCTCTCTCTCAGAATCTCACACAGTCTCCCTTTCTCTCTTTAGGACCATAAGGCACTTTGCCTGGTCTCTTCTGGCCCAAGGACCGCCAATCATTGGCGTAAATTGAGCTCATTGTGGTCTAACACCATTACACCGACCATGTGTACATGTGTGTGTGTGTGTGTGTGTGTGTTAAAAATGCTTGATAGAGTTGGAGGAGTTGATAGAGAATAGGCCAAAGCGGGCAAGTGGGAAGTGTGTGGAATGGGTGAGATGGGCAGGGTCTTTCTCCAGAAACTCGTACACAGATGGAAGCTACACAGAAGCACTTCCCAATACACTGGGAGAAACAAAAACCTTTCTTTATCGCAATTTTTTTTTAATTACGTTTGAATCTTTTAAGCATACTATGATTGCTGAATCAACAGATTATCTTACTTTTCATCTTCTTTTTATGAGAAAATTACAATTACATAAAATTTAGTTTTCTAATCAGATAATGTTTTTCCAAGTGTATTTGTTGGACTAGGCAAAGGTCTTTGGCAAAGGCAGAGACAGAGGCAGTTGTAAAGGGGGGTCATTGAGGCATCGAAGGGCAGGGGAGGCATCGTCGAGTTTTGTGTGAAGTCGTTAAATGCGGCAAAGTAAAATAAATTGAGCCAAGTCATGTTTCGAGCATGAAATGCATTTTTATTGCAGGTCCCGGCCAAAAGGCAAAAAGGGCTACACAGCAAGTATAGGCCAGAGGTAATGTGGAGTGCCGGTTAAAGGGGTTGTTGGGTGCAGAACAAGTCTGCGGCTAGGTAACCGCCAAAATATATGAACTATTGAAATGCATAAGATATTGACTACGCCGGATTCACAATCGTGAAATTGTAGAGTTGCGGCCGTTGGCATTTCCCCTTTCGAATCCCTCTCCACTGCCATAACAAAACTTTCTACAAAATGTACAAGTGAATTACTACCAGAGAGATAGAGAGCGAGAGAGAGAGAGAGAGAGAGAGAGAGAGGGAATAAATTTGCAGTGGAAATTTCAGGGCAATATAAGTAACATGATTATTATTTCCATTCATTAGAAATTAACATAATTTATAGTAGCAGTGGTAGTAGCAGTAGAGAAGTTCACTTTGACAGTTGCTAAAGAATTTAACGACCTGCAATTCCAATTCCGATTTCTGTCCCCCATCAGAGGAGGTGGAAATGGTTTTTGGGGGCGAAAAAGTCACATCGACGACTTGCGGCAAACTTCAAAATTACCGAAGCAAAAGCAGAAAAGGAGACAAAATAATAAGTTCAAATATTTATGGAACATTCAGCAGAAATTGTTTGACTGGCAAATAAATCACTATATTCTCTGAAACTGTTTGCCAGACATAATACATTTCTACTGCTTATATATAGGTATATAAGGATCTATAAATATAATTCTTTAAATATAAATATAAGAAATTGCTTTTTATTTTAAGCTTAAAGTATGCATATAAATATTTCTTTCTTATACTTATTTTTTTTTCTTTTCTCCTTTCTTTCAGGTAAGTTTATCGACTCCAACGAAATGCTTTAAAATGCGCAAAGTAAAAAAAAAAAAAATAACCATGCTCAGCCTGAAGCTGGCTTTTTCTTTGGCCACTAATTGCTCGGGATATAAGTAAATATAATGTATACCCTGCATCTTCACCCTCTGTACGGAGTGTGTAATGTAGCCAGTTTAGTTCTATGGTCTATCTTAATGTTTTCCTCCTTCATCTCCGAGCAAAAGCTTCATAAATTTTAATGTAATATTTCCATGTTGTACAAGCTTGAGGCTGGGGTGCTACTGCTGCTGCTGTTCCTGATGATGGGTGCTAAGGGAGGGGGAAGGCGCAAGAAAAAAAAAAAAAGAAAAATACGTTTACAACACCGAAAATTATGCTATAAAAATGCAGAGCCACTAATTAGGCCAACAAACATGACCAAATGAACGAGCAAATGTACGAGAAGAAAAAATATATATAGACAAAGTCAGAAAAAAATATGAAATGTTACAACAACAAGAACTAACAAAGTAAATGCGTTTTTAGAAATGCTATCTTCCTTCCATACCAATTCCATACGGATCCCGCTCCCCCTTCCACTCCTTGCCCAGTCTTATGTCTGTCCAGTTTTTGGCCATTTTGGTCTATCCTCGCCGTTGGCTCTTCTCGCGCACCATTTCTGTTGTAAGTGTAATCATCGCACGATGAAAGCCGCTTATAATAATTGCCCCATCTTGTCTGTGTAGTGTACATCGTATCCTGGCTTCACTTTGAGTGTATTTTTTTTCTTCTTCTTCTTTATTATTTCTTTCCTTTTTAGTCCCACTTTATGCTGCTCCTCATTCCATCTTCTGTGTCTCTTTGCCTTTGGTGGCCTTTGCTTTTGCCATTCAGTTAATTCAGTTGAAAGGCAACTTTTGTGTATTAAATCAGGCACAATTAAATTAAGTAACCTGAGCAAATGCAAATTAAATATGATTATGGAGACAGAACGTGCAATAAAAAAAGAAAAAAGAAAAACATAAAAGGACTCCATAACAGACTTAGGTTTACTTTCATCTAAATGTCATTAAAATTTTCTATGAGAATCCTTCAAGAAATAGAAGGAAATTTTATTGTCCAATATCCAAAAAAAAAAAAACAATTGATCAAATTGTCAGTCTGTTATGGTTGAAATAACGATCCGATCTATTCGGAGAATAGAGCAAATATATTTTAAAATTTTCCTACACTTTGTTACAATGAATTAACTTTTTATAATTGAAAACCTTTGAATAATATTTTAAGAGAAATTAATCCATTAATGGATGTAGTTGTAGTATGATATTGAATATACGATTTGCCATGACTATACAAATATAGAAAGGGGTTAAAAATTAAAAGTTCGATCTGTTTTTGAAGGGGACCATTGGGGAAGGGGACCAGTGGAAAACTTCGACCTGGACGGCCTTATCCATTTTGGCTCAAAGAAAATTATTTATTATGACTGCAGTTATGAAAATGGTTTTGAATTTGACACTCTGAAAATCAGTTTTGATTGTTTCACTTGAGTTTGTTTATTTAAAAAGATTAAAGTAATTCATTTGAAATAATGTGTTCAACGAGTTTATGTTGTTTGCAAATTCTTTCTCTTGTATCTTTAAGATATATATTCTCTATTGTGATTAATGCCATAATTTTGAGGTCCATTTTGTAGATTGTTCATTGAAAACATTAATGAATAATGTTATTTTATGTAAATATTTAAGCGCTGTCCAGCACATACATATGAACATTTATCCTTGCATACAAATGTTTGTATGTATAAGTTATTTATATTTAAACCACCCCTTCTGTCTCTCTCTCCACCCCCCAACTGTCTCTCACACTGTTTCACTTTATGTGAAATAATATTTATGCCTTTTGTGCTTTGTTGTTGTGCCTGTCAATGTTGTTGTTTCTTGCCTAGACGAGGGTCGCCATTGTGGTAACCATTTTTTGTTGCTTTTGTTGTTTTGGGGAAAGGAACTTTTTTGTTTCGTTTCGTTTCGTTTGGTGTTTTTCTTTTTTATTGTCCTTTTTTCTGCTGGTCATTTATGTCATTTCATATTTATTTAGCGGCCTTTCGCATAATTGGCAATCCGCTCTCTGTCGCTTTTTCTCTGTCTCTATGTCAAAACACGGAGAAAAAGTGCTTCAAGCATAACAGCAAAATTTTAAATCATTAAAAGGAAATGAAATGATTTAATTTTTTATTTAATTTTTCATTTTTTTTTTTTCATTTGTTGTGTTTATGCCGCATTAAAGTCCTTCACTGCATGTGTGTAAATGCATTTAACAGAGAATTAATTGAGTTGCAGCTTTCTACTGAATATTGCAACGGCATTCCATTGAGGGCACTTTATCTCGACTGGTTGTGCACGCATGGCCAGAAAGAAATTCTCATTCTCATTCTCATTCAGGGTCTGTGGGTCTCTGTGGAAGTCTCGCTGCTCTTAATGGTTAATGCGGTTCACCCTTAGACACATTTTGCATATTTAATTGTATTTTTAATTAACACACTATTTGTGGTTGATTGAATGTCTTTATACCCTCCGGTATGTGGCTTCCTTGTTGTGCGTGTGCGTTGGCTAAGCCAGAGATTAGCTAGTAGATTGTGTGGTGGAAAAGCTTAAACAGGATTACTTTAATCGTCGTGTACAAATTGAATTGATCACTTAAAGAAATACTACAAGGAAATGTATTCATCTGGAGTGCTGACCAATCTATCTATTAGATTTAATTATGATATATACATACTAGAATTATGAGGCAAAAAGGCAGAACAAGGCACAAATACATTTTTTTTGGGAGTTGTGAGACACTTTTTTTTTCTACTAAATCATTTTAAATTAATCAATCCGTTTAATAGCCAGAGACAAGTACTTTTATGCTATACATAATATTTGTTGTAGAAAGGAATCAGACATCAAGAAATCATTGCTATTATTAAATTTTAATTGCTGCCCAGAAATATGCAACGAAAAATTTGCTCCTTTTGATGCTTTTAAATTGCAACTAATTTGTAATTCCACTTAATAAAAGCCAGGTAATTGAGAAAAATTCCTAATCCCACAATCTCTTTGTCAACATTTTTTTTCTTCAGCTCAGTTTCGTTAAAAATAAAAATGATGCCTGAAACACGGTAACTAAACTAGCCAGATTTTGCGAGAGGAAGAGAGAGAGAGAGAGAGGGTGAACAATTTATGCAAAAATAAATTTTGTGCAAACAATGACAAATTTTGTCGGTGCGAATGAATTTGCTCCGTGTCATCATAAATCTGCATTAAAAAGTTTATTTGCAGACAAATACGTTGCGGGGGTGCAAAAATGAATTTATAGTTTAAAAAAGTGTAAAATGTCAGAATGGCAGAAAACAAAAAAAAAAAAAACAAAACGATGAAAAGTTTTTTTTGCCTTTTAGCTAATTTATCAACAAATTGGTAAAACGGCAAAACAGATTCAAACAAAATCTCCTCAAAGAGTAAACTCTTTTATCTTCTCTCTTTCTCTCTGTCTTACTCTTTGTGTGCTTTTCTCTTTCTGCTTGAAATGTTGAGCCAAAGTCTAGACCAGAGACTAAAGCGAAGTCCATCAAATCATCAAGATTTCTATCTGGTTAAATGCATTTTGATGGCTTTGGCATAACTTTTGCCGGGGCTCAGTCAAGTGCCAACATAAAAATATGACGAAAGGACCATTTCCATTTTCGTTTTGCCGGAATTTCTTTCTTTCTTTTATATATATTTTTTTTCTTCTTGTTGCGGTTGCCTTTGGGGTCGCAGCTGCACGCAAATATTTGCCGCACTTTTTATGATGCGGCCACAAAAAACAAAAAAAAAAAGGCGAAAATCCGAAGCAAACCTTTTTATACGATTTTGTTTGCCAGTCAGTTTGTCATAAATTTAACAGCAAGTAAATATTTAATTTGATTCTCGACAGAACTCTCAAAGAACCTACCGCACTGAACAGACATTCAAATAGACACATAGCCAAAAAAAAAAAAAAGAAAAAGAAAGAAAGTAACAAAAACACTTGATTAAATGCCAATTTTCAGCTCTTCAATTTGATGATGACGATGATATGAGCAAATCAATTCCCGAGTCTTTGGATTATCGTTATTTGAATTTAAATTTTTGACATCATTTCCAGTCTGCTCCTCCTTCTCTTAATATCCCTCCCACCCTCTAGCTAGTAGAAATCTCTCCTCATATGCCTAGGCATGGAACCAGAAATGAGCATAAAACAAAGTTTATGAGTAACTTTTTGATTACAAATGCAAATTACATCGTCGACTGGAAATAAAAAAAAAAAAAAAAACTAAAACCATGGCGTGGGAGGAAGCTTTGGAAAAATGAAAAAAAAAAAAGTAAACAACACAAAAACTCAAACTTTTTCTTGATATTGCAGTAGAAATTGCGTCAATGTTTGCTCGCTTGTTGTTTGTTTGTTTGTTTGTTGGTTTTGTTTGCCTGTTTGCCAGTTTGCCATTAAGTTGGTCCGCTGTTTTGGCAGGCGAGTTGACAAAACATTTCATTTCATCACAAGTTACGCCCCACTACTTGCCCGCCCATCTGCAGGCACGCATAATCATAATGCCAAGGCACAAGGCCCATAGGACGGCTGCGAGGCGAACAGGCGAAGTTCAGGTTAATTAGACTTCTGTTGGCATATATTTGCATAGGTTAAAAAACGAAACGAGAGCAAAGACAAGGACAGGCATTCATAACTAAATGATATTATGGCGAAATCTACACTCAGTGCTTAAGGGAAACTCAAGAAAAGTGTCTGAAAAGCAAAAGAATGAATGAAAGAAATGAAAAGAAAAAAAATATATTAAAATTCTCCAGTGTCAAGTTTCCTAGACAAAGTATTTAATCAGTGTTCAAGTCTCGTTTACTCACACACATACATATGTACATACATGTGTGTGTGTGAGTTGAGTGTAAGTTTTGAATGAACAGCTGATTATAATAAAGCACCACATATAAGTTTATAACTTTAAAAAGTGGGAGAATAAAAATAATAACTCTTTTGATTCTAGGTTTTACAACTTGCTGAAATTTTATCTATTTTGATAACTGAAATATATTCTGAAATTAATACAATTTATACTAGATACTGAGAACTTTGATTACCATTGCCAAAGAGTTTGTTATGGATGCTTCTCCCATTTTTCCATCCTCTATAAGTAGCAATCTGTTAAAAAGTCTCAATACCCGAATACTAGAACTAGTTGTGAATTTTAATTAAATGAAAAACAAATGGAGCAAATTTCGTTTGCAATCTAGTTATTTGTCGTTAAAACTTATGTTAAAAGGATATATATTCTTGATCAGTATGACTAGACAATTTCTCCTTGTTCTATATATTGCAGATCCGGACTCAGCCGGATCTAATCACCATAATATATAGACTTTTTCCACCTGGTGAAATACGAACCATAATTTTCGGAATCAAACTGGTCCTTGATGGTTTTAAAGGAAAGTCGAAAATGTTGTTTAATTTGAAATATCGATCTGATCAATTTGGCCATCAATTTGAATGGGTGACAGCAACTGCTTGGGCCAGCGATGGGATAAATTATCATGGATGCAATAAAAAGCGAATGTAAATATATTTATATATATTGTATATACATATGTATTAAAATATATGTATGTGTGAAATAAGAATATCCATGGAATGACAATAAGGGATCTGACATTTCACATCCGGTTAAAATTGTTGAACGCACTTCCTCCTTCCATTTTGACCCGTGTTGAGCTTCAGTTGAAGTCCTCGACCTGCAATTAAACGCTTATCGAAAAGTTGGCCCCAAAAAAGCACAAACACACACACACACACACACAGAGAGAGAGAGAGAGAGACTGAGTGAGAAAAGGGTGAAAGAAGAGAAAAGAACAAACAGAGAAAAGACGACAGATGGGAAGTGATGACGGGGGCGGAGGGTTTGAGTGGGGGAAACAAAGGAAACGACAATGAGATGCCTGCTGTATAATTGAGGTTATGGCCGACTCATGCAACCTTTTGCCCGACAAAAAAACTTTTTTACCGTTGTTGCAAAAGTTTCACTGCACAAAAATCAAAATTAAAGTTGAAATGTGTCCACCTCCCACCTTGCCCCGTGCCAAAATACTCGCTCTAGCCCGTCTCTTACCTGCTGTTGCACATGCGGCAAATGAAAGAGTTTTCCGAGAGACAAAGGCTGAAGAAATTAATTAGACGAGACCCCCATCAAAAACAAAAGCAAAAAGACAGAGACAGAAGCAGAAGCATAGAGAAAAAAAAGAGAAAGAAATATAAATGGAAGAGCAACCCGGACAAAACGGATGTCAACCAAGTTCCAGTCTCTGCTCCCACTTCCTCGCCTGACACGATGGGAAGCCAAACAAATTGAGTTGTTGGCATGGAAATTAATTGCACTTAATTGAGTAATAATGTTGGCCATCTAGGAGTAAGAGATAGAGGACGAGCTAGATCGATCGAGAGGCAACAGCACCCTAGAAAATCTTTAAATTCTCTTATTATCTTCTAAAGCTTTTACTCAGAGACAAATACGTGTGTGTAAAGGATATATAATGTGGAGAGAAAAAACAAAAACAAAACAAAAAAAAAAGGACGCTAATTAAGCAACGCTCTAATGAACAGAAATACACACAGCTTTACCCCCTAAGCTCCCTGGCCCTCTTGGCCACAGCAACATCATTTCCTTCATTTGACTTTTCTTTTTCTCCTCTCTACCTCTCCCTGTGTGTGTGTGTGTGTGTGTGTGTGTGTGCCACCACTCGCTCTGAAACAAAGGAATAGACACGTCGCATACGTCGTCGCCTCCAAATTAAAGTAGGAAAAATAAACTCAAGCTGAAATGAAATGTCAAGGAAATGTGGAAAATGACTTGGAAAACTCTGTCTCTTGTTGTCCCTGTCGGTGTATAATAATAACAACAACAACAACAACAACAACAGCAGCAGCAGGATGAAAGTGCATTGTTATAAAACTCGTAAAAACGGCAAGAATACTTCCGGTATACATGCATGTACATACATACATATATAGGCAGGATACAGGAATTGTGGCCAGAAGTGCTTTGGAGAACGGCCTTTTACTTTAATGTTAATTAGCAAAAAAAAAAAAAAAAATGCTTTAATATTATAGAAACTAATGCCAAAGGGAATCATTTCCGATATTAAAACTCTTACTTTATTTGGAAAAGTTATTGCTGTTAAAGTCGATACGAAATTAGATTCATAATTCCGATATTTGAATATCATGATTGATATCGGTTATGTGAGAAAGTTCTAAAAATTGATTTCTAAAACGAAAGATGAAACGGTTGAGATCATAGACAGATCCTGGGTAGAGAGAATGGAGGTCTGGATTCCCCTGAAATATTGATATTTCTAATCCTTTTTGACTTTTCTGTCTTGTGTTTACGCTTAACTAAAAAATCTTAGTAGTGAGAGAATTTTAATAAATCTTTTAACTGTCAAAATGTCTCCTTACAAAATAACTTAATTCCCTAAGCCAAACATCTGAACTTTATTGATCGGACTCACCCTGAAAATATTTTCTAAAATCGTTCATGCTTGAAATCCATATTCTCATGTTATTTTCTTGTTTGAAAATAAATTCAGACATATACGTAGATGACAAGAAATGTTACTCGATTGATGAAAAATCGAAACGATTGACTTTGCCATTTAAAATAAGACACACAGATAGAAGAAAGAAAAATAGTTAAGTATGTGAAACATTTTTACTTTGCCCAACGAGTCGTTAGCAGAAAGGAACATACATGCATAAGTAGTGCGAATGGCTAGGGGAATTTGTGAATGTGGCTTTAATTTATTGAAAATATTTCAGCTAGAAGCTTTGTTCAGTTTCATTTCGATTGACGATCAATGCAAAAATTGCCATGCCGTCGCGACAAACTGACATTGATAAGTTGCGCAATTATTGCGCTTCGTTTCGCATTCGATTTTGTTCACAATTGAATTCAATTTCATTCACAATAAAATTCGTCGTCGTTGGCGCCGTCATCATCATCATCATCATCAGCACGAGGAGGAGGAGGAGGAGGAGGAGGAGATGTAAGAGTCGGTAAAGATGGAGATGGATAGGGGAACACCAGCAGCAGTAGGAGCTGTAGAATTCTGTTTTTTTTTTTTCTGCCTTTTGCTGCTCTTTGAATTGGCTAAGTGAGGAATGGGCTGATGCTAGGGAACCTGCTCTTGGATTCATTCAATTCAATTCATGGCAACCAATTTGCAGGCGCCGCCGCTCCCAAAACAACATGAGCATATTTTGTGGCCCCCAAAAGGTCACAGAGAGAGAGCGAGAGACCGAGAGAGCGAGGAAGGCGTCAGCGACTGCGGCATTGGCGTCGGAGTCGGAGTCTGAGCCTCTCTCTTTCTCTTACACTGTCTATGCCCCTTCTAAATGTTTTCATTTTCGTGTTTGGCAAACATTCAAAATGAAAAGTCGATGAGCATAGGGAACCAACAAGAACAAGAACGAAACAAAAAAAAAAAAAAAAAACACGATAATGTGCATCAAATGAGCTGTGCGCACATTTCGCTGGCGTCGCCTTGGCTATTGAACTTTATTAGCCTTGTACATGCTGCTCCTACTCTTCTTACCCGCCTCCCATTTTCTGCCTTTGTAAACGTGGCTTTTTTTTTGCTACATCTACGTCTGCCCTTTTTTTTTTTTTGGTTTCTCGGTCTCGGTCTGGTAACCAGGAAATGAAAAAAATGGCAGCCGTAAACGTTTCAGAGAAATTGAGGCAGGGGCCAGTTTATCAAAAAGCTTAACATGAAACACACTTGGACATTTGTTTTGCCCATCACCCCAACTCAAGCCAACCATTCGCCCCATCCATCCATTTCAAGCCAGATAAATATCAACTATGTATATGCAGGATATGTGTATACCCTTTTTTGTGACTCTCGATTCATATGGAATAGCTCCAAAGATTTAGGTGTTTAAATAAAATTTATTCATTTCGAATTTTTATTTTTTCTTGGGTTTATCAAGATTACTTGGCAAAAACAGAGATACCAGAAGGTACGTAAAATCTGGCAACGCCAAAATAAAATTGATCATCTTTTAGCAATCATTTTGGATTGAGAGAATTCGTTCGTTATATTATTTTCCAACATTTTCCACTTGGGTTATCTCAAGAAGAATGTGTCAATGAACTTCGTTCTTTGTATGTCAGTTTATTGTTGGGATGTATAATTTAAAATCGACACGTGACATATCGTGAGATAGATCCTTGCTTATCCTTGCACATTTGTTTGACTTCAATGCAATACATTTTGTAGTTGTAAAAATGATTGGAAAAAGGTTTCAAAAGCTTAAAATGTTTGATCGGGAGGCTTCAGAAATCGTTTATAAAAGCCTAATGAATGAAGGATATATGCTTATGAGTCGGAAACTAGTGGCAATGCCAATGAAGTTGGCAAGTTTTACTTAGGCTTGAATATATTTTTGTTCATATCTCTTAAACAATGCTATATGCCCTGATTCTAGCCAAAGGACATATATATGGACACACACACAGACACATTCGTAGTCACACATCATGGCTGGTCGTGCATGTTTCATGTCCACTTAGCCAAGTAGACGACATTACGACAAAAGAACCCGCCCTCTATTTCCACATCTTTCATCTCTGCTCCTGCCATGCTTTTCCTCACACTATTTCTTCTATGTAGTAGTTTTTGTTGCCGCTCTTGCTGCTGGCACTGAATTACGCTTAAATTATGGTAATTTATTTTGCCCCAAAGACCGATCTAACAAGACCATGATGACGATGGCCAATGGCCGTCACTGACTGCCCTACCAAACCACCAACTAGCCAAGCACCACCCAACAACAACAACAACAAAAACAACACCCACTCAATGCTATTTAATCCTCCATTCTCTCCATATCCTCTGTCTCTTGTCTTTCCATATAACATAGTTATCGCACAGTTGACCAGAGTGAGTTCTAGTGATTTCAGCTATCCCTCATACAGTAACGTCCAGAAAATTTGACACAGTAAATGCCAAATGGTTCGGATCAAAGGCGACTTTTTATGGTTTCAGTTTGACTTGAATATAATTGACAACAGATTATGGTAAATTTAATAATAATCGATTAACTATAGAGATGACACAATGATAAGTTTGTTATCGACAGGGTTGCACCCGATAGAATTTGTTTACAATTACTAATAACCCTCCCTCTAAGCCTCCTGAGTTTTTAATTAGTTGTCGTTTAAAAAAATTAAAACTAAAAGTTTTGGAAGTTAATTTTAGTTGGAAATAAACAAATTAAGCTTTCCCAACTAAATTGGTTTCCAAAATAATTTAAAAATTGGTCAGCCTCTTAGGTCTTAGAGGGACAAGCTTTATTAATTGAATGTTAATTTGGAAAATGCTAAAGACAAAAAGATTTTCGTTTATAAGGATTATGTGCTGCGATATTGTGGTAAAGGATATTTCTTACTGCAATTTTTTACTCACTTTGGTAAACCCTTTTGTCGTCCAAAGGGATTGCCTTTTGCGATTGCTGCGGGGGCAATTAAAATATAAAAAATTGCACAAAAAGAGAAAAAGAATCAAGAAATGTATTTTATGCGGCAAGAGTTCATGAAACAAATACACATGGCCGCAGCTCAGCTGCGAAGGGAACAGCATATAGACGAAGGCAATCACAGTGAATGACGATGACGATGACGACCGTCGACTGTCGCCTGTAGTCCGGGATGGATTAACATGTTGGCCGCACGGGGCTCATTAAGTGCGTCGTTCACGTTGTCGTCATTGCTTTAACGAATGACTGAGTGTGCCCCGGTGGCACTGCTGCCATTGGTGTGGGAGGAGGTGGGCGTGGGCGTGGGCGTGAGAGTGGCTAGCAGTGCTTAGGTTAGGCTAGGGTTGGCTGTCGGATGAAGTGCCAGTTGTGGGTGCCGCTTAGAGCGCACATCAAATAACAAATTAACGTTGACGACGCCGCGGGACACAAGCAAGGCAAGGCAGGGCAAGATGGGGGACAGACTGGAGGACAGAGTTATAAAAGGGGCTATGCGGGAGGGAACCGCAATCATTTTGCCAGTTTCCTCTTTGATTTTTTTTCCCACTTCGTTTCACATTTTCTCTTTCTATTTCAAGCAAATATTTGCTAAATGAGTTAATGCATGAGTCAAGTCGACTAATGATGTGTATGTGTGTATAGGTGGGTGTGTGTGTGTGTATGTGTGTGGGTGCGTATTTGTATTACCTCAATTTGAAATGCTAAGCGGATACAAGGCTAGAAATACGTATAATTCAATCCTTAATAAAGGAATATTTCCTTCACAAATATTTGATTTCTGTGTGTTCTGGTTTTTGATAAAGACTTCTACCCACATAACGTAAAACTGAATAGAATAAAATTTGAAACGGTTTTAGGAATTAATAATAATACCGTTTCCTATACTAAATTCCCTTTAAATCGATTGCTCTATGTCCTCAATCAGTCGCGCCTTTTTAAAGCACCTTTCAAATAAATTCTAAACAAAGATTCCTTCCACAAATAAGATCCAGGATTTCAATACCTTGCATCAAATAGGGTAAAATGGTATATTAAAGTCGCCATAATGTCTGTACCAAGCAGAAGGAAAATGACTCGATATAGTCATTACATTTCTTGAAGGCAAAATTTGTGTGAATTACAAAATACTTTTAGTTTCGATGGGCCTTTTAAAATAAATATTTGACCTATTAAATGCTAAATTCTAAAGTCGCAATACACTCACGGGCTTTGCATAAATACATGAATATGTGAGTTCACAGTGCGAAACAGTCAATTTCCCGTTCTATCCACGGTGTCCTTTAACCAGCACGTTCTGAATTCTGCTTGACAAAGTTCTGTCTAACCCGTATCTTCTAACCTCTTTTTGCCATCCTGCTGCTTCTCTTGTCCTTCCTGTCCCAATTCGCATACAAACACAAACAAACACACACACACACACACATACAGACAAACAGATGCGCTCTGCTTACGACTCATTTGCGTTTGGCGCCCGTAAAGCAATTATGACCCAATTGGTTTGGCTTTGCTTTGCATTGCCTGCGACTCTTGGTTTTGCCTGGGCCTCCCCCCTCTGTCTCGACCTCTATATACCGCCTTGCCTATTTCACAGTCCCTTGGCCGCCCGTAACCCCCACTTCTTTGGCAACCCTTTCGCCTCATCGTGTATTTAACCTGATTTGTGCTCAACTGTCATCTCCACTTCCTTTGCACTGAGCGATAAAGGAAGAGAGATACATAGATAGAATAATATTAGAAATTAATAGTAAATATATAAATTTACAAGATAAATACTAGTTAAGCTAAACTTTATAATCGAATTGAGTTATCTTTGATTGTTTTCAATCGCCTGTTCCGTTGAAACATTTGGAAATGAAACCTTTCGATAATAATCGATAAAAAACTTAATGATCGCTTTACATACTCTAACCGTTAACCGTTATTATCATTATTACGACTTTTATTTACTTTTTACTCGTTTGTTTTGTTTTCTTTTGTTTTTTTTTGAGTGTAAAAACTATTGGCAGTATCCACACGTGCCCAGTCTATGGATGAGCGAGTGGCGGATGCGGATGTGGGTGATAATGAATGGGAGTCTAGAGATGGAATGGAATGGAATGCAACAAGGATGAGAGGGAGAGAACATGAAGATGCGGGTGTCTCTCTTACGCTTTGTGCATGATGCAATAAAATTATCACTTTCAATTGCAATTGCAATTTGCAAAGGCTCAGACCAATTCAAAGAGACCCACACCAACACTGTGGGAAAGAGAGAGAGAGAGAGAGAGAGTGTGTGGGAGAGGTGAATTGAAAAGCTTTTGGCCAGGTGTCGAGTACACGTAGCGCCGTTCTTGTAGCTTTTATGTCTGCCTCCTGCACGTATGTATTTTGTACCCCCAAACACCTAAGACACGTGCTGGGGACCCAGATCTTTGGCCTGGTCGTCCTCCCAATAGCAATTCTCAACTTTTTGCTTCCCACTGTTAAATTTTTAACAAGTCTCTCTCTCTCTCTCTCTCTCTGTCTCTCTCATGTGTCGACCATTTGCATTGCATTTCATTTTGTGCGTTCATTTAATTGCAACGACAACGACAACTGCAACGAGGACGACTTAAATGGGAGTGAGGAGGTTGATTATATGTCCTTTTGTATGCCAAAACTCTGTCTCATTCCTGCTGTTGACTGAAAGAATGTTTGTAATATAAAAATGCCTTTTTCGCTCATCTTGTTGTGTTCGCTTTGCTGGGAAGGAAATTAAAGCTTTTGCTTTGCTCTGATTTCATTTTTGTGAATTTGATTTACCAGTGAAGTGCCCTAATCAGTCAGCAGCAGAAGCCGAACGAAACGACCTCCTGCTACGAAATGACCCCCTTTTTTCCTTGGTTTGCCACTATCCCCCGGGATGAGACATGAATTTATTGTACTCCAGATTTTTTGCAAAGGAAGGATGGAAGGAATGGGGGAAAATGTTGAAAGGAAAATGTTGCGCTTAGCTCAACTTAATAACATTTATAATTTCAATTGTCTCGCTTACTCTCCCTCACTGTCTCTGCTGTCTGTCTCTTTTTGTCCTGGTGTTAGCCTAGTTTCACTCTTTTTCTCTTGTTTGGCTTATTTGCATTGTTGCATCTCAACATTTGTGGTTTTTTGCTTTTTGTTTTGCCTTTTAATCAGCTGCAACTCGGCCTGGCCTTGTGCCTATTTTATCATAGACAAACAACAACAAAACAAAAAAACCCGAGTGAGTGAGGGACAAACAGAGAGAAAGGGAAAGGGTAAACCTTTAGTTTGCTCATTAGTAGCGGGTCAGGCCTCTTGGCGTTTTCCCTGTGCACTTTCAATTTTTTTTTTTCCCTCTAATACTCTTTTTTTTTCTTACTTACTTTTTGTTTTTTGTTGTTGTTGGTTGTCATCTTTTTGGCAATAGGAAAATTTGTTTCTTGTCCACAAGAGCTGACAAAAGCAAAAGTGTTGAGAAGAAAAAGGAAAAAAAAACTCGCATATGTACATACACACACATACATATGAATACATTCCTAGGATTCTCACCCTGTTCCTTCTTTCCGTTACATTCGCTCTCTGCTTGAGTAAATCTCAATGCGGTGTGTGTTTGTGTGTGTGCATTGTCGCTGATAGCGCAAAACTGTCAGATGATTATCGGGCTAAGCTTGGCAAAAATTGTGCGGTAGGGTTAACATAGCAGTAGGGGCGGGGTCATGGTTGGGGTTGGGGTCGGGGTCGGGGTCAGAGTCGGAGTCGAAGGTGGTGGGAGGGTCCAACGCCTTTTGTCAACTTTATAAACGAGCTCATCTCCACAAGCATGGCGAATGACTTGGACGATGGCACGTTCATATCAGCTTAAACAGGAGAGACTAAAAAGACCAAAGGAAGGCAAAACCAACATCCTTACCGTGTCCTTGCACCAGTTGAAAAAGTTATGTTAAAATTTTGTTATTTTTGTGGATTTATAAATCTCTTCACAGAAAACACATTTAACATAAAAATTGGTTAAATTTCATCACTGTATATATATGATTAGTAAGGTGCGACAATAATATTATATTTTGGCTTTGGCTAGAGTCTTAGTTACACAATTTTAAGCTCGATTATTTAGAACTAAACTGAAAACTTGTTACTAATCAGTAATTAATGTCTAATATTTCTTTGACACTTGTTTTACTCACTAAACTGATAATAGTTTTGAACCACTGTGCAACAGGCTTGAGCCTCCTTTCTTTTTTTTTTGTTGTTGTTCCTTCTGCCGGGTCATTGTCTCTGTGTGTGTGTGTGTGTGTGTGTGTAGTATGAGTGAGTATGTGTGCACTTTGCCCAGTTTTTGTTTGACTTTATGCCGGCGCTCTTTTCTTAGCTGCCCTTTTTGGCTTGGCCCGATGATGAACCATTCGACCCCCCCTTCAGCCCCTTGCTCCCCTTCAATATCATCTTTGTTGCCATGGCCAGCGAACCGTTTTGCCGAGATTGTTGCTGTTAATTGGCTGCCACAATTTGACTCTTTGCGCCTATCGGGCACACAAAATCAGACCCAGTGTCAGGCAACATCATCATCTCCGTTCGTTTTTCCGCACTTCACTTTCCCCAAAAAACCCACCGCTCCTACCACTCCCCCTCAGTTTCTTCGTTTCGTTTCCTTTTCCTTTTTTGGCTTCTTTTTTTATTTTCTGGTGCGTGACTATCGAGCTGTGTTACAGTTTTGCATACGAAATTGAAAATTTTTCACTTTATGTTTGCCTAGCAAACTGATCCCAGGGCCATTTTTCGGTTAACTACTCGCCGCCTTCCCTTTCCGCAGTTTCAGAAAAGTCTTAAAGTCGTGCCGTAGGGATCATTTTAGCACACGGGCAAACAAATTTCTAATATAATTTACAACTTCCCCACCCAAAAAAAAAAAAATTATAAGAATATTTGCTAAAGTCATTAAACATTTAAACGCCGACTTTGCTATACTTTCATGTCCCAATTTTGATAGTCCTTAAAGAGCAGATAAGCATGGAAAATGAAAGATATTTGTATACCCTTTACTTGTAGGCATGATAGATTTCTAATTTAGATTTATGAGTTTAGAATAGTTGGAAATTATATTCTAAAGCCTAACAGATCAGCAGGTATTCTTTTTTGATTTTCTACAATTTCGGAGGTTTAAAAGAAAAAGTATTATCTAGTTTTTCAAAAGAGAAACCAAACTCCACATTAGGACGTGATTTTTCCAATGTCGAGCGTTACCAAGTGTCTATTCCTTATTCTTGATAGACCTTTAAATCGTTGCAGTTTTGCAGGATTAAGTCATCAAAATGTTGAGCTCCAATTTATAAATAAAAAGAAAAAAGAAAATGGGGGATCTAATTTCGCAAGATCTTGGGTTGAAAAAATTGTTCTTTATCCAAAGTTTTGTACTATAACTTTTGAACCCAATTAAACAATAAACTCATTAATGTTTTTTTTTTTTTTTTTGCAATTTCGTAATTTTACTAGTTTCAGCAAGAGAATCCAAATAAGGGATTAAAATTGATCGCTCTTAATATTTCCATAGTGTGGGCTAACACTTTTGGAAGTTCATGAGAAAATATTTGTCATTTTGCTAGCGGCTACCCGCCAAGCTTCCCCCTCCCTCGCCATTTTTTAACTTAAAGAAATTATGATAGTTCTTCAAAATTATTGTTGATTTATGGACTGCCGATTAAATATCTTAGAAGACGAATATCTCCTATATTGCATCCATACATTAATCACTGCAATTTTATATAGCACAACCTTTTGTCAATCTCGTAAAGAAATCCTCACAGCAAGCCATATAAAGAGGATCACATAAAAGAAACTAATTTTAATGAACACGTGCTTGGGATTTAATCATCATCCAAATAGATTTATGGGCCAAGACATTAAGACAACCTGGATATAAAAACTGTGGTTAAAAAGGAATTAACAAGCAATGGAAAATCCAATTCCCATTTGTATGGGTTTAAATTGGTGGGGTTTTGTGTGTGTGTGTATGGGTGTTTGGGGTGGCATTATAAACTTATCATAAAATAAAGTTAGCTTGCTATTCAAACCGCAAATTTTGCAACGACGCGTTATTAAATCACCAGGCAGGCACCACCAGGTTAGAATTCCCATATAGACCCATACAAACTCCTTTCTATGTGACGGTGTTTCACACTCTCTCGCTTTGTATGTGAGTGTGTGTGTGTGTGTGTGGTTATAAAACTTAATATAAAAAAAGAACTTAAAAATATAGAGATGACACTCCCACATGCACCAACACAACACTATTCACCCACCCACACACACACACACACAGAGAGAGAGAGGGAGAGAGAAGGATTCAGGACATACGTGGAATAAATGCAGGCAGCTGCACAAAATGGCTGCCACGAAACGAAAATGAGAACAAAACCAAGCAAGAAAAGTCAATTTCAATTTTTTTCATCCGGCCCCCCTTTCTACACCATGCTTTTTCTTTCTCTTTTTGACTCCATTTTCATACCTTTCTAGTTTTTTTTTTCTTCTCCATCTTTCTTTAAGGTTATGAACGAAACTTCAATGAATAATGAAAAGAAAACTGTTTCCAGCTTTCTATTCAATAAGATCAATTCAAGTCCCAAACAACATTACGATCATTTTCAGTTATATGAAGCCAATTATTTTATTTAAGTTTCAAGAAATTTATTAAAAACTGCAAATTACCTTTTATAAATTCTTTATATGGAAGACTTTATTCCAGAAATATTTGTTATGGTATGTAATATATGTAAGACTGTAAATGAATTCCTTGTATCTAAATGAATATATTCGAATCGCAGCACTTTGTTTCTTGCACATGCCTAAGCCTTATTATCCAAGGGTATTTCCGTGGTCGAAAAGTGTTGAGTTCCATAAAAGGCAAAAGCAGCAGCGTTGACATTTTCTCAACTTAATTAATTTTGTTGCCATCACACACACATTCACACGCACACACATGTACACACACATACATATGTGCGACACTTGGGCTCTACCATTTTGTTTAGTTTTGCTTCACAATTTTGGCGCTTGATTAAATTTAGAAAAGTCGAGAAATGTGGCTCAAGTGTAAATGTGTATGTATGTATATGTGTGTGTCTGTGTGTGTGTGTGTGTGTGTGTGTGAGTTGCAAAAAGGCATAAATATTTCAATTTCAATTAAAATTTTGCGATAAGCAAACAACATTTTCACTTTGGCCCCCAAACTCCATAATTAACAGCTGAAGTGTATGCGAGTCCTGGTTACGCCCCAAAATGTTGGTTCAATTTATAGTGAAATTGACAGATTTACTTAATATGGCATACCAACTTAATTGAATACTTTTCGAGTTAAAGTGCACTCGGTGTACTTACTAATTGAGCGCTCTTGGCACTTCAGCTCGCTTGAGAATAAGCTTAAGTGCAAAATAATGCATCAATCAATTTATTTGTAACTAAAACAACGTCAAATTTTTTTAAATCAATTGCAAAATATTGATGCATCAACAAAAGTCTTGAACTCCCTGGATAAATAGTTGCATTCGATTTCTTTTGATAATGTGGCAACGCTTGATTTGAAAATATATCGATAACTGTGATCCAAATGGGAATAGAATGCTAGAAATCATGTTTTCAAAAACAACTCAACTAAACGTCATCACATAAATCAAAAATGAGCATTTTGGAAACTCAATTCGATTATAAGTAGTTTACTTAGACTATTCAAATGAGATAAATGACATTTTGAATATTTATTACAATTTGTTCAATTGGTTAAAATGGTTCACTCATCAGTTATTTTGATTGTCTCTGATGATGATTTTTTTTTTTTTTTTTTTTTGTATTTTTAGTTTGTTGTGTCTGTAATCTCGTTAAGTGCTTTCTCCTTTGTTTCCTTCAATTTATTATTCGCTTTCAGCTTGAACATAAGTTGAAGAGACTCTTTGCCGCTCGCGCTTCATCGACTCGGTATGAATTTGTGGTGGGTGGCAGGGTGGGTCGATGGTTTTGTGGCTGGCTGGCTCGGCTTTGGCTTCGATTTCAATTTTTGGAACGATGGAGGCCAGAAAACTATACAAAAGGTGGCTTGGCTATGAACTCTGACTCTGAGGGGGCGAGGAGGCGTGTTTGGCGATGATGGCTCTTGTTAGTTTTGCGCTCGCTTTAACCCTCAAGTGATTGCCATTTTGTACTTGTTGTTGTTTTAGTTGTTGCCTTGCACTTTATTTGTTGTACTTATTAGCAGTACATAAGGATATCTGTCCTTAGGCTACAGATGATGGCGTATTTGTTACCTCCGACCAACCGACCAATTCTCTTTCTTTCCCTCTCTCTTCGACTCAACCTCATCAAGGAAAGTCGGAAAGTTTCCATGGTAATAAAGTTTCGCTTCAGTTTCAACATGTTTTTTATCCACTGCGCCATGTAAATTTTCTTTCTTTTCTTGCTTTAAGCTATGCAATTTGCAGACTAAAAGCCTGGTCCAGATCTCGCCACGGAGATGGGCTAATGGTGTCTTGTTTTGTAATCATTTCATTTCTTAGTCAAAACAGTAGTCAAAGAAAAGAAAGTTCTTATTTTGCTAGGCAACAAACTGCATAACTGAACGATGGAATTTTTCACTAACTGCGCTCAACGCTAAAATTAGATGGATATAATAAGGATAAGAAGAAAAGTAAGTGCAAGAACTTCTAGATACCCTCTATAACATAACTTGACTATCGACTTACTCTTAGTTAGATCAATGAAATTTATCGATCTGGCAGCGCTGGCACATTTAATAGATCGATAATTATCGATGTTCTTTCAGGCTTTCAATCCGACAATGATTTCTATTAACAAACTAAAATACGAAAGCTTAATAATTGAATTTTTAATTGATAGCTATAATTCTTTTACTTATCTGATAATTTTTATCACGAACAACTACATATATATATATATATGTATATATATACCATTTAGGGAAAAGATTTCTTTATTCATTTTATATACCCTTAAAACATCGTTTACAGGGTGTAAAAAAAAAAACCATTAAAAGGAGTCAGACAAATATACAGACAGAAAACAGAAAGAAAAGAGACCAACTGACAGACAGATAGACAGTGGGAAAACGATGGAGAAAGAGAGAGAGTGTGAAAGCAAGAGATGGGCAGTGAGTGAGAGGAAAATAACAAGAACAACAACAATTTTTGACGCATTGTAAACGAGAACTGCAAACAAAGTTTAAATTGCAGTTGGGTGAGAGTTTTAAATTATGTGACCCTCCTCAGCACCTCTTTACATTCCTGCTCTTTGTTTGCCATCTCCTCTCTTCTCCCCTCCTCCCCCAACCTGGTCATCGTTCTGTGAGAACAAAAATCCAAGCTAGCGTCTAATTAATGTTGGGCTTACTCCATGGTAACTCATAATATTCCTGTCATTTGTTTGCCACATTTCTTTTTTTGTCATTTTCGTTTTGGTGGGATTTTAGTTTTTTGTTTTTTAGCATTAAATTGGTTGTAAATTGTCTTGTATAAACTGCAGGATATGCTACAGGTATCAAAAAAGATGTTACTTAAAAAGAATTCACTTGATTAAAGCCAATAGATCTGCTCTCTCTCTCTAGTTTCTTAATGAAGAGTCTTTATTTCGAGCCATCATTCATTTATTTATTTGCGATTAAAAGCATTTTCTACCTACCTTAAATGCCATGGTCGATAGTGTTCTCAAAATAATTTAATAGCTTCGTGGAAATTACGTCACTCTGAGTTGTGTTTTTTTCTTTCCTTCGTATTTTACACCTTTTAACGCATATTGACAGTTTCCGTTTGGTATTTTCGCATTGGCAATTTGCAGCTACACTTTTTTTCTGCTCCTTTTATTTTTTTTTTCTGTCTTGCTGTCAAGCTTTTGAGCAAGCTGCTTTAACTGAATGGAGTTCGTATTTATCCTTTCTGTATTACAAGTGCTCGAGTGGTTGGGCATATTTATTGAACTTTGCCCTGCATCCTGGCATTTGTGCGCTTTAGCCAACAAGTTGCCGCCTGTAATCCACTTAAAGTCGCCGCCGCTCTGATGCAATGGCATTCCAGCTGCTGCAGCTCCATCTGATTGACACAAAGGAAGCAGATGTTCTGTTGTTGTTGTTGTTGTTGTTGTTATCCTGCCGATAGCAGACGGCAGACGCACTTGTTAGGGGCCAAGTATGGGGCAATGGCAGGCGGGCACTCTTTACGATTTGCATAATGTCACACCGAAGAAGGCAACTTCTTGTCAGTCCTGGGGGGCAAGCTTTACTTGCCTTTCGAGGCAAGGACATCGAACATTGGACACCGGACGCCAGGGTACAGGCCCAGGCACAGGGCACAGGACGCAAAACACTATGGACCTCAATGGCCTCTCGTATTCCTGGTCCATATCCTATCCTATACAATCTATTCAGGTCCATGCTTATATACATATATTTTATGGCATTTTATTTACTAATAAAGTCTTTATGAAGTTTAGCGACTAAAACATAGACAAAGACATTTCCATCCATTCCTCCCATCCCTTCCCTTTGGCATTGTTTGCCTTGGCATAAATCATGCTTCAAGTTACAAAATTCTCATATTAAAGTCAATCAAGATGAAATTTTTACCCAAAATGTTTTTCTTGAATTAAATAATTTCGTCCCCAAAATTGTTTGCAATTAAATGTCTCTGTTCATTTTAGTTTTATTTGGCATTTTAACTAAAAATTTTTGCGGCTGCCAGCAAAAATTTCAATTTCAATTTTAAATGTGAAATGGATTTAATTAAAAATGTATAAAAAAGTGTAATTTACATACAAACAATGTAGATACAAACGAGTATGACATGAAAATGATTCATTATGAATAAGGAAAAATGAAATGGAATAAATACAAATAGTGAAACTAACTATGTATCTGGGCATTGGGATTTAAGTAAATGTTTCAAATTTGTTTCAGTTAACCAATTCCATCAATGTCAATCTTCCAGCAGCTGTTGATGGGGAGCTAACCATTAGATTATTTGATAGTGTCTTCTATTGCAAAAAAATTGCTGTGAGTGTTTTGCACCATGCATCTTTCATGTTTCACTCGCACACACACGCATAAACACACACACACAAGAAGGACTCAACTAAATTAACGAAATCAATCATTCTCATCACCCATCAACGCCATCATCATCATCATCATCATCATCAGTAAGAAAGAAAAAAGGCTTGCCATGGACAGGTGCCATGTCCTGCAGGACGACGACGACGATGAAGACGACGACGAGGACGAATATGCGGAGAAGGTCGAGGACAACGACGCACAGTATGCACCTGCTGCTGTTCCCACAGTGGAAATCGGCATGGCTTATTGTTCGACCTCTCGGAACTCGGACCTCTATTCAACACTCGTCCCGTTCGCATTGCAATTCATCATTTGATTGTTGGCACTATTCGATTTTCAAATAAGCTTAATGTCGATAACAGAAATAATAATACATACATACATACATAATAATAATAATTGATGGTCCAAATGATGAAATCTTGGAAATTTCATTTAAAACGCAAAACTCAATGGCATACTAATTTTGTATGCCGATGAAATCAATCAATTAAAATGTCAATATATTCACTACAATTAAATGACACACTGTTTGACATATGAAGCCATGTGTATGTTCTCGTTTTCTAAATTGTTTAAGTGTTGGGTAACGACAAAAATCTTGCTAATTTGATCCTTCTGCAGAAAAGATTTCAAAGTTTGCATTTACCTTGTTTAACAATCGATTGATCATTGTGGTGTGTCCTTACTTAGACTAATTACAAGTGTTGAACAATTGCAATTGAATTACCTTTCATACTGTGGCGCCATCTATAAGGCTGGTATATTTTATGCAGCAAGAACTTGTGAGTGTTGTGCAGGTCCATTCCATTATTTTCTGAAATAAATGGTCAGCTGAATCTTGTGAATCTCACAATTAGAGGAAATTGAAAGAGACCCACCAGTGTTGGGTAGTGCTTTGTGCCTGGAGTTTTTTAATCATCATTACTTAAAATGAACTGTAGCTGTATATTTTTCATATACTAAATTACATTTTGTTTTTTCTGTATAATTTTCCAACCGTAAAAACTGTAATTTTTAATTATATATGTATGTATATGCGCTTTTGTGGAATGCACTTACCCAGCCGTCTAATTTTTTTCGAGAACTTCTTTTGTCACATTTTGAGCACACATTTCGTTTCCTGTCTGCCTACACTCCGTCAAAACAATCACTCCCCTTCATCATGGCCCTCTGCCATGTTGCACGTTGAAGTTTTTAATTAACTGCCTTACAAAGATTTTCGCTTTTGGCTCTTTTTTTTTTTTTTTGTTTTTTGGCGCACTCAGCGTATAAAAGCACAAAAAAATGTTCAGGCCCCAGGCGGGCCTGGCCACGAATTGACATTTTTGTTGGTACTTTGTTTTCTTTTTTTTTTGCCTCTTTATTTTGTTAGCTGCCGGAATTTAATAAGCCAAAAATGTTGGAGGAACGCCTCCTCTACTCCGATTTGGGGGTATGGGGATAGAACTGAAATTGAAAAATCAGCAGCCACTTGCAACGTTTGCTAATTAAACTTTCTTCTTGACATTTTTTTTTTTTTTTGTTTTGTGTTGAAGGGGTGGAGATTTTTCCATTCACCCTCCCTTAGTTAAAGCGAATGACAAATGGCTGTCACTTTGTCAGTTTTAGTGTGCTGCAGCTGTTGCACCGGGAACAAAAAAAAAATGTCCATGGCCCCCAAACTCAACCCTCAAACCTCCATTTTTTTTTGCACCTATTTCGCTGGCCAGAAAGAGCAGAAAAAAAATGGTTTTCAAATGAATTGGAAGTAATGAATGGAATTTGGAACCAGTTGGCAGGAGCGAGTTTTGCGAGTTTCCCTTGTGCAATTAACTGTAAAAATGCTGTCACAATATTTAAAAGTTTTAATTGTTTGTCCAATTGCTGCCGTAGCTGCAGTAGCCGAGCAGCAGTAGTTAGTTAGTTGGCAAACTGTACAACGACTTACCCATTCCCAATTAAAGCCATGTCGCCCTCCTATTCCGCCCGTTTCCGCATTTAGCCATTTTGTTTTATTTGATGTTTTGCAAGTTAAAGCTCAAAGTATGACTCTTCATTCACTAACTCGCTTACTTGCTCACTCACTCACATGTCCTTGTTTTAGTTTCGCTCTTTCGCTTTCTCTCTATCTCTCTCTCTCACTCTCTGCAACTATCTGTGTCTCTTTCGTTTCTCAGTTGTTGTTGTGTGTGTGTGTGTGTTTTTTTTACTCTGCCAAGCAAAATAATTTAACATGAATATATCGTATTTCATGGAGTCATACATCACACACACACACACACACACACACACACTGGCCAGTGTGGGAAGGGGGGAATGGTGTTACTGTATAACTGTTTGGCTGTCTGACTGGCCGCCGGGCAAGTGACAGGCACTAACATAAACCACAATAATATCCAAAGTCATGAAGGAAGTAACCAAGTGTGAATTTTTGGTTTATGCCTTGCGCAACCCAAGCGTTGAAGCGCCTCTGGCGGTGTTTTACTGTTACACCCCTCTCTCTCTCTCTCTCTCTGCTCCATCTCCTATTTCGCTTTGGCCCAGCAGTAATCTCAGTCTGTCGGATGCCCAAGCTAAAGTCCGTGCAAGAACGAGCAACTGCTTGGTCATGATGATGCACTCCCAGACACCCTACACATTGACCATCGAAGTCCTGAAAAATTCAACCTAATCCTTTCAAGTAAGCAGGAACACAGAGAATGGTTGGTAGAGAGAGAAAGAGTCAAACTTTCTTAGCAAAGATCAGGTGACCAAAATTGTAAATTCCATCTTCTTTCTTACGCTTACGTAACAGATAGAAGTATCTAGATCAGGCTAGAATTTTATCACTCTATCTCTCTCCCCAGAGTTTCTTTCTCTGTCTCTATATAGCTCTTCTTGGCAGTAGAACGATCTTTCGCTGAAGGAAATTTTCAATTATTGTAGCACACTTTTTGGGGGAGTTTCTACAAAAGGACTTGCGAATTTATTGCAATGGTAGAGCATAAAGCAATTCCTTATGGACGGATAAATTGGAAGTTTTGGTTACAACTTTTCTCACCCACCTTCCATTTTATTGCCCCCTTTTTCTTTTGCCTCCTTTGGCCCCTACTTCGCCTGGCTAGGCACCCTGTGCAGTTGTTTTATTTGCGCTTCCGTTTCGCGGACAGTTTGCTTTGCTGTTTTTACTTCATTCTTACTTTTTTTCCTTTCACTCATTCTCTCTCTCTCTCTCTCGCTCACTCTTACCAAACATTATGTGTATATTTTCTTTATTCTTTTTGTTTTGCTTCTTATTCGGGATTGTTTTTCCCTTCTTTTTTTTTGCCTACATACAGAGCACTGAAAATGTTGCAACAAAACATTTACGACGTCATCGTTTCACAATTTTCGTGCTGTGACCCACCCGTCTCTACTTCTGCTTCCCGTCTCCATATCTCTGTAGTTGCGCCCCAAAAAAAAAACAAAAAAACAAAACAAAAAACCAAAAAAAAAGGGAACATTTCAGTGTTGTATCTTAAAAATAAAAATTGTTGTACCAACCGAAACTCCAGCAATCTCCGCGCCTCATCCCCATCCACCCCGTTTGCTCCTTTACTAAAGCCGCCCAGCGGGTCATATGAAAAAGTACGAAAAAAGAAAGCAAAACCTTGTGTCATTTATCATGCATTTCCACTTTTGGCTTCCGTCGACCGGGACGTGGCCCGCACAGACAAATGTACAGCGACATTCGGATGGATGGATGGACGGAGCGGATGGATAGCTGGACAGGAATAGAGACAGACAGCGAAGCAAGAGGATCCCCTTCTAGGTTGAGTTAAAATGATGTGAGCGAACCGCAAAGCACACCATCATCAAAATTGAGAAACAAATTTCAAGTGAAGCAAAGAGAAGAGTTATTTCTTTTTTCACAATATCAAAATAATATAGGATCTAGAGATTCCCTTACCATTAATCGATCCTAGCGTAGAGCCCTTCTTAACAAAAAAACCCCACGATTTTTCAAAATTGAAACAAACTGCTTTTCATTTCCGATTTCCTCTTTCCTCATCGCGTTCCTTCATCCCCACCCATTTGGAATGGCAAAAATGCTTTAAACTTGAAGATTGATAAAAAAAAAAAAAAAAAAAAACAGCTACAAAAAAAATTTAAATTAATTTCCTTAAGGGGGCTAACATACTTTCTTTCTTTTTTCTTCTTTTTGCCTCGTCATTTGCCCCAATTTGAATATGGAGATGATGTTTATTGTTGTTGCTGTTGCTGGGTGAAACAGCGGAAAGGTGGATTCCAGCCGAGTCTTGAATATAATTTATGCAGTCGAAACCACCCACCTACCCTAATCCAAATGAGATCGACTTTGGCTAGAGTCATTCGGTGGGGCAACATTTAAGTGGCTGAGTGCAACCAATGAAATTTTATTGCTAAATTTAATAATCAATTATTTTGCCAACTAAACAAAGAATTCTTCTCCTGCTGGAGAGCAGATCAATGTGTAATCCTTCCCCCATTAATAACATAATCCCATTCGAAAGTATACAATGTACCGAAAAACGATTGGATATCGAAATTATCTTAACAATAAACTAATCCTCTTCGTATGGTCTTTTAAATATTTAATCAAGTTAATTTAATTGGTTGGCCTTTATTCTAAAATGGCCTTTTCCCTATAAAGCCTATATAAACACTAAGAATAAGTTATATATACATTAAGAAAAGAAAGATTAGTCTAAATCGAGTGGCCAAACTCTTTAAATTGATGGGATATCCATGTGGGATTGTAGGAATTTTCCGACTCCATTTCTACTGCAATGTATATGACTTGCTTAGACTGGTTTTTCTTTCTTCTTTATCAGTGGGCGGTTTGTTGAAAGAAAAGTATGTGACGCCATTTGGTCTATTGGCGCATCCAACAACCGCAATGAACTTGAGCCAGCTGTCAATGTGATAAATAAACTTGGCTCTGGTCCTGGCTCTGGCAATGGCAATGGCCTGCCTTCTATGTAGTATATGCAACACACTTACATATGTGGTAAAGTCTTTCTCCTGCAGCATATAAATAATAATAATGATACCAACAACATATGAAGAAGATGCAGAAAGAGGCGGCAGATAAATCTGCTGTCATTTCTTACTATTGTCTATTTCACATTTTTATATGTTATTTTTTTGCTTTCTTTTTTTGCAGCCTCAATTGAAAATACGAAATCATAAGCTTCAGGCCCTGGTTTATTAGAGGAAATGGGCGTGGCCTCAATAAGTAGAAGAATGTTGACATTGCCCTTGGCTGTGGCATTGATTGTTGTTGTCCTAAGCAATCAAGTGGATGCCTATTCGAGTGCGTATACGTAATATGAATGAAAATCATTTTGTTTTTTTGTATTTAGTATATTTGTTTCACATAAATGATTGAATATTTATACAAATATTTCAATCGTTTTAATGCGAAATAAGCTAATACTGTGTTGTAATTTTCTTCGTTTTCATTTTGATATTTGTAAGAAGGCTCTCTCTCTCTCTCTCTAAATCAATAATATGTCTACACAATAACCAACTTATTCATGACTCCATCAACTTTTCATAATCTCTCATCTCTTTGAAAAACCGAAAAAAAAAACTAAAACGATTTCCTCCAACTGTACTAAATATATAATACCTACTATTCGAGTATTTCTTATATTATTATTTCTTTCTGTTTTTTTTTTCTTCTGTTTTTTTTTATATATATATATATATAAATTATCATTATTTCCAAACTCAACCTTGGCCCCTCCCCTACAAAATAAAAAAAAAAAAACAAAACCAAACAAAACCCGAAAAAAAAACAAAAAAAATGTGGATCCCTGAAGAATATGGACGTGGGTGCGGTGACATTGGCTGTCTGCCCACCGAGGAGTGCGTCATCAGTAGCGATTCGTGCAGTTATAACCAACGCGATGGCAAGGATTGTGGCAGCTTTCCAACCTGTAAACGCAAAACGGGCTCCTCCTCAGCCAGCTCTAACCATGCTTCACCTTCGGTTAATCCGTCAGGTATTTATTTATTTTCCCTTTTTGTTTTTTCTTTTCTCTTTATTTTCAAATTATCATTTTTATACAACAAGTATCTATCTATTATTCTTTATCCCGAATTTATTTTTAAGTCGTTTCATTTTGAATTTGAATTTTTTTTTCACAATCTTAAATGCTTTTACAAAGAACTCAAGAAGCGAATATTTAGTAGCTATAAAAATCAGCAAATTTTTAATTTTGAAATGCCAACGTTTTTGTATATCCTTTGAGAGTCAACTTTTTGTATATCCTTTTGGGTAGTAATCTTTAATTATCTTTTAAGGAAAGTAGCCAAGGTGTTGAGGGACAATTTAGATGGCCTATATACCAATCGAAACTGCTCGCCGATTATACATTTATCAACTGTCAAATATTAAAAGAAGATTCAAATTTAAATTTAGTTAGTTCTGGAAACAGAAATCCTTTAAAAAAACACTTTAAAATGGTCTTAGAACTATGTGAATTTGAGACAGTTTTGAGCCTTTTTTCAAAGAAAACTTTTTAGATGGATCTAAAAGAATTATTTCTTGGGCTACATTGTCCAGATATAGACCAAGCTGCAGCTTAGGCTGATCATTTGCAGAAAACAGTGTTTGAAGGTGCCTCCAGGACGTAGGTTACATTTGCGGGAGTTGCCCCATGGCAGTGTCCGGTCCCACAATCCTTGATATGATTGAGTGATGAGAGTTTTCCAACGGATACTCAGAGAAGTCGTTGTAGTTAATTTTAGGAGTATATTCAGCTTTTGAACTCTTTAAATACTTGCAAGGGACTTATGATCAATATATTCAGAATTGCTGCTCTCCCTTCTTGAACTCTCAAGAAGGATATACAAAATGTTGTATACAAAAATTGCAAATTTTTAGAAAACCAAAAAAAAAAAATTGGATTAGAATGCATTAAGAATTTGCTTTCTTTTTTGTTTATTCTTTGTGTTTTATGTATCTTATATATTTAAATACTATATACTCAAATACATACATAAGTATACTCGCTATATGTATACCTGTCACACACACTCACACTCAAAAACAGCCTATGAATCATTCGCTCATTGCCTTATCGCCTCATTTTGCTTGGACAACTGCCGACTCACTTACTCACTTATTCACTCACTCACTCAGACTCAATCCTTTTGCATGCTTCCTACCGAATTCGGTAACTTGGATTGGAGTCGAAAGAATCATAAATGAAATGTCATCTCTTTCTCTTTTTTTTCTGTCTCTCTCTCTCTCTCTGTTTATATATCTTTATATTTAACACCTACATGCTCACATGCTTACTAAATGATCCGAAAAAATAACCAAAACCAAAACCAAACACACAGGATCAAGTCTGAATAATGGCCCAGAGAATAATATATTTGCACCTGCCTCATCGAATCCCACACTAAACACATACACATCGAATCTACAGCAAAATGGCGGCCATCAATTGAACCACGGTGTGATCAATGGTGTTGGCAATGGTGGCAGCAATGGCGGCCAAATCGATCAGCCCAAAGTGAATCCAAATGCTGGAGCGGCTGGTGCCTCATCCACCGGTGTTATTGATCCGCATTATGTGTTCGGTGCCAAGCATCATATGCCCATTATACCCAATATGCCCATATTTCCATACAATTCACCCACTTCGGCGCCCTCGTTTCAACAATTTCCACAACCCAATCATCCAGGTAGCGTCCTCAATCCGGGCTATCCCATGCATGGCCTACAGCCGGTGAATCCGTACAATCCACCCTTCGTTTTTGGCCAGTTACCGTTCAATGGCGGCAGTCCATCCGGCACTGGTGGACCGCCCAATGGTGGTGTTGGCGGCGGTGTCGTCGGCGGCGGCGGCTTCAATGGCATGCCCAGCTCCACGTTGGGCATCTTGGGCGGCGGCGGCGGTGGTCTCGCCCCATATGGCAGCAATTATCAGGGCTATGCGAATTCCCATCATCAGAATGCCAATATGTATAACAAACCGCCGCCACAGTATCAAAATCAGAATCAACAGAATCCCTACAATCGCCAGACCCAGGCGCATCCCTCGGCAGCGGCATCGCTAATCTCGTCGAGCTATACCCAATATGGCTGGGCGATCAAAATGCTTGGGTTGTTGGTACTGCAGCTGCTCCTCCTGAACGGACGGCGCACGTAATCAATGTAATCTGGAAAACTGCCAACAAAATGACGATCAATTCAAAACTAAAATGTTTCTTTTTATTTGTCTTCTCATTTTTTTTTTTCATTTTTTTTTTGTCTCGATTTTATATTTATATTTTTTCTTTTACTTGGCAGCCCGGGTAAGCAGCAGGAGCATAAGTATTAGTAGTGGCTGTTGATGACTACTTAAAGAATTACACACATAATTACCCTGCGTCTGTGTATGTGTGTGTGTATAAAGAGAAAGAATACCCCCTGTTAACAACAAAAAGTACTTCAACAACTTGCCAAAAACAAAAAATTGGGGGGAAAAAAAGCTCAGCTTGCCTTTGAGCAAATGTTTTTTCACATTGTTGGCAAATTTCAATTTAATATTGTTGTGTGTGTGTGTGTGTGTGTGGGTTAGTTCATTTGTGTGGTGTATACCATTCTGGCCCCTCATTCTCTCTCTCCATCTGTCTTTCTGCCACTAGAGGAGGCTGCTTCTTTTTTGCAGCTCAATTAAATTGGAATTTAATTTCGGGCTTAGACAGAATGAGAGGGAGAAAGAGGGGTAGAAAGAATCCTTGCCGCAGGCTAGCCTCAATGACCCACACACACACACACTCACACACACTCACACACACCCATGGAAGTACACACATAAACAGATACCTACATGGCAAGTTGGGTTGAGCGACTTTGATGTTGATGTTAATTTCATTTTTGTTGATGTTACGTTTTTGCGGTCAGACTCCAACGAAATTGTAGAAGATTCTTTGAGTTTTTAGCTTCTATTGGTGCTGTTGCTGCTGCTGCTCCTCCTCCTGTCTGCTGCCAATCCCAGTCTCAATTTCAAACCAAGACCCAGACCCAGACCCAGACCCAAAACTCAGAGTCAGAGCAAGAGCCAGACGGTTAGATCCGTATCCTGTTTTAGTTGCAATCGAAACCCGGGCCCCAGATTGTTGTAGATACTCGTACACAGGATACGGATACGCATGTCAATCAAAATGCATAATGAGTTAACGCTCTCACTCTTTCTCTCTGTCTCTTTCTGCCCCTCTATCATTATCTCTATCTCCTAAACCCTCTTCTGTCTGTCTGTGTGTCTGGTCTTTGGGAGTGCTAAATGAAAGATAAAGTCGGAGATGAAGTGATGCAGCATCAAGTGCATCCTAATGAACGTTTGATGCTTTCAATTCTCTCCAAGTACATATACAAAGTTATACAAAAAAAAAAAAAAAAAAAAAACGAAAAACTCAAATATTAAGTGTTTTAAAAAAAAGATAAATAATAGGTAAAACCGAAACTTGAAATCAAAAAAAAAAAAAACAAAACAATTCGCATTTATAGAGGCAACAAATTTAAAAGCTGCCAACAAGAAAAGAAATAACTAAAGCAAAACTAAAAACTAGTTCTCAAAAATGTTCAAAGCCCACGAAAATAACGATAAATGTAATCGAGTAAAAAATAAAAAATATGCAAAATAATTAATAGTATTTGATAAGTTTTTAAATTAGTAATTCGATCAAAGTTCTCAATTTTTTTTTATGCTTGCAAATCGATTTTATTATATATTAAGTTATTGAGGAGAAAGAAAATAAAACAGAAATTAAATTGAATATACATTATGAATAATACATTAAAATATACTTAAATAAATGCAGTGTTGGAAAACGAAACGGCAATTGGTACCGAATTCTAAGTGAAACTACTATTCGGCATATGATTTTGTTTTTTTTTTTTTGTAGCAGCTCTGATTGTAATTATTGAAACGTCGGGGTCACCAAATCAAAAGTAATTCAGCATTTCGCCAGCATTGCATCATATAAGCTTAAATTACTCCGTCCGTTTCTTCAAATAGAGTTGAAAAATTTTTCAATTTGACTTTTTAAATTCCTATTTTCATCTTTTTTTTTTTTGTTATTTTTTTCTTTGTTATGCAAAGTAATTTTCAAGGTATTTATTTGATTAACCATTAAAAACTCAACTAAACAGTATTACACGAACCGAAATAACCACAAAGCAGACATAACTAAAGCATTTTTATTCAGATATATGTATGTATATGCATGAGATACTAATCTTTTCATAAATGGCATAAATGGTGTGCATACCACTAAAAATCAAACCGAAACAAAAACAAAAAGTATTCAATTATTTACTAAATACAACAATTTAATACTAAAATTGAAACGATAACAAAATAAAAATGTACATAGCATTAAAAAGTATATAAAATATATACAAACACATATATATTAGGCAGCGAAGACTTATAAACCTTAAGCTATATAAAATAAAAAAGAAAACTCAAAGTTGTGTAGATTAACAAAACGAAAAATCGAAAAATCGAAAAAACGAAAAAACGAAAAAAGAAAAGCAAGCAAATATCGAAAAGGCAAATTAATTAATCAAAATGAAGTTAAAAAGGAAAAGTGAATTATATATTTAATAAGCCAAGGTTATTTAGCATAGCTAAGTTTAAATAATGAGAACAGAGGGTCACACTGGCAAATGGAAATGTTGCTGCAGTTTTTGGTCACACTAATGCATAGTGTTGGGCAACGATCTGTAGCTGATCCTTATGCTTAATCACTTATTTAAAGTGTTGCCCCCTGCTTTGAATATGCCTTTTCCAGCCCTTCCCCTGATCATACCCCTAGACCCAATTCTTTTACCATTTACCCATATTTGCTTTTGCTTTTACCTTTCATTAAACCGCTCTTTATGTGTTTTTTTTTTCTTCTTTCGTTTGTGTTCTCTTTTTTTTTTTTTTGTTTTCCTTTATATGTACATTTTCATCGCTTTTCGTTGTGCGTTGTGCGCTTGTGGCTAACCTTACCACACTAATTAAACTACTACCAATACAAACTACTAAAGAAGTAACCAGCGGCAGTACCCACAACTCGTATGCTCCAAATTCACCAAGCGCTCCGCTACCGGATGCGGATGCGGGTGGTGCCGGCTACGGTGGCGGCGGTAGCAATGGCGGCGCTGGCGGTAACGGTGGCGGTGGATATGGTGGTGGCTTCTCGGCTGGCGGTCATAGTCTCTATCCCAGTCTACCCAATTCAAATCCGAATGGTGCTAATGGTGGCGGTGCAGCGTATAATCCCTATGGCGGTTACCAACCACCACAACCACAACCGGGCGGCTACAATCCCGGTGGCTACAATCCAAATGGCTACAATCCCTATATGGGCAACGGCGGTGCTGGTGGCTATCAACCACCAGTTCCTGGCTATACCCCTCCAGCACCTGGCTACGAGAATGGCGGCGGTGGACAAAAGCCAAAGGACAAGGAGGGTGGCGGTTTCTTTTCCAATTTCTTCTCCAATCCGGCTGTGAGTCAAGCTGTCTCCGGTATTATTGCAGGCCAGATAGCCAAACAGTTGCAGGGCGGCGGCAACGGCGGCGGCGGCGCTGCTAACGGTGCTGCAAATGGTGGCTATCAGCCAAGTGGTGGCTATGGCAGTGGCGGCGGTGGCTCATCCTCTTCTGGGGGTGCCAACAATTTGCTTGGCGGTCTTCTTGGTTCTGTTCTATCTGGCGGTGGCAATAATGGCGGCGGTGGCTCTAGCGGTGGTGGTGCCGGCAGCTTCATTGGCAGCCTTCTCAGTGGCGGAGGCGGTGGCAGTTCCAATCGCGGCGGTGGTGGCCTCAGCGACCTACTCAACTCAAAGAATTTCGGAGGCCTCTTCAGCGAGAATCCATCGTCACGCGGCGGCGATCAATCTGGTTCATCCTCCTCGTCGGGTGGAAGAGCAAGTTACCCCACTCAAGCTCCTTACTATGGCTAAGGAGCGAATTGACCAGCAATTGATCACTTTTTCCCCCCTCCCCCTTCTTTCTTCGTATGGCAATGTAATCAAATACACAATATATATATATACACACATATAACACAATGATTATAGAAATATAATAAACATTTGAATGGACTTAAATGACAGCAAATTGAGAGACATTTTTTCAAAAAAAAAAAAACAAACACAAAATAAATTGAATTCATTTGTAAATAGAATATAAAAATAAAACAAAATATACGTAAGACATTGAAAGCCAGACTAAACTAAAATTTGTTTCCATTTCCGGTCTCAATTGTAGGTAAGTATATTTAGTTATATCCCAAACCAACCAGGAATTATTTATTACCTTTACTTATACATACCAAAAATCCAAGTATAAAATAATTATTTTCCCTAAGAATACAATTTCCAACGAGTTGAATAAGTCGTAAATGGCTGGAAAACTTTTGTTTAGTTTGGCTGCTTTTCAAATTTCACAAGTTGAAACAATAAAATAGTCTAAAATGTAGATTTTCCCGCTTAGGGTATTAAGAAAGTTTTGTTACAAAAGTTAATAATAATTTAGTTTGTTACATTTTGCGTATATATGATTAAATGATAAAAGGCGGCCTAAGCATTTAAGGTGCGCGAAATAAGTAAGTGGGACATTATGTTGCTATCTGTATCAACTGAACCGATTAATATATTCAAATAAAATAAATTTATCTTCAAACTTTTTAAATTTATAAATATATTTTAGCCCATTTAAATCGAAAAATTCTTTGGACAATATTAAAAGAAAATATTTTCGAACTAAAAAAGTAACTTGGGCAAATTTATAGTTTGTGTCTTATAAAAAAAAAAGCAACTGAAACTAATTTAACCTAAACAAGTGTATTGAAAAGCCCTCTTCTCTGTATTTTATCAAATTTAATATACTGCCATTAAATTAAAAATGTTTTGGAGCATTTGTCCGATTCTTTTTATAAGCCCTTTAAATTTCCAAATTGTTTTGGGATTTGGGTGCGGTCTCCTTTTTGACCAGTCTAAGAGACTTTTCTGTGGGTACTGGAAAATGTATGTATCCTGTCTAAATGGCACATAAACGATCGCCAACTACTCAACATAGTTTTCTTCATTTATTTTATGCGCTATAAACACACAAATTCTGTCCATATAATCAAAAAAAGCATTAAAAAAATTTCTGTCCACATGTACCATCACAACGGGGGTTTCTTCCATAATTTTTCCTGTCTTCATTTCCGCCTACATGTTCATTTAAAATCTTATTTCAAAATCAATGTGGGCTTTTTTCCAATAATATACATGTTTCGTTAAGGCCATTAGTTTTAAGTAGAGGTGTTAAGGCTTATGCTTTTCACCTGTGATATTGTAATGGTTAAAAAAGGAAAAATGGAGGAAAATCTTTATGCTTTTTAAACTAATATAAAAACTGGGATATAGGTACTATAGGGAGCTAACTTAGATTTAGCACCCTAGTACTAGAACTAACAAGAAATGTAATATAGAAATTTCGGGTATAATATGGTCTTAAAATCTTATAAATTGATAAGATTCATTGATCTCAAAAAGGCCATAATCGTGTTTTTATTAAATTTTTTTAATGTACTTAGAAGTTTATTGGACGAGTTTAAAGACGAGCAGGTTGTCTAAATAAATATCGGCCCTTGTTTGAGTTTCTATTCGCATCTTTTATTAAGCCTTATTTTTTGCATAACGTATACGCCATGTTGCCATAACAAATTGTCATATTTGCTAATAAGCGAAAGCAACGAACGACAACAATAAACAATTATAATTTAAACAATTTCAGTGCGAAATAGAAATAAGAAAAAGATATATTTAATACGTTACCTAATTTTGCAATAACATTTTGTATTTGGAATATTTTTAAATTGATCTCAGGTATGTACATAACTCTGCGACATTCTTTCGATAAATTGTTTAAAAGGAAAAACAAAAAACAAAAAAAAAACTTGGGTTTTTGAACTATTTCACATTCTGCCCCCCTTCTCGAAAACAATGTTTTAACTTAAGAGTTGTAATGCGGCACTTGGCAGACAGCAGTCGCCATTGGTAAGTCGCCAGTAACCCGAACGAGTTAGTGAGTTAGCCGCCAGGATTGTTGCCATAGTTGCGTTGCCATTGCCGTAGTGCCTTTTCCTAGCTTCCTAGGGTTACAGTCACAATATATTATGCGCTAAGCTCCTCAACTATTCCAGAAGAAGAAGAAACTGGATGGAAGGCAACATCAGGGCCAGGGTGGCCATTTGGCTTTCGGTTAACCGACTACAATTTTGTAATTTATTTAAGTAATAAAATAAATATATGTACATACATTGTGCACCTGCATACCAAAAGCAAACACACACACGCAACGCACATGTGTGAAGGAGCAGGGTCGACTGGTTGGTCGGTTGGTCGTTTCGTTGGTCGGTCGGTTGGTTGGTTGCTTGCTTGTTGCCAAAGTGAAAGTGCGCTTCAAGTGCACGGAGCACCTACTTGGCCAAAGTGAATTTAGTGTCAAGTGCAGGAAAATGTGAAAAGCAGCTGCGAGTTAGTTTTTCATATTTAAGCAGCACTCGAGCGACAACAACAGCAGCAACAGCGAAAGCAACATAACGATGATGAGAACAACATCAGCGAAACAACTTACAGTGGAACCAAAGCAAAAGAGTTTAACCCAATGGACACTGGCATTGTGAAGATAATTTCAAATAGAATAAAAATAATAGAATTCTTTTATTAATTATTGTGTTTAAGATTTTTTGTTTTAGAAATTGAGAGATTTCATTTTTATCAACCTAAAGCCGTTTTGCTTGACTTGCACCCACTGTGCAGCAAACCGGCACATCAATCCCTACCCTCCCCCACCCCCTTAATTCCACCATGCACATCGTCATCGTCATCGACATAGTCGGCGGCGTTGGCTTTGGCACTTGCAGAAAAGTGGATACTGGCTCGGGTTATGGTTTACGTTTCTTTTTTTTTTCTTTTTTATTTTCCTATAGGGCAAAACAATGACGAGACGCATTTAGAAGCCTTTTCCCTGTATGTGTGTGTGTGTGTGTGTGTGTGTGTGTGTGATGCCACGAGGCAGCGGATGTCGTTGACTTTTCAAGTCGCATTAGAAGCGGCACAGTGAGTGGGAATGTGAATGGGATTGAAGCAATGGAGATGTAAGAGTGAATGACGATGGGAAAGGAAAGGGAAACGGTATTGGGATTGGGAACGGGAGGGGATGGCAGGAAGCATAAAAATACATGTAAGAGGCTTTCAGCTTATTGTTGTGGCACTGTCGCGTTTTTATGATTGCACGCAAGGCTCCACTGGCTCAACTGGCTCCTCGTCTCAGCTTAATTTTATTGATATTACACGTACTTGAAGTCGAATATCAGGTTGATACCCGATCCCAATTGCAACACCTCCACACAAGCCCATGGGCTATTCATTTTTATGTGAATCAAGAGCGAATGGGTACTAAGGTGATCAAACAAATGCCATATATGTATATATATATATACATATATCCAATTACGGTAATATAATCAATTTTCAGTCATATCTCGCTCTCTCTCTCGCAAAATATTAATAGCATACTTTTTTGGGGTCTTCTTAAATTTTGCGAAAGTTGTGTTCTTGATAGTTAAACTGCCACAACAAACTATGTACAGCAACTAATTACGACAACTACAATATAGGCAAACACATACACACACACACGCACACACTCACATCTATTAAATAGTTGTAGTTAGTTCGGGGTCTTTTGTCTATATGTTGTTGTTGTTAGGCAATAAAAATGCTACAACTTAATTAATTAAGTGCAAATGATAAAAATGACCAAACAGCATGAAACACACACACACAAGAAGAAAGAACGAAAAAAAAAGTAGAAGGGCATACACACACGCATGCACACACACACACACACACACACAATGGTAACAACAACAAGGAAAAAAACTAATTAAGTTTTATGTGCAATTTTCGTGGCTGAAAAGTTTCGTTTTGTGTGGCTATTGTGGCAAATGCTGCTAGTCCTGCCACACAGAGAGAGCCAGTCAAGGAATACTGGAACAAGGCGGCCTTTCGGTGGGCCTGGTTGGAAGCTTGTGTGGGGCCATATTCGGTTGCCAGTTGGCGGAAAGTGAGCCATGGCACGTTACGTTACTAGGACGTCACGTTTTGTTATTTATTCTGATAGTTTCGTCTGTAGTATGTAGCTCTGATTGTGAAACGACAGAATGATGGGCGGACGGGATGATGGTGGGAGTCGTCGGAAGAGGCTATAAGCGAAATCTCTGCGCTGACATTTGTCGCGACGATTAATGAACGTTAAGGCCGCTCGTTGTCTGGGGGTTTGCCTTTAATCTGTGACCATTTATTTTGAGGCCATTAGAAAAACTCTTTCTACTTATGTAGCTGTGGCCAAATAATGACCAGCCATTAAATGTTAGATAAAACTTATTGAATTGGAAGTCGGAAATAGCCAAAGCATTCACAAATTCATTCAACTTTACACACTTGCCACAATCAGACTGTATTAGGTATTTCATGTAATGCTTAACGAAAATTCTAACCGACTTGATAAAAGTTTAAGCACCACAAATGCATTAGAAAGCAAAGTATTGAAACAATGACTGCAAATACCTTAAAAAAAATTAAATATTCCGCATGTTTTTGTTGAAGTCGAATTTGAGATCTGTTCTTGCTTCTAATTACGAGCCAAAGTATGTGGCTTTATCTTGAAGTTAGTAGAATGAATATTAATTTTTGAAAATTAATGCTTATAAATAACTTTCTAATAATCTGCAATATGCTGAAAACAATTCTATGTATTAGTGAATTATTTCGTTTTAGTAATAACAGCAGTCGAAATGGAATTGACTTGTTTTCATTTTCAAAAGATTTAAATAGAAATGCTTAAGCCACTTTTCATAAATGATAAATTAATTCAATGTGAAATTTATGTTCAATTTAAATTTCATTTACCAGGACTAGAATCAAATTAGTTCAAAAATTATTTACGTTTTTTGTTAGGATTTGCACTAAAAAAGATAAATAAATAATTATAAAACTCGGTCAACAAACGTTTCGTACATTTCGTTCGAGCATTTCTTGCAAATTAGATAAAACGTTTAATTAAAATAAATGTAGAAGTCTTTAATGGTTAATAATTTAGTCGTTGTAACAATCAAAAAAAAAACGTTTATGGTAGAGATCAGTTAAATGAACTATTGTCATTTGAAGGCTGATTATTTTCATTGGTCTGATCATTGGTTAAGATACACTTGGTTTATTTTGCGATTTTCATAAGTGGCAAATGCCACTAGACATGTGCACCCAGTGCTCTTAGTGCCCTCCCTCCCTTCCTCCTTTTCCCACTAACTCTCTGCTTTGGCTTGCTTGTTTACATGCGTTTGGCGCGTTTGCCAAATAAATCAAGTCAAACAGCTAACAACTAGGAACAGCAGCAGCAACAAAAGAAAGGCACTAGTGCCACGACATTTGCAAATTTGTAAAAATAAACTGCAAAACTACCAGACCTTACATCCCCATCCTCTAGACCCGATCCCTTCTAACCGGTTGGCCCACGCAGCAGGGCACTGATTTTAGTTTGAACTGCACGTAAATTTGGTTTAGATGCACAGCTCTTTCACAAACACACACACACACACATACACACACACGCACATAACGAGAGGAAAAGCTAACGATTGAGAAGTTGTTGAAAAATATTTGTCGTATGCTAAAAATCTTGAATTCAGTCTAAATGTCAGGCGACAAACCTCAAAGCAAACATCATGACATCATGGACTTAAAGTTAACTTTATCGTTTTGCTAAACTTTACAGAATCAAAGCCGTTTATAGTGTCAAACGAGAAGCGAGTTTGAACTTCATTGAAAGTAGTAATAACATGGCAAAACTTTTCCTTATTACATCACTAGTAAAATTGCAATAAAAATGGTCCAATGATCGAGAATAAAGGAATTGAAATGAAAGTCGATGAAAAAGAGTTCAAAATTGGTATATGTACATAGGAAAAGGAAATGAAAGAGAATGAACCTAGGATTAAATGAGATCGTAAAAAAAGAAAGAAATTCCTAAATGAGGAAGACATCATAGAACTTGTCAGGGGGATAAGACGAAAGAGGCTGTTGTTGAAGGCAAAGAGCAAAAAAAAAACTAATAATATTAGATCAGGTCAAATAGTCCCATTAAAAAGGCCAAAGAGTTAAGAGTTTAGATAGATAAACAGACCTAAGGCTTTGACTCGATCTCTCTACTAAATACATACAATTAAAAAAAGAAGGCTTTGCCTCAAAACGCCGTAAGGTAAGGTAAGTCCTTCAATTTAAAAAAAATAACAAGATTTTTGTTTTTACATCTTTTGAGTATAACGATCGTTCATTTCTAAAATTATATAGCACACTTTTGTGGGCTGTGCGTGAACCTCATCAGTATCTTTTTCTCTTATTCTGTGAGTGTGTGTGTGCATGTATATGTGTTGAGGAGCAAAAAACTTGCAACTTCAGAACACAACTTACCTCAACTTTTGCTGTTGCTAAGAAAAGAGAAAAATTTGTTAACTTTAGCCGTAGGTTTTACCCTCATAGCCATTGCCTTCAATTGACTAGAGATGCAGTACATACAGAGGATAGCAGAGAGGCTTAGAGGATAGGGTGGGGTATGATGGGGTTAGTTGTATAAACTTGTCCATGGCAACAAAGTTAAAGTTTTGTTGCAAAGTAATTGATGCACTACTCACTTCTCTTTCGCTCAGTAAAGGACACGAAGGAAAGGCAACAGGCAAAGCCAGAAATAAAACTTCAAGTCCAGTTGCCTGGACACAAATCGTTTCGTTTTGCAGGTGATAAATTTAAAAGAATGACATTTTAATTGATTTCGACAAATGCAATTTAATTGCCAAAAGGCTGTCAGAGACTGAGACTGAAACTTAGACTGAGACTGAGACTAAGACAAAGCCCGAGATGTATGTATGTAGAATGATGTGTAAGTGAGAGACTATCAAATATTTAAACAAGCTGCACATTTGAATTATCAAATTTTGGCAGTGACAAAATTTTTGTGTGAGTTTTGCCATGTGAGTTTCAATTAAAAATTTACTTGGCAAACTTTTCTTGCTGCTTGCTTGCCTTTGCTCATGTTGTGGCTGCCATTTTCTTGGAATCGAGTGATGGAAGATGGGAGCTGTGTGTGTAAGAGAGACTCAAAACTCAAATACCGAAATGCTCAAATACAAACGGCAGACAAATGATGAGAAGAAACAGAAGGACATATACATACAACAGTGGAAAAGGGGATACTTGTTGGGAAGTGAATATATTTTCAAGCGGATGAAATGTTGAACCGAGCGAACAAGTTTTGTGCTTTTGTTTTTGGCGCCACGACACACACACACACACACATATGAAGAGGAAGAGAGAGAAAATGAAATGGTCCTGCAGGCAGGCAGCAAGAAGAAACTGCAAACTGGAGCTACATGCGGTTTGTGGTGGCACTTGCCATGCCTTAACTTGCCTCCTTCTCCAACAGTTTCATACTTTGATGACGATGATGATGATGATGATGATGATGATGATGGCAACAAAAGCAACAGCAGCAAAACCCACAAAAATAAGAAACGACAACTGGAAAGATGGAGAGAACGACAAAGTATGGCAACAATGCATAACTTTCTTTCCACTGCCTACTCTCACCCATGGAAGAATTAGAACCGCAAATCATTTTGAAAACAATGCATATGCCATGTCATATATGCAACATCAACCCGACCAAACCAAACCAAACCAAACCAAACCTAGCCAACATCCCACCCACCATCAGAGCCCAAAAGATGGTAGCAGGCGAATGGCTAAAAATTCCACAGCCACAGGCTGGTCTCAGGCAAAAGATGCCAGCAATTTCTTTTTCTTTTCTGCTTCTTTCTGAGAGCAACAAAATTTTCCCTTAACTAACAGTAGTTTAAAAATCTTTAAGTAATCGAAAAGACATTCCTGTTTGCTTTTTTCTTTCTTAACAATTAAACTGGCCAATAACTCAACTACATGCTATTATTAAAACTAAAAAATAGTTGAACCAAAACATAGAGAATCTTTTGTCAAAGGCAAAGAAAGGAAATAAAGCAGTTTCAAGGATTTCAATTAACAAGAAAACAAAAAAGGCAAAAAAAAAAAAGGGAAAATACAAAACGAACAAAAATAATGAACAGCAGCAGGCAATGTGAAGGAAGAGAAGGAAACATATGTATATACGATACGATACGAAGCGATACGGTACACACACACACACACACACACGTGCGTGTGCCATGTAAATGTCGGCTCAGACATGTCTAACACTTGGCTCTTAATACAAGCCTGCCCCATTCTTGGCCCCTGCCCCTGTTTATACTACTAGAGCGGCTTTTGACGACGGCTTGCAATTTAATATTCATTTTGTGAAAAGCCCATTTACATTTTGCGTTGCTCCTTTTTCCCCCCCACGTGTGCGTGTGTGAGTGTGTCAGTGTGTGTGTGTGTGTTTAGTTGCACTTTCTTTCTCGACCTCATTCAGGGCTTGCACTCGGGGACTTCTGCTCAACACGGCGTATGCGTAATCTAAGCAAGAGCAAGAGCTCTCACTGCCTGTTTATTTTTTTTCTTTTTCTTTTTTTTGCTGTTGTCCTTTGTGTTTTATATGGCAACTAAACCACCGACTGAAAGGGTATATCAGCATCTATATAAAAAGTGAAAATAATAATCAAAAACTAAAACAAAACAAATACATTGATCAAGACGAAACTTGATACTAGTTGCTAATGCTTTGCCATTTATTAGAGGATATCTTAAAGTCGTTCTTATGGAAATTTCCTCATTGTATTTCTCCTTTTTTTTTTTGTCTCTTTTTTTTTTTTTTTTTTTTTTTGGTTTTGACTTAATTCAACCGCAAAAGGCACAAGGGTATGGGCATGGATTTGAATTTGGATTTAGGTATAGCACTAGGACTGTGCGACGGATGGACCCTCTTAGTCTGTTGTCCACACTTTTTGGGCGAACTTTAGTTAGCTCTCCGTCGTTGTAAATGCTGCAGCTTCTATTTCTACTCCTGCTTCTGACATGCCCACAAAATTTTCGTTTTGCAGCTGTTGATTTATGGCCACTGGACCATGTCAATGTCGGTGTTTGGGGCTTAGGGAAGCAATCATCATAGAGAGCAAGAGACTCCTCGGTTTATAAACAGCAAGCCATCATCATTCTATCATCCCAAACTCTTTTATTTTTCCGCCCCCTTCTCTGGCAACTATGTAGTGATTTGTGTGTGTGTGTGTGTGTGTGTGGCCTTACCGAGATTTGGTTGCGATGATGTTTTCGGGATTTTCTGGGAAATATTCACAGATTTTCTGGCAAAAATTTGATGTACAAAATGTTTAATTAATGTTCTTTGGGGCCAATAATTGTGGGCTTGATGGCCATGCGGCTTAGCCACAAGCCAAATTCAACATATTTTGTTGGCCATATGTTTTAACTAAAATACAAATGCGAAATAGATTTAGAAAGCGAGGAGTTTTCCATTTGTTTGTTTGCCATAATTTTTGAATTTTAAATTTGAAAATATATAGAAAATTTAATCGAGTTTAAACAAAAATAGAAATGCTCTTAGATAACTGCATAAAAATAATTACATTTAAAAGAAATAAATTATATTCATATTCATACAAATTAAATGCCAATTCAATTGTCCAGAAACATTTCAGTTCACCCTCTTTGGATTGGTCATATGAAACATTGCACATTGCGTGTCAGGATGTAAATAGAATTTGTGCATAATAAAATTTATGCATTCATAACGAAATCCTTATTTCCCTTCATGCCCCTCACTGCCCCTCACCCATGCCACCTTTCAGATCCATTTTTGCCCACTTCCGTTTGGTTCTTACCCTTTATGGAATGCACTGTGAATTCTGGCCACACATGACGGGTGAATGCAAAGCGCCGTCACTAATGCGAAACTCCATTCACACACACATACGTAAGAGAGCGGGGGGTTACCAACAAAAACCTATTCATAAGAGCAACTCATCTCAACTCCACTAGAACTCAAACTAGAACCAGCTGCAACTGCAACTCAAAGGCAATGGCAAAGGCAAAACCAACATTATATGTATGTAGCTGGATATGCATTTTGTATTTTGATGAAACTAGATGAGGTGACCCCCCCGCCCCAACCCTTTTTGTATAACGGTTGCGACTTTGTCCACGCATCCAACAATATTCGTATAGGTAACAGAGAAATAGAGAGCGAGAGAGAGAGAGAGACCCAACCATGATGCGAGTCGATGAACCGATTCTTGCACACGACCATTCAGTCCAAGTTGAGTCACCAGTTAAAACCAGTTTAAACCCGCTCCCGGCCATCCAGTGCATCTTCTGAACTGGTCAATGCGATTCCATGATGATGATGGTTCATCTGCTTGACCAAACCTTCAGCTTGAATGCAGATAATGCCATTTGCATTATTCCCATTTCGAAATAAGGAAACAATTTTCAAAAGTTTGCTTGAACAGAAAACGGATTGTGATAACTTGTTACTTAAAAAGCAATTTGTAAACCTTTCAATTAGAAAATTGTTCAATGTCGAGAATTGAACAGGATATGTCGATGTACATTAAAATGAGTACTTATCAAAAGAATATTATGGTCATGTTTACACGCAAGTTAAGATTCACTAACGTTCAGATTAAATGTATATAAAATTTGTAATTTTTATATCAAAACACAAGCCATCTCGCCCACTCTTACAAACACTTTAGTCCTATAATAAAATTCAATGTATTCATAGATTACAATTCAAAATTTAGGACTAGGACTAGGGTAATCCCAAAATCTCTTTTTATATTTCCATGACAAGAGAATGATTTTCTTAAGCCTTAATATTTGGTGGCAAGGGGAAGTACACACACATGCATATACACTCAAGGGGCACTTACACACACACACACACACACACACTTACTGACTCCCAAAAATGAAAGGAGATAACTTAACGGTAACCCAAAAATTTGGTTCATTTTGTAGCTGCTTATGTCTGAAATCGGCTTAAGAATAATTTAAATGCTCTCTAGATTAGCTTAGTGCTTGAAATGTTGCGTCTGCCACAAATTGTATCAAAATGTTGCCTTTTATTTCGGCCCAAAAAGAAAAAGAAAAAAAAAACCAAAACCCAAAAAAAAGGAGTAAGTCTTGGAAAACCGAGTGCCTTTCTGTCACGTTTTATATTGATATTTAAAAAAGAAGTGCCAACAACAATGCCAACTAACCAAAAATGGCAAAACAAATTTCTGCACGTTCTGCACAGTGTAAGTGAGCAAAAAGGGGGATGGGGGGGGGCGCTAAGGCAGGGGGAGGGATTGGCTGTAGAGGTAACGCTAAAGGCACGTAGCAAATGGCAACGGCAACGGCAAACGGAAATTGCAATTGAGTGCAAATTGCAAGAAGAAAAGATTCAGAACTTGCCTTTTACCCCACACTACACCATTTCTCACCACATTTCACCATACTTCCCTCTCTCTCTCTCTCTCTATCTCTCTCTCATAAGTTGCTCTGGCCATTTGCGTTGCTTTATACACGCTTTCTAAATATTTAATCCCAGCCTTGTAACTCTCTTTGGTAATGAATAAATCTGACCAACTTGGGATTTACCTCCAAAAGGTCTTAAAGATTAACAACTTTAAGACAAAAATGGGAGGAGGCGGGTCGAGTCACGGTATATTCCGGCTGGAGTTTTGCCTCTGACTGTACATCACGATAAAATGCAAACAACAACAGCAAAGTGGGCCAAAAGAGGGAGGGTTTACTCTGTGTGTGTGTGTGTGTGTGTGTGTTGACTCTTTGTGTGTTTACTCTCGACTTTAACTTCATTGTCGTTTGTCACGTTCGAGCGCCAATTTTATCGCGCACAAATCGCTCAAACAAAAGGCTGCAGCTTTAATTAAATTTACTGGAAAACAAAAACCCTCACCATTCCAACAGGAAGCCAATGTCAAAAAAAAGGATACCCTACAGTAAATAAACTGAAATATAAATCAAAATTTATATTTTAAATATATACCAGTAAATATGTCACTGAAAATAAAAAGAAAAATATATTTTTTTAAATTTCAATGGTTTATTTACCAGACTATAGTCCTTATTGACTAAGATCGACTGACATTATCAGATCTGGTTCTGGACAAAGCAGGGACATAAGGACTGTATAAAGATCTGTCAGTCAACTATATTTTGGAATCTCCTTCAAGGGAATAGTATGAAAGTGGAGCGAAACCACTTCTATAATGCAATCATAACGTCAATCTGAGTTATCAAAGTCTTCAAATATTCTTTATATGTTTTTCATTTGACTCTAAAAGTTTAAATCTTTTTAATTATCTTCACGTCAAGAAGCCACTTAAAGTTTGTAAGGTATATTTTTTAATTTAGTTAACATTACGATGACATAATATTAATTATTTATTTTTAGCAAAAATTAGTTAAATTTTCCTTTTAAAAATAAATTTTGCTTTGCTCATTTCAGTGCAGTTTTTACATAGATTATCAAAGTTTAAGATACGCAAAATTTTATTTTCAAATATTTTAAGCTAATAACAAAAAATATTATTTAAAAATGCCTTTGATTATTAAAAGACAGAGGTCTGTCTATAACTCCCCTAACACTTGCCCATCTCATTTTCCATTCATAGATTTATTTCAAAATTGTAATAATTTCGTGTGTAGTGAGAAAAACATCGTTGAATCATTTGGCTCCGTATAAGCTTTTCCGTATACTGTACTCCAGAAAATCGGCGCACTGTAGGTTCAAATGGCTTTCATCTAAACATTAAAACTGCAATGAATTTTCAGTGTATTTATCTTTATTTCTCTTTAGAGCTGTCTGGTATATAGGCCCAATTTAAGTAAGAAGTTTCCACAAGAACTCTTCCCCCTCCCCAATAAATAAGAATGTTTTGTTAATGCACTTGAATTATAAATATACCGAACATAATAAAATGAACAAAATGAAGCTTTAAATTAACAAAATTTGCCATTAAGCCGATATACTTTCGTTTTCATCGTTCGTGTTCAAATCCGAGAATAGACATAGCGTAGCATTGAGACCAGGTTCCCCATTGAGTCGCACACTGGAGGCAATGGGATCGAAAGATGCCATAGCTGAAAGCAATCCGAGATAATCCTGGTCTTGGACTAACTTGCCAGTGAACTCTGTCTGTTGGCCACGATTCACATAGGTGTGCTTTTTTGCGGCAGTTGCCAATTCAGGAAACTCAAAGAGATCAAGAATGAAGAATACGTATCTCAAATAGGGAGTACATTCGGGAATTTTTGCATTACGATAGATTTTAAGGGAATGCTTAAACTTGGCCCCAAGAACGGGCAACAGAAAGATGCAGAGATAAACTGAAAAAAAACATTAAGTTATTTGAAAATAGAAATTAAATACAATTGGACAATAGATTACCAATGATGAGAAGGGTTTGTCCAGTTATAATATTAGCTATTTTACGCAACTCACATAGCCACATCCAAACACCCAAGGCCGCAACTATATTGCCACTGAAGAGAATATATTGAATAGTGGCTATCCAGCGATTAATCCAGTTGACAACAGTGCGTGTCATTGTTATAGTTCGTTCTTGTGGTATTTCGACCTTCCAATTAAGAAAGTCTTCAAATGGGCCAAACAGTATCACATGACGCAGACACGAATAGATGAGGAGGAAGACAAACTCAATGAGAATGACTAACGAGAACATCTGAATGAATGTGTGATTAGAGGACAACAAATAGAGCCCGATGAGTAGATAGACTCCCGATTCCATATTGTTATGCCAATAGATTAAATATTGAAGAGCCTTCGGCATACTCCATGTGGTTAAGACACCCAAAATATGCCATAAGGTGTAGATTTCACGTGGATCCACCTCTCGTATTTCAATGATCGACTGATGTTGATGTTCAATAGCTAAAGCGGCCATACTCGACGATAGATCAAGTCTCTCCTTGGTATTTTCTTCGTCATCGTCACTGTCAGTCTGCTGTCCCCGATTCACATAGATTGGAAGTTCAGGTCTATCCATTGGATGAACCCCAGTAAGTTGAAAAAGTCTTATGAAGTTTACTAATAGACGCATTAGAGAAATTCTTGAACGACGATTTGCCGGCATTTTGGCTTCGTGCCAGGCCTGACGGAAAGAAGACTTCAAATCAAGATATATACGTGGCGCCAGAAAGATTCCCAGATAAGCTGCATACATATATAATGTATATGGATTATAGTCTTAACAAAATGAATATAAATACGACTTACTATACGTGAAAATTGTTAGTCCATCAACATTTTCGAATAAATTACGTATCTCCATGAGACAGAGCCACAAGCAAATGGCCACCAAAATGTTGTCATTGAATAGAATCTTTTGCATTGCCATCAAGCCGGTGTTAATGTGTTGACTTAGATATCGGAATATTTTCTGCAGGCATTCGGTTGATATATCAACATCGCACACAATCAGTTTCTCATATGGACGAAAGCGTATATGATGACGCAAACTGCCAAAGAAGAATCCACTCATCAAAATGAAGAGACCAGTTTTTGCAAGCAATACGATTATAGTATAGGAATTCAAAGTGTTAAACAGCAAAACGCCAAGGAAGACATGGGCCGCAGTTAGAAAAGTATTGCGCCATAGAACCAGATCTTTAAATTTGTGGTATAGAGGTTTCCTTTTCATGGGCAGCCCTTGTAAACGGAGGAATTGATCACGTCGTTGCTTTATAGTTGAGAATGGCTGCTCCTCCTGGGGTGAATCTAACGAAATGGTATCTAATTTATATCGAGGGATTTTGACTATCAGTTGACATTTTTTCTTGACTGTCAGATTGTCCTTTCGTTTCGGTTTCTTAACCACATGAATCTCAAATTCATCGGAAATCTTATCAAAAATATCATTTAAGAATAATATGATATCGGGGTTTGGAGTTATTTGCTTCTTCTCCACTTCTGACTTTTCGATTTGTTGGTCCATTTTCTTAGCGGCCTTCTTACCAAATTTTTCCTCGACATTGTGGTTCATAGCTCCTTTACCAGCCATTACGACAACCTCTTTGCCAACGTCAGGCAATACAACAAGATTTTTCTGCATGGCTTGCTTTTGTGCTTTCTTCTCGGCTTTAGAGGCCTTCTTTTTGTTTTTCTTAACTCCATCCTTGGGCTGGTCCTTGCCGGGTTTGACATTACCTTCAGTTTTATTGGAATTCGGCGTCACCATCTTACCATTGGCCAATTGCGGTTGCAACGACTTTTCCCCTTTTTTTGATTTATTTGCTTTATTTTCTTCAACAAAGCATGGACGAGGCATTTTGTTTTCACAATATATTTTTGTCTTAATTATTTTTCTTTTTGATATTTATTTGTTAAAACTTTTTTTTTTTTTTTTTGTTTTGCCGAATATTAAGAAAAAGTGAATTTCTATTGATGCTATTCACAACACAGTCGAGAATAAACTGACTACAATAGAGTCTCGATTTGCCTCCTGACTTTTACATGGCCAAAACGAGAATTGTCAGTGCTAATGTGATCGAAATAATTACACAAAAATTTAACATCCTTGCCATATTTCTCTATTTCTCTCTCTGGCAACACAATCTCAAAATTTGACAGCTTCTTTTAGCCGTAAAAAGCTACTTTTAGCTACAATCCCGCTAAAAACACAATTTTTCTTTTTCTAAATCGCCCGAGTAGCTTAAGTAAATATTTACCAGGTATTCTTCTTATTTTTGGGAGGTAATAATTTAAAGGATTGAGAATCCCATTTTTTTTTTCTTAAAATCTACATTTAGATGAAATTATTATTATTATATTGTGACTGGGACTAACATTAGTTAGTGATCTTGTAAGAACGACCTCTGGATTATAAGTAAATGCACAACAATTGTTACATAATTCAATTTCTATCAATTTGAGATTACTTAGCCACTTTAAACTCAATCAATATTATGGGAAAACCAATAAAATACCAAATACAAAATACTTCAATGAAGATGTCGGCATACTCTCGAGGAAATCCAATTTAATTTTATCCAATTTTAATGATAATTTATTCATGGGTCGCCGGCATAAGGTTTATAGCATTTTGAGGAACTCCTGCAAAACGCCACTGGGGACCTTTCGTATGTACATACATACATATGTATGTATGTAAGCTGACCTAAACGTTTTTGGCCATTAGTTTTTGCTAAATATTTACGCAGTTACCCAAAATATCCAAACAGAGAGAGCTTTCGATTTATAAATAAATTTATATTAGAAATTCAAGTTTTGTCGAAGTTTGAACTAAGATGGAGGAGATACGGCCTGGGTAATCATTAAGCTGGCATGTTGACAATATTTAAATATTGATGAGCTGATAGAAAACCAAAAAACAAAAGACAAAAAAAAAAACACTCAAAGTGTGGCAACGTTTTTCATTGGAAATTGGCACAAATGTCAGAGTTCTGTTTTTTTTTTTTTTTTGTTTGCTCCTCAAAATTTGCAAATGAAGTGCGATGAATTGTAAAATGGAATTGGAATCGCAATCCGGCGATGGCGTCGGCAACGGCGATGACTGCTAATGAAATGCGATAAAATGCCATCGAACCGAAATAATGCTGACTGCTGAATGGCTACCGAATTAACTTGAGGGCTAGCCAGCAAGTGGGTCTAAACGGCGAGGGGTGGGGGCGTGTTCCAGGGGCGTATCTGTTGCAATGGCCATTCAGAACATGCCACTGATCAATTTAATTTCAGTCGCTTTCACGTTTTAACATTATGTACCTCGTCGTTTGTTGGTTGACGGTTGTCGATTCGTTTCGATTTGATTTGATGTCTTCTCACTCTCTCTATGTCTCTCTCTCTCTCTCTCTCTCTCTCTCACTCTCTTTTTCTGTGCATCAGAATTCATTCGGATTTTCGATAGCCGTCGATTGTGCGGAAATTAGTTAAAGTTTGCTTCGAAAAACTCAAATCAAACTGTGATTTTGGGGCGAAATGAATTTTGTTAGGAGGATACGAGCAGAATGGGTTGAATAGAGGCAGCAAAATGATTGTGACATTAAAGTGCAATCAAGGCTGTCAGTGATTTATATTGAAACTGGTAAATGCTATTAAGCTAACGTTACCAAAATAGTAACAAATTATATACAATGGATTATGTCTAATCTGAAACCGAAATGCCATACTCCCCAAAAATTGGCTACAGTTTTAATTTCCCATCAATGTGTGGACTTCGTTTTACAGAATTTATAGATTTAATATGATATTTTTGGGCTAAAAATAAATCTATGTCATTATTAACAAGCCCATTAGGTATAGACTTAAAGAAGAAGTTTAATATCTATTATATAACTTGTTTCAGTTAATTTAATATGTAATTCGACTTATCTTGAAACTTTCCTTTTTTTGAAATGTACATTTAATTGTTTAATTTAAATACATATAACTTATCAAATTTAAAATTTCATTCCAGACATGTACCAAAAGATAATGGCTTAGCTTAACGACATTTTATTTTTATAACAGGCTTTAGCTGGTCTATTGTTGGCACATTCTTCAAGTTAGTTGTTTTGGCTAAAACATGAACCTTTTAAGTTAGTCTCAAGTAACCACCCAATAGCAATAGCTTCAAACTATGATAAGATTAATTATTGCTAGGATTTGGGAGAGTAGTTTGCCTCACGCCTTCCTTGATTGATCCCTGATCCAATTACAAAAACAGTTTACCAAATATATTTCATGAAAATGTTGATTACCTTCAAGAGTAGTACAATTATTTTCTTGGCAATTGCCGAAAAATGTAAATCAAAACTGTTGCCCCAAGTAGCTTTCTAATTAGATTAAGAAGACCCAACAAAAAAAGAGTGCCACTGTCAGTGGGCGTGCCGGGCCAGGGCGTTGTGATAAACTTCAAGAAAAACCGGCATTCTGTTGACAATTTGGATGATATATTTTTTTTTTGTTTTGTTTTGGCCCCTTATGCTCAAGAAAATTTTTTGACTTGGCGCCAAATGGCAATGGCAATGCCGATGGGTTTGGCGAATTGCAGTTGCTGTTTTTCTTGCCGCCTTCTTGCTTAATTATTTCCTTGGCTGGAGCAAACAATCAACATAATTTTTGACACGCTTTTCCATCTTCCCTCCAGCTACCAACCAGCTATTGCATACTTTTTCTTGCCATTTTGTTTTGCCTTTTTTTTTTTGGGATAAGCTGACAGAATGAAAAATGTATAAAGTTGCACGGAGACTGAGAGACGCGACGATTGCATCGGCAAAGTTAAAAAAAAAAAAAACGACATCCGTAACTAGAAAGATGGAAACTTGTTAAACTGAACTGATTAGTCTCTGATTATAGTAAATACTTGATTAGTAACATGCTGACTTTAGATTAAAGTATTAGTTAAATTCCTAAATAGGGGAACTAAATAAATATTTTCAATTGATCTCACATGTGTTCATAATGTGTCCAAGAACAGCAACGACAACACTTTCCCTTAAAAATGTTTAGCCCAAAAATGCTTTTATTTGGTATTTAAATTTCGATTTCAATATGACATTCCTCAACCTTTACGGTGACAAAAAAAAAGTTGCATAAATTACAGTTTCCCACTTACTGTAAAATGGTCAGGCACTTTGGCTTAGCTTCTTCAAAATGTAACCCAATATCCCGAACCCGGGAACCCCTTTTCCGATCCGAATTGTACCCGTGTATGTGTGTGTGAGTGTGTGTGTGTGCCCTTTTAAACTGACTACAACTATAACTATCGATCTCACTTAAGCCCAGGCACAGGCAGGGCCAGTGTCTGGGCCCATATGCAAACTGGCAATAAAATTTAAATATTTTGCATATAAATCAAATCGATTGAAAATTTCGGTACAAAGGTGTCCTCCACACACACACACACAGCCAGACACCCAGACATATACGTTCATATGTGGGTGTGCATATATGGATGTGGGTGCCTGTCACTTACCAAAAGCTAAAGCGTCGACGCCCAAAGGACCAGTTTCCGTTTTGCCAATGTGCAACTGGACAGGCTAAACTGGTCGAAGGGGCAGCCGGCGTATGGATGTCGGAAGGCTGTGGCAATGGTTGGTGAGTTTTGTCGTTGGATCCGGAGAGGTGGGGGGTAAGGTGTAGCTAAGTGTTTCGTGGCTATCCTCTGTCTGCATCTATATGTGTCCTTACGTAACGCCGGGTGAGTGTGTGCTGACACAAATTGTGAAGAGTTGAGCACTACGTCGACTGTTGTTAAATGAGCGATCAGCTTGAGCATTCAAGGCGAAGCACGTAATCATAATCGAGGCACGAACCATGCGAGTTAACTTACCCTGTCAGAACATAAACCACGACATAGACCAAAGTTGGTAAACCTATTCGATGCTTCTTTGACAAACAATGTAAATATATGTACATACATATGTGTGCGTATGTATATTATGCTAGTAAGCTTTCACTTCTCCGCGTTTGTGTTCGTAAATGTGACATCAAAGACTTTACGGTTGACGTAAAGTTGACACATCTGACAGAAAGTCCTTACGTTAAATGTGAACTTTATCAACTTCCTAGAAATAGTGCGAATGAAAGCCAGCAAATTTTGAATGAATTACAATTGAAATTGTTATTTAATATTTGGACTAGCGGAAAAATTACCAAAAATAACCTTTTAATTTTTCTACTATGGATCCTTTTAAGAGCTTTAGGCTCCTTCCTCCCTTCACCACTGACTGATTATAAGATTTCTGTTCTCGACTAATACAGCAATAATTTCTCTCTCTCTCTTTCTCTTAGTTGTTGCCACCTGAATAAAATTTATTAGAAAAGTAATGGCCTACAGGTGAGTATTTAACTTTGTGGCGATCTTTTATATGCAAGCCATCCTCTTCGTTTGGTTTAAGAACTGCCAGCAATCAACTATTTAAATATTATTTTAATTGCTTTAGTTGGAAGCACTTGACTTTCTGTGAATTGTCAAGTAGAGTTTTGGCAACGCAAATTTCTGGCAACAAGAAAAGCGGTGGTAAAAAGAGGAACACTTGAACAAGCGAACGCAAATTAAACCGAATCCAAAAAATATGCATATTAATATATAAATATTTTTAAACTGGCCTTAAACGGCAGGATTTAGTTACAGAATACCCTTTACGATCAATAGGGAAATTCGTATGCAAAAATCAGTCCAAGACTTCCTTTTTTTAAAACATATACAAAACTTTTGGAATATTTTGTGAATTAAAAAATAATCCTCAAAGCAAACATTGCTTGTACGCAATTTTAATATTACAAGGTATACGAAAAATTAGAAATTTATTGCAAATAATGAATACTTTTGCAACCTATTGCATATTTTCGGGAGCCAATTTCACTTATTCCACCCTAGAAACGTCAAGCATGCAAAACAAAACTCCGTGAACGATTGAGGAAAAATTTATTTGATTTGAAATCGATTCAAAAATGTCATCAATAAAATTCGAAACTTTATAACCAATCCAATATGAACCTCATATGTATATCATTTAGGAATGCCTTTTGATAAGATTTTTTTAAGTAAAATCTCTGAAAAAGGAAAACTCGAACAAAGGTGGAATTTGAAATTTTCAATATGCCAACGCAAGAAACTTGCAAGTTTCTTCGTTCAAACTTGCATAAAGTAAAGTCAGTCTTTAAGTTTTACAATTGAGCATGTCACATATGTACTGACTATATATGTATATATATAGGTATGTAGTTTTGTATATGCGCTAGTCTTGGTCTTGAGTCTGCCATCATTTGCATCATTTGGTTCAATCCAATGCATATGGAGATGTAATGCAGTGAGTGCCTTCAATATTTTCGTATCGTTTATGTGTTCCTTGTGCACTTTTGGCCACATTTATTACACAATTCCAATAAATAACATTTTGTAGGGCTTCCTGCCTCTGTTGGTTTCCTGGTCAAGAAGACTTCGACTACTACTTCTGACTACCCACATGCAAGGAGCAAGGAGCAAGGAGTTGGATGGAGTATAAGGTAGGAAGAAGGTCGTGTGCGATGCCTGCAGCACGTCGACAACGATTTCTTTATGGTATTTGCAACGACATCGTCAGCTCGTCATCGTTTTGCCGTTGGCACAAGAAGTACAAATTTTATTTACGATGTATTTTCATGTTTGTAATGCCTTCGTGTGTGTCTCTCTCTCTCTCTCTCACTCTCTCTCTCTCTGTCTATTTGAGTATATATTTCTGCAATAAATTGTTGTGCTTTATTGATATTCTTCTCCACCTTCGTCTTAGCTTTTGCCTGCGGTTCGGCTATAGCTTTCGACTTTCAGTTCTTCCTTCCTTCATTTATTCATTTCATTTGATATTCATTTCATTTGGTTTCGCTCTTTGCACTTCAAGTGCTGTAAATTTTGATTTAATTGACAGATAAAATATAATTCAAAATATCAAAAGAAAACAAAAATTCCCACTCAAGACATAACATTGAATTCTTACGCTCGATATATATGCTGGTAATATATGGTCTATATACTTGCCTCCTACAAACAAATACATATATATAGAAAGGGAGATAATTCATATGCATATTTCTAACATATGTGGGTATAGAACTCGTTCTGTGTGTGTGTGTGTGTGTGTCCTGTGTCTTATTTGCATTTACCAGAAGTGCACATTGTTTGCTAAGCAAACTTTGCCATTCACTGCGCTGTGTTTTAGACCAAATATCAATATCAAACGGCAATGTGAATACTGAACGTGAATTTGAATATGAATATGCAGATGAAGATGAATGTGGGAGTGTGTATGTATGTGTGTGTGTGTGTATGTGGTCTGTGTGTGCATTGCAAATTTTTACCACAAATCTATAATAAAGCAAATTTATTGCTTAATGAGAATCAAACTCAATCAGTGACTTTAATCAATCAACCAAAAATTTTCCACTTATAAGTGGATAAAAATGTCATAATAATAGTTATGACATAATTAATCATATGATACGCAATAATCGTGTAAAAAATTTGCAGGCTTTCAAAAATTCATTTCCAAGATCCTAAACTCTAATGATTAGATTCAGTTAATAAGATTTAGTTAATAAGAAGAGAAATATCAAAACGCCTTAAGGGATCTAATGATATTTTTGAAACTACATAGTTTACAAATTATACGAATTTTTAACTCTATGGGAAAAAATAGGCAAATATGTATATATTTTTATTTATTTTATTTTCCAGCAAGCAAAAACTAAAGAACGCCATAAGCGATTACCACTTGCCTCAACTTCCGACAATTACAACAAAATGTTTTAACACCAATTGTCAACCATTTGCAATATCGCAAAACCTGTCCACAATATCGTTATCTTTTATGGCAAACAGGACAACTGTCCTGCCATCATTGCCACAAAACTCGATAGCCAGAGTTTGCAACTCTCAGTCAATCTCGTTCAGAGCATTCAACGCCATCGCCAGGCCAATGTCGCAAATTAAAATTTATTTTCTGACAATTCTTATTTAAAGGAAATTCTACCCCTGACATGGAATGGGAGTAAAAGCCGAATGCAACGCCTCGACGGGTGCACAAACAAGCCAACAAACCAACAAACAAGCAAACCAAACATTCTCTCAGGCTCAGAGGAGAGAAAGAGAGAGAGAGAGAGAGAGAGAAAGGAGTCGAGGTCCGGCTTGACTTCGACTTTAGTCCCAACAGGAAAGACCTATGATTGGTTTTATTATACTCTTTTTATGTTGGCCAAGCGTCAACAGAGAACGATATTTAATCTATTAAGATCCCGAAAAAATTTATTCAATAATATTTGGTAAACTGATTTTTGATCAATTTTTTTTTTAAGGATATTTCATTGTCGATCAGGATTATGATGAATATTCTTATGGAATATTGTTGTTGTTGTTGTTGTTGTCACATTTACTATGCACACGCTTAATGGCAGCGACAATCGACCTATCGTTGTTCCTTAGCCTTGGCCCAGCCATTGAAACGATGCAAAGGCAGAATGAGGATTTTTGGATATGAAGGCTGGGGCCGGGTCGCTTCACAATGCGCAATAATAAAAACAATAACGAGCAGCAGCAACAATAACAACGACAACAACAACAACAACAACAACAAGAATATCAACAACAATAAGAACAACAAATTCGATGAATGCCTCTGCCGCCTATCCGTTACCCCAACCAGCCAACCAACACATTTGGTTCTTTTGGTCATTTTGGTTTTTGTGGAAGCATATTGAAAAATTGTTGTTGCTGTTGTTGGTAGGAAAAACCCATTTGGCTATTGTTTGTCATACTTTCGGCCGGCAGCCGCTGTTGCCATCGCTTTTCCTGTTTTTCCTGCTGGCTGACTACCTCGCCTGTTTGCCTGCCCCACTCACTCACTCACTCACTGACTCACTGACTGCCTGCTTGCCTCCTGCAGTGGATTTTCAATAAATGACTTATGTGTATACACCGCGGGCTAACTGCTCTTCATGTCCACATATATACCTACATACATACATATGTATATACATACATACATACATTTATGTAGGAGTCAAGTGGAGGCATCTCTTGCTATAGGGACATGAGAGTAGCTCCTGTTTCTGGCATTGTCGCTGCCATCTCTTTTCATGTTGCTCCCATTGCCGTTGCCTTTGCTGCTATTTGTGCTTTTAACGAGCCCAGCTGCGACTGCTATGCGAAAATCGCTTTTAAAAATAATAATAACAATGTTATTTGCACTGGGCCCTGAGAATTTGTTTGCTTTAGCCGATATACCGGGCGTATACGCGATTTTCACACACACCACATTAGGAGTGTATTTTTTCATTATTTTATACCCGAATTATTAATGCTAATTAAGTAAAATGCATTATGGTTGAAATGCAGTTAATATGACCCCTTTCATCCTAATGCAGTTATCCAGTATGCATTCTGAGAAAGAGTAGAGTGCATTCGGCGATAAAATAAACTGAATGCATGTCAATCAACTGAAAAATCCCAAAATCATCTACATGATTTTAAGGTATTAACATACTTACATACACATAGGCGACTGATCGGCTCATGGAAGTGGAATTAAAACAAAAAAATTAAAGACCTGTCATTCATCGGGTGTTTAACACGAGGCTTAACACTTTGAAATTTGGCTTACAAGCAAACAATAAAACCATAGATAAGCTAAGTTTCTAGTCTCATTTTTATTCGCTTCATTTGCTTGTAATTCTCAACTAGTTGTAGCGTTCCAAAAAATTGGTATGGCCATTGCAATTCTGAAGTTTTTTAGTGTTACTAATGATAGAACTTTGTGGTTCTTCAAATAGCTATACACATAACAGGAACGGATCTAGGCAGGTGATCCAGGGAACCTCCCTGACAAACAATATGCTAAATAATTTTCTGACCACTAACTAGCATTTAAGCAAAGCTTTAGAATTAGCTTTCATACATAATTGGAAATTCACAAAACTGAATAATCTTTACTATTACATTCAAGTCAACTTAAATATTGAGTTGAGATTAAACTAAAAAGAAAAAATGGGGATTCACTTAGTCAATGGCAGCAATTAATTAAATTTACATATGTTTTTACTAAATGTTTCCCAGGTTGATGTAGGTTAGATGTAAGCTAATATTGACAATAAAAAAAAGGTCAAATGTTTGTCAAGTTTTTGGTACATGGCCATGTTTAGTTGGCGGTTAAAGACACTCACCACAGAAATATATGTATGTACATCTGGCAGACAAATCGATTTTGTTTGCCTATGCCAGAGTTGGCTTCAAATGGGGTCATGGCTTCTAATGGCAACAAGAAATAAAAATTTAGGTTCATGAAATTCAGTTTAGCCTAGAGTGGGGCATATCCAGTTGAAGAAAATATTCTGTGACAAAATTTAGATAATATTGTAAATATTAAGGTAATAAATGAACTTTCTTCAGACGCTCCTGAACTTTGGTTTTCCATCTATATTTGTTAACTATTCCCTATTCTATTTGTTCAGTTCGAGCATTATTATGTGTTTTTCTTTCTCTCTCTCTATTTCTCCATCATTTTTTCTTTTTTTTTTTTTTTTTTTTGTTTGTCGTGGCTAATGAAAACATTCGCCAGTAAAGTGAATAGATGTAAAAGCAACGACCAAGTGAGAGAAACCATGCCACGAATGGTTATTAAAATATTTTTCCTATGTGTCTGCCAATGACATTTACAGGGACACTAACAAGCAGCCAACATGGAGTACGACAGAGAGGGAAAGATATATAAAAATAGAGTAAAAAAAAGTGAGAGAGAGACTATTTTGTTGGCATTGCCTATGGAATGATGTTGATGGTTTTTGGGCAACAGAATTGTTTGCGCTTAAAGTGTAGCTTATTTACCTGCTGAATATAGTGCATTGAGCGACCCTGTCTGTGTTTATGTATATGTGTGTATGTGTGTATGTATGTGTGTGTGTGTGTGTGTGTATGTGTGCTATGTTGGCCCGCATAAATGACGCACTGCATGAGGTCCTTATGGCTGATTGTACTGGTCGGTGGCCATTCTCATTGATATTCTGGCATGTTTGTTGTGCTCATTGCCTCAAGTTGGGTATACTCGAAATATTCAAAAATTCGTCATTCAAGATTATTCAAAAATCTTGCATCTTACTATTCTTCTTAGACTATCCATAGATTTCTAAATTCAAAAGGTTCTTAAAACTCATTGAAATAAAATAATTGAAAGTTTAACATGAACTAAATGTACTGATTAAATAAGTGAGCTAGCGTAAAATTCAGTCCTATAACGAAATAAAAACGAATTGAATATGTTTGAATGTAAGACAATGAGTTGTTATATTTCGAATGTATTTAAATTCATTGCCTTTCCTTTAACCAAGTTACGAATTTTATAAAATTTGACAAGTACTTATATTCACATTCATTCATTTTATTGTATCACCCATTCATTTGAATTCATTTAACTCCTGCAGCTCTTGTTCTGTCATTTTAACTCATTGATTTACACAGATTTAAAATAGATTAATTACTCACACTAATGCTTTTTATGATTAGTTACCCTTTAGGATATGCTCTAGGAAATGATGATAATTTTGTTTAATGTTTATAATTAACAATTGACTTAATAAATATTCTACTGAATAGAAAATTATCCTGTGTTTTTCAATATTTTTAAACAAAATTCTGGAAAATCGATTCAACTCTAATTTACAGCAGAATCTGTATTCGATTAGACATAATTAATGCAGAATTCACTATCAAGTTGACTTGAAATATAAAATTATCACAAAAATAAAATATGCTAATAAGTATTGGGTTATTTAATTTAAAAAGTGTGCAAAATATAAAGTTTTGGCTAATCCAACAGGGTATGTTTAATAGTTGTACTCAACCTTTTGACTTTAGTTAATTTTAGTTTGTTTACTTGCAGCCCTCCCCGCCTCTTCCTCTTGCCAAACAAAAAAAAAGAGCATGTACACCTGTCTAGAACATGTTGGCCATACCCCACCAGCCATTTAGCCCCTGGGCTCTGGCTCCCGCTCCCACTACCCCTCTCCCTATCGCTCTATCTCTGACTTTTTCTCTGTGTGTGTTTATGCTGATTTTAATCAACGAATTTAACGTGAGCATTTGTTTGTCATTTACAGTTATTGCTGCATAAACACACACACACGCACTCACACTAACACACACATAAATAGACAGACAAATAAATTTTATTGCATTTCAGCTTTATTGCTTAATATTAAATAAAAAAAATATTTATGCTTGTTTGTGTGTGTTACAAATTAAATTTAAATAGAATTATAAAACAAATAAAATAACACATAATTGAATAGTTAACTTAAATTGTTCAACTTAAAATGCTATTTCAAATGTTGAGTAGGGGAAAAAAATATTACATTAAAGTTGTTGCAACATTTTTGGAAAATAGTATGAAAAATTTAACAGCCACAATCGGTTGGGACTCCGAGTAGCCTCCAGAGCTGTGGTGTCCTAAAGTCCTGGAGTCCAAAGTAAATCAATTGGATGCCATTTATATGCGTGGCATATACATAAATATATATAAAAAAAAAAGAAGAAAAGCAACGGAAAAACCTCGTTGGTGAGGATGAGTTGATGCTGCTCATGGTGGCGCATGTAAGAGGAGGGGGGGAGGTAGTTGGATTTTGGAGAAGGTGGCAGAGTTTCAATTTTTGTTTCTTTTTATTTTTTGGCTGAGAGGAATGCGAACAGCTGCTGCCATAAATAGCAGGACTCGCACATGTTACACACACACACACACACACACATGAAGCGACTGAGAATGAGAGATATCAAGAATAAGGGGAGAAAGAGAGCCTGCGGGATGCGGTGTAAGCCAAGGCGTAAGGTGTAAGTCAAACTAGTGGCAGTTACTACCCCCTTCTTACCTTTTCAACCTTGCCACGCCTCCACGGCTTTTCAGTGATGCTGAAGCATTTTATGCGCAAATGCAAATTAAATTTTCACTGAATTCCAAAGGCAAAAACGTGGCCAAGCGAAACACAAACCCAAACGCAAAAAACTTAACTCAAGTCAATGGAAAATGCAAAATGTGTAAATGGCAAATGGAAGATGTTCTTTGCTGCTAGTGGACACTGAACACAGGAATTCCCTTACAGTTATGTTGTGGGCGTGTCTTAGTTACATATACACAGATGTATTTATGTAGATTATGGGGGTATGCTCGAAAACTGTTGCCTACTTATATGGGCAAGCTAAATAAATAATTGAAATTTATCGTAATATATTTTATTCATAATTCTATCAAATTTACTCAAATTTAACTTTTTAGCTAAGGTCAAGATAATTTGGACAATTGCTTGATGACTTTTGTTTGAAACAAATATTTTAAACAAGATCAATTCTTAATTGAATATTTCAATATTATTGCTAAAGGTCGTGATAATCTACTTTTTAATCTAAATATTTAAGCACTCGCGAATTGAAATTTGGGTATGAAAAGGTCTTGACTTGGTTTACACAAATGATAACCTTTTGTAATTTTTTTTTCTGTTTTGGAATTCCTTTCCTCTTTTTTTTGTTGTTGTTGTGCGTGTGTTTTTTTCTCTCCGGGATTTGCTTGAGCCTTTTTTCTGGGTTGTTTGTTTATTCTTGTATATTTTATTATTGCTTAAAATTTACGCTAAGAGCAATAAAATATTTTAATGGCCGCATAAAATGCTGCAGCAATTGTAAATAAAATCAACCCCAATGGACTAAAGAAAAATGGTGGGTCTAAACAGAAAGGCAGCGCCAGGGATGTGCGGGAGGGGGAGGGGGGGGGGCATATTGAGGAAAACGGGGGTTCTTCAAAATCTGAGCATGTTTGTTTTTCCCGGGGTCCTGTCTTTCTTCAGTTGGCTTAGTTTTTATGGCTTGTGGTGATTGCCAAGCGAAAACAATTTGCCAAATGAAAATCGAAGAAGAGACAACCGCAACAGGGTAAGGAAGGGGGGGGTAAAGAAATAGAAAACAACAACCAGAATTGGTAGCGAAATTCATGTGCGTTTAAAAACGCTCGCTAGTGCAGAAATTTGTTTCCTTTCGTTTCTTGTTGAATGTTGCTGCTTCTGTTGGGTCTTTTGTGTGCACGGTTAAAGCAACAATGAGTTGTAATTAAAAAGTTTTCGCAAGAAATTCAATCAGGCTGCAGCCTCCCAAAAAGCCACGCCCACGCTTGTAAACAGTGAAGCCAATTAAACGCTCATTAAGTGCACAGGATAAAAGGAGACGCAGCCAAGCAAAGCCGCATCAGCATCAACGTCTCGACTTAATTTTTTATTACCTTTCAGAATAGGAGGAACATGCGGCATATTGGACTTGTGCATATGACCGACTAACAGGTCGTATACTTGACTTTCTTTACTTCTGAAGACTTCTGGTCTCTTTTTTTCTTGTTAGCCAAATTGTGGCTTTAACTTATATTAGCCACTTTGCTGGGTATTAGAGATTTTGATCATCTCTTTTATACTTTGTTATACACTTTTTAACGGCCACACACAACAGAGCCAAGGTAAACTTTGCCACAACAACAACAACAACAAGAACGAAAGAAAGAAGACACCCAAAAGGGAGAACAGAAAAGGGAAATCCCACACTTACCCACTCACATTCTCATTTTTATTTGCCATGAAATTCGTCTTTTATACCAAGTATAAACATATATAAGGATACTGCCTTCATTATGGCACCGTTTTAGCTTGGCATCGCGTCGACTGTTTAAATACAAATGAAGTTAATAAAAAGCAACAACAACAACGACTAACTCTGATTGTAGATGTGTGTGTGTGTTTGTATAGGGAAAAGGAAAACGGAAATCGCAAACGAACAGAAGAACTTTGAAATCTCTGTTCCCTGGTGTTTGGTCTCTCTCTCTCTGTTCGTAATTTGATTTTTGGTAAATTTATTTTGAATTACAAGTAATTTAATACTCTCACTTAACATATTTAAACATTTGGTTACAAGGTTGGTGTAAATTGGATGCATGTTATGTTTAAAACATAATAGAAATAAATTTTGTAATTTATTTACCCTCTATGTTGTCTCACAATATTTGTAAATAGTTACAAAGATCCTTAAAAATTATTAGTCCCCAGTATAAAAATATTTACAGATTAAAATGTTTATATTCTTTAACCAATACTTTATTTAAATTTCCAGCCCAATTTCTTATTTAATTACCAGAGAATACAAATTTTATAGTCGTTTTCTTAATTTGCTTTATGAATTGAAAAAGTTTCGAGCCATAATAATAAAATAAAAAAAAATAGGTGTGTAGTTGAATAGTTTCAATGGATAGCTACCTAAATGTAAATAACTTTTACTAAAACAAAAAACAACAAAAAATGACTTTGCCATGTTTTTCGCTTAATTGCTTACCATTTCAAAATGCTGCAACTTCTACAAATAACTCAATTAGACCTTGGCCCTTACCTTGTCCCGGCCTCGATGTGAAACTTCTAGAAGATAAGGCACCAAGGTGAAGGAAGAGAAAGGCGAAACTCACTGGGCAGAAATTGTGCTGGGCATTTTGCACTTTACGCTAACTTCGTTCAAAAGAAGGCACAACAACAAAAAAAAAAACAAAGTTTTTTGCGCGTTGATGAAGAAGTCCATAAAAGGTGCAAATCCCGGCGGCAGACCACCTGCTCCACCTGCAGCAGGTGGTCCAGCTCCCTGCACCAGATTCGACGCCTGTTCCTGCTGTTGGTCGAAGGACTAACAAACAACAAACAGAATAGCAAACTTAACTCCAAACGCCCAAATGGCAAATAAATAAAAAGCGCAAAGAAAAAAAAAAGGCAAAAATTTTCAACCCAAAATGGCGTGAAAATGTACGCGAAAGGAAAAATGAAGAAAAACCAAGTTAATTGTTGGTCTTAGTGTTGCTTCTATTTCTTCTCTTTTTTCGTAGTCGTTTGGATGAAAACTTGAACACAAGTGCATAAATAATGGAATTCTGTCTGATGCGAGAGAGAAAGAGAGATTTCCAATTAGTTGCCAAGTATCAACTAAGTGGCCAAAAAGGACTTTAAAGTCTAAGAGCCTTAACACTAAGCACTGGCAAGCTTAACTCAATCTTAATTAGCTCACGCACACATTATGCCACATTTCCTCCCCCAATCTCTCTCTCTCTCTCTCGCTCTCTTCCTGTTTCTCATTAGGTTTTCAGTGCCTGCACAATTCGCGATTTAGCCATTTTCAGTAATTTTCCATGCATTTTCATAAATCGTTCGTTCGTTTGTTCAGCTGTTCTTTCCATGCAACTTCTCCGGTAATCATCCAACATCACAAAAATGCTTTGTCGTCTGTTTCCAGTTGCTTGTTTGTGCCAGAAAGGCCTGAAAGAAAAGGTGAGCAACCAAATGGCAAGTGCCGAGAAGTCATTTCCATTCATTCTATCCTCCTCCTCCTCCTCCTCCTCGTCCACGCCTTCGCTCTCACATTATCCAGCAGCCACCTCCTTTGATGTCATCCACGTTGTCAAGTTGCATTTGGCGCAATTGAAATCGAAGTAGCATCATTTTTTTTTCGTTCCTTACACTTTTTTCATTCATTTTTCCCTTTTGTTATTTTCATTTCTTTTGTAGCACAGTAGGAAACAAAAAAAAAAAAATAGTCAAATGAAACCTTATTGAAAGTATCTATACCCTTGTGAATATCGTTGCTCATATGACCAATTGAACTTCTTTCTATTTAATCTATCTTTTTTATTCAACTAAATAAATTTCCATTTCTGTTAATATATTTCATAATAGTTGCTTCTGACTTCTAGAGAGTTTCCTGAGATGTTTTTAGAAAATTCAATTTTAATGCATATAATTCTAATTTAAAATATTTAACATTTATAATTATTATAATCACTATGACATTTTATGAACAATTTATATGATCAACAATCAGAAACAATTCATAATTTTAAACACAAACTTCAAATAAAATAATTTTCGCCTTACAGTCTTTAGTTTCTCTAAATTAATATTGTTTAATTAATTAGTTAATTCTTCAATTTAGATTATAATTTTTATTAAGAACTTTTGGACTTCTCAAGTCATGGCCAGGACTTGGTTGAAACGCATAGACCCGATTTCGTTGTCATTTGAGTGAGTATGAAATAAAAACAAACTAGAACGACATGAGGAAGGCGTGACAGGCAAATATGTGATGGGAGAGACGACATCTCACGGATTTCTGGCATCAATGCACTGCACACACACACACACACACACACACAGACAGAGAAACACATACACATACACACGTTAAAGGAGTCGCTGACAGTAGACAGGGAGACAGTGACAAAGACACACAAAGATGGTTAGGGAGTTGAAGTAGCATTCCTTTTTATTTAAGAGTCGCAACGCGTAAAACGAAATTGACAAAATCTCATGAAAGTGGCTAAGACGCCTTGACTACTTCTTTCTCGAACAGAATCCAAAGTCCGCTTCCCTCCCCCCCGCTTGTATTCCAACTGTAACTGTGCCTTCTGATAAGTAAGTGAGCTTATGTATGCCAAGATGCCAACAACCTCCACTTTAATGCAGCAAAACAACAAAAAGTGGCAATATATTCCATTTCAACATATGGAAGCAGACGATAAAGACGATGGGTACAAGGAGAGGCTTTTCTGAAGTCGCTCTCTCTCTCTCTCGCGCTCTCTCTCTCTCTCTCTTTCTCTCGCCGCAAGACAGTCTTAAGGGGATTTTCTCGGATAAACCAATGAGCCAGAGATCGATCACTTAAAGAGCAATTTAAAAGACACAAAGAGATACACTGAGAGACTACAAAATATATTTACACAAGACTTTGCAAAGTATCAAAATAAAGTCTCAATCTTTATATTATCCCTATATATATATTTTAAAAGCTTGATAAGTTTTTTGATTATAATTTGCACAACAAAGTCGTTTGTAACAATCTACTATCGATATTTTGCCATCACTATTGGCCAGGTGTGCCAGTTCAAACATCTCTTACCCCATAGCCCCAGATGCAGTTGACATTAACTGACTGAGGGAAAAGTGCAGATGATTCAACAGCTTCTCGGTCTTGATGTCCATCTGGTCTATGCGAGGTGAACCGAGTCACAAGGGCATATCAATCACCAGATGGCAAGGATTGCAGGAATAAGTCGCCTTTCAGTTGATTATGCAGACAGAAAGTTCCACGTTTAATCGTCAATTATCAATCGATGACCTTGTCCTGCATTTGCATCATCTATTCATCAATCTCTTGATCTTTCGTTTCACTTTCTCTGCAAAATTTTCAATTTTCATAAATCTCAACCTCTCTCCCCGCAGTTACCCTCAGATATGCTATCGAAGCTGTGTATCATCATCCTTAGGGTTTGCTTTGCCTTTCATTTTTCTTTTTTCCAATTTTTGTTTCCCCATCAGGTTCAATTAGTCCAACGTCTGTCTATGCTCAAGGTCAACGGCCCGGATTTGGCTTTAGGTGAAGTCGTAGAACGAATTGGCCATTAGTTCGTACACTGCGGGCTTAATTAATCATTGCTAAGTGTGCTCAAAGCAAAAAACTATTAGACATAAATGTGATTTTTTTTTCTTTCTCTCTCACTCTCACTCTCTCTCTCTCTCTCCATCTCTCTTTTGTCGTTTTCAGCGTTTCCTCTTTATGCTTGTTTGTTTTTTCCGCTTTCCCTCCCACCTCTAACTGGTCGCTGTCCGCTCGTTTTGCTCGTTTGCCTTCGCACACAATGTTCCGTTTCCGGGCTAGTCAGCAGCAGGGCTCACAAATTACTTAAAGATAGACGAGAATCCGGGATGAGAAGAATGGACTTAGGGATGGATGTGGTGCCGATGGTGGGCTGAAGTGGAGGAATGGTCTAACGACGCGTTATATCCGTTTCCGTTTCAGCATTGAACCGCCGCACATTCAACACTTTGCACATTGAGTGATGAAGTTTCAGTTGCACTATGGTCAGGTCAGGTCAGGACTCTGGGTCGACCTCTTCTCTCTCCTTTCCATGCCTACAGTCACTCTTACTAGCTAACACTAGGCTTGGGCATAATCATTTTTTTTCCTCTCTCTCTCTAGTTTTCTCTCTCTTATTTCTTTTCTTTTTTGTTTTGTTTTTTTGCTCCTATTTTTGTGTTGGCGGGCAAGTGATAAAATGTTTTATGTGCTCGAGTGTCTGATAACAATAAATAACGCCATCAGGAGGACGAAAAAGGACTCGACGAGGACATGTAAACAAATTGGCGTTGAAAGCCTTAACTTTTACTGGTTGTTTGTTTAGGATTTGTCGTTATCCTCTGCCATTCCCTCGCTCTCTCCCTCTCTCTCTTCCTCTTTGGCAATTCTCTTTTCTTTTTCCATTGCCGCCTTCTATTTGCATTTTAATGATGAATGGTAATCAACATCAATTCGCCCAAAGAGAACCTTTTTTTCTTGGTTTTATTTTGTTTGTTACTCCACCATATTAATCATCACATACTAATGTGTGTCTGTGTATGTGTGAATGTGTGTCTATTATTAATTTGACTGATTATTAATACTTTTTTCATCGTTCGGCTTATGTGTGAAATATTTGCCAGAATGCAACAGTTTTGTGGTCCTTCAATTGAATTGCTCGGGCACTTCAATCAAAACCACTAACCGAAAATAACTTTAAAGAGGTCAAGAGTAATCTACAATTGGTTTTCCATCACACAGACGAGTTGTTTATTTTAAATTCCTATTAAACTAATTTTTAAAGCATATTTTTATCATTTTTTCACCGCTTTCAGTACTCTTTCATTTAAAATATAGTTAATGCAAAAGTAAATATGACTCATAGTGCACCGTTTTACCAACAGTGTAAGATATTTTTAAGACCCATAAACAGTCAATATACTGTCACCACATGGACTTGAAGCTCTTACAAGTTACTTACTAAGAGTAGTTTTAAAGCAATTCCGGTTGATATAAATCTAGCCAGATATATAGCCCCAACCACAAAACGGAACAGCTGGCAAACAAGAGTGTAACCAAAATGCCGTCCATAGTGACTACCTCATTTCATAAAAAGCATTTTTTTTGATGAACCCCACCAGACTGAATTTACTATGTATGGGGGGTATTGTTCTCATTTTTGTAAAAATTGGATTTCCGTTTTGTTTTTCGTTAAATGTTTTGTTTTGCTTTACGTTGAATTGAAATTTTATGTTTGTTTTTGCATAATTTAAAAGCAAACAAAGGGCCAAACAAATAATAGATAAATATACATACATATATACATAAATAGTTATATAAAAAAAAGAAAAAAAAAACAAAAACCGAAAATTATATTAGCATTTTTTTCAGCATTTTAATTAGGCTGGACAATTAAATTTGCAATTATGCAGAGAAGACAGTGAGTTAATAAACATATAATTGAATTATTATGGCAAGAAGAAAAAACATCCTTTCTAGACCGATTAAACTTATACCTTGTATAATTTTATCACACAAACCATATTAAATATAGTAACAACAATCAATTGAGAAATTAAACACTGCATTTTTTATTTATAGTTAAATATTGAACTCAAATGATTTAAATTATTCAACTACTCACTATCAATTCAATTGATCAAGAGGCAGTCACATTCCGGACTAAAGGGAGTAAATGCTTTAATGTTAGGGTATGTCTAACATTATCAAAACGGAAATAATATATCAATTAATTATACATGCTTTAGCAAACTAAATTTAAATAATCTAAACAGTTGCAATTAAAATCTAGACTCGTTGAACTTTGAAAGTTTATTGTTTGAAATGGCATAGGTAAAACATTTTAGAGGATATAATTAAAATAAACTTTAATAATTACCAGGGTATTAAAAGAGTCCAGACATTTGAACTTAGTCAACGAGCAGCTCGTTGTATAATGAATACAGCAGATTTTTAAATTTAAAAAAACAACAATACAGTCAGACACATTGAATGGACGTTGGAAGGAAAGGTATGAAATGGAGGGAAGGGACGAATTAACTGAGGGACAGACGGACACATGTTAATTTGGTTATAGCACAGGACGAAAACATGGCAGATATACGAACGTTTTTAATTATGTTGATTTTTTGCTGATTTCATTTCCACCTGCACACTTACAAACACACACCTCGTGTGTGTGTGTGTATATGCATACACATGGGGTATATAATTTTTTTTTTATGTTCACCCCAAATGGAATTTAATTTAATCCTTTTGAAAGAAATCATTTCGGTTGCCTAAACCAAAAGCAAAAGCGAAATTATAAACAGAGCGTTGGCCCAACAATTTTTTTCTTCTCTTCTCCCCCTCTTCCACCCACAAAAATACCAACAAAAAAAAAGAGGAATAAAACAGAAGAGAGAATACAAACAAACAAAACATACTAAGGGCCAAAGTGGCCATTGCCATGTTGAAATTTGTATACCTTTTGCAGGTTTTGCTGCCACAGAAACAATTAGTCATAACTAATGATCAGATCAGGATTAAGTCAATAAAAGTAAAGGTTTATCGAAGGACACCCACATGCTCTTGAAGGATCTAGAGAAAGCAGTGAAAGACTTATTTTTATGATGAGTAAGAAATTTTAGAAACTGTTGCATACTTTTTTGGGTCACTCAAGCTCATGAAAGAACTTTTCCCATATCAAGATCTTATTTCAGTATTTCATTTTGCTTTAAATCTTATTGAAAATATATATACCCATTAATGGGTAAAGGGTATAAAGAAAAAACTTCAAAAGCTTCTATTCATTTAGTATTTACCAAAACAGAGCAAAGAGCAGAGAAACAGAGAAAGAGAGAGCCGGCAATGTGGTGAAAAGTTTCGGTAGACCCGTTTTCAGGGCACGTTTTAGTTAATGTTACACCATTTGGTTTAATTACTTTTCAGCTTTGGCCAGAATGAGAGCAGTTAGTTACTTACTTATAATTTTTTTTTCCAGCATTTTAAACAGCTTAATTAAATATGAGCAAAAGTTCTGCGCTTCAACGGTTCACTTATTATGCATTTTCTCTAGGTGTCGCTCTCACTCACTCACTCTTTCGCTCAGTCTTCCCACTTTCACTTGCTTTTACTTTACCTGTGTCTCTGGCTTACTTTCTTTTCAAAGTGCTGCAAGTAAAAAGTTTGCAAGTTCTTGTTGATTCTCCAAAATATTGTTAATATTTCATTTTACACAGTGCGTATGAGTAATATTTTGTATGGAAATTCATCATTTAATTTCACAAGGGTATACAACATTCGCATACGGCCAATGCACATTTTGCTGTTGCTTGGCATTCTCTTTGAAATTTAATTTCATAATTGTGTTAAGCTGATAAACCGATTGAGGTAAATTTTATTGCATTGATCGTAATTACGTATTTATGTGATTTATCATTTTAAATTTTGTGCGCCATTTAAAAATTGTTTTTTTCTTCATACTGGCCAAAGAGATAAATGTAAATTAAAATAAGGGAATTTGGTAATTTTGTTTGGTTTCTCAATATTTAAAAATATATTTTTCGATCTTTGATCCTTTGAGGAGCGTGTTTTCTTTTTTTTTTAACATAGATACACAGTACACACAATACATTTACATATACAAAAATATTTCCTAACAATACGATTATTATAATTATTTGTATGTCAACCCCGCAAAAAAAAAAATATATATAATAATAACTTAAACATAAATAAATCCTATTTGAGAGGCTTACGTAATAGATTCAGAACACCGAAAAAGAAAGAAATTATATGTGCCAGAGGTGAGACTTATCACTGGATCGTCCTACAAACGATCTTATCACAAAATAAACAATTGAAAGTTAAGAAGAAGAAGAAGAAGAAAAACAAGACTTATCTCTGGTCCAAATAGATTTAGGTAGCCGTCTCCTCATAGTTATTATGCACATAACCAGTTGCCAAAGTGCCACTAACTGCTGTTGATTTGCTAGGCAAATCCGGCGTCTCCTCTAGATTTTTCTCGAACTTGGCCATTCCATGGCCATTTGTAAGGGTCGTCGTCTTCTTCGGTTCATAGCCACTGCTGCTATCCAGAATGCGCTCAAAGACCGTCTCGAAGCGACAGCGACTGATGGCCAAACGGGTGGGCAATTCCAGACCCACCGTCATAAGCCGCATGGCCGCAAATAGTTCGGATAATTTTGGCAGCGATGTCGTCGCATTCTCCTCATCTTCAGCCTGACGCACCTTAACCAAAAATCGCAGGGAATGTGCATAGTGCTGCAGCTCACAGGCACCTGGCAAATGCTGCGGCAGCATTTTGGCCAGGGCCGCCTGCTGGGCAGGGGCACAGAAACAGCTTACACTATAATAGCCTCCGTACTGGGCCTTTAGTTTGGCTGGGCTATTGCTAGCCACGATTTGGCCGCCCTTGAGGACGGCCACACGCTGACACAAATGCTCAATCTCGGACACTGAATGCGAGGTGAGGATCACAGCTCGTCGGGAGTTCAACAGCTGTTGAATGGTCGTATAGACAAACTCTCTTGTCACCGGATCCATGTCACTGGTCGGCTCATCCATCAGGACATTGGGTGTATAGCCGCAACAGGTGATGGCCACTGTTAGTTTGCGACGATTGCCACCGCTCAGATTTCTTACTTGGACATCGCTATAGCTTCGTAGCTCGTATGTATTGAGTATGCGCTCCACAAATTGATCGAGATGCTTAATACCCCTCAATTGGCCATAGAAGAGAATACACTCACTGACAGTGAGCAGAGGATCCAGAGGATTACTTTGTGGGCAATACGAGAGTCCAGGCTACAAAATATAAGAAAGAAATTATTTATATATTCGAAATGAATAAATTGAATGTAATGCTTTGAATTTGCCCAAAGTTTACTCACCTGTTCAAAATGTATGTGACCAACATTTGGCTCCAATTGTCCAGTTAACAATTTGAATATGGTTGACTTGCCGGCCCCATTTTTACCCAATAGTCCAAAACATTCGCCCGGTTGTACACCAAAGTGCACTTGACGCACAGCATAACGGCCCCGACTGTAGGCCAACCAGAGATTTTCGACCCGAAGTGACTCACCGGCTCCCAGGCAAGTCTTAAAAATGGTCTGTATATTGACTAGTTTCAGTTGACCCAATTTCTCCAATTCGCGACGATATTGCCAGTCGAGCAGTAGTTCCAAACGTTTCCATAGACGTCGCAGCAAATGGCACTCAATCAGTACATTGAGTATAAGGGCTCCAATGCCCACCACAGCCAGAGCCGTGAAATGCCGTTGCAATAGATCACTGGCCAAGGGATGCTTATAGGAATCAATGTCGTAGCGCCTAAAGACCAAGGCGACCATATAGTTTTTGCATATCTCCAAGAGGCCATCGCCCAGGGCATGTTGGGGAAAGATGAGAAAGGCATTGTTTAGCCCATAACGCCAGGTATCCCAGCTGGGACCATCGCCCACAACGCCCAGAATCAGAATGATGCCCATGGTGACTAGGGGTATAATGATATTCGCACAAAAGATCGAGACAATGGCTATGCTAGAGTCACTAAATAATTTCTCGGCCACATGAACCAACGGAACGCAGGCGAAACTAAAAAATTAAATGAGTTAATGCAGATCAAAAAAAAAAAAAGAAGTAATTTTATTGACTTACCTAAACATAAGAGATAATCCAATAATTCCCGCCAATTGTTGACGATCCACAAAGACAGGCATATTGAAGATAAAGACCACAGCGAGGCAAATAATCAGAGTCAACACCATGATTAAATAGTCCCAAATGAAGGCCATAAGCCAATAGGTTATGGCACTTACATTGCATAAACGCTGCTGCAATTTCTCGCCATTGATGCGTTCATTGACCAAGTAAACAGAGCTGGCGGCGACAACCAAGCCAAAAGCTATCAACAGAATGAACACCATGCATGAGTCACCGGCCTGACGTAACACGGAGCTGGTGCTCAGCTCGGCAAAGCCCAATTTCCAGGGTTCGTTCTTTGCCACCAAATCGTAGGCGGAATCATTGAGTGAGGTACGCAGAATCTGGACATTCAAATCATTCAGCCAGGCCATCATGGAGTGATAGCCCTTGTTGTTATACCACACAGTGGCACCACTGCCATTCAATCCATAGCCACCATAGCGACGTTCACGATACTCATCTAGACTGGTGAGGACCCAATGGAAGGCCTCCTTCGAGCTATTAAACTCATGACACTGCAATCCAGTGCCCTCGTTGCTGTTGCACTCTTCATGGAGACGTTGATACAACTTGTTTGTGTATTTACCCAAATCCTCGTGACTCAACAGCTGACTACTCTGAGGGTAGAGGGAGCGACTAAACGGCAAGATCGTATCGAAATCATCTTCTAGGCGATAGCTGACAAACCACATGGCGCACAATTCGAATAATGCTGGCAATAGCAGGACATACAACAAGAGGCGATAGTTTCGCGCAAAGTGACGCAAACGTTTGCCCAAAAGCAAACGCAATTGATGGGATGCCTTCGGTGGTTCGTCACTCACATCATTGGAACCGGCCACTATGCTGCCCATGGCTGCTGTTGGCTGTCTGCGATAATCTGTCTCATTGCGATTCAGTTGCTCGAACTCTTCCTCCAAACTGCTGCTGCTAGTCAATTGTAAATCGCTGATGCTGCCATCTGCCTCCTGGGCCTGCAAATGCTCCAAGAATTCCACAGCACTGGGTGTTAGATTTTGCGCATAGCTGGCGCTTATGATTAAGTTGTGTGTCTCCTCGGCAGTTGGCATAATTTGACATTGTATCAGCATTTGCTGGGCCTTCTGTACAATGGCAGCAGCACTTAATGCATCGGAACAATGCATCGAGAGACTAAAGTAAGATGTGCAAAGATTCTGCAATGAATCTCTGCTATGCTGGGCAATGATGCGACCCTGGCAAAGGGAAGAAATCATTGAGTTGTAGATTGCCAGGTGTTTGCCATGATTGAGAACTACTTACGTTTCGCATAATCACAAGTGAATCACTTAGATATTTGGCCTCATCTAAGAAATGAGTTGCAAATATCACAGCCCTTCCCTGACGCAATTGTTCAATCAGCTGCCAGATATCCTTTCTGGCCTTGGCATCCACCCCATTACATGGCTCATCCAATATTACCAGATTGGGTGAGGCTATAAAAGCAATGGCCACACACAGACGACGTTTATAGCCTCCCGATAGCTGCCAGGATGGATAACTCTCATGTTGGCCAAAATTAAGGCTCTTCAGAGTGGTGCGAACCTCCTTGTCCACACTATCCCCACTGTGTCCGGGTGTTAGCTTGATCTGAGCATACATCTCCAAGTGTTCGCGAGCATTCAGGTTTGGAATGAGAATGTTATCTTGCCAGCAAACGCCAACATTATCCTCACCGGCCAGAAGCACCTGACCACTTGTCTGACGGATCTGTCCGGTCAGCAATTTGATCAGTGTGCTCTTACCAGCACCATTGCGTCCCAGCAGACAGCTGACCTGATTGCGTGCAAAGTCCAGGGTAAGATTGGATAGGGCGCAGTTCTGGCCATAGGTTTTCGTGGCATTGGCCAATGAAGCGCCCAGCTTGGGATCCAATTGGGCACGTTTAACCCTCACAAAACTGTAGTTGGCTGCAATTATAATTGAATTTTGCAATTCACTGTATTCGCCTCCAGTATATACTACTTACTTTTCTTGTAATGCTGATACGCATAGCCAATGGCTGCATAAATAACCAGATCCAAAGCAAACATAAGCAAGGCCATGGCACAATCACTGTTTCGGGGTCCAAGTTGCATCAATTGACTCAAGCCGAGGCCTTCCTGTTGCAGTTCATAGCGCATCAACTCGCTCCAGCCCTTGGCGAAGGCAGTGGTGAATGAAAGATCCACCAAAAATCTTTCAAAGAAATTCAACTTGGCATCAAACATCAGGACTATGATAAACGGACACAGAGTGATGAAGAAAAGCAGCGATGTGGCCACAGCTCCAATATTGGCCGATGTAAAGAAATTCGAGCACATATAACTAGAATAAACACACACATTAATACCAATAAGTAATAGATCTGTTTATCACCTTACCAGAATGATATGAGACAAAGTCCGAAACATAGACAATAGAACATCATAAAGAACCAATTGGTAAAAGCCAAAATGCCTCCACTATATAGAACAAGACTAGTCAAAATGAATATGCAGCATAGTTCCAAGAAACTTATCAATATCCAGGCCATCAGCTCGGAGTGAACTTGCAAACCCATCGAACGCAGTAGCTAAATAATGTGGAAATGCTATAGATAAGTTGCCTAACATTTAAAAGATAATCCTATTTACCATACTATTGCGACTTTCCCTCATCCAGATACGTTCTCGAACACAAATGGCCACAGCCACTACCAATCCTAGGCAATAGGCCACCTGCACTGCTTGCGATAAGTACAATCCACGCTTGAATCTATAGAAAGAAAACAAAATTCATTAATATTTATACTTAAGCTTAGCTAAATATTTAACTCACACATCATTCACATAGGTGGGATAGGGAAACTGCTTTGTATAGAACTGCATATCATCCACATCGTAGGTAATCTTCTTGGCACCACCGCCACTGCCAAAGCTGCTTAGTATATCCAATAATCCCTGACGTTTCACACGTTCCGAACGCTCTGGCACATTCTCATTGAGCAGCAATATCTCGGGATTCATGGTGCTAGCAATAGACTCTTCTCCATTAGCTTCTAGTGCTGTGGTGGTCATTGCTGGCGTCTCGGTTGTTTCAATGGTGGTTTCGTCTGTGGTTGTTTTACTATCATCACTTGATTCCACACTCCAATCGTCATCGAAGTCCAGATCATCATCATCGTCCACACGGTGTATGGTGAACAGACTGCCGATGGCAGATTTCCCAGTTGTTGAATTCAATTCCAATTCATTGTCCTCTTTGATGGGTCCCAATTGCTCACGTTTATACTTAATGATACCCAGATCGATCATCTGTTTGATTTGCACAAAACCACGATGATATTTAAGATCCACTAGCATACTATCCGCTGGTCCAGGGAACCAGAAACGATTGCGATTCTCAAATGTCGGCTGGGTATTATCCGTGTCCATATGCATTTTGTATGACAATTGCTTGCCCTCCGTTTGCTCGAAGTTAATGGCAGCCAAAAATAATCGATTCTGATTCAATTCAAAGGCTCGGCGCTGCAGCTGCTCAACACTTGATACCGCTTCGAAACGATCGGCGGAAACGCATTCCAAAATATTGCTAACAGTGGTCAAGATGTCATAGATAAGTTGATTTGTCCGTATATAGGTGAAAACCCTTTCGATTTCACCAATATCGAAATCATCACCCACCAGACCCTTAACAAGCGGAGAACGAGCCAGTTTCAGGAGGTTATCAAATGCCTCCTGAAAGGTTGCATTCGTATGCAATTTGGTTAGTATTAAGGCAGCAGCAGTAGCCAATTGTTTAACTTTATTCACTTCCTCGAATGTGGCATTGGCCTAATATAGAGAAACAAAACAAAGAGATAAGTTTTTGATGAGGTATTCGGTGAACGTTCAATTTGACTTCTTACAAATTTGATAATGCTTTCCGTATCCGCATTGGGTGGCGTATACAAAATGCGTCCCTGTATTATCGGCTTAATGGTATTCCAAGTCAGTTTACCCTGGTTGGTGGATGTTACATCCAAATACAAACGCTTGCAATATTTGGCTGGAAGCAGAAATAGAATAAGCAGAGTTACTCACAACAGTTTACAATGCTCACATGGCCTCCAGTCTGACGTTTGATTAAGGCTTCGACGACGACGACCGCCTGGAGGACGCAAGGCAGCTCAGTAATATGGATTGCACTCAATCTCAAACTAAATCTCTCTACTCTACTACTCACTTGGCATGGCCTCCAGTTCATTATCATTTGCAGCGCTAAAATCCTCCGAGTCGAGTATATCGTTGACCAATGGAATGCTTTCAGTGCTAGGAAATGGATGTCCGCACAATAGTTTGCCAAATTTAACAAATGTCTCTCGATCTAAAAACAAGTATTTAATTAATTACATTACATAGGAGAGCATATTTGAGATCTATTGGCTTACTTGAAAATAAATGCTTGATGTCAAACTTATAATCCACCATGCGCTCGATTTCGGGTACCAGCGATATAATTTCGCTAATATTGGCTAAAATTAAAATCATAAATTTGTATTCATAAAAATGAGCAAAAATTGCGGAAAAGTTTAGACTAACTAAGTAGGTATTTAAAAAGGAAAAGTCTGATATTTCTTCCTTGCACACAAGAAATAAATTATTAATCATTTAGGAATCATTAAGGGCTTAAAGAATTATAAAGGAATCATTTATGAATGATTAAACTATCATTACGCATGATCATTGAGGAATCATTATGGAATCATTAGAGAATCTTTAAGGAATCCTCAATGAATCATTACAGAATCATTAATGAGAAAGTAATTAATGATTGTGCAATCAGTAATGAATCATTAATATATCCTTAACATCAACATGGAATCCTTAAGCAGTCATAAAGCAAAGCTGTCTACTTACTGCGTATAATGTCCAAACGATCGCTTGTAATCAACGTGGTGATGGCACTAACAAAATTAGCCTTATCGGCCAGTTCCACGACCGCATTGTGCAAACGTTCGTCAGTAACAAAAGCATTTACCACATCAATCACCGAGTGTAAACTACAATGAGAGATAGATACATAGTTATTGTGGACTTTTGAAACTTTACACACTTACGGCGCTTCTTTCCATTTTGAATACTCTTCATAGGGTTCGGTCTTCAAGCACTTATTCTCTATACTGCATATATATGAGAAGGCACTAGGGACCACTTGGTTTTTGGTGGGCAACAGTCTAGTGGGGTATTGGCACTCTTCAATCACTTGTGATCCATATTTCAGTCGTATGATATAGAGTAGCATAAATATAATAACGGGCCATAATAATAGGGTTAGGGTTAGACCCTTTTGACGCCATCGCACAAGAAGGTCTTTGCGTAGGAGCACTCCTATTTCATGTCTATTGAACTGCATGTTGATTCAATCTAACAGATCACGATCACGATCACGATCACTCAGTGAAGTTTCCTAATAGATATAAGTAGATGCAATTTGGCTATAACTTCTCATACGTGCATTTTGTACTGCATTTGTTGTAGGTTCTGAAAAAAAAAATAAATAGAAAATTTGCCATCAGTTAGAAAACTGGCAATTTATTTAATTAGAGTTGCAAACTTCTGATGAAAATGAGTATATGTTCCTTTTTTTCGCAGGGGAACTCAACAAATATTTTATGTAATGGTCTTTATACTTTTATTTCAAAAACAATTGTTTAAATATTGGCCAACATGCTTTCTGTGAAAATTGTATCAATTGGGTAATAATATAATTTATTATCTCCATTCATGTGCCGTATATACCCATTATATGTAGCTTTTGATCTGCCTGAAGGCCTAAGGCAAAGTTCAACAAAGTCGAAATCACAAATACATATTAGATACTCTTCCAGCATGGATATATTGGCTTAAACAAATCAGTTGATAAAAGAATCAAATGACCAAATGAAATTGTAAAATTTTTGAAAGATCTCGTAATGTTAATTTTTATAGTCTAAGTGACTGTAATTTTTGTATTAGAGTATTAAAAATTCAGTTGAAGTTAAAATTAATAAATCCTGCCCTCTGTTTTGGCGATAATTAGTTAGCTAAATGTGTGAATATGTTTTTGTGTATATTGTTTGGATTTTAAAGTTGAAATTGAAGTTTCCTTTCTGTCTCTCGATATAAACATATATACTATAATTAAGTCAAAGCTGGCGCTTCATATATTTATGTATATGCATACCCACAAATTTATACATACATATTTGTATTTATGTATTTTTGTTTGTTTGCATTTTAGTTTGTGCATTGCTAACTAATTCATAAACCGTTAATTCCGTTCGCCGGACAGCGGTTCGCCTTGAATTTTTAATGCTTCCCGGGTTTGCGAACGCAAAGAGCTAAATATTTAGTTTAGTTCGAACACACACACATACATACATACATACATAATCACAATGTATGTGTTAGACCCCACAGCAAACACAAACACATATTCGGATCCATACATTTGTTAGTTGTAATCAACAACAATTAATTTAATTGAATTTATTGACGCTGCTTCATTGTTGTTAGCCAATTGTGAGTCATTGACCAGAGGGGTAACTAATTTAATAACTACATAGATTACATACTTTAGCCATAATACATATCTGGCTTTTTACAAATGAAGATGGTATGAAAAACCACTAAAATATAAATGACAACTTCTTAAATAGGACAACTCATTAAATATTAAGCCATCAGAAGCTTAAACCGACTAGAATCTAGTGTTAAATCTAAGAAATAAACAGCTTCCAAATGAAGACATGGTTCTTAAGGGAACATTAGTAAAAAAAAAGTTGAAAATCCTTTCAGGCAGAATGAACCCAAAGAAGAAAATAGAACTTCCTTAGTTTCTGTAATCAAACTCTATTAGTAGCTAGAAAATGCTTTAAACCAAGTTTATGATTTTCATGTATTTATTTCACAAACCGTAAGGCAGTGACAATTAATCCAGAAATGTGAAATGGGGGAAATCAGTCCCCTTAAGTATGTAACATGTTATCAAACGTATGTGTAAAGCAATATTTTTATGTTCTGAAGCTTAAAAACATTTAAAGTTTATTAAATAAAAATTGCCAGTTAACTATTTCCTGCTTCATATTCCGCTTTTACCCATAAAGGTTATAAATCTTATATTTTAAACGTTATTTATGTTTTAAATCTTAAATTGCAATGATTAATTTTGTCTTCAATTGGTTTTATATAACAAATAAAACTTTCTTCTGATTGTTTCTGTTTTTCATCAATCTAAATAGATGTATAAATAAATTGTATCTCTATATACTCAAAAAATATTGTTTTTGAACATAAATCACTTGATTAAACTATGTAGTCATTTATTTTACTATTAAATAAATAGCCACAATTCTGTGAGTAATCAATTATAAGGAACTATTGGTTAACCACATGCTTTAACTCTAGACTGAATGTATCTTTTAGATAAAGATAATAAATTACTAACTCTAATATATACATATATATGTATATAGACAATGCGAATCGCTGATTATCGCTGATGCTAAGTGTCGAGATCCAAAACAACTATGACAACACTTCTGCTTAATCAAAGTGAAAAATCTCATCAATCTAAACAAAAGACTAATGAAAAAAAAACTATGTGCAATTGTTTACACATTATATATGTATACTTATGTATGTATGTATGCATATATGTATAAGTCATGTTTCACAGTATACATAAGCAAAGTAAAGAATAAAATTATTAATATTGCAATTAGTTTGCTGCAAAAGTTTCTGTGTCAAGTCAACTTCAAATTGTTGGCTATTTGGCAAAGTGCATTGGGCAATAAAAAAAACACACACACATCTTATTTAGCCAAATAACTAGAGAATAAATGAAAATCTTCTTATTTTTATTGTTACATAAATAAAACTTAATGCTTTGTTTCTTTTGGAATTTAATTCTTTAGTTTTCTAATCTTATCTTTGTGGTCATTTTTGTGGGCAAGTGTTAAAACATAAAATTTAAAGAAACCTTCAAATTGATTCTTGTCAAATATTACAAAAAAATAAATATTTCATTTCAGTTGAAAGCTTCAACAAGTTTTCATATTGAATAAATTACTTTCAGAGCTCTTCTAATATAAGATTCCAAAGTAGTTTCAATCGGAAATTTTAACTTTTAAAGTGTTTCCAACTAAAATATATATTTATACATAATTTTTTATTTTTTCAAAAGGAAGCACATTAATATCAATTTAATAACACAAAAGAAAATTGGATGAGGCCTGTTTTCGATTCTAAATAACTTTGTCGGAATAGAAATTGGATATGTTCTTCTGTTGTTTTTATTTTCAAATTCATTTATTGGCCTCATTCAATGGGAAATATTTAGGTTTTAAGTCAATGCATTACAGTTCGCTTTTCAGTTAAAAAACAATTTGGAAAGCATAGTCTTGAATGTTTGAAACCAAACTGGTAACGGGAACAGTTCTGTATATTCTGTCAAATCTGTTCCGATAGCCAAGTAATTCTAATTTAAAAATATATTTTTGACCAACATGTCGTATGTGTGATTTTAAGACAAAATCTTAACCCAAATGTATATTATTTCGATTATGAAATGATGTCTGGAAATATATATATACTAACAGTCACTCATCTTCGTAAGAGACATTATTTAACTAGAAATTAAACCAAAAACTAATAAAATTAGCCTTGATCTATAGAACACGTTCATATTAATCGGCAAATCATTTGATTTCTATTTTACTTTGTTTAACTAGACACAAAATATCAATGCACACAAAACACTTTCGATTAATTTAGAAGAGAATTTATATACATACGTACATATATATTAATACAATGTATATATATATATGTATATACATGTATAGATTTATCTATTGACTTAAGTCTGCTTTGTTGTGTTGTTATGTCTGAAAATAAGTTGAAATCGAGAAATAGAATTAATTAGCAGAACGAGCAGAAAAAAAAAAAATAAAAACCCTAAACGAGTTTTGATGGATAGACGGGACGGGCTCAAGTTGAAATTAAAATCAAAAATCCTGTTTCGCAACAATTAAGAGGCAAGTGCAAGCGACTTGTTTATTTCTTTTCTTTCTTTTTCTCTTTGGGTTTTTTTTTTTTTTTTTTTTTTTTTGTTGCTTATTTGCTTATTTACTCATTTTATTTTTATTAGTCTAAAGGTTGAAATTAGTTGGGCTTACTTGCACTTTAAAAATAATATATATACCTATATATCTCTATATATATATCCAAACAGCTGTCCATTATGGCAATTCTTTGGGTACAAAGGGAAGGAATGAACGAAAAATTACTCTGTAACATAAAGTATAACAAAAACTGATTCCATCAAAAGCGATTACGTGCCCAGAGTATCTAATTGGTGTTTCAGTAGATAGATAATACAACTTGTTTGACTTCTCTTCCGCCAATTGAAAGCGAAACAGAAAGGCGAGCTCAATATAAACCATACTGTCGTTTATATACCCTTACAAGAGAAAACTCAAATGAATTTCAATAGATCTACGAAAATCGGAGCAAGCAGATGAAACTTTTTCAAATGGTGACCCCGACGTGGCCGTGAACCGTTCCCGATATATTGAAAATTATTATTCTCCCTAAAAGAAGTAATTACTTTACCTCGTCGCGTAAGGGCACTAAACACGAAAACAAATTTTATCAACCAAGTGCGACTTATCCACTTAAAGGTTGGAGGGTAGAAGAAAAGGGGAAGGTGATGGTGCCACAAAATGTGTTAACTGCAGCGAGTCATTGATATTATTGTTGTTGTTGTTGTTGTTATTGCAATTTGTTAGCATTCCTACCATTATTAGCTTGTTTGTTTTGCTTTTGTTTTATGTTTTTTCAACTGTATCGCCTTGTAATTATCAGACGAACGATTTTCCCACTTGATAAGCCCAAGAAAAGAAAAATCAACCTCAGTCCAAATAGTTCATGCAAATGAAAATTGAAAACTGATAAGAAGCTCTCAATTCTCAGAATTTTTGCGTTTTTATATTGAATTGAAACTGCATTTTCGAAAAAGTCAAAAGATCAGTAGAACATTAGCAAGAAAGAATACTTTTATTTTATTAAGTTGAGATATTTTTTTGTCATTATATATTATAAATGATATTAGATAGATTTCTAGCGATTGTAATAAATTTTGAGCTTTAAGGTTTTAAGCAGTTTAAAAAGATTCATAAAATAATAAATATTTTAATCTATTGATTTTAATAAACTGAAATTAAATCGGAATCAGAATGTTAATTACTTTGTGTCTTATACGATATTTTTTAAACAAACTTTTATTTCATTCAAGGTAAATAAAACAAAAAAGGGCATTAGAAGCCCTAGAAATTCAATCGAAGAGTTTTGAAAAAATTTGATTAGATATCCAAGTAGATTTATTTGTGAAAATATTTTTTAAAGGGTATCTGACTGATGAGCAATTCTCTGTCTCTATCTCGGTCTCTGTCTCTATCTTTGTCTCTATTGCAAATCCATGAATGCAAAACAAATCAAGTTGAAATGATGCTCTCAGAATATGCAAAAATGGGTCACCAACTCACATTTCGTCTGACCTTAACAGCCGATGCACAACTCTAGATAAGAATCAGTTTAGCACCCCACAACACCTTGGTAACTAAACTAACTAGCTAACTAACTATAGTTAGTACTAACTAACTCACCCACAAAAGCCCATAAACTTCAATACAACCAACAGTTCTACGATTCTAAAGCGATACTAAAAATGAAAAACGTAATGTAACAAAACTAAAAAAAAAAAAAAAATATTAAACTACAAAATAGCTAAAAAATCTGGCTACAGATTAACAAACGAAAACCCACTTATACTAAAGTTTAACTTAAGCGTAATTTATCATACACATATATCTATTGGCAATTTGACCTTGGCCATGAGTCTTCAAATTGTTGCTACTAAAAAGTAAATCAAACAAAAGCAAAATATTAAATGAATTCATAAATAAAAAAAAAAATGAAAATAAACAAAATAAATAAACCCGTTTCTTCCACCACACTCCTCTCTCGCTCCCTCTCTCTCGCTCACCCAGATATTATTTCCATGTAATGCATTTTTTTTCTTTTTTAACCTTTTTTGTGCTTTTCGATGATTATTTCAACCACTTAAAAAAAAAAATTTAAATTTGCATGCCCCAAGGCATAACACGAGGTAGTGGGGGGGAGCTGTGTGTGCTTGATAAGGGGAATGGAAGATATTCTACTAAACAAGTCGCGTGTGAATTTCCACTGCACGCATCGCCTATAAATTGAAGGAGCATATGCAGTTTATCGAAATGCGGAAGGAAGCATTTCCCACTATGACAAATTCTTAAGGCAACTGTTTCATTTCTATTTTTTATCATATACGATATTTTAAAGCCGAAATAAAATTTGATCTCTTGTTCGTTTCCACTAGTCCAGAGATGGAAAAGAAAGGCTTAAATGTTTCAATCTAATGCTGATCTTTGCTCCTTGTTTCTAAAGATCTTTAATGGAGCTGTGAATTTCTTTTTTTTTCCATTTGATCTGATCTGAACCCAATAAATTCCAATACGATTAATCGATTCGCAATTGGCAATCAAATGTTATTTATATATACTCGTATAGGGTATTACCATTTTGTTTTTGCCGGTTTGACATTACCTTAACTATTGCAATCGTTTGAATGATCAGCATGAGTTGGCAAGAATCGTCTAGAGAGTTGGCCTTAGTATATTGATTATTGTCCATAACATATTTATAACTCGGTTCTATAGGAAATGTCTACATACATGGCTATAAATATTTCTTTTCCCCCCACCCTGTTCTTGCAATTTTATTTCTTCTTTTTGCTTTTGCTTATGCTTACTATTTTTTTTTTGTTTTTAAGCCTGTTCAGCAGCTTGGCAAGGTCGAAATTAACAACAACAATTTGCAACAATGCAATTAAGTGCTGATACGGTGTCTACAAAAATTTTCGAGTGCAAATTTATTCGAAAACCAAACCAAAGAAGAATTCACAATTTTTGCATACCGGGAAACTATATTTTATTTCCCCATAAGATAACTCACTCAATGCACTTGAGTACGTGTTTTGAAATCGAAACAAGAAATCAAAAACAAAAACTTCACTAAGGTAAAAGACCTATTCATACTCATAATTATATGTATGTATGTATATACATATATATATAATTGTATAGGTAAATGCATTTTAACCGGCCAATGCTATGAAAACAGCTGCGAAATTTTGGCTATGCTTTAAATCACATCGACTATGGAATACACTTTTTTTTGTAAAACTCAATTATAGTTTTCTTTTTTATTTCTATCATAAACTTGTCTTTAGTAGAATTTGAATCTAATAAATTAAAGTTGTAAAATGAATCTGTCTGTATTTAAAATTTAAATTAATGAGTTTTAGTTTTCAATCCTTAAATGAAATTGGAATGTTAAATTAATTTATAAGCCAATTGTATTCTAAAAGTTTGTAATTTTTTTAGTATCATTTTTTTCAATTTTCTGAAGATTGAACAAATTTTCTATATTTCTGTTTTTATTTTATGGTGAAACTAAATCGAAAACGGAAATTTCAATTCTTAATGTGTATTTTCATCATTGATAAAATATTTTCGAAGGTGTACGATCAAAAAATTCGGATTTTCGGCTTAGAAAATTTAATAATTTTCGCAATTAAGACTTAACAGATTTTTGTAGATTGAAAATTTATTGAATTTTTTCGACCACTTTGAAGATTCACTAGTTGAAAAAGTGTAAAAATTATTAAAAATATTGACATTTCAGATAGTGTCCCTCAGACTATATATATGTATGTATATAGTTATAAAATTACCAATTTTAAAACCTTAAATATAGTGTATTTAATAAGCTATTGATATTTTAAAGTGCTAAGCATTTCTTTAACAGTTTCACTTTCATTGTTATTATATTTTGTTTTGATTTTAGGTTTTCTGCTTTGTCTGTCCCTACATTTCATGGGAGTACAAGAAAATAGATGGAGAAGAAAGCAAAAAGAGAGAGAGAGAGACAGAGAGAGAGATGCATGTATGTAAGTAAGTGTAATAGAGTAATGTGTTAAGAAAATCCGAAGAAAAGAAACGAATAAAATTGAATAACTTTGGTCGAAAACAGCTGTCGTTAGGTATTGGTGGTAAAGAGGAGGATGAGGAGGTAGGAAGATGTTGTTGTAGATGTTGTTGTTGTTGTTGTTACAAACCAGCTTTTCCAATCGAAACTTGTTGTAATGGTTGTTTATTTTGTTTGTGTGTATTTTCTTATTTTGGGCTTGTTGCAATCTCCATTCAGAAGGAAGTTACTCAAAAATAAAAATAAAAAACTAGTTGGCTTACTAACCCGCTGCCGATAGTTGCCGCTGAGATACTTCACTACTAACTGGGCTGGGAAGAGATCAGTTTCAAATTTAATTTCAATTCACAATCACAAATCTCACACACACACATATGAACATAGGGTACATAAACCGAACATAAAAAAAAGTAAAAATTAATCAAATTAAAATGCCAAAAAACATTAAAAAAAAATCTTTAGTTTTATCACTTTATTATAATCTTCCTCATCTGTTTTGTTAGTTAGTTGTGTTATTATTGTTTTTAGAGTGCGTCTAGGAAAACACCTTAAGCAACATGCACACACACACGTCTGTTGCAAATGCTTGCCGCAATTGAACTGAGCTTAACTAAACGCGCTTACGGAAAATTATTTAAAATTATTTAATTCCGCTGTCTGATGGCGCGATCGCTTCGGCTTGATGTTTTCGGTTATCGTTTCCAACTTCCCACCAACAGAGAGCCCTGAGTAACTGAGCAACTTTTTTTTCGGATTGTGGGCGGCGGCAGAGGCAGAGGCAGAGGCAGCGGCAGAGGCGACGCGTCGTGTGAAGACGAAGTTGTTATTGTTGTTGTTGTTAATTTTGGAGTACACGCATGTTAGCAACATGTTGAAACCGGCAACAACAAGCGGCCGGCAAGCGACCCCAAAAACAACATGTTGTACAATCTCGGATGGATGGATGGATGGACCGATGGATGGCCTCTTCTTCTAGTTAACTGTTTTTGGTTATTTTTTTATTTTGGTTTGTGTATTCTACTTAATAATTAATATGTCTTTTGTTTCCTCAACAGTCTCTTGCTCTCGCTCTCGCTCTCGCTTTTTCTGTCTCTCCCTCTGTAATTATAGCTGCGAATGAATGTGAAGAAGAGATGTCCATTCTAATTTATGGATCACCTGTACTTAAATAGAATGAAATGCGTATTTTTTTTTTCCATCATAATGCTGAATTTAAAATTCAGTCGGCCATATAATCTGTATTCTCGTAATAATTTCTCTATCTTAATGTACTTTGTACCCAAAACTAAATGTCAATACAATGTTAAATGATGTGGAACATATACAAAAATGATATAATCATTCAAACAATTATTTATTTAACATATGCAAAATACTTTTATAGCTACATCACAGAAACAATTTAGAGAATTATAATTTTTAGAGTCATAGAGCCTGCAATTTTTGTACTGAGCGACCTTAATCCCATAGAGCATATTAAGATGTTTTTTTTAGAAAAAAAATAATCAACTACCAAATAAGTTACAAGGATATCCTTAAAGCTGATATCGCTAAGGAGTGGGAGACAATTAGCAAAAGGAAATGGCGAACTTGGTCAGAAAAAAACTGTTATAGAAGTAAAAGTATTAATCTTGTACTTATTTGAACTTTTCGTAATTCCTTGATTCCTATAAAATTTTGCTAATACTTTTTGGTGCTTTCTGTAGTTTGCAAAATAAATTTTTCTTTGTTAAGTAGATTTATATCAGGAAAAACTCTTTTTAGCGGGCCGACAAATAAAACTAAAAGTTACATCAGGTAAAAAAAAAATTGCAAGTGTGCCAATAGTTTTTGGGCTCACTGTAGACCTGTTGTAGTTCGTAGTAGTGCCCGATTTGGGAGGAATATTTTTGTTTTCAATTTTTTGGCATAGAACATGTATTAAAAGGACTGAAATTGGCCACCTTTTTTGGTTTAAAGGGTCAAAAACTAAATTTACTAAATTTCCAAAAGTCTTAAAGAGCCACACAACCCTTAATTTTAGTTTTTTATTTAAATAACTATTTAATTTACTCATCAAATTATGTAATGAATAGAATATTGGATTTCCAACGAATGAGTTTTTATTTTCCCATTTAACATTCCCTTTACTACCTAATTATTTACTGTACAAACAACTCAGCATTTGCTTTGAGTATTTGGCAATTCAGATAGCAAATTCAAAAAATTCATTTCGAACAAAGAAATTTAAAAAGGGTATCAGCATTTTTGAAATTTCTGTTCATATATGATGTAAAACTTGATTAAGCTGTCTTTATTTCATATGCAGCAGTATGTCTGTTTAAAAAAAAATAGTTCGTACATGAACCGAAATCGACTAATTTTTCAATTACTTTTTTCGATTAAAATAGTCTTAAATGAGTTAATTTTGTGATCCTAACTGGATCAATGATTGGAAAAAAATGGTACTCTAAACAGGACTGCCCTTAATGAGTTGGATATGACCCCTTCTTAAGAGTGATATCTCCAATCATATACGGCGATTGCCTTTTCCTTTTTTATTGTACTTCAAATAAATCAGATTTTGATTCTATGGATGGATTGATTCTATCCCAATTTGTGATCCCAATTTTCGATCACATATTTTCCAATCCTAAGCCAAACAGCAGCATCCTTGGTACCCGATTCCTGGAGGCCCAAAGGAGATGCTGCAATGTCTATAGTAGTACAGAAACTTATACAGATCAAGAAATATTTCACTTAAAAGTGCCCGACTTAATTTGGGAATATAGTGCCATATTTACGCACAAAGTCATGTAACTGAACTCTATACAAAGGCAAAAGATAGTCAGTCACTCAATATATTTTTTTTTTTGTAATTTTAAAAGGTAAGAAGGAGAGGAGGAGAAAGCAGGTAGATAAGCTAAACTGTCTTTCCATTATTAGGCAAGAGGTAAACAAAAGGTTATCTGAATTTTATTGCATTTAATTGGGTAAAATAATTATTAAATATTGTTACCAATACAGTGCCGGACTAAACCATCGCAGGGCCTGTAGCAATCCAAAAACCTAAAAAAAAAAGGAAGTCATAATTGAAATTATGATTATGAATCTCAAGTTTCCTACTTGAGAATTAAAACATGAAGACATGAATTCAAAGATAATAATTTTCTTTTAAGATACTATATATTTTTTGGTAGGTATTTTATTTTGGTAGTTTAATAAATGTGGAATCAACTCTATACAATTTATTATGAAAATTAGTACAAAATTTAGTTCTCAAGATTAAAATACAGATTGAAAGCCAATATTTTAAATTGCAAATAGAGATATGATTTTTTCTAGTACTCAAAGTACTGACGAAATTCTAAATTCATGAAATACAAGTTTATTGGAATACTTTGCTATTCATGGACATTTTAGGTCGTTTTTTTTAAAGGGAACTTGCTTTCTAACTAACTCACTTTTACTTCACTTTCTAAGATCGATTAAAATTTGGCAAAGTTAAGAGCTTTTAAGAATTTGCAGATTTTTTTTGAAATTAAAGTTTTGTCAATTTAAATATTTTGTTCAGAAATACATATATTGGTTAATGAGTAAACATTGATTCTACATTTCAGTGATCAAAAATCTTTTAATAGCGCCACTTAAGGCGCAGGCTACATGGCTAATCCGGCCCTGTACTAATCTTGTAAATGTGTTCAAGAAAATGCTTTCGTGTACCAATTGAATCAGTTTAACCAGTCAAGATATTAAATTTCTCGTTTACCAGTAACTAGAAACCTTTCTGACACATTTGTTTATCGCATGCCAAGCGAAGTAAAGAAATTCCAATTAAAAACAATAAACAATTGTCAAATGATTCCAATGAATCAGTGTATACCTTTCAGATACCACCCATCGATCGTCTTGTGGTACCATTCAAATTTCTATAATGTTTAAACAGTTGGACTTACCAATTGAATCCGATTTAAGCCCAACCCCGCCCGACCCCTCTCAACTTAAGGTTCAAAACATACGAACCAGAACCAGAAACCATTCTGACCAAAAAGCAAAATAATAAAAATGTCCAAAAGTTGCGCTTGGCTGCATATCAGTTGCGCATAATTGCCAAAGTCATTAAAAAAAACACACACACACACAACTAAACACACAACTAAAACAGATAAACAGACTAAATGGACAAAACTTGTTGGTACTTATGAAATTATGAAATTGTTTATTAAAACAAGCAAAGATTTCAATCACAAAAATTAATGTAGGCAAAAAAGTGCAAAGAGATAATGATTATAATAACAAAGAAAATCTTTATATATCTAATTATTAGCCAAATGGAAACTTGGCAAATAAAAAAAACCAAGTTACTAAAGTTTAGTTCTTAGTCTTGTTTCAAACTAATTAAATCTACAGTGAATTTAGGACTAGCAACCGATCCTGAATCCCCTTCATCATGTTCGAAAATATTATAAAAATAGTGTAGACATTTAAAATTTCATACAATTATAAATAAGATAAATAGAGAGTATAGAAAGGAATATATTGCCCCAAACTGCTCTGTACTGATCTGGATAATCGAACTTTGCATTAAAACCAACCAAACCTTTGGTTAAAAGCATGACCTCTTGACCCTTATAATATTACTCTCACAAATTAAACGTATATATCAACTTAAGTGAATAAATGAATGAATTAGGATTCATTATAACATTATACAGGACAGACCTAAAAGAAAAAATTTAAAAAACTGAAAATTTTTCAATTTCAATTTTCTTTAAAAAATATATTTTATACATTTTAGATGTTCTTTAAACTCTAATGCACATATGTAATACACATATTGGACAAACTCCCCTCGCATCCTTCTTTTTTCCGAATTTAAGAGTGACTAGTCGAGTTGAGATCATTTTTATGCTAAGGCATAAAGCTGGGTTAGGTCCTGCAGCAAGTCCGAATGGCATGAACCAAGGTCCTTACAATTCCACTATTCCCGCTTTGTGCAAGTTTATTGCCCTTAGACAGTGTCCATTGAGGAGGCTTCTGCTCCATTTTGACACTTTTTCTATGGGAAACTCTATTGTTGTCACAGTTAATCTCAAAATGCAATGACTGATTTTCGAGTGATGGAGTAAATTAAATATAATCAACACAAAATACTGCAAAAAAGTATTACACAATCCATTATTTTTATACCCTTGCAGAGGGTATTATAAAATTGGTCAGATGTTTGTAACGCACAGAAGGAGACGTTTCCGACCCCATAAAGTATATATATTCTTGATCAGCATGAGAAGCTAAGTCGATATAGCCATGTCCGTCTGTCCGTCTGTCCGTCGGTGCGTACGCGTTTTACTCAGCCATCTTAAGAGCTATCGGGATGAAATTTTTTTTGGGAGCTTTTTTTTACCCGGGTGAGATAAAGTATGAAAATCTTTGGGATCGGACCACTATATCATATAGCTCTAGAAGAAACATTTTTGCAAAAATTGGAGTATCCCCATGAAATTTACCAATATGATATATCTATTACTAAAATCTCAGATCCCAAAATTTGAATCTGATCCGATAAATAGAACACAAGTTACAGTCAATATAAATCGGTTCAAACGCTGCCGGCAGCGCTGCTTGCTGCCTACTACTGCCATCATCAAATCAACAGAGCACACGCATACACACACAGACGCAACGCTACATGAACTGTATGTGTATGCGTGCCGTGCTTTGCTTAGAAAATGATGGAAGAAGAAAAACTTGTGGTAAAAAGAGAAATAATATTTTGTTTGTGTATTGATGAATTGAGTTGCAGGGAAAGAAATTTCAAAAAGGAAAAATATTATTGCCAAGTATACTGCAAGGGTATATAAACTTCGGCATAGCCGAAGTTAGCTTCTTTGATATTTTTTATTACAATTACATGAAAAAATCAAATCGAAAAAGTCATAGACATATGAAAATTGTTAGCTGTGATTATAAATAATCTCTGACAACTAAATAAATATAGTATCAACAATTACCCCGTATTCTGTCGTTTTAATCCGAAACCTGGAGAATTTGTAACCCTTGAGTTAAACAGATTAAAAGATGTTTGATCACTGAATAGTTGATTAATAATTATATAAATCAATATATATAATAATTTACCTTATAATTTACCAAAATATAGTTCTAAGCAAAATAGGTAAATTAGCAAAAATTTTAATTTGAAAAAATTCCCAAAATTACCAAACCTTACCAAATTTTAAAGGATTTTCCAAAATGATAACTCATTTTAATGCTCTTAAATTTTAAATTGGAATGTAAATACATTTAATTATCAAGTTATCTTCTAAAGAGAAACTGAAAATGCCAATGAACAGCAAATTTTTTTAAATTTAAATCTTAATATCATAAAGTCCTAACTGAGAAAATTTTTGGAGTATTATTTGCAAGTTTGTCTTTTAAATCTTTGTCAAATTTTGCAAAAAATTGTGACATGCTTTTTTTCAAAATTCGCCACGAAAATAGTTTCATTAATGCTATTTTAAAATTAGCTAAACTAGGATTGATTTAAGATATAACTTTCTATTCGAATTTGACCAAAATAGAGTCTTAAAAGAAGTAAGATTAACAAACAAAAAATAGTGTTTAAAAATTCTAAAAAAAAAACATATCTTTGCAAATTCTTTTTAACCCATCTTCACTCATATTCTAATCTTTATATTGACCCCGAAAACTTATATTGAAGATCTTAAATTGCTGCAAGCTAATGAGAATGACGAAATCAAAAAATATATATATATATATATATTTATATATATTTAATATTAAAACAAACCCTGCAAAATGCACGTGCATTTCGGAGGTCTAGAGTTCATTTCACTCGTGTTCTGTGCGTTGGCACGGGGCATTTTACAAGATTTTATTTATCTTTTGTGTATTTTGAACTCTCAATTACCGATCAGAAATAAAACACTTAATTATATTGTATTGTGTGACTCCAATATAAATAGACAGGAAGTCAAATTGTCTGGATATTCTAGCTGTAAATATATACATACATAGGTATTTGAACACCTTGGTTACAACCCACACGAGGCACGCATATGGCCATAACTGTAGCCACCATGGGCGTCGATCTGCAAGGGGGTACACTTTTCGAACTATTAATTGGGAAACAATAAGTTTTAACAAAACCAAAGCAAACAAATATCTATAACTAGAGACAATCTCTAGCCGAACCCCCCTTTATGCCTCTACATGCCCCAAAATTATGCTCCATTGACCGCAGACTAAATCTGATGGTAGAAAAGTTCAATTATTATTTTAATTACCTATCTCAAGGTCAATGTAAATTACTAACAATTTAAGAATGATCTAACAATGTTTTATATATTTGATTCGTAATAACTTATTGGTTCCAGTGAGAGATTTTACTGCAAATTTTCCTATAAACATAATAGATCACTTTTAATATCTAAGAAATAATCAATAGTCGATGCTGATAATGAATCTATAGAGCCATTTGGGTTTCATTAAACTCAATTCAATTTTCAATTAACAAATTTCTTATTTTCAGTTTTATTGTAAGGAATCATTTTCCATTCGGTATGGTTACAATTATATATACTAAGTAAATCAATGCCCTTAACCTCCGATGCAAGGTCATTTATTAACAACCCAAGTCAAACGACGTAACTGCTAACCATATTTAACAATTTTTGCAATAACCCCTTACAGTTGAGATCAAGAGTCAACAGAGAGTCTAACTAGTTAATCGCTTGCTGTGGAGTCGAACTAGGCGCAATCGCATTTTGCAGTTGTCAAGTTTGTCAAGAATTTGCCAAGTTAAGCAAACAGCCAACAAGTTGATAGACAGCTGGATGAGTCGTCGTTGCCGTTGCCGTTGTCGTTGTCGTCGTGATGATACTTAATTATAATTATAAAACTGCCGATTAACAATAGAAAAAGTCACGCTTGCAGTTTTCTCTCAGTAACAGGTTTTCTTTTTCCCCCATCAAGGAAATCGATTTATAAATTAAAACTTTTATCTTTGCCAATCACTTTATCCCTTAATTAACGAAAAGAAAAAAGAAGAAAAGCAATCACTGTTCGAGCAGTTTACGATACTCTGACAAAAGCTGCTCTTCCTGGTTCAAAGGCAAGTCCAAATAGTCCTGATCCGATTGTGTCAGATCTGAATTGAATCGTTTATATGCCTTGTATGCCTCCATTTCGGTTTTCGCCTTACTGAGTACAGCATCGATAAGCGGTCCTTGCGGTGGCACTTGTTGCGATGTGGAGGGTCCATCCAAAGTGGCTATATCGCCTTTGGCCAATTGGGTGACCCGCTTTACCATACTCTTTAGCTCGTCCTCGCTTTGAAAGGCCTTTAGCAGAAATTCAATGGCTTGTTCCACATTATTCTTCGCGCTCTCCAAAGCGACACGTGATGTGGCCTCATCGAAACCTAGTTGCTGCAGTGCAGCCAAATGCTCAGAATCAGCAGACAAGTTTTGACTGCTATCACTAAAAACGGCTCGTTCTAAATCCTCTGAATGGCTTTGGAGTAGCTCCACCTAAATAGGAGAATACGAGATGATAACTGAGATGCCAGTTGAGGTGCCAGTTGAGGACACTTACCGCTTTGGGTACATCATTTTTGGTTCGTTTAAGAGCCTCTGTGGCCAGTCGTCGTGGGAAACCCATCTCGATTAAAGTGCAAACACTTCGCGGATTAACCCAGTCACTATCTTTGGCATCCTTTTTGAAATGCTGACGTTGCAGCTGACGTTCCGCCTTGGATTGTTTGCGAGCATCGCGTAACTGCTGACGCCGCTCATGAATGAATTGCACAGCCCTTTCCACATTGCCAACACCCGAACAGGAGCGCAAAGCTAAACGCGATTCACTCACATCGAAGCCCATCTCCACCAGCAACATTAGCTGATCCTCGTTGACCTTCAGTTCACTTAGCATTTTGCCAGCCGACTCAAATCTCTCATAAGCCTCGTCCCGACGATTCTGATGGAAGAACACCACACCTTGCAACAGTTGCAAACGCATGATCAGAGCTCGCTCGGGACACGAGCGGCCCTTCAGAGCATAGAGACGATTATAGTTCTCGCCATAACTGCGACGAAAATTACGCTCACAGATGTTCAGACGCCTCTCGGCATCCGGCAATTGGGAGACATTCTTCAGGCACAGATAACACCAGACAATATCTAGATTGAGCAAAGCGTAATTATCAACAGATTCCAAGAATTTGGATTCACAATTGGCAAATTGTTCATCAGCCTCCAGCAGCAAGAGCAATGACTCCTCATAGTCCTCTCTCCGCATGGCTGCACGAGCCTTCTCACAGTAGCCCAGACCTATGAGCAGGGCACGATTCTCAGCGGGTGGTAAGAACACAGGATTACCATCCTGATCTTCCATCTGAAAGAAACTACATTCAGATACTGAATGGCATTATATATTCGAGTGAAATTCACCTCCATCATGCGATTTTGTGATGATACCATGGCTGCCACATCTTCCTTGATCTTCTGAATTCTTTCGTAGAGTGCAGCACCATTTTGATTATCGGATCCCGACTGCTGACCCACAATCACCATCAATTGTTGATTGTTGCGCAACTGTTGGGCAGCCAATGTGGCATTGGAAGCGACGATTTTACCACCGGATATGCATTTCACATAGTTGGCATTGCTCAGCTGCAACTTCTTGGCAATGATCTCCTGCAATTGCAAACCCAAGGCATTCAGATCACACTTAATGTCCAACATGGTGGTGGTGCCACCAAGATTGTCAATGCGACGCAATTTAAAGGTGGCCACTCCAGTCTCCGTGAATTCACGCCTCGATGCCAATTTCCGTAAGGCATTGTCCTGGAGTTCGGTGAGAACGCATTTTAAATGCGAAGCATCAATGTGTCCCATAATCTGGGAATAGTTCAAAGCCAGATCCTGCGAATAGGCAAACAAGATTAGGAAATGGGGGCCAGAAATCAGAATTGTAGGTCCTTACCTCCATGGCTGCCTCAATGCTACCGAGCTCCTCTGTATAGTATGGCTCTTCCCATAGCTTGATCTTGTCGGCCTGCAGGCGAGCCCTTACTTGGATAAAGATGTTGTCAATGTGCGACATTATGCGAAATGACTTGTCATTTCCTTCCTTTTGATGCAATGACGGTTTGCACTTTTCTGAAGGGGAAAATGCATAAAGAAAATGTAAACCACGTCATAATGAATGAAATCACAGCCCTCCCCCCTTTCTTTCACCTGATCTAGTCTTTTGTTGTCGTTCTTGTAAATGTCCGCCACACGTGAGATGATTTGCCTTTGTTTTGATTTATTTATATTTCTATTGCGACTTTAAAATGCATTTATCGATAGTCGATAAACATCAATACACCAAAGTAACAGGAATGTCAAGATAGCGTCGTATCAAATCACTGACAAAAAATGAAAATGCACCATGTTTTTTGCTGTGGCGACTTTAGAAAGATTATTTAATTTATACAATTAAAAGAAAAATAAATTGATTCACAAATAAAGGGCATTTAGGTTCTTTTTTTTTTGAAAGGGCATTTAGGTTCTTTTTTTTGACAATTTTCACAACTTGAGTTTGTTGAAATCTGGCCACTCTAACGTGAAATTCAAATCTTAAATTCGAATTTGCATTTAAAATTGACCGTTACTATTTATTATTAACTGAACCTTAATTATTATTTAATATTAACAATTTGTTGAATGATTGTGTCCAGCTTGAATGATTGTTTTATTTTAGCTTGAATTCAAATTTGTGGCCATGTATTTTCAAAGACTCGGATTGGAAAAACGTATTTTTTTAATGTCGTCGAATCTTCTGGCACATGAGAGCCAAGATTTAAGATATTTATGCTTAATCTAATTAAACTTAATATAAATGCTTGAGATATATGTAAACTGCCTTAATCACATATAATTGGAATGGTGTGTCATTTCTTTTGGGACTAGTTAAATTACTTACTCGGATGCTTCAGAATCTTTGTGCTATTTCAGCTTTTATTTCGAAATCAGATGATACAGAGCTATTACATCTAATAGGGAATTTCCTATTATTGATCTATGTCAAATCGTCTAAGCCAACTATATTTAAAGTCTAGACAACATCGAGGTAAACCTGACGTACAGTATTCCTTTAGTTCGGAAGTCGATCTGATGTGAAGGTTTAACATTCTGCAATGCCAGGAATATTTAAGTTTTTAAGCAAAAGTTGAGAATTTTAAAACCGTTTTGATTTTGTATTGGCTTTAATTAGGCCTATGCTATCTGGGATAAGAGACCGTACATCGATTAAAATTGAGAAAATGTTTTATGCTTTTCGTTTTGACCACCTACATACAAGACGTGTTTGCAGATTGTGTAATGGGGGCATAAAAAAAGTGTAAGTGAAAATAAATAATATAAAAAAAAGTGGAACAGAAAGTTGACCTAGACCTCCACAACTCCCCGATGTTTTGATGCTCTTGATGCTCGATGGTAGCCAACCATCAGTATTTAACTTTGACGAAATGTCACATATTTGCAGATAAATTACGTGATAAATTCATAATTTAATTTGGGTGATTACAAGCAACAAATTTGATTTCATACACAAATCGCGCACATTTTTCTCTACTTCGCCCCCTTATGGAATCATCTCATAGTGTGTGTGTGCGTGTGTGTGTGTGGGTGTGTGGGTACTTGCGTCGGTACGTTGGGGACTATAAAAAGTATTTGGCTTTAGCTAAAAATTAACAATTATTGCTCACACTTTGACTTGGTCAGCGGCAACAGCAGCAACACAAACAGCAGCAACAACCCGTCAATAGCAAGATGAGGCCCCTCAGTGTAAGTCTTAGGAAAATCTACTTACCTTGTGGACACAACTAATGGATAATGATCTCCTTTTGCAGTATCTTCTGTTGGTTACATTGGCATTGGCCACTGGTGGCCAGGCTGTTGTCCATGGTAATAGAAATGGCTATCGCTACAATGGGCCCTCGCATAAGTACTTGCCAGCCGAGGGAGCTCCCAGCACCGATGCTATAACCACAACTGGACATTGGCAACCTCAGGTGCATGGGGAGCAGCGAGAGAGGGAACCAGACTATCTGGGTAATCGTCAAGAGCACTGGCAACATCAGCAGAGTGGACATAAGGAGTCTTCTTCTCTGGGGCATCACCAACAGCATCAGCAAGGACTTCTTCAGCATGTTCAGCCCTTGCAAGAGGTAGAATATCTGATTCACCAGCAACGCCCACAAGGCTTCTCCCAGTATCAGGGTAATCGTCAGTCCGAGTCATCCTACGGCCAACAGCAACAGCAGCACCATCACGAAAACCATCAAGAGCAACATTCAGAGAATCATTGGGATTCTTCTTCCCATCATCATCAACAACAAGGACCCCACAAGGAGCAGCAGCAACATTCGGAGAATCATTGGGACTCATCTTCCTATCAGCATCAGCAGCAAGGACCCCACAAGCAGCAGCAACAACCAGAGGATCATTGGCAACATCAGCAACATGACTCTCATCAGCAACAACAACAACAACAGCAGCTGCAAAGTTATTGGGAGTCCTCTTTTGGCAACCAACACCAACAGCAGGGATCTCATCAGAAGCAGAAAGAGAATAACTGGGAATCCTCCTATGGCCAGCAAGGATCTCAACACCAGCCAGAGAATCACTGGAGTGGTCCATTGTCGTCAAACAACATTCATGGATCACACGGATCAAATCGTTGGCAGCCATCGCATTCCTCATATCCATTGCAATCTCTGGACCTATTGCCTGTGGCTCATGCTCATGCCAACAGCCAGAAGACTCTTGCAAGGCCCACAAATCACGTCAATCAAATTCCTGGTTACACATTGTCCAGCAATCCGGAACACGAACGTTTCATTGGCCTGGATGCGGCTGATAATCGTCTGCTAACCCAATCTTTACCTTTTCAATCACCATCGGCCCCCTTCAGGCCCGGCAACAATCATCACCAGCAGCAGCAGCAGCAACAGCAGGGCCAATCCTCGATTGGAAATGGCCACAGTCATAACTTTTTGCAAATGCAATCCCAATCCTATGAGTTGCCTCCTACACAGCATTCCCAACATGGATGGGTGGCCAGCCAATCGGCCAATTCTCATGCCAATGAACCAAATCGTCAATTTCAGCCTCCCTACTATTGAAATTAACCACGACTTGGATTACCCTTCAAGAGAATTTTATAATTAGGTTTCTTCATTTTTTTTCGCTTTTCTTTTTTTTTTTTTGGTGTACAATATATATTTAATAAATTATGTTTAAAGAATAATTTACAAACATCCAAGTAGAATTTCCAATACTTTTTTGAAAAGAAAAAGTTGATCTTGAAATTCATACACGGAAATTTTAACATGACAGATTTCAGACTTTATTGTATATATTATATATAAATAAATAAAAATTGCATTTCACGGATAAATCTATTTTAGTCTCTAATTTTCCATTCCATTTAAATGCATTCTATGAGAAAAACAGTTCCTCATTGCTTAAAAAAAGTTTTCAATTTTGATGACTTGACCAAAAATAATGAAACATAAATATTAAAAACAAAAATGAAGCTAAAAAGGGGGAAAAACAAAACTGTTATAACTGCAATTGCTCTGCTGGTTTTTGGCTTCCTGCAGCTGCAATGAAAGTTGCAACAAAAAGCAACAAGCAACAAGCAACAAGTCTTTGGCTTTTCGTTAATGTTATCATTTCATTTATTGTTATTGTTGTAGTTGTGTCTGTGTTGCTCTTGATTTTATTTATTTTACCTTCACTTTATAAATGTTGCTTCAGACACGTCCACATCCACATCCAAGCCCATGGCCCATGTCTCAGTTGTTGGCTTCGTCTCCAAAACGGAAGGCACCGCAAAATTATGATTAAATACTTACTATATAGTGGATATATACAAAAACACACAATTTGAACTTTAATTAAATTTAATCTCTGACACTTAAAATTGAATTTATGTAAATTCTGTTTTGTGTTTCTTCTTCTTTTGTTTTTTTTTTAACAAATTACCTCAAATTTAAATTAGATAATTAGTTTGGCTTAAAGTTCTGAAACGGAAGTGTAGTTGGTCATGTCATTTCGAGTTAGATCATGAATGTGGAATGCGAAACTATTTACGAAATGTATTATAAGACAAATTTACTTGAATATACGAGTTTATAGAACAATAAATGAAGAATAAAGAGAGAGGGAGAAAGAGAAAGCAATAGATATGTTATATATATATAAGAAGATATTCTTAAAGAATATTATTCATTTATTGATGATTCTGCCATCATTTCAAACAATTTGTTTCAATAATATTAAGCTTTCTATATTCAATATAGGCTTTTTTATATATTTTGTAACATTTCATTATTTCATTTCATTTCAAATTCATTAATTAGTTATTTAATAATTTGCATTTAATAGTTTTAATAATAAATAGCTCTCGATATCTTCCATTCATTCAATAAGATACAAATTGATTTAAAATTCATTCAAACTCATTTAAATTTGTACAAACTCATTTGAAATTGTAAACAATTATTTAAATGTTTTTGAATTTGTTAAAATTTATTTAAATTCATTTAAAATTTATTGACATTTTCAAATTCTTTCGAAATTCATTTGAAATTTATTATAATTCATTCAAATTCATTCTTCTAAAATCTTTTAAAGTTCTTTTGGATCCTTTCTTTAAATTAATTCAAAATCTTTTTTTAATTTATGGAAATTCATTTTAATTTATTTAACTCCAGTTGAAATTCACTTCAATTTATTCCCATTCATTTAAAATTTGCTCAAACTTATTCATATTCTTTAAAAATGTATTAAATTTTGTAAATTAACAAATAATTTCGTTTAAATTTATTGAAAAAATTTTCATAATTCATTTAAAATTCATTCTAACTTATTTAAATTCATCTAACTTCTTTGAAGTTTTTTTTTTTTTGAATTTCTATTAATTAATTAAGAATCCTTTATAGAAATTCATATGAATTCATTAGAATTATTTGATTTTTATCTAGTTTTAATCAAATTTATTTAAATTCATTTTAAGTCTAGTCAAAATTTTTAAAATTGACTCAACTAATTCCGATTTATTCAAATTCATTTAATATTAAACAACATTTATTCCACTGCAAGTAAATTATTTTTAATTGATTTCAAATTTATCGAATTTATTTATTTTCGTCTAAGATGCAATTAACTAAAAACTCGAAATATTTAACAAACCAATTGTATATTCATTGAAACAAAGTTGAATCTCTTATATTCTTAATGAAGTTTAATTAATAAAATTAATGATCTCTTGGTTAGAGGCTAAGATATAGTTCAGGATCATTATTTTTCTACTTTAGGGTATTTTCCGCATACTCAAATGACTCTTGTGCCATTTTTGATGAAGCAGTTGAAATTTTGTGTAGGAAATTTTTCAACTGGAAAATTTCATGATGGCAAACAGCAGCGAAGGGCGTCAGTCAGTCAGTTAGTCAGTCAGCCACTCAGTTACATGGATAGTTGAACTCTTAAACTGCAAATTGTTGCAATTTAGCTCCTCATTTTTTGTTGCAACATCGATTGTTAATTTTTGAAAGATTAAACAGAGAGAAAGAGTTGATTGATCTTCTGATACTGTGATTCAATAGAAGATTATGCAATGGGAAAATCGGAAGCTGGCATATCCCCTTACAATGCCAACTAACTGCAAGCAACTCAATATACGCTTCGATATCGTATAACATCCATTGTCGACTTCAATGTTTGTTTATAAAAGACATGGCCAAGACAATGTCAACACTCAGATCCCACATAAACGCGAGTGAAAGATGATGGTGGCAATTGAAGTGATGCTGCTAATGCTCCTCTTCACAGGCACCACAAAGGCACAACAACAACAACAACAGGAGCAGGAGCAAAGATCAGCACCAGATTATTACTATCAGACCTATATGCCATGGCTATACGCCATGCCCTGGCGACCATTGATAGTGCCAACGCCACCAGCAACAACCCCAAATCTATCCCAATTGAGTCCGGGCTATACGGGACCACAGACCTTTCCCTCAAACAACAATCAACGGGCAGCAGATCAGCCATTACCACTACCACCTCCAGCGCCAGTTCATCAGGAGTTGGGTCTATTCATGCCACAGCCTACTCATGCCACTCTTAGCAGGCCAACACCGCTTCAGAATCACTTTACATTACCCTTTCGACCATCTCCATTTGTCGGCTATACCGATGATGAGGATGATGATGATAGCGATGATCAAAATGATGTACATAATGAGATTGGGCAAGAGCCACCATTTCATGCACCTGGCCAGAAACCAGTTAAAGAACTAGAGCCCACAGGGACTCCACAAATAAGCCATCTTCAGCCACATTTTGTCTATATGTCACCTAGTTATCTATATAATTTAATAAGAAATTAAGGAAGATCATTTAACGATATTCAATTGAAATTTATATATTCACTTAGATTAAGAAAATTTCAAATAAACAGGGTTGATTTAATCAAAGTTAAGTGTAAGTCGAAAATACATACATCACAACATAGTTTTGTTGTTGTTGTATATAATATAGAGTATCAAAACGATTGCTTAAAAGATTTCAGCCCACAATCTAACTCTTACAGCAGTTTGATAACTTTTACCATAAATTTTGGCCCCCAGTTACACCTACATCCATCCATCCATCCAGCTATCCATCCAGCCAGCCAGCCAGCCAACCAACAAAGACTAGACTTACTTTCGAATGGCTCAAATTAAGACGCACAAGTTGGCGAATCGGCGAAATTATTGTACATACAAAATGTTGATGTATTTATATCTGTCTGTCTCGTGACCTTGGCTATGGATTACGCAACAAAATAACAACAACAAATACAAGAGAGAGAAGAAAAAAAACAAAAACAATTTCTTTGGAGTTCCGAGTTTTCAGCTTTTCAGTTTTTAAGGTTTTAACACAATGGCACGGCAAGTGGCCCGGCCAATTACATCAACTAAAAGCCTTCAATGAGAAGATGAAAAGAAAAAGAGCCAAAAACAAAAAAGCAGCAACAACAACAACAACAACAAAGAAACGGTTAAAGTGTGTGAATGACTAGCAAATGACCCTACTAAACGCAAAAACTAATTGATGGAAATTTAATTCAGAGTCATTTTAGATTTTGCTGAATATCTCACTCTCTGTCTCTCTGCCCCTTAACCCCCTGCCCGCGCCCAATTGGAAAGCCAAACATGCCGTGTTTAATGCTTACCCACGTTAAATTTTAGAAAATATTTTCAATATAAATTCTTGTTCAACAACGATTAAAGAAAGACCATACTTCCGACTCTACTGCACATGAGTCATTCAATTTTCAAATTTATCCAGTGAAATGCATTCACCAAATTCTTCAATACTAATTAAAGGCACGTGCATCCATTTCCTTTATTTCTCTTTCTCAGTCATTGTCGAGCAAATTGAATGATTTGGCGATCTATTTTCCCACACGAAAAGGGCCTAAGAAAGTGGATTCAAACTGATTTCAAATATAACCAGTAGCTAAAGAAATTGCCAACTTTGTGGGTTGTTGTTGGGGCAGCTGACAAAACTGCCAACATCATCATCATGATCATGTTGATCATCATGACACATCCATATCGGACCTGTTAGTTGAAATTAAATGCAATTTACTCATAAACCAAAGTTGACTTTGTATTGGAAGCGAGTGGTTTTTGAGGTTTCGTTTTTTCATTTCTTTTATTTCTTTTTGTGGGTTGCAAAGGGGGAAATGCGTGAGTGCAGACATGCGATATGGAAAAGTATCACTTGAACTTGAGTTCAGCTGGGCAAGGTAAGGTAAGGTAAGTCAGAAACAGAAACAGAAACCAAATAACTAGTCACAGTGTGGCAAAGGTGTTCAAAAAGTGGTCATGATATACATACTTACACTGAATTTTTCACAAACGATTTAGATTCTTAAATTAAATTAAATATTATTAAAGCTGGTGTACGTTATTAACATAAATGTTGAAAAATTAAAAGGCAACTCGGCTGGATTTTGAAAACCAATGGTAATAGCTATAGCTTCTTAACATTATCCTTTCCTATTCTTATCCATTTTTGGCTGATCGTATTAAAACACATAATAGATCAAAGCAAAATTGTAATAAACATTTATCTATTCAAAAATATTTTAAAATTTTTAAGGGAAATGGCTAATGTACAATATAAATAAGACCAAAAAATCAAGGATGTAAGTTCAGGGCCAGCTTAAACCAACGACGGGGGGCTATAGATGAAAATTAGAAGATCATTTTACCAATTTGAAAGTTAGAACTTGACTGAAAAAACAGTCAAAAACCATTCGCCAAGATGATGACCTTTTCAAAACTTATTATACGTAAATTTCAGGCAATTTCTAAAAAATTTTTCAAAGTTACATCTTAAAGAAATCGCAATTTTTAATTGGCATAAAAATTATTTTCGTGCTCAATTTACACATTTTTCTCTGACTGTAAAAATGAATTAAACATTTACTAATCTAATCTATTGAGTCTAATCTTTCCAATATTTATATGAAATAACTCTTTCGAACCCTTTTTCTATATAGTAACATTAAAATAGATCTTCAATAGAAATATTATTAAAGTTTAACAATTTGAAAGCAAAATTTCAATTGCAAATTCTTTGAGCTGTCACTTTTGCAGTTTGTTTTTGACATCATTAGCTAGATATTGAAGAATATTTTTTCTAACCAAGAAATATAATGAAAATCAGTTTAAAAAAAAACCTGAGCACATTTCGCACAAAGAACAAGTTCGTGTTGATTGCCTTTGAAATGCTGATCAAGTGGCAACGATCTTTAAAGCTCATCCTGTTTGCCCCACTGTGGAGACCGTTAAACGAGAGTGAGAGTAAAAGGTACATCAAAAGCTAGCGACAGAGCAAAGCCGAACCGTAACCGAAACCGAAAACCGTTTGGCTTGATATGCAAAACTTATGAGTGAGTGGTGGATAGTTATGAAGAGCGGGGAGTGGGGATCAAAGCGGTCGCAGAGTGGAGGGTGGCAGAGGCGTTGCCGCTTTGGCAGTAGCAGCAGCTGCAGCGGCGACGGCAGCAGCGTCTTACTTACTGTTAAATGCGTTGACTTGGCGTTTTTCGCATGGTTGCGTTGACTGCAACGCCGACGTCGACGCCGACGACGATGCCAACGACGACTCCACCAAAAACGATGGATGATGACGAGTGTTTTGGGCGTTTGGGTTTTTGGCGCACATATAAAAGGGTTGGCCATCTCGGAGGTCGTCCACATTGCGGTGGCTACTTTTGAAGCTCAACAACAACAACAGCAGCAAAAACGACAAAACGAATAGACGAAACGGTTTTTCCTTGTGCCTCTTTTGATTTCCTCAATATTAATTTATATACACGTAAATTTTTTTTTGTTTTGCCAATTGTCGATTTTTTTTTTTTGGTGAAGTGTGAAAATGAGAATCAAGTTAATGCCAATATTGTGGCTGTTGGGCTATGCGGCAGCAGCAGCAGCAGCAGCAGCTTCCCCACAAGCTTCCTCTTCGGGAGCTGCAGCAGTAGGAGGAGCTGCTGGGGCAGGAACAAAACTGAAAAGAGATGCTGGTCTTAGCTTTGGCAGTGGCCTGTATCATGGACCATCTCATAAATATTTGCCACCAAGTTCCAGTTCTCATGGCATAGGACATGGCTATGATTATGCCTTGGGCTTGGGCTCCAGTAATGGCTATGATTTTGGTCATCATTTGGATGCGGTTAGCTATCAGCAAACACGACCACACTATCCACATCATCATCACCATCACCATCAGCAGCAGCATCATTCCTCATCTCTGCCCCATCATCCGAAAGTGGAGACTTATATTGTGCAGACCAGCGGCGGTAGTGGCGGCAGTAGCTATGCCAGCTTTGGTCATGGTCATGGTCATGGTCAAGGCTATAAATATGCAGCTCCTCACTCGAGTGGAGGCGGCGGCGCCGGCGGAAGCGGTTCATACGTTCATCTCTTGAGCAGTGCCCACAAATTGCCCGGCTCTGGCACATATTTGCTAGCCACGCCCACAGCTGATTACTATGCCGCCTCCCATCAGGGTTATCATTCGAGACCCACATCCTACAGTACCCCGGGACGCTTGAATTTGGGTCATAGCTCCAGTTTGGAACACCAATTGGCAGCCATTGCTGGAGCAGATGAGCATCACTCTGGCTCTGCCTCTTCCGCATCGTCTGGTTCATCGGCTTCCGGCTATAGCTATGAGCCACCATCCATACCCTTTGGCAAGATACCGACCCTGACCACCAGCTACGGTGTGCCTTTGTTGCCCGGCTATGACCATCAGTCGTCGTCAGCGCATTATGATGAATCGCTGCCCGAACAGGATTTGGATGCCGAATTGCCTAGCCATTCCCTGCACACGGAGTCGCATCAGACCCCTGCCTATGCCCTGGGCCACAAGGGTTTGGGCCATTTCACCTATACGGCGAGTAAGCCACATGCCCTCAATACCGACATCCATGGATATTCGCATCCGCAGCAGCATCCGCTGCCATTGCAGTTGCCTTTGGCGCTGGGCCATCATCAGGAGTTGAGCAAGGCTCCATTTAAGCCAAGCGCCTTTTTGGGTGCCAAGCATGAGAGTAGCTCCATTTCGAGTTCCAGTTCGAATTCCATTTCTGGCTATGATTATGCCACGCCCACTTCTTTGGGCTATGACTATAGCCAGCCGCAACCTGCTCCACTTTATGGTGCTCCTGGCCAATCGGGAGATTCGGCCACACCCATTTTTGAACCAGAGGCCACATATCTCCCACCAGCCACGCCCACACATGGTTATCACTAAACTAAACTCTAGATTTAACTGTTAATATATATATTTACCCACATATTGTATTTAAAAATTTTCTTTAGTTAAGTAAATTTGATCGTCTTTTTTTTTCTTATTGCAATAAATTGAAAATAAAAATGTTAATTTTCATTAGAAATTCGGAAAGTGGAGTTCATTACTTACTTTCCTCCTGTCTGCCTGGCCAAGTTCCAGTTTTATTTTCGGATCATTTTAAGCATTCAAAAGTTGTTACGATTTTTGATTTTCTGTTGTAGGCGGATTTCGCTTTTTCTTTCTTTCTCTTTCCCTCTCTTTCTCTCTCACTCTGTGAATTTTATTTGATTTCTTTTTGGCATTTGGAGCAGGTCGAAGCAGAAATCTATAACCACGCAGTTTGATTACCAATTAGGTGAATACTAAAGGTCTCTATCTATCTATGGATTTAAGTATTTTTTTTTTTTGCAGGGGAATCATGAGATTTCAAGTGTTGAAATTAAATTTGGATATCTATCTTGATAGCAGAACTTTCAGATACTCATTATCTAGCAGAATTCAAAAATATTAAAAATGTTTCCCGACATGCTTCAGTCGAATATGAAAAGTACGTAAAGTTAAAAAACCTTTTTATTTATTTTTTAGAGCTAATTTTAAAATTTTAGGCTAGCGTGTTTTTTTTTTTTGGCTTTTTCCCCGTGATTTTGAGAAAAAATGTCACTGAACTTGTTAAAAATTCTACTTTTAAGAATCGGTACCGTTTAGATTCCCCTTATTGAAAAGGTTTTAATTTTTATTTTATCCCAATGACTTATTAAAGGGCCTTCCATTAAGTATTTTATATCGATATAGTTGTAGTTATTCATTAAAATATCTTGTTATTATAATGACTTTTGTCTCTGTGTCTAAAAAATTCAACTTTAGTTACATAATTATTTTTAAAATCATATTAACTCTGATTCTGTGTCTCAAAAATTTACTTTAAGTTACATTGGTACATCTTAACTGTCTCTCATTTGAGTATAACTCCCAAAATTCTTTTATAAATCATATTAATTCTGATTTTGTGTCTCAAAAACTTTCTTCAAGTTACCTTTGGAGGTCTTAAAGGTCCTTAAAGGTGTGTGAAAAATTCAAAATTCTTTTAAAATTAAAAAAATCTATTCCCTAGTTTGAGTGGAGTCTTAAAAACTCGTTCTGAAAATCATTTAAATTCTGATTCTGTAACTGACAAAACCATACCTAGGGACATTTTAAAGATAACTATTTAAGTGAAGCATTTAAAGCATAAAAAGCACTAAAACTAAATTCTAGAATTGCCTTATTAAAAAAATTTCCAGTTTTGTACAACTTTTTGAATGTATTAAACATCTTTCACTTAGCTAAAATTTCCAAAAAAAAAAAAACCTTTTAAAAATCTCATTAATTCATTTTCATTCTTTAGATTTTACATTTAAAGAATTTCCGAATAATTTATTGTGTTTGTCTTTGTTTATTTTTATTAAGGAAATGTTTCCTTAATTTTAATTGTCTCTGACAAAAATCACTTTAAAATTTTCGTATCAAAATTTGTCTGACCCAACAAAAACCCATTCGCTTTTTGATGGATGAAGTGCTGGCTGTGGAGCGATCATTGATCAAATTAATCAACAAGTCAATCGCCATAACCGACACCATTATTACCTCCATTATAACCAGCATTGGGGTCTTATGCAATGGACGTTGATCCTTAAATCGCTGACCCACATTCGATTGGAGTGCGATAGTAAAAGAGAGAGAGAGAGATGGTGAGAGGGAGGAGGACGAGGAGAAAGGGAGACGTCGAAATGAAAGTGAAAGGATGACAAGTTCAGTTGATGCGTGCAAAATATTAAAACGAATTGACTTGGCCAACCGACGACCAGTTGTTAGTTGTTGTTAGTTGTTGTTGTTGTTGGTTAGTCAGTGGATGTTTTGTTGCGGGTCAATGCACCTAATGTTAATCTCTCCACCCTCCCTTCCTGCCCATTGAATGCCATTAATTCACATACAGAATGTAATTAACCTTAGCCTTAAGAAATTAAAGCGGAAACTAGACTAAAATCTTTTATCTAGACCACAAATAAAACAAAAAGCAAAGATTCTCTGCATTGTCTCATTGTTCAACTCGTTGGGGGTCTGAGACAGGTTCAAAGATTTGGCCCACTGTTACGTCGAAGCTAAAGGCGATTGCCTCATACGAAATAAGACAAAACTAAACAAATTTTCATTTCTTTCTCTTTATTTTGAAAAATTGTGTCAACAAGTTCATTGGGGCACAAATCAACAGGCAACAACAAAGGAAACCGAAATGAACAATAAATTAGATAATTTTCTTTATACTATATACTATATGTATGAATGTAGATATATACATAAGTAGGTATAGCATAGCGAGGGATTTATGTATGAATGCCATCAATAATTTTTATATTATATGACAGGTTGAGTGAATGAATGGATGGATGAATGAATGAATGAATGAGGGAATGCTCCATTGGTCTCTGCCCAGCCCAATCCGCTGATCGATCGCTGGATCGATCGATTGTATGTAAAGCCATGGGCGTTAGCTGACCCCCATTTTTTTTTTTTTTTTTTTTTTTTTTATAAATGGGGGCATGTTTATTTCGTGTCTCGAAATCTTTCCTATCTGATGCAAGTCGGACTACGACCATGTCCGGTGTAAATTTGTGATATTGTTTTTGCACCTGAACTTTACTTTTTACATGACACCATCATCAGCAACAGCAACACCACCAACACATAAAAAAATATTTTGTCAGTTTTACTATAGCGAGGTCAGCTTAAGTAGTTTAACTGAAAGACATTTACAGTAGGGGCCACGAATTCATGCCGCTTAGATTTTCACAGTTTAATTCTGATTTTCTTGGCTTCCAAGTAACTCAATAAAGCAATTTTTCACCAACTTCAGCAACTATAAATATTGTCATCTCAGTTTTACCCTTTTTTTGTATAAATGCATTTGAACGAAAACCCAAATTTCATGAGGTCTTTTTCTAAAATATTTAACATTACAGATACAAGTATGAAGTTTTAAAAAAAGTTGCTGATCTTGCAAAACTAAGATAACATGTATTTCAAACATTTTTTAATTTTGCCCCAAAATTCGTTTTGAAGCCAATCAAGTCCTGATTTTTGTATGTAATCTTTTGCCTATGACGTTTTACGACACTAATTTATTTTAAAGTTCTTTTTTCCTTAAACTAGGAAATAAAGTAAATTAAATTATGCGTCAAATGATTTATTCTTCATCAAAATCGGCTAAAAATTAGATAGATTTTAACTCCCTTTTTATATATTTAGATTGTAAGAAAGTCTACACCTTTTTTTAATCTTAATAAAACTTCTAAAAAGAGCTAAGAAAGGGGATTTTTACGGAGCTTTTATTGATGCAAAAGTATCAAAGAAAGTGAATTCAGTTTCCTGTCAAATTTGATAGTTTGAATCAAAATTGGATAATAATTTAAGTAATTTTGATCAATTCCAAAAACTCTTCACTTTGCGTAACTTTGCCAAATGTTAACTGATTTTTGAAAGTGATATCTTATTTTAATGTTTTGAAATTCAATTTTGAATAATATTAAAAAGGCAAATCTAAAATTTAACTTTCTATTTATATATATATGTAATTGGTAGCAAAACGAAAACAAAGTTGTTGAATTGCTGAAAAACTGCATTAACTCTGCAAACTTCTCTCGCTAATTGGCCCACGGGTGATTTGTGTATTTTTCTTTCCTTTAACATTATTTACAACATTTATGCCCAACACCAACACACACACACACACTCATAACAACAATGTATAAGTCAAATTCTCCATTTATTTCACATTTTTCATTTGTATTTTATCCATTCGACATATGGATCCATTCACTTTTCATTTGCTAAAGCGATTATAACTTTTATATTTTTACAATATTATTAACTAATAATTAATATTATGACTTCATTGAACTTCTTTTGAAAATTAATCTGTTATAGAAGAAAGTTTATTTTCTGCCCAACTAAATCAGTCTAGGTCTGATATATATTCGGCGTCTTCTTCTTCGTCTGCCATTTCAATTTTTACATTTTGTTGCTGCTCAAAATCTGAAATATATTCCATGTCTTCTTCTACTTCTGCCATTTCGGTTTTCAAGTTTTTCTGTTGATCCTCGTTTGAAGTATACTCGATGTCTTCTTCTTCCTCGACTTCTTCTGGCATTTCAATTTTCTGGGTTTTCTGCTGCTCCAAATCTGAAATATATTCGAGGTCTTCTTCTTCTGGCACTTCAATTTCCTGTGTTTTCTGGTGCTCCAAGTCTGAAATATATTCGAGGTCTTCTTCGTCCTCTTCTGGCATTTCAATTTTCTGGGTTTTCTGCTGCTCCAAGTTTGAAATATATTCGAGGTCTTCTTCGTCCTCTTCTTCTTCTGGTATTTCAATTTTCTGGGTTTTCGGCTGCTTCAAGTCTGAAATATATTCGAGGTCTTCTTCGTCCTCTTCTTCTTCTAATATTTCAATTTTCTGGGTTTTCGGCTGCTTCAAGTCTGAAATATATTCGAGGTCTTCTTCGTCCTCTTCTTCTTCATCTGTCATTTCAATTTTCTGGGTCTTCTGCTGCTCCAATGTAGAAATGAATGGCTTTTGTCTAATAATTGTGCCATTCACGTGCTGTGTGGCCTGGATGTGCAACATCAGATGCTGCTTCCTCATGTAGCCCGCCTGGCATACAGTACAGACATAGGGCTTGCTATTGCTATGAAGGAAACGATGTATATCCCGATTTTCGGCACGACCAAACTGCTTGCCACAAACCTCACAGGTAAAGGCCTTCTCTCCAGTATGCGAGAGCATATGCTTCTTGTAGTTAACCGGATGACTAAAGGTGGCCTTACACAGTTGGCAACGGAGATCACGCATTTGCCTATGAACTGTCTTCACATGCTGATCGAGCAGTCGTCGTCGGACATAGCACCGATTGCACTCGGAGCACTTATAGGGAGCCTCCTTATTGTGGGTGTGACGTATGTGGGTTCCCCAATTGGAACGTTGGGCAAATCGAGCTGGACATTGAGGGCATTGGAAGGGTCGTTCACCTGTGTGAACGCGCATATGTTCGACCAGTCGGCTATTTACCGAAAAAGATTTGTTACATTCTGGGCAGATATAAGGAGGTTTCTTTGCCAGTCGGCGTTTAGCTGAGGAAACAAAAACCAGGGGGTTAGCTTAAAAAGCTTAAGGAGATTGTGAGTTAATGTTGCATTAACTCACCTGCAACAGTTGTGTTTGGCTCTGTTTGTGCCTCCGCCTTGGTTTCCAGGGGCTCAATATCCTCCTGTATTATTTCATATTCATAGTCGTACACTTCCTCCACCAAATCAGCTGGATCAAAATCCTCCAGGTAATAATCGTGATCTTGCTCGTGTGGATTCTTTGGCATGTTGAGAATATTTGGGTCTTTGGTTTCTCATACAATCCAAAATGTTAGGTTATTGTATTGTAACAATTTGTTTCCAAGTTTGCTAGTCGGCTTCTTTTAAGCTCAAAAACAAAACAAAACAAACTTCCCACACACAATTCATACATACTCCCCACTAACCATCGAAAGATGGTCTCTCTCTCTCTCTCTCTTATACATTCATCTTCTTGAACTCACCACCATCGCGACAATCGATTAATATGAATAAATATCGATAGGTCAAGAGTATGCAACCCTGTTGCTATAGAGCATTATCGATAGCGATATTATCGCCCCAAACAGCCATCGGCAAAAAAAAAAAAAAAAATTTAAAAAAAAGAAAAATAGTTTTCTTAACTTAAATTGCTGGGTTAAATCTTCCAAGTGCCGCGCCGAGTTAAGTTAAATTATTACGCGAGCCCATCGCATCCACAGATCGGGTCACAATGAGCGTGCTGGCATATACGCGTTCGAACGATGAGGAGATTTTTCGCCATTGCACAAAGGATTGCGGCGTGGTAACGGCCACCGAGGACTTTCAGTATTTTGCCCTAAGATGCATATTCTGTAGCGAGAAGTTTCTTTATTTCGATGCCTTCATTGGCCATTTGCAGACAATACATTTGAGTGATGCCAATGGGAACGATGGCAATGAGGGAAATGAAGTGAGTGGTGGTGGTGTTGGTGGCCAGAGATTAGGTGGTGGCGCTGTTGGACTTAGCCAGCCCATGTCATTATCGATAGGACCATCGCCCGGGGAACATGATGAGATTGAAGACTTAACCGATGCAGATACAGCTCTATTGGAGCCACAAATGGTGATCAAACAGGAGCTACAGGAATTGGGGAGCAGCGATGATGAGGAATCCCCATTGGCTGCGGATACCACAACAAAGAAACGTCTGGCCGCCAATGTCCAGGCATCGGATGAGGCTGAGAACGATGTCGATGACGAGGACGAGGATGTTGATGAGGAAGATGAGGAGGACGATGCCGAAGAGGAGGAGGAGGAAGATGACGAGGATGATGAAGTCATACTGCCGGAAACAAATATATTACCACATCCACGAATGAAGGTAACCAAACCAAGGCCAAAACAGCAGCAGCAACAACGCCAGCGACGACAACAGAAACAAATGGGCGTCAAAAATGAACCACTCACAGCTGATGGCGATTCCTCCATGGATGACTATGGAGGTTATGTGGATGATGACAATGACAATTCCACCGAATATATGGAATACAGTGGTGGACCCGGTTACAATGATCTAACTCAAGGTCACAGCATTTTGGGTACTGGCGGTGCAAATGATTTCCTCAGCTATGATGAAATGGTCGAGGAATCTCTACTAGGCGTAAGTAATAATATTTCCTTTCTCATATTTGCTCTTGCTCATATTCGAATTCTATTCTTTTTGGCAGCGAGATCGTGAATTAACCATGCACATTAAAGATCGCAAAATGATACAATTCCTCATCCATTCATATCAACGGAATCCCTTCCTCTGGGATCACAGTCATCCGCAGTTCAGGGATCGTGTGAAACGTGCCAGATTTCTAGACTGGATTGTCCTAGAATTCAAAAGTCGCTTCAACATCTCATTGGCCAAGGATGCCATCACCAGGAAATGGGATAATCTTCGCACCGTTTACAAGCGTGAATGCAATCGGATGGCTCTGGAGAAAACAAATATCAGTACATTATGGTATTTCAAGGAACTGCATTTTCTCAATGAAGTCTATAGTTACAATTCCAAAATGTCTGATGCTGTGGTCAAGGTGAGCCAGGAAGCAATTCTCCCCTACGAATATTATGCCCTAACTAAATCTTCATTTTTATGTACCCATATTCATTTGAATATTTAAATGTAATTAATTTTTTAAAACTATTCTTTTTTTTACTATTCTAAACCTAAATATCTGAATTTCTTTGTTCGAATTCAGATTTCCTTCCTAGATAGAAGCACTTTAATAGATCAGTGAATATATGTATATAGGTATTTGGGTTATGTTTTATCTATTAGAATACTTCTTTGACTTAAGGAATCTTTGATTTTCAGCTTAATTCATTTATTTAATTCTTGTATTATTACAGTTTTTGTGAAGACTTTAATAGGCATTTTCTATTTAGATATAAGATAACAAAAATTACCCAAGAGGCATAGGCTTAGACTTAGTATATGCTATATAAAGACTAAATGGCTGGGCTAGCTCATTAATATGAGAAAAAGAAACCTCTAGAATTTACCATTTCAATGTTGGCTCGGCAAGATTTTAAAAATAAGTTTCAAGATTTTATTTGGTCTAATTTGTATCTGGTTAATTTGACTCTTGGCTATATGTATCTGCCCAGACTGGTGTACCGTAAAAAAGACGTTTTATTTTTTAGATTTATCCTTGAGATCCTATTTAGAAAAGGATCCTATTAAAGAAAACAAACTATAGCTTACAAAATAGAGCGAGAAATCTATATATAGCGAATGTGAGTGAGATGGTAATATAAGAACATTTTAAACTGCAAATAGTTTTCAATTGACACTTGACTTTAAGGATTACCGATTCTTCAATCGGCAAAGAAAATAGTTGTAAACTATCAGACTAACTATTTTTTACAAGCTTTAGCAACTACGAAAACTACATCAATGCCTATTTAAATGGGCCTCCTAGAAAACTCTTCTACAGAGGATTGCAAAATACACGCCTTAAATTACAATATGGCGAATTTGTCAGTTAGTCTGCTCTATTGAGATCAATATATATCTTTCGGCCTTAACCAAGAGATGATTTTGACATCAAATAGATTCAATTCCACACAATATTTCCTATTCCAAATACAAGGATATTCGATTTGTTACGCAATGCCCTTATAAAAAGGCCTGCAATATTATTACCAATTTGGGCAAGTGAGTTCTTGAGTTTGTTTACTCACCTGATCTTCATTAGCTGGACACTTGGACACATTGGATAAAACAATAGTCATGGCTCACAATAAATTTGTATATAACTTTTAGGACTTTCGAGTTACAGGCCAATTTGTTAGAATAAATTTAAAAGTTGTCACACAAGTCAATGACTACTACATACATAAGTAATAATTTGTATGAACTAAAATCTGACACAAAAGTGAGCTTAGACGATTTCAGCTATGTAACAAAAAATAATATACCCAAATAGATCTTGCTGAAGACAAAGAATCTTTAGGCAATATGTATTACTGACTTTATGTAATTATATACTAAATATATATTTTTGTATATATGTATAGGAAACATCATATCGCCGTCGCTTTTCGGCCATTTGGAATGACACATCGACCGCCAAATTGTTGAGTATGGTGAAGCGTTATCATTGCTTTTACAATCGCTTCGATCCGGATTATCGCAGCAAGGAGCGACGCGGCGAAGGTCTCCATCAGATGGCCATGGAGCTGCAACAATTGATCGATGTGACAACGATACAGATATCGAAACGTATATCCCAATTGCGATTCGATTATTCCAAACAGAAGACAGAGCGTTTGAATTGTGAGCGCATGGGTAAAACGTTTATACCGAATTACATATATTACGATCAAATGAACTTCATGGACGACGATATACCGCCATTCAAGTGCCAGCATTGCGGCGAGATAGTGCAGACATTGCGCGAATTGGATCTGCATATGCTGACGCATCAGCCCAGTTTGGGTGGCGGCTACTATTGTAATATCTGTCACATACAATTCCATAATGCCGAGGAGTTTGAGACGCACAAGCAACTCCATTTGGGTGCCGGCAATGAGGTGAAGTACAATTGTGAATTGTGTACGGCCAGTTTTCGTGAGAAATCCAATTACGATGAGCATCTGCGTCGGCACAATGAGGAATTGTTTTTGCCCTCGCTGGGAATCAATCATAGCATTATGGAGGGGCATGAGGATGGCGATATATCTGGCACAGCTGGCGAGGGCGGCGATGATGGCGATGGTGATCAATTGATGACATCACCCGAATCGGGAGGCGGTGGCAATAAGCCATTTCCCTGCGACATCTGTCATCGCACGTTTGCCACATCGGGCCACCTCAATGCCCATCGCATTGTGCATCAGGATGAGCGCGAGCGGTGCTATAAATGCGACTATCCGCAGTGCAACAAATCGTTTGTGGCACGCAATAGCCTGTTCGAGCATTTGAAACAACATTACAGCAACGAGGAATTCAAATGCGATATATGCGGCAAGAGTTTCAAGTCCACCAAGAATTTGCAGAATCACAAACAGATCCATGACAAGGTGAAGCGGTATGTATGCCAAATTTGCGGTTCGGCCTTTGCCCAGGCGGCGGGACTCTATCTACATAAGCGAAGGCATAATCGTCCCAATGGAACAACCGGTGCAGTTGGCCGCTCTGGCGGCAGTCGATCGAGTCTATGAAAGCAGGGGAAAACTAAGAAACTGAAGAAATCAACTAAAAGGCAGCTAGCAATAAATGATTGATTGATTGAACGATCAATTGATCGATCGTTTGATCTTATTAAAATGTACTTAAATTGGGTTGAATTACCCGTGGCTAAAACTACAAACAAACGCACCACACACACAAAAACACACACACATTCCCTCTTTCCTTCTCATTGTCCTTTGACCAACCCTGCCTGCATTCCACAAGCTATAAACTAATTAATAAGTATTGCTAACTAACACTTAAAACAAAAACAAAACAAAAGAAAGAGACAAAAACCAAGTATTTTATGTACTAAAAGCAACTAGAACTAGATTTAGAGCTGTTGATTGCAACGAAAGGATACGAAACAACATGCAATTCTTGAAACACACAAAAACCCAAAAGAAAAAAAAATGAAACAATCTGCACAATTTTTTTCTATATCACTACCATTATAATTAAGTCGTACCACATACAATATATATACAAATAAATATATATATTAGAAAAACCACTTGAAATCTTACGAGGGTTAGGCCAAGTCTAGTAAATGACAACACTTAGATTATAATATACATATATAAATATATATATATATATATATATATATACATATAAATATATTTTACTATATATTAACATATAAACAAAAAAACAGAAAAGTAAAGGAAAACAAGTAAACAGCAAGTTCTATATAAAATATATGTACATACATACATGTATCTGCCACCCTTGTAAACGACTGAATCTGCATAATTTTTGCTTAATTAATTCGTTTATAGTGTAAATAACTAAATAAACGAGACACACACACACACACAGAGAGATACACACACACACGAAAAACCAAACTAAACTTTTAGATATAAATTAGTTAAGAAGAAAGCAGTATAAACAAACAAACAAAAAAAACCAAACTAAACTTTTAACTTATAAATTAGTTAAGAAGAAAGCAGTATAAACAAACAAACAAAAAAAAAAAAACAAGGGCCATCATCTCCAAATGAGTGCTAAATGTTTTGCAGCCCTGTCATAGGTCAGAGTTCGATTGAAGATCAGAGAGATAGAGAGAGAGAGAAGAAGTTGAAGCTGCCACCAATTTGCATTTGTTTTGCCAACATCTCAAAAGATTCACATACAACAATTACATATAATTTATTAATGGCTGATTAACTGATCCTGATCGTAATTCAAACTCTGACATTGAAAAAGCAACCGATAAAATACATATACAAACTGAAACCATTAGGCAACTATATATACATATACACATACTAATATATATATATATATATATATACATTTATCTAATATTAATAACAATTTTAAGCAAGAACAACAAAAGAAACTTTACTTAGTCTCGGTTTAAGTTTTTTTTAGCACAATTTCTCTAGTTTTAATTTTAAGTTTAAAATGTATTTGTAATAATGAAATCCAACTGTATGTTTATTTAATTCTTTTTTTTATTTTGTTCTCTCTTGTGTAATATTATAATTTGTTTACATCCGTTTTGCTGCTTTACTCATATTTTTTAAGTTAATTCTTGACGAGAAATTTGTCTCGTTTTGGCTTCAATGAAATTTTTTTTAATACTTAAATGTTTTTTTTTTAATATTTCGGATGCTTAATAAGCAAATTGTGAAATAGTTAACAGTAAAATCGTCAAGCGAAGCCACGCCCAGCATTTTTTACATAAATATATATATGTATGTACTCAGGAGGCATCGTGAATAAAAATAAAGTGCGCTTCCGTAACCAGAAGAGAACCTTATAAGCCACATTAAACACTCACAGACACACCAACATACACAAACTAATAACAAAAAACAAAAACTATTTAACAAATACAAAATACACAATATATATATATACTTATATAGTGTATGAAACTATATCGTAAGCCTTGTCTTCAAACACATGTAAATTAAATGAAATGAAATAAAATTACAAAATGTATTTATACTAGAGTAAATCATAATTCTTTCAGTTACTTTAATTCTTTATTTCAGTCTGTGATTAAATAATAGTGGACTATAAGAGAGAGAGAGAGAGAGTGAGAGTAAAAGAAAGAAAGCCGAAATTTTAAGGCGTTATAATCTTTATAATTTTTATCCGATTTGGATGAAAAATATATCATTCGACGGAGAATTTAATTTACTTTTGTTCCTAGTTTAAGAAAAAAAAGTAATCCCATATAAATTAGTTTACTTTTATCTTATTATTAAAACAACTCAAAATCCATTAAAAGATTTAGAAACGCTTCTTAAGAAATAACGCTGATCTGATTTATATGAAATGGCATTCCTAAGTGTTTTTATTGTTTTAAATACAATCAAATTGCTTTACCTAAAAAACGATATCAATATTAGATTATTTTCTAGCCGTGATTAATAGAGCAAAAGTCTGTAAGTGAATCATTCGTTCATTAAATTGACGTTTGCCGATAGATATATGCATACATACATAGTATATGTTTATGTCAACCTTATCTGGGTTAGAGTATGTCTGGAGTACATTTTGATTGAGATAACGCTAAAAAGCAAAACCCGCCCCCCAGTAACTAACCATTACAAATTAAATCGACGATAGCGCAATTTATAGTCACTCAGCTATCGCATGTCTGAACTGGACGACTACTGTTTAGACCAAAAATGCGAATTTAAAGTCAAAATACAATTAACACAATATACAAATACATAGGTATATTTATTGTAACTCGTTAGACAGATTCTCGACCCCTTTGGAGCGTCTTTTTAGCCGAATCATTCTGACCCTACCAGAAGCGACTGGTAGATTCTAGTTTCATAAACAAATATTATCTTAGCCAAAAGCAGTGGCGCACTACCATGAAAGTGCTGCCCCTTTGAGATTATCATTTCTCTTCTTACCTTAAGATCTAAAATATTTTTAACTTCTATTTTTGTTATTCTATTGGAAAAAACAATTACCTTATTCTATAATTATTAACTTATATTATAGGTATATTCACAATTTCAAAACTATATTTACTTAAATATCAGACTTAAGTAGTGTTTTCTTAATCATTCTCAAGGGATGAAAAGTTGTTTATACTTTCTTAGATTAAAAAAAAAGAAAAACAATTAACTTTGGTCCGAAACCAAAAACTGTTTTTATTGAAAATGATCAACATAGCTTATTCCCCCTTGTAGATTTATAAGCTAACCCCGCCACTGATCTGTCGCGTTGCTATAGATAGATGGACTACGTCTTTATATACTATATAAAAAGAAATTTCATAGAACGCGGTTGGCGCGTGCTTTGCTTGGCTAATTTCACATATTTTTGGTAAACACATTAATAATCATTCGCTTGCGATTTTATATATATATATGTATACATACATAGATAGATAAGATTCATTTAGATTACAGATTTCATAGCCATTTGGAGTTAATTCCACATTTTCTTTTTTGTTCGTTACTTTTATTTTAATTTTCTTGCATCTTGACTCAATGTGTTCAATAAACAAATGAACAATTTCAAAAAAAAAAAAAATAAAACAATTAATTTTTATCCAACGTCTCAAATCAGGTTTGAATTTAGCTCCAGATATCAGGTTGAGGTTGAAGTTTGAGTTTTCCTTCGCTTGTTAGACTGCTCGATGTGGCTCCACTCGATAGTTTGGGGGGAGGAGTGTGAGAGAAGAGCGAGGAGTTGGGCAAAGTTGCTTGACACAATGTCACTGCATCGCTGTCTGACTAGAATCCCAGCCTGCCCCTCAGATGAGTTCGCCGCGTTCATTCACCTTGATTACGCGCACCCGTTCATGACGCTCCAATAGCAACTGTTCAATATTCCTAATGCTGGTGACGCTGCTGGTGCTGCTGCTGCTATTCGTATTTGTGCTCGTGGTGCTGTTGGAGTTGTTGGTTGTCCCGCTGAACAATCCCAGATTATCCTTAATGAGATGATCGACGGCACAGCCATCGCATTGTAGAATGACCACGCCACTGTAATAGGCCTCCTCGCTGATGGTCTTAGTGTTCCGTGTGTTGCACAGTTTGCAGCGATAGACCAGCTCCACGCGGCGTTGCATGCGACTGAAACGCTTCAATGTTGTCGGCGATAGGGAACCGGATTTGGGCTGCTGTCCCTGCGACTGACCAACAAAGGGTTTAAGCGAAAATTGACATGCATCCAATATGGAGCGTGGTATGGAGAGCGGCCCCGGCTTTGTATCAGCGTTCAGCAAGGTATCTCCGTCTGCGTCGGCCACAGGGAGGCCCGTCTGCTGTGTGGCATTGATGATGGCATTTTGTCCATTTTGGCGCAGATAGTTGAGTGTCCGGGATGTAAAGATGTTGCGCAATGCATTCATTTTACACTGTGCATAATAGGATAAAGATGCGTCGCTGTGTTACTTATTGATTTTGGGTTGCCGGTTTACCGTTGCCTATTTGTATCGTTGTTGGGGAGTTACTAATTTGTTAGTTGTTATCTATATATGTATAAGTATAAACTACGTCGTATTTTTCAGTGACAGCAGCAACAACAAAAAATTATGAAATGTCAGCTGGTGAACTGTGTTGCCACATGTGCTTCCACAACGATACTTTGATATATATCGATAACTAAGGCATCACTGTGATTATTATCGATAAATGATTGCTCATTACAGTCTGTGCTCTCAAATGAGAATTTCTGTAGAGAGTGCCCGTGAGAAGAGGGGCTACCAGCATGGCATTTTAAGAGCGCGCGAAATATAATTTAGACAAACTAAGTAAATGGCAAAATGCACGGGAACAAGCGATATATATTATTTGCATTTCTACATATATTATGGCTTTTCAAATATATAAAGGCATAAAGTGGAAAGAAATCAGCATATGTTAATTTTTTTTGTGGAGATAATTTGCTATATATAATAAATGGCCTTTCGACAAATGGTTCAATCATTGTGTGCATTTCTTGATAAATTTTTCACTGTGTAGTTATTGACTGGTCACCACTAATTTCTCTCGGTGTATGCTGGGGTGCGCATCAAAACTTGCGCCCGTTTCTTTCAGTGTTGTTTTTGTTTTCTAGCCGAAAGGTGGTGCGCCGCGCGTGTTAAGAATTTGTTGAAAACGTAGTGAGAAAAAAAGAAGAAAAATTCAAACGGGATTAAATTAATTGTTTTGCTGAATGAACGTTGAGTGAATTGTGCTTTTTGTTTTCGTTTCTGCCCTTTTTTTTTGGTTAAATTGTTCTGTCTCTCTCTCAAAAAAAAGACAAATTGCAAATTGTGAGTGCCAGAGTAAGTATGTGTGTGTGGTGTATGACCAAGTGTGTGTGTGTGTGTGTTTTTGTTTAAAGACGATTTTCGTTGCGCCGCTTAAATATCTAACAAAAAAAAAAGAAGATGTAATAATAATTCGCATTTGAGACTAGTATGAAACAAACTTGAAATACTTGCACCAAAATTCTATTAGTTAAATAATGAAATAAAAATGAGAGGCATTCTAAAGAGCGTGCCAAAAATCAATATCTAAAGCAAGCAGAAAAAAAAACCGAAAAGACAAAAAAAAAAGCAAAACGAGGAAAAAAGGCAGCAGTAACAAAACACAAAAAACCGAAAAAAACGAAAAATGTCATCGGCACATAGAAAAAAAGACACAAAAAATGAAAGAAATGCATATATATGTATGTATGTAGTGTATGCGTATGTGTGTGCTTGCATGTGCATATTTATATATATAAATATATATTATATGTATATATTGCATACAAATGAAACACACAAAAAAATAAAACAAAAAAAAAATATATAGCAATGTTTCGATTTTATTTGGTTTTTTTTTTATTTTGTTTTGCCCTTTTTTTGTTTATGAGGCTGCGCTCTCTTTCTCTCTCTCTCTCTCTCTGCCTCTCTGTATTACATCAATACAGGGTGTCAAATAGGAAGGAAGTAATTGCAGCAGCCCAAAAAACCAAAAGGCTCTGTTTAATTTTCAAAAACTTAACAAAGCAACAGCAATCAGTTAAACCTCCAAAAGTCAAGAGTGTGAAGGAGCAAATCATTTCCATATCAAAAAGTAATGTTTAACCTCCCCTTGGGAATTGTGGTTGATGCCCAATTCATTATTGTAGGCGTGAGAAATCAAAAATTAATCCGTGTTTGCCCTCTCAAGTGCGTCAGTTTACAAAGTATTTTTGGGCTAGGTGTTTGTGTGTGCTGGTGCCGGAATAGCCTTAGCCTTGTTGAGTAGACACCCTGTAATTTCGCTTCTCGCCTCCTCTCGTGGCCATCGTGGTCCGTCGTCGTCATTCGTTAGACGTCGTTGTGGCGCCATTATTATTTTTTTTTTCTTTTTTTTTTGTTTCCATTTTGCTGCATTGCAGTGTCCGCCATGTACCTGTTCCTGTTTCTCATCTTTGGCTCCCCAAACCCAACCCCCACCCCATCCCCTCTCCGTTACACACACAACACTCGTCTCTCTCTCTGTTTCCTCTTCCGCTCGGCATCTCTCTCATTGCTCTCTCTCTCTCTCTCTCTGCTTGTATGGCTCAGGCTTCCTTAATGTTTTGCTTATTAAAAATGCAATCGTTATTCTTGAGGCCTCCGCCGTGTCCTGTTTGCCGATCGTTTTACAAAACGGTGCAAAAGAACGACGTGGAGTAGCAGTAGCATGAGGAGTAGAAAAAAGAAGAAAAAAAATTTGCATTTGCTGTCGCATTACCTAATCTCTGTCCTCTCTCCATCCCTAGCCCTACCCCTCCCAACCATCGACAAGCATCGAAAATGTTTGGCCAGTTTCCAATTGGAAAATCAGGCTAGTTTTCCATCTAACTATCAGCCCAATTTGGATACTCATTTTCTTCATGAATATTACCTTTACTAATAATGCTGCCTTTTTTCTTAATTAAACGGAAACTGTCAATAAAAAATGGTAAATAGAAAAAGGGACCGACACAACGATTGATCCCTCGAAGCGAATAGTTAAAAAAATATGTGCAAATCGTTGTTGATAGTATTTAAATAGTTTCTAATTCTTTCCAAATGCTCTCTATCAAGAGTTCAAAATGTTGTCTACTAGGTATTCCAATTTAATAAAATATACTTAAGTCGCCAAATGTATATGTAATAGGCAAATGTATATATGCTTGATCTGCATGGTTGAGATACATATGTCTGTGTACGTAAGCCAAGCTCAATAATTAAATGAATTTCATAAAAATTGGCGAAAAAATGTCAATATTTATCTCTAGAAATAACAAAGTCGGCTAATAGTTGACGCTAAATTGCTTTCCCATTTCTAGAGCAGTGTATTCCCAAGTTTATGCGACAATTTATTGACTCCATTTTGTTAAAATTCGCCATGTTTGTTTGTAAGAAACCGTTAGTTCTTGTGTTTCCGTTCGACTATTGTTTTTTTTTTCTTTTTCCACCTCTTTTTTTTCTCTACTTCCGTTTCCTTTCACATACAATCCATGCATAAATACATACATACATACATGCATATACATATATATATTTGTACATATATGTACAATACGATATATTTTATAAGAGAATTCAAGTCCTCTAAGCGCAATAAACTAAAAAAAAAAGAAAGAAGAAAATGTTATATCTAGATTTCTTGAAATATACATACACACATAATATGTAATACTGGTGTATATAACTCTATCTATATATACATATATATATTGCTATATTTTGTCTTAAGATTCTTTAGATAAGTTAGAGCGGTGATTTTTTAATAAGAGATAGTTTTTATTTTGAAATGGTTCCAGTATTCAAAAGATATCGATAGGAAGAATCCTCCTCCAGCATATGATGAAATTATCTATCCCCATTTCTTGGGAGTCGCAAGTTCTTTTTATAAGTAGAAAATATTATTAATAATTTTTTTTTCTAATCGATTTGGTAGCGTAGTTTTAGTTATTTAGTTAGTATGGTTAGTTAATTCTATTCATTATATTTTAAACTTAATTGCAATTAGTTTTCAGAGAGAGTGGCAGAGAAAAAAAAAGAAAACAAAAAAAAGAAAAAGAATTCATCTATCTGTCTTCAACAATATTAAGAAAAGAAAAAAAAAAAAAAATTAAAAAAGAGAGAGAAAAAAGTCATGTTGAACAGCGACAATAATAACAGTTCAGTGCAGCATGTAAGTAAATTTCTTTCGTTTTATATATATATATATATATTTGTATATAAAAATCTAGAATTAGCATTTGTTTATTGTCCAAATTGTATGCATGAAATTGAGTTGAAAAGCTGCTTTCTTTGTCTGTCTTTCTAAAACGCATGTGTATGTCCTTATGTATATCTGTTTTTACTGACTTTATGTATGTAGATATGTATATGTATCATCAACATTTTCAATCGAACGACGAAGAATATTTTTACCATCCATTTTCCAATCCATATAATATAAACTTTGAAAACTGATTTTGAAATATTTCTTGAAAAATTGTTTTTAAACATAAAAAAGAAGTTAAAATAAAAAGGCTCAACATTTTGAGTGGGTAGAGTAGTTCATGCCATCAGTGTTGCCAATTTAACCAAAATCATTGAGTGTGAATGAAAAATTGACTAAGATGATCGACGGATATATTATTATGATTATTTCCAGTAAAAGTAGATTTAATGCATCGTAAAGTTTTCTGCATTCTCTGCATACTTTTAGGCATTACTTTTAATTAAAACGAAAATTATTAATTTGTATAAAAGCTAGTAGATTAATATTTAGCTCACTGAACTTTTCTTTGCTAGTGGAAGATGAATCTTAACATAAATTGAGCTTGTCTTGCCTCGAATCAATAGAAAATGAGAAAAAAGGGAAAATAGTTATTAGATTACAACCAAAGAAAAAATGTTTTTGACTAAAGCAATTATTTTTTGTCAACTCATTAGTTCTATGCCACAAAAAGATATGGAACACAAATGATGTAGCCTTTAAATTTTGTATATAAATATTTCTTATTTATCGATATATGCTCGAGATGAATACTTTGAAAACTAATTAGCAAAGCTTTTTATAAAAATTGTTAGGCTTTTACTTTGTGTACAAAATTGAACAAAAATCAAGAGTTTCAGCTCGAAGACAATTAGATTATAAAGTGCAGTTTTTCCTCTTTCCCCCTTTTTTTGTTTTTGTCGTTCCATACATAAAATTGTTAAAATGAAAGTTTAATTGAATTAGTAAAAGAGAAGAAGAAGCGGCGGGTTCGGGGTTGTAGAAATCAGATCTAATAAACAATACCCTGTTAGAATGCGCAGCATCGAATTCAATTATCTCATCGACATTCACAAATGCGTGACAACAAAGAGCTCTCAATTAAAGGGTACAAACCCAGCACCATTAAGGAATGTTGTCACTCTTGGTTATAGTGCGTGTGCGCGCGTGTGTGTTTGTGTGCGTGTGTGTGTGTATTTGCCGCATGCATTGTGTGTGTATTTAAATTAGTTAGTTGCATATCATTTGCCGCTGCTGCTCCTCTTCAATGCCATGGCATTTTCTCTTCATTTATTTTTGCCCCTCTTTCTGCCTCTTTTTACCCCTTTCCACTTTTGCGTTTCTGTGTGTCTTCTATCATTCCTTTTGTTTTGCGGTTTTTTATGCAAAAGTTTTAAAATAGTTTTCCCTCACTTTAAAAACAGATTGCATGCTAAGCGGCACAAAATGTACAATGAAAAGAAAAGAAAAGCCAGAGAGAGAGCGAGCGAGAAACACAATATGAAGGAATGCCGCCATTTCACTTTCAAATAACACATTGAACATTGTTCTAATATTTATTTAAATAACAAAATACTTAAATACAACACGAATATGATGATTCACGAAATGCTTCTTCAAAGCTAATTGATAAATATACAGTATGCAGGTGATTAAGGACAAAATAGTCTCTTGTCTTCGAGGAAAACAAATAAATTTTGCATGTCTCTTGTTGTACACTCAACACGAATCAAAAGAAAAGATTTTTAGGGTCTATGTGTGAATGCAAAAGGAAAGGAATCATTATTCTTCTTTATTTTTGGTTTCAAAGTTTATTGATCGATCAGTTAAAAAATGTTCTCTAATTTGAATCAACTAAATTCGTTGACTGTTTAACAAATTAAAGTGATTAGATAGATTGATTTAGATATGGCGCAACTAGGTCTGCGGCTGCCCTCAACTTTGCTCCCTGAAGTATGCAATACGCAGTGCAAAAAACAAAAAACGCTTTTTGAAACAAAAAATGAATTTTTGGAATATTCTGTGGTTAAAAAACATTTATCGAAACAAATGTGGTTTATAGTTATAAAAAATGTTCGAAAAAGAAGTTATAAATTTATTTTTTTCGTGCCTATTGCATACTTTTTGGGGCTAATTTTTGAACCCATTTTACAGTCAATAATTCGCTAATTTGATTTTTTCCAATCAAAGAGATTTATAGTTGAATTGTTAACAAATTTTCCCTTGAAAATTCCCATTCAGATTTCATTTAATTTTTAATATTTTTTTGGTACTAGAATTTAGTAAATATTTTTGCACTTGGAATGAAATTAAGCTTAGAAACATATTATATAAACAACAAACAATATTGGTAAAGCGGAACAAAACCATTTAAAAAATGCATATATGTAAATATATCAAAACAGCCAGAAAATATAATTTAATTTACATAAAAAATTACATTTTGGACATAATTGATTATTATAACTTATTGGAGGCGATTTTTACATAGGTCAGGTACCGGCTGGAACCGTTAGTCAATGTAATTTTGTTTTATTTGTTTTTTGAGGATATCGAAAAGTTTTAAAGTCTTCACATGAATTATTCTTTTGAACGGAAAATTGTAATAATGTGAAAATATGTCTTAGCACTTTATTTTTTTTTGGGTTTTTCAGTTTTATTTCCTTTTATTCTTTTGCATTTCAAAATTTTTCTTAACAGTTTGCTTTCTGCTTTAGCTTTATGGCACACCTCAACTCATTTATCGCTAAACAAAAAGCCAAAAAAGAAACCAGAAAAGATATGTTAAAACAAACCAGAAATAAGGTAAGCAACACAAAAAAAAAACACACACATAAATTACAGTATTTTTTTTTTAAACTTTTACATTAAAGAGGAGACAACACAACAGAAAAAATATCAACAATTCTTTAATCTTCTTACCACAATTGTAATCTACTTACACTAGACTCTCAACTCTCAAGTTATCGATTCCATTTCAATAAATATTCAAAAATGAGCGAAAAATTGAATTTAAATATACATATATTTTTCAGTTTCTTTTTTGATTCATTAGCTTGAAACTTGTGTTCAATGGGGTGAAGGAGGGATGGGGGGCTACAAAAATTGTGCTGCACAGTGTGTGATATCGATCGACATTCGAAATGTTTCCAATTTGGGTTATACTTACTTTCTTTTTCGTCGATGACTCCTTTTACTCTCGATTGAATTGCACCGGAATTGAATTGCCTTTTTTTCGTCTGTGTGTGTGTGTGTGTGTGTGTGTTTGTGTTTGTGGGTGTGTGTGTCTAACCCAACCAACGCCTGTTATCCTCAGCCCACCATATATCAGCCCATCGGCCATCCGTTACCATCCATTTACCCTTCCTCTAAGTCTTCGTCTTAGTCCTCATCCTCCTGTCCATCAACCAACCAACTAAACATTCTCCATGCCATTCCATTTCAACTTAAATGAAACCCCCAATGTACATACATATATAACAAAATGACAAGGAGAAGTCGCTGCTTCTGCTGCCGTTGCCGTATTTGTTGTCTAATTTAGTATAAAGCTCTCTGCCTTCTACCCATAGCACCTCATCTCCTTCATTCTGCTTCGTACCTCCTACCTCTTTTTACCATTGTTGTGTGTTAGTTTGTTATAAACGGACGGACGGGCGGTCGGTCTGTCAGTCGGTTGGTTGCTCGGTCGGTGCAGGGCTGCAATTGAATGGGTTTGGTGGATGTGTGTGGTGGGGGAAGGGAAGGGAAAGGGGCCATGGGTATAGGTATGGGACTCTGGGCCCTGTTTTGGCCTGGTCTGGGCTGGTGGGGCAAGCAAATGACACTCGGTGCACAGGTGCAATGGCTGCCACATGCATGCCCACATAGGGATGAGGAGGTTGTCGTTGCACACTTTCACACACACACACACACACACACACACACACACACAGGCATAGAGTGACGCCGCGCTGCATAATGTCAAAATCAACAAATTTCTTATGTCTTTTGTTTTTTTTGTTTTTTCAAACAAGGGGAACTGTGGTGTCCGGACCCTCGAGGCCAATGCAATGGGTTGCACTGTCGGGTTGTCTTGCCATTTTTTGATTGTGTGTAGGGTTTTTGCGCAAAAACCGAAAAAGGGTGTTGCCAAAATGCACACACACTACACCACACCACACAACACCACACAACACCCAACCCAACCATCGAAAGTTAAAGAAAAGTATGAGATATGTTTACCCTTCTTTTACACCATATTAAGTGCACATGGTTACTGACATTTTATGGCACCAAATTTAATATATTATTCCAATTTCCTGTTTACTTTTTAAACAAAAAATCAAATAATAATATGGCTTAACTAGTCACATTAGAGATACAAATCAAAAGTGGGAGCCAACAGCTGGAGGACTGCTTCTTCCTTTTGAATTATCCATTATCTGGATTCAGTGCTGTGTCACGATGACACACAAAAAAAAAAAAGGAAAAAAAGGAATCTGTCATCGAGTTTTGCCTTTTGTTTTTGCAAACAAATTAACATTCATTGTCCTCAATCATAATTTTGCCCATTGTTGGTTTGGAAGCCATAATAAATTGTGGTTTCAACTAATGCTTCATTAACAAAACTAGCACAAAAAGTCCATCGATTTAACAATTATGACACGCCTCTAGTGAACTCCTTTTTAATATTTATGTGAAATCGTTTCACTTAATATGTTGGCTAAACATTTCAACGCACCCTTTATATATTGTGTATTAGAAAACAACGAATAGGTACATTTGTAATAATTGAGAAATTATTTATAGTTTTTTTTGGCAATTAAATTAGATTGACATTTTTCTGATAACATTTTAAGAATTTTTACCGCTACTTTGCCTTAAATAATATTTAAATGAATCTATTTGCTATTAACAGAGATTGAGTCTAAAGTTTAAAAAAAATCTTGAAATCTTTAAAGACATCTAAAAAGGGCGACTTTCACAGGCTTATGTTTTTTCTCATTTTCTTTCTTTTTTTTAGTATGATCCACCCTAATGTATGTACATATGTATATATAATACATATATCCAGATCTACGCACACTTATACTAAAGTGATTACTGTAAATTGTAATATGCAAATGCAAGTCATGCATTTCTGAGGTTTCGCTGCAGCTGCTAATGTCGCCTTCTCTTGCCATCTATTTCCCTTACCTCTAAGAGTTGAGTTTGAGGGGGAAAGGGGGAACGAAAGAAGTATGTGTGGGTATGGGATCTATATGGGTTGGCACTGGGAATGGTTCTGGTTCTGGTTCTGGTACTGGTTGTTGTGGCCCGTTTGGACTTAATTAATTTTCGAAAATTCATTTGCCAGGCACTTTGCGAAAGTTTTTATCAACACCAAAACCATCTTAGCATAGCATTTTGCAGCATTTTGTACTTCAAAAAATGCATTTGCTATATGCATAAATCTAAACATCATGCAAAACCAACTAGAAAGAGACGCGACACAAGACACAAGACGAGACAAGTCGCACAAATGATCAAATATATATATATATATATACATATTTATTTATATGTATTTATATATCTTTTATGCATTTGTATCTGCAAAAACTTTGTATTCCTTAGCTGCATGCATTTCTCTTTCGGTTTCATGTCGTGCGACATCTCGTGTGTTTATTGTCAGTTAAATATCTGCACTTATTCGGACAACTCGTGAATTCGGGGAACACAAAAACAAATAAAATGTATCCAGAATATTATAAATCAGGACGTCTTTGCTACAACTATAAATCGTTTCATCAACATCATAATCATCATCATCATCATGAGGAGCAGCAACTTTCTCATTGTCATTCTCATTCCCATTCTCACCATCATAATCGCCTAATGCAACGTTTAGCCCGAAGATCATCCATCTCGTCAACATCCTCGACATCGATTTTCTATGAACGACAACAGCATCATCATCAGCATCAGCATCAACGGCAATTACATGCCTTCTCCTCCTCCAGCCAGTTGGCCAAGAAAAAATCACGTTTACATTTAAAGCGGCGATTTATGATGTTGCCATTGTGGCCCTGCAATGTGAGTAATGTATCTTTATCGCCGACCCATTTTCATTCTATCCTGCATCCTGAACGGAACAAACAAATTTTATCTTGTCTGGTGGCTGTGCATTTCATCAACTGTCAAAGGAAACCAAAGAATCAACCAAAAAAAAAGGATATAGTTTTCGTCTTGGGCAATTTTCTAGGAAGGTCTTCTTTTGGGAGTCTTTGGGATAAATGTCTAAAAGAAGCATTCAATTTATTCTCTTTGATATAGTTTCTTAAATTTATCACTTTGAAACTGTTAGTTTAAATTCGTAAACTATTCCATCGTTTATTGGTAATCATTGGAGTTAGTTATGCCTTTGGGACCAAAAATGTAACACTAGTTTGTAATCCGTTTCTGATCCAGGACAAAATCTCTGTGGCGACTTATCGATTAAAGCACTTCTTTAAAGTGACAGAGAAAAGTCCTTGTTCCTTACATTTCTTCAGTAAATACATTCAATTAAGGTAATGCGGCCTCAAATTGCTTTAAATAATTCAATACTGTAGACTGATTCAATAGATGCAAATGCAATAAGAATATCTCTCCCTCCTGTTTCTGTGTCTTGTCGGTACAGAGATGATTCGGAGCAGTGTTAGGCAGACTATTGATGCCCTTTCTAAATGGCATTCAAAAATCTGCATCCATGTGGGGGGCAGCTCCTAACGCTGACAGGACTAATACAAAGACTAAATTTTAAAAAGGGTGCCTATTAAATTTGTCAAAATCAAGATTGATGTCCTCTTTGTTTCCTTTCATTACGCAAATTCTTTTACTTTAATTTTCAATTTCCACAATTTGAGTTTAGAAAACAATTCGGAAACATAAATATGTTTGACTCAATTCTTAAAAGCTCAAATTTTTCTTTTCTTTTTCTCTTAGTGTTTAAATGACTTTTAACTTTTAGAAAAGAGAGTAAAATGTTTAGTTAATTTAACATTAAACGTTCAAATATTCAGTTTTAATTTAACATATCTCTTTAATACCTGTAAAAAGATTTTAAAACATGAAATATTTAAAGAATTTTACGGTTTTTGTTGCTACAGTTGTTACCTAATTCCATTATTAATATTAGTAATTATAAAATCATAGAGGTAGAAAATAATATGCAAAATATGATGTATTTGGCTAATTATTAAAATGGTTTTTTCTTCTATATGAAAAACAACGAATATCTCAGTTTATACTGCTTTTGGGCAGTATAAATAAATATTTATAAATATTTATATAAATATAAATATTTTCCTAACAAAAAATCTATATTTTTGGCGTAGATATTTCTGGAATTTTTCAAAAAGTATTTTTGTCTTTGAAAATTTTCTAGTTAAGGGTATGACAAGATGAAAAAAGACCAAAAAATATTCAATATGTTAACATTACGGGGGTGTCCAGTTCCCCCCCCCCCCACCCTAGATCCGACAATGTTCCAGGCGATTGTTGTTACTTTAAATTAATTTTAACAACATGAATTAAGGTTTATTCTAGTTACGAAAAGTAACAAGAAAGATAAGCTTCCATTTTTGGAGATAATTTGTGAATGATAGCAAACCAAAACTAAAAGAATTTTGGAATTGTTGATATTTTTCGCCTTTAAGAACTAGTAATAACAAAATTAACACGCTTCTATTATTAAATTTTAAGAATCGTTTAACAAATTTGAGTAAAAAAAAGCAAATTTTTCATTAAAAAAGAATATTTTGTTGTGTGTTGAATCAATTAATCAAATACTAAAACAAATAAACGCTCTTTTATGTCTAATTGTAATAACTATGTCTATACATAAATACATACAAATACATATACATACATATATGGTATATATATATACATAATTTTAATATATATTAACATCGATGTTGTTTGTATTTAATAATACTTTGTTTTTCGGTTAATCATAAGTCATTTGCTCATGTATGTAAGTGTGTGTGTGTGTTTGTGTGTTAAATTCTAATCGATTTACCAGTTTACCTAACAAAATTTCCATAATACAAACACACACACACACACACACACACACACACAAAAGCACATGCATAGTTGTTGTTGATGTTGTTGTGTGTGTGTGTATAAATCTAATATATGTATTATGTATATGTATATGTATGATTATGTATCTGTGTGTGCGTGTTGGGTGTTGTGATTGTGCGTGCGTGTGTGTGTGTGTGTGTCTCTATGTTGATTGTTGTATGTAACGTAAATCTAGAGTGCATATTAAAACTGAATAAACGCACATATAAACATAAAATAGATATACTTAATATATACATACATATATATACAATATATGTGTATATACATTAAAATATATGGCAAACCTTTTCCACTTCTTTTTTCCTATTTGGTTTTTGTTTTGTATTTGTGTTTTTGTTTTTGTGTTTTCTTTTTGGTTTTTATATTTATTTCATTTTTTTTTTTTCCATTTTTGATTCCGTTCCCTTAGTCGGTGGCAGCTACACCCATAATCGAGCGCATCATGAATGGCTATAACCGTGAAGCGGGCAAAAAGCGGCGCTATGAAATGCCACAGTATGCCGGTAAGTAAAAGGAAAACTTTCTCTCTATGTTCCTCACCCTCCCCCCTTTTTGGTTTCATGGTTTTCGTGTTTCCGTGTTGATTTTATGCGTTTATGTCATTTTCGACCTTTTCCACTATTTTTGACTTTTCATATAAATGTTTTCCATTTTAGCTGTCCATTTCCTTTCGTTCTGCTTTCTTTTTATTTTTTTTTTTTGCAAGCTTATTTGTTTTCTTAATGATTACCTTGATCCTTGTTTATTTCTTTTTGCTATCCTTGCAGTTTTATTATAATCCTTTCATCTTCTTTGCTTCACTCTGTACTTTTTTAATTTCTGCATCTTTTTCTATTAAAATTTTCTTATTCAATTTTTGATCCTTCCTTGTTCTTTCTTATCTTGTTTACTTTTTTATTTTGTTAGTGATTTAGTTTCTTTCATTCTTGCTTTTGTCTTCTCCATTTTTTCTTTTTATTTTCTATACTTTTTTTCTTGCCTTTTTCTTTATTTGCCGTGTCTTCGGCTTTCCACTTTCATTCCTTATTTCATATTTTTTATACTTTTAGCATCTTTAGATATTTTCTTTCAACCAAACTAGATGCTTATTTTTTTAGTTTGCACTTTCTTCCTACCTTTCCCTATACTACTCATCATCAAGGTTAAAACCTTGATTTTCTTTTATTTTAATCTTCCTTTTGTTGCATCCTTCTTTTATTTTGCCTTTTTTAACCCTTTCTGCAGTCCTTGCTGCTTTTTAATGAATTTTGGTTTAATTTCCGTATTCCAATCTCAATTTATAGACAAAGTTGTTGGGCGTTTGAGCATTTTCCATTCCGTTTCTTCTCTTCTGCAGTATCGCCGAAGAAGAAAGCCATTAAGGAACGTATACCACAGCCAAAGAATACGGTGGCCATGCTGAATGAATTACGTCATGGATTGACGTACAAAATGGAATCTCAGACGGGTCCGGTGCATGCGCCTCTCTTTACAATCTCCGTGGTGGTAAGTTTCAGAGTGTGACGATGTTTGACAGTTGACCACATGAACGCCAATTCCGGTTTGTGGTATTTTTCTTTCTTTCTGTTTTTTTTTTTTTTTTGTCGGCGGTGCCATTAGTGAGTGGTGCTGATGGTGGTGGTGGGCAGCAGCTGCTGCTGGTGGCGATGCTTCAGTGCAATTAAATTGCTTGGAAAAAATGAAATATTTTGGCTTAATGCCCACAAAAATTGGCTAAATATGATTAAGTTGAAACAAAATATTCTATAATTCAATTCAGGATTTTATACCCTTTGGCTGCCTATCTCTTCCTATACCCCCAACCATCAAACCCATTCCCCTCGCCCATCTCCTCCTCCATTGGATGTGATCAAGCAAAATATGATTTGTATCTCATGTACAGCGAGTTCTTTAGGTAATCGAGCATGACAATTGCATGACGGCAATATAGAAATGTTCATATGAGAGAGGGAAATTGTATTCCAAATTATTTTTACCACAATTTGACATACATACATATAATATATATCCAATACATATACGCTGCATATACATATATGTATAATATTACTTCACTTTTCTTCTTCTTGTTAGTTGTCACATCAGAAGAAGCGTGTTAGAGAAAGTTTGAGTTGAGTTGAGTTTTTGTTTTTGCAGAGACAATAAAAGGCTATAAAAGTAAATGCATGATAAGCAGACGTAAAGACGAGCTCTAATGGCCATAATAGAAATAGAATGGAAATAGAAATAGAAATGGAAATGGAAATGAAAATGGCGAAAAGACAGAAAGTCGTTAAAACTATTTACGATATATACCATGATTGGTGTTCATCCTCCTTCTAGTTTATTTTGTTTGAATTTTGATAAGGGGGGGGATATGGAATATTGAGATTTTCATTTGAATATATGCAACAAAGTTGCCTTTTTTTTTTTTTTGGTCAAGTGAAGGTAGTAACATTGCAACACATTCACGTGACAATATGCCCTATAGTTTTTTTCTATTTTGTTTTTGTAGGTTAACCTCTCCTACCTACCTACCTCCCTCCTGCAATTCACCATTTCAAAAACTATTCTTTGTATGCAAATCAGTTTTGGTTGCGGGCCATATCGGAAGTTATAAAGGTGAAATATATCCTGCATAATTTACATGCATGTATGCATATTCGACAACAACCGACCCCTTTTGCTCCTGTAAGCCCCTTCATTCACCCTCACCCTCACCCTCACCTTCATCTCCATCTCCATCCCTCCCCCCAAACTTTTGTGTTGTGGAATTTATCGTCGCTAAAATGTCACATATAAATACCTGTAATAACATTTACATGGCCAACCCCGAAAATATTTCCATAAACTAGCCAACATAGCGCAGTATATAGGAATTTTGGTTTTCCCATTTATGATTAGCCAAAATAATAACTATGCTTTAATAATTCATACATATTTGATATTAATCTAGTAAATTATTTGGTTGAAAAGGCTTAAAAATCTTTAACAAAGGTTTGATTGATTGCTAAATTAAAGAAGGCGAAAACCTCATTCAATTTCGCAAGAAAAACAAAATTTACAGAAAATCTGAAACAATACATTTGTTATCTGTTTGGGTTTCTGTTTGGAAATTGAATTTGATTTTAAATGTTTTTATTTTTATTTTTGTATTCTGCTTTCAGGTTGATGGTCAAAAATATATGGGCCAAGGACGCAGTAAAAAAGTCGCTCGGATCGAGGCAGCTGCAACGGCGCTGCGTAGCTTTATTCAGTTTAAGGATGGAGCCGTTTTGTCGCCATTGAAGCCATCCGGTAATCTGGACTTCACCAGCGATGAGCATCTTGAAAATGGTAGTGAAAACATGTCGAAAGGACTAATCGTGCAATACATTGAACATTTGCTGTTGACTGAAAAGAAAAGCAAACTTACCTCGCTTGAACCATTCCCGTTTTGCATGAAACAGAGCAAGTATTTTTGTTTTTTATGTTGATTTTTTTCATTTCCCTTTGTTCTTTATTATAATTTTTATAATTTCTCTAATTCATTTCATTTTATTTTCTCTTAATTAAAAAATTCTCTTGACCAAATATTTTTCTTTTATAGCGCGTTTCTTCTTCTATTGGTGTTTTTTTTTTTTTTTTTGATTCATGTAATTATTATTATTTTTACTTATACAAAATTTTTTGTATTTTATATATTATTACTTAACACTGATGTCACTTGGAATAGAGCCATTGTTTATGATGGGCTCTCGTTATATATGTTTATTGTGTAATTGGATTTTTTTTAGTTGGATTTTGCTGCTATATGTATATGTCCTTGTCCTTGCTATATATGTACATACAACACTAGAAGTAGACGTAAACTCATTAGTCTCTAAATCTTTACGCTTAAATATATACAAATTTCCTAATCTCTCAATTCAATTTACATAACAGATGTCAGTAAGAACGCCATTGCGGTCGATGGACAAAAGAAAGTACCCGACAAGGGTCCTGTGATGTTGCTTTATGAACTCTTCAATGATGTTAAATTTGAATGCGTCAATATCGATGGAGCTCAGAATAATTGTCGTTTCAAGATGACTGTTACCATTAAGGATAAGAAATTTGATGGCATTGGTAAAGAGTTTAAAGAGAATATACATATATTAAATTTGCTAATAAATCAATTTACATTTGCTTTTTGTTTTTTGTAGGTCCCTCCAAAAAATTGGCCAAAAACGCCGCTGCCAAGGCCGCACTTGCCTCGCTGTGCAATATCTCGTATAGTCCAATGATGGCACCCCAAAAGAATGTGCCGCTGCCCATTGATGATAAGACATCGTCAATGGAATTGCCACAAATCCATGCGGACACCATTGGCCGCCTGGTATTGGAGAAATTCATGGAGGTAATTAAGGGACAGGAGGCGTATTCGCGTCGTAAGGTTCTTGCTGGAATCGTCATGACGGAGAATATGAATTTTTGTGACGCCAAAGTAAGCATAAGTTATTTAACCCACTTTTCGTTAAGTTTAATCCCAATATCCCTAAATAGGTCATTTCAGTATCGACTGGCACAAAGTGTGTCAGTGGCGAGCATATGAGTGTGAATGGAGCTGTGCTCAATGATTCGCATGCTGAAATCGTGTCCAGACGTTGTCTACTCAAGTACTTATACGCCCAATTAGATCTTCAGTGTAATCAGGGTATGAATAATCCACATAATATATATACCTATATATTTCTAATCATTCCTAATGCTTACTCTCTGTGTATTTATTTATAATTTTAACTTACAAGATATCTATCGATATTATCTCAATGTGTAGAAATTGATGTGTACTGCCTACTACTACAACTACTACTACTCACTCTCGTATATACATACATCCATCCATACATACATATGTGCAATACTTTTACATATTCCAATTTTGAGTGGTTGTGGTTGTGGTGGTGCTGCTGATGATGCCGCTTCTGCTGCCGCTGCTGCAAGCAAAACTCCAAATTTAACACATAACTTTTTATTCCATTTTAATTTATGTACTTTTCCTATTGTTTTTTCTCTCTCTTGTCTGCTTTATGTATATTTTTCTTGTCATTTATTTTTAACTCTAATTCAAATCAAGTAGTTAATAGAAATTTTTGTTGGCACTCTTTTTTTTTTCTATTTATTCACTTTGCTTTATGGCTAATCGATTTCTGTAAATATGATTGTAAAAATGTTTTTCGCTCATTGTAGTAGTCATTTGGCAATTAAGTCTTTTCATGTAATGTAAATTATAATAATAATGTCACACAGTGGGAGAGATCGTGGTGGTGGGGATATATTTTTATATTTATGTGTAACAGTTGGAAATCAACTGATTTTTGCAAAAGAAAGCATTATTTATATCAAAGCCTTTTCTTTGTAGGCCACCTGGAAAAATATTTAAAAAATAAGGCCAAAGTCACAAAATAAATAATGTTGCTTTAATTTATAAGATTTCACTGTTGATTCTTAAAAAAATTAGCCATCATCAGGGATAATTTTTTCGCCTTTTATATTTGGCTTTTTATATTGTATTTTTGATTGTTCAAAGTTGCTTCATTTCATTTAAATTTATAATTTAAATTTTCTCCCTTGGTATTTTGCTTTAAAGGTTTGCAATTTGCTATATACAAAGAAATAAAAGTTTGATAAAAGTTTAGGTACTAAAATCAAAAGGCAAGGCCTTAGACCAGGTCCCAGATCAGGTCTTTACTTTATTTTCACACAAGCCATTTAATTTTGGCTCGAAAAGTTTAAAAAACAATCAACCGACTCGAGGTTAAATCTTTTGTGAATAAATAAAAAGAAACACACATATCTCGGCCACTCATTGGAGCAACTATAAATTTTTAATAACATTAGATAATGATTATCCTTACACAACGAGAAACACCTAGTTATTTTTAAAGTCCGCACCTTTTTTTGATATACTGGAACCCATAGAAGCAATTATTTTCCATTCAATTGATCTTCTGTTCGTCTTTCTAGATCTGAAAGACTGTTAAAGCATTTTCTTTGAGGGGAATGGAAAATTCAACATTTTTTTTTTAAAAGAAGTCGATGTTAAATGCTTTGTGCAGGAAATACATAAACAATTTAATTTTTATTTTATGCTTCTTAATCACTTGCCTGTCTTTACTTATCCAATGTGATTAGACTTTATGTGATCCGATATATGGACTATATACGAACTATATCTACAAACTGTTTTAAACGAGTGAAATTAATTGTCAAAACATTATCAAAAACCGAATAACTCGATTGTGCTTTTGAATGTATTCTAGAAATACTCCAATATCTACATACATATATGTATAGTCGTTGTAATCAATATATATGTACACACATACATACATCTCATTCATTTATTATTTACTTTACTTATTTTAGTTACTGTAAATTAAAGAATCTAACACCAAAATATTTAAATAAAAAGTCAGAAATGTAGAGCAATATTTGCTGTATATTGAATGAAACAGCTGTTATAAAAAATATTATTAACAATTGTTTTAAACAATTTGCCTCTACATTTAGTATGTTAACTAGTAGGTATTAGTATTAAAACGCAATTGTTATAAACATAAGTAATATGGCTTACAAATGTTTGTTGTTTTTGCATTTTATTTTCATTTATATAAACTGTATAAAACATATATGTAAATAATATGCAAATCATGAGTTTTGATTTTTTAGATTTCATATTTGCTATTGGCAGGAGTTTAGTAATATTAAAAGTTGCATTTGCCTGCTGCTGATATTGATGACTAACAACTATACACACCCACACACACACACACACACACACACACAAATGCACTTCCATTTAGATGAAATGCCGCTTTATATTTCTAGTAATAAACATAAAAAATTTTACAAACACATAACTCCTTATGTACATATCCCAAGAAAACAAAAAAAACTTGTTTACTTTCTCCCTCTATCTCTCTCTCTCTCTTTCTCTCTGTCTCTATCTATTTTTTATTTATTTTTTTTTTTGTTTTTCAATTTGTATATATTTTTTTATTTATTTTTTATGTTTTTTTTTCTTTATTTTTTTTTTATAAATTTTGATTTATTTTCATAATACTTGTCGACTCTTCGAGACCCGAAATTATTGCATTTGGTTTTGGGGGCAGCACGAAGAGGCAGCACTTGTATAAAGTTGAATTGAAGAAGAAGAAGATTGATGAGAAATAATTTACTATATATTTAATTGATTGATTGAATTGTTAATTGATTAATTGATTATACATTGAATATTATTGAATTTGCATTTATTTTTCATTTGTTTTTTTCCTGAATTATAGCAACAGCATATCAGTCGATTTTCGTGAGGAATACTGACGGGCTATACCCATATAAACTAAAATCCGGGGTACATTTCCATTTGTATATTAATACAGCACCTTGTGGGGATGCACGGATATTTAGTCCTCACGAAAACGACACTGGTGTTGATAAACATCCGAATAGGTTGGTACAAAACGCTCTCTCTCTTTCTCTCTTTCTTTCTCTCGTTCTCTTTCTTTCCCTCGCTCTCTCTCTCTCTCTCTCTCTTACTACTGCTACAAAATAAAAAAATAAATAAATAAATTAAAAAAAAAAATAAACAAAACAACCAATTAAAAATATATATATATATATACATATACATATACATAACAGTAATCACAAAGAAAATTTTTGTTCATACTTACACACAGACAGACACATGAAACACATACACACACACACAGCCATAAATACTTCCGAATCCTAATATATATAGCAATGCCCGCGCTCGATTTGAGTGTTATCTGCATATAATATTGTCTACTTACTTAATCTAAGTCCGCCGTATGGTATGCCGCCGTTTCGAGCACGAGCAAAATGTAAAATACACAAATACCGAAATACCGATATACCGAAATAAACAAAAAAATATTCCTTTATTCACCCCTTGAACCACCATCTCATATAAAAAAGAAAGACCAAGCTATAGAAGGTGGTATATCTCGATCTTGTTTAAAAGTTGGGGAAGACTCTATCTCGGCTAATGACGCTGATCAAGAGTAGATATATAGAAATATATGTATATCTATCAAGTGTTTGATTTTTTGATATTTCTATTACGACCAAGTTGTAATTGTAAAAATTGTAACAAACCTAATAAACCCAACTTACATTTCAAGGATATCGAAATCTAAGCAGGTATTTTCGAAAACTTTAAAAAACTCTAGCAAACTTTTTTTTAGGCATATGGGATAGGATAATTTTTCAATTGAATCTTCTATCCTCTTTATGAGTTTAATGACTTGGTCCTATTTTTTTTTTTTTGTTTTGTTTTCCTGTTTACGAAATTGGAATGTTGTGTTTCTTAATATTACATCTTTACAGCACACACACACACACACACACACCCACACACCATCGTCCCTTCGTCCTTTCGCCTAATCATGCCAAAAAGGATAATGATTGCATTAACATTACATATTGAGTTTTCAAAACATGGAAATTGTTTATATTTTCTTTATTTTTAACATATGATGGCAGGAAAGAAAATTTAAGGAATTAAAATAAAGGGAAATGCTTAAACCGTATTTTTATATATAAACTGGGCGTGGTATCTGATCCGTTGTATCCGTTTAACTAGAAAGTATTCATAAATTGAATGTTTGCCTGTAAATTCTTTGTGGGATTAGTCAATGGGTTTTTAATACACACACATACATACCACAGTGAAACACACACACACAGAAACACAAACTTCTTATACATATACATACATATGTATACTAGTATAGTATAATACCTATATATATATATGAATTTGAATTTGTCTTGTCGCCAAATGTTTATTGAAGTAACCTTTTAACAAAAGCAAACTAATTCATTTTCTTCACATGCACTCTACTATATGCTGACCAACTGAATTGCAAAACCAATACAAATACAAACACACACACACAACACGCACACACACTCACACACAACAAAAACCAACATCCAATCGAACAGAAAAGCGCGTGGACAATTGCGTACAAAAATTGAATCGGGTGAAGGAACCATTCCGGTTAAAAGCAGCGACGGCATACAAACATGGGATGGCGTACTTCAGGTGAGTCTTCAATATCACAATATATACATATATGTACATATATATAGGATATGTTTTAATAAATCTTATGTATTTATAGGGCTCACGATTGCTTACCATGTCGTGTTCGGATAAAATCGCACGCTGGAACATTGTTGGTATACAGGGTTCCCTATTGTCTTCCATAATTGAACCAGTGTACCTGCATTCCATTGTGCTTGGCAGTCTCTTGCATCCTGAGCATATGTATCGTGCTGTTTGTGGACGGATCGAGAAGTCGATACAGGGCCTGCCGCCGCCCTATCATTTGAATAAGCCACGTTTGGCCCTTGTGACATCGGCCGAGCCCCGCAATCAGGCAAAAGCCCCAAATTTTGGCATCAATTGGACAATTGGGGATACTGAATTGGAAGTGGTTAATTCCTTAACGGGTCGCACCATCGGCGGTCAAGTGTCGCGTATCACAAAGCAGGCATTTTTTGAGAAATATAATTTCCTAATGACAAATTTGCCGGGCATACCCAATCGTAAATTGACCACAGATTATGGTCAGACAAAGGCAAATGTTAAGGATTATCAGGTATGTAATTGCTTTTTATGTATGTATCTACATAAGTGAATTCTGTTTTATTTAATTTGTCTATTTATTATTTGCAGACGGCCAAATTGGAATTATATTCCGCATTCAAACGAGAGGATCTCGGCAGTTGGCTCAAGAAACCCATTGAACAGGATGAGTTTGGTCTTGTCGAATGACTGCATTCAGCAGAACCGTTAGCCACAGATATAACAATAATACCAACAGCAGCAACAGCAGCAGTTGAACCAACAAAAACAACATTGGCAACTAAAGCAGTTCATTTTTTGACAACAACAAATAGAAAAGACACGAGCAACGGCAAGCAATTAATGTTAGACTATTTAGTTTTTAGAACAAATTATATTAACGACAATGATAATCATGATAGTCATGATGATAAAGATGATAAAGGTGACGAGAATGAAACAAAAGTTATAGGACATGAAGTTGTTGTTGTAAAACAAAAAAATCAAAGCATTAAATCATCTATAATCAATCAATTGAAAAAGACAAAGATGAATGCTAATAACAACAACAATAACAAGAACAGAAACACAAACAAGAACAATAATAGAAATGTTCGAAATATGTTAACAAATTGCTCTAGAATATTTCTAGAATAGAATGTAGTTTTTATGCTGGAACTGAGTAAAGAAGTATTATGGCGTTTTAATTGAAATCAAACAAAGAACAAAACAATAACCAAAATCAAACCAACTCCCCTTTACCCTCCACCCCACCCCAATCTTCTTCAATTGAACAAAACAGAATCTAGAATCTAGATAAAATAACTCAGTATATAGACCGACAATTTCAAAATAGAATGAAAACCCTGTTAAAGTCTTGCTTTAGCACTATCCTTGCTCAAAATCTAACTAACTAACTATCTATCGATCTCTCTCTCTCTCTATCTCTATCTCTATCTCTATTGTCCTATCTGTTAGTGAAGAAAAGGCAAGAGAGACAACAAACCCAACACCCTTTAACTCCCTCTCTCTCTCTAATCCACTTTCTAACACTTGATACTTGAAGATCTTTGCAATAATCTCAATTTGAACAATAATAAAACAACAATTCGATTTATGTATTATACAGTCGATTGAAAAAGTTAAGGCAAAAACATCAGTGTGTTTAATCTACGAGGTATTGTTTATTTGAATGTGGATTGATACCTTAACTTTTATCACTCACTGTATATGGGTCAATCTTATGAAAGCACCTATTAAGAAGCGATGTACACACAACAAACAAAAAAATAAAAAAAACTCTCAAATAGTAGAGGCTGTAAATAATCATTAGGATTGGATTATATACGCAATCGTATGATGAAGGAGGAAGCAAAGTACTTATATATATATACATACATATATATTAAAATATATAACAACTTAATGAATTATTCACAGTCAAAAATATTGTAAATTTCATTGTTTTGTGCATATTAATAGAAATGTATACATAAATGAAACTAACAATGAATACTATAGCTAAGATCTAAGCATTGTTTGTTGTAGTCTTCTCAGTAGTAGTCGAATTTTAATTATTATTTTTTTGTTTTTTTCTTTTGTGAACAAATCGAATCAAAACCAAAATGGCAAGAATCGAATTAACTATGCAATAATGTCATACTCAAAAAAAAAAAACAATTAAGAAAAACAAAAAACAATGAAACAAATACATATATACAAATGACTATATACATACATATATAGGTACCATAGCATTTCTTCCTCGGCTCTCTATTACAATTGCTCCATAAAAATTTACTTTCTCAATTTGGTTTTTTTTTTTTTTGATTAGCTTCTTCAAATATACGTAAATATATATTGTGCATAGTAAGATTTTAGTTAGAAATGTTTTTTATAGAAGGCCACAGACACACACAAACAAACACACACATACACATGTTTATAGTAAAGAAGACTGCCGTATTTGTTGAATGATTGAAATTACCTTCCAAAAGAAAAAGAAATGAAGAAATTTTCACCAAAATATGAAACCTTCCAATTTAGGTCTTTCATATTTATAGCCTCCTAACTATACCTTTAAGTATTTCCCTTGATACCACACCAATGAATTTTAGATTTTTTGTTTGTTTATTTATTTATATTTTTTTTTTTTGTCACAGATGTATGTAGTTGCATAATTAAACTCAAAAAGACTCAAAGTGGACTAATAATATACAGAAATAAACATCCATATATATGTACTCTAGAATTACTTTAAACGATGGATCAATTATGTATTTGTATAAGTGAAATTGAAAACCTTTTGCTCTTTGATTTCGTTTAGTTCATTTGTTAATTATATATTGTTCTTTGTAGTCAACTATACACACACACACAAATATAAAAGGAAAGTGTCGAAATAGATTGTAGAGTTACTATATATCTCTTATGGGGATCTGTTACACAGAGTCCCTAAATTAGAACTTGAACCAGGTAAAGTTAGGATCTATTATATCCATCTCTCTCACCAGTAGCTCCGCTCTCGCTCTTTATCTTTCGCTCTCTATTTCTCTCTCACTTTGGCACTTTTTTCAGTTTTTTTTTTTCATCCCTCACCAATCCCTTAATGAAAAACAATCATTCTCATACAGATAAAAACAAAATGTTACTAAAACTTCGTATATTTATATGTATATATACATACATACATAGGTCTATATATAAATACAAGACAAAATTGTACGGTGATCAGCAAAGAAAACCCCCCCTAGGCTATTATAATTAAAAAATTTGAAATGAAAATTGCGCATATATAAAAACAAAATAAAATCAAGTTAAATAATTTAACAAAATCTTAAAACACAACAAACAACAGAAAAAACTTGAGTAGTAGAAAACTTTTAAAATATATATATATCAATAAAAACGTACTTACAGATATATATAGACACACACACACACACACCTACATAAATCATAGTAAAGGATAGCGCAAACATTAAAGCAGGACACATTACATAAATATATATATGTATATATATCCATATATATATATAGATATAATTTTATATATATGTATATGTATATACATTTTTTGTTTATTTGTTTAATATGAAACATTTTTTTGTTATTTATTTTTAAGTTTTCTATTTTAAAAATTAATATTTTATAACAAATAAAACCTTGACATTGTACGTCCCCATTACATCTACAAAATATGTCTCTAATAATTTTTTTTTGGACTAGTATTGAAATCAAAAGAATTATATGCTTTATTTTTTTTGTTTTGGGTTCGGTTTAAAATAGATGACTGAATTTCTTCCAAAACAACGTCAAAGTCAGCAATTTGGCCCCCTAAACACATTCTTCCAATCGTCGGGGTCACCAACATACATATACATACATAACATGTAGTAGTTAGCGTTATTGTTTTACATTTTATGCATTTAGCTTAAGTTAACAAACAAAATTTCACTACAATTATTAAATTATGCTCGAAAGTTAATGCTGCTGCCACATATTTAAATCGTGCAGTTAGCTAAACGATGCAAAAACGATTTTCTTCAAATCGCATCGATATGTAATTTACTGTTAAGCCTAGTGTTAGAAAAGTTCTTATGAGTAGAGGAAAGCGAGAAGTTTCGTTTGCGTTTAATAGATATAGAAAAGTTAGGGCCAAACCGAACCCAGATCCAAAACAAAGATTAACCTAAATTTGAAGCTCAGTTCAATTCAATTTGTTTGCTTTATAGTTTTGTCCAAAATCAATTTTATACAGTAATTATATATACAAATATTTATATATATATATATATGCGATATATCCCACATACACACACACTAACACACAGTTTGCTTGATCTAAATACATATACATACATATATGTTTTGACAAAGGATAAAAAAGTTCTTAAAATAAATAGCCATAAAAAGGTAAAACGAAAAAGAAATAATAACGAAAACTAATTAACTAAAATGGAAAATTAAAACGACGAATATAAAAAAGGGAAAAGGAAAAAACAAAAACAAATGAGAAAAATACCAAATTTGATCTTATATAAAATACTGTGATACTAAATTTTACTAGTACTTCCAGCATAGCTGCATTTTATCCATTCTAAAATATTCTAAGTTATGCAATAAAGCCGATACGATACCGATTAAAATAAAGAAGAAGCAAAACAACCGAAACCGAACAACCGGAATCCAGCATCAGTTATACACACATAACCTAGAGCAAGCAAAGAAAATTATAAAGAGAACGTGAATAAAATCATATAAGCATATACATATATACTGCAGATATATGTATAAACACACACACACACAGCTAGACACATACACACAAGAAAAATATATATATTAATGATATAGAAATGGCATACAGTTTTGTCTTATCTAGAATTTCAATTAAGGAGTTTTACAACTAAATGAAATACGAAATGAATCAATCATAAATAAATAGTAAGCCAATGCACTATGGGGTTTAGTCAACTTCCATACATATACACACACACACACACACACACACACTTAATACACACCACTTTTCATACCTAATATAACAAGCTATTTATCTGTTCTATCGAAATAAGCTAAACTATATAACAATTACAGAACAAACTGAACAAATTAGTATTTTAATTTTCAAACCAATATAAAATGTTGGCTACAAAACAAAAAAAAAAAAAAAAATCCACTATATACAGAGATATATATATATATATGGTATATAGCGCTCAGAAGACATGATCAATAAACAGCTTGATAATTCGATAATGTAATAAAACATAGGACCACAAATGAACTTCGGCCTTGCCGTAGTTTCTATATCCTTACAAACTGTACTTCAAGATAATCCGTCACAGATTACATCCTTTATACATATGTATTTATATATATCTGACAAATACCCTTGAAAGTCTATATTAAAACTACCAGTGGGTATTTTTTTGATATGATTGAAAGTTTGCAGGGATATACAATTGGACATTTGAATTTAGTTTTTAGTAGCTGAATATTTCATTATTTCAGAACAAAAAAGATTTAGTTTAGTTACACCAAAACCTATAATAAAACCTAATCAGAAGACATTATCTGCTTTCTTGCCTTCTAAAGCTTCTTGTTCTGGGTGGAACTTTATATTGACAGAATAGTTTGCGTTTAAAAAAAATATATATAGAGTCGTATATATATACATATAGGACAATACAATATTTTCAACAAAATTTGTAATTTCGTAAAATTAGCAAAATGCTAAAAAAAAAAGAAAAAAGAAAAAACAAACGAAAAAAAATAAAACTTAAACCAAAAAGACTATATAAAAGATCAATTGTAGAACAAAGTTTTTGTGTTTTCTCTCGTTTCGTTTTGGATTCTAGTTTTAAACATAATATAAAATATGAAAAAGACAAAAAGAAAAAGAAAAATGAACAAATGTGTACTTCCAACATTTAATTTTTTTGCAGTGTAGAAAAACTGTTTATACATACAATTACTTACTTACCTACATACATTCATACCTATATTATTATTATTAATTAAAATTATAATTACATGTAAATTAATTAGTTGGTCCCGCCCTCCGCCCAGTGCGCATTTTTGGACAACAACAAGAACAGAATAAAAATTGTAACTAGCTCGACTTGAAGATTATATATATATATATATATGTATATATATATATTAATTCAGAGATACACATACATACATACATATATAAAGAGAGAGAAAAGGCAAATATAATCCATTGTCAGCCAATAGATCTGAAATTTGAAAACGATCTCGAGAACAAATCCATCTTCAACATTGATTATTAAAATGAGAGAATGAATTTTGAAACTCTAATTATGCTATTGCAGTATATACATATATATATATATATAGGTATATATATAACCGTTTGTAGCCTTTTAAAAGCTTTTCACATACATATTAAAGATACATATATAACATTTTATTACACATTTAGATGAAATCAATATTAAAAACAGTTGGCACACACACACACACACTTACAGAAATGTATTCATTAGGTAATTCAATTAAGAAATTGTTGGAATGAAACTTCTGTATCTCAATTTCTAGGATATTGAATCTTCACACTTGTTATTTGTATGGTATTATATAGAGGATAAACTCAAAAAACATACAAACAAACATACGTACATACATTTATACATTATATACACTTGTAGTACAAAAGAATTTTCTCTAGATTTTCAATATATGTATATATATATCAGTTTCTCATTTCACTGCAATAGCATAGTTTAGATACATATATACCAAATACTTAGATATATTCCACACGATTTCCTAATACAATCAAATGCCAATTGCCCTGATACAGAGATAGAAGTCAGTAACTTGCACTTACATAAATCTATATGCCTATCATATATTCTATATATCTATAAGTAGATATTTCACATAGATCACATTTCGCTTTAGCTTATCGAAATATATTCTTTAGATTGTTCATTTAAAATTTAGCATTAGAAAAGGAACTTAATTGCTTTGTTTGTTACGTTTAAAGGAAGAAAAACAGATTTCAGTTCCAATATATATGTATTAATATAAATATATTTGTCAGTGGATCAGATCGATGAATTTCCATTAAATTTGTTTCTAATCTCCATTTGACTATCTATCTTTGTATCATGATTTAAAGCATTTGGCACTTGAATGACGATTAAATTCAAATTAATATATAATTGTTCTTCTCAAAAGTATATGTTTTGAATACCCACACCCCCACCCTCCTGCCACACACACACACACACAAACAAACTGAAAAAAAGAAAGAAAAATATGTTTTTTTTTTAATTTAACAACAATTACTTGAACCTAAGAAAAACCTAAAAACAAAACAAAAACAAACAAAGAAACACTAAAATACAAATACAATATACTATTATGAAATGAAATATAATGGCAAACAAAAATGAAATATCAAACAAAAAAAAGGAGAGATAAAGTAAATAATGACAAAAAATTTGAGAAACAACAAAGAATTAAAAGATTTGAACACGTCACCGTTATAGTGATTCAAAACGAAGAAATTTAACCAAATTTAAATTTAAAAAAAAAAATGCTAACAAATATAAACTATTCCAAGAAAAAGAGAAAATAAAAAACACAAAAGCAACCAGCAAAATCAAATAAGAAAAAAATCTATATGATAATATATTTTAGTTTCTTGTAGATCCATTAAAAAATTTGCAAAAAAACAAACTATAATTAAACCAAACTACCAAAAAAAAAGAAAAGAACACACACACACACACACTTTTGAACTTTAAGATTTTAATCAGAAATCAAATCAAGTGCGAGAGGTATTTATTTATGTTGTTAAATATTATTTATTAATATTTTTTTTTGATGCAAAAACACAGAAAGAACAAATGCAAAACCAAAAAAAAAAAAAAACCAAAGTAATGATATATATATTATATATACATACTGTAGTATAAAACCGATTAAAATTCAAAATAATAATTTAACAATTAATAATATTAAATAATAATACAAACACAAGAATTGTAATTGGGCCAGTATGGGTGAAATAAATACGATGAGAGCAATTTAAATGAATCAATTTTTAACAAAAAGCAGGTCCTCCCTGTCCCTTGAATCCTTGCAATCCTTAAGCCACAAATAATAGGTATTAACTACTAATTTTTTCGACCTTAATTTGTCAGTACTTAGATCTTGTTAACGACTCTAGTGCCGGATTCAATCAGCATTGGGCCTTTAATCTTTTTTAAGTCAAAATAAAACGACAATTTATATATATTTTTTTTTAATAAATTACAGATCTAATTGTAGCTATTTCGTTTACTTAAGTTTAGCTTACTGAATGAAACAAGAAATCAAGGAGAAAAAAAAAAACCGCGGAGGGAATGAAATTTACTACATTCATTCGAAACAGGATTAGAACTAATGAGCCTTGGCCTTGTAGGTTATTTTCCAAACCTCAAAGAGACAAATGGTCGAATGGAAACGATAGAAAATGGCCAAGGGCATCGATATATGAGTGATAATAGTCCAGCCCCAGACGCCGAAGAACTCGAGATGCGTTTCACGGAACACGGCACGTCCCTTGATTAGAGTGTTGACAAACCATATGGCTATATTGGCCACCAATAGGAATGTGATTATCTCGCGTCCTGGCTTGCGTCGCACCTGTTTGGCGCCCTTGCACCGACGATGGCTGGCATGGAGTATGAACATGGTTTGCAACGATGTTTGTGCCACACCAAACACCTCGGCAATGATCCCTTCAACGCGATCCGGCACAGTGTCCCATTTGGCAAAGTAGCTGCCCAATATGCTGAACATGCCATACAAATAGACGCCAGTCTGTGCCACCACCAACAGTAGATTATCCAGATCCATGGAATGATGCTCATCGCTGGTGTCTTTCACAAAACGCAGATCCCGCATAAGTATCATGCCTGGAAGTCATCAAAGGATATAATTCGGGTTGGACTAACTCTAGTTAATGGCTGTTACCTGTTATGATTGCCGTGCCGCACATAAAGTACATGAATGTCTCCCATAGGGTTACCTCCTGGGTGGCAATTAGCTCATAGCCCGGCTGTGTGTATAGCACAAAATACATGATCATCGATATAATGGTCATCACAATGACCAGAATGCCAAAGAAGAGACCTTTATGCGATTGCGAGCAGTCCACTGAGAAATGATGGGCGGGCTTCTGGGTCACTGGCTTCACAGAGTTCTTCCGTGTCTTGTCAATGTCCGGTATGGATTTGACAGTCTTCCACATTTCAAACAAAATGACAGCACAGATCAATGAGTACTCAATGGTGCAGGGGAACAGGAATGGCGACAATTGCTGCACCAGATTACCCATTATCGTGGTGCGGGAGCAGCCATTGAATGTGGCTGCCGTCGGCACCACCGTTATATTGGCCGCTATGGTTGAGACGGTGGTCAGGGCATTGTGCGAATGATTGGCCACATGTGTATGCAGGGAGGCATTCACCGCTGACCAGTCAGTTGAGGCTGGATGATTGCCATGCATCACCATGTCGTGGGCTGGATCTACATCGTGTTGGCTTATGTGAAATATTTCATGTTTCGTCTCCTCGACCAGGACATACAACCATTCGCACAGATTGGTGGCCACCATATGCATCAACCCGAATCGTGAGGTCACCTTATGCCTGGCCATGTCCATATAGGTGGTATTCAGAAAAATGAACTGCACCTGGGCAATGCACAGGATCATCCGACAAATCGGGGTAATCGCCACAAAGACATCATGACAACCGGCATGGCCATTTAGCTCAAAAAACTGGCCGAATTCCAGACCCGAGTAAACCATTGTGCCAATGGCAAAGGCAATGGCTCCCACTCGCAAATAGAAACTGCCAAAATGTGTGACCTTATGCTTGAGATGAACATTGCTATTCTTCTCATCTGAAAATAGAATAATGGAAGGTTAAAATAAAATGTTATCAATTGATAAAACCTTCTTTTTGCAAGTAAAAATCCATTCATGATTCTTTTCCAATTTGATATACATTTTTAGTCTATTTTTAACTCGATTTTCTAAAATATGTCATAACAAACTTTGAACTTTTTGATTTTATCGGCTTTTTTCAAATCAAATTCATCAAATTTTTTATAAACCTTATATCATTCGACGGAACTTTAATTTACTTTCATTACTTGTATCAATAAAAAATTATTTTAGTATAAATTAGTGTTGTAAAACTACATACAAAAACTCAAAACTTCGGTTTAGTTCTCCTTTGAAATATACTATTTTAAGACACATTTATAATACTTCAAAAGTTTACTAAATTAGAGCTTCATGATTTTACGGATTATTGGAATTTTTTTTTTTGCATTTTGTTGTCCGCTTGAAAATATAGCTTGAAAAATACTGTGATTTAAAATTCATTTCAAAATTGGTATTAAAAGCATTAAAATAAGATACCATTTTCAAAAAGCGTTTCAAATCTGGCAAAAAGTTTTTAAGAATTTTCATAATTTTTTTGTGTTAAATTTTTGTCAATTTATATTTAAATAAACGAATGAATCGATTCAATAGCTAAATCATACATCTTGGAAAAGCACTCTAAAATCGTGGAGCCCCTAGCATTCCCTTAAGCCTGCTACATGGCTAATCCGGCACTGCCTCAGCCTCTCCCATGGATTGAATAATATTTTTGAACAATTAAATATATAATAAAAATCATTGAACAGGCGCTTTAAGGCAAAATTGATCTAATCGATTTTACTTACGAAAGTCCTTTAATGCATTGAATAGCGAACGATTGCGAAATGCACTTATATAGAGGAATATGACGAATAGTATGCTCCCAGCATAGAGATAAACGTAGAATCCCTGATAGACATAGGTTGGTATTTGATCGGATATGACTTCGGTAATGGGCAGACAAACGCCAAGAAGTACCAAAAGCTTGCAATATGTGGCCGATAGAGCCGAACTGATGGCATCGCTATACAATTAGAAATATATGTATATAGATCATAATAAGCTTTGATTCCTTCCATTATCTTTGGGGAGTTTATTAAACTTACTTGCCCGTGCGACGATTCTTTTCTTTTTGCTGTTTGGCCTGAAAACTTTTAGCTCCATTGTCATAGGCTGTTGACCCATTTCTGGCACTTGTAGTGCCACTTTGGAAATTGATGGTTGCTGTACTGCCACTAGCCGTTCCTTGTAGGTTTCTTCAAGAGAGAAAGAGAGAGAGAGAGAGCGAGAGAGAGAGAGAGAGAGAGGGTCAGTAAGGTAAGTAATGTCCTTTAAATGGCTTAACAATTTTATTGTGCAATTATTTTTGGCATAAATTTTGTGGATATTGTACCCGTGATTTTTGATGTTGCGTGTAGTTAGAAACTGATTGTTATCCTTGCGACCACCAAACAGTGGCGGCCTTTGCGTCAATATCTCCTGCAACAATATGGATGGTCGTCGCGAGACTTGTATGGTGCATGCGGAGTCATCACGATGGATGCCAATGGTGGGCATTGGGAGAAGGGCTTGTCTTTGGCTGGCATGTTCGACCAGTTCCAGATTCGTTTGCGATTTGGCTAGCGGTGAGATCGGATGCGACATAACTGGTATATTATGATGCCCACAATGATCGCAGGAGGTACGAGCGAAACGTATTATGGCGTTGTTGTTGTTGTTGTTGCCGCTGCCTCCGTGATAATGAGGTGGAGTACCCGGTAATGAGTGAGCTGATGGTGGTAGACGTGAAAAGGATGCCGATTTCTTTGGTTGCTTTATGGTGATATATTCACAACTATCGGTTGATATCTGATTGCTATTTACGAGATTCAGATATAATTAACATCAATACACACACCCACCCACACACGCCCACTAAAACACACACACACACACACACAGGGTCGATTTTTTTTGGTTTACTGAAGGATCCTCTTTGAATTAGAACTGCTCCGTTAAAAGTTCCGATGTGAACTGATTTTTAGGCATCTCACAAAAATTCTACGTCACATTTTGGCCAAAACTGATTGGCCGTGGCCCTGGTTGGTTTTCTTTGATGGCTTTTTGATTGATTTTCCTTTTGTTTGCCAAATTGATTTTTAGGTAAGCTCTTTTTCTTTATTTTATCACATTCGCAGAGTGCAGCGCGTGTTCACCTGATAAACTGCACATGGATAGACAGACATACATAGAGACAGACAGACAGTGAGACAGACAGACAGATAGTTATTCATTTGTCTGATCATCAATCACATAATGGGGCATAGTGCGTTGTAGTTTGTTGTTGTTTTTCTGCTAAACATCAAGTGATCACCTTCAAGTTTACTTCTATATGTACATATATCTTCATAGATATAGATACGATTTTTGCTTTTATCAAAATCCCTCGATAAAGTCGTGTGCGGCATTTCAACTTTTACATTGTTTTTTTGTTTTTTGACTTTTACTTCCTGCTATCACATTAACAAACAGTTAAATATCAATTTGTTTACGTAATTGCACAAAAGACCCAAATTTAATTGAGGATTAGCTACCACAGGCGACTTCAATCACATATCTCTCTATACTCACAACTCTATTCAAATCAATATTCCTTTTATTTTTTGAATGGCATTTCTTATCAAAATAGTTGGAAATTGGTAAAGTTTTGCAATATATACAATTCAATATTTATAGAAAAATATTTGTTGGTGTCTTTTTTATTTGCGTTTAGTTTTTTAGTATTTTTTTTATTATTTGATTTTGTTGTAAAGTGAGTTATTGGCAAGGTCTTTGCTAGTCTTAGTTTGATTTATATATAAAATATTTGGGGTTGCAGATGGAATATTTCGTGAAATCTAAGCAAAACTAATTTAGGCCTAATATATAGGCAAATCAGTTTGATGTTGATAAAAGAATTGAAGCCTTAAAATATCCCTTTGAATTGTATATCTCCATTGTTAAAAAATTTAAAAAATTTTTGGGGTAGTTTATTTTCTCTCTATTTTGTCTACTTTCTTATTTAACACATTTCAGAAATGTTGCCAATTTGATTAAGTCTTCCAAAATTGCAGCAAAAGCTAAAAATTCCAAATTTCTTTGGATGTAGCTCTGACAGCTTTTGGTATAGGAAAAAAAGGATACTTTGTTTGGTGGCATGATATTTCTCTCTACCCAAAGTAATTAAATGTAGAAGGTCGTATCAGGTAAATATTAATTTACAAGAATCTCTAAAAAAGGTGATTTGCCTCTAGGTAGAAGAATATTTTAAGATGTCATGACAATGTCGACTGTAGCTTTAAAATCAAATAGGTTTTTAATCAATTTGGAAAACTTTATCGCACTTTGTTATTATCAGCTTAAGTTTTGTTAAATAAATAAAATGAAAAAAGGACTCATTCCATAAATCTGATATTAATTCCAAAAGAAAGTGATCTAAAATTTAGTTAGAAGCTTCTAAAATGATGTAATTTTTGCAATTATTAAAAATTTGCTATTTCTTTCTTTTGTTTTCCTTTACTTTTACTATTTGACAAGGAAATATATACATTTTTAATCAGGGTGAGAAGCTGAGTTTATATAGCCCTGTATATCTGGTATTTAAGCTTTTTATTAGCTAACTGAGATCGACAATTCCTCAGATCGAACCAATATAGCAAGTAGAAATCAGCAATTGAAAAGCCTACTTTATTAAGAAATGTCTTAGCAGAAATATAAAAAAAATCTTATTAAAATAGGCTAAGTGGTAAGCTCCTCATAATATGAAATAATTTATGGGATACATAAGTATCTGAAAAACTAAACTCCTTCAAGGAAATTTTTGAAGGAATTAATGAACAAAAACTTTTAATCTCTTTGATTAATTTTCAGAAGTTTTAAGCCTCTCGAGTGATTAGATGTCAGACATAGAAAAACTTATTTAGCACTTTCCATTCTAAGTATAATGCAAATAAATAGGTAATTTAACTATAATATTGATTCCATTAGAATTATAAATTATTTTATAGTTATAGTTACACGATCATTTTGTTAACAATGTTGAAATATTCCTTTTATCCATCTAGAATTTATTTAAAGATTTGTGTGTGTGTTCTGTGTGTGTGTGTGTGTGTGTGTTGTGAGTGGGTGGGTGGTTGTATGATCGATTTGTAACTGCAACGCACTTCCTTTGCCTTGCCACCACATCATCTCGGTAATGAACGCGCTGCTTCGTTTTCCACAGATTAATCGGCTCATCGTAGAGACCGTTCGTATTTAAATTGTTTAATGACATGTCAAATGGGGAACCGGCAGGGGCACCGATTGTTAAGATACACACGCGCCTAAAATTCAATGAGAAGGTCGGCCGAAAAAAACAATATATAAATATATGTATATACAAGATAAACTTAGAAACGAGATCGGAGAATTAAGTAAAACGTAGAACGGGAACCGACACCGAAACCGAACTGATCAGACTATGTGAAAATTTTTGCGACTGTGATATTTCGAGCACAATAGGGTTATGGCAACTGAGACAGATTGGTTTGCCAATCCAGAGTAGAGTGGAGTGGAGCAGAGCAGAGCAGAACAGAGTAGAGTAGAGTAGAGCAGAGCTCCAGTTTTGAGTTCATGCCCAAGTGCTATCTATCTGCGAGACGGCGGCGGCGTTTGGCTAGATGATTAGCGTCTGTTATTAGCTTTTTGCTCTTCACATTTATTGTTATTATTATTTTTGTTTTTTTTTTTTCTTGAATTATCCAGACACTTACATAAATAAATGTATATGTTTGCACAGAGAGGAATTTGTTTTTCATATTCATTTCAACTGATTCAGTTTTTCGCCATTTAGATGAAGCCATAATAAACTATTCGTGTTGCCACAATTTATAAGTTTATTTGCCCATTACCGGTTATTCATTAGAAAATAAACAACGACAATAATTAGTTTATATATTATTGTAATTATAGAATATTACACCTATATATCTATATATATTATAACCAACTTGGATCAGAAGAATTGTTATCTCCCCTATATTGTCTACTCTACTAAACTAAAAGATGTCAATAGGTTGAGAATGTTATTTATAACTATGGCCAGGGGCAGACAAAATCTTATCTCTACTTAACAAATATTGAACATATCTTAAGTCAAGCTAGATGCTGTTGCCTTATCTCCAAGTATATGTATCTATATATATATATACATATATATAGTTAGGTTTATCTGCCCTCTGAAATCATTATTGTTAACTGATTCTAATTGCTGTTTAGGCATAACAATTTCAATTAGATGCCACAATTAGCAACTGCATTCATTTTGTCGAATATTACCTAACTAACTGATATACAAATTAGAGCAAACGATAAATAAGAATTGACTTCCTAATTGTTGATCTTACGATCTACAAAAATCTTTCTATTGGTTTTTTTTTAACATCATTTTAAATTCTGCTATCGCTTTTGTTTCTAATTGAAAAATAAGTATGACAAAATCAATATAGGGCAAGATAACGCAGATCTTTTTGTAGTGAATATTAAATAAAAGTCGTCAAGAATTTTTCAAATCAAGATTAAGCTTATCATCAGTTCACGACTTAAATGTTGAAATTAAACTTCTAAACTTTTGACAGAAATTAAAATATTTGTGAATTGTACTGAATAGTCGAATGTTTGATCAAATGAGTTGGAATTACCCCTTCATCGCTACAAGTCTTTCGTTCCAATTAACGAGTGCATAATAAAGTATGGACCTTATTCGAAATATAAAGAAATATTGTAAGGGACTCGTGATGACTTTGAATTAATAGAAGGTTTAAGATATCGCAGGTTTAATTTAACGAGAGTTGAATGTTTTTATTTTTTTAAAAATTCATAAAAACATAATTTTTGTCGTAAAATAAAAAATACAAATAACGAATAAAGTTATCAATATTTACCAATCGCGAAAATTTCTCCAGAATTGAAACTTAGACGATCGAGTTTTACATAGAAATAAATAATAATAATAAGTTCCTCCAGAAGGAATATAAGCTGAAAACGTTCATTCGAAATGGAACTGTATTTAATGTACCCTTTGTGTCCTATAGTTTTCAAAAGGAGTTTGGTTTCTTTCAAAACTTTTGGTATTAAATTTGAAATTAAGTTAACTACAAAAAATCCAATAATTTTGCGGCTTGAACTTGGAACTAACATTTGTATATATTTATTTTTTTAATGTTATGAATCACTATATATGTATGTCAAATATTTTAGAGTATTTTAAAGTCCATGTAATTTGTTAGCACTTTTGATAATATACCACTTGCATCGGTTGTTTTCCAGTGCCTTTAAGGTGGTAATGCCATAAAAATTTATCATACATATACGATACAAAATAATTTCATGGTCAACAGCAGCAAAAAGTTATTAGATAATTTCTTTACGCTTTCGCCCAGCTTAGTCATAGGTTTTTGATTTTTAAACACATTGGATATTTTGATTTTGACTTCTTCACCTCTTTCTCATGGGGGTTTTCGAGTGTCTGTGTGTGTGTGTGTGTGTGGATTTCGAAAGTCTAACTTAATTCTTTGCACAAACATTTGCAACATGCCAAAAATAGACAGATAACTGCTAATTGTTAATCGTTTGAACTACCAATTCGATGACATAGAAATGCGTTTCTTATAGTCCAAGGTTAAAATTGAATTTGTTTTAATATTTAAAGCAAAATTACCTGAAAGTAACCGATGGCATTCTTTCGTATCTGATTTCACTATGCCGTTCCAGCATGAATTGGAAAACCAATTATATTTATGTATCTATATTAATGTTTTTGCTATAGACTTACAATTATTAAACTGTTAGCCGTTGACTAGAAAACTGTTAACTAACTTTTTATTTTGTTATATTAAAAAATCGATTCTTATCATTTGATGTCATCCCCCTTACATATACATTCATATATATACATATCAATGTGTATGTTCTTTGTTGTATACTTAATTTTTGTGGCAAGTTGCCTCATACTACGATATTAACAAAAGGTTTCAAAACAATGATAATGACTATCCAAAAAAAAAGAGTAAGCGATAAAACGGTGACGGACTCAATAAATTGTTTATATAAATTATATTTAAATTAAAACTTGTGTCGAAAAGACTCTGTTAAAAGGTGAACCCTTTTTCGAAATACTTTTGACGTGACATTCAAGATCGTAAACATTTTACACTTAATAAAGAAATTATTTCAAATTCGAAACAATCCGCTCCTGCCCAAGAGCCTCTTTGATTTTTGTTAATAATATTGTAAACAAAACTAGAAGGCTCACAAGATAGCGATTCAGTGGCTGTTGCCGCCCTCCTTCACCATGGGCGTAGCCATAGAAATAAAGATTACATGTCTTCTCAGTTAACAAAAGATTATTTTGCTTTTTTCAGCTAGTTTTAGTTTTACAATTCTGACATTTTAGTTCAAAGCCGTTTCATTAAAATGCCATTTGACATGTTCTTTCTGGCATCGGCTACGTCCATGATCAATGATAAATTAATAACATTAAAAAAAGGAAAAATTTGTAAAATTGCCATTTCATGGGTATTTCTTGATTTATGTAATCAATTATGTGTTAAATCGAAATGTTGTATAAAACTTCGGCCAAGATGAATTTCGTATGCCCTACCCGAAATCTTTTGGAATTAATATTTGGAAAATATATCTCATTTCTTTTAACTGGCTAATGCTGAAATCAATCTTTCTTTTGAGATTTAAATCAAGCTATCTAAACAAATGTAGGGTACATGTTAAGTGGTTTTTATTTATTTATTTATTATTTTTTTTTTGCTTTTATCTAATTTGACCACAAGTTTACCTTTGTCCGATAAGAAGCGTACCTACCTACATATAACAACAAAAAAAAAAGAAGAAAAAGGGGAAAAAACTTCTCAATAATAACAATGAGAAAAGAGGCCACACAATAAATAAATATATAAATAAATATGTAACTTAAATAATACCATATGATTGATTTAAATATTTTCATATTGTTACTAACTTTCTTTGACTTTGACGTCATTTTGGCTATGACACATACAAATTTGTTTGCCGTTACCATTTATTGTTGACCATGTACCGGTAAATGACAAAAGTGGTTAAGATTATCTATCAATAAACCGGACAAATTGACAAATCATCTTACATCCCCCCCTACGAATATATGTCATACCATTTTGATCTGTTACCATATCATCCTTATCCATCTTTCACCCTCCATTACTTCTCGGCTTTTGAAGTGAGTGCAATTAGTGAGGAATGTTAACAAGGTAGTCAACTGTTTGAAGCTGTCAAGATTTGATTGGGTAATTTACCAATATGTATATATGTATAGATGGACTCCCATATTGCATTTACTGTTCACTGGGGCGCACCCCAAAATCAGCCACTCGATAATGATGACGTGTATGGGCTCATCAGCCCATTCATGACTAAATAACAGACAGGCAAATAAAGAGTCATTGCCACAGTCCAATAGTTTACAAACGCTTTGTCGAATTACACTAGGCAACAAAATATTCAATTTAGTCGGAAAGAAATTGTCATTTATGAATCACAACTCAGGTTTCAAGTGATTAGGCAAATATTAATGATAAAAAGGTATTTCTACAATTAGAATACTAAATAAGTAATACTAATAGGTAAATAAGCAAATATTTTGTATTTATAAGAAAGTATGTATCTAAACTAGTTTTCGCATGCTACTTAGCAAGCAAAGGCTGTCCCGCTTACTCTTACAGGAAACACATTAGCGCTATCCTAAGTGAAAACTTATGTACATCGTTCTTTTAGTACAATTGCTTACATTGAGTTTGGTCACTTATTCTTTTAGTGATTTATTGAATTACTTATTGATTGATTCATTGGATCACTTAATCACTGACTCACTTGTTCAGGTTTTCTCTTAAAATCTTAAAATCGACGAGGATCAACAATAACTTCCATCTGAATAAATATTTGCTATGTTGGTTTTTAATTTATTCGACATGTGATGTTATTATGAGTATCAACCAAAATGCTCCTGGATTCCTGAATGAGCTCCTCGGGGTTTATTAGATTCGCCTAAGACAAAATTATAGCGAGTAATTAGAAATTATGTACAAACTCTTTGAGATAGAAACATATATGAGATATTATCCTATTATCTACGATAAAATCTATTAGCCCAGGAATTTTCAGAGGACCAATATAACCCACACATTTGGTATTCCAGTTGATAAAATAATTTGACCATTATTTCTCCAGCTTTTTTTTTTAAACCTAATTGCCTTTACGGTTCATGTATTTCAAAATTTATTTATTGTTCAAAGACAAATTGTAAATGCAGAAAAATATTTAAAACGAGTTCTGTTTAGTATAATTTCAGATTATATTCTCATGTAATCAATTAGATTCTACTGGTCATCTTTAGCTTTTTTTGAGAGTTCATTTTGTTTGTATGTATGTATCTTTTTGTTAGACAAAAGTTTGTTGAAAGGGTGTCGTTAAAAATAAGAGAAGGAATCTGCAATTGGATTATGGTTAAGAATATATATTACTACCATATATTTATATGTACATTCTTATAATGGAATCCCAGCTTAATATGTGTATGTGTCTGGCTGGTTTATAGCCTTAACTTGTGCTCTTTGGCTCAACGATTTCTTTGAACATGTTTTGTTTTTGTTGTTTTTTATTCTGTTATTGTTTTTTTGTGTTTCTTGTTCTCTAGTTGTCTTTTTCCTCTTTGGCAAATTCCATTGGTTGGCTCTTATGCAAATCCTTATAGACAACAACTATAACAATTGGAAGAAAAACGAGAGGAACAACTGATGCCACCTTCCCCTTAAGCCCCTTTCTATTTTTTTCCTTCCTCTATGTATATACATGTATGTACTTATGTCTGGTGTTGATGATGCATAGGCGTTGGCATTGCCATAGACCGTTCTCAGGTGCACACACTGAAACCACCCACCACACACACACACACACACACACTTTTACCCATCTATGCATCCTGTTACGCAGATTTATTTGCCTTCTTATGAACGTCTAATGCATAATGTAAATTTTTGCCATGTGCGTTTATACTTCTTCTTTTTTTTTTATTTTTCTGTTTCATTCAGGTGACGAAGGTTAACTGAGCTAAGAAAGGGAGGATTACATAGCGGGAAAATATTTATACTTATGCGAGCTTGCACTTATGTACATATATATATACATGTTTATCTTGTAAGGGAATTTTGAAAGTGCAAACACAAAGTTTTTAATATATAAATATAAATCTATATACATAAGAGGTGTGTTCAAAAATTATCCAAAATTTTGTATTTCTATATTTCTATTTGCAATGGAATGGATAAATTCCATTGCATATTCATATCCGAATGGGATAGTCTACATTTGTGCACATGTTTTCTCAAAGCGTAACAGGAAATAAACATTTGTTATTAGGTTTAGCTACTTTTTTGACAAAGTGATTAGTAATTTTTTTAAACAAGTTATAGAGGTGTGCTACAGAAATCACTGTCAATTTCAATTCTCTGCGGGGAATCCAATCCACTTCAAAAAAAAAAAATTTGTGCCACAGAATTTCGAGTGATTTTATTTTTTCAAACATAGTTAAATAGTTTTGGTAGGGCTCTATTAATATATTATTCGAGACGTAGAAAATGACTTAAAAATTGTTTTTTTTTATTATATTACCATGACTAAAATAGTCATCAAATTTTGAATTTTTATTAATTGAAGAAAACAAAATTTAATTTGAAATAGAGCGCTTAAATTTTGGGTTCACAATAACAATATCAAATATTTGACGTTTTCCACTTTGGATAAATAGTTGTTTTTTCTTGCAAAATACAAGAAAACTACGCGATTTATTAAAAAACTAAAAACGCTACTAAATTAACAATGGTTTTTTTATGTTTTACCCCATTTAGTTCAACATTATAACACAATAATTTTGATTTCACTTTTCATTTTGTTGGAAGCGGATTTATGCCTGATAAAAATATTATATTTATTATTTCAATGCAGAATCATCAGGAACTAAACAATTTATCTTACGACATTCATTTTCTTAATAGAAACTTTGTAATTTCCCCTCGGTGATTTCTGTGGCACATTTGATACTACATATTTGATCAAGGTCTATAGATATTTTTGGCAATAAATTGGGCAGTCTGTGGCAAGAACTTTTGTTACTGTACGTTCCTCCAATCATGGCAAATGTATAATAATTTTTTTTTTTTTTGGTAATAGGTAAGCCATGAGCATATCATACCACAAAAGTGCAAAGTGGGCTTTTACCTAACTTTATATTTTTCAGAATCTACCTAATATATTTGAATATAGTCTATTAGAATTTCAAGCATTATGTTTAATGCTTGCAGCAATCAATTACCAATTAAGACATATCAATAGCCCTTTAAAATCATAATATTTTAGAGCCGAAACGAATTAAATTTGGTATGAGATTAAAAACCTTTTAAATACTAATACTTATTTCAATAATTTTTGCCAATGTAAAAACAAAATGATCTATTTACTTGAAATAAACTGTACAAAATTAATTATAAATGTGTGATCCATCTGGAATAAATATTATTTTGAGTTTTTTTTATTATTTGATCCATTATGGATCTAATGAATTTTTCAATGAATTAATGATTATAATTGTGATAGATATGAAGTAACTTTAGGCGTAATGAAAAAGGACAATAACTTTTTATTAGAGAATCATTTAATCCTCTTTAAATAGGCCAAATACATTTTAAAACTCTGTTTTCAATTTCAATACTAAATGGAAACAGCTTTCAATGAACATACTTAAAATTTATGTTAATGTTGGACATTTTTGGTACCTATTCTCAAAAAAAGAAAAAAAAAAGAATATTCAGTTTGCCAATTAATGAAATACCTTTATTTTTTATTTTTTTTTTTTTTTTGCAATATATTCTTCTGTTTTTGTGGTCGTTGTGATGGTTTTTAATAAGTTGGATATCACAATTTCTGATGTTGTTGATGTTTTGGTGGCACACCTGTTTATCCTTATATTTATTTAATATATACAGACAAAAAAATAGTCTGCGAAAAGCCCCAAAATTTATGTACGAGTATGTATTATGCAGATATGTATACACGAATATATCTGTGCCAATATGAACGCATTCTCTTTCAACTGCATAAATCTCTGGGGGCTCGAGACTCTGGGCCAAAGCCCTGGGATAGTGGGAAAAAAGAGATGGGTGATGGCCTCCTGTCTCTTTGTCTGTTTTGCTTAGCCAATAACAAATATAAAACGAGACCAAGATTGGTAGATTGTGCGATGGGTGTGTGGGTGGTGGGTGGTGGGTGGTGGAATAGTCAGATGGATAGGGCAGGTGGATTTTTGGTACGTACAACGATGTTATTACGGCTTGTGCACTTTCCAATTTCTGCAACCGGATATGAACTTCCGTAATAAACATTTTGCGAGATGGTGTATTTTGTGTGCACACACCTCGCCGACTCATACCCATTTTGTGTGTCTATGTGTGTGTGCTTGTGTCTGAAAATAAGTACTTGTGACTCTTCATTTTCGTCTCCGTTGACTTTTGGTCTCTGCAACTGAAAATTGAGCAGAAAATGGCCATAAACTGATAAACCCCTTTTCCGCCATCATCATCATCCCTCTTTGCGGGAAAGTGTGAAAATTTTGCAATCCCTTAACACGGCAAGAAATGAAATTCGAATGCCATCTCTTGAAGTGATTGTCCTTAATATAAAGTATATCCATTTGGAGCAACACGACGTATGCGTGATATTTTATATTGTTAAAGAAAAAAGCAATTAAACATTTGTATTTTAAATTTTAGAAGGTCTACTTAGTCTTACATTGGTTAGATAGAGAAGAAGAATAATAAAAGTTTATGAAATAAACAAAATAAGTAAAGAATAAAAATGAAATTAATTTAAAATAGATATAGACAAGATTATATGGGCAGAATATAGATACAGATATAAAAATGTACTCTATATTTAGAAAATAAATAAAATATTTTAAAATAATTATAGTAATTCTATCAGAAACACATACATATAGAGGTCAGATGTTTTGAGAAGGAAAAGAAAGCATTAAAGTCAAGATGAAAATTTCCATCTATGTATAATCCCTTTTAAAGCTAACCAATTCAAAAGCATAACCAATTTGAAGCGATTGCAAATCAAAATTACCAGACGTAATCGTTTTCAAGTGCTTATATAAGAGAATCCTTGAATAATTATGGTAAGTAACTGAGGTGCAAATATGTGTGTAAGTGTGTGTTTATATAGTATTGATTGCTTTCAGTGTATTGCGTTTGCATCTCGATGAATTTTCAGTTTACACTTTCCATTTTACTCTTTTTCTTTTTTTGCCGAATTTGCTTCATGGTGTTTACATTTCGGTTCACAACATGTAACTCACTTATTGAGTTATTTTGGTTTTCAACGCACACACACTAACACAGCCACACCAACTCGTACACACACACACACACAAGCTCAGATGTAGCCACAAGCTACAGTGGTCTAATGCCTTGGGTAGCTTTTTGGCAAATGCTGTTAAGCTGGCAAAGTGACTTACATTAGTTTTTGGTAATACCAAAAGAGCAAATGTTTCTGTGTTTGTGTGTGTGTGTGTGTGTGTGTGTGTGTATGTTTGAGGGAAAGAAAGGGACAGATATACGTGAAGGTGACAGCAAGGGGGGTATAAACGAATTTTGGCCATGGTTGTGGGAGTGTGAGCATTTTAGGTATCTTGAAATGCTGCCATTGCTGCCGGTGTCAGCCGGACTCAAATTGCGGTGTGTGTGTGTGTGAGTGTGTGAATGTGTGAATGTGTGTGTGCCGGTGTCTGCTCTTGACTGCCGGCAATTTGAATTTATATGAGAGAATATACTCGGCTGTCCGTTATTCGGTCCTAAATAATCGATTGTCTTTACTGTTGCTGCTATTGAATTATAAGGAATTATATTTAAATTGGCTTAGAGGACTTGGCCATTCTCGATTTGATAGAAATGTGATATAATCAGCAATTGAAACAGATACGAGATAAGCCAAACATTAATTGAAATTGTGTATAGATTTTAAGCACCGTAATTTTAAAATTCTACTCACATTAAATGAAAATCGCAACATAAGAAAAATTCAATTATGTACTAATTATTTCCGTTAGAGCTTAAAAACTTCTTTTAATTTTTCATTTAAATGTTGGTAAATTATTCACTTAAAGTTTGTTTGTTTTAAAAATCTAAATTAACTCTAGATCAACACTTTTTCTCACAACTTTTTCTAAAATTTTTTATTTTTAAAGTTCCCTCAAACCTTTTTTATAAATAACGTGCCTCTATAAATTAAATAAATTAAAACTTTATTAGCTTGTAGAACAATTGTGGGGTCACTGGAAATTCATATATTTTATAAAATAAAAGGATAAAAGAATCAATTTAAATTTCCTTTACATAAAAGAAAAGTAATGAAAATTATTTCTTAAAAATTATTAGTTTACTATTTTTATTTTTCCACGACTTTGCGTTAATTATTAAACGGATTTTGTAGGTTCGTTGTATCAATTGTTTTTTGTTTTATTCTTGTTTTTGTTGGTTTGTTTCATTGATTTGTTTTTGTTTTTGTACAATCAAAAGAGTTGTTAGTCCGACACATGATGCAGGTTTCGTCGACAACGAACTTGTTTGTTTTATACATTTATCATGACAGTCCGCTGCTAGCGAAACCCGATTTCAGTGTGGATTACTTTAATTGTTTACACTAAACGCGTAGCTTTATCCTTATAGTCTGATCAGGTATGTTGGTCCTTTTGAATTCATTAAAACAAAACAAAACGAAATATTCGTTTTACACTTTTTTGTCAGTTAGTTTTCACTTTTCTTACGCGACGCCTTGGACTCTTTCTATAAATCATGACTAAAATGAGAAAAGAAAATAAACTTTTTGACACTTTATGGCCACGCGGAGCTGTCTCGAAATTATATATACATATATACATATATATGTATGTATGTATTTAAGTAAGTTTATAGAGTGAAACCCGTTAAGTTTTGTGCAAAGTTTGCATTGCGTTTTTTTCACCTCCTTCTGTAGTTTTTTTTTTATTTTTTGTTTTCGTATACGTTGGACAAATTGAAAATATCCATAACAAAACGCCACAATAACCAAAGAAGCTCAGTAAAAAGAGAAAAAAAAAACCGAGACAAAGAAAATGTAGTGAAAAAGCATAAAAAGAAAAGCGCAAAAGTCATAAGATTGCATTTTTTTGTTGCAAACGTTTTGTTCAAGAAATTCTTTATACAAATAAAAAGCAAACAGGGAAAGCGACATTTTTGCCAAAGATATAGTGTATTTTTTTTTGGAAAAATTTAAGATTTCTTAAAAGTTTTATCTTTACAGATAATAAACTTTGAATCGTTGTTAATAATTAAGATGTTACTTTTTAATTCTAACGCAACATAAATAGTTTAGTTTTAGTTTTAAGCTTTGCTTATTTTATGTAGTCACATAAACTTGTAAAGCAACTAAATTAATTCAATTGAATGCTTGAAATTGGCAACTTTCTCTTTCATTGGAGTCATGAAACTTAAGTTAAGAACAGATAAATTCAAGAGAGCTACCCCAAAAAACTTGTTGATAAAGACCATATTAAGGGACACATAAAAATCCCTTAAGGCCAAGTATCTGCTTGACTTGCCAAGGTATACATTGATTGAGATTTATCAGTGTCTGTCTGTCGGACAACAGGGCGAACAATCGGTTTTGCCTAAAAAACTTTTCCAATCAACACCCATGTAAAACAATTTGCTACTCGCTGGTTCGGTCGGTCGTTCTGTCGTTGGCTTGGTCTTATGGCTAAAACAGTTGTTAAACTTGTCTCATCCTTGGGAAATATTTTCATGTTGATATGTATTAAATCAAAAGCAGACCATAAAATCAAGTCAAGTTTTGTCCGTTTTCTTTATATGTAGATTCTGTAGTTTTTCTTGTCTTCTTTTTGGAACTTGCTGCTTGCGCACTTGAAAACTAATTTTCAAATTGGCAATTTTCAACGTTACAACGTTGCAACAACAAAAGGCAGTAAGCTATGCACAAAACCACACACACACACACACACACACACACACAGAGACACAGGGTGGGATCAGGGAGGGTGTGGAGAAAGCTACTAAGCTGTCGCCGCTTTGGCAGTTGAAAAAATGTTCAAGTTGTCTGTCAACTTACGCTCAATTTTGTTTCCTGAGACATTGGCCCTGACTGTGGTTCCAGCCAAGACCAAGACCAAGATGTGTTCCAGCCAATTGCTACTGCAACAAAAAAAAAAAGTTCACTCTAAGCTTTAGAACTTGAAGTTGATTGTGCATTTAATGGGGGGAAAACGGAGGCAGTGATGAGGATACGATTCAATGTTTGCCATCGATGGAGACATGCAGAAATTCATGAAGTTGAAAGCTGAATTGGTTTTTAGCATATCTGCATATACGAGTATGTATATGTATATATACACCATTAGCATTATCTGGGATTAGAGACTAAGAATTTATCATGCAAATTATGTAGACATTTTGTTATTTGGAAATTGTTATGTGAAACTGTTTTTGAACCTAAGTCAGTAAATGTTAAAAAGATTTTATTTTCAAAATTTTTTTCGCTTTAAATTTTCAAGTTTTAAATCTTTAAATATAAATTTAATTTCAGTAGAAGGAGAGAACTTAAAAGAAGAAATTTATGAAAAATAATTTTTTTGTTGCCTACTTTTAGGCATTCAAGTTGTTTTCTTTAAAAATCCCTTGCTTTTAAGACCATTTAATAATTCGTGTATATATATACATATATCAGTAAAATCGGATTAGGAGAAATAGTTGTATAACACTGATGATTTCCTTTTGATTTTACCTTGTTTTCCGCACATGAATTTTTCATAAAAGCGGAAAATTACTTGCATTGTTTGTCCAATTCTGCACTATGTATTCTCTCTGTTGTCATGTCCTGTCCGAAAGATGGCACTTATGCTAGACTCACACACACACACAGATTCATGTGTGCAGTCATGCATGCACACACACACACACACATATATATATTCACTCATTCACATTATCATAATTTTATTTTACACTCCAACTCTAACTCCAACTTCAAGACTCTTGGAGCCGCTGTCCATGCAACACAGCTTAGTGGTTTGTTTCAAGGAGCATAACAACAACAACAATAGCGGCAGCAACAACAACAAAAACAACAACAACGACAACACCAATGACAAAGCAAGAAAGACTAAAAAAGAAGAAAAAAATTATAAGCGGGGAAACAAAGCGTCAACCCAAAGCAGCTTATAGATATAAATCTCAATAATCGTTTATCATGACGACGGTCTCGGTCTATGTCTTACGCCCTCTGACTGGGCAGAGGAAAATGAGAGAGCGAGCAGGTGCAGACCAAGAAGGACCTCATGGCGTCAGGAGCGGGGAAGCGGAAGTCATCACAAAAAAAAAAGGGTAAAAGTCGCTGCGAAATTTTCTATGCATGTTTGCATTTGAAGTGAAGTTGAAGAAAGTGGATAGACATTGGTGGACGACGGTGGATAGGACAATATCATCGTCTTGTTGCGTTTTCTTCGATTCGTTTAAATACCCTTTAAACTCAAAAAGCATCCAGGGTATGAGCAAATGTTTAAGAAATCGAATTCACCCCTTGACTTAAGATCTTGGCGCACTAAATTTTGGACAGATTCACATGGAAGAAAATATTCCTAAAAAATATTAGCAAATATCCAGATCTGATATCGCCAGGGAACAAATATGGCAATTAAGATCAAGTTTGTTTCATGTATTTAATTCTTATTAAGTATAGTTCAATAGAACTATGTTATCAATATCAACCAGTTTACCGAATCGCTTGAAAATCGTAGGAAAATGTACTAAGCTAAAGGTTCATTAATATGTATTATTCTACATATTTGGTAAAGTCTTTATTGTGTCACAGTAGTTTCGTATTTGGTGCAGGGTATATAACCAAGTCGGTAAGACGAATTATGTTGTGCGTTTTTTTCTGACTCTATTGCTGATATATAACATTTTTTTTTTGCCAATTTTTTGCGATTTTCTGCAGTTTGCCTTAAAGCTCAAGTTAAACATTTGCCAATGCCAATGTCGTTGACAGGAAGAAACAAGCGAACGAAGCGAGAACGAGATGTGGCAAGGTGAGGTGAGGTGAGGTAAAGTGTGGTGAGTCTAGGCGAAGCAATGCGACGCGACGGAACGGAACGAAATAGGACGAGCGTCTTCAAGTTGTCTGCGCCCCATTCATTGTTGGTGTTGGTTTTTGGGGTTCTTGGTGTTGGTCCTTACCGCCAAGAAGATGGTGATATAGACGATGGCTGCCTTGTTGTTGCCGTTGTTGTTGTTGTTGTTGTTGCTGTGATTGTCTTGGTCTTTGCAACGTTTAAGGCATAATCAAGATGAATTTGTTTGTTGTCAATTTTACGCTTTAATGAAGGCAAACACATATGGACACATGTGTGCATCTGTGTATGTGTGTGTGTGTGTGTGTGTGTGTCTGTATAAATATATTTACGTATATTTGCGTGTATATATGTGTGTGTTTTAATGTGCGGATGTGTTTGCTAATATATAATTTTTACTGACTCCTTTCTTTTTCCCTTTTTTTTTCTTTTTTTTTTTGCACTGATTGTATATATGCATCGTGTGTGTATGTGTGTGTGGGTAGATTCTATCGAGCAAACAACTTGCATATTTTCACATATATATACATACATATTGTTGAACATTTACATATATGTACTAATACCTACTTGTGATATTTTGTATGTGTGTGCTCAGTTGACTGGAATTTTATGGAAAAAGTCTGCAACAGATGAGAGAAAATGGCAAAATACAACAATAAATTAATCAGAATAATAAATTTCAGTTACTTAATTGATCAGAAATATCCACAATATATATATATATATATTAACAGCGCTGGACTTAACGAAACAAAACTAAGCTATTTTACTACAATTTTTTTATTTAAACTAGTAGGTCTACTGCGTTAACAAACAATGAAATTGATTTGGGAATCTACTTGGTTTTGTTAAAATATTTTAATAAAATCAGCTATCTAAGTAAATCCTACTTCAAATGCGAAAGCTGGTCTTCAGCAAAATTATCAACAACTCTTCGTCGAAAAATACAATACAAATATTCTATTCATTCAAATAAATTTAATCACATTTTGAAAAAATTGTATAGTTAAAATTAAATATAACAAAGAATAAAAAATGAGTTCAAAAGTCTATGCTAGTAATGATAATTATAGTAATGAAATAATTAAATAAATTATAGTTCTATAAGTACTTGACTCGAAAATAGATTTATTTTATTCTATTCTCAAATCACATAAAATACACATGTTTATTCTTGATCAACAAGGAAATACGAGTTCATATAGCAATATTCTTCCATCGATATCTACGCAAAATTTTTCTAGGCCACCTCTAAAATTTAAGAATATCTCAAGCCATTCATTAATATTTTATGAAATCATTAATATTATTTAAATAAATTTTAAAAATTAAAAATTAACTACCACAATCAAAAAACTTACGAGACTTAGAAGGTTAAGCTGCAGCGCTGAATTAAATTTTTTTATTAGTCATATTTTGGATTTAGACGGATCGGAATAAATATATTAATTGTTAGTTCTTTTAGGCAATTGTCCTTAAAATAAAGATGTTTGTAGGTTGTTTTTTCGTGGAATTTATAATATTTCAGATACCTGCAAGGGTATAGAAACTTTAACACGGCCCTTTTATATATATATATATATTTTTTTTTTTTTGTTAGTTAACTGTTTGAAACCTCCATTTGAACCAAATCAACCGTGAATAACCTGTATGTATGGGAAGCTATGTATGTATGTACATAAGCAAGTGTGTGTACATATGTAATTGGAATTGGGTTTGCTCGGCCATATTTCAATTTCGGTTTTTGTGGTTACTGCTTTTGCTAGATGTCAACAATTAGCCAGCAACAGCAACAACACTAATGAAATAGCAATTGCAAGATAAAGCCGACAGCAAACAGCCACCGAAAAACCGCATAGAAACTAAATGATGGTGGGTATGGTGGTAAACGCATGGTGTGTGTTGTGGCGGGGGGAAACGGAAATGTTGGGAGTGTTGCAACTGAAGGTGGTTGCCTGGTGGCAGAATGCACTTTGCGTAAAATGCATGCTACATTTGGTGTGTCCCACAACAACAAAACGTTAAAGTTAACGTTACAAAATGTTATGACCGACAGACGACAGAATCGTATACGGCAGCAACAGCAACAGCAACGGCAACGGCAACGGCAATAGCAACAGTTACGGCAGCAGCAGCAACAGTTACGGCAGCAACAGACAAATAAACGCAAAGCCAATTGGCAAACGACGACAGGAAATTGCGTTGAAATGTTGCGGCCAACGGGCAACTACAACAAGAACAACTAACAGCAACAACAGAACGTAATAAAAATACATTTGCTATTTTGTTTTTTTCGTTGAATTGGGATGCACTTAGTGCAAAGGGAAAGCCAGGGAAGTGATCCGAATGCAGTGTATATGTGTGTGTGTGTGTGTGTGTGGAAAATCACTGGACTCCTGCATACTACACATATCCCGGCAAGCAAATCCACTTGAAACAAGGAAAAACCTGTGTGGAAAAACGAAGACTGAATGAAGTATCCCCAAAGGTATTTATGTAGCGTCCTCAACTACTCTACTTCTGGCTTTCTCGTTCCATCAACCAACCTGGTCGCCCTTTCAGGATTCTCTTTAATATAAAAATTGTATAATTTGAAATAAATATTTTTTTTTCATTCGTTTTATGTATGTAAATAACTGTTAAATAAATTTAATAGTAAACGTTTTTTTTTTAAATGTTTTTTTTTTGTTCTTCTTTTGCTTCAATAATTTTGTACATTTGCATATGGAAAAAAACATCAAACTGTCTTTGACTGAGTTTTAAATCGAATGTAAGTAGAGTTTATCGAATATTTATTTAAATTTGTATAAATGATATTTTCATAACTCGTAATTTAGAAAATGTTTTAAATTCTGCTCAAGAAAGTAGTTTCAAATGCTTAAGCTAAATGGAAGCAATTGAAAGAAATATTCATACATTAAAATGTAATTAAAGCAGGATAAATAATCTATGTAAGTAAGCACTTTGCATCAGTTTTTCCATTTTGTATTAGGGAAAATTCATTAAGGTAAAATGTCTTGGAAAAAATAGAAGAAAGCGGGAATTTAAAAAACTGTTGCCTACATTTAAGGGTAAAAGGAACCCAGCCTATTGGTAACTAATTGAGGGTAACCGGAAGAGATTTTTTTCCTTTTCTATGCCCAAGTAAATTCTTTATAAATCTAAATGGTAATACATGTAAATATATATATATAAATATACATATATTGTGTGGGTATAAGCTATCATTATGAATGGCAAACGAATTGAATGTCTGCATGTGTATGAGTGTGTGTGAGGTTAATTCGGGTCTCGGTGTCGCAGCTGTTATGAATGAGCTTATCTGACTCAAAACAGATCCACAAAGAGTCTGAATTCGAGAGAGAGAGAGAGAGAGAGAGAGAGAGAGAGAGAGAGAGAGAGAGAGAGAGAGCGAGATCCATCCACCATGTAAGTCAGAGAGTCAAAGGCAGTTAAGTTGACAAGCACCGGAAGCGGAAGGAAGCTTCTATGCACACACACAAAAGCTATGTGTCGCCGCTCAAATGTGAAACGCAACAATAAGAAATAATCAGACACACACGCACACAATATGGGTCTAAAGGATGTCACACACACGCACACACACACACACAAAAATAACAATAAAACCAAAAAAAAAAAAAGAAAAGAGGAAATAAAATGCGAACCAGGATAATTAAGTCGTTTTATGCGTTTATGGGGAAAAAATGATAAATGTTCTTCAATATGTATTTATTTGTGTGTATGTGTGGAATATAATGTCTAACTGTTGCTTAAATTCGGAAGTGATGGAAAATAGCTGGAAAAACAACAAGTGTAAGAAGAAGAACAAGTTTCCCTAGCAGTTGCTAAAGTTTATGACAAAGTTATAATGAATATGAGTCGAGCCAAAAAAGAATGAATGAATGAAAGAAAGAAAGCGGAAAAACTGAAGCAAAAACGGGAAATTTATGAAAAAAAAAAAAACACAACAGCTATAGAATGAGTGGGAGAATTAGAATGAGAGAGAGCCAGAAAGTGAGAGGGAGGTGTACATGAAAAGACAGAGAGCAAACTAACTGACTGTTGCTGGGTTGGCATAAAACGCCGACAAACAAGGCAAGTAAATAATTCACTTAAAATCAAATAAAATTTAATTTACTTTCAACGGAAATGCGAACTGCTGTCTAAGGCAGGAGAAAGTGTGGGAGAGAGAGACTGAGAGAGGGAGAGAATGAGCCATGAGAATGGGAGCAAACATGGGCTGGAATGAGTCAGTGAGAGGTATGAGAAGGAATGGCACTTAAGCCGACAGCAGCCTTGGTGGCTTTGGCTTGTCTGGCTTGTCCTGCTGCTTATAAAATTGCAGACAGTTCGTCCTGCAGCGTGAATCAAGCAACACGAGCACCCCCATCTTCCACTCCACCCCTTCCCTTTGTCTCTTCACGACACTGCAAAACAACAACAAAATGAAAATGCGAACCGGAAAATGCCACTGAAGAATAAGCATAAGCAAAGGCAAGCCAAGCGAACAAAAAATTTTCCACACAAAACAAAAAAAAATAAAATAAAGGTTAAATTGTATTTAAGTAAGGATCTCAATTTCGATTCTACAGATCGATTTGGACTTTGCACACTTATAAAAACAGTGAAGAAAAAAAAACCCAAAAAGTGAAATCCTTTTTTTTTCTGTAGTTTTTGGTTTGTCTAATTCAATTACACTTTTTTTTCTCTCCTCTTGGCTTTGTCTTTCAACTGTTGCACCTGCAGCAGGTGAGCTTTGTGAGTTGGAGGAAGGACCAAAAAAAAAGAGCGAAAAAAAAAACAAAAAGACAGCAGAAAGGAAAAAAGTGTCCGCCCCAAGCTGAAGTACATTGTGAAATTTGTGAGGTTGGTAGAAGCTATATAAAAACGGATTTAGCTACGGACAGAATAAAAAAAAACAAAAAAACCGGAGAGAAATATAGACAAACCAACGACAAAACGGGGCGGACATACGTCTAAGGTAATAAAACAACAACTGAGCTACAGTTCAAGCGCGCTCAACTGTAACCTCCATCCACCTTTATATCCACAGATATACCTACAAATATATATATCTATATATATGTATGTATATATTTATACAGTCTACAGGAGTCTCTGGTGCTGGCTTTGGCTCTGACTATGGCTGTTGCCTGACTTCGTTGTCATTGAGCAAATAAACATCCGCATACGTCACCTAATCCAGTCATCCCAGGCAAATACATCGGGGACAGTTTAATTCAATTGATCCCAAAATGATTTAAATATTGCGAATGAATTGCTTGGGCATGCTGGCTAGCTGACTGGCTGGCTGTCTGGCTGGCTGACTGGCTGACTGAGGTAACCAGGACAGCAGGGCGTATCTAGTGACTACTGGTCGGTCACACCCACCTGAAGACAGTCAGTCAGACAATGGGACAGACTGTTGGATAATAAAACTAACTGTTCTGTCTTTGTTTTTGTTTTTCTTTCGTGTTTTTTTTTTTTAGAAGGGCGTGTTTTTGTAACATTCTTGAGTTTCGTTTGCTTCATTATTTTTAATAGAAGAAACTAAATATTGTGGACAAAATTGCTTTTAACTATGGGAATACTCGATAATTTTCAATTTCAAATAAAAATTAGAATCTATTAAAAGTCTGAAAATTGTTTGACTGTCTCTGTCTGACAGACAGACACTTTTAACTGTCCTGTAGTGGCATTTGTAAAGTTCTGTAAATAATTAAAAATATATGCATCTATTTATAAGTAAAGTTTAAAATAGTTTCTTCTCCAAAAGATGATATTTAATAATATAAACAATATTTTAATAACATTGCATCAAAGTTTCAACAGTTTTAACATACGTATATAAATATATATCTGGGTACATTCAAATAAACATACATATGAAAAGGAATGTCTTTTGCTGTTGTCCTTTGACTGTTCTTTTTTTTTTACTTCGTTTATTTGTTTATTTGCCGCTGTGTGCACTGACCAAAAAGTTTAAATGTTTTGGAAAATATTTCGTTGCATAATGAAGTGTCTATGTATGTGTGAGTGGGTGTGCGTTTGTGTGTCTATGTGTGTATCACCCCAAAACCCATCCACATGGAATTCCAGCATATGTATGTATATTGTAGCATTTGTTGCCTTTTACTCGTTGCCAGGTCAGGATTTGTCATCATTATAATGCCAAAATGTCAACCAGGTGCCAAAACTTTATTCCTTTGTTCAATTTAGCAATGCAAATTCTAAATAAAAAATTCATCTGCCAGAGGTACGAAATTTTAGTGGCATTTATCAGTGGCATCATTGAGCAATAACTTTCTCGTACCAGCAAAAGAAAACAAGCAATTATTTCTCATTATTTCTTTTACAGACATTTTTGATAGTTTAAATTTCATTTTGCCACGTAAATTAAAATGGCATGTCAGTTGTTTTTTTTTTTTTTAATTTGTGTACCTTTTTCATATGGCAAATAAGAGACTGAGATTGAAGATTGTGAAGAAATTTCTCAATAAGTAAGTGAATTGAAAGTGAATACTGCAATTCTACTTTAGTAGTTAACCCTTTATATAAACAGAAGAAATGCAATGAATGAGACAACTGATTACTCATACGAACAAGACATCCTTAAAAAATGTAAGTATTAAAAATAAACAAAGAATACAAAAATAATTCGTTTCTATTTTTGTTTCTTTTCTAAATATTGTTTAAAATAAAATATTTAACTCATTTCCTTTTTTCTTAGTATAAATTTATTAACTCTCAATATTTTAATAACAAAGCAAGCTCTGACTTGTTATTGTTGTTTCGTTATGTACTGAGAGTTTCATTTCAATATACAACATTAGTTCATCAACACTAATAGTAAAAAAAAAACACAAAAACAAAAACTAGAGAAAAAATACCACCTTAAAAAGGCAAAATTTTATTCGTAAATTTCGTTTTCTTTTAGATATATTGGAAACCATGTGGATGCAATTGTAAGTGAATTTAAAACTTTGGTTTTCTAAAGTTATATAAACTTTTTCGGCATTTCTGCCGATTCTAGAGGAAGTCGTGCTGTACTGGCTGGTGCCAAGAAACGTTTAAATAAACAGGAAGATGAGAAGAAGAGTTTCCTAAGTCGTTCCTACTTCACGGGCATCAGTCATGGCTATAGGTCGGCCCGTGGTAACTCTTTGTCTTTCGGCAATCGTAATGCTGAGGCAAAGCCATGCGGCGATTGTGTCTACTTGACAAATCCAAGTATGAACGAAATCATAGAAACCCTCAAATGGAACTCATCCAATGATACAAACCGTCTAATTGTTGTTGGTAATGCTGGCACCGAGAGATTGCTGGTGGCTCAATCAGAATCAGTGGAGGATACAGAATTGGTAAGTATCAGTTAAATGGAAATTGGCATCACGCCGCCAAATTTGAAATTGTCCTTGTTACAGAATGGTCGTCACAGTTATCGTGCATTCTCAGCGGATGATGTGAATCATATTGATGACTCTAGGCAGTCGCTTTTGCTAAAAATCAGATCAGAGGGGACATTGGTGCCGATGCCTGGCATTGATAATAAACTATCCACTCAAATGGGACTCCTGAAACCACTTTATACTGAGCAATACATGGAATCATCAATGTCGCTACCCAATGCCAAATTAGAGTCAGCTGTCGAGTTCGTTAATAGATCCAACGATCCATGGACCAATGAGCACATCGAGTATCTTGGCCTAAGGTCATGCAAATGCAGTTTATGTTCGGGCCAATCGATTGATCTAAACATGGGCGTGGACTACCAAGTCGATAGAGCCAAAAAAGTTGTCAAAGCGGCTGTTCAAGAGGCTGCCAAAGAAGTAGACCGTCGTCTCTCCTATGCTGAACCATCGGATCCAATGGAGGATGAGAGTACAAACATGAATACAACATTATATCTTGTAAATTTGGCTCACATATTATTGGTTATTGCCGGCATTCGTGGAATATTTTAACATATCCATCAATAACTACTTCTATATATCAAAAAAAAATATCTGTTCTATTAATGTTTGTTTAAAATTGTGTAACGTTGAGAAAAGAAAAACAAGTGCAAACATAAATGCAATGCAAATCTTTTGAAATAAATAATAAGCATTGTTCTCTAAATAATTGTTTGCAATGATCCAATTGCTTGATATTTTAGGTATTTATACTTTAATTCTAAATACATTTCTGATATCTATTGAAATTACTAAATCAAAAAATAATATATACCTACAGAAGAAATTTATTTTCAGCATAAATTTCACTTGTGTAGACAGTCTCTTACAAACTCTGTCCACATTTACCAATGAAAATTGCTTTTACAAAAATTTACCAACAAAATAATTCATTTTTCACTTTAATCGAATCTGTTGCCAATGTCCAGGTTATAGCCCAGCCATGCCCATGCTTTTACCTTTACAGGCTTTTGCCGCCTAAGTAGTTTGACTTTGAAAATTTGTTTCAAGCATCTTTCTGCCCTAACGCGCAAGGGTAAGAAGAAACGCACCAAAGGCGGGAGGGGAGGGTATCTACTACAAAATTTTTCCAAGAGAATTGCAGCCGCAGGCGAACACAACAACCGCAATACACAGCAGCAGCAGAAGCAGCAGAAGCAGCACCAGCAGCAACAGGAAATGAAAATCAAATATGCCAACATTTTCGGCAGTAAAATGAAAAGCCAAAAATGGGGAAAAACGCCCAAGTTGTAGAAGTAGTCAGGAAGCAACAGGCAGACTCTTTGGGTAATGGTGAGAAGCACATTTTAGGTGTAGAAATGTTGTTAACAGTTTTGGCCACCCCCTCCCCACCCTCTCCCATCGTCTCCGCTAACTGTCTTTGCTTCCCAATTTTTTGGGGGAAAACTCTTGGTTGCAAAGTTTTTGCTGGACAAGTTTCGGGGTGCGGGGATGAGTAGACGTAGAGAAGTAGAAGGAGAAGAAGCAGAAAGGTTATGGATAGGGGAATGATTCTGACACGACTTTTGGTTTCGGGGTATTTGTCTTTCCACTTTCTTGGGCGTCGTCGTTGTCCTTGTTGGGAGTCAGTTGGAAAATCTGTCTGTAAAAGTGTATGAGGTGAAAAGAAGCACCCAGTTCCAAAGCATTTGTTTTTGCCCTTAGGCTGTATGCTGGGCTTAGATCCATATTAGCACGTGCTAATGAGCAATTTTGTAAAGTGATAACATTTTATTCCACTTTTGTGGATCCCTGTAGGGCGACGGAGACGTCTTCAAAATGTTTGGGGAATATGGGAATTGAATGGCATATATGTGACAAAAAAAAAAGAGAATGAAAAAAGAAACATGATTATGAAGCATTTATGGTGCCATATAGTAATTACATATGCTCATATTTCTCTTCGATTTCCTAAACTAATGCAATTATTTGAACAATTTTTTCTCTCTCTATATATAGGCTTTAAAGATTTTTCGCTTTGCTTTGCTGGCAATCCAATTTGTCGACATTTTTTTTTTTTTTTTCGATAACCTTCCTCCCTCCCCGTCTCACACTACCATCCACATCCGTCATCTTCATCATCTTCGTCATCATGAACATCGTTGTCAGCGCTTTTATCATGTTATTTGCTTATCTGGCCGCCGGGCAATAAGCAAGCAACAAACCCAAGCCAAGCCAAGCCAGTCCAGGCCAAAATCCAAGCATATCCTAGACCTTAACCCCCCCCCTCTGCCAGCACCCTGTCTTTGCCAAAATTCAACTCCCCTCCACATACTATACTATACACACACAGGGTGGTTCACACAGTGAAATCGGAGGTAGCTTTCGTCCTATTTGTTAAGGCATTCAATTTCAACAGTTTCGAGATGAGAAGACCAAGCTGAATAATGCCAAGGGGGGAGATGGGAGATAAATATGACGGTAGGCGGGGTCGTTATGTCGCGGAGTGGCGACCTTTTTGTAAGTGTATGCGGTGTATGTATGTATATATGCCTCATGCTTCAGATTGCGGGCATATTATTATTACGTTTTAATGATGTTATTGTGCTAGGTAAATTTTCATGAACATTTCCATTAAAGCAACTTAATTATCATCCGCTTTTTGTTTTTAATAATGGCCAAGAAGGAGAACTTCCCACACATAGATACAACCAAATATAATTCTAAATAAACACATACATATACATATGTATGTGTATGTAATTTTAAGGTGTGTTTGAATTTGCAGTTTATGGTTACACAAATTACTTTACATCCTCAAAACTGGCAGAAACTTGAGAAATACAAAATATACAATAAATTGTTACAAATAATTCTTAAATGTACAAAAAAAAAAAAAACAGCAACAATTAGTATATATATTTTTTTTTTTGGAATTGGCTTAGTAATTAATTGTTTTTATGCTTAACAGACTTCGACTTGAAAATTTCAAAATTACTGAAAGAAATTAAAGTCCTTGAATGAATTTGGCTTTAAAGTTGATACACACAGACTTTAGATTGAGTTTATTTTGTTTTTACTACAAAATGCTATTAATTGAATGTATTTGATTTTAGTTAGTTAGAAAAAGAAATCTATGCAAATTTTTGCTATAGTTGGACATTTGTTATATGTATTGTGTGTGTGTGTGTGTGTGTATAAATATATACAAAGTAGATGTAATTATATATGGTAATAATTTACAGGGTGAATAAGTGAGTGTGTGTGTATGTGTGTAATAGATGGACAGATACACACATACCTACAAACATATATGCATATGTGTGTGTTACTCAGCCACAATAATAAAGTTTGCTGCCAGCCAATTTGGAACTAATGCATTCAAAGTGCGACACAAGGGATGTTCATCATGATGATGTTCATGATGAAGATGATGATGATGGCCTGGTCTACTCTGTTTGCCAATGATTGAGTTGCAACAGCAGCAGCAGTAGCAGCGGCTGTGGGAAGCTTCATGGGCCTGGGCTAAAAAGCCGAGTGTATAAATCGAATTATTTGATGACAACCAATTTGTTTGTTGAATATTGCCCTGTTGTTGGTTGCCTGTTGCCTCTTGCCTGTTGGCTTCATAATGTACGTGTAATGGCATTTCCACATGGCCACAATGTAAAATACATAATACAATTTGCTTCAGTGCATAATAACATTAAAAAATGATACAAACCCATACAGCGACTTGAGTTTGGCCACAAAAAAAAAAAAAGGGAAAATGTGCAACAAGTGTATGAGTGTGCGGTGTATGGATATGCCAGAGATATTACTCACAGAGACCGAGCTAAAGAGTGAGAGAAGGGAAAATGTTGAAAAGTTTATTCTACTTCATTTGATAAAGTACGACTGCTAGGCAAGCGGATGCCATTGCGGATGTGATGGCGGATGCAGTGAAAACCTCTTTGTTGTGGCAAACACTTACGCACACACACACACATTAATACAGTCACATACACAGGCGAAAGAGTAACAGCAACACGACCGACCACATCAAGCGGAAGTTGACAAACGTAGCAAAGCGTCACAGTTACAGCAACAGTTGCTGTGTGTGTGTGTGTGTGTGTGTGTGTTTATTGTGACACGCACATTTCCGCTCATGGTCTCTCTCTCTCTCTTTTTCTTTCACTATATATCCCATGTCTATCTCCGTCTCTCTTCTGGTTGGTTGTGCTTTTATCAGTTGTCGTATCAATAGACCAAGTTTGCCGTCATTTTATGCTACGCTCAGTGACAGTCGAAAATGTCTATGTCTACATATACAGAGATACTCGAAATTCACATATATGTATGTACATACATATACAAAGGTACATACATATGTCTATCATAACTTTTGTTTTGTCTCAACACTCATTCACTTGGCCACCCACTACTCACTCTGAATTGGTATCACAATTCAAGTAGACAAACAGACAGTCAGTCGCCTGCCAAATGAAACTAGCTGCTGCTGATTGTCAGTGACTGTAGAACAGGTCTGAATCTACATAGATGGGATTTCATTTGTGAAATGTTGCCTTGGCAAAGATTATTATTTTACATTTCTTGTTTTTCCCATTAGGTAAATTAGTCAAAAACAATAATTATAGTTTGAAAGCCATATATACAAAAATTGACTTTGATATTTGAAACATTTGAGTAATCTATATAGATTTTTATTAGATAAAAGTCACAAGGTTCATTTCTACAAACTCTTTGAGTGCACAGATCCACTCCTGACTGTCTCATGTAGACAAAGTTGTTGACGTGTATTGTGAATTAAGCTTACAAGTAAGCGAGTGCTTTATTTTAATGTATGTATATCTCAAAGGCTTCAACAATCTATTCTCTATTCATTTGGTAGTACATATGTATGTGCAACTATTTATATGTATGTAGTGGTATTATAACATTTTGTATATTTGCATTGAAATTTACATTCATTTTCAAGAACACTTCATTAAACCACATCACAATAGGTTAGCTTAAATGATTATGGCAAAGGTAACTCAATACAAAATTACCAAAATCCACATGTATGTATATATGCGTGTGTGTGTGTTTGTAAGAGAGAACACTTATTGCAATATACTGCAATATATGTATACGCCAAATGAAATTGATAATTGTCGATAATTATTGTTCAAGTTGGACTTAAATTACCAAAATAATGATATATTAATGCCTAAGGTTGCTTGTTGCTTGCCAACAACTTTAGACCTAAACACACACACATACATACGCATAAACATATACGACTTGTAGTCATTATTTTTGTTTAAATTTATACATTTTGGGTTTGCACATATTAACCACATTCGAAAGAGGCTAAATTTAGGTTGCCTTTCGCTAGACACGCTGGCTTCATATCAAATGGTAAGGCATTACACATCAATCGATTTAAGAATGGAATTTTACTATGTCAAAGGTTTTTTTTTTGCTTGCATACCAATGATGCCTTAAAAAAACACACGCCCACATATACCCAGACACATTTTTCATGGTTAAAAACGAAGCTTTTTTTATGAATTCATAACTTCAACACTAGATGAGTGTTCTTCTTTTTAAACATTTACAATTTTGAGATTTTGAAGTGCTCTTAGACAGTGTCGGATTAGCCGCCTTTAGGGCCCCCGTGCTTTCAGAATTTAAAATTTTAAATAATTGAAAGATAGTAAATCATAAAAATTTAATTTAAAAAAATCTACAAATTCTTTAAAACTCTTAACTTTGCGAGTCTCTAGCTTAGCCAAATCTTAGACGATTTTGGAAAGTGATATCTCAGTTTAATGAAAATGGAAATCACGCTAGTTATCATTTCAAACTAGAGAAAAAAGCCAAAGTACTACAAAATATTTCAATATATAGTAATTTCATGAAGCTCTAATTTAGTAAATTTTTTGAGTATTTGAAAAATTTATTTCATTATTTTTATGTTAAAATAATGTCTTTCAATTTGCAATGAAATATCGATAATTACTTTTTTTCCCAATTTATTCAAAAAATCAAGTCAAAATTAATTTTCTTAAATATCCAAATGTTTAATGCCATTTTAAAATACGCTAAATTGCAGTTCAAGTAAAGCAACTTTTGGAAATCGGTTAGAAATCGACCAAAATAAAGTCCGAAAAGAAGTCAAAATATCTAAAAATTGTGTGTTAAACATTTCGCTTATCGTTTTCGTCCAATTTTCATTCATGTTTTAACTTTTACATTGGACAGGGATCTTCTTTTAACTTAACTTTGGGTTTTTGGATTGCCACAGGCCCTGTGCTGGCTAAATCCGTCACTGTTCTTAGAGATTTAAATCTGGCATCACACAAGAAAAATGTTATGTAGAATAATAGTTTTAGAATTATTTGTTTACATGGTTTTTTGTTAATATATTTTGATTTTGTGTAAAGGAAATTTATTAAATTTAGTTTCAAATGATTTTTAAGTCAGAAATCTATATTTTATAGAAACATATTTGGTTAGAGCATCGAAAATTCGTTAAAGACAAGTTTATTTTGGGCTCTTTTGCCCTTTTAGTACGGAACATATTGTCAGTGTAATAATCATAAATTTGTTATATTTTTTTTTATAAATTGTCTTTGTTTTTTTTTTAGATTTTGTACGGTGCTAAAAACTTGATTCGACTACACCAGCATATGGCTATAATATACGTTATATACAACATATATGTATATGGCATAATAATAGCCATGGGCAATTTAAATGGGTTCCAAGTGTATATATATTTCGATGGCAATAGACCATGACACTGGTGGACGACAAAGAGATACAGTTCGTTGGCCGGATGACGATGTGACTCTGTGACTCTGTGATTGCCCTGGTGTAAGTGAATGTGTGTGTGTGTGTGTGTGTGTGTGTGCCGACCAAACACTGCTGAGGGGTTTAATTGTGCATCGATAGTAAAGAATAAGCGAGTGAGTAGACAGACAGAGAGACTCTGAGGCAGACTGACTGAATGATTTTTGGCCTCTTTTCATCGCGCTTGGCTGAACTAAATCATACTGATTGCCTACCAAAAATGGGTAAATTGACGCTGTTAAGCGAAACGACAATGAAAATGTCTATGGGCAAATTAAATGCACTTTTTTCCTCAAGTATTTTAACTAGCTATATATACATATATACAATATGTATATGCGTTTCTGTAGATGTTTGTATAATATGTTATAGTTACAGTTATAGACAGACTTTAATCCTCTCTTTTCTCCCTAATGACATTTCAACATTTGCTTTGGGATTAACTTAAGTGAGCAATTTGCATTTGCTCTGCACACACACACACTCCCAGACACACACACACACACACACACACACACATGTATGCAGGGACGCCGACGCAGACGCATCTCAACTTGCCACCAAAAACCTAATGTGGGGTATGATGGTTCAGAGGGTGTGTGTATGTGTTTGTGTTCGTTGCATAATTGATGCCTGGATCGTTCTTTAAACCTTTTCTTTGTTTTTTGGCCACTCAAACACCTGTTAGCCAATGAAACAAAACCATTTCACAGTAAAAAATAAACCGAAAAATAGTCTCAGTTTTTATTTTTCACAAAAATTATAAATATTTTTTCCACTTACCAAACTAAACAGAAAATATTCTGATCAAAAATGCATTAAAAAACACGCGCAAACACAGATGACAGGAGAGAAAAACAAAAAAAAAAGAAAAAAACAGACGGCGGCATATGCAGGCGAAAAATTTCACTTGTTTTTGTTAACAGCTGTTAGCTTGGTTTGTTGATCTTCTTTGCGTTGAGTCAACATATATGAATTTCTTTAGCTTTCATATCGATATTTGTTTCTTATATTTATTGTTCCACAAGGCACTTGCAATGACAACAAAAAAAAAACAGCAACAACAATAATGATAACAACAATAATGTTAATTGGTAGTAGTAGCAGACGATTTTGCCACCCGTTCACACACAAAAATTGTTATGATGGAATTGAGAATGAAGATGAATAAATCTTGGTTACACTTCCGCTTCGAACGTTACGAATCGAATGAACCAACAAATGTTTTTCCATTCAAAAGGAAAACTTTTTGTCCGTTGCCGACAACAACGAACACCACCAACGACGACGACGACAGCGATGACGATGACAGCAGCAGCAGCAGCAGCAGCAGCAACAACAACAACAATAGCGATGCTTTTTTTTCAACCCCCAAAATCTGAGTGTGAGCCGAAAGAGCAGCAGCATCAGGCAGCGAAACGGACACGAGCCAGGGCGAGTCTTAGTCCGAGTTAGAGTTGGAGACCCGAGGCCAAGTTACCGAGCTTCATGCCTATGCTTGTTCGTATGTCTGTTCCTCTGTGTGTGTACAGGAGGAGAGCATCCATCGCTTGCAATGCTGCGTTGCGACTTAGCAGCAGCAGCAGCAGCAGCAACGGCGACAGCGACAGCGACAGCGACAGCATAATATACGTAACGTAACGCACCACCTCCAACTCCAATCGCAGTTGCTGGCATTCGTCGTTGTTGGACTAAATCACTGTCACGAGCCGCGCCTCGTGCCGGCGGGGAAACTTTGGGCAATGCGTTGCGTCGTCGTCGTCGTCGTCGCCGTCGTTGTCGCTGTTGCCGTCGTCGTCGTTGTTCAGGCATGACGTTGCACGACGTTGACTGCGCTGCCCGCACCTTTTTCAACTGGTGTTGCTGTTGTTGCCATTGCTATTGCTATTACTGTTGTTGGGTAGTGCTGTCAGGGCCATTGGCTGGACAAACCGAAATGATACGAAACACTGGCCACCAGTCGGCCAGCTAGGCAAGGCAACGCAAGCCAAGCCAAGCCAAGGCAAGGCAAGGGTAACTAACACAACACGTAAGCCCTAACGCAGCCCGCCGAACTCACTGTGTTGTGTGTGTTCGTACTACCGGCAATACCATTTCAAGCGTGAAAGTATGGAAATTCATCATTTTTGTAAAGCAAACCAAACCAAACCCTACACATTGAATGATTTTTTTGTTTCTCTTGTTTTTTGGAAGGGAACCCCGGCATAGACAACAAACATATGAGCATAATAAATCTTTGTTGGCACCCAAAAACAAAAAAAAAAAAAAAAGGAAAAAGAAAAACCTGTATGGAGATGCTAGTTTTTGGCAATAGAACTTTAGGCATCTTACAAGTGGCTCTAAATAAATGAGCAGAACAAAAAGACTTTCTTAAGATTTCTTTTACTAACTAATTTTACTACTTAAGGATAAGGAATCAAACCTAAAGACTTAAGAAAAACTTACTATATGTTATTTGGATAAAGAGAGAGTAAACAAAAAAAATGAAAGAAAATAAAAATTAAGAAAAATTATATTTACAAAAATTTTGGAAAAGAAAATATTAAAGAAAAAAAAAACAAATATAAATAATGGGAAACAAAATAATCTATAATTAAAATAAAGTTATAAAATGTCATTAAAGTCGAACAATTTGAAAGCAAAAATGTGATTTAAGGTTCTTTTTAAAGGAATAAGCAATGAATCGCAAATTAGGATAATCATTCTCTAATAAGACCCACAAAAATAATGAACAGCGTCTAAAAAGTTTTCCTGTTATTTATTTATTTAACGAAATTCAAGATGGTGCCAGGTAGAGCTGATGTGAGTGCAGATTCGAGATCAGCCCACAGAAATTAGTAAACAACAGTGGAAAAACTTAATGAAATAACGAAAAAGTGCTATTTAGCTATCGGAAGGAATTAGACACTAAAAAATTTAAGATTTATTTTTAAAAAAGGTAAAATAATTTCTTTTCTAAAATAATAGAAAAATCGTTTATCTGTTTAACTGAGAGCAACACAAAAATCGGGCTCTTAGTAACTGTTTACACTAAATTATCAAAAAAAGTAATGTGTCCTAAAAATAGCTTTACCTAACCTAGAATTATAATTATTATTATCAGAATATAGTTATAAACTATCAACCTGACTATATTTTAAAAGCACTGGCCACTAGACCAAAAGATCCGAACCCGGATTCTCATTGTTCAGTTGGCTAATTGATTCGGCCAGCTTATATACCGAGGACTGGGAATTTGAATAAATAACTAAAGCAATTGGATCAATGTTTATTTTGAGAAAACGAACCACAAAATTCAAGATAAAATTTCAAAGGTTAATGAACATATGTATGTTAAAAATAAAAATTAAAAGGATGAAAAGATGATGATGAAAATTGACTCTGTACTGATTTTTGTATTTCTTTAAGGTCTTTTATGGAATCTTTGAATTTTTTTTATTGACATTCTTACAGATTATAAAAGATGGAAAAAAATGTTTTCCAAAAAGCCCTCCTTTTTTATTTATTAATGTTGAAGTTAAGCTTGTGTCACTTTTTCATTGTGCAAAATGTTTTGAAAATAACCTAATTAGAAGAAACAAAATATTATGGAATAACGATTGAGTTGATATTAAAAATTGAAAAATTAGACTTTACTTATTTAAAAACCATCTGCCCTTGACCAGGAAGCGCCACCTACTTTCAATGTCATTTTGCTTGTTTTCTTAAGGGAAATTGAATGTTGTGAATGGTTGCAAATCGCCTTAACACTTGCCCCAGCCGATGAAGAGTTTCCATCGAGACAGACAACGTTGAATTAGATATCAATGCAATCATTGGAGCAATGCAAAAATACTTTTGGCTTACAATTAGAATGGAATTCTTTTTCTTCTTCATTTTTTTTTTGTTTTTTTTTTTAAGGCGGGTCGGTTGGTTACTTGAAGTTTTTGCAAATCGGACATTTAGCTTTCTGGTTGTCTGGGTTATGTTTCCATTTCTGTTACAGACGCAGACACACAGTGAGACAGCAGTCAGACGAATGGACAGACTGGCATTGGCATCTGCGGATTGTGATACTGGGCGATGGCATAGTCAATAACCCAAACATAATCATAAATACGGCTTGGACAAAAGCAGCTCGGGCCAGAAGTAGAGAACAGAACAGAACAATAGAGGTAACAAACAGCAGCACTAGCATCAATGGGGAAAGAGCAACTCAGTCACTGATAGACTAACAGGCCAGGCCGACACAACAACAACAACAACAACAACAACAACAACAACAACAACAACAACAACAACAACAAAAGCAACAACAATGTCACCCACAATCGGTGAAAATAGCAACAACAACAGCAAAAAGACAAAAACAAATTTCAGCAAAATTGAGGCATTTTTACTATGTTGTTTTGTTTTGTTTTTTGTTATTTTTTACATAGAGAAAAAAAAACAGAAACAGAAACATAGATAGCAGCTAGAGAGACAGAGAAACGAAGTGAATGTGAAATGGAAATGGAAACGGAATCAATGGACCCCGCCAAGCATACGACAATAAAAAAGTGTCTCCCCTCTACTATCATCCAACAAGCAACATCACCAACAAAAACCCCAACCAATCCAATCCAATCCAAGCCAAGCCGAAGCAAACCAAACCAAACCAAACCAAACGAAACGAAACAAACTGCCTCTCCCAGTTGAGTTTAACTCGTTGCAATAAGCGCACAGATCACTGAATATTATCGTTCCCATAACAATTGTATATCTTATTGGCCCAGAGCCCAGGGCCTTAATAGAGACTTAACCTTACCTTACCTCTCCTAACCGTTCTCCTTTTCCTGCAACAATTGTTGAACAGTGTCGGCTAGAGTCTTTCTTTTGGATTGTACACTTATTTTCCCTCTAGTAAATTACACATAAATTCCCCTTTTTGTCTTGGACCTTTTTTGCATTTTTGGTTATTTGCTTTTTGCTGCTATTGCTACAATTTGCCTTCTTGTCTTCTTGGCCATTTTGCGTTCTTTGGTGTTTGTGGGTTTTATTATTTGACAATCAATAAATTTAACTTAATTGATGCCAAAAAACAAAGTGCAACTAAAGTTCAAGTGTAACAACAACATTGAATGCCTTTAGGAAACAAAACTTTTTGCTAAAGAAAACTAAAAACTTTCTCTTTTCACTTCTTACCCTTTTAGCCGACCCAACTTTTTCTCTCTCTCTCTCTCTCTCGCTCTCCTTATTTCTCTATCCGTCCATATTGACCCATAGTTTTGTGTTGAAGTTTTTGCTTCTTAGTATTACCTTTCGGGGGCAAAACAAAAAAACAACAGAAAAAGGGCAAAGAAAATAAAACGTTTTGCCCCAAATGAGTTATCATTAAGGTTATCGCCGGCTGTCCCAATCAATTACTTCATAAACTAATAAAGTACACCAGACCAGACAAACAAAAAAAAAAAAGGGAGTGGATAAGCCAAGTAAAGTGTCTAGGAGTGGAGAAAGAATATTAAATACCGGAAACTTTCAATAATGTTTATCTACTTATTGGAGGACAAATCTATAGAGAAGAGAAACAAATAAACAGGTAAAATAAAGGAAAAGTTCAACAGAGTACGACAAATTGTACATATAATCTTTATCTTGCTATATCTTTGGTGTATTGTAGCTGATCTCAATTAAATTTACAAACTTCAAACAATAACACAGTGTGACAAAATTTCGAGAAATTGTTCCAATTAGATTTAAATTTTAACGGTTTAAGAAGATATGCTCAAAATGAAAAAAAAATTGTCAGTCGAATTTTGAATTGGAATAAAAATCAAGCTAATTATGAAGTTATTATTTCAAATTAGATAAGTTGCCCAAGAACAGCAAAATTTATTAATAAACTTAATTTTCACGAATTTTTGAAGTATTTGAAAAATTCATGTCTTTATTTTGAAGTTTAAATAATGTCTTTCAATCTGTCATTAAAATTTAATTAATTTCAATAAATTTTTTATTTTAAATTTAAATAATTTAACCAAATATCCGAATGTTTTTTATTTTAAAATATACCAAATTGCGATTCAATTAAAATATAAATTTTTTGTCCCCAATACAGCTTGAAAAATGTCACATAGACCAAAAAAATTGTCTTTAAAATTTCTGCAAAGAACATTATTCCCACGAAAACTTATATTTAGGATTGCTAGGCAACAGTTAATACATATATTAAATGCAAATAAAAGTAAATACTTTTAAATATATTTCAGAGCAAATTTTAAACATTTCAGCATCGTTTATAGTAGACTTCTTAAGGTAAAATATATGGCTCATTTTCTGACAAAAATTAGTTTACGATTAATTGGACAACAATTCGAACACTTGTTTTAAAAACAAAATTGATTACAAATTGTGTGTTATGGGATATGTGAGATAGTTTGAAAAACATTTTTCATTTACGAATAAATGATGACAGTTTTTGGCTGCAATTTTAGCTTGTTTTTAAGTAGTCGCTCGTGTGGTGCCTAATTAATTGAATGCATTTTTATGGCAATGTTGGTAAAGAGCCATAGCCACAGGATATGGACCACAAAATTAATTATGATTTGACTTTGGTAAGTTCACGACGCGCAGACTAACAAATGGCTAAAGCCAACCGACGTCGCAACGTCTTGGCCTTGGTTCATCTTGTGTTTGTCTACCGGTTTTTGGCTTTGGCATTGCAGCAACAGCAGGTTAGCGGCATCCCCAGACATATTGTTGGAACATTGGACGTGGTTTTTAATTTGCCTTATCTCTGCTGTTGCTGCTGCTGCTGCTGCTGCTGCTACTTGGCTGTGGGCGCACTTAATTTATACTCATACCTTCGGTTGGCCAATGGGCAATAAGGGCAACGGGGGCAACAACAAGTCAAGTAAATTATTTTCGTCAGGTTAATTGGAATTTCGCTCAGAGAGCGAGCAAGAGAAAGATGGTTACAAAAGAAGGAAAAAATGAAAGGAAAACGCTTGCTGCGTGATTATGTGCGGTTTTTACAATTAAGAAAAGATATGCAACTTTTCTTTATGACAGCAGCAAAGTCACAACCACCACCAGCCATACCTTCGGGCCACAACCGTGCCCGTTTCCCCACCCCCTCCACTCGTTGAATATCTCGTGTCCAATAATTGTTAGAAAAATGTTTTATAGCATACTTATTGGGGCAGGAATGAGACGATGCGATGCGATGATTTGAAAAGTTTTCCCTCTTTGCTTCACCTTTCGTTTATTATTTTTTCTTGTTTTTTGCCTTTCTTTCTTTCTTTTTTCTTCTTGCTTTTTGTCTCTGCTTTCGTGAGTTGCTTTCTTTGGTTTTTGGTCAAAGCTGATGCTATGATTTGCATATTAATAATTTTTATAACGCTGTTGGCTGTGGCAGGCATCACTTGCCACTTGCCACTTGCCTTTTTTGTTCCTCCACTTTCAGGTGTCTAAACTGCGTTGAGTCAAAGTCAAAGTCAACCTGGCATCGTGGCATCGTTTGGTTGTTTCTTTCAATAAATGGCATACACTCTCTTACAATTAATATTCAGCAACTGGGTGATGGGGTGTTGAAAAAGATGCGTGACAAGGGTAAAGAGGAAGTGAGTAAGAGATGGATAAGTGGGTTGCCGACTAAACTCGCTCAAAATGCAAAAGTTTTTAATTAACATTTATGAAATTGGATCACAATATACATACATAAAATCCAGGTAAATAAACCAAAAGTTGGGCAAAATTAAATCGCTTTAAGAAAACAAGAAGAAGAAACGTGATAATATGATTGGCAGATTAGCTTCAAGCTTTTTAAGCAAATTATAAGCCTTATTATTTACAATTTCAGTTTTTAATTCTAGTTGGGTTGTTAGCTAACAATTAATTGATTTTTAAGAGTATTTTTTGGAAATCGCACCTGAGAGATTTTATGTGATAATTTACATTATTTACTTCCTTAGTTTTATATAAAATAACATTAATAATTTGGATAGTAGGGAAGACTTTAAATAATTTACCTAATTTCATTTTAAAATTCTCTACATTTTTAAGAAATTGATGAACTAAATTATTTTTCGATTACGATTTTCGATTTTCAAATTACAACTACAAGTAGCTTCTGGACATAGTGGAAAAGATTCCCATGTGTTTTGATGCATTGCTATGTTTTTGAAATTTTGTTGGTCTATTACTTTGGTTGGGATTTTTGGTGTTTTTGTCACAAAAAAAATTTACATATCAGCGTTTTTGGTGAGCGGTCTAGAGCGGTGGCTACATGTATAATTTAGTACAGTTAGATTTCCAAACGGCTGAAAGGTGTAGAGCTGGCAAAAACAACAAACGACAACAATAAAAAATTCAAAAAACAAGAAAAAAGGATGCAAAAAACAAATGGTGTCTGAACATTTTTTGGGGGCCGAGCTTTTGGGATATAGAGAATGCTGAGATTTAGGTTTTGGCTGCTAGTTTTTTGTCCGTAAATGTTTGAATGAATATGTCACCGCAATCCGACCCCTACCAACATACCAATGTCTATGTGTGTATGTAGGTGTGTGATATTTTTTTTCGCCATTTTCATTCATTTGTGATGCGTTTCGTACGATATGCAAAAACAAGAATAACGAGAAGAAATACAGAAAAACAGAAAAGATAAATGCTACGGCCTTCCCTGGCAGAGACAGTTAATTCACTGCCTCTATGTAGATGTAAGTGTGTTTTTGTGCGTGTGTGTGTGTGTGTGTGTGTGTGCATGAGGTACGATTGCCATAGTACTTGACGCCTTTTGCGTGTTGCGACAAAGGTGTTAACACCAACAAGTTGTGCCTCACTTTGATGACAATAGAACAATTGACCATTGAAGGAGTCTTTTTTCTTTTCCTATTTTTTTGTTATTGCACACACACACACACATATGTATGTAGGCATGCATGTATTTATACAGGTGTGTGCCAGTGTTGGCAGTTGATAACCGAAAGGCATACATACAAATACAGGGGACACGGCAAGCAATCAGTCTGTGTCAAAGTCAGTTGGGAGTGGTGCACATTGCACCACCATGAAAGGCCACCATGAATACCAATACTACCAACGCAACCGAACACACTCGCCACCCAGAGTGGCGTAGAGAACCCTTTGATATTGTTGACACAAGGTAGGCGGCGCTGAAGGCCGAGCCCGAAGGCTGAGGCACAACAATTTTCCACAGGATTAAAGTTGTCGTACAGGTGCATTGATCCATGCATAACAACATGACGAGGCGAGAGGCAATAACTTTGGTGAGCACACACACACACACAGGCACACGCACACAGAGAGAATAAGTGGAAAAGAAAGACCAAAAAGGTCCTTTTTGATGGAAAGGCCTAAACTTTTCTTTCAATGACTATTACTAAATGCTATTCAAGTTTGAAATGCAATGCAATCGAAAATCAGTACTTATTAATGACTTTTAATCTTTTCAGCAATTATGTAAATTTATGATTTGAAATTTCCATTTACTAAATGTAGGATAATTTTGACTTTAGTTAAGCTTTTTATGTAAAGAGTTAAACGAGGTAGCAGTTTGTTTAGAATTTCTGCATTTATTATTTATTTTATAATGTTGTTGTTGTTGTTGAAATTAGCCAAACTTGCCTGTAATTAACAAATATAAATATAAATTTCGTGAAGTTTTTGCTTTTGTGATATATTGAGAAATTGTGAATTTGATGTCAAAGAGAATGGAAGGGACAGAGTAAAGGAATACTGTTAATCTGTTGGAAGGCACGTGACTTGATGACATAAGTACTTTCATCTCTCACTCTTTCACTTTCTCTGTGTGGGTGTGGTTGTCTGTGTATTGGTTGTGAACTAATTAATTGAATAATTAAACCAAATCAAAGCTTTTCGTTCATTTGTTCATTAGATTTGTCGAAAATTGTTGTTCAATTGCCACTAAGGAATTTCAATTTGATTAGGTTAACTGATTAAGACAATGCAGTCGACCTTAGAGCTTCTTACATGCATACATAGACACGACTGAAGCACATTATCTCTATAGGAGATTGAAATTGTAATTGGTTTTTCATTGGCCCATGGTCCATTTTCCATTGATGCGTAACAAATTGAATTTTCAATTATTGTATTTATGTCTACATCATTTTTAATGAATTAAGCAAAAGCAACATATTAAAATTTTGTTTATACAAATATAACATAGACAATGATAATAAAAACTTCAAATTGCCTAAGGGTCATTGAAGTTTTTTTGTGTTTTGTAATTGATTTTTAGATATAGAAGAACTCAACTTTGCATTAGCACATAAAATAGTTACTATTACTTTGCGAATCGAAAAGGTATGCAAGGAGTTTGTAATTTTTGGATTTTAATATATTTTTTCTACATCAAATCAACAGAAAAATATTCAGTGCAATGTTTTTTTTTTTGAAGTTTTAAATGAGTTTGACTCTTTCAAAGTTTTTGCATTAGATTCGCAATACAAAAATTTTAAGGGGCCCACATTTCAAATTTATGATTAGATAGGCATATAAACATATAAATATTGAGATCATTTTTTTTAGCCAATTTACAAAGTGAATGGATTTTGTTGTTTTTCTTGCAGGCTGAATCAGGTACAATATATACACCTATGTATATATATATATATACATATAGTCGAATGAGCCTGCTGCCGATGCCACTTCACCCGTTAAGTGCACACTCATACACTTGAATAAGTTTTTCGGGGCGTGTGCCAGTCAAACGATACGACACAAAAAAAGAATTCCACCAAAAGGGCGACGGCAGTTTGTTGTTGTTGTTGTTGTTGCTTTAGGAAGGCTTACTTGTTGTTTCGGTTTCGTTTATTCGAGGGGTTTCTCTGTGTGTTTACTAAATTAGTTCCAGTTTATCGCGCTAACGGATAATGCCTTTGGCAACGGCAACGATTACACATTCTTTGTGGTGCATGGCAAGAGGGGTTAGCAGGGGGCGGTACGGTGGTTCTATACTGTCGCAATAATTTGCATGAAATTAACATATCCCTATAATGATTTATATAATAGCATGATATAGTTGAGGTCGCCTTTTGTATTCTTTGTGTATTTGATTTGTATTAAAATAGTTTAATAAAACCAAAAATATACCTGAAAATTTGAAATTTAGTTAATCGCTTTCTAAACTGTACTTTTCTTTTGTGAGAAAACTTTAAAATGAAATATCCTTTCATACATTTCAATTATACAATTTTTTATTCTAAAGTTATAGATTCTTAAATTACTTCTTTTGAACTTCAAAAAATAAAATTTAAATAGACATTACTTTTCCCTAATTTATTGAAAAATAAGCACAGATTAAATTTTCACAGTAGTGTAGACATTTAACTAGAATGCCAATTTAATAAAATTTTCATTTGGCAATAAATTTTGTTGGCAATTGTAAAATCTTCAATGTTTTCTTCTGTTTAGATTTCGATGATGGGTTTTATAGTTTCAAGTACCTTAATTGCAATATATATATATATAGAGTATTTGGCAGATTGGTTAGACTGCACTGGGTCCGTTGGTGTTGGTCTCTGGTCTCGGTGCGGTGTTATCTCTCACGCATATTAATAATGCTTTCGTCATTAAGAGGGCGGCTGGAGGGACGATGCTATGGGATGATGGCAAAACGACGCAGGTGCAGACAGCAGCAGCTTACGGCAGTCAACAATAAGCAGAGCCAGGCTAAGGTAAGGCAAGGTAAGGAAAGGCAGTCACAGCCAGTGAGCCCTATAGTTGACGTTACAAAAACAAAAGAAAGTCAAGTAAAGGTAAAACCAAACTACAGTGGAAAACAAAAAAAAAAAAAAAAAAAACACAGTACACAAGCCACGACCACGTTCCGCCCTCCAGCTCAGCCCCAGTTCAATTCAGCCACGCCCCATACCCATGAGCAGACTTAGGAAGCGCGAGTTGTGCTGGAGATTCCATTTTAACATCTCATTAACTTGAGCGGCAGACGTGCCGTTTGGTTGCCCAAAGAATGGGCAAAAGCAAAAGGATATATAAAGGCATTGTAAGTGTTAGAGAAAGGGGGGTTGGGGCTGATGGTGGGGTACCATGGTTGAGAGCTGCTGCCACGTTATAAAGTTGCAATAATTTAGCAATTCCGCCTGCTTAATTACCTGCCACATTTCATTTTTCGCCAAGGGAAAATGAAAACCAAAACCAAACGACTTGAGCCAACATTTTACCGCAATCTGAGAGAGAAAGATTCCGAAAGTATCTGGCTAATTTTATCAACTTTAAAAAAAGGAAAGCTAGTTGAATTCAATTCAAACCAAGGCGAATAGGTAAAATGATGTAATAAACAATACGAAAACATACTTTTCCCATACCCAAAAAAAGAAAAAACAAAACAAAAAAAAAACATCTACAACAAACCCCTCTCTATGGTGGGTGGGGAAACATTTTGTAAAGTGATTAAAAACTTTATCAACAGTTGAGTTTATTAAAATGAGATTAACATGATATGGCAAATCCACGAAAGTTTCGTCTTTGCCAATACATGCACACATACAACTATTTATACGTACTTATATCCTTCCTTCGAGCGAGTTCAGGGGACGGGGGGAGTAAATTCCCACAACACAATTTAATGTCAGATGTTTATGGAACTAATTTGTGTGAAATCAGCAAACTTTAATGAGCACAAGACATAGACAGACAGACAGAGAGACAGAGAGAGTGCGAGTCAGGGGGAGGATAAATCTCGGTAATCATCTGTTTATTACCCAAATTCTCACACACACACACACACACACACACCTGTTCTGAGTCTTTTGAAACTAATTTTTACTACCGAAACTTTCACCGCACACAAAATTTCACTTTAGTTTTCATTTTATGTTTATTTAAGCGAATTTTTGCCATGAAAGAGGGAGACGTTCCAAATTGGGGAACGGTGGGTGGTGGGGATGGCCTGCTTAGTTTTTAAACACTTTTTAACACTTTTCTCACTTGGCTGAATTTTCAATGATGAAGCAAGAGGAGCACATTCAATTGTTTCGATTTGTTGCAACATTTTGTTGCACTTCACTGATGAAAAACATCAATAAAACTGAACTGGTTGAATATACTAGTAGAGGGAAATGGCAGGGGTATAGGGTAAGGAGCGTGCCTTTCGTTGAATGAGTATGAGTGTATGAGTGTGTGTGTGTGTATGTTGTTTTTAGCCTGGCTTATCAAATGACCGAAAGGCCCTGGGTTTGGTTGCGTGGACAGGTTAGTCGCTTGGTCACGTTTTTCTGCCTGCTGTTGGCAATTTTAGATTTCACCCAGGCAGCTCTTCCACTCCATTCCCCCCACTCACTCCCTCTTTCTCTCTCTCTATGTATTTCTCTATCTCTTTGTTGCTGTTGTCTCTCGTGCCCCGTTCATCTGTCTCCGTTGCAGGTCACAGTTAGAGGCGCCGCCGTTTGACAAACAGAGATCTCTCATGCCTTGGCTAGAAATATGCACAAAATGATAGAGATGCGTGCTATAGAAGGTGGAGAAAGAGTATACGAAACCTTCGAATTGGTAGATTGGGCTTGGATGGAGTCGAAGCGAAGGAGGAGCGGTAGCACTACTCCGGTTCATGTTTAGATTAACGAGCAGCAAATCAAACACTGAACACCGACACCAACACCTAAAACCCCAAACCGTTTCCTTTAAACTGAAAATCTGTTCACTGTTTATTCGCCTGTTTGGCTATTTACCCCATGATGGCCAATAAACGACTTTAATTCAACGATTGATGGCTAAGGCTCTGTCTAGAGTTTGAACTGGTATGGCAAGAATGCTAATTTGTATAGCAAACTTATTGATAGATATATATATATATAAATATATCTAAAGTTTAATGTTTAACTTGAGTGAATATTAATTTTTTTAAATAGCTAAAAGAATACTTAGTTTGTAGTTACGTTAATTTACTTCTTTCTATTTTAATACCCATATTATTTACTTCAATTTGAAACTCTTATCCTATTCAATATGAAAGTTGAAGTTATGAAATGCTGTTGACATTCTTTTGGGAGCTAAGCAACATCAGCCAAATTGTGATTATTGTCAGCAAATTGGCTTAACCACTTCAAATCTTATACCCAGTCTTTGACTTACTTGTAAACTAAAGACTTGAAGACATTTTTTTTCGTTTAAAAGACATTTGCCTAATTCAATTTATGTATAATGTATAATGGTAACAAGCCCTTTTCTAGACCGATTCAAAAAAACACCAGAAAGGAACACGCAAAAAAAAAATATATGTATATATAAGTAAAATAAAAGAAAAAAGGACAACCAGCATAAAAATCACATTTGCACGATTATAAGCGAAACGAAAATAAATTTATGACACTTTTGCTTGTCCTGTTTAGCTGCTTCCTGTGCAACACATTCACACACACACACACACACAGGAGTCATACAATTTGCATGCACTGTACGTGTGTGTGTGTGTGTGTGTGCAATGGAAACATCATCATTGTCCATAGAAAAGAAAAGCATCTTGCAACGTCTTCACTTTACTTCTGCCAACACAATTGGCTTCTTTCCGTATGGCAAACTACTTTATACAGTCGAACATGAATGAGTATATGGGGACCAAGTGTAGACGTTTGGAGGCAGAGACAGAGGATGGCAAAAATTGAAGTGGAAAGGTGAGGTGGTTGGTTGGGAGGGGGTTGGCTGGCAAAATGGGAAGCTTTATCTTCATCATAATAAGCATCTGGAAGTGTCATAATGGTGTGATAATAACATTTTTATAACGCATTTTGGTAACCGAACCGCATGACATTTTGCGTCACGACAAAACACACACACAGGCATACTCACACACACGTGCACATACAAATTGTAAGGGAAACCCCGCGCAATGAGAAGAAACTCCGACTATGACTTTACACCTTTATATATATGTATATATAGCGATATGTATACCTATATACTGACATGTGTCTACGCAGGTTACGGAAGTGCGTTAAATTATAAGATGCTCTCATTGTGTGAGTGTATGTGTGTGTGTGAAGATGGCTGTGTAGATTAAATTTGTGTGTGTGTGTGTGTGTGTGTGTGTCTCAGCCATGTCTAACGCTGTGCAATTAAGGTGTTTTCGTTTAATTTCGCATTAAGCGTTCTCCGCTTGACATATTAGAACGAGCTACAGCTCCAGCTACGGTTCCCTGAACCAGCGGAATAAGCTTAAGGCCATAAAGACGTCTGCCAACAACAACAACAACAACACTTGGAACATCAGCAGCAACAGTTACATCAGCAACATGAAGAGCCACCAAGTCGCTTGACTTATGAAAAGTAATTTTCCGTATAATTCAAATGATACTACAACAAATTAAAAGGTAATGAAAGTTGATCTATTCCAAGTATTTCAACCAACAGACAGATTTCAAATTAAATAAATGAAATTGATAAGATTAGGAGGTTTTAATATATTTTTATATCTGCTTTGTTTGATTCTCTCTTTGGAAGAATTTTCAGACGAATGCGGATTAGATTCCTCTTATTAAAATTGTCATTAGCAGGAATCTGGATAGCCTGATGTTAAATTAATTTTACTATATTCCTAATAAGCTTGAAATAAAGTGGATATACTAGAGTTTTTAAAAAATGTGTCATCAGCAACATTTTGGGTTGATTAAAACAATTGTTTATATAATTATATTTTCATTCATACGTATAATAATGCGAATGAATGGCATTTGTCTGCCTTTGCAGTCATTCTCCTTTTCACTGTTTGACTATCTGTCTGTCTGTCTGTCTATCTATCTATGTATGTATGTATGTCTGTCTGACTCTCTGTCTGTTTGGTTGAGTTAAGAACGTGCCAATGTGCGGAAGTAATTTGTATTTTCATTAGGTTGGCAACATTCTATAACTTGTAGTCCTTTCCGTTGGCTTCCTTCCTTTACTTCTTCTTCTCTCTCGGTTTTTTCGTTGTTGTTGTTTGTGTTGTTGTTGCTGTTGCTTGTGCCAAATGAGCAGGTCCTGAATCCATTCATATGACTCTGGCTTGGGCCGCTGCTCCCGGTTCTGGTTATGCTTTGGCAGCAGCTTATGTTAAGTGCCCAGGCATGGTCGGTCTGTGGATGGAACATGGGGCATGTGTGGGGCATTATGACTGGATATGGAATAAGAATGAGCGGGTAGATGGCCGCACATTAATGTAAATATCGAGCAAATAAAGTTGTTGATGTCATGGCATCCCATGGCAGACGACAACGAAAGCAAGGACGACGACTACGACACTCGAAATTCATTCGATTTGAGAGGCGGCGCCAACTGTTGATCTGTCCTTGGAGGTGGAATGGCACGCACGAATGTATGCTGCATATACCTATTAAGAGGTGTATGTCTGTGTGTGGGTGTGTATGTATGTACGGATTGGCTCTCATTTCCCTTAGACAACACAGACAACTGAGAGACAGAGAAACATCATTCGGCTGGTGTTGGTCCTAGGACAACCCTTGAATGCTAAAGCGCCAAACGGATATGAATTGTGAACGCGGAAAATGAACAGAAATTAAGTGACTTCCCGTAGAAATGTCTCGCCGTCTGGTCGAGTGCAAATGTTATTTTCCAAAATGGTAATAAAAAAAATGTATATACCAATATATATATATATATATGTATATGTTCAGTTAAAAAAAAAAAAAAACGAAGAAAGGACAAATTGATTGGATAAACGAAAAGGCTAGAGGAAGACAGAGAAAATCTCTCGCTAATATGACAGTTTTCATTACAATCTATATCTACTATATTTCCAATGCTTATGCATTTACGGTTTACGTTTCGGTTAATGCTAAGAGCTTTTAAGCACTGGACTATCAATTTAACGCTCGATTACACCAAAAGATTTTCAGACAACGAAAATCCATTCCAACCTATTCCCATCGCCTCCAGTTCACCAACAAAAAAAACCAGTTGGAACAAGTTCATACCAAATACAAATTTAGTTCTCAAACAACACCAAAATTCAATTTTTATTTAATTTTTTACAATATTTTTCAATTACTAAGATAAATACAAAGTCTTAAGTTCTGTTTGACCAACTTTTTTAGGGGAAAAAATGCTGAAAATTTTCCTAATTCACCAATTACGCAGGCATTTGATATGCAGATTTTCTATTGGGTCGATGAGAGCGTTATGAAACATATCTCCCCTTCTATCTCACTCTCTCTCTCTTACTTTCACTTCCCTCTCTCTTTCTCTCTCTCTCTCTTGCACTATATCTGTGTATTTTTGCATTTTACAGTTCAATTTGCACTAATAAAAATACGTATAAAGGAATCCATGATTTTATTTAGCAATCCACACACGAGCACAAACACTAATGTAAAGAAGAGTACTGGATCTGTGTGTGTGTGTGTATGCGACGTGAGCACAATCAAATTGGTTGCTCGGTGGCAGAGATTTTTTTTTCCCCCACTGATGCTTTCTTTCCTTTAGCTTTTCATTGTCATTTTCCATACACTTTTATTCAAGGTTTTTAGATATATCAAGCATTTATTGTAGTAGTAACCATTATTGTGGCATGATCCGAATTTAAATCGGTAAGTGGCTTAAACAACTTATTAATAGTTATTAAATAACATTACAACATTAATAGTGAGACATTTGCTTAGCTACTTTTAATATTAAAGTCAATTGAAAAATTTTTATAAAATTCATTTTGAAAACATTTTTTAATAATTTATTATTATAATATTTATGCCAAAAGGGCCAAAATGCCCTCTCCAAATATTATTAGTTAGTTAGAAGAATTTATATAGTTACTATGCCTAACAATGGCCATAAATAAAACATATAAAAAGGGTAATACAAATTCGTGGAATTGTTGTTGAGTTTCCGGTTACATTTTTCTTATACTTGAAAAGGAAGTTGTAAATGTGTCACTGCTTGTATGTGTGTGCATTGGTGTCTGTACACCTTATCCTATACACACACACACACACACCCACTCACACACTTTGCTTTCGTGACAAATTGAAAGCGAAAAGGCATCACAAGTTCAAATATCATAAATGTCTAAAGAAAAGACCAAAAAGAACTAACCGAAATGTTTGAATGTGTGTGTATGTCTACATATACATTTATATACATACATACATATATGTCTTGTGCATGTGTCAGAGATAACGCATAAAAGACCAGATAAAAAGATAGAGACAGAGTTAGAGTGGAGGAAATGGAGAAACTCGTCGCGCGTATTCTATTTACTATTCTCTCTCTATCTCTATCCCTCTCGCTCTCCATCCAAAGCTATGAAAATCTACAAATAATATGAAATAAGAATGTGCATGAATATGAATATAAATTGAATTTACTGTGCAAAAAGGCAAAGTGCAAATCATATTTATATTCATTTGACCATGAAAGGAGTACGCACACACACACACACACACACACACACACACACACAAACGAGACATACACAGCAGCACCGACTTAAAGTCTTGTCAAAAGCCGTGTAATTGACACGCAAACATCGTGGCTTGGTCCTTAACTTTGTCTCTTTCTGCCAACCAGAGAGACAGAGAGAGAAAGAGAGAGAACACACTTGAACCCTTAGCGAAAACTAGAACCAGCTTGACTTTGTCCTTTTATGCCAATGAGTGATTTTTAATTAATCCCTTTGACACCACAGGCCAAAAGCCATGTCAAAGTCAATTGTAGTTGTAGTTGTTATTGTTGTGGTTGTTGTTCTTCTTCTTCTCCTTGATGTGGTGGCAAATCACGCCTCAAGTTAGGCAACACTTAACCTTTTGCATATGCAGAGCGGTTTACATTTTCATATCAAAGTCACCTACACACACACACACACATAGAAGCAGAGAGAAAGAGAGAGGGGGCTGACAAAGAGAAAGACACACTCAAACCGTAATTAGAATTCAATTAAATTATTTTCCTTGCCTGCCTGCATAAGGTTTCCCAAGTTTTGTGTTACGTGAGCCTGTAAATGAAATTTGTTTTTCCTATCCCTCTTCCTCAACTGACTCAAATAAAATCTTTGCAAGATTTATGTAGATTTTATGGTTTTTCTTAGCACACACACACACACATGTTACGGATTGTCTTGGCATTTCACTTCTTAGTGTGGCCAAAATGTGGCAGACTTTGGTTTTGGTCTCGGTTACGGTCCTAGCAGTGGGCATGTCACGGACTTTTGAGTAGCCAAGAGCAGGGCAATCTGTCACGTTCATTAGTGGGTAGAAACTAAATCTAAGCCAAAACCTAAAACTAAAATGTAAAATAGCCACACACACACACACAAACACGCTCTCTCTATACGAGTGAGGGAGTTTCACTCTAGACCCAAAGGTCTAAAGCCTTAAAGTAAATATACTCAAAAGATTTCCAGTGGGAAGAGCAAAAGGGTAGCCGAGACGAGGCTAATTCAAAAACATATTTAAAGTGCCTCGAGATTGCTTTGACCCGCATTTGATTACCCATTACCCATTGGTGGTAGCCAAAGGGAGTATATGAGTATATTCTTTATTTGATCTCATGCCCCTTGTATAGGTACATGTATGGCAAATGATTTCCAATGAATTCAGCTAAGAAGTCGAAAAATTAGGCCAATCTAGCTATTCTCTTTAAATCTTTGCCATTCATTTTGATTACTCTGATTCACACGAATCCTTAGGAGTTTCCATCACTATGAAGAACAAAATATGAAATATGTAGAAATATATATTTCTACAGGGTATCTGCCAGTCAGTTTTCCTAATAGTTATTTTCATTATATGTATTTTTATCGTTTTTTGATTTTATTTTATGTTTTTGCCAACATATTTTTTTTTTTGACCAAAAACTTTTGGCCTGATATTTAATTTCTCAAGGTTCGCCATTGTCTAGCGTTTGTTACTGTTTATTTGCCAACAAATGTACATATATATATATATATACAGATATATATTTAGAGTTACATATTTTCGATTCCTTGTGTGTGCTTTCATCTGTCTGTGTGGCGTTGCGTGTTTATTTGCACAGGAAACTCATTACGCAAATCTCCCTAAAGCTATACGGCAAATCCTTTTTTGGGACCCCAAAAATAAAAATTTCTTCAATATACAAATGTACAAATGTGTATGTGTGTGTGTGTGTTTTGTATCTTTGTGGGTGTATATACATATATATATATTTTTTTCCCCTTTGCTTACCCTTCGTTCATGAAAAATCCTACATACTAATGGCATTGAGTGAAATATTAAAGTAAAGCCCCAAAAACACTTTGATCTAACTACAGGCATGTGTAACTGTGTGTGTGTGTGTGTGTGTTTATGTATGGGTGTGCGTGTTGTATATTGGCCAAGGAAATATTGAAAAATCTCAATCATCAATGAATTTTTGGGCCTTTGTTTCTGGCTTTGGGTAAGCTCATTTTTCATGCATTCAGATGCAATTAGCGGATACTGCAGTTATGAGAATAGAAAAGCGAGAACATTGTCCTCAGCTTATAACCAGCCCATGGCATGCAGTTGGAGAGGAAAAGGGCATGAAAAAAAAAATATTAATACAGAGAGAAGTGAAACCCGGGGAAGAGCAAATAAAGCAGAATTTTTCAATTTCATTTGCCACCTGCGTCACGAACACAGCGGCGAATCCTGCCTCTGACTCGGCCCTCGGCTTGATGGCTAAAGTTGGTAAAGCGAGAAGACGAGAAATAAAACAAAAAATAAAAAAACCTACTACAACAACAACAATAGCAGTAGAAGCAAAAAGAAAAAGTAACTAAAGAATGGGAAAGTTGTTTTGAAATGGAAACTATATACTCTCTGTAGAAAGATAACTATCTGAATTATCTGACTACACAAGCATTGATTTGAAAATATATCGAAGCGCTCAAATATGGAGAATAAAATTATGTATTTTCACTTACAAAATGTTTCCTTACAAAATTAAGTAGACAATCAATTACCTCAACTCTATAAAGATTTGAATTAAATGAAAAATCATTCGAAATTGATAACAGGCTTGAATACATATAGATTTTTGTGGCTAACCCAATCGATGAATTCGCTGGGTCATTTAAAAATCGTAAAACCAATCGATCAATCTAGTTGTTTAATGAATATTGTTAGTCTGTAATTGTGGTCAGTGTATGAGAGTAGTAATCAATAATCATTTTTGACATTTGTTAGCGTATTCAACATTCCGTTTAAAATGTTGCCAAGTGCATATTCTGTTTATGTGTAGCCAATTACACGAACAGTAAGAATAGAATGGAAGGGATGTATTCCGGTTTAATTCCAAGTACAAGTCCAAGTCGCAACAGAAACAGCAGCAACAATGGCCAAGTTTTGTAGATTAAGCCAAGCCGACGGGATGTATTCGCAACGTTTCTGATGGCAAAATTGAAGCGTATCTTTGCCGAGACGAAAGAATTGCACTTGGAGCTGGGAGTTGGGAGTCGGGAGTCGGGGAGAGGTAGAGGACTGTCCCTGTCTGTGGCGGATGCATTCATTGTATCAGTGCGAAATGCTAAATAATAAACAAAACGCAATGGTGTTCGGTTCTTGTGCGTTTGTTGTGCCATTTGTATTTTCTTCTCTTTTCTTTTAGACTGGATATTGTTGATGTTATTTTTATTTATTTCCACGTTCACATAACCATAGGAGGCAGGTGCCGTTTGTTGCTACCTCAAAAAAAAAAAAAAACAGGAGCAGCAGTAGCAGAGAGAAAACGAGAGAGAGAGAGAGAGAAAATAAAACGAGGCAAAAAATGTCTCACAACTTTTAATTAGTTTTTCCTTAAAACCAACGCACAGAGTAGACTACAGAAAAAGGATAAAGGCAGCAGGGAGGGGCGGTCGATGGGAGAAAAAAAAAGAGAAAGGCTGAAATTGTAACTGAAGCTGAGGCTGAGCCTGAGCCGAGGTTTTTGCAGGTATAACTAAGTGCCACATGGAATAGCATGGTAAGCGCATAAATTGGATAGATTGTGCCACTCACTGGCTTATGGGGTTTGGGTATGAGTTTGGTCTTGGGTTTGGTTTAAGGGTTTTGCAAAAGTGTCTGTTATCCCATCTCTTACGCGCTCTCTCTTGCTGTCTCTTTCACTGTATTTTCGTGTATCTATATGTATCCATTTTGTATTTGATTTTGTGACACATTGGCTAATGCTAATCAATTGCCTAACTAGCCACAAGAGAAAAGTCTTTGACTTTAACTTGGAATTATCTTTCTCACACTTTTTCCGCAGATTTTGTCTCTGACTGAAGGGCGACGACAAGAAGCTCAAAAAGAAACGGATGTTACCTTGTTTTTAGCCACACCCCTTTCCTCTAACGCTCCACCCCGCGCCCCCTGCACAGAGTTATTCCTATTTATTCGTGCAGCAGAAAAGCAGGGAAAAATGTTAATTACTTTTAATGCTATGATGGAATGTCAACAGGGGTTTTGACCCTCATTGAAAAGCTTTCTATGGCCAGGAAACCAAGAAACAGAAAGCAAAAGATGGACATAGTAAAAAGGAGACAGATAGAAAGAGAGAGAATGAGAGAGAGAGAGAGAGAGTCCGAAAGTATGCTAGTGAAAGAGATAGATAGAGGCTTAGAGGAGTGGTAAACTACAATCAGGAATGAGACACGGCTACGCCAATTCAGAGTCACTGAAATTACAAATAATGTCGCGAAGATTAAGTTAAGAAAATGCACAGTGGTACCACATTAAAAAGTCTGTAAAGAGACCATAAGAAGGGAATATTAACAGACTATTGAAATAAGAAATTATTGTTCCATGTTGGAAAGAAAAAACAAAAAAAGAGTTTAAACCCCAACTATGTAGAATTTTCAAAAAAATTGAAAAAATATAAAAGTAAATTAAAGTCGCAACAAAATAAAGGATGAGAAGAAAACTTACAATGATAATCAATTTGGCAATGGGGCACCACTGTGCCGCATGTTGCAGCCGAACGTTAATGCTGATGTTGATGCTGTCAACTACCTGGCGTTGCCAATTTTGATATCAACTTGGCAACTGGGCTAACTTGGCCAAAGAAACAGGAGAACTGAAGCAAAAGTAAAAGGAAAAGAGAAAAGCGAGAAAACTGGGATAGGCCAGGTGGGTAAGGTTGATGCAAGGCAACTCGAAGTTGAGTTAATTTAAAATTTTCCAGATACAGCACACAGGAGACGATGCTAGAGAGATAGAGAGAGAGAGAGTCGCTGTTGTTGTTGTTGTTAATGTTATTGCTCGTCGTTGTTATCCTTGTGAGTGCAGTGAAAGTTATATTAATGTTTGGTTAATTTTATTGCAAGGATACTGTCGTCGTCATCGCCATAGTTTCCCCCCACTTTAGTTACACCCAACTTTCCCTGCAGAGCCTTACTTTTAATTGTCTACGATTAAATGTGAAAATGTCTTAATTGAGCTTTGATTATTTTAAATTATGACGCCTCCACAACTGGCAACATTTTCTAATCAAAAGCAAATTAACACTTGCTTGCTATAGCGAAAAGAAAATTAGTTTGATTCTAATCTGCCTAAGCAATTTCTACTCATTCACCTCATCCATCTGATGATGATGATGAAGAAATTTTGCTTTTTGAATTTTCTTTATTTTAATTTTGTTTTTCTTTTTTTTTTTTCTTTCTTCTCATTTTCACTTCACTTTAAACCGCAGCAAAGCTATTTGGAAAAAGGGGCAAGCACTTTTTGGGCTATTTTATCTACTTGAAAGTTGCGGCTTTTAGCTAAATCAAAGGTCGTTCTTCCATCTTTGGGCAGAAGTTATCATCTGGACTTTGTCAGTTCTTAAGACACCGAAACTTGCCAAAAAACTTAGCCTCTGTTCTGTGTGTACTGATAATTTCAATGTACCATGAAGATAAAATCAGTTTTTGTGCGGCTGCTTTTGACCAATGTAAAATTTTCACCCCTGTCCAGCCCCACCTAAATATTCTGGCTTACTGCCATTCTTGTCTGCGTTTTTGATGAATTGTTTGATGCGGTTAAATTAAATGTATGCGGTTTTTCATATTCAAATATATGTATGTATATATATATCAACATTGCAGTAATAATTCTGATGTTATTTACCAATAACTGGTCAAAAAATAAATCGGCTTCAGGCATTTGACATGAATAATTTGCAAAACAAAAACCAACTTGAATAGAGTTTTTTTTTTGTTTGGCCTTACAAAATAAAAATGAGCAATATATTTTATTATCTTGAATAAGCTAATACTTTGGATTTAAAAATCCTATGAAGTTAATTTCATTTTATATGTATATATGTGTGTGTGTGTGTGCATTAAGTTACTTATTTGTATGTTGTCCTTGTGTATAATTCAATTTTAGCTTTCACGTCTTTTACTTTATTTATGATTAATCGATTTTATGGCTTTTGCCGGCGAGAATTATTGCATGTGTGTGTGCCAGTGTGTGTGTGTGTGTGTGTGTATTGTAATAAAATGCTTCAAAGGCTTTCACCAAGAGCATGAATTGTTACACTACAAAACTGAACAGCGCACCCAACTCGTTGCCTGTTTCACCTTTTTCTTCAACCACGCCCCTCGCGCCCACATGATAAACGTGCCCAAGCGGTTGCTTCTAAATAAACAAATAACGAATGCAAAACTTTTACTACCCTTGCTTGTGGTTTCTTATTGCTTCTGCAGAATATATTTCTATATCATTTTCATATTCATATGCACTTGGCATAATAAACAAAAATTAACGTATACAACTCTATGTAAAGGATATTTCAATTTTTTTTTTGTCCCATATGAAAGTAAGTTGAAATTTATATTTTGATTTGTGCAAACTAAACGTGAGAGACAAAAATAATTAGTGTAAAAATAGCAAAAAATTAATAAATAAAAAGGGTAAAGTCGAGACTCAAATGAATAGAAAAGACTTTCGGATAAACAGAGAGGAGTTTGTTTTGCACTGAAAAAAAATAGATAAATTATATAATCCTTTCCTTTTTTGCATCACCGAGAATAACTGGCCAAATTAATGAATGGATTTTGGAGTAGATTTCTTGCTAGTTTACCACTTAGCTAAAATGTTGTCTGCTGTAAAAATTATTCTACATAGTTTCATTATCTACTTATTTATTTTGACTATAAAATTTTTTTTGGTTAAACGTTTCTTTAACAAAGTGAATATGAGCACAGCAAACTCTAACAGGGCTCAAAAATAAACTAAATAGGTTTTTTAAATGCATAATTTTAGAACATTTTTTTTAAATCTTGTGTCTTAGTTTTTTGTTTTTCTTTTTTTTTTTCTTTTTTAATCTCTTGTTCTGCTATTGAGGACTAGGAATTAACTCTTTTTAAAAATCAAACATTTTTTCTGCTATTCGGGCCTTTAGAAATTGAAAAAAAATTTAGATATAAACAAAAGTTTTTATTATGTCCATAGGAATTTTTAAAAATCGATGAAGGTTTCTTTTGAGCTAATTCTGTTTGAATTGGAATCAAGTTAAATTGATTTTCTGTTGGATCACCCTTACCAGTCTTAACCCTCAAAGCCTCGTGAGTTTCTAATCGATAGTTTCCCAAATAATTAAAAAACTATGGTGATTCATGATTTTGTAAAAAGTCAATATGTGCCTTAGAGGCTTAAGAATTACTATATTGAAAGTTTTTGAATAGTTGTTTTCGAAGTCAAGAAGTGCTTTTGATGCTTTATTTAAACATCTTACATAGACGTTGATGAAATATGACTTAAGTGCCTTAAGATTCGGTAGATTAGCCTTATATGAAAAGAACAGTGTAAAGAAACGTGTGGATCATGTAGTATTTCCTTTTTATTGCCTACATTTTGGGGCAATATATACATAGATGGCAGGTTGAAGCCTTGTTAATATATTCTATTATGATTTAATAATCGAATTTTATGTTCAATCTAAAGCTTGGATTACTTACGATCGAAATGAAATTAATTGCTAATAGCGAAGCATTATAGTTAAAAGGATTGCCTTTTGTTCTTGTTTTTCTTAGTGTAAGTGCACATATGGTTATGAACCCACACACACACACACACACACACGCACATATGTTTTAGTGCTCATACTGAAGCTGTTGCTGTTTTCAGTTATGAAATTCAACAAAGGAAAGCTTAAAACATAAAAGGCTACTTAGAGTTGAGCAGCGGAAGCAGTAGGAGTTGGTGCAGGATGCTTGCGGTATATATGTATGTACATGCATATATACCATACATACAAACATACATATGTCTGTCTGTCTATCTGTCTGTCTGTCTGTCTGTGTGATTGAGCGATTGTGAAAGGCGTTGGCCTGTCCTCATTCTCACTCGCATCATCATCATTATCATCATCGGTCGTCAGTAGTCAGAAGTCGGTAGTCAGTCGTCACTCGGCTTATCCCCAGCGTGCAAATTTTATGCTCACGCTGAAGAATTTTATGCGCATTTTACACTGCATTTAATGTAATGAGTCCTTGCCAATTTTATTATGTTATATGTACTCGACTATGCGATATGGCTCCAGCACTATACGAAATCAGCTTATGTCCTGTTTTTCGCATAAAGTTGATAAGTCTTTCAACGTTTTTGTTGTTGTTGTTGGTGTTTTTTTTTTTTTTTCAATTGTCAGCTAGAAAAACTTTACGCTGACATTTTTCATTCCAGTCATTTACACCCTGGCGTTTATGCTTTCTCACAATTTAAGTCTACAGGGCCGTCTGCTTGCTTTTTCTTTCCACCCGCTGACCATACTTCAACGCTTTTGTCACTCACTTCACTTTTAAGACGAAATCAATACGCTTTAAATCGTCTAATATATACCACAAGCATTTGAATATAATTTTGGACTTAGAATGAAAAGCGGATTGTCACACACACACACACAGAGAGAGAAAGAACATATACACACACAAAAAAGCGGCATACAAGAAATGAGAAGTAAAATCTTAAAGAAAACTGTTTGACGAAGAGACCAGAAAAAGATGGAAATGGAAGTTGGAGTTGGGGAAGGAAGTTGTTAGCCAAGTTAATGGCAAAGGGCACAAAAATTTCCTGCTTTATGTGAAGGCAAAATAAGTTGCCTGACTTGTAATGGCTTATGGTTTTGAAAGTCAGTTGGAAAACTTTGCTTAAAGAAATTACTGTTAACCATATAGCATGAAAGATCAGTGCGCTATAATACATAAATTATCTCATTGTCTAATATCCAAATAGATTTCTATTTTAGTAAATATAGGTCTCTCAATTTTCCACTAAATCGGAAGCCAATTGATATCAACAGCTTCAGCTAGAATATTTTTTTGTTCACCTATAGCTATATATATATGTATATATATACTACTCGTTTATATAATTGGATTTGAAGTGCTTTCGGCAAATTTGACAGGGCCAACAAGAGAGATACAACATACAAATTGACTAGGTTGTCGTTTGGCTTAGCTTTAAGTAAGCGTAACGATTTCTGCTGATGTCTGAAGCTGCCGTCACTTTTCTCGCTGACGACAGGTGGAAATATACCACACACACACACACACACACACACTGAGTGTGAGCGAGAGTGAGAGAAAAATCAAATAAAGAGTAAAGAGACAAGGAGCAGAAAAATTGCCTGAAGGCAAAACAAAGTCTTCCATATCCCACGACTTTAAGCACCCTCACACAACGACGCCAACGTTCTAACTTCCATCTGAGTCGTCAGTCAAGTCTGTTCTGCGCATTATTAAGATTGTTAAAAGCCAAAAGATATTGATTTATGCAGATAAGCGCTATTATGCCAAAGTGTCAGTGAGTTAACCGCCCTCCCCATCCAGAAGCACTCCCCCATTCCCATTGCCATCCCCATGCCTATATTTAACAACTTCAAGCCCAACCCTCGCGCACTGGCTCACCGTTGACTCTGACAAAATTACTGGAGCCTAATGGCGCCTGTTGGGCATGTTGTTGTCGTGTTCAACATTGAGCCTGTATGCTTAAGGCAAGGGCAAGGTAAGGTTATGCCTGTCACATTTTCTCCCCCTTCACACATCTCCACAATTCCCATCTGCCATCTCTTCCCCTCTGTATTTGACACTCGTGGTGGAAGGTTTTTAGTTAGCCCACTTCATCATCATTGAAATTGAAATTTCAATTATTTTTTACAATCATTTTGTTCAATTCATTCATTCACCCATTCATTCATTCACTTACATACATTCGGCCATGCCTAACTCGTTGTGTCACCTCATTCATATGAGTCGGAGAGTGTGTGCTTGTGTGTGGATGTGCGTGTGTGCGATAAATCAAAACAAATCCCATTTGTCGAATTTCAATGCCATGGCAATAATTTGTTTTGTATTTCTTTTTTTTTTCTTCTGCTTCTCTCCTTTTTTTTTTTTTTTTTTTTTTTTTTTTTTTACAAAATAATCCAAATAAAATGTGTAACAAAGTCAATATAAACCCAATATGTATTATGTATGACTTGTATGGCTGGCTGGCGGGATGGATGAATGGTTGGCTGGTTGGTTGGATGGATGGATGGATGGATGGATGCTTGGCTGGCTGGCTGCTTGTATCTCAATGTGAAATAATTATTATCGATTTATGGAGCACATTAAGTCAAAAATGTGTGCATGCGTGTGTGTGTGTGTGTGTGTGTGTGTGTGCATGTATGGTGTTGAGGGAGAAGGAGGCAATACATGCCTAGAATTGTCCAAATATTCTACAAATAATTTTCCTAGCAAAATTCGAATGGTAATATGGTTGTTAAAAATGTTGCCTACTTTTTGGGGCAAATTATACAATTGATTTATTGAATTTTAATTGATATTTGTTTTCTTTACAGTTGTTTGTCGACTTAAAGAGAAATTCTGAATTTTCTATTGATTGATGATTGAAATTTTCTACAACATTAAATCAAACTTTCGATAAAAATGTAATGTAATCAATTGCTATAGATTTCATTTGGAGAATCGTAGAATTCAAACCAATTTCCTGTCAATATTGGGCGAGTTTGGCAAATAGAAAGTGTTAACAATCGAAGACACCTTTGACAGGCTACAGTTCCTATATACAAAGAGTAACACCTTTGGGTTGGGTTTCATTTAAATATTGCCCACCTGCTTTAGTGTTTGATGATGTCAAAAATCATTTGATTTTTGTTGTTTTCATTGCGCGCTTGTTCTTTGGTTATTTAAGCTGGCAATCGATTGAAAAAATGTATAGAAAAGCGAAAAACAAGAATGGAAAAAAGCAAAAAAAAAAAAATAAGAAATGAAAAGGAACCCAAAGAGAAGAGAAAAATATACCCACTAATAGGACGCCATGGAGCCGTAAGAAAAACTAAGTAACAGTCGAAGGGCCGTTGTGTTGCGACCAGCGAGCATATTGAATGTCTGACATTGGCAGTGCCTCGCCAGACTGAAGCGGATGGTGGGTGACGTAGTTGCGGAATGGTTCGACGAGTCAGTGTGAAAGAGCGAGAAAGAGAAAGGGGAAGGGGTCAGAATGCGCGCCCAACCGGAATTTCAAGTACGCAAGCGAAATACACACATTTTTACGGTATTTACGTTTTGCGAGCTCGTAAATTTTACCACTGACAAGCAAAATAGGGCCAAAAGAATCGGGTGTGCGGAGGGCTGGTGCTTGCGGACGGGAGGAATAAAGGTCTGGCTAGAGGCTAGCGAGGCTTTCCACTATGACGCGCCCCTGAATTGCAGCCATGTCGTAATTAGCTGCCTGTACCTCTCGTCGTTGTCGTCTCTCCTTTCGTGGCACACCACCCAAATGAGTTAAATGAAGTTACAAAATGATTTTCCAGCAATTTTTTAATGAACTGCTCTTACAGTGTAGAAAATTAAGCTACACGGCATCGATACCAGAACGATAATAACCAGTTATAACAGATCAGCTCACGAATAGTTTGTATGCCAATCGATATTGTTGATGACTAGACTTAGTTTAAATCATCTTACTTACTTAATGGCTAATATAGTGATAAATTGTTAATAAGATTAGCATTTAAACACTGGCTAAACAGCGTCGACCTCGATATACCCTCTACGAAATGACAAAACAAAAAACATTTGTGTCTGATCAATTTCAGTAAAGTTAGACATTTTTTATTATTTTATTTTAGATGGCCAAAGACTTTGTATTATATGCTCATTGGAGATACTTTTCAAATGGTCCATCTTGAAAATACTTTTCGAGTTTCGATGCTTAGCTGTTTGCTTGGAATTCAAATGAAATTCTAAAATGCTGACAATTGTAAAGTTTTGTCTCTAAAAATTTAATGAGCAAGTTCTAGCAGAGGAATGGGCTTTGGGTCACTGACAGCGGAATTTCAGGTTCAACTTCTTAGTATGCAGGGGAGAGATCTGGAATGAAGCGAAACCGGACTCCAAAATGTTATGCAATTAAGTGTAATGAACATTTCGTTTTGCTAATTAATAATATGCATGGTATGCGTGAAAATGGAAAGATAGGAGAAGAGCAAAAGCCAAAAGCAGTTGGAAGCTACAACGACAATGTCCTGAAAAATGATTTGCAAATTTAGCTAGAAAATTTAAAATGGAAATCAAATAAAACTAGAAAATCAAATAATTATAATAACATTTATAATGGGAAAAACCAACCAAAAGCAAGAAATGGTAATACATTTCGTGCGCTAACAAAGAAGGAGAGTGATAGAGAGAGGCTAGAAGGGAGAGGGGCATTGCACTAACATCAATGCATTGAAGGGAAGAGCAAATAAATTCAAGATGAACAAGAGCAAAGCCAAGGAATGTGTGTGAGAGTGTAAAATGAAGGGAAATGAAGACAAAACTCGATTTGTCTGACGATTTCCGGTTAGCACCAGACGGTGATGAAGCTACAGTTGGCATTGGCATTGGCGATGGCCATGGCGATGGCGACAACGATGACTACTACTCTTGGGAACTGGTAACTAGGAATTGGAATTGGAACTGGTACTGAAACTGAAACTCAATCTGAGATGACTGCCATGACTGTGGACAATGAAAAACAGCCCCCAAGCTAAGCCCAAGCCAGTCAGTCAGTCATCTTGCCTGGCAATTGAGTTAAGATTCTCTCAAAAGGATCGAATGTTTTGCATGCATCCAACTAACTGATTCACATACGCGTATATCTCCATCTCTCTATCTATCTATCTATCTATCTTTCTATCTATCTATGCATCTATAGATGTTCTGTCATCATCAAATTCCCTGCCTAATTTCATCTCATTGAGTGGACCGACAAGTGCAAATTGATTTGTCTGCACTATTATTTCTTTTTGCTTAAGTTATCCTATGTCTATATAGTAGATGTATCTGTGTGAGTGTGTATGTGTGTGTGTACTATATGGTTAGTAACGTCTCTTAAAACGTAAAGTATTTTTGGTTGTTTTTTTCTCGGTTTTTGTTGTTTTCCTTATTTTTTCGCCCTTTTTTTTGTAGATTTTTTTTCCCGTTTACATTCTTCTATGTACAAAGTGCCGAACGTGCATTTGCATAATTAAACTGAACGTTAGAAATAAAGCAGAAAACGAAAGCAAAATATAAAAACAAAAAAATCTACTAAAACTGAAAGAAAAATCCAAATGAGCGCAATTCCCCAAAGGACAGGGCAGCCAGTCAAGCTAACGGGCAGGTGCAGGCATGTGAAGAGATGAAGCTCATCCTAGTTACCTTCAGTTTGGTGAAACCACTGTGGTGGACAGATACAAGTCCACACGAATTTTGTATGTGCTGCCATTTGACACAAATATAAAAATTCCTAAAGTCTTAATGAAAAATAAAAATATGAAACATTATCGTAATGAAACTCTTAAGAGGAAAATTTAAATTTGTTCTTATTATCTAATTGTAATATTGAAGAAAAATAATTGCCTATTTATATAAGTAATAATTATGATTTTCTCTAACTAATCACTATACTTATTTCTATAACTATTGCTATTCTATGGGTGTTAGAGTACAACGAAAGGGAAACAACAGCAACAGCAAAGTGAGGCAAACTGTTAGGCAATGAACCAAAAGAAAAGCGCATAGTGGGTGCAAGAACAACAGCAAGATGAAAGCCAACCAACACCAGGAGCCAGCAGCCAGGTCGGAGGGATATCCAACGCAATGCCAAATGAATAAATCCATTTAAATTGCAACATTCATGACTTGCGGGGCCATTCATCCTTAAGTGCGACGGAGCGATGGGAGATGGGCGTTGGGCGTTGGGCGATGACTTTGAACCAGTTTGCTGGCTAGAGAGGGGTAAAAGCAGCCTGAAACGCAATGAAAACGCATTTCGTATACATTTTCTTGTTGCTCCCTTTTTCTGTAGTTTTTTTTTCACTTTTTTCTTTTTTTTTTTGTTGTATTTTGGTATGGCAGGCAACAGCTAACAAGCGCCAAGTTAAAAGGACAATCTGTGCACACATACATATAAACTTTTATATGTATACATACATATATATATATTGTATATAGAAAGAGGCGACGAAGAGATGAAGAGAGAGAGAATGTGAGAGAAAAAATATAAGCGGCTAAAACCAAAAAGAATGCTAAATCATGGATGAAGTGGATGGCAAGCAGTGGGCCAGCGTATAATTGCATTGAACGCAGGCGGTGGCCAGAGGACCCAAACAGCAGGAGGTCAGCTATGTAGAAATGGAGACGCTGATGGACACAGAGGCGAAGACGGAATCGGAGCTAGAGTTTGAGATGGAGGAGATGAATCTGGAGTTGGAGATAGAGTTGGAGTTGTAGTTGGTCGGAGGTCGCAGCACCAGCGTCACATGGTGCGAATGATCGTTGGCATATTGTGCAAATGGCTAGCCAGGACCAGGGCCAGGACTAGTCAGCAGGACCACGACGCAATCTGATGCCGCGGGCAAGGCCCAGGCTAACGTTAGCTTTCTCTCCATCTCACTCACTCTCTCTCTCTCTCTATTTCTGTTTCTCTGTCTATCTTTGGCCGTTTAATGTCCATGTGTTTGTGCGTATCTGTGTGTGTGTGTGTGTGTGTGTGTGTGTGGGTGTCGCGGCGCTAAAAGGAAATTGTGATTGCTGCATAAAATGCTTTTAGAATTGTTGCCAATCGATTTTGGCACGGATTGGAAACAGCAGCAGCAACAGCAGCCACAGGAAGTGAACGAATGAGGCTGGGCCCATGGAATGTGCGATTTAAAATTGATTGTGAAACATTTGCACAGAATTCTCTCTCTCTCTGTGTGTGTGTGCTTCTGTGTATTTTTGCCTTTGCTTTACTCTTCTCTGCTTTGTATGACTTCCAATAACAACAGCAACAATAGCCACACCAGCAACATTGTAACGCGTTGCCATGCAAAGAGAAAAAAAAAAAAAAAAAAAAAGCAACAACTTTCAAAATAACCTTAAAAAAAACTGAAAACACAAAATCAAGAGAGAAACAAAAACAAAAATAAAAAAAATGAAAAGTTGAAACCGAAATTGTGCGGCTTGCTGAAACACAAATACTACAACATGGAACAGTAACAGGCAACAGGCAACAGCAACAACATTATCCCAAATGACAGCAGCATCCACAACAGGCGGACTGTTAGCCAGAGAGAGAGAGAGAGAGAGAGAGAGAGCTGCAAACCCAGCATATCCAGTCCAGAGTCACATAGCAACAATATGTTGCCGGTGGCATGAATTGGCTTAACAAATTATGTATAACTTCAGAGATTGTGCCACATCCAAGTGTTACGAGCATTGATTACTCTTTGCATTGGTTGACGCGGTGAAGCGGCAGGGCCAACGAATGGAGGGGGGTCATGGGGCCATGGAGCCATGGAGCCATGGACCATGGACATTCAGAGGCTGGCTGTGTCACAATCACAGTCACAAGGCGAACAAAATCGAAACTAATTAATTGGCTAAAAGAGCAAACAGCGAATGACTAGGTCGAACGAGACTAAAATTTTCCAAAATTCATGCAGCAAAAAATGTTTCATAAAATTGGTATAAAAGCCATACAAAAGGAAATTAAAGTATGATAATGAAATAAGCATTTTTTTCTTAACAATATTTATTTATATTTATGCTGATCATAGGCTAATCTAGAGTGGGGGGAAATGAGTAAAATTTGATTCCAAAAGTATGCTTTAAGCTGAATTCGATTTTATAAAACATATAAAGAAGTTTTGAAAGAAAAGAAACATTTTTTGTAGACTATTTACAATGAATACTTTTTCAGCCTTTTGCATACTTTAAGGGGCAAAGTCTCTACATCCGCCTAGATCTACTGCTGGTCAATTAGAAAACAAATTAACAACTCAAATTTATAGTTAGTTTATATAACGAAGCAATGGCACTTTCGATTATTTCACATTTGGTGACCCCGACGTATGCGAATCATTGGAAAGCCCACTGCAAGAGTATACAAAATTCGCTTTCTATGCCAAAACAAAAAACCTTCTTGATATTATATTGTTATAGGTTTTCAGTTGCAGTTGTATTCCATTTCCTGTCTGTATTGAGCTAATTTCAATTTCGTTTTCTTTTTCAAATTTGCTCAATTTCGTCTTCATAGCCACAGACAGAAACACACAAAAATACAAAAAAAAAAAAAAACACAACAAAAAATAGAACAGAACAGAAAAAGAAACATAAAGGGCAAGTAGCATAAGAAAATGGCCAAAACCAAAAGTACTGGTAGATGGTAAATTGATGGGAAAGCAGAGTTGGTGGCAAGTTGCCTGCCCGATGCAGCCTGCTGCCAATGGCCCGACAACATCATAAGTGTTTTGACTTTATGGATTGGGCAGTTAACAGTTTTTCATTTTGGCATTTTGCATTGCCCGGCAGAAGCCGCAGCAATTCGAGACAAGGACCAGAACAGCATAGGAACTTGGCAGACAGCATAAACGACACGCACACACCATACAACACCAGGGAGTGAGAGGCAGAGGGGGGCAAAAGTGTGGCTCAAACGTTTTAAATACAATAAAATGAAAGAAGAGAAGAGCAAAATAAAAGAAAAAAAAAAGAAAGAAAACCAAATAAGAAAAAAAGAGGCCAGGCAGACGTTGAATTGAGTCACGTGCTGGCATTTAAGTCCGAACGTGCAAAATGAAACATTTTTATACTTTACACTCCCAAGCAGACGAAGCGAGACACAAATAGACACACACAGATACAGGAGAGAGCGAAAGAGAGATCAAAAGAGTGAGATGGTGAAGCACATGAGCCTCCGCCTCCATAATTGTTTCATTTACTCGAGCACCGGCAAGTGCCAATTTATGGGTATTTCTTTTTTGGTTCACTTTGTTTCTTCTTTTATTGATGGCCATAAAACAAAAAAACCAAAAGCAACCAAGCAAAACGCGCAAAGAGTCACTCAAAAATTCAAAAGGCCATGCAAATTAGTGGCTCCCTACCGCCCCAAACAAAAAAATTGATTTCAAGTGCCCAAAACGGATATATAGACAAGCGGCATAACTGTACAAGTATGGCTATAATATTTACCACAACCCTCAAATGACAAAAGGCCAGCAATTAGTGTGGGAGAATGCGAAGGCAGAAAAAGAAATGAAAAGTAAATGGGCAAAAAGAGAGAGGCAAAAACAGGAGAATGAGTTGTAGTTTCTAGTTATATGAAATTTTGCTTACACGACCTAACTAAAAATTAATCAATGTTTCAATTATAGTTATTGAATATCTCGTACAGGAAATAAATTAGCTGGGTCAGGTTCAAGTGCAAATAACTCACATAACTCCCAAAGGTATTAGTACATTTAAACGGTATTCTTGTAACGGTTTAATATTGTCAATGACCCCAGAAAGACCAGTGGTCAAAGAAAATGGCAATAAAAAAGTCAACATCTTACTATGAATGGGATACTAAATGAAGACTAATGCCGACCAGGGCTGAAAACGATGAAAATTCCAAAATTTTCCATTCAACTTCCTATAGTAAGAGTGTTTGAATATAGCGGCACACACAAACACTTACACATATACTGAGAAAAAAGGGGTAAAAGCATGAAAATATGACAAGAAAAGCTGTAGAGAAAAACACGATTTAAATTGGTGACGAAAAGTCACAAAAAAAAAAAGGCAAAAGAAAAAAATAAAGAAAAGGGCAACAAGGCTCAAAGCGGCTGTCTGACGGACCTGGAAGGAGTTGAAATTGGAGCACAACCACCACCACAAACAACAACAATAACAAAAATGAAGGGTAAGTCAAGTAAGGAGTCTGTTTGTGTGTGTGTGTGAAAGCCACACGCACACAACATGTATACCACAGAGAAATGATGTGACTGTGGCATAACTAGCGGCACGGCTGATAAAAATAACAATTGAAATAAATGAGCAAAGCGCAATGAGAAAAAAAAGAGGAAGAGTCTGAGAACGAGTTTGATGCAAAAATGGAAAGGTTTCAGACACGTTTTGTTGCCCGACTGAGTTTTTATTTGCATACTTTTAGGCGGGCGACGACTCAACAACGTCTTGGTTCCTTTTTCTGCCTTATTTTCGTCTGCTCAAACTTCAACTTCAGCCATTTGATATGTTGAGATTAATCCATTTGTGTTTTCGTTTCGGAAATCGAAATCATTTCTTTTAGATTTTCAATTGCATTGGCAATATGTTGAGGGAGATGTTTTCAGAAACTTTTTTCTTTCAGTTTTTCTTTTTCATTTTTATGGAATTGTAATGAATCAAAACAGTTTTCATATTTTTCTTAATTAATCTTCTTTTCTTTCATTCTTGCTGTAGGTTTTTTTTTCTTTTTTTTGCAAACTTCAGCGAAAGTGCCGAAGCGCAAGACAAGCGAACGCCTTTTCCAAATGGGGTAAGTAATATGAGGGCGGGAAGGGATGCGCACCTAAAGTAAATTAGCTAAAAGAAACAAAACAAGCAAATGAAAAAAGAAAGAAAGAATGAACTATATAGAGCGGGTGATGGCAGAGAAGGGAGGAGTTCTGTGGAGCAGAAGAAGGTATAAGGGAAAAAACAGTAATGTTACTTAGCTGGCAAAGATGAAGATGAAGATGAATGTTTGGCCAATGCCATGGGATAAGCGTGGCTACAGGTCAGGCAAGGACCAAAGAAGAGGACCAAGGGACAATGAAGGTGGTGAGTCGCGTCATCAGGTGAAGTGCAAAAGTTTGTCTAGTGCCTGGGTTTGCTGGCTGCGTGGAATTGAGGCTGTAGTAATGAAGATAACATTTCCTCTTGTCAGCAATTGTAAAGTCGAACAATGCCCTTACCCTTACCTCTACCCTTACCCTTATCGTTGCCTTGACTTTGCCATCCCTAGCATCTTTAATAGTTTGATGAGCCTGGGTTGATGTGTCCAAAATGTGCAAACAATTTATTTCTCAATTTTTTTTCTGTTAATTTTATTCTCTTATTTTTTTTGTTCCTTCTCCTGCACTTATTTCAATTTATTTAACAAATTTCTTTTTTTTTCTCTAAACTAAGAAGGGGAAAAATGGAAGTTCTCGCAATTTCTCTTAGCCACTTTGTGCTTATGGAAAATTCAGTGCAGTTTCTCAAGTTCATTATCAACATATTAATGATGTAAAAGCAAAGTTTTGTGGCCCTTTTTGTTTTTGCTCTTGCCTTTTCCGGATAACTCATCATCGGGCAGACAAAATGTATAAATTAACCATAGAAGATTGACCAAAAAAAAAAAAAAAAAAATAAAAAAGAAAAATTAACCCAAAGTAGGGCCCTTTTAAAGTTGATTCCAACTTGACTTGTTCTCTTCAATTAAAGCCGAGATCTGCCGAGATATGCAAGAGAGAGCAGAGAGCATTACCATGGCCATGAACAATAGAATAGAATTTTGCAGTTGGCCGTAAATTGTTAACGCCAACTTAACACAAAGATCTGAGCATTCCAAGTGGGTTTCGAGTGAATTATTTATCACATTGGCCACTGCGATGCCATGGAACGAAGTCAGCGGCGGACTTTTGTCTCTTTGTTGTTGACTTTGTGCAGTTTTGCGTTAAAGCGTTTACCCCCAATGCGCGTTTCCTTCAATTTAGTTTTTTTCCTTTTTTTTTTTTTTTTTTTTTTTGTTCCTGTTGTATTTTATTTTTTAATTTGTACACAAAACATATAGCTGGAACAACCTTTTTGGCTGGGCCAGTTGACAAACTGGCTGTGCCACCACCACCATCAGCTACCCCTCAACCGCCCACCCACCGTAGAGCCATGTGATGGAGTCGGTAACCCAGCAGCCCAACAGCTCAGTTCAGGCGGCGTCGGCATGGACATCGTTTGGGCATCGCACAGTAAAGTCATTTACACTGCAATTAATCATGATTACGCGAATATAGGGAGGGAAAGAGAGGAAGAGCCCCTTCTCCATTCCAAACACCCTTCTCCCTAACTGCGAACGACAACAACAACAACAACAAAAAGTCATGCCGTTCGCAATTTGCACGTTTTGTACACGTTTTTATACCCACACATTAAATACCCTAACAAGAATAGAAAAAAATTAAACCCTCTTTCAGAAAAGTTTCCAAATTTTCATCAACTGTTTAAATTATTTTTAAATCTGCTTATCCAAGTATTTTAAAAAACAATTTTTTAATCTTCAGCTTTTCTATTGATTTTTCTGTATTTAAATTTTTAGAATTCTATGAAAAAAATTTCAGACAAAATTTAGTTTTTTAATCTGTTTTTATTTAGGGTTTTGATTGTACGAACAATTATTGAAATAAAAATTTGTAATACTTTAATGACAAAAAAAAGTGCGTTCATTTTTAGATCGGATTCAATTGAAAAATTGAACAGTTTGTCGGAAAAAAATGATGTCGGTTTTGGCTTTCATCTATTAAATTGCTTTAATCTGCAATTTGGCTTATCATTTTTAAAGATCAAGATTCTTGTGGTTCTTAACGAATTTGTATAAGTTTATAGTTCAAGTTATCACAGCCTCAAAAAAAAAAAAGAAATCTGGCGTTATATACTAAGTTAAATTATCTATTCAATTAAAAGAAAATTCTACTATCATTATTTTATTTTTATGAAACAATAAAGTAATAATAATCAGTAATTTGCCAGTATCTTGGGAGCTTTTTCATAATTGACTATGCCATGTTTTTAGGGGATGGCCAGGGTATATCCGGTGCGAAGTTAATCAACTTTGGTTTTTACTCTTTTTCTTCGTTTCTTTTCTTGTTGTTTTGGGTTTTTCCGTTTTTTTTTTTTTGTGTTTTGTACTCTTTTTCTACGCTGACTGCCATTTGTTGCGTTCTTTCATTCACTTAGCCACTCTTTTTATTTTCACTTAGTCTCGCATTTTTTGGCTTTGAGAAACTTTTGCTCTCTTTTTGTTGGTTTTGCTTTCTGTGCTTCTGTGTGTGTGTGTCTGTGTGGTAAGAAACGGAAGGGGGGGATTTTGAGTGCTGCTGATGATGATACAGGGTTGGTGTCGTGTAAACAACTTAATTTTAAATTAGTGACGAAGTGTGGTTAAGCACAAACAGCAAATAAGAGAGAGAGAGATACATATGTATCTTTGAATTAACTATGTATGCGCATTAAATAAATATAGCATACATTTCAGCGTCGACTTACCGACACGCCAATTAATCACATATTGACTGACCTTTTGCATATTTTATGAATTTCACTAGGCAAACAAAAACAAATATATAAATCAATGTCATTGCCTCTCTGTCTGTCCGTATGTCTGTCTGTCTGTCTGTCTGTCCGGTCTGTGTTTATGTGTGAATTAGTTTACCTGCAAATTATGTAAATGCAGCACAAAACTCAAACATACAATTTAGCCATTTCCCCCTTGGATATTTACCTGCTTTTCTTTTAATATATTTTTCTATGTGTGTTTATTTATAGCAACAACACCAACATTCAGATTTGATGATTATGGATCACTTTAGCACAACAACAAGAAAAAAAACAAGTTATTCTCAAAAAAAAAAGAGGAAATTTATTTAACATCTGTTGTCCATTTTTTTCTTCTCTTTTTCGTTGTTATTGTTGGGAGGGGGTTTTTTTTTTTTGGTTTTGTTTTGTTTGTTCTCTTTTAGGTTCAATTTCCCTTTTTCTGTTTTGTTAGTTTTCAAAATTTTGCTTAGTTGGTGCGGTTATTTGGTTAGTTGGTTGTTTAGTTAGTTGGTTGCTTAGTTGATTGGTTAGTTGGTTTTGTTGGTTGGTTGGTTGGTTAGTTAGTTGGTTGGAGCTAAGCTAAACTGCCTTGGCACGCGGCAGTTGAACGACTGAATCTTGCATATTGCAACGTTAGAAACGCAAACTCATCCAGCATCGAGTCACGACGTTGGCGAAAAATTTGCTTCATTTTTTTTTTTTTTTTTTTGCTGTTGTTGTTGTTGTTCTTGTTGCTATATGTCTACAGAAGATGAAGCGCAACAGGCAAACACGGCGACAGCAACAGAAACAGCAAAATCCGCAGTCGGTAGCAGTCGCAGCCGCAGTCAGAACCGCCATTACGCCATCTACCTACCAACCAGCCCACCAAAACCGCCATTCACCCTATCAACAGCACCCCGACCCCCCCCCATAAGTCTCATACCTATCTCTCTCTCTCTCTCTCTCTCTGACTGACAAACTGTTCTTGTGTGTGTGTGCAAAGAAAATAAAAACAAAAATGCTTTAAGGAAAATTGCGAAAAAAGACGAAGATACGAAGCCGACACACCCAAGATGCCAAGTATATATATATAAATATATATATAAGAATATATGTCTATGTGTGTGTATTAAAAATAACCAGACAGGCCACACAGACTATAAAGACTGACTGAATGACTAAATGACTAGCTCACTGACTGATTGTCTAAATGCCAATGCAATGGCAAAAGGCACAAAAAATAATTCAATAATTTGTGAACTTTAATTTTTGGTTACTTCATTTAATGAGAAAATGTTGTGGTTGCTTAGAGTTGGAGTTCTCGCTACGGCTTGCGGTGGCATGCCACACACACACACACACATACACTTACGGAAAATGGCTGAGGTGGTCACGCATAGTCAGCCTGTTGCTGTTGCCTGTTATCAAACACAGACGCCATATGCAACAGGCAGGAGTCTGAGATATACATACACTCACACGTATACTTACACTTGCATTTACATATACACACACACATACCACACACAAGAACTCTCTCTACATGACACATCCGTTTCCGCAACAGGCAGAGTCGGTATGGTTTTCTTTTTTTGCGTTGTTTCTATGAGTGAAGCTGACGACATTTCACACCAATGCATATTACACACACACACACAAGGAGTGCATTGCATACCTGTTCCACGCCAACGCGCGACGACGTCAGCTTCAAAGTCGACTTCAGCCGCACACCCACAGCTCGTGACTTAGCCTTGTTTTCCCTCCTCTTTTTGCCTTTTCCCTTTTCCTTTTTTTATTTTGTTCCTTTTTTTTTTTTTGCACAAGACAATAATGCGCCTTCGGCCTAAAGGCCCCCTACATTAGGGGAAACAGGTCGTTCGGTCGTGAAACAACCAGATATATGTTGCCCCCTTTCTCCTGTTTGGTTTTTTGTCTTCTACCGTGGTTAAAGCATTTGGCTAAAATTATTCTACTATATTAATGTAATGTAAAAAAGTGATACATAAAAAAATGTATTTTACCAAGAATGTTTTGGCTTTGGAAATTGTTAATTTGCTTCTATTTAACTAATTGTAAATTCAATTTGTTTAGTTATTTATTTGTGATGTAATATTTTATGATGATTTATAGAGAAAAATTTGTTTAAAGAAGATTGTTTATCATATAAGAATGATAATTTGATTTGATTAGATTTTGATTTAAATAGTTTCGGCTATTTCTATTTTAGTTTCTTCTATTTAAATAATAGTAAGTAGAATTTTTAAAATTAAATAAATTTTGAAAAAGATTCATATTTAATTTAATTTCTTTTTTCATAACATTCTTGATAACTTTTGTGTCACTGTATATCAACTAGCCGAACGACCGACTGTTGCGCTCTAGCCTGTTGCTGCAACTCCCTTGGGGCTCCTGTCTGCTGCCCCTCACATGCGTCACCCAACGACCCCTACAAACACACACACACACACACACACACTGACGTAATTTCAACTGTTGCTCGCCGTTTAGCAACAGGTACAGAGACGCAAGCAGAACTGTAGGCGCCAGCGTAGGCGCCAACGTAGGCGCTGGCATGGCCATTGACGTCGCTGCTGCTGCTCTTGCCGAAGCTGAGACAGCGTTGCCCCTCCGCGCGAAACACGAATCTGAGTCATGCGCAGCTTTCTGGCTATATAAGACTCCCTCTCGATGGCTAGCCGAGCACCCGAACAGAATTGCACCTATCAGGAACCGCTTGGTCAGTAGGGGAAATTTACTGACACTCTTCATGGACATGACACAGGGGGAGTAAGCCGTTGAATGTTCAACGTTTGTGGCCCCTTGCGGACCATGCCACTGGCATTGCATCATCGTGCTAGACGACAAATGGCAGCGTTACGAGCGGTACGAGCACCAATGAAAGTCTTATACCAACGATTCAACATCCCATCGTCATCGTCATCGTAATGGATATGAATATGGCAACTGCAGATAGTTCTCTTCCATTTGTGCCCGTTTTCCTTTCTAATGAGATGCCCTTCCAAGTTTTAGTGCTAGGCGTTAGGCGCAAGTTGTAATTATCATTTCATTCGATGTATATGCTAATCCTAATTCCTACTTAATATGTGAGAGGCCAAAAAATGTTTGGTAATTATCATCAAAGAGAAAACCAGCAGCAGAAAATAGAAACGTCACTCAAAAAATTATAGAAAGAAACTAAATAATAATCATTGGTTGCCTCATCTTAAAAAAAAGGATAAGAAATATACATATTTTAATGCCAACATCCAAGTGAATGTTTTTGGCACTTCTTTATCCATTAAGGATATTTTAAGATTAATGAAATTAACCCATATATGATTTTTAATTATGGCCCTGATTTTATGTTGTAACCAGGCTTTATATTATAGTCTATTTTCTAATCAAAATAAATTATAATAAATATAATGTAAATCAGCTTTATATCATTGATATAATGGAACATATCATAGCTGTTTATAATGTTTATCTTATGAGCTTTAAACCACTGAGTTCATAGAAACTATCAGTCAAAAAAAAAAAAAGACTGCAGCTTGTTGACAAGCTAACAGCAATTTCAGAATGAGGATCATTTGAGCATTTAAAATATATAAATTATTCTTTAAAATTGAAAAGAGAAAATTTAACTTTAATAGTCGGATCCAAGAGACAACGTAGATTTATATATTTGCATTCTCTTTTAATTCTATATATACCATAATATATATAATGTTGGTTGTTGGCGTATGGGTGTGAGAGCAATGCAATAATATCATATGCTACTATTAAGCCAAATAAACTTTAGTTTATTTGTGTTAAGGAGATTCAGAGGCAAGTGCAGAGACAGAGTCAGAGTCAGAGCCAGAGACCGAGTTAGACTTGGACTTGGTGCGGTTTGCAGCAATACCACTTGACTGGAGAAACTTTATTGAATTGCTGGCATTACACATTGCAGCTGTGTTATTGTTGTTTGTGTCGTTGTCGTTAGACAGCGGAAGTGCATCCGGTAACATACAAACAAAACGACACCTACTACTTGCTAGAGAGAACAATGTGTGGCAACTGTAGAAGTTGGTTAGTAGTTTTTAGCAGTCGGGGAATGAGAAGTAGTGGCTGCTCAGCCAATCAGTTTCCACCAAAAAAGGTAGCCAACACAGTCAACAGTCATCGGGATAGTGGGAGATATAGTGGAGTATAGTAAAAGGCTTACTCGCATTTCAATGCAGGACATGGGACACGGGACACGGGACACAGCACAACACAACACACACAAACTCAACTGAATGAGGACGCGTTTGACAAAAGTTGCATAAATTAACGTTAAAAGCAACAAGCCTCACTTGTTGGCGGTCTCTCTATCTCTTTCTCTCTCTCTCGCTCTTTTCCTTTGGTGCCTGTTGCTTGTTACTTTGTTAACAGTCCAGTTCGGCCTGGTTGCAACCACTCCCATCTACCAACAGCAGCAACATGCAATAAAGTCATCAAATGATGCTGCTCCTGCTTTTCCATTCGCTCTTGTTGTTGTTCTTCTTGTTGTCTCCCTTGCCCTTACCATGGCTTCTTCTCTTTTTGTGTCTCGTCGACAAAATTATTGCGGCCCAAAAACTGCACCTTTTTGCATAAGCAAGCGTTCATATTTTGAATTTTCGTTATTTTTGTTGGTTCGTTTTTAGGTTGCACCAAAGTTTGATTATGCCAACAAAATTAAATTGCCCAGCTCTTTGTGATGGCAAATCGATTGATTAAGTTTAAAAGGGTTTCTCAAAAAAAGGCTTTGAACAACAACCAAAACTCCAACAGCAACAGAAAGGATAAATAATAGAGCGTGCAAAAAAAGGCCTCCTTTTGCCACTCACCCGTAAAAAAAGTGGCCAACTATGTGACCACTCACTCTATGGTCAGTTCGAGTTTTTCCTGTTTAACTCTTGCTTAAATTCAATTTATTTACCAATATGACAAAAGTACAAACATTGGAAAACTGTATTGCACGGAAAACTTAATAGCTATAGAAGGGATCAAAAATTATTTCAAATTAGAAGACTCTGTTTGATCAATCATAAATGGTTTTGTTTGATGATTATTATGATGATTATTATTATTGTAAAAAAAAAAATGAATTAAAACTCATGTCCTTATAATCCATACCTTTCAATAGTGATCAGGATGGATCCTTTGGTGAGATTTTAGTCCCTGATGACGAACTTTATTTGATATTGGAAAGTCCCTCGGCAAGTTGAGATAAAGATGCTTTTTTAATTGAGAAGAATCCTTTCGAGAATCAGGACGAAAGGAGTAAGACGAAACTTTAATTGTCAAGATTACCTTTGGTTCACGTTGTTTTCAAAATTGTTTGGGAAAAAATTATCAGCCAAAAGAGAACAAGTCGATATTTTTTTTTCAAAACTTGAAAGACTTTGATGCCATTTCAAAATAAGTTCAATTGCGATGAAGTATAGCCATTTTTGAAATTGTTCAAATTACCTAGTATTCACTGTTTCTATACAAAATAAACTCTCACAATTAGTGTAGTAGGTAATTTAGTTAAGCTTTGCAATTAAAGATTTGAGTTAATATATATAATATAGTTAACATTCGTCGAAATCTAGGCACCCATGGAACTAGAAAATCCTATAGAGTTTGAGTTGTGATAATGTCAGGCAACTTTCTTAAAAGTCTTGGTTTTAATCGAGGTCTTGAATTGGCTATACTTTGCACTGGAGTACATGGCAGTCTTCGATCTTCTACGCTCATGACATGAAAATGCAATACAATACCATAAACAGGAAAACGGGGAGTTCCCTTGTTTTGCTTCATGTTTTCAGTAGAAAATTCAATGTATGTATACATACATAATTAATTACAAAAATTTTTATAAGAATATTAAAAAAAAACTGTATAATCAAAATTGTTATTCGATTAACCGTGAAAATTCTCCGTAATGCTTCTGGTCCCGACCATCACGGATAATCGAGGCCCGACTGTACTTTCATTTTGTCTTTTAAATGAAAACTTATTAAATTTTTTATACCCTTGCAAAGAGGGTACATTAATTTTGGTTAGAACTGTGCAACGCCCAGAAGAAAGAATATAGCCATGTCCGTTCGTCCGTCTGTCGGTCCGTCTCGATTAACGCCAACTCCTCCTAGACTGTTAGAGCTACAGAGCTGAAATTGTGCACGTAAGCTTGTATATATTGCAAGGGTATCTATCTATCTGTATATATCGAATTCAACCAGATCGGACCACTATATCATATAGCTCTCATACAAACGGGAAAGCCATGGGCTGTGACTTTTCTCATTAACTTTGTTACTTTCTAAGACGTTGTCATTTGTATGTTTAATATACCTCCAAATGACTGCTCCAAATTTGCTCGAGATCGGGTGACTATATCATATAGCTTTCATATGAACGATCGGTCGAAAACAGTAACTGTTAACAATAACTTTGTTACTTTTGACGCGATTTTTATAAAGGTTAAAATTTGTCAGTTTAATAACTGTTGGGTTATTTATTGAGGGAGGTGGAAAATTTGTAACAAAATAAGATTCAATGATCCGTTAACATAACAGACTCAAATATTTAATAGTATTTTCGTCATAAAAATTTACAAAAGTATTGTCCTTTGTAATAGTCCTATCGAATTAAAGCTATATTAGATTATTAGATTATACAATAATGATTATACAAATCAACAGCAATTTTGCGGCAAGGACCTAATATCCTTTTTAGTGTAATTCGGGGTCGCTGATTTCGAATATAACATTTTTTCCTGGATAGACTCTAGTATCTGAGATATTAAAAATAAAAAAAAAACACACACAATTGTATTCCTAAAATGAAAATTTTATGCCGTTTGGAAGAATTCTAATAACACCGTTTGAATGTTTAAAAATGTTTAAAAATTACATGTTCCCCACAAAAAAGAATATGAGGTTCTTGTCAGAGAAAAATGAAAAAGTTGTCTAAGTTTTAGCAATCTTTTAATTTTAAGATATTCGGCTCGATTGTAATTTATTCAGAAGTTTTTATGAATATCTTATATGTATTTCTTAACAATGATTGGCTTTGCTATATCGTTTTAAATTTGAAAATAAAATAAGTTAAATATATGCGAAAACTTTGATGTATAATCAAATTTTGTTTGTAAGAAATTTAGATGAAAAATAATTTTTCTCATTTGTATTATCAGCCAAGGGATGTAAAATGCGACTATTGTGAGAAATAATTTTAATTTACAAAGATCCTTTACTTGCACGGTGTAAGTCGTTTTAAAGTCTTTTCGAATACAAAATTCCTGTCACTCACGTGCCAATTGTGTATGTAGATGGGGGTTCACCTCAGTTGAGTTGAGACAGGGTCATGTGAGGGGGTAGGGGGTGGATGGGAAGGAAAAAGAAAACAGTTACAACAATTAGTCGGTCGAGAAAATCTAAATATAGGAATTAATGAATTATAAGTAAAGGGATTTGTTTCGCTCTCATGAATCCAAGCTATGTTCAATGGACCTGCCATAGAGCAGCTTGTTTTCCATGTGTTCACCCGCTGTGCTCGTGTCCATGTACCCTGTTTTTGTGTCCTTTGTCCCTCTCCCTGTATACGTGTCCATGGACCGTGTGTGTGCCCACTTGAGTGTAAGCCGACAGAAATAGAGGTAAGCATATGCAAAATATGTGGACATTTTAATCGCTTTGATCTTTATCTTTCCATTTGGTAATTAATTAACCGAAAGGTTTTCACTATTCCATGCACAAATATGCATATGAAATTTGTTACTTAACAACAAAAAAAAAAAACCAAAAAACAACAACAAGAACAACAACAAAAATAAAATAAATAAAAGAGAAGATGGAAAAAGGATACACAAGCAAGCAACCCCGTAAAGATATTTTCCAATTAATTTGCTTAAAAATAAGTCCAGTCTAGGTATGTGTGTGTATATGTATGTATGTATCTCCATATTAATGGATGTGTGTCAGTTGAAAACCGGTTTGACTTTGGCACACCTAATGAGGCTGCGAAGGTATCCTGCTGGGTATAATGCACACACACACACACACACGCACGCATTGGGGTACACACATCGCTTAGACACGCGACCACGTGGTCAAGGTAAATCTTGTTTCAAATAACGTTCCACATTTCACCTTTAAGACGGTGAAGCTTTAGTGTTCAGATTTAAGCAATAGGTGGCCAGAGGGTATATTCTTATATATATAGCTATTGTGGGAGTGGGTGCAAATATCGGTTCTGAGTTGCTTTATATTATTATTGGCCCCATTAGGACTCCTGCGTGTTGGGCTTGATTGTGAATGGCTGTTGTTCGCCAATGCCCAACGACAACTACAACACAACAATAAACAGACAATGAATAAATGGACAATATACGACAAGGCTGGCTCACACACACACACACACACACACACACAGCCATGTGTATGTATGTTCGTAAAGAGAGCTATCATGCCATCGGCTTGGTGTTGTTTAATTAAATTTCTGAAATTAAAATGTTTTGTTTATATAAATTGAAAAATGCACACAGTCAGCAGGCGACAGGGATCAGGGCAGCTCTAGCGACAACCAAACGAAACGAAACCAAACGAAACTGCCATATTCGAACATAATACCAAGCCGCTTCAAGAGATTCACAGTAAAAATTGACATGAAAAAAGGAATTGATAGGTCACAATTGAATGCTCTCTTTATATTAAAAGAAGACATGAAACTGATTAAATGATAAATGTGTAAAATATATTAAAAATTTTCAATTAATTCTCGCAAATTCATTTTTGTATTGCATAATTTTAAATAAATATTGAGAACACAGCTAGACCAGCAAGGACAACATAGTGACTTGTTCATATGGGTTTAGTTATCCCGATTAATATAAGCCACACCGGAGAGCACTCCGTTTTCTAATACACAATTGTCTCTCCCCTACAGTTAAAGTAAATCCAATATTTTGTCCCTAATAACTCTTGAAATTTGTAATACCCCAATTAATCGGATCAAGAGTAATGCCAACAAATGCCACTTGTATGCTCAAGTTATCCAATATTAGGTTGGCCAAATGGAAATATGATGTACACCCCGTTTTGATAGAGGAATAACTAGAGGGAAATCAATGCTGCATTCTCCGTGCCATGAGTTCAGCTCTCCGTGAGAGTTTTGTATCTCGTGTGGACCATGTGCGATGGCTGCCAGCCAGTTGGATGGCTACTATTGTTCGGTAACTCAAATCGCTGCTGATGATGATGGGCTACACTCCACACACACTCTCACACACACACACCATACGTGGGCAATTTTTTTTTGTTAACCCCCCTCAACCAAGTCAGTCAATCGTCATTCAGACCTCCAGCAGGTGTGTGTGTGTGTGTGTGTGTGTTTGCTTACAACAACTGTCGCTGGCTTTTCAATTTGATTCATTTCATTTCAATTCTGTTCTCTTCTCTTTTCCTTGCATTGTGTGCCAATGGCTGACGTTGAGCGTATGTGTGTATTGCCGGTTGCCTGTTAGCTGTTACCTGTTCCTAGCCCTAGCCCTTTAGCCGTCCTCCTTGTACAGTGTATTGCATGTATGTTTAGTTAGGGCAAGCGGAAAATAGAAATCTAAATGCTAGGGAATTTGGTCGTATTCGCTGATGTCCAAATTTCTAATCTCTTATGAATTTCATTGTTCCAGTTGTTCGGTGAAAACTGAAGATGATTTTCTTTAACTAACCAAACAATACATTTTAATTTTATTATTAGTTAACAGATTAATTTTGCAAAGTTCTTAGTGTGTAAAGTGTAAACCAGACTCTTCCCTTTTAGCCAAAGAATCCTTGAATCTTCCAATGAATGACAATTATTTGTGCCAAATATTAAAGCATTATCTTAAATTTCACTCTTCAACTGTGATTTGGTAGAGTATCTAGATTTTGTCATGTTTCGAATTTAGTTTGATTTTTTGTAAGCCATTGCTCATCGTTTTTCTTTTATTTGAACTAAATTAGTGCAAAAATCAGCTTTACCTATTATCCTTGGTCATTTATGGTACAAAATTTTCCCTCAATATGGTAACCAATTAGAGAACAAAACCAAAAAAAAAAAAAAAAACTAAGGTAAAACAAAAACGCAGAGTGTCCTTTGTCCTTAGATCCATTTTACAACAATTGGCCAATGAAAATCATGGCGACAGAAGAGATTTAATTTCGACATTGGCTGCAATTTTATTTATGTATTATTCATATATAGCCTTCACACACGATTCACACACACACACACACACACGGACACTCAGTCATACATATTCCTGGTGACTGTGAGTCCATCATTCCCATTGGAGCATGAGACATGTGCAGATATCAGTTTAAAAAGCAATTATTGCTTAACCTGTCAATTGTTTTGGCTGTTCCCAGCGCCAATTACGAGTGGATGAGTGTGTGTGTGTATGTGTGTGTGTGGGTGGCTGTGTGGTATGCCGAAATTGGTTGCCATTGAAATTGGCAGCTTGTGAATGGAGTTCTGTGTGGATTTGGCCTGGCCAATTCCAAACTAAGATATTCAGACACCGTTTTCAATTCAAAGCTGAACAATACAAGGCAAAAACATAATCTTTTAACAATAATTGATGCCCAATCTATGATTTACTAAATATGAATAGAAATAATAGATCTAAATAGAGTCTTAATATCATAAAACTTTTTTTCCATAAGTATCGATTAGGCTAGTCAATCTGTAATAACAGAAATTACTTATCAAAATATTTACTATTCATTGGGTTAATTTTTCATTTAAATAATATTAAAAGTTGTGTTAAGTCTAGGATATTTAATTTTACAGAATCCAGTAAAAAGAATTTCATGCTACTCCAAATTACTTTAAAACAGGGATATAAGGTTTATCCCCTTTGTTGCCCTGTGTAACTGATAAATATAGAATCCTATATACTAAATATATGTGTATGCATTAGTTAATCAAACAGGTGAGCTTTACTCGTCATCTAGTTGGTTATAAAACCTATAAAATTCACAGAAATGACAGAAACATGTTTCCTTTTACTCACTTAAGGATTATCTTTACAAAATCTTGACTCTGGTTTATTTATTGGTAGTTAGTCAATAGATAGATTTTATGATTTCATTGGCAAGATTTTGTCGCAAATTTGCCAAGACTTGTGCTCTCAAAGTATTAGTAATTGAATGAAGCCACCTAAAGTGGCTAAGATACAAGGGACAAACCATCATCCAGCAATAAGCCGGCGACAAAAGATGCGCGCACACACACACACACACACACATACACATTTGGGTAAAAACTTATAAAAGAAAGTCAAGAGACCGGTGGTTAGATTGCCGTTTGGTGTGCTTTCAACCAGTCCAGTCCAATCGACTTGTGGTCTAGTCTGTGCTGGTCTGGAATGGCCAAAGTCTGGTCTGGACTGGTCCGTTCTGGCCTGGTCCGGTCCAGGCGCTAAGCGGACGCAATGAAATGTGAGCGAAAAACAAAAATGAATTTATGGCATCATAAATCAAAAGCAATATTGTCATATTCTACTGCTACTTCCTGGTCACCTTTCAGTTGCCTTTGCTTCTAGCCAACGGAGGTCACAACTTCTATAAAGGCACATACATACATACACATACACATATGTACCTGAGTGTCTCAGCCTGTGTGTGTGTGTGTGTGTGTGTGCATGTGTGTTTACTGCCCAACCATCGAATATTCTTTGTCACGCATTCAAAACCAACCGATACCATCTCCATCTCAATCTATATACCCTACCATCTCTCTTCTTCTATCCAGTTCAAGCATATGTAACAATTTGTTTCCCACTTGCAACTGGAATCCAATCTGGTCACTTTGCAACACGTTAAATTCACTGAAAGAATTGTTTGAGAATGTTTCATAGACTTACAGTGAGTGTTGCTGAAAATCGTACACCTATTGTAAATTATCTTTTGTACTTTTCGGACAATCTCTTTTTTTAAACACAACTGCCACGCCTTATTCTACGATTTTTAATCGTTATTGTTACTGTTGCTATCCTTTTGTCTTATTATACACAGGATATAGTGCTAGAACTCCTAGTTAACATATATATTTTTTTTTTTGTAATCGACAATTCTCGTTTTCATAACTAAATAAAATTTTAACTTTTGATAGGAAAATCCCAGAAAATTTAGAGAAAATTTATTCATTAATAATGTTTATGTACATTTTGATAGATTTAAAAAAAAAAGGAATGGGAATTTCTGTTCTTATGAATGTTTTAATAAAGTATTTTACTTAACCTACTTCCCCATTAGCCTGGAGATTCAAACTGGGATCGTCGATTGAAAGACTCATCTACCAAGACCTAGAATACAAAAATGTATGTAGAAGAACTTAAATAATAGCTTATACTAATAGCTATTTACTAATGCTATTTAGAAGGGTGAAATAAATTTTCCATAGTGTAGTTGGCATTTGGTTGCATGTGACGTTATGTACTTGGCTTGCAGTTGGTATTTGAAGTGTTCAAAGCTGGTCACCTAGCTGCTACAGTGGCCAGCAATCTATGATCCATCTATGACTCGAGTCGATGGAAGTTCGGGTTACCGTTGGGGCCAGATGCGAAACGCGAAATTGGTGACATCTCCGATTGCAGCCCCGCCCACTATCTTCAAAGAGAGAGGGCGAATAATATAGTGTGAGGGTGTGAGGGTTTGCGGGAAAGGACTTAACCCAATGTTTATTCCTTTTCATAATTGACACACATAAACACACGGACACACACTCAGTCATATGCCGCTCTTATTTGACGCTTCAATGCCTCAATATGTTGTCTAACAAGCAGGATAAGCAAAAGATTTCATCCATAAATCGCAACAGCAACAACAAAAACAATAGCAACAAAAACCAACACGGACAAATGAATTTTGGACACCTGATTAACCACAACTCTTTTGGTTCTTTCGTTTGATCAGCACCCCTAGAAACGAACGAACGAACGAACGTTTATTAACTACTTAGCTAGGCCAAAATGCACACACAACTCTGGCGAGTGGCTGTGGTTGAGAACTGGCCAAGAGTGAGAAGTGGGCACTGGGTACCGGGAACCGGGTACTTGAGCTATGAGATTGTTGTAGAAGCGGATGGCGGTATGCCGGGGAGAGGACAAGGGGTGACAGTTGCCAAACAACTGAAGTGCCAGGCGGCAGGCAGGCAGGCGAACAAATAACCCCAAATGACAACAACGAGGACACAGGATAGCAGATAAGCAAGAAGCAGCAGTTGGGTGGGTTACGCTAATCAACCCTTGTCATGTCAATCATCGCTGAAAGCGGAGATTGAAGTATTGGGGTAAAGGGGGGCGAACGATATGGAAATGGGTTGCTTTGACGGGGCATGGGGCCTGTCCATTGGCTCTTTTGAAGGATTTTCAATGAACTGCAAAATATCTAATTCGCTTCATTTTGATACAAAGCGGCAAACTTGTAACGTAAATTGTTTAATTCTTCTGATCGCTGTCAAAATAAAATTCATTTGGTTGTGTGCACAAGCTCTTCAGATGTCGTTGGTCGTTGGTCGACGGTCGACGGTCGATGGTCGTTGGTGATGTCGATGTCGATGGCGATGTCGATGCCGATGCCAATACTGATGGAGCTGTGCTCAATTGCCAGGAAACTTTTTGGTTTCCGACTCATTGCTGTTCAAACACACACACACACACACACCCACAGAAATCTCCACACATATCAAACTCGATTGAATGTAACAGTAACCAGAGTGACGGCTATAGTTGTGTCTACTGAAGTACACCACCGGAGGTGGAAGTTTGGTGGATGCCACAAGGCACTAGGATGGAGGCGTGTGCATATACAATACACTTCCTAGGGCAAGTCATTCAAAGTTCGAAATATTTCCGCTACTTTAAACCCTTGTTTTCTTTTGAGATTGAGAGTCTGATTTTGATTTGGCAACTCTTAAACCGATTACAAGCCGCAACGAATCGCCTCAAATGGCATCGAAGCATTTGGTATTCAATCTAGACTCCCATATTTATGCCGCTAATTCCGTTATGCAAAAAAATGTCACATGACCGAGAAGAAAATGGCCATCAAATGTCTGTCAATCAAAACACTTAAAAAAAAAAAAAGAAGAAAAATCTGAATAACGACCAAGGGACAATGGCCAGGAAAATACCAGCCAGCGGAATAATGAGTCAAACAGAAGCTTCCTTAAATTGAATTACTTCAAAAAAGGGACGCACAACAACAAAATGTAAAATAAAAAAAAAAAAAGGCGGTACAAGAATACATATGCTGGCATATGCATATCATGGTGACATATCAGTCGGACAGGGGAAATACTGAAATGTAGATGAAGGCTCCGTATAATGTCATTATGTGAGAGATGTCCACTGAATGGCCCAACTGATGGCATTGATAATAATGACGATGACGATGATGATGATGGTGGCTGGAAAACATTTGCTATATATAGGTACAACCGAATGCAGATCAGGCAAAAACTGTATACAATTCTCAAGTAAAATGTCCACAAATAATTTCATTAAAGATGGTTTAAATTCAAAGGTTTTATAAAAGAAACTTTAATACTTAATCCAAAAAAAAATTAAAATAAAATAACATAGTTTTCATAAAAAGTTATTAGTAAAGTACATTAAAAGGAAACACAAATATTTTGGAAACTCTCTTTTTGAACTTTTTGAACTCGCCTCTAGAATATAGTTGACATAAATAAAAATAGGTTTGTTTCTTTTTTAACATTTTTCCAAACATTTTTCCTTCACATTCGTTCTTTAAATTTAAAAAAAAAATTTTTACCTTCAACCAAATTAAAAAAGAAAAATACTAGATGATAGTTGTCGATTTTGAAAACTTTCTACTCTCTTTCTTTCAATTAGTTATAGCTCCCAACTATGTAGTTAGTGTGTAATATAAGTAACTTTTTTATGGAGGGTTACCTAAATTATTTATATTTAGCAACAGTTTTAGCGGGAAGTAAAAAGAATCAGAAAGAATTACGTTAAATCCTTGAGATTCATTTAAAAACACAGCCGCAATGTTAATCAATGACCTATTCCGAAAAATAATTCAAAATGAACTCAAAAGTTTATGAAACTAGATGCTTGAAACTAGTTTTTGCCTTGGCTGAATTTGAAAATATTAATTTTGAACAAAATGATCAAAGTTTGAACATTTAAAATGGTTTTTGGGCTATAAGTTTAATATCATTTCGTATTTATGTATGTATGAATATAAAAAACGACACCTTATTGTTTTCTAGATCTAAATTTGTATGATTCGGCTAAGAATGAAATATAGATCGAAGGAACCAACTTTTAAATACATTTTTCATTTTTAACGTGATGCATTTTTTGTCCTTGCAATCCCGCAATAAAGCTTATTCTATTTTAGGACTAACGAAAAACCACAAAGCTTTCAAAAGCGCCACTAGCAGCGATGGAATTATCAAAGGACCTTGAAAGTTTTATAATGGGTGTTGAAAAAAATACAAGCTTTTAAATGGAAAGAGCTTTTTATTTAGCTTTAAGCTTTATAAAGTTATCCTTAATATCGCACGTGCTTTAGTCTGAGCTTGCCATTGCGACGATAATGTTTCTTCGCAGGCTTCATCCAGCCGATGTTAATACCCAATTGACGAAAGCTTTGGCGCATCTGAGTCCTTAGCAAGGAAAAAGTATTCCACATCCAGCCATAGAGAAACAGACACAACGACAAAAATCCTTTGAAATGCAAGCGAAGAGAGCTTGCACTACAAATATATGTGGATACGAAAAGAGATATAGATGATCCAATTGATGTAAGAGCTATATCCCGTTTCTTTTCCAGCTGCAAAGGTTTCTTTTCCTCCTGCTTTTTCAGCTTCTCCTGCTTTTTGAGCCATAGATCCTTGCGACTGCGTATCATATTGGGTTTGGGTTTGTTTTCCAAACAAACAGAAGGCTGCTCCGTATCCTGATTGTTTTCTTCGTTTGGCTTCTTGTTTGCCTTTGATTTGCTAAATTTATTTGATTTACGTCGGGGCATTTTGAAATCTCTCTCTCTTTTAGTTTTCACCTATGACACTAAAGCCCCAGGCACAATGAGAATGTAGATATTCCCCTTTTCGAAGGCAAAGCCAACTCAATCGTTTTATTTACATATGTACTCAGGGAAACACTTGGAGACAAAATCAAAATAAAAATCAAAATGCAAAACAGAATAGTTGAACACACACGCAGACCGAGAAAGAAAAATAGCAAACGAGTATCTATAAAAGCAAACTGTCATCTTATTTCTTCCATGTTGGCTGTGGCTGCTGTCGCTGTGCTTGTCTTGTGGTTGTCGGAATGTGACCCATTTTTTGTGGCATAGAAGAGCAGAACAAATAGAAGAATGAAAAAAGACAAAAATACCGATAAGGTGCTGCCACAACAACAACACCTTAGAAAGTACACATTGACAAACAACAACAATATGTAAATCGAAGGTAAAACAAACAAACAAACAAAAGAGCCAAACAGCCATGTTTGAAAGGTGTAAGATTGAAGTACCTGAGAATTATTTCAAATTCGGTTTAAATAATTAACTACAAAGTGTCTCAATGATAAGGAAATGGAAAAATCTATTCCCAGGCTATGTTGACTAAGAGCTTTAGCCACCGATTTGTAACACTTCTTCTCCTCATACATATAGTAAGATGACTCTGACACAAATTGATACGTTCTATCTATGAAAAGCATTATTTTTATATTATGCAATCAGAGAGAATGAAATAGTATATTTAAGTAGTCAGCATCAAGAGCCCAGCCGATCTTTCTTAGAACACCTGGATATTAACAATAATAAGAGTTATTGCCATCAGTTTTGATATCCATATGAATGTTATATGTATGAAGACGATGATCTAAGTGGATTCAGGAAAGTTAATTCTGTAATCTTACACATTCTAAGCCGACACTTTGATCTCTCTGGTTACTTGCCAGTATTTGACATTGAAGTTCCAACAGTATTCGAGTGGAAAATCTGGCAAAGATATCATATTATCAGCATGTAAGTAAGTATTATATTCCTTTTGCAGAATATCGACGATGGCAAAGAGTAAGGCAAAAGAATTCGATAAGTTTTGAATTCAGCAGCGCAGAAAACAAAAAAGGCTAGCAAGGACAAACGGAATGCTGGGCCGGAAAGTGGTGGAAGGGCAAGCCGAAGTCAAGCCAAGTACTAAGTAAAGTGACAGAGACAAGTTTTTGTGAAAAATTGTGCGCATATTAAAATTCTTGGCGAAAGCTTTTGACATAAATTAAAACTTTTTTGATACGCATATGAACAAAGTGGAATGAAAAGGCAAGTCAAGATGCAAACAAAAGGAAAAAATAATACTAAAGGGGGACGTTGAAAGGGGGCGTTTGCAAAGGTAAGGCCATATGAGATAGGTAAGCGAAAAGGTAATCAAAGGCCAGGTCTAAAGTTTAGCCATTGCACACTGGGCCAGATTTTTTTCATTTTATTTATTTTTTTTTTTTTGCCATAAAGTCGAAAAATGTTGTAAAATATATATTGAGATAAATATTATCTTAATATTTGGCAAGTGCATAATGTAAAATTTTCTTTTTCTTTTTTTTAAATAATTGAATCTGTCCCAATGTGCCTAGCCGAAATTGCAATACCCTAATGACAAAAGATATCGCTTGGGTATAGAAATTGCAGGCATAAAATGTGGGATAGCAAAAATGTAAAAAACAATTTACTTTCTACTTGAAAATCCTAAATGAAAGACAAACTAGATATTAAGTTATCTTTTCCAGCTAAGGAAAAACACTAACAAAACCATTTTTCCTTGCTCTAGAAAGTAGCAGGGCATATACATAGCTAATTGCTATCCTTATAGGCCTAACAAATTTAATATGCTTTGCTATTGTTAGTCTCGATCTTATTGCCATCATCCATTTCATCCTCAACATTTATATATGTATGTATTACAATTTCCCATTACCATGCAAAGAATTTATTTCGTTTTTCATTTTGTTGGAACATTTTGTTTTGCTGACATATTCGAAGGCTGATTAAAAACTTTTTTAATTAATTTCCTTGGCGAAGGCAAAGTCGAAGGCAAAAATCTATTGAACACCGAAAAAAGAACTTTTTTGCCTTCCTCGTCCTCGTTCGCTTTTCATTGAAGCAACTATCTACATACATATATAAAGCTGCTCTCTGATTGGTGGGCGTTAGGAAATGGTGAAAATCCTGGAGCAGGGGTAGTGAGAGGTGATAGCTATCATTGGGGAAGCGCATCAAAAATTAATTTTACTCAAAGTCACTGACAAAAATTTCTGTTGCCCAAAGCCAAAATTATTTATGTCGTTCACTGTGCGTAACGTTGAACTAGAAGTCATGATAATTCGCGAATCTTGTATAATGCAAGGGCTACGTGATTGTCGGTCCTAGCGCGTGATTTCTTTGCCTTTGACAACAACAACAACAAAAACAAAGACAACAAGAAATCAAGAAACTGAGAGAGAAAAAAAAGGAAACTTTTTCAATAATATATAAATCAAAATGTCATAAAGTCTGAGTCACACATTGCCACCCACCACCCACCAACCAACCACCCACTCACCCACCACCAGCAGCAGGAACAGAAACAGTAGCAGGATATAAAATTCACCCATACTACTTCTCATTTGATTTGGTTTCATTTCTTTGCCTTTTCTTAGACAATTTAAGTTGCCATTGTGTAACACTGATGTGCATTTAATATATGCCTCACTGTAGGTGTGTTTGTGTTTGTGTGTGTGGGCAGACAGACAAAATACAGGCAACCGCCAGGATCTACACAGATGTTACCTGTCTAAGCGTTTGCCTTTTGCCTTTTACTACTTTCCACTGTATTTCTCGTTTTTCTCATGCAAAAATTCATGGAAATATGTCACAAAATTTATTGCAAAATAATTTTGCCATTGCTCTGGATGGCTAATGTCCAAGGACTCAAGTCCTTTCAGCCAACTCATCCAACAATCAAGCATCATTTAAGTAGCTTTTTCTTGGAGACAAAAGCAGCGGGTACTCACACACACAAACACACACACACAGAACTTTACCCCAAGTTGTCTACTTTGTGTGTCAGACCACAGTTTTTAGCTCACATTAAAATATTAAAAATTCCTTCAGAACCTTAAAGAATGTCCTTGTGTCCTGTCTTGACTTTGCTCGCTAAAAAACCAAAAAAAAAAAAATGCTTATAAAAATGTTCATATATGCAATATATACGTTTGATCTACTTAGCCGCAAAAACGTTTGATGGTGCTATCACCCATTCCCATATAATTTAATGCCTCTTGACTTTGGCAAGAGAATTTTAAAATGAATCGAAATGTGCGCACGAAATGAGATCAAAACTTGACAATGACCTTGTGAATACATTAGCCAAGCGTCAAAAAGCTTGCTCCTCCTTGGCAAAAACCAAATTTAGAAACATTTAATATTTTGGAATTGTTGTCTAAAGAGTTGAAATTTCATTTACAATATGTCGAGTAAGAGTACAATTAAAGAACTCGTTTGGTTTCTATGTTTAGCTTTACCTAACTATCCATAGCATAGCATTGAAGATTAAAAAGTGAACTGAAGTAAGCCAATGAGTTAAAGATTTTTAAGTACTCTTACCTATTAATTGTAGGAATTTTCATTTAAAATATCTCAAAAAATGAGCTACAAATTATTGGGGCATCGAATCGAATTCCCGGTCTTATTTAAAGATGGTCAACACAAATCGATGACTAAAGTTCTGTTCACTTGAGTCACATCAGACTATGCTTTAAATCTTTGAAAAGCAATTCTCGCTATTGGCTTAAGCTGGGATCGCCATTTCATTTGCCTATCTTCTTTTTGACTTTTAAATGGCAAAATAGACTCGCTTGAGTTAATGACTTGGCTTAACTCTTAGTCGATGTTCTGCTAACCAAACTTTACAAGAACCTTTTTGCTGTGAAAATCTGCTCAGAATCCTCTCTTTCACTACTTAAAACATCTAACCTTTCCTATTTAGCTCATAGCTGTATTTTGTATTTAATGATCTATTTGTCTATTTTTTTCCAAGCGTTTCGTGCGATATAGGGCATGATAGATCCAGCAGTTCAAGAACATTCAAAAATGTCTTCTATTAAATAGGAAATTCCCATCAATTGGTCAATCAGCTTCGACACCATTCGGCCGACACAACAGCCATCCACGGGTCGGGGTGAGAATTGCTTTGATCCGGACGGACCGGTGGACCGATGTGGCTATATAAACTCGTCTCGACGTGTTGATTCAGAATATATATACTTTCCTGCTGTGCGTTGAACACTTGTGATCAATATTAAAAAAATCGTACAATATTTAAGACGAAAAACTTATATATGTAGTTTTGTAAATATTAAAATAAATAACCAGTTGGAGCTTAACGTTTGATAGTATCTCAGAGTTTTGAACCTTTAAACCGATTATTATTTTATCTTATTAATGCTGTAAGCAGTTTCAGTCTGATATATGTAAACAATTCCCATTTTTTCACCCCCAAGGCCAAGCGGTGGATATTGTTACCGTTTGATTTGTTTTTTTTTTTTTTTTTTTGGCATAATTTATGCTCTATTCTTTTTTGAATGAAGGCTTTAATGTTAAGCTTTGCCTGTGATAAATTTATAGCCAAAGTGTTAAGTGGTAAGTTCAAAAATTGTAAAATTGTGCACTGAGAACCCTTCGCTTCAAGCACTTGATTGGCACTTGATTTGATAAGTTGTTCATCATTTTTCACATCACAACGGAATATGCATCAATTTGCCATTCACTGTAGATAGATACATGCATATGTGAATACAAGCATATAGCATGTACATATATAGTGTATATATATATATATATATATAGTCAGTCAGTCGATTTCCATGGGCAATGAGGTGTACGAGTATGTAGTCTGGGTTATTTGAAAATTTTAATTCGCATTGCTGCAACGGCAACGGCAACGGCAACGGGAACTGCGGCAACAACAAACATGAAATAAACGCTGAAACGTCGGCCAAATGTTTGTGTTTGTGCGTTTCAATTCGTTTGAATGTGAAATATTTTTCACAAATATTTTCAACAACAAAAACAGAAAACAAGAAAAACAAAAACGCAAAAACACGAAAAGGAAAAACATTCGCTCAAAAGCGTGCCATCGAATGGATGGCAGTTGCAGTGGCAATGTCAGTGGCGAGTATAAGGGCTATAGAGGGGGCGACCATGGTGGGCGGTAGGCATTGGGCGGCTGATAAAGCTGATTGATCTGAGTGCGTGTTTAAACAACAATTTGCCAATGTAAATCGACAAATACGCACGCAGCACACGCAGCCATTTACAAAGTGCCAAAGGGTAGCATCGGGGCAGATTCTATGGGTGGTGCACGGTAGGCAAGGCAAGGTGGTTGTAAACTAACCAAACAGTTGCTTGGTAATGGCCTGCCATCCAGTTCGTGCGTCTGTCAATGATGATGATATTTTTTTTTTTCCTATTTTTTTGCCACATTTTCTTTAAATTAAGGTTTATTTGTAAATATTTTTTTTTTAATTGAATTTCAATTGAGAGAGCGCAGAGGCATTGGGGGAGTGCGATGGCATTTTATAGATATATATTAATTATGCTTGCTCATTGGAATGTTTAATTGACCAGGTAATTACCTGACCTTATTATAGGGCAATGCATGAGTATCAACAGATTGATATATTGAACGCTTTGTACTCTTCTCTTGCCAGGCCTTTCTCATGGTCGATGGAAACACTTGTTGTTACCGTTTTGCAGTTGAGTTTTTGTTACCAATATGATTTATTAACTAATTTAGCTGCAATATAATTTATGCCTCAACCAGACACTAAAGAAAGACTAAGCCAGACCAGGCCAAAACAACGACAGTCAAGACCAGACCAGACCAGACCACGCCAGAGTTCAAACGGCTAGAATAGCTTTGGAGGAAGGGATAATGTGCACAGAAGGAATAAGAGTAACGAATAGCAATAATAACAAACGACAAGAGAAACGAGAGCCACAAAAACATAGCTTAAGGATAATGGGGATCAACTGGAACAATATCTGTTATAAAGTGAAAAAAATATAACTAAAATGTCAATTGATTCATCAGTTGTGCCCACTGTAAGCAACTTTCTATGAAATGAAAACTAAAAGGAATTTATATTCGACTAGATCAATTTGTATTTGCAAAGCCCATCAGAATATATTTAAAATCGAATTATGAAAAATAATAATAAAGCAAATCAGATGATATTCAATACTATTTATTATAAAGTACGCCACTGTCAGCCGCACACAGAAACAGCGAAACGAAAAATTGAACATTTACAGCAGCTAAGTGAAGGCAGAAGCAACAACAATGGAGAGAAGTTTGTAAACTTTAAGAAATTTACACCATCAGCAGATAAGAGTGCATGTGCACACACACACACACACACACACACATAAACAGTAACAAACCTAAGGAAAGGGTAAAAGACGATGAGGGCAGATCATAGCATACTTTTTAGGGAGCAGAGAGGCAGGAACTGCTAAAGAAAATTTGCAATGCTGGCACTTTTTACACTGTTCCCCCTTTTCACTTTCTCCCTCTCTCTCTCTCTCTCTCTTTCGTCCTCTTTCTTGGTGTGTGTCTGTGTGTTTGGGTGCAAACAATCTGTTTCCCGGCATCAACTTTGGCTAGAAAAATTGAAACAAGCTGAACAGCGGCAGTCAACTTGAACAACAGTAGAATATTACTAGAAAGGAGTGAAGGAGATGGCAATCTATCGGGTTATTGCAGTAGGCGAAATAGTGCAAGTTGCGGCAGGGGCATGTATCATATTTAGACACGGCCAAAAAGACAGCAAAATATAAACTTATAAAGACCAGGGCCAGAACTGAGTTGCACTGGCAAGCAGAAAACCGAAAAACAAAATTTTTGGCAACTGAGCGGCAGTTGAAAGGACTTTGCCAGCCAGCACACACAACTGATGAGTTATGACCAAAGTTATCGGCCTGTGGGCGGAATGGTGGTAAGAATACAAGGCTTTCCAACGACGACCAGGCCAATGTACTGTAGTTGTTGTTCTTGCTGTTGTTGCAGTTGTTTAGTCGCGCTGCTGACTGCCGCTGATAATAAGATATACTAACTTACCCATTGGACAGGCACAGTTTCTCTGACCACGGCCACCATGCCACACCCAACGCCCACACTACTTCCGTCTATTCGCACTTACATATACCTATATATATATATAACTTGCCTTTCTTTTCTTCATTTCTTCAGAGGAGCAAAAAGAGCATAGAGTAGAGTGGAGTGGGAACGTGGCTGAGGAAGGCAACATAAAAGTCAACTTAAATAAGTTTAATTGTACGAAACGGAAATGAAACTTTGCTCTTTCAACTTCAGTTGTTTCTACTTCGTTGTTTTGAACTTGAACACACTATCCACACCTCCTTTTTCTACTCCTCCTCCTTCTGGTCTTCCTCTTCCTCCTCTAATGACAACGCACCCATAATTTGAGGCAGTTTTCTACACGCAATAAGTAAACATGGTGGTCAATTGATAGTAGAATTAAGTAGATTGTATTTAAGCTTAAAATAAGTTGAAAAAGAAAATGACAGAACCACTAGGAAATGCTTTAAAAGAAATTGAAGAATGCAATTTCAATTAAATATATAATTAATTATCCTTTGAAAATAGATTTTTTTTATGAGAATTCGTCTATAAAATCAAAAGAGTCTTTTGGTATTTTTTTTTTTTTTTTTGTTAGAGTATTTGGTTTTTTAAATGTTCTACATAGAAAGCGACCTAGATAAATAGAGAGGGTGAGAGAGAGAGAGAGAGATAGAGAATGATGCAGAAGGAACTGGTACGACGGAAAAAGAAAAGAAAAACTTTTTCCTGGTGTCGATGTGCTTCAGACAAATGGCAACAGTTTGAAACATGAAATCAAAGCTAATTAAAACTAGTTTAAAATTAAATCAGGAGGGGAAAAAAAAATACGCAGAAAAGTAAAATACATGAAAACTATTTCATCCAAAAATTGGCGATTTTTGTAATCCAATTTCGAATTCAATTCGCTGCCATTCTTTTTGCCTACTGCTTGCACCTACAAACAGTGTCGAGGGAAGGAAGAAAGGGGGAGAAAATGAAAGACTTGTGTGCATCAAGCCGATTTGAAATCACGGCCCAGTTCGATGATTGCCGTCAATTGAATGCCAATTGGTTGTTGTTTCCATTCCACCTCTCCTCTCCCACACTTTTGGTGTGTTCCCTTTTTCCTTTTTTGTTTTTTTTTTTGAGGGTTTTTGTCGATTTTCGGTTACATTTTTTCGGCCACGTTGTGTTAAGCAATCGTTAGTTGAGTGAAATTCAATGATTTTTCTTTGGCTATTCCGTTTTTTAGCCGCTTTTTCTTTGCCTCTTTTGGATGTTTTTTTTTTTTTTTGTTAAGTTTTCTTTGTTTTTTTTTGCGTTTTGCCAGATCAAGTTGCCGCTTGGCGCTGGGGCTTAGTAGCAGCGGCATTTCCATTTTAACGGGCATTGGCCTAGGGACAAAGCGTTGCTACTATCTGTCCCTCGGTATGTCCATCTGTCCATCATCTAACGGTCTGACCTGTCTGACCCCGTCATGTGATGTAAAAGCCCTTTACATGGGGGCCTTTCTAGCTCCCGCTGACTTGCCACGCCGAAAAAGGAAACCAATTTTTGCAATCTTTATTGCCCATTGATTGGCATTGTATTTGGAGCTCTCTCTCTCTCGCTCTCTCGCTTTTAGTTTTTTTTTTTGGTTTTTGGTTCTATATCTCTCTGTGTGTAGGCCCCCAGGCTATATCAGCACATATTGTAGATGCAATACAAGTATGACAATGGCATTTGGCCAAAGTGAAATGGCTAAGAGGCCGAAATGCAATAAGCCGCCTTTTTCTACATTTCCTTGCCAATAATCATAATAAAGTTAGTGTGGCAACAGCTGTTTGTTGCATATGTGAGATGTACCTATATTAGTGATATATAATAATTTAATTTAAATGCCGATTGACTTGGCAATTTGACAAGGCAAAACTAAATTCCGCAATATATTATGCAAATGTGCAGTAAATTCAATTGGTAATTCAGTTTCTATCTGTCATACATCCACATGAATATATATATGTGCATAAGTATACATATACATATATCAAACTGAAGTAAAACCAGGGGCAAAGGCAAAAGCAAAGACAAGTTCAAATTGCTAGTGGAATGCGCAACGGCAGCTCTGAAAAAGGGGAAATTGTACTAGGAAATTTGCCGGAAATTAAAACTTGTGCAAAATAAATCGCCAAACCTCGAAATGGCACACACATACACACTAACTTACACTCACACACACACACACAAAGTGAGACAGAGAAAGATACAGAGAGAGAAAGAAAGTCAAGTAGAGACATTGAAAGATCGATGTACTCACCATAAAGAGCAAAAGCAAAGGGCAACGAAAAAAAAAAAAAAAACAGAGCAGGAAATGGCTGGTGCTAGCCCGTTGGCTGTTGCTGTTCTATCCTCCAGCACCTCCAAAGGCAACAACACACCAACACCAAGTGGCTAGTAACCAGGGAATTCGGTGCGCTAATGGTGTGACAGTTGGTTAAGAATTATTAGATTTGCACATGCCATGGCGGATTCACAACAAAAATCCCAACAAAATGGCCAATGCCAAAGCTAATTTCCTTAATATGCATAACAATTATATGGCCAAATACTAACCAAACCAACTACTTTTCGCTCTTTTCACCATAGAATCGCTTTGATTCGTTGACAGACAGACAGTTAGAGAGACAGTTAGATGGACAGATGGATGGATGGAGCCAGTTGATGTTTTTGTGGGATTTGGGTTAAACGGAGTTCAGATCGAATTGAGTTGCATTCAGTTGAATTGAACTGAGTGATTCAACAATCATGAAATTTAATTTCCTTAGTTGGAGATTGAAACAAAAGCTGATGAGATTGAATTTCACGCAGGTTAACTGGCTGTTCGAAGCATTTGAGCAATTGATGGATCTATCTAACCATACAGAACGATTGAGCCATGGTAATTGGGACTCTACATTACACTGGGACTAAATTGATGAAACATTTAGATTGTTACTTAATTAGGAATCTAAACAGTCATTAAATATACATATAATGAAATCAATTTATATCTTTAATATAAAATTTAAAGCTAATAAGTCAAAGTCCATGAGTTGTTATATAAAAATTTATATACTAATAAGCCACATTTTAAATTTATCTACAAACTTAATAAGTACAATTTAAAAATTTAGCAGTGGAAATTATGAACTTATTTTTTGAGCTATTTTAAACGAATTCTTCATTAATTCTCGCTGCTGTATAAAAGGTTTGACTTAATCATCAATAGAGATAGAAAAGGATTAAATGAAATGTAATAAACTTTAATTAAAATGGCACACAAACAAACCGAAAATGACTTGATAAAATGCCATTAACTTAGTGACAGCAAGACATTGATGAAAGGTGGGGGCGGAGTGGGGTGGTTGGTAAAGCTTTTAATTGATAAGCACGACACTTGAGAACAAGCGTGAGGGCGTTCGGCAAATTTCTAGTTTTGCATTTTGCTAAGACATTCGGATTAGTTATACGAGAAATTGGTTTCCCCAAATGAAAGCAATTAAAGTGAGCTGAAGCGTCCACCGACCGCAAAGAGTCTCCGTTTTCGAAAGCACTCACCAAGTGTCCAGAAGGCGCTGCACTTGACTCTCGGTAACGCCCTAACAGAAGGCACTGAGGCAGAGGCTGTGAAATGAAATTGTTGCCCTCTGAAATACTTTCACTGCCTTGCAAGATGAGATGAAATGAGACTACGACAAGTGGCTAAAATGAAGAGAAGCTGTGGGCGAGGGCAACAAAAACTGAGCAGCAGGGGGTTATTGGGGTTATCTTGAAAGCAGGAGGGGAGAAGGGCGAAGAACGACGCTTTATGTGACATTATTTTAGGGCTTAGGGCCAAGAGCGAAACGAAAAGCTCTAGGAAATTACGCTCATTTCAAAATTGTTATTGAATCTTTAGCGAAGTAAATAATCCTTGTTGAAATGAAGGAGAAATCTTCTCGTTGTGGTCGCCAAGCGGCAAACGCCCGCCGCATACAATGAATAGATGCTGCTTATAGGAGGGGGAGAAAGTAAATGGGGAGGGGCTTTTCCGGGGACATGGGACGCCCACTAAATGCTGCCAAATTATACGCAATCATTTTGAGCTTAACTAAAGTGCGGCAAGTCTGCGGCCAAGCCAAAGGCATGAGAAGGCCAAGAAGGATGAGTATAAGAATGTGAATGCGGATACGGATGCGGATGTGGCTGAGAATGCGGATAACTGGAAGCTAAAGGCTACAAAAGAAAGGAACAACTGTTGGGCCAATGAGTATGGCTTGGCTTTCGAACTTGACTGCCGCCACTGCCGAAAAATACGATGACAATGTGTCATCGTAAATTGTTTGGGGGTTTTTTTTTTTTTTCAAATTTATACCTTCATATTAAACAGGCTGTAACCCCCTCGCCCCCTGCCATCTCTTCAGCACGCCCACTGGGCCATTGTATTTACCAAGAAAATAACGTAAGTAACCAAAAGAAAAAGCATTTACCTTTTACCAGGATGACTTTAACTTGTTATAATTTGTATAAACATCTTAGTGCCTTTTGCTTGCTTTCCAACAAAAAAACAAAAAAAACAATTTTCTTTGCCTAGAAGCTTTTTGCTGGTTTTTTCTATTAAAAATAATTTGACATAACAAAAGAAATGGGGAAAAAATAAAATACGTCAACATCCATTTGTCAAAGGATAACAAAAATCAATGGAAACTTACCTTTAAGTCAACACTTTTAAAAGGTTGCTCTTAGTTGGTTCAATTGAATAAGTAAGTATGTAGTATTTTCAACTGATTAGTGCAGAATTGATATAACTAATCCATAAATGTTTTAATTCCGGCAGCATGGTTGCTTTTTGTTAATAAATCTATTAATTTAATTAACCTGAAAATTCAATTTCATAAATGATAGAATAGTTAAACATTTTGGATATATATAAACAAAGAAGAACTTTGATATATGTAAAATAAAAACAATCAACAAGAGAATTGTAATTTCCTTTTAGCCAAAGTATCCATCAACTAAACAAGATTGCTTATACGACATGTTGGACCAAAATAAAGGATTCCAAATTCTATAACATGGCCATTACACAGAAATAGGCAACAGTAATATTGGCAATCGAATTGACTATCTGGGTAAAAAATATTACTCTAAAAATTGTTCAAGTAAAATATTGTAATTAGTTAAGAAAAATAATTTCAATGTCTGGGTCTAAATAATGCTAGCTCAACTGTCAATCCATGAAAATAAAAGGCAAACCCCCTGAAAAAAAAAGTAATAAACGAAAGAAAAACCAAAATAATAAAAAGACGACATAGCACATACATACATACATACATACATATAAAAGCGAGAGATGATGAAAAAACAAATGCCGCTCAATTTGCTGTACAAACAGTACAAGAAGAACGCAAATCAAATAAGAGATGAACATCAAGGAAAAAAAAAAAAAAATCAACCAGCAACTAGAGAGACAACAGAGGAGGTAACCGGGGGTTGACGCGAGGAGGGTGGACGTAAAAGCCTCGCGCCGGGAATGCCATACTGAAGTAGACGGGGCCGACGATGAGTTGTTGCTACCACTGGGAGTAGGGAGTAGGATGAATAAGGTGTTGGGGTGCGGGAGTACTCCTAGGGGTGTTGGTGTTGGTGGTGTCGTCGTCGGCTGCAGTGGTACAATTTATGACAACTTAATTGATTTACTTTACGTACGTGACCAGAAAAATGAAAATTGCATTACGTTGGGGATTTTCATTGGGTGTTGGTTTTGCGTTTGGGTACTACTTTTTTTTCTTCTTTCCCCTCTTTTTTTTGGTTTTTGTTTTTTTTTTTTTTGGCTCTCATTTTGTGTGTGTTCTGTTTGCCGGAAGTTCTATTTCAACGCTACACTGATTGCCACCCTAGAGCTCCTACTTCCTTTTGACACGCTACCAATTCTACCTCTCCCCTCATCATCCTTTTGGAGTCCACCATTATGCCGGCTATGTTTGTTGTCTCCGTTTAATGCGCGCTATTAACAATGTTCTGCAAAAAAAAAAAAAAAGAAACAAAAAAAAACAGAAAAGGGAAAACTCAGCCGAGTGCCACTTAGCTTAATTTATGTATTTTTTTACATGACCTCTTACTTCCACTCACGATTTTCATTTCTTATTTCCTCTCACTCTAATAATATCTTGGCTATCTCTCTCTCTCGGTCTCTATTCGACTCTTTAGCTCTATCTGTGTTCTGATTTCTTTTTTCTTTATTTTTGAGAAATTGAAATGGAATTTGAGTTTGGCAACAGCTGGCAAAGACATAATCGCTCAGCGAGTGCAAAAAAAATATGCCCAAAAACCCAAACAGTTGACTTTCTGGCCCAGTTGATGGGATGGGGGGGGGAACGGGCAAAACTTTAAGCGTATGCCATTTGAGTTACTTAAGCAAGCACCAGTTTATCCCGTCTAAGTTCCGTTTTCCCTTTACACTTTTTTCCGAGTTTTATTTTTTTCTTTGACCTTTTTGCTGTTGCAACTTGCCCCAAACTTATGCCTCAGCCAAGATTCACCACTTTTTCCCCTCTCATCTATTCCCTCTTATTCTGTTTTCATACTAGAAAGACCTCTTTGGCTTTTTCTCCTTCTGTTCTTATTATTTACTTCGTGCGATTTAGTTTGCAAATGCGCAAAGGCCCACAGCATAGAGTAGAAAAAGTTTTTGCCCAACGCTTCATCAATTCACTTTGACTGGCTTTATGGTGGTTGGGTGTGTGGGGACTTTCATCGACTCATTTTGCCACAAGTTGGCTTGCCTTGCCTCGCCTAGACTCCACACACACACACACACACACACACACACACACACACACACACACACACACACACACTCGCATCGTACTTGCAACTACTTTGACTTAATCGCACATAAGCGCCAAGTTTCCTTTTCGTGTGTACTTAAGAAACCACTTAAGAAGTCGTTAAATAATCAATGAATAAAGATTTTCACCGTCGTCTTTTATTTCAGTTACATTTTGATTTTGATTTCTTTCTTTCTGCGGTTTTCTCTCTATCTTCCTTTTGTCCCTTTCTCCAAAGCTCTCCAAACAAACAAAAAAAATGATAAATAAACAAAGAGTAAAAATTACCAAAATTGAGTAACAAAAGATAGTTACTACATATAGATTTACCTAGTATCTATGAGACATACAAATTAAAGAAGATAAACTCTTAGAAAATCGGGTTAGAATTATTCTATAAAGCAAAGATTTATCAAGTATTCTTTTATGAATTTTAATTATATTAAAACATACAAGAAAGACAACAAACAAATTTATAGGTTTATAGACCTTGCTTAGAAAACCAAAACAAAAAATATTCTAGTTCCTTTTTGTTTAAAACTTTAAGAAACTTTTTAATGTTATAACCAAAATTTAAAGAGAACAACACGACAATTATATGAAGATGAACTTAAATTGTAATATGCCATGAAAATTCCTTAAATTTTTGACATTCATCTGACACATATCCATATAAATAGCTTGCCATCAAGTGTTGGTTTTTGGCCTCACAATCAGAGTCAGAGACAAATTCAAAGTCAGTGTCATAGTCAGTCAAGTTGAACAATGGCATTTTGTCGCCAAAGTTTTTGTCTATTTTGTGTACATTGACAGAAAAAAAAACACACACACACACAAGAAAAAAAAGGAAAGGAAAATACAAGAGTTAATTGAGTGGAAACACAAGTTGCTGTTGTTGTTGTTATTGCTTATATGAACATAAATATGGCTAAATGGCAACAGGATGATAGAAGGGATTGAATATTAACTTGTTTTGAGAGAATGCATGGCGACTTGTTGATATCACAGAATAGAACTAAGTCTAAGGCCTTAATTAACAAATTGTCTAATTTTCAAGATATCAAGATTTCATAATTAAATTTCATGCTCTGATTAACAGTTTGCAACTTTAGAAAGGAAATTTGAAGCTTCTTTTTATTGTTTCTCAATAGACTAAAAAGTGAGCATGCCATAAGCAATCATTTATCTCAATTGTTTATAAACTAAAATATATGTATAGACAAAAGTAATATTTACTTATCTCGTCAGTGGGAAGGCGTCTGTTAGATGGATACAATATATACCTATGTATATTGCTGTTGCTTTTCCTTTGTTTGCCTTGCAAATTTCCTATTTTTATTTTCCATTTCTATCTTCTTGGACTTTCTATGTTCGGGCAATGGGACAGACTTTTATTGCATTTGATTGTCGTTTGCTTTTGGTTTTTTCCCCAACCTCAAAAAGTTATTGAGTTTGATTTTACTTTCGGCACTTGTGTGTGTGTGTGTGTGTGTGTGTGTGTGTGTGGCTCCTGCACCGCGATTTAACGGTTTTTAGCTGCTCCTGGTGATACTTTGGCAAAGGGCAACCCAGCACCGACAGAAGTCAGTTGTCATGACACCCTCTTCCGCTCTCGGTTTTTCCTGTATTTTTCTTCTTTTTTTTTCATTTGTGCTTTTGTCATTTTGACAGTGGCAACAGAAGGAGCAGCAGAAGGAACTCCCAGCAAGTGCCTTAATTTGTGGATTTTGTACAAATGGTTCGGAAGAATTGCTTTAAGTAATTGTTTTCGCCTCTTGTCTGTGAAAATATTGTACCATTTGCCATTGGTACTTGGTTCTTTTCGCCCTTTTTTGTGCTTGCTTCCTTTCCATTGACATTGATGTTGTTGTTGTTTTTTTTTTTATTTTCATTTTCTTCTTCTTGTCTCTCTTCTATACGTTTGACTAGGTAGGAAAAAATACAAAAACATTTAGTTGCTATATCGATTTTGAAGCTTTTCTAATTCTTATATGGAATAAGGGCCAACATTTTCATTCATTCATTCAGTTTGACCAATATAAATGGAAAGAATTGATCATTTATCTTGATCTTAATTGATTGCTTTTAAGTGCGTGTAATTTGGGTATGAATTTTGCCAAAAATCAAGTCCAGGTCAGTTGAAATGAGACTATGTAATCGAGACTAGCGTAGACAATGACCAGTTTGGAGACGTAGAAATAGGGATGGGCGTGATTACAGTCCCTTTAGGCCGATTTTACGCTTGCCATTGCCATTTTCTGCAATTTTCATTTTACATATTGCCCACGGAGTTGCATATTTATTCCTGGTTTTTTTTTTTTTTTTTTTTTTTTGCTTTGCTCTCTTTTACTTTTTATACGTTTGTTTTGTTGTTGCTATTGCCTTTGTGGCACACAGCCTAAATGCCTTGCCTAGCTAGAGCCCACTGAATGTTGCTCTTAGAATGGGCCTGTCTATTTGTCTGTCTGTTTGTCGGTTACCCTCCCCTTTATCACTCTGTGTTTCGCAACCATTTCTCTGTTTGCGCAAACTGCCTTCATACCTCGCTCTTTATTTTGCACCTTTTGTACGTTTTTAATTTTCCTGTTTTATTTCCGGTTTTACGATTCCGATCTCAAATCTAGATTGCAATGGCGTCACTCACTCACTCACTCACCCATACACCCACTCACCCACTCACACACATGAATGCCAAGCATATCTCTGTTTTACTGACTTTAATTCGAGAACACTTTAAAAAGGGCCAACCACCTAAAACTGCAGCCTCGTTTAAAGATAAAGATAAGCATTGGGTTAGGTCGGGGTAAAACGCTTATGTACTTAGGCTCTATAACCAGCCGCAACCACAGCAACAGCAACAGCAAAGGCAAAGGCAACGGCAACAGCAGCTGAAGCAGTCTCAGTCTTTTGTAAAAATATTTGCATAAAAAGGTCAGTAGCACCTTTCATGCTCAAAACGATTGGTTGGCTGGGTCTACATGGGCGTAGATATCTAGGGGTTAGTTTCAAATAGATTGATCCATCGAAAAGTCAAAAAAAAAAGAAAACATGGAAGATAAAAAATTCTTTCGATTGAAAACTAAAACTGCCAATGTTTTTTTTAGTTTTAATAAAATTCTTAAGGACATTCAATAAATCGTAAAACAGACCAATTAACGGATTTAAAGAGATATGGAAATGCGGACACAAATTTGTTATATAGGGTATAAAATCATTTCAGTTAAGTCTAAAACTATTTCAATACACAGTGCGTATACTTAACGTATGTGTTAAAATCTAAAGAATTGGTAAACTATATAATACTTTATAACTATAAAGTTCACAAAGATTGAGGGTTTAACTCATTTTCTTTTGGCAAGAGCATTCTGCCGCCACCCCCTTCCCTTCTTCTGGGACGACCATGTCTGTGTGTTCAGTTTGTTAAGGAAACAGCGTGAAATCTGGAGGACAAGTGGATAACATTGATGTTCGTTCGGTCTCTCGTTTGCTCGTTGACTCAACCAATGCTACATTTAAGGTAAATTTTCAATTTTTCCAACGATTTCGATTAATAGCCAAAACTAGTAAGCCAAATAGAGAGAGAGAGAGGGAGAGAGAAATAAAAAACTGTTATGAAATTGAGAAAATGGTAAAATGCAAAAATTCTCTGCTTTTTTGCTGACATGTGATTGACGCTGAACGAAAAAGGAGTAACCAGGATACGGAAATTAGAGAATCTTTTTGCCTCTTTCTTTTTTCTTAATTTCGATGTCTCGCCTCGTCCTTTGGCCGCATAACAAAGCGTAATATCATGCATTGTTAGTAGCCAATCCCAAAAACTCCAACAGCTCTAGTCCCCCTCACTCTATAGAATCTGTTACAAATTTTCCACTTCTACTTGCCGCCAGCTGCCTGACTTTTCTCTGGCTAAAACGAATGGAATTGTGTACCAACAACAACAACAACAACAAGAACAGCAACAAAACCCATTCAAAAGCTAACGCCTGTGTTTCTGGCACCTTCTGCTACTGCTGCTGCTGCTGCTGCTGCTGCTGTTGCATGGCAGATTTGTTGATAAACAGATTGACAGCGTTGATAGCCCAAATAATTAATTGAATGAAAATGCTCCAACAAATGCCTTTAATTAGTGTCGAGTTTCGCTTGCTGATGCTGATGCTGCTTTCTTGTTTAGCTGACCGGATCCTGTGGGGTTGTTTGTGGGTTGCTTTGTGTTATTGGCCTGGATCACGATGAAGGAATGGAGGTATGGAGGAATGGAGGGTCAAAACCAATGTGCATGTCCAATTTTAAGGGATAATTCTATGTATATAGATATATACTGTAACAAATATCAATTATTTTAACTCACTCAAATTTACATTTGTATCTGAATTTGAATTTGAAGTGACGCACCAAATTGATTACCTTTTAATTAAACTAAAACATTGAAGTTCTATGATTTTCATAATTATAAGTGATAAACTAAGTTTAGAACTACATATTGATTAAAGGCTTTCCCTAACTGTGCAGTTACCTAAAAATTATATGTATAAAATTAAATAAAAATAGTTTTGAAATGTTGTTCCTTTGATTACAAGGAACTAAGTTGTATATTTAATTTAAATGACAGGAAATTTTTTGTTTTATTTTGTTCCAGAATCAAATTATATCATTGGCAACAGATAATTAATACCTATTCAGATCAGGTGAAAATATATTACTTTAATTTTGGGAGACGAAATGTTTTTCTTACTTGTCTTAACATCCTTTTATCAAGCCATAAGCTCAGGATATTCAAGTGTGTTTGGCAAGAGCGGCATGTGGGGAGCCAGGGCGACAGGTGTTGCGTGGAAGCAAAAAGCGACGCGTTCCGTCGCGACATGTCGCATCCTCGTTTTTGTCCTTGTAGCGATTTACTATGAAAATTATTCAAGCTGAAGGATATATGATAATTTCCGCCGGAAGTGTAATCAAAAATCGCTTAGACAACTGTATGGATGTATGTCTATATGCATAGAAACACACACACACACACACCCATACAGATCAATATATACATATATGCATCTAGACAGGACTATTAATGGAATTTACTCCTAAAAGCAAAAATATCAAAATTTTATTTACTAATAAAAAAAAATGGATTAAAGACATTTTGTCAACGGATTTTTCCTTTGCGAACCTTTACTTGGTTTTTATACCATTTACACATAGGGTGAAATGGTATATTTAAGTTGGCAAAAGGAATCTTTTCTGACCCTATAAAGCATATATATTTTTGATCAGTATCAACAGCCAACACATTTTACCTTATTTGATCTGTTTCTTTCCCTATCATTTAAATTGTTATTCCAATTGATGCATGGTAATTGAAAGTCGGCGATACTACTTACTTACTTCAGTTTTTTTTCGTTTAGTGTTTTTCCCTTCAGGTTGAAGTGAAACATCCGCCAACAAATGCAGCCAATCGTGCTCATATTCAGTTGACTTCTGGGCAACAATAGCAAGAAAACATGGCCCGTATTGTATGCCCTTATCCCGGCCGTATATTTCTCATATTAGAGGTAAAAATGAATCTATGGACAAAAATGGCTTGTAGCTGATATTCATAAAAAATTAACAAGATTTATGCGGCAAGTGTCTAACTCGTACCAAGAAGAGTATTTAAAGTTTATTAGTTAAAAAAATTTCTGCTTTCGGTTTGGTTTTTCAGTCTTTCTGGTTTTCGGTTTTCTGTGTTTGCTTCTTTTTTTTTTTTGTTGATAATCCAATTTTGTCAGTATCTGATCCTAGTTTGGGCTTTTGTGCCCATTCACACCGAGGCGACTATCATGGACTTGCTTGCTTTGTTTATTTGCCACCAAATGTTGCACTGTGTTTTTTTGTAGCCCTTTTACCCAAAAACTGAAAGATTTTAATACCATAAATGCAATATTTTTGCATCATTCAATTGACAAATGGCCAGCCAGATGTGGCCAGTTGGTCGATTGCTTCTCTTTTTGCAGTCGATTCTCCTTTTGCTGTTGGTGTTAACGGGATTTGTCAGGCATTTTAACTGAATAATTGATAAAAAGTTTGACATAAAAGTTGCATTTAACTGAACGAAGCACAACAATGAATACAAAATGTACTTGGTCAGAGCTTTAACCATCAATGCAATCGACATGGCCTATGAATTATTATTAATTAATATGATTCTGAACGCTACCAGTGACGGGGGTGGAGAAAGTGGGGAAGGTAAAGGGCATGGAGAACAAATAAAAAGGAAAGAAAAGAACTAAGGGGGGGTGGCTATGTCTGTCAGTGTGTTGTTATCAAAGCCAATTGCTAGTGTCTGTCATTGACGCTCTGGCTCAGCGCCGTGATGTATGCAATACAAAAATGAAATATACAAAGTGGAATTGAAGTGGAATTATTCATAGGATTTCGAAGATGAACAGCAGGAGCAGGAGCAGCATCATCATCATCGCTTTGTGACTGTTAGTTGGTGTTGCCTCTGTTGACCGAATTCGCTGGATGTTGGATTTTCTTTTTTTTTTGGGTTTTCTCTCTTCTACTATCTCTTGCTCGATGATATTTTTTGTGTTTTTTGGTTCACTTTTTTTTTTTTTTTTTTTTTGTAGTTTTTGTTGTTTGGTGCCTCACGGCGAAATGCCCGAGTCTGGCAACAGGAAGGAAGGAAAGACCAGACCAGACCAGACCAGTGAACGGCATCATGATGACGTTTGCCTGTCACTGTCTTTTCAGCCCAAAAATGCCAGTGGGCCTGATGCCATCAGAAACAACAACAGCAACTCAGCAATCGCACTCACGTTGAAACAATTGATGGACTGATGTACTGACTGACTCACTGACTCACTGACTGACTGACTGACTGACTCACTGACTACCTTCCACTGAACTAGTCCAATGGTTCTATCTATCTATCGCTTGATCTGTCTGTCTGTTTTTATGATGTGCTGCTTTGGCTTTACCTCTTGTATATTGACATTCTGTGTTTGCCATTGACAGCGACACACACACACACACGCAAATGCACACACAAAATAAATTTGAGTTTTGTATGCCTCAACAATTCATGTCAGTTGACTATAAAACTTAAATAAAAACTAATCACTAAATATTTCAGTCCAATGACATTTTCATAACAAGAAGACAAATCACCCCACAGACTGGCTGACTGGCTGACTGACTCACTGACTAACTAAGGTATTACCAATGGGGCAAACTTCAAGGGTTAATACCAACAATTAATTTTTGACTAAACACAACACACACAATAACTGCTACAGAACCACATTCAGAATATTCAATGAATTTCATTTGTCATATTTATGACAAAGTTTCGACCCAACACCCAGACCAAGAGGTCCCTCACCACCCCTCGCCTCACTTAATCCAGTCAAATTCAGGCCCAAATTCGATTTTGTTTCCCTTTTGCTGGTGTTGCTGTTTTTGTTGTTGTCATTTGGGGAAATATTTTTATTGGACAAGCCCATGCTCATTGGGCCATGATCCTGGTCCTCGTCCGGACTGAGCTTCCAGCTTATACACTGCAAAAATTATAATCAAATAGAATTAATATCTGAATAAGAAGTCAATGAGAATTGGAAAAAAAAAGAAATTCCTGTCCATTATAACTTTTGAAAGGAATATCAATTTAAACTTAAAAAGATTTAACCATTTGTTGATTGTGTGTTTCTGTCAGTGTCTTTTTTGAATATTACGCACACACGTATTGTATTTATTTATGTGCGTATGTGAGTGTGTGTGTGTGTGTGTGTGTGTGTAGCCACAAATGTTTGTTGTCTGCATGTTTAACTACTTAAAATTCAATTGGCTTCAAAATAAATGATTGCCAAATAGTTTGTGCATATGTCTGTCTGTCTGACTGTCTTTATGTTTGCCTCGGTCCATATACCACCACCACATCTCATCCCTGGGCAATTTTGAATGTGTGTGTGTGTGTGTGGCATTGTAACTAAGTGTCAATTGTTATGTGTCAAATTGTGGCATACAAATTAGGGTAATCAGTGTTCAACAGTATGTTTGATTGCTTGCCTTATTTATGATTGTTTGCTCAACACACTGTTGTTGCTGCTATCGTATGTCCGGCACACGGACAACAAGAGAAACAGTGTGTGAGAGAGAGAGAGAGAGCAAGAGAGAGCTCTGGCCTGTTCTATTTACTACTCATTTGTGTAAATTTCCATTGTCATTGTATTTAGTTGGTAGTGAGATCTGTCCGACTTCCTCTGTTTTTCTCTCTCTCTCTATTTGTCTCCCTCTTAAATGATGTGAATTTCATTCAGTTGTTGTTCATTTGGTTGGTCCTGGCCCACCTTACACAGCCCTCGCCGCCCCCTCCGCCATCGCCTATCTTCTGCTTTTGCCACAGCTCATTATTTTATAAGAACTTAAGGCATCTATTCCAAAATGCCAAAACCAAAAACTAAATCCAGTTGAAAACAAGTTTTACAAATTACAAATTATGAATGCATAAAAGGCCATGCATACATATGTGTGAGTGTGTGCAACTCTTCTTACCTCTCTTTCTCTCACTCTCTCTCTCTCTCTCTCTCGCTCTCTAGAGAACAATTAATATGCAAGTGTATGTGCGTATGTGTGTGTTAGCCACACCCTTAGCCATTTATGTAAGTACAAAAACCCAGCTGCTGGCAAAACAAAACAAAAAAGAAAAATTTTAAAAAGAAACAAAAAAAAATGTGGCCACAGCTGGTTAACAAAAGACACAAGAACAGGAGAGGAGAATGAAGTGTATTTAAGACATATCCATAGAAATATCCCGCTCATCCGCTTGAACCGCACCTGTCCTAGGCAAAGGGTTAGAGTCAGAAGCAGCAGCTGTTGGCAAAGAACAATTAGAAGGACCCAGAAGACCATGTGTATCCCCGCATCGTTCTAATGAAAGGCGCAAAAATTATGAACTTTGGCCAAAGATGAACAGGCTTTTAATTTATAAATACCCCCAACACAGACACACACACACATACACACACACACCCCAACGAAAACACAAGGACACAAAAGAAATGAATAATTTACACATTTTGCCAAAAACACTAAAAAAAAGAAGAGAACAAAACTTTAAGCACTTCATTTTACTAGATTAACCAACTTTTGTATGTGAGTGGTTCAAATAGTTGCAGTACTTCCCGCAAAAATCTTGAAAAGAAATAAATTTTAACCAGTTTAACTAGTCGAAATAAAACAATCAGAAATTAGAAGAAAAGAAAACTAGATTGATCAGCGATTATTAAAGTCTTTAAAATTCAATCTTAATCATATATATACTGATCAAAATCAGTATTAATAGTCAAGTCACTTGAGGCATCTCCGTTCCATCATCTGTATAAAAGCTAAAATTTAGAACTAAATTCTTGCCAGTTAAAAAGATTGAGCAAATGAAAAGCGGCCTGCTAAACAATTGACAAAAAGGTATATTAAACATATCTGATCATATAATTTACATATATGTATATATAATCAATATTAATCAATAAGATATATTCATGTAGTGGGTCATGTCCGTCCGTCTGGAAATGTAAGGCACTGAAATTTTAGATGTAAACTTCTATAAACTGCAGGATCATGGATTCCGCCGAATCGTTCTCAATATCTTTCAATATCTTCAAATTTGAAAATTTTAAGTATCAACATATCTCTCAATATAATCTATAATTCCATTTGCCTCAGCCTAATCTTGTAGGCAGTTCTTTGCCAGAAAGTCATATTTCAAGGGTAAATCATTTTAAAATTATTAGCGAAATAGAGATGCGATTTGAGACCCAAATAAATTCGTTTTATAGTTAATTGGTAATTAAATTTAATCGATGAAGGAATTTTTAAAATGGTAAAAATTTCAAATTTTTAATGGCAACGCAAGTATTAAGGCATTTGGACGGGCAACCACTTGTGAGCTAGCAACTGCCACGTGTTGCATGTCCCAGCTTCTCACACAGTTTCAGGCTCAGGCTCAGTTTTGTAAACAAAGCCGGCAAAAGGCCCGAGTGAAATCCACACACACGGGGCGTGTGTGTGTCTGTGTATAGAGTGTGCGGCAGGTTCAGGTTTCGCAGTTCTTTCTGGCCGAATGCCGGCAGCCAGTCCGATGACAGCGACGAGCATTTTGAGTGAAAGCTTTTGACTAACACGAAGTCGAAACTCGATTGCCACTGGCTGTGGCATTCGCAGTCGGTGGGGCAATTTTCTATTTTCCTTTTTGTTCGTCGGTTCGCCAGTGTTTCGGCTGCTTCGTACTTGTGTCATTTTTTGTTTTTTTTTTTTTTTTCGCCCTAATGGCCTGAACATCTCTTGGCGGAATTCTTAATATTCCGGCCAAATGAAAGTGCCGTCAGTTGTTGTGCAGGCGTGCACGAGTACGGTCCGATTCGATTCAGAACACGGGCGATTTGGTTTCTCGGGGTGATCAAACGAAAATAAACAAAAAACTTCATAAAAATCTGAGCAAGAAGAGACCTCCAAATCAAAAGTGGTGCTAAAAATATTCAAAAATTTTTAGGTGAATAATTTTTGTGATTTGTTTTTTTTGTTTGTGTTCTTTTTTTTTGGTTTGGATTCTTGTTGTTGGTTTTTTGGTGTGCTGATTGTGTGTCAAGATCAATGAATGAGAAGTGCTCGTTTTCCATGTTTGTGTGTGTGCGAGTGTGTGTGTGTGTGTAGGGTGTGTAGTGTGTGTCTTTACGTACTTTGTGGCGTAATTTAATCAGTATCCAATCTGTTTGTCTGTCTGATGCTGCAGCTGCTTCTGTTTTCCTCTGCATTTATCAATTGAAGTGAAATTGACTGGAAAATCGCTTTAAATTCGCCCCACATACATGGCGTATGAGTTATTTCTCTATATAATTATTTTTGTTCTGGCAATTTTTTTTAAAACTATGCCACTTTAGTGCTGAGTCATGCTGCAAACAAATATAGAAAAGACCAAAGATATTCTAAAACAAGAAGAGCAACCTAAATTCAATCACATTGACAATCTAAATAAAATAAAAACCCCATCGGATTTGGTCAGCTGGAAATTTCTCGATCAAGTCACAAATAATTCTGAACCATCGGATAGTGATCAACATCTTAATATTGGCTTTGTGGTGAGTGCACAAATAAAATGATCTAAAATCTATTAAGCTTCTCAATTAATTGAAGATCATACCTAGTCCAAAAGCTAAAATGCGGAAAGAAACCTTTAGTTTATAGTTATAAAGGTTAACATTATTTATTGCTTAATAATTATTTCATTTTTGGATGATATTAAAGAATGTAAGAAATAAACTCTATCCATTTTTTTTTAAATATGTTATCCAGTGAAAATTTATAAGATTATTTATTGAGGCTTAAAACATTTTGGTTAATTACTTAACATTTCTTTGGACTCAATTTTCATTCAGTTATTATAATGACAAAGGTAGAAAATGATTAAATTATTAATTGTCAAATATTTTTGCACAGTTAGCAGAGATCGATCGGTAATATAGAAATGATCATTAAATGATTAAGAAATCTTCCTAAATTTAAACAAAATTGCTAAAATAATGTCATGCAATTTATTCAAAACATATTTTAACCTATTTGTTGACAAATATATTGTGAATTAAGCAGGACAGGCAGGGGGGAATTGTCCCGCCCCCTTAACAATAAATTCAAGTGGCCTTTAATAATTTTTGACAACACAAACAACATAAGGCAGTATTGTTAGTTTAAACCAAAATCACACACACACACACACACACAGAATGGTGGGGAGAAGGCGACGAGAGGAAAATTTAAGGCTTAGCGTCCTTTCGGCACTTATGTACGCATGATTTGAATAAAAATGTTGAGCATGCGGCAGGACCCAACGACAAGGACAACAACTGTTCAACTGTTTGTTGTCTACTTGCCCCGTAAAACGTACGAGTGCTATTAAATGAGGCAACTACAACACCTTTTACAAGGCATAACATGAAAATTGTAACAAAAATATGAAATTGCTTCTACTTGGAAACAGAATGGACTGCTTCTAAGGGTTGACGTTGTTGGTAAGGGGAGCTGGAGGGGGGGTTACACGGTAGTAGTAGCAGAATTATTTCGAAAGACCAGAGCCATGCCTTCTCTCATGGGTTGACGGGAAGGGTATGCTGGGTAACAATATTTAGTGCCCGCAACGTGCCACAGGCACAGCCGGTTCAACTTCGACCCTTGCCAGAAATACATATGTGTGTGTCTGGGGCCGCTGCTCCTGCTCCTGCTGCTGCTGCTGCTGTCGTTGTTGATAACTTAATAGCAGGACAATGCAATACTTTCCATTTACGAGTTCATTTGTATACACACAAAGACAGGCACACACACACACTCACACTGACACAGACACAGACAGATAGGAATAGCCAAAGTGTTGGCCTGTCTGCACCCATGGCTCCGGTCTGTCTAGTCATGGCTTGAAATAAGCCCATTTCGCTTCAAATTACCCACTGTCAAGGACTTTTAAACAACTTCATAAGTTGCTCTTTCCGAGAGTGCACACACACTCACACAGTTCCATTCATACACACACATACAAAAGCGCGCGCGTTGCATAGTACCAAACAGATTTAACCAGATGTTTCCTTTTAGCTTTAGTTAAAACGAATCCATGACCCTATTCTTTATACTCTAACTAAAAATAGAGCAAAACTGCATCTTCATCTCCCCTATAAACAGAATTTTAATTAAACTAATTATTGAAAGCAATCGACCCGATTCAAACCACAAATCAGACACAAAGGAAAAATGTTAACTAGAGCCAGAATTTGAGGTCAGATAATGTGAATATCTAGGAAATTCAGAAACTAAATTGAATTGGCCAAATTAAACAGAACTCAAAAAAATTGTAATTAAACAAATTATAAAAACGCAAATTCAATCAAATATCAAATTCATTAATCAAAAATATTATCTTAAGGTATTTAAAAAACTTAAAAATAATAAATTGAAGAGAAATAAAAATAATCTAAATAATTCATAAGCTGTATATCTTAAAATTAAGTTGTTTTAAAAATAACACTTGAATTTCTGAAAGAGGTCAGCAATAATTATAATTTTCGATACCAAAAATCATTTAAAAAATAAGAAAAAGTTTTACCAAAAAAAAAAAAATGTAAAAAATAAATAAACATTCAACTTTGAAGCTTAATATCTTGTCACTGCAATTATTAAAAACAATTTAAAAAAAATATTCTAAAATTGTAAATTTAAGAATACTTTTTGGAAACTTCTTTGAATTTTTGGGTCCTGGTAGACTTTTCTCTGGAAATGCCCATATATTGAAATGATAAAAAATTTAAGTTATGTTTGGTTATAAAGTAATTGCATTGCTATAAATTAATAGGATGTAAAATAAATTTAAAAAAACGAACAAAAGAAATTGAAATACCTTAAATAAAAATTTTTTAAAATATACCGAAGAGAGGTGAATATTATTTAAAAAAAAAATGTATTTAATATAGAAATTTGTAAATTTCTCACGCTTATAATGTAGTGCGCTTTTATTTTATTTTTTGGCCATTTTCTAAATTGAAAGTTTTTTGGATGGAAAAGTTTTATAGCAAAGTGTGACAACCGATGGGATTCGCTTCATTTTTCATTTTGGCATACTTTACAGTAATTTCCGATGGCATGTCTGGACTTAAGTCTAGCAGACTATGCATATATATATGTATATATAGTAGTCAGCCAATTGCAGTTATAGACAAGGATGGAGACGTAGATTTTTTTGCAGCATATGTTGCACAAGTGGCCATAAAAACGTGTGACAACAACAAAAACAAGAGCATTAACTATAGTAAAGCAGCAACTGTATCTGTAACTTAACTGTAACTGGATGTACGTGATGCCCGGTTCCCATGCCCCTTTCCCCCTCTCTATTTTACTCTTTCCTCTGCCGGCTGTGTGATGGCAGTAAACATCTTTATCCCAATGGCCATAGCCAACATTTGTGGAATGCGTGTTGTAATAACACCAAACCGAAACCGAAACCGAAACTGAAACCATGAAACCTAAACCCAACACAATTCGACCCTGTCTGCAGACACTAAATCAACTTCAACTTTAACTCTCATTGCATACAGCAAATAGAAGAAAGGATTTTCCCCCCTCCTCCACCAATCTACCACTGCAAAATTATTATATCATATTAGTATGTATATTATTATATACATACATACTTGGAGGTAAAATATAATAAAATCAGCAGCAAGAGTTAAGTGGTTAGTGGCGTTAAAATAACCCACTGACTTTTTACTTTAACCTAAGCCAAATACGAGTTTCATTCAAATTTACAGCTTTTAAATAAGCTGCTAGAAAAAAATATAATAAAGTTTTTATTCCCTCTATTATACATATCTGCTAATTATAAATACCAAAGATTATAAATATAATGTCTTTTCAAAGTAAAAAAATTGACTTACATTAATCACCTGATCATTATTTAGGTAAAATAAATAGAAAAGGAAATATTGCGAAACAAATATTGAATATCTAACAAAATAAGTTATAAATAAATACACTAGTACCAGAAAAGATCGATCTAAGATAGTATTCGAAACTAAATTAATTCTCAAATTTTTTAATATGCTCTTTGAAGTTTAAAAACACAAAATTTCACTTCAATAAAATTAAAATTTATTTGAAATATGCTTTTCAAGAGCCAGAAATTAATTTTCCTGTAAATTGTTTCAAATTTGTTTGAATTTGTTTTCAAAATTTAATTGTGTCCGATTTTTCCTGTGAAAGTTAAACTCATTTCATTTCTCTCAAAGTTTTGGCAATTGACATTAAAATCGACTAGACTCTTCACTTATCCCCATTTATCTTACACTCAATTTCATATTAAAATTTTTGTTTGGCTATAAGCAATATATCGTACAGATATAGCAAATATATGCTACTTCTATAAACATAAACACAAACCATGGTCACGGTCTAAGTGCTTCGGGTTTTCAGTATGTACATTAAATCTGACCACATGGAAAACACACACAAAAATTTAAAATCAAATTCAAATTCTATTTCATTTTACGACTCTTACATATGTTTAGCCTTCACGCAATTGAACGTAAGAGCCATAAATCATTAGCAAAAAAAAAAAAAAACAAAAATACACCAACAAAAAATTAAAAACAACAAGAAGAAAAAACTATTTATAAATACAAAATTTTCTTTTTATTGAGCATAAGGAAAAATATTCATAAATATATTTTTTCTCTTCTGTGTGCCTGTGTCTGTTTATTTTTCTCATCTCATCTCAAAAAATGGCCTAATTTTAGATAATTTCAATTTCCGTTTACCTGCTGAGTAAGAAGTAATCCGAAATGTATATTTTTGCAATATATGAATATGAATCGTATATGTTTTTAATCTGTATTTGAAAATCTAGTTTCTTTCAAGTGCTAATTATGATATGTTTATATGTATATACATATATAGATAAACAAATTGGTCATGTCGAAAATTTAGCTCTTCCTTTGATTTAATTTTTTTTTCATGCTGTTTGCTGTAAAATGATTTACTTACTTACTCTGCCAATGAATTACTTATTTATTTATTTATGAGCTACCCAACGCCAACAACAACGAGAGTGTTAAAGACCGTGAGAAGAGAGAGAGAGAGAGAGAGACACACAGAGTGAGAGAGACAGAAAGAAAGAGAAGGGGAAGGAGTGAGCGCGAGAACTCCATTCATTCATAATTTATTCATTTATGACATTTTTATTTTATTTATTATGATTTCTTTTGACAGAAAGGTTTAATAAAATGCACACACACACACACACACAGACTATCCCTCTTGCTCCGGCAGCTCATGCATGTAAATGAATTTCATACACACACAAAAACACTCACACACACACACACACACACACATACAAGGCAGATGCATCCATAATTGAAGAAGTGCAACGTGTGAAGCTCGTCATCAACTGAGCTTCTCAACAGCTGCCCTGGTAAGCTGGTTCTGTTTCTGGCCATGATCCTGGCCACCTCTGTTCCCTTGGCCACACGAAGCTCCATGTATGCATTGCCATCCATTTCATCAAGGCCAAATAAATTGTTATTAACATTTATATACACATTTAATTATAACCAAAGAGCCCATCACTATCCATAACAAATTGAGTTTTTGCAATCATCAGTGGAAAACAAATTCATACAAAATTCTAGATGAAATTTAAACAAAATTTAAATTCAACCGACAATTGGCATTTACCGATTAGCCACAATTTAATGGCTATTGATTTCTATTCTATGTATTATATGCCATGAATAACAATTTGATCACAATATTCAGGTCGTTAGACATTTAAAATCGATTTTAAATAAAGCTTAGACAAAAGATAATTTTGTCCCCTATTTCAATTCCAAAAATTTTAATTTCTATAGCATTAATTCTGAAATCGATCTAACAATATAAGTTTTATCAATTTAATGGAATAAGATTGATCAATTTCTGGTTTTATATCCAGCTTCATGATGAGTTCCTATAATAGAATATATCTCATCTCATCTTATCTCAATATTTACTATTTTGAAGTCTTTTCTTTATACAATTGATTCAAATGAAGAATTGTTACTAGAATGTTTCACAATTATTACTGAACTTTAATTAATTTATTAATCAAAAAGTAATACTTAATGTTGGCTATACATTTACATATATGATTAAAATAAAAAAAAAAACCTATTTATATGTATATGTAACTTTTTGTTGGCCACTTTCCTAATATCTTTCAAGTTCTGTTAGTTTATAAGGGGTAAAAGATCATGAATTATATTTTGTGTATGCTAATTCAAGGTTAATGGGTCTAAAGTGGGCGGGGCACGTTTTGATCAAAACAATTCATTAAAAAAATGCTAAACATGTGCAAATGTATATGTAATTAAAATTTGTTATTTATAATTTGTTTATTTGGCTTTAATTGTGTGTATTTTCATTCACAGCCAACAACTTGCCAGCCAATAAAACAGCCACAAAATATAAGGTAAAAATTTATCAACTAAATATACCCATATTATATACTCATATCTCATTATGCCCAGCACTAGCCATCCCTAATCCTTATTCATACATTCACAAAATATTTAGCAATGGAATGGCATTGACAACTGGCCTTCTAAACGTCGAAATTCTTTCGCAGCCCATAATAGTTGTCAACACCGAAGCATATGCGAATCCGGATGCGGATGTGGATGCCGATACGGAGGTGGAACTGCCAAGATTTCATTTTACCACACCAACATCAACATTTCGAAGGAAAAAGCAACAGCAATTAGACAAGAATTCAATTGAATCATCTACTGCAACATGGACGGCGCCGAGCCGACACATAGTCTCTGCCCATATTAGTGACGATGTCACAGTCACCATGCTAGAAGGTAGCACCAACGCGTCAACAGCAACAGCTACTCGAAAGCTGCCGGCGATCTCGTCAACAACAAAACCAAAATCATCGACTGGAGCCACGCCTAAGACTAAACGTAGAAATAGCCAAAATCTTGGTCAAATGACTGCCACCAGCCAGAGCGGTTCGGGTTCTGGTTCGGTTCATATTAAGACAACCATTATGCCCGGAGTTGCAGCTGGTTCAGGGGCCGGATCCGGATCCGGAGCTGGAGCTGGACCAGCAAGCCACTCTCAGTCTCAATCACAAACACATGCATCACGCAATCGAACAGGAGTGACGACAGCAAGAACGGGAGGCGTCAGTAGTAGTAGTGGTGGTAATGTTGTTGGTGGCCGTGTCGATGGTTTTGTCGGTGGAATTGAGACATATTTGGGTCTGATCGGTTGGCGTAAGAAATGTCTGTATACATTGCTTCTACTTCTGATGCTGCTGATTATCACCAATCTGGTTCTCACACTCTGGATACTGAAAGTCATGGAGTTCTCAACGGTGATTGACTCGCTTCGCATCGAATAGGCCATGAATTGTAATCGTTATACTAATTGCAGGAGGGCATGGGGCAACTGAAAATTGTACCTGGTGGCATACAACTGTCCGGTCAGGCCATAATAATGGATATGTTACGGGCATCCACAATTCGCTCCCGTCATGGTCAACCTATATCCATAGGTAAGTTGAATTTTAAATGATAACTTTTAAATAGAGACTAGTTTCTATAGAAAATAAATTGAATTCAGGGCAATGGAAGGATTAGTTCTTGTCTTGAATATTTCGGCATACAAATTCTTGTTTTCTATGAAATAAAGTTAAATTGAATTCAAAGGAAAATCACCTGAAAAGATCTTACAAATCTTAAAGGGGTTATTGTAAGGTGTATTCCAAGTGAAAGTCGTATAAATTCCATTTTTATAGACATAAACTGTTTAGTAAAATATTAAAGTTTTCTGCTCTTCTAACTTACGAATAAAGTAATCATCTAGTAAATATTAAATTTATTTAGTTTATAGATAGAAATAATGAGAAAGTAGCTAACTTTGACTTCTCCGAAGATCATATACCCTTGTAATAATTAATTCAATAAATTTTCTTGAATTACTTTCGAATTTCAAATATTTTAAAAGATTTTTCTATATTGTAAGAAGTTTCTTAGGCTATGCTAATAAATCTTTTCTGTATTTCTACTGACGTATTTCATAAAAAATAAGGCTTTTCGATCGATGGTCTCAATGCTAGTGGTCCGAAAGGAAAATTGTCAAACTTAAGTTGGATTTTAGTGTTTTCTTGAAGGCTTAAAAATAGTAACTATATGTATGTAACTTGACTTGCCCGGCTGATCAAATATTAACATGTTAATTTGGGTTCCATTTCAAATAGAACCTTAGGTTCAATGTTTTCAAAGGAGATGTAATCATATATTCCTTATGTTAGAATAAATTGCTTGATGACCAATGAAATTTATTTGGCTACTGATTCTGACTGCATTGTCAATGTTATCTATGGCCATTAATATTCATGTGGCCGCAATTTTACGTTTCATCATTCATGGCCAATAGGTCGATAGGTTGCTACGGTAGGTCGGCCATCGGGCACATCAGTCTGAATCAGTGTTTCGTCATTGACCTTCTAGTGGAAAATATCAAAGTCATTGGCAGGTTGTTGGCCATGACTGGCGGCATTTTTGGTGGCATGTCGCATGTTTAATGAACTGCACTTGTCGCCCCATTATGTGCAGCCAGTGGTATTTGTTTACCCTATCCATTCATCCATTCAACACGCCCCCCTTTCCCGAAGCACTTTCAAGCTGAGCCTAGCCAGAGGAGAGATTAAACGATGCGACACGCCCGAAAGGGGGGGTTTTGGCGACAAATGTGTGACGTTGCGAGCCAAGCCATAAATCAACAAATACATAGATACACATACAGATATAATAAATGTATGTATATATGTAGTATTGTGGATGGGGGATGAATGCAAAAGGTAGGCTAAGATATCTACCAGAAGATGTTAAATATCCAAAGACATTCAAAGTAATAGACGACGAGATCGCGGTGGGCAGAAAGATGTGTGGATATGGGTAGCCAAGATGCACAATTACAGATAAGCCATATGAAGGCGCCGACCAAAGAAGACAGATGGCATTTTGCCCACTCTCTCTACCCATCTTTCTCTCTCTCCAGGTGAAAGTTTCTCGCAGCGATAAGTAGCAAACCACAGACACGCACTCGGATGTCAAGGAAGTGTAAAGTGGCAAGGGTATGGCAGAAAAGGAAGTGGTTTGTTACGCCAAGTATGCGCTCAGGTACACGATGCCACCGTGATAGCCCCAACAATGAATAACAGCCATGACCATGGCGCAAAAGTCTGAAATTTGATTTCCGTTTCCCCCATACCATATACATACGTGCCATCTATGTGCTATGTCCTGTTCACACTTTGACTCCTTATTCCACTGGCGCATGTCGTGTGAAAAATGCGAAATGTCTTTATATTATACAATAAGAAATTAGAAATTTCATATCTATAGAGCACAAATGGGAAATGTACAATTTATACTTACATAGGTTTATACCCTTTTTGATTTCTTTGGCAAAGTTTTTAGGACTTGTTTTAAATTATTTCAACATAAACTAAATATTTATAGACTGACTCTTTGTCTCTCTTTCGCTTTTTTCTCTTTTCATACATTTTTTTTTTTCTTTTTTGGTATTATTTATTTTGGCTGTGTGTTTTCGGCCAACAGAATCATCACGTAATTTTTCAATCAATACACGTGACTCGAATGGCATGCTGGAGAATCATTTATTTCTGGGACACGATAAGTTCGAGTGTCTGTCGTCGGGTTTTCGCATCAATGATACAAACGGACGAAATTTATTTTCCGTAAATCGAAATGAAGTCACTATTGGAGCGCATGCATTGCGGATCGATGGTGAGGGTGGCGCCATCTTTCGGGAATCTGTACAAACGCCACATGTGCGTGCCGACCCAGGCAGGGAGCTAAGGTAAGTTCAATTCAATCCTCAAGCGATCACAAGCACACGAAGTAGTTGCTATTGCTATATAGCTATTGCTGTGGCAGTGGCAATGGTAACCCGTGTTGCGGCCAATTAAAGTGAAGTGCAATGAAATTGAAAGCCAATCTGTTGGTATGCCACAGAACTGAAATTGCTCAGAGAGTGCAACAGCAGTGTCGCGGCAGTCATCGCCGTCGCTGCTGTCGCTGCTGTCGCTGCTGTCGCCGCCGTTGTCGCCGTTGGCCGTGTTGAAATTCAACAACTGTAATAAATTTCAGAGAATTCATATACACGTTGTGGGGACGCATGTGAATTTTAGTTCAGGAGTGGATGAAAGAGAGAGAGAGACAGAGTGTGAGAGAGAAAGCGAGAGAGCGACCCGCAACCGGGGGAAATCTGAGAAATAAAAAATTAAAAACAAACATTCGCCTGGCAGATACCCAGCATCTACCTCTCTCTCTCTCTCTCTCTATCTATCTATATCACACATACATTTACTCTCTCTCTCTGCCTTTGGCCACGTGTGTATATGGATATTTGTGTGTGAGTGTGTGTGTGTGTGTGTGGTATTTCAACGTCACCTTTGCGGCGATAAAAACAACAAGAAACCAACACAGCACACAAATCGCTGGCAGGCAAGAGACGCAATCGTTGACATTGGAGTTGCGTTGGGGGACACTCTCTTTCCCCTTTAGCCTATAGTCATTCCCCTCCACCCCGTTAACCCTTGCTTTTTCTCTCAGTCTTTGAGGTGTTAGCTTGCAGCTGAAAATACACACATATGTATATGCACTCACAGACACATTGTAAAGCCTTAATAAAAAAGAGATGCCCAAGGTCCATTCCTCCCGCCAACAAATATGTTTGCCTACTTCTCTGGGCATACATCCAACAGATATATGAACACATATACAAACATTGGCAATGAATTGAAAAGCGCTTTTCCATTTGGTAGGCTCTTTTCCCCGTTTCTGTATTCCGTTTTTGACCACTCTGTCTGTGTGTGTGTAAGGTCTTTTTTGTATGCACCATTAACAGGATCGGCCGCTTGTAATAACATTTTCATTGACAAATTTGTTGATGGCCCGGGTTTGTTGGTTCATGAAAATTACAAATTGTCTGGCTGCAGGTACAGACATACCTATACACATTGACTCACACACACACACACACACACATACAAGAAATCCATCAAAATTGCATTTTATGGACATTTGCCCTGAAAAGCATACTATGATTTTTTTGTTTTGTACCATTTGATTTATGCAAATTGCTGATAAAATGTTTTGCACTAATTTTCAACAATTTTCAAATTATTTTGAACAATATTTTAATTCAATGCACAGACTTGAATCGCCGACACGTCAATTGGAGATGACAGCGGCCAAGGATATTAATTTGCAGTCCCGTGCCGGCGGCATAGAAATAATGGCTCTAGAAGATGTCAAATTTCGTGCACTCGATGGAAGTGTAAGTATATAAGACAATTGAAAGGAAGCAATAGTCGATTCTAGAGAGGATCAAGAGACCGAATCTTTTACCACTGGCAATTGTAATCAATCCTTGTTTGTGTCTCTCTCTCTCTCTGTGTGTGTCTTTTGGTTTTGTCTTTTAGCTGCGTCTCGAATCATCAAAAATATTGATGCCCAATTTACGAACCGCCCAGCCACCAATTCTTGGCACTGCCCAGAATCGTGACCACTTGCATCGTGTATTCCAATTGTGCGCCTGTTCGAATGGTAAACTCTTTCTGGCAGCACCGCATTCAATATGCGCCGGAGACGATTCGACAGTTTGCAGATGATCTGCATGTGAATGTAAATGGAATGAACCAATCTACAGCGATATTCCAATCATATCAAAATTTCTTAAGCATATGTATGATATATCATCATATTCTACATCCGAATACGCATACCTTCAACATGGTTGGTAAACGGGGAAAGGTGGAGAGATTTAATTTGAAATAAGAATATGTCAAAAATGTCTTTATTTTTTGTTCTAGTATCCATAAGAAAGCTTAGATCCAAATATTGTCGATATTAATATAAATAATTTATTAATTATTGACAAAAATTGACAACTTATGTTAACAAATGGAATAAATTTATTATTAGTATATGTATTTGTTGGGTTACTACTAAATTCAAATTTCTTTAGAGGTTTCGAATCAATGAGAGTTAGGAATTATTATTGTTTCTTGTTTTCTATTTCAATTTCAATTAGTTAATTTCTATATTTAGCTCTCGATTTGAAATGATTCGTTATGCTAACTTTCCCTGGGCGTCTAATTACATATTAACTAATCACATGTGGAAATAACATATTGTTTGTGTAAAAAATAAAAACAATTCAGTATATAAAGAAGAAATAAGGTACATAAATACATACCATACATATACCATATACCATACCATATCTAATATAGCACAAACCACTATATACATAACTTAAACTTATAATATTTGATTGGAAAATAGGTAAAAACAAATATTACTTAAAATATTCAAATTCAAGAACAAAATCAAGAGCTTCTTAGACACTTGAATGTTGTGTATTAGTTTAGTTTTAAGAGATAATACATTTAAAACACACACATGCAATATAAAATGGCCAGATCAATTAACAAATATATACAAACTAAAAAAAATGTGTTATCGATATTATTCATAGATTTGATTTATTAATGTTTAAAATAGACAACACCTTGAAAATATAGAATAATATCGATAATATGTATATCTAGAATCGTTTAGGTAATAAGAATTATATATACATAAAGATATAAATATATATATATAAATATAAATATATATTAATATGAAGCAGGCACATGCTTTCTAGAAGTATTAATGAAATTGATTTTGGTATGCAAAAAGGTATGTAAATGATTAATGTGTGTGCCTATTATTGTAGGTCCTAGACCAATTTGCGGTTATCATACTTATACGAATACGGATATGAATATGAATATGAATAAAAACAATTATATAGGGATGTGGCTGATCGAGTAAATGAAAGTAAAAAGCAAGCAACAAATTTAAACTAAATCTAATGTCAATGTCTATGCCCTAAAACTTGTTATAACCCACTGACAATGTAAACATGCATATATATATATATATATGTGTATGTATATATAGCAATTAGATTTTAATGTAGATATTAACTAACGAGACAGTGCGTTGTAAATGTAAGTAAATTGGCATATTCAAATTAACCAATACGAAGACAATGAAATCTCATCCAATGAACTAAAGCAAAAGAAAAGAGCTAATTACAAACCAAATATGACTATGAATATATAACTATCAAATATGACTATGCCTATAAATATACTTATTATGAATACAACAAACACTCATAAAAAAAAACACAAGTTGAAATATTGCCGTTACAAATGAATGCAAAAAAAAAAAAGATAAATGAAACGAATGCTTTTTGACTACAAAATCTGTTGGTTCTACGTTTTTTTTTTGTTTTTTTTTTTAGCACAATTAAGAATAAATAAATAATAATGTTTATATGAATAGAATTGTAACACATAACTTGATATGATGAAATAAATTAATATATATATATATACATAAATATATATATATATATATATATGTAAAAATACATATAAGAAAACGAGTCAAGAGTAATAAGGCAAAGAACTAAATTTTCTTTTGCCTTTGCAATTGGCTGGAACCTACAACTTGGTTTGGGTTAGAATTTTTTATGGTTTCTGCTTTCTATTCGACAGCAAGGATTTTGCGCACTTTTTCCCTACAAGCCAACAGCTGAAATAGAAACTTTTGCTGAGCAAAAAGCGCTCAAGCCCGAGGAGAATCAAAAAAAAAAAAAACACACACACACATAAAAGAGCTCGTTGGTTAACGCCTTCTAGCAGCACTTCAATTGAATTGAATTGGCATTTGAATTGTGTGGCCCCACTGTGCGGCGGCGGTGCCACATCGCATCTAAGCGATGCCAAGTAATGGATGAGTCGTCGTCCTTGTTGTCGTGTCGTTTTTGTGGGAGTTCCCCGACAACTCTGTGTATGACGAGAGGCAAGTATACGAACGAATCGTCCTCTCGTGTCAGGCAAATTGAGTTATTTCTGTGAGCCAAGTTCGTCAAACAATCGTTTTGTTTTGAGTCAAACTGTTTGAAGCTTGCCTGTTTTTTAGAAGCTTTCCTTTGTGAATTCTTCCTTCCCCTTTCTTGCATCGCCCATTTAACTAACGGATCAGTCCATAATACATATGCTCATTTGTTAGCCAACTGCAGTGTCCCAACGCAATGCATAGTGCTAAATCTTACGCAATTTTTATATGCAGATTAATAATCTCAAGCTTAAGCAGTTCCTTTTGTTTTCCTTTTTGTCCTTAATATAGGAATATCTAACATGTATATATATTTCACAGAACCAATTAAGTTGAAAAATTATGCAAATTCTCAATCTGGGAATCAAGAAGAATTATTTTAACCATTAGAATAATGAAAGGAGTGAAATATTTTTCTTGACGTTCAAGAGAGTTCAGCACAATGCTTCAATGCCACAATGAAAATGACTAATCGATTTGTAAGTAATTCAAAAAAGATAATTCGAGGTTGCAGTCCTCGGTAGATGAGTTGTCTGAATGGCCTAGTCAATTAGGCAACTCAACAACAAGGATCAGGCTAGAATGGTTTACAGTGATATTTCATACTGGTAATAATTATAATGATTCTAGCTTAGATAAAGCTATTTTTGGGACTCATATTACTTCCTTTTTTTAAAGTTAGTGCAAAGAAAAGTTTGTGGATTGGGAGCCCGTTTTTAGTTCAACAGAGAAACGATTTTTCTATTTAACAGTCAGTCATAGCTTATTTATTTTTTTTTTTTTTTTTAAGTAAATTTTAAATTTTCTAGTGTCTATTGTCTTTCAATTTGTTATCAGTTTGCTGCTAAATATTGTAGTATAAAGTTGTTTTATTAAGACCTTTCTATTACATAGCCGATTAACTTTCAAAGCGGTTTGTTACAATCTTTTGCTTTAACATCTTTTCATTTCAAAGCAAAATACAAATCAAGTAGCTGACTTTGTCTTGCCAACATTTGTTATTTAATATAAAATAACTAATTCATCATTTCAGTATTAGACATTTGTCTCAATTTTGTCCAAGCCTAGTCTATTGTTTTATGGTGTACGTTTAATTCTCCTTTGACTTAAGAGTGATCTACAGTAGTTACTTATCTACATAATGCTAGACTAGACGAAAGTCAACTATCGATACTTGTTTATGGACAAAATCGAGTTACTATTTATATAAAATTTTTGAAATCGCCAATCTTCACCAATTCCATAAAACGATATAAAGGCGAAGAGAAAACAAAAATGTTGATAGCCATTTTCGCCTTTTTCAAACACACTGAGCAAGGGCGGGCGGGTGGTCACGCGAAAACAAAGGACTGTAGAACTGGTAAAGGTCTAAATTGAGCATAGACAAAGGACTTGAACAACAACAACAAATTGGAGGTGTAGGCGAGACAGATTGAAAGTCAGATGGGGACATTTTCTGTTTCTGACACATGGCGAATTTTCGAAAATATGTATGCGAGAAAACGAAGAAGGAGTAAATGAATGGAGTGAAGACAAAAAGTAGAGTGTTAGAGGGTGTTAAGCCACAACAGAAGAGAGTTAAGGGGTTGTATTTAGTATTCCATTAATATTCTAATAGGCGCTTTTGTACTTTAGTTACATCGACATTGGCATCGCCCTCGCATCATTTTGCCGCAGTTGGCTACTGTTGCCACTTTTATGCTCTGTGTCAGTAGCATCCCTTTACCCCATTCTTCTCGATTCCACTTAACTAACCATCCATCGCCCTGACTCCAGTAATCACATAAAATTTTCTAATTACCACACACACACACAGACACATACACGTACGAGCACATAGGTAAAGTTTTCGCGAGTCTTCTATTTGGAAAATTTTCATGTATAACTCACACACACACACACACACACACACACACACAGACACACTTTAGTGTCTTAAAATTTAAATGAAAACACCTTGCCGCATGGCATATGTGAAAGGAGGTCATAAATTTTTTAGGCCATCGTCCTTCCCGTCCTTTGTCTCGTTTTCTTTCTCTCTCTCTCTCTCTCTTTCTCTGTGTGTGTGACTTTCTCTATGGCATTCCCCAACGAATGTGTAAGGTAAGGCAACAGTTAGTTAGTTAACGGTATCTAAAATGGGTGTAAACTTACGTCAAACTGACAAATTAAGTATGCATGAAAGTGCCACATCCAGACGCAACCAACACAAGTGGGCACCAAAAGTGCGACAGAGATGAAGACAGTAAGAAAGAGAAGGAGGACCAGATTCTCAGGTCTCACTGTTGCAGTTAATAGGATTTGACTGGAGCCCGGAATCAAATTAATTGTTTCATTTGTTTACAAAATGCTTATAGTCAAAGTCATTGTTAGCTGCAACAGTGTTGAAGGACCTAAAGCCATATATGTGTGAGTGTGTGTGTGTGTGTGTGTGTGCGTGAAGATATGTTTGTGCCTTAACTGACGTTTAAGTGGGCAATTAAGCAAAACTGTTTTATGCTTTCATCGTTTAGGTTTGTAGCGAGAAGCATCTTCTTCAACCATTTCAGTTACTCAATGTCACTCATCATGAGTCTCCACACACACTCACACACACACACTCACAGTGTCCAAGCTATTGAGTAGTGGCACCATAGCTCCTGCTGCTTGACTTCACTTTTGTTCAATGATTGATTTGCCCCCCACATACCACCCACTCTCTCTCTCTCTCTCTCTCTCTCTCTCTAATGCCCTGTGACAAGTAAGATCCCTTCGAGAACCTGTCAATCTTCAAGCTGTGGAGAACTCTTGCAATTATTAACTTCTATCAACGAATAACTATGTATGTATGTATGCACATATGTATATACAAACTATGTAAACTGAAATTAATATTGTATTTTACGATCAAGATAACTGTTATTGCGACCGCAATAATTTCAAAACACACACACACACATTCACACATATGCATATTGTATGCATTCCGTTGGTATTATGTGGTTAGTAATGCATAAATTGTATTTCTATATACACAATGCAAAAAGATAGATACTTATAGATACTTCTTACTTGCCTAACACCCTTTTTGTTTAACGTTATCTGTAGGACGCGTTGCTCTAGTTCTTCTACTCCTTCTCTTCATTCACTGGCCAACTGAACAAATTTATGTTGTAATGAATGTCAGTTGGCGCATATCTTTATGTCTATCGGCGCTTTATGCACACTTCAGCACTTCTTGTCCTTGTCCTCTACCGAGTATGTATGCATATATACATGTTCACTTGTGCTTACTGGTTGCTTTTTTTGGCCAACAATTTAATAGTTGCAAGCATTGAAAACTATTTTGCCACCTTATCGCAACACAAAAGTTGCAAAACAAATCAGTGAGAACAGAACAGAACAGAGACCTCTTTTAGGCCTTTAGAGAGAGAGAGAGAGATAGAGAGAGAGAGAGAGTTCCCCACCGAGCTTGAATTACGAGCTGTTCACTTTTTGTGAGTGCCATGCATAACCGTTTCCACTTTTCTTTCAACTAATCTGTTAGGTATACCTTTAAAGGGTATTCAACGACAAGTGTAATACCCTAAAAAAAGCAAATCCCAATAAATTTCAAGTCTAAATAATGAAAAGAAAAACTATTTCTTTAAGATTCTATTTCTACAAAAAATAAAAAGAATTTATAAAGTTTGCTAAAATAGAGTTAGATCCAAATCCAAATTCAAAAGCCCAAATCGATTTAATAAAGTATGCAAAGCTTTTGGCAGTGTATGCTTAGCTGATTTTCAGACGATCCTATCTAACTGCAATTAGCAGAGGTTAGAGGGTATATAAGGCTTTTGGCATATGCTGTTAAGTTAACCTTCTTCCACCTTTAATTTTTTTTTTTCTTTTTTTTTTCGCTGTCGTATTTGTTGTTTTTTACGAGCTGTTGCCGGTCGTGGGTCCTGCTATGCGCGAGTGCGTGTTAACAGGCAATTAAATCCGAATTACATTTTGGCTTCTTTTTGCTACACCCTTCCCAGTTACCCAGACCCCCTCCTACCCTCTTGTCTGTGTGTGTTAAATGGCAGGTGTGCCAAGCACCAAACTGAGCAGTACGATTTCTACCCCTTACCTGACCAGTGCCGTCTTCTTTCTCCCTACACACACACACAAATCCCTGATAAGGCTCCTTCTGCTAGAGTTCAGTTTGATTCTTACCATCCTGATGACTGCCATTGCCACGTGCCAATTAAAGATAATTTTTAATTGCTACCGCACAATGAAGATTTATGCCTTTTTTTTTTGGGGGAAACATTAAATAACTAACAAGTATCACCAATATAATCTAGGACTTGCTTTATCAATTTCCTCTTTAATTGAATTAGCAAAACAACAAAAATAACAACCCAAAAAGGAGACCAACCAATATCCACATTCCCGTAATCAAATCAAATCGAAACGTATCGAATCTCTAAATGGACGAACGTCAGCATTTGCATTATAATGTCAAAGGCGCTAAACCGCAAAAAGTTTACTCAATTCAATTTTCGGTCAACTAAAATCGAAATAACAAAAAAACAAAAAAAAAAACACTCACACAGAAAGTCCACAAAAGCTGAAAATATTTACATCCAGACCAACATTTATATACGAATATATGAAAGTAAATGGCAATTTATATATAGGTCCACATCAAATGCACTTGGAGAAAGGAAAACGGACTTAAATCTGTCACGAAACTTAAAAATGATAAAATGATTGATAAGTTATTGCTTCTTAAATCTACATTAGGTTCCATTAAAAAATCTTAATTATTTCAAACTTAAAAAACGAAGCAAGTTCGGTCTTTAATGACTCTAAAAAGAAATAAATAGAAAAGAAATTAATCGAAAGATTTGACACCGAATCAGGCCAAACAATTAATTTGGAAATAAAAATAGAACATATATAATTTCGATTCCGAAAAATGTATTCAAAATCGAAAATGTAAACAACTCTTTGTCGCAGAAAAAAAAATTGGTTTTTAACCTTTTGAAAACATTTCACTTAATTAAAGTCTTGACATAACTAAAAACAATTATATTAATTAAGAAATGTTTATAAATAGATTCAGTTTCAGCAAATAATCTAAAACGAAAATAAATCAATTCAACATTTTAGTATCAAATTGTAACAGTGTATAATATCAACATAATATATATGTATGTATATTGTACATATGTATATATAAATTGCATTTGCCGGCGAGGCAAAAAATGAGTTACTTTGGCTATCCAGGAGTAGGGTTGGGGGAAGGGGCAAATGATTCTATATCATCAGCAAACGCAAATGAAGCCATTTCACACCATTCAACATGAACTACTTTAGAAGAGGGGGAGAGAAAGGGGTGGATAGGGACTATAAATGTGTGTGCGTTTATGTGTATGTGTGTCTGTGTCTGTGTGGGACAGAGCCAAGTTAATCCTTTTGTGAACAAAACATACGCTCTTTGGCCCGCTGACCGATCCAGAAATTCTGCTGTTGCTTCTGATTCACATTCAAATTCAGCAAAGGGGCAACGGGTGGGCGTTACAAGAAGTGTGGCAAAACGGAAATCAAATGGAAAACTCGGTGCGTCGCTGCTTGAATGCAGTAAAAAACACTTTGCCGAACGCAATTTCTATTGTCAGGCAAGCAGCAGCAGCAGCAGCAGCAGACATCAGAACAACAAACCATTCACCCATACACCTTTTTCCCTCCCCCCCAAGCCTATCCCTTTTTCCAACGTTCTCTCTACTTCTGTCATCTTTTTCCAACGTTTTTCCTCTCAGGTTACCACCCATTGTTTGTTAGCATTGTGCTCATAGTTTTTGTTGTTCTTTTTCTGTTTGTTTGTTTGCTCCATATACATATACATATATATATATATATATATATATATGTGTAAATGTTTTCTTTTTTTGGTCCAATTCTTTATAACGTATTTTATTTTTCACCAGCAACCGCAGCAGCATTTCCATTCACTTCATTTGCCTACATACGGCAAGGAGTCAAGGAGCACTTCTCATTGCTGGGACGGAGGAGGCATTGTTACTGCCTGCTGCCTGCTGCCTGCTGCCTACTGTTAGCGGCAGGCATTAAAAGGACCAACTTTTGTCGCTTGGTAATGATGGCATTTTGGCATTTTTGTTGTTGTTGCTGCTGCTCCTTCTTTTTCCTCAGCTGTTTCTCCATATTGTTGTTGTTGTTGTTAAAGTTTTGTGCACACAAGTTTAAACAAAGCAGCCGCCAGCCACATAAACAGTCGACAGGCGGCAGCGTTGCGTTCTTCGGGTCAAACACACACAAAACTAGAAACGGTTGAGCCTTTGGGTTGGATGGGTGGTTAAACGGTTGGGTGTCATCAGTTCAGTAGGTGGTGCATCATCTGCAGCTGCATAAACGCCGACACTCACCGACAAACTCCAAAGGCAAAAAAAAAAAAAAAAAAAAACAAAAGAAAAACACAACAAAAAAACCCAACCAACTAAGACGCCCAGTCAAAGCCTTTGGGGACAGAAATATATAAACAGTTGGTCCCACCCATCAAACCGATTCCTACACTTACACAATATGAATTTGAATCAATGAGGTTGCTTAATTATTGTATTTAAAATTGAATTTACCATCCCAAATACTTGCATTATTACAAGGTTAAAAATTTCGCATTGAAAATGTTCCACAAGGAATCAATACCTGATTGATGGATCGAGGGGGAAACGCCTCCTGAAATTTTATAAATTCGAATAATTTTCTCGCACTATTAGTGCTTCTTTAGAGTTTTCGAGCATTCTCCTTAAATTTTAAATTGAAAATTAATGAGCAAATGATCAGATTGATTCTAAATATATCGGCTGAATCTTAGAATTTTCTTTAATGGTAAATTTAAATGCGAAATTTGAGTAAAACCCATGTTAAATAAATATATTTTCGATTTTGCTGTTAAATTTAATTTTTGAGAGCTTTTCTTTTAAGCCTAAAGGGGTTTGTTCTATGAAATTGGTTTTAACTTTACGTATTTGTTTACTTGCTGCTAACAACAATTTACTCTATAAACTTTATATATTTACTTCTTAAACGATAATTTTTGGCTAAATCTTTCACCTCCACTCGGCAATATTAATATCGCTTCTTGCTATGTTTCTCCCAGATATGCAGTCGACACACAGATGATCCTGCAAAGGTTGAGCAGCCTGGGATCACAATTTTTGGCGACTTTAATCCCAAATATTCCTGATAGCGATCTAGAAAAAAAAAACCCTAAGGGACTCGCTCTTCTGACCATCCACTCGTCTAGCCAAGCAACTTAAGAGCCTTTTGTCCAACTGATTACGGCTAAGATGTTCGTGATCTCAACATGTCCCTTTGTCTTGCTGGGCGTTGAGTGTTTCTTCTTGGTACCTTCCATAATATTAGCTTGGTGTCCATTTAAGATAGAATGCTAATAAAAATAATAATATTTAAAAAAAAAGCGAACTTTTCTTCGTGAACTAATCATATTTTGCCATGTCGAACGAAACTTGGAAAAGTTGAGTTGAAAGCAAAGACAATTGATAATTTTTGAATAGTTTTTCTTTTTTTTTGTTTCAATAGATTATGTTGTCAACGCTTTCTCACAAAAAACAGATGATAAACAATAAAAGTGATTAATAATATAAAATAAATACCTTGCCATCAATTTTCTCTTCATTTAGAATATAAAAAGTAGTAAAATATCAACATTTTTTTAAGAATTAAAAAATTACATTCGTTGTAAAAATAAAAACAACACAAAAAATCAAAAACTACAGTCATCACAGTAAATCTGTTGTAATATATTTAGAATGCACACCCAATTGAATCAAATTTTCTCTCTATGTTAGTATTTTGTCCAGTTCACTTGTTGTTTGCTTAATAATTTCGCTAAAGGCGACAACAGAGTTGATATCTCATATTTCTATGATTCTGCCATGCTTTTGGTCGGTCATGTAGAATGTATTTTAGTATTACGTTTTATTAACTATGAATTTTCCATGTGTTTTAGTTACAGTTTGCTGGACGTTGCTCTTATCACTTAATTGAAAAACATAAAAACTAATGTTCTTCATATTACCCGCTACATTTTTCGGGGCAATGGCAAAATTATATATAATTCTGCTTGCTAATCAGCTTATATATATTACATATATTACATATATATACCTCACTTATTTATGAATTGTTCCTATAAATTTAGTGGTCCACAAACATTTGGTGTATCAGAAAAACTATGGCAAATAATTTGCCACACACACATAAATTTCCCTTTCGATGGTATCATTTGGCTGCAACTGCACGCTTGACTGGACATTCAGACAAGATTGTAAGTAAAATTATATTGTATACCCCCACCACCCCACCACCCCACACACCACAATTGGGTAACTATTTCTACGACTACGTTCAACATTATACACCAGAGAATGGATGGACAGTCTATGATAAGCAGAGTAACTTTGCTATCAAATGTAAGAGAGAGACACATGCAGAGACAGAGAGAGAGAGACAAATTCACATTTTAAAGTAGCACAAATGTCTCTTTTAAGTGTTTAAATTACCCAAAAATTTTGCTAATGCAATAGCTGTCTTGATTAAGCTTAGCTTCCTCTAATCAACCTACCACAAAAATAACATTTTTGAGGTTTAAAAGTTCAATAGGTTTTCTATAGTAATTGTACTTAATTTCTGTTCATCAAAAAATGTGTTGAAAAGATTCAAAATCACATGCAATATTGAAAATATTATTATTTTAATCTATCATTATAAAAGTTATGATTTAAAAGCAATTTACAAAATATCAACGAGGTATTTCTTTGATATCATTAAATCATACACTCTGGATATGGTTCTAAAATGAGTAAAATTTGTACCAAAAAGTATGCTATAGCGATTCGAAGAATTTGTTGTTTTTTAATTTTAAAGAGTTAGTGAAATCCTATGCCTCTAACAAATTAATTGTTAGTAATATTGAAAAGAGATTTAAATAAAATATTCTAAAAGAATTGTAAGTTTTTATGGTATACTTTTGGGTGCCTAGTTTCCAACCCCAAATCAAATTAACGTCACCAAGAATCATGTTAGCCTGTGTAATTCATAGTAATAAGTTTCTTAAGAATCACAGAGGAATTTTAAACATATGATTAAAGGTCAGACACTTTAAACAGCTATATCATTGAGTATAAATCCAAATCTATCAAATAACTTAAAAGCTATGATTTTGTGAGCTTGGATCTGTTTATTTTTATGAAAAAGTATTAGAACGAGAATAAAAACTCTTATCAATAAATGATTTTTTGCGGCAAGGTTCTTTTACTTATTTCTAGGTAGTGTAAGATCATAAATAAACAAAAATAGTTGTTGTTATCTCTATGTGGATGATCTTTATACAAATGATCTTTATTTAAAAACACCAACAAGTTTTCAAAATCAAGCTTTCAGTTATATGTAATTATTCACTGGTTATCGCACTTAACTTCTTGTGTTTGTCAGCTCATTAGATAATGCGCTTGTCTCGTTTATGAGGATGACTGACATGGCATGGCATTTTATCCGTATTCTGTATTCCTAAACGGATCCGTGTAATGACGAGCGCGTTCCATGAAAAGCATTTAATTTGTTTCCCAAGAATTTGCACAAAGCATGCCTCAGCAGCAAGAGACGCTTTGTTAGGTAGCAACTTGTTTTTCCCTTTTCCAAGGTTTTTTTTTTATTGTTTTCCTTTTTCCATTTTGTTTTTTTTTTTTATTTTGACTTTTGTTAACCCTTTCTTCTCTACCCCAAACCCCTAAACCGTTTAGTACGTTGGTTTTTATGAACTCTTTTGGCATGGGCCGAGACCGTGGCGGCATATTATCTTTAACTCAACTCAACTCAGTCTCTTGTCTTGGCCTTCGCCTTCGTCTTTAGCTTCGTCTCTGTCTCAAGTCAACTCGATTCACGCTTAATTACCATGACAAGCACGAGAAAGATTGTGATGCCATGACGTCATTAAGTTGCAATTAAAATAGCTGAGGATTTTTAATTAAAATTTACTTTTTGTTTTGCTCTAAATTATGCGTTTTAGACAAGGATATTCAGTATTTGCCCATAACAATTAATAGACTTGACTTCCAGTTTGCTTTCTGTGTGTGTGTGTGTGTGTGTGTGAAAGAGAAATAGAGAACCGTAGAACTAAATAAATACAAATAAATTTATCATTACTTGTTATGTTAGCATTTGCATATATTTAATATCAATAAATAATTCGGTTTACAAATTTATGCAAAATTTATACCTATAATAAAATAATTGTTCAACAAAATTAAATTGTCGAAAACTTGCTTATATAAATACTTACACCACCTAACCAAAACCAAAATCAAAAAGAAAAAATATACATATGTGTATATAGAAGAAACGAAGAACCAAAACCCAAATCGACATCGACTCGCATGTTATATCAATTGACAGCGAATAAAAATGTCAGGCAAAACATGAAGCGAATAAACATGGAGCCAGTGCAAACATTTAAGTGTCCAATTTCTGGTCTGCAAAGGGAGCCACAAATAAGACATGGCTAAGAGCAATAACGAAAATTTAACCTCAAGCTTGACAGCAAGCCAAAAAAAAAAAAAAAAAAGGCAAAGACATACAAATAATAATAATAAAAAAAAAAAAGAAAAAACAATTCTACCAGTTTAACTCTTTGACTTTGGGTCGCCCCCAAAAATACCCTTTAATGAGTGAAAGAAGAGCAAATTTAATTCTGGCCTGAAGTACACAAGTGATATATATAAATTTTCGAAGGTCTTTTTATATTTGGCCTGAAAATAAGTAATGGATTATGTAAATAATATGGTTCTTGGGCATTTCGTTAAATTCTGTTAAATGTAGCTCTCATTTTTAAAAGCTAAGATGTAGTGAAAAAAGTTTTATGTACAGGGTATGATACATAAAAAAAGGGCAAGTGCTGATCGAGGTAACCCATAGGGTAGCCAATCGAATGCCAGCGAAAAGTCGTTCATCGTATGTCAGCTACTTATAGATAGACAAACCCTTGCATATATATATGTCTGTGTGTGTGTGTGTGTGTGTAGATGCGTGCGTCTGTGAGTGTGCGTGTGCGTGTGAGGCCATTATCTATGTGTTTACATCCCAATTTGATTCCCCAAATGCCTTGGCCTTTGTCATTGCTCGTTGTGTTTGTTTCGAAAGATTTGTTGTTTGGCAATTTCTTTAGCGGTTCTCTCTGGTTCACACTGTCTGTCCCCCTCTTTCCCATTTCCCCCGTTCCCCACCATTCCCTCCATTGCTCTATCGATTTGGGTTGCTCCTTTCGCAGTGTTTCATTTCATTCGATTTCCTTTGCCATACGTCTTATATCCTGGCCGGGTTTAGATACTCTTGCTTTTCTTTTCCCTTCATTCGGTTAGGTTGCTGTTGTTTTTTTTTACTGCCTGTCTCATGGCTTCCGAGGTAGCCCTAATAACTGCTGATTGTGCGATATTGCGTGCCTCGAACAACATCTACACCTTTTTGTACCCTCTCCATCCCTCACTCTGCTCTGTCTGTCTCTGCGTCTCCCTCTCCCTCTCCCTCTCCCTCTCCCTCTCCCTCTCTCTCTCTCTGGCCGTCAGCATTTCTGTTTGGCATTGAACCCCCGGAGACCTTTCCGTACACTCATAAATGTCTTTCAATCATAATGTTTCAATAAGTCAAAATCGATTACGAACTTCATATGAAATTTATTGCACTTTCACAAATATGACATTGACTGGTGTGTACGTGTGTGTGTGTGGGTGTATGGGTGTGTGTGTGTGGGTGTATGGGTGTGTGTGTGTGGGTGAATGGGTGGGTGATTTGGTCGGTACTGTGCGTGCTGCTTATACCCCATCTCCCAGTTTCCATCGACTCGGCCAGACCAACTCTCTCGATACTTGCCCCTGCTTCAATCTGGTGCGGCGCGTGTGAACCGCATTTTGTGGTTTGTTTATCACAAGGCTCTGTGCGTCGTCTCCTTCTCCCTTTCTCACTGCCACTCCCCACTCCCCACTCCCACACTTCTACACCTCCTCCAGCTATGCCCTTACTTCCCCTCTCCGCTGGACACGCGCACGCACACACAAAATTGAATTTGCCAAAGGGGCAAAGTGCTTAAATATTTAGTTAAATGATTGACAGGGATTGGACTCAGTCCAGTCCCATAAAATATGTACATATATATATAAATACAATGGGGTGAGTGGGAGAAGGTTACAGCCCATCCATTAACTATGCACAGTTAGATGATTATTTGTGCATTGGCAAATTATCAACTATTGATGCTGAATGGAAGAAAACCGGTATGTGGATTCTCGGGCTCATCATATGCCATGTCACGTTGTCATCCCAACTATTGTGTAAGATCACATCACATTCTGATCAATTGGCTGGCAACCTAATGAGCATTTCCATTGCACATTAGTTACGCATGATTGCCCACTTACATCCCCTCCGTCCACTCCGCCCTTTGCATGACTAGCAATATGTGGGTCTATATGTATTTATGTGCCATTCTCCTCTGACCCAAGCAGTCAAGCGTTAACAGAAGGTTGACCAAAATGTCGTCAAGCCAAGCGACAAATTTACTTTACAACTTTTTTGCTTTTCTCTTTTGGTTTACCTCTCTTACCCTGTTTCTCAAAAGAAAAAAGAGTAGCAGTAATAAGAACCACAAACAAGTTAAAATAGCAGCAGAAAACAATACCAAAAATGGTAAAATGAAAAAATAACAACAATTTTAGGCTTAAATAGAAAAAAAGTAAAAAAAAAGAGACGACTTTTTATAAAGTCTTCCTAGAAACATTCTCCTAGCTAGTGACTATATTTCATTTTGCTTTTCACATTCAATTTATTAAATATATATAAAATGATCATCATTATATTTGGCACAAGCCAATTCTCCTTGTGATCAAATAACTTTTCTAGGCTTTATCAAGTTAATCAACTTCTTTTAAAGTTTATAATTTCATAGCTGGTAAATGCAAACAAATTTTAAGACTAAAGCCACAAATTTCTTTTCATTGTCAATTTTCTTTATGCTTCGTTTTTTTTTTCTTTTTTTTTTGTTCTTATGGAGTTTTTAATTTTTCGCATTTTCGCAATGCAGGTGTAAGAATAAAGGTGAAGTTGGTATACTACTGGATGCTGGAGGTGTAAGTTGCTTTGCTTTGGTCTTTGCTTTCTTTTTTCTTTCTTGTTTTTTTGTTCTGTGCAAACAAGCGGCGCTTAATCAAAATCATACGCGACGCTGCATCGCGTTGCGCAAACAGCAACAAAAGCAGCACCAGCAGCAGCAGCAGCAAAAGAACAACAACTGTGGCAAGGACAATGAGTCGTAAAGTGAGCGGCGCAAGGCAAGGACTCTTAGACCCTTTTAGTTGCCCATCAGGCAGTTATAAGGCGCTCGGCTTGGTATTCATTATTTTGAAATTTTTTTGTAGCTCACATTTCAGCGCCTTCCGGTTCCGTTGTAGCTGTCGCTGTTAGGCAACAATGCTTGCTAGTGGAAGTTCAAGAGGGCGGATAAGAGGAGGCATATCCATAAGAGAATTAAAAGAATATGCCGAGTGAGCAAAGCCATCTATGACTGAGTTTCAGTTGCTCACTCTTCAACTCTCTCTCTCGCTCTCTCTCTCACACTCTGGCTGCCAAATGCCCGAAAGCTGCTTTAAATAATAATTTGGCTACGACTGAGCTAGCAAACGGCAGGTGGTGATGCTCACCTGCTGCTTTTTGGCTTAATGAATGCGACATTATGCCAAGTCCTTGGCATGGATTAGGCAGCGTCCGCGTATAACCGCAGTCGCCTGCCCACCTTGATTAGTATAATGCGTCATAATCGCTGAGGTAAGCAGCAGCAGCCGTGAAAGTGAAAGCGAAACTGAAAGCGAAAGGATTTTATTATGATTATTGTTGTTAATTTTGAGAGTCATCAACGTAAACAGCAGCCACATTGAAGGACTTGCATAATGATTTCCGTTGTTTTTTTTTATTTTTGGTTTTTTTTTTTGCGGTGTCAGCAAAGAGTTCTTTCAAGAACTTTTACTTTTCGCTTTCCCTTTACAATAATTAAATAAACATTTTTGCCCTTTCATATTAGATTCAATCAATGAATCGGGTTACAATCTATATAATTTTCTGGAAATATTTTGGTCCTTATGTCAAGAGAAAAAATTCATTAAACAAAGTTGAAAAGTTTTTGAGAGTCCACGATCACCGCGAAAGTTCTTTGAAAGAAAATTTATTCTGAGATAATCGCGTGTAAAGTGTTCCGCATTGGATGAAATTTTCCACAAATATTTTTCAAAGTACCTACTTATGATTGTACTTTCAGAATAGTTCAGTTTACAGTTAAAATTATGATTGCTTGCTAAAATTAATTCTTGTAAATTATAAAATATTTTATTTAGTTTATTTAAAAATATTATTGTCAACATATTGAAGAAAAATAGAAAAATATTTGGCAGGTTTAACGTGATCGCAAAAAAATTCGCCATTACTTTTCATTCCACTGTCTAAAAGGAAAACGATTTCACTTTGGCCCTGAAAAGAGAATAGGGCTTAATCATTTGGAATCGAAAACGAGAACAGATATAAAATGGTCAAGTATTGAAAGGGTGTATAAACTTCGGCACAGCCTTTGGTCGGTTTAATATATTTAAAAAAATTGTTGTAAATTTGATACAGTTGATGCGAGGGTTAACCAAGAGATTGCCAACGATTTGTCTATTGAATGGCCAATAAGTTTTTGTCTAGCCCTCGTATTGATGTCTGGATGCACTGGCCATCAGAGCAGCCACGGCAGGCCAGGGCCCCGGCCATGTCTGTGGCAAACAATGCTGCTGCTTAGCGTTGGCAAACAAACACAAACACGCGCTAACTGTGTGTGGGTGTGCGAGTGTGTGTGTGTGTATGTGTGGGTGTGCAACTGGCTTCCGTTTCCTGTTTCGTTGTGCTTTCAACTCAACTCGAATCCTGTTTGCCGTTTAATTAGAGACACACACACACACAGACTCATCCTACTGTGTGTATGTGTGTGTGTGCATGTGATTGTGATTGTGAGCGTATAACGATGTGGTAGGTAATCAGAAACTGCTTTTAATTATTCAAGGTTCCATTCTGATGAATGAAGACAACAACGATAACAGGGATGTCGACCAACGCCAAACTGCGCAATAAAAGCAACACAAAACGAGCAAGAAGTGTGTGGGGAGCCAGGCGAACAGTTTGGCGAGTCGGCCAGTCGGCATACAACACAGGGCATGGGGCAGAATCGACAGCAACAACAACAACTTGGCGTGTTAAAGAAATAGCCTGGACCTCTGCTCTGCCGGCTGTCCTGTTCATGGTTTGAGCTTGGCATTAAAACAACAACTGAAGTTGAACGAAAAGGGATTAAAATTCACTGCTAACAACAACGAAATGGCAACCCATTCACATTTGCCTACATATAAGTGAGTATTTCCATGGTTGTAGTTACAATGCCATCGATATGAATAGACCAAATGAGTTTGTTCTGTGATAACTTTCAAATATCTGCATAATACTAACAGCAAGTAAATATTGAGTTAAATCTTAATTTTTTATCATCTCCCCTTAACTACGACCATGATCCTTTTTGCTCTCTGCATGCATGCATCCACCGGAGAAGCTCTTTGATGTTGATGTTGATGTCGCAGCTGCCTCACGTCATATTAATGTGTGTGTGTGTGTGTGTGTATAAAAAAGTCAAGCACTGACGATGGCGCTGACCACAACAAGCGCAAATAAGTCACTTGCGGAAAAAACTGCAACAATTACAGCAACAAAAATGCCCAACGATGCCGAAAACTTCCTCGTATGTGTGTGTGTGACGTCCTTTGGCCTGACGTAGAGGCAACACAAATAAAGTTAATGCACCTGCACACAGTCTTGGACTATCCCCACCCCTTCTCCCATCCACACACACACACACACACATCATCCCACACAGTGGTTAAGAGTTTTTGAGCTACTAATTATCTAATTTGAGTTTAATTTGATTTTCATTTTACATCAATTTCATTTAAATCTTATTGAAATTTTTATTTAATTGAAACAAAAAACAAATGATATTAATTTTACTTGAATTTTCATTTTTTTAGGGCCGATTCAAAATATTTTTCTCCAAATTTGAGACCTGTTTTCGCTTTCAACTTCTAGCCAAATCATTTGTGGAATGAAAAGTAATTGCAAATTTTCTAAAAAATTCATAAAAGTTACATTTTTTAAACATTTTGCTATTAACCTACAATATGTTGTGAATAATTCTAGTTATTAGTGAATAATTTCATTTCAACCATTAATTTACAAGAATTATTTTTAATACAAAACAAAAAAATGCATGACGAATAGTTATGACAGCAGTCGAAAATCAATTGACTTCTTCTCGGTTCTAAAAAATTTTGCCACTTGTTATGGTAGATAATAAACGAGAAATAAATTTGGTGTAAAATTTATGAATAAATTTGTTTAATAAAAAATAATACATTTGCATAAATTGAAATTAGTTGAAAACCCATTCATAAAAGAAAGCTGAGTCAAAATTTGCAGAATTACTTCATTACATTTGAAATAGTCTCGAAAACAAAAACAAGCCATTGTATTTGAATTTTGTTGATTCAGTTTTTTGTTTTTGTGTCTCTTCAATTATAATCCAATCAATTATAATTAATCAAGTTTCTAATATTTATATTTAATAATTTTACTTACTTGAATTCAATACCATTTTATTTTACAATTACTCAACTGTTTTTTGATTTACATTTTATACTTGTTTCAATTGTAATTCAATGTATTGGAATCAAAATCAATTGTTTCAATGTCAACTTATTTTCAAATCAATCATCACATTCAATTGATCTGCTAAACCATTAGTTGGAAATTCCACTGTGCCCTTTGCTTCCCCCAAACCTATGCAACAAGTCAGCGAATGAAATGAAGTTGCATGGAAGGTCTTTGTTAATCCAAAGGGAAATGCAGAAAATATGCAACGAACAAAAACAAGAAAAGTGGCATAAAAACCACCAAACCAAACCGCCAATGCCAAAGTCAGGTGAGAAGCCGTTAGCCGTTCATTGTTTGCCTCTTTGGTTCTGTTTTTTTTTTTTTTTTTTGTGCCTTTGCTAAGGGTCACATAAAGCCGTGAACAGACAGAGAGAGAGAGAGAGAGAGAGAGGGTAAACGGGTATTCTGTCACGGTTGTTAAAGCAGTGAAAGTTATGATTTAGCCCACGGGCTAAAAATCACCCAAAGTTCCCATTTGCCATGTTTCTTTTTTTAACGCTTGCAATTTGCTTCCTCTTTTTCGTTTTTTAATGATTTTGTGTGCGTGTCCGCGTACCGAGTGGCCTTGTCAGCTTTTGTTGTTAATTCTATTTACCCTGAAATGCCCAACTCCAACGCGTCTGGCCGGGCAAATATTTGCCATATTAATGAATGCACGGGTTAATGTGTTTACATTGGACGTCGGGGAGCAACGACAGGCGACAGGCGACAGTCGACAAACGACAGTCGACAGACGTTGACTGGCTTAAAAGGAAAAGGGTTCTAGAAAATCAATAAGACACTTTTATCTTTAAGATTTACCTTCTTTTTCTTTTTGTTGTTAAGCCAGTTAGCTAATAATTATGTCCGCCTTGTTAACTGTATTGAAATTATATACACTTTTGTATTGATTTTTATGATATTTCATTTGCTAGTATTTGGTTTTCTTAGAGTATATAAATACAAATTGATATGTTAATTAAAATAAGCGATTACATTTTCTGATATTAATTAGGAATATACCTATGTATAGATAAGCTCTTATCTGTTAAAATTGAAAGTTACAGTAGTTTCTATTTCATATATATTTGACATATCTTTCCATATTCGGACTCATCTCAGACCTATCACTTTATTATTCGATTATACCCCGAATAGTAAAGGGTATAAGTATAAACAACTACAGTCAGCGACTGTGTGGCTTACGTTGCGTATGAATAACTTTTGTCAAGCTCATTGACCGTACTAACTATTAATGTGGTGGGCCGAGAGAGAGAGAGAGACGGAGAAAAGAGACAAAGAGAGAGAGAGAGAGAGTTGCTGCACGTGAGCGAGTGAGTGAGTGAACGTATTACTGCCGCAACAAATTATTGTACACATGAATTTCCACTTAAGTCCAATGAAAATGTTGAAACAATGGCCAGGCCCAAAAGAAGAACGAAAGTGGAGTAGCGAGAGTGAAGTAGAGTTGAGAAAGAGCAGCAGCAGCAGCAGAAGGAGAATCAGAATCAGAATGAGAATGAGGAGAAGCAGCAAGCAGAAGAAGACCAGTAAACTGTTTTAAAATGTAAATTTCGTTTGCCAGCGCCGGCATTAAGGCCAATAAACAGCGTAATTGTGCTCTGTACCATTTTGTATTTTTTCACATTTCGCTTGGTGTTGTTTTTTTTTTCTTGTTGGGGAGGGGTAATTCGCTTTTTCTTTATTATTTTTTTTTTTTTTTTTTGGCTTCAGTAATGCAAATGCATAAGACTAACGTCTTTCGGTTAGTGGTCGGGAGTGGTGCTGGGGGGAGGGCAGTGGGTAGGGTCAATGCGGCAATAAGTTGAATTGAATTAAAAACAAATTAATTAAATTCGTCATAAAAATTTTTTGACGCAAAGTGCACGGAGAGTTGAATATGAGCTCAGGAAGAAAGTTAATGGCCTGACTGAAGGCAAAGTCAAATAAAAGTATTAACTGAATTATACCCAGAGTGCTAAATGCTCTTTCTATTTTACCATAATATCTTATATAGACCCACAATCATGTGGAACAACCTACAAAAATTTAAAAAAAAATTATAAGCCATTGATCATGTTTGTATTTTGCATATTTTAAATAGACATTTCGATACAGTTTCGAATATGGATTAATTATCCAAAGAGAATGAATAATTTTTACCAACTTTATTTTTGTCTATGACAGAAAAAATTTATGGAAATATTTTTAATTTCAATTTTGTGTTTTTTATATTTCAATGGCTCTTGTTTTCCTATTTTTCCTATAAAGGACCTAATTCAAAAATTTATTTAGTAAACAAAATTAAAGTGTATACATTCTATAGAAGTGAATTTACTTTTTAGAGTATGATTAAAATAAAAAAAAAAACTTTTGTAACTTACCTCAGATGCTATAAAATTCCAAATGAGCATTATCTGCATAATTAGCTAACAAATTTAGTTGCTCCATTTAGAGGCAACACCTGGTGCTGCAGCAACATCAATCATCGAGCTCATTTCACATTATTCTTAGATTTAAATTTGAAGGTGGAGAAGATAATTACGTCACATCTTAGAAAAGAAACGAAAAGGAAAACAATTGAAAAAGATTCAGTCATTTCCCAGTCCATGAAAGTTCGAATCGAAAAGTAATTCCACTAATAGGATTCATAAAAAGGATAACACGCAATAAATAATGGGCTGGAGGAGGAAATTTTCATTATTGAGAATGCACATCACGTATGTATTCAATTACTTGTTGAACTTGGCCTCCTCCTGCGGCCGGCATCAATGTCTTTCTCCATTTGCCCAGATTGCGATTGCCGTACAATGAAAGAAAGTGCGAGAGGCGCACGAAAAGAGAGAGTGAGACAGAGAGTAAGAAATTGAGAGAGTGTGAGGAAGAAAAAGGAAATCATATTTTCTGTTATTGTGGCAAAATGAGATTATTAAATGGGTTTTGGGTAAAACCCAATAAGACGCCACAACAGCACACATCAGACAGAAAAGTAAACACTGACACTGCGGCTGACACTTGGACGGGAGACTCCGATTTCAAGACTGAAACAAGGACAACTGTCGTCTGTCAGCTATGTGTGTGTGTGTGTGTGTGTGTGTGTGTGTGTGTGTGTATGTCTATAATATCTGGGAAGCAGGATAGGACGCGTACGTGATGTGTATACATTGGTCTGAAATATGTATGTCCTGGCTCCTGACTCCTGGCTTCTGGCTTCAACTGTATCTTCCTGTGTATCAATGATGACTTTTCAAGGTTCATTTGTGAGCTTCATAGCAACAAAAATGGCAACAGTTGTCGAACTCATGGCCCCGATGGCTTGCCATCGTCCGTCTCCAGCAATTTGTAGCCATTTACTGATGGCTTTTATTCTATATCTATATCTATAGCTAAATCTATATCAGAAATCTCCTATAGCCTTAAATCTATGCCCTTACAATCGATTAGTCTGTAAAAGAAGATGCACACTTGGAACTCTTGGCAGTTTCCTTTAAAAAATTATCAATGAACAATTTCTTATCAAACTGGCTGATCCTAGTCTGATTGTTTGTCAATATGATAGCAACAAATAGCGCAGGCAATTGCAGACGCCAAACCTATTTGCAAGGGTATACAAAAAAATAAATAATAATAATAATAATGCTCTAAAGAAGAATAGAAACTTATGCGAAGAAGGCATTCAGCACGTATTGTTTGTCTACTCAATTGGGGGGCACGATGATTATGTCTAGGCTAAGCCAGTTGCATACCCCTCCCCAACTCCACCGCTTTCTCAATAAACTTTTAAGACTTCTGTGGGGAAATAAATGTGTTACTTTGTTGGCAAGTGGCATAAAATAAAATCAGAATTCAGATATACATACTTATACCATGTATGTATGTATGTGTGTACTCTTATGCACATGTTCTATAAATCACATTTAGCTCAAAAAATATCTTCGTTTTAACGGCTTTACACAAATTAGCATCCAAGTGACAAGAATCTTTCATTTCATCCTTGGGGTTTAATTGATGCGCATGAAGGAAATCATGATGAAAATGAAATAAAAAATTAAACCAAAGAGTATAAGAAAAAGAGAGGAAAATGTGTGGCCGCAAATGGAAGATTATTCTCATTGTACCATGCATCCATTGGGTAAAATGGTACATATTAGGTCATTCGAATGCATGTAACAGATAAAAGAAAGCATTTCCGAGACAATAAATAAATACATAAATATTCTTGTTGTGCATTGAGAATCGACTCGAGTTTCCAATCGCCTGCACTGTGTGAATAAGAGCCATTTTCTGATCACTTAGGTATATTTTTTAAAGTTCATGGATCGAAATACTTTAAAGACGATTTATAGATGAAAAACATTATAACACTTTGTTTTGAAAATATGTGTTGGAAACAAAACGAATTTATTTACTTCCATTTGGGGTAAATTGTTGATAAACTTTGAGTATATTTTTTCCCAACAATTTTTTTGATAGTTTAGTTAAGTTGGTAGCCTGAAGGCCTTGTCGCGTTGGCTTCAGAATTAATTCTCTTTACAATTAAATAAATAAATAAATAATAAATAAGTTGCATTTGAAATAAATGCATATATATTTTTACAATTATTTTTTGTGTTGTGTGTCCTAAGCTAATAATAAAATTTGTGAAAAAATCGTATCTATAAAGAGAATTATAAAAAAAATTTCGAGCAGCGTTCAGTCTATAAATTTTAAAATTTAGAATATTCAATTCTATACCCACAAATATGAAATTTTACTAATGGCGAAGATCGTTTTGGATCGTATCAGTTTTAAGAATATTTTTTATAATTTTTTATGAATTTTAACTTTTAAGTTGGGGAAATAGAATAGAATAATACAATAATAGAATTTTGAACGTTTGCAAAATAATATGTATATCAATTTATTTTGCATACTTTTTTGGGCACTTTTACTTTGGACGGTTATTTGACCGTAAGGGCGGCCATTTTAGCGTAAAACATATGCAAAATATATTTATTACTTTAAGCAAAATAATGATAGTAAAAACAGTGGCCAATCTATTGGAATACCTAGATCTCGGAGACTAAAGTAGCATGAGCCATGGAAACTATAAACTGAAAAGTCGAAAACGATTAATAAGGAATAGTGAAACTGAATAATAGTTGAACTCATTAAATGAACTTGTAAGGTAACTATTGGGCCGCAACTTTATAAAAGGGAAAATAGAAGGTTGAGCTTCCATTTGATTACAATTGGTTTTTCCCTCATTGCAATTGCTCATCTTGAAATCGTCCAAAAAGATACTGGGATAGAGAGCAAATAGATAAAGGCAGGCAAGATTCATCCCATCCAACTGGCATAGATGAGACTATGGCATCGGCATCGGCATCGGCATCGGCATCGGCATCGGCGTCGGCGTAGACGGCAGCTTATGCAAATGGCTTTTGCAATGAGCCGGCAACGGAACATGTCTTTGAACGTGCAAGATGGGAAATGCTGCTTGGATGGCTGTTGTCAATGCTCCTCGAATCTGTTCTCCTAGCTCTTTCAGTTTCAACTCTAGTTGCAATGTAACTTGCCGCTGTCATAGTGCAAATTAAAATTCAAACAACGGCAAAAGCGTGAGAAGCGGCAACGGCAACGGCAACATTTGCATTTTGCACCTTTGCTGTGACTTTTGCCACACCTGTGTTATGCATATACAAATACAAATTCGCACTGATTACGAAAAAGGAAAATTGAAAATCTTAAGCACAAAATGGGCAACTTTCACCCCCGCTGACAGAAGCAACAAGACTTTATTTTCAAGTGAAGCAGCTGTTTAGAACTGAGAACAACTGAGATGAATAAATGACAGCGGAATGGAAGGGAATGCCGGGAGTTAACCACCAATGAGCCACGTGTGGTGTTGTTTTCGTTTTAAAGTCAAACTGTCAATGTTTTGTGCCACCCAAACAGCCCAACTCAGCCCACAGACCAGGCCAGGCATCTAGATAAACTCAAAATTGTCTCAAACTCAAACTTCGATTTCGATTTCCCCCAATGCTGTGCATATTAATGAGACAGAGACAAGCGCAAGATACAGATAGAGACAAAGAAATACACAGAAAGAAAGAGAGAGAACAAGACGAAGAAAGATTTAGATGGAGATTTAGATGAATAATGCATGTGCGTAGTCAGAATTATATTGCAAGGGCTCTAAAAGCATATGCATTAAAATTATACTTGAATATATTATTATGAATGAGAAAAAAAAAAACTATTGGTTTTTATTTTAATAATAATCCCATAAAGTACTGGTTAAAAATAAATGTATGCTCAATTCCTTTCCCCTTCAAAGTGAGAACATTTCCAATTTAGAGTCTTTTAAAATCCCGAACTACGCCCCTGACTATGGTAAATAAAACAGAGTTAGGTATGAATTTTGGTGGTAGGAGAGATCAAACGTTTTCCTTTACCTTGGCACGAGTGCACCAAGTGAATAGCCAAAAAAGTAATAAAGTTGCGGTTAAATTAAATTGTGCCCAAAATGTCTATCGATAAGCCTTGAAATTGGTCTAAGAATCAAGCGATGGAAAACACTTTGGCCAGATACGAAAATAACTGATTAAAATGTTGGCCACAAAACGTATTAATATGTCGGCAACAGGAATACCAAAACTGAACTAACAAATACAAACGATTCAGAACGAGAGTTTGGTCTCTCAACAACAACAACAACAACAACAAAAGACAATGACAAAAGTCAGAGAGTTTGAGAGGGGAACAAGGAGAATGAGAGTCTACCAAGAGGTAGAGCCAATGTTAGTAGGCAAAAAGGCAAAAGCGGTAAGGGAAGAGTATCCTGGCTTGTGGAGGAGAGGCAACAAACAGACAAAACAAATAAGACGACAAGCATAAAAGTTTATATTGCGGTCTATGATTCACTCGATGTCGGACTTTGCGGTTGGGCTTTGCTTCGCTCTCCGACCTCATGGCGCACAGCTGCAGCCAGCAGCAGCCATTCAAAAAATTTTGACATTTTACATTGCGGCGTAGTGCTGCTTCAACTGCTGCTCCAGCTCCAGCTCCAGTTCCAGCTTCAACTCCAATTCCAGCACCAGCAGCCTCAGGACCACAGTGCCACAGTTCGCAGTGTTTACACAGACAACAAGAAGGCGGCAGTATGCCATCTTGGGTGGGTAGATTTTTCGAAACCCATTTACTTAATGGATATAATAAATTTTTCTACAAATTGAAACTCGTAATTTCCATTGTTCTCGCGCTGCTGCTGCTGCTGCTGCTGCTGCTGCTGCTACTACTGCTGTTGCGTTGCCGTCATCAACGTAGTCGACGTCGTCGTCGTTGTCCCCACTGTTGACGTCGTTGCTCCATGCTCTATATTCCATGTGCCTTCTGGCAACATCGTCTTGACTGTGACCAAAAATGTTCATGAGACCAAAGGTCCAGGTCCTACTTTTGCCTTGCCAAGCTCAAAACCGTAAAACTACTTGTAATTACGTTAAGCATTGTGGCTCCAGTGGCCTCATGCTTCTTTCTAAGAGATCTACCATACAAACACACACACACACACACACACACTTACATACATACACACACATGAGAAATTTAAGGTTTTTTGCCGGTGTCAAATTTGTTAGCCTCAAAATGAGCATTTAACCCATTTTAGTGACACCAACTGAGAAGCTACACAAGGCAGACAAGTGAAAGAGTGGAAAAAAAAATACAGAGAGAAAGAATGATAGAAAGAGCAAACAATAGCTTAAGCATACACTGAAAGAAACTACAGTAAATCAAAACATTAATTTCGCAACTTGTCAACATTTATTAATATTGTAAATTTCCAAGAAATTAAAGGACTTCTTAGACCTTTATAGATTCAACTAGCTGATTATAGATTCTTTTTATTTCAAACACATTAACAAATGGTTAAACCGATTTATCCAAATTTTATATGTTATTAACAAAACTTCTTTAATACAAAAGATTAACTTTATAAGCAAGCTAAGTAAGTAGTATATAACGTTTTATTTATACAAGATTTAAAATTACATATATCGAAGGACCTCATTTTTTTATATGAAGAAATGAAATTTTTTGACTTCATACTAACAATAAAATGTTATAAAAATATCGGTTATACTTCCTGCGTATTTTCGAGATATTTGCATAATTTTTAGTGTACAAGATGAACCGAGACAAGTTGTAGTTGGCCAACTGCAATAACAAGGATATGTTCGCTCATATAAGGCCTAGTCATCTCTGACGATGTTGGGCGAATTAAGGCCGAAAGTAAAAATATAATGGCCTTAGATATTATTCAACACAATCAAGTCAAGGGCCGACAGGAAGTTGGTTTTGGTTAGAGAGTGAGAGAGAGAGAGAGAGAGAGCGAGAGAAGGGGAGAATAAGACAATGTTGGGGGGCTTAATGTTTGGCTTCATAAATTTTATGCTGGTGATGTTTAATTTGGCAACGGTAACTCATGTCTACTTGGAATTAGAGGTGGCTCTATATCCTCCACCATGGCACATGCAAGCCCAGGCTCATTTCAGTCTAAATAAATATTTTTCGCCCGGATGAAAGAACATGGAACAAGGACACGTAGCGGGCTGCTAGACAAAAGATGGATTGTTATCGTTCAACAGATAAGAGAACTCACCTAGACACCCTCACAGAGAATTACCGTGCTGTAATTTCATTAGTGTCTAAACTGAGGTAATATTTGGCCAAAAAAAAACTTTTTTCGTTTTTCGCTCCTGCTGCATCTTTCAAAGTACGTGCAAATTGTTCATCAGCAAATTAGACAGGTGAAAAGTAACAAAAAAAAAAAAAAACAAAAAACAATCTCAAGCAATGTATAAAAGAATAAAATCAACATACATATTTCTATGTATATTGTATATTAAATCAAAGGGCAAGTTTAATTGTTCAAATTATAACTGCAGAGCCAATTAATGGCAATTAGTTGAACGCCATCATATAACAAGAGTTGTATTATCAGCCAAATGAAGGAGAGGCTAGCAAACAAACGGCAAAAAAAACTTCTGCATATTGATATTAACATTTATGAGTGCTTTAATAAATAATTATCCACAAAATGCATATAGAACAACATATGCATGCCGATGCCAGGGCCAACAAATTGCGAGCGTTGACAACAAAGTCACCACGCCATAACTAAAATATATACATATATACATGCGAGGGTTGCCATCAATAATTAGATAACAAGACCAAAAGTTAAAATAAGCAATCAGCGCAGATGAGTTCATACCAAATATCTCAAATGAGAATGAGTATAGAATCATGAGAATTCATTTTTGATGACAATACATTTACAATGTTGAAAATGTATATTCAGTTTTAACTTTTCTAACCACCCATGTTTTATACATACTAAAAAATTCAATTAGTCTTGCAAAGTCAAATAGTGAAAGTTTAATATACATCAACTAAATATGCCAGTTTCTGTACAAAAAAGGTACATATAGAAATGCATAAAAATATATATAAAATTCAACTTATACACTGCACAAAATATTTTTGATATAAAAGAGATTGCATGTCAGTTTATGAAATAATGAAATTTTACAATTTTCAAGAGGTTTTTTAATGAATTTAATTTTTTCCCAAATTAAATCCGTAACATATTATTATTAAGCATTAATTTATAGTAAATTGGTATATCACTCTCACAAGTTATAAGTTGTATATACAAATATTAACCTAAGTGAATAAATAAATGAATGAAATTCTTTATAATACCAATCTAAAAACAGATTAAGTCGAAAAAAGCCTGTTTAAGTGGTGTATTAAGTACCGACAAAGATTTAACTAAATTCTTGAAGGATAGGAATAAGAATACAGCCAAATGATCTTGACTTTAGGATAAAGAGAGTCTATTTCTATAATACTTATTGTGTAAATGTTGAAAATTAAATGTTTCACAGTATTTTTCGTAGGTGTATTGGATAAGTGGATATATGTATAACTACATATATTGTGAGCGTGTAAAATGTTGACATACTTACGAATGTTAAATCCAAATAATGAAATCAAATGATTTAATTATAACAGACAATAAAGCAGCAGAATAATTGCGGCCAGTAAATGCAAAAGAGTTGCATTTGTGTGCGAGAGTGTGTGCTTATGTATGCACGTAACTGATGTTGCATACATTTGGGCGCCATAATGACCACAAAGAGAGAATCGGCCCCGGACAACACCAGCCAAATACACACACACACACACATCCAGAAAGCTCTCACGCAAATAAGCAAACATAACAACTGCAATAACAATTGCAATTAAAATGTGCGGCAAAAATAACAAAATATCCAAACCCGCCACACGCACACCCCAAACAAGCTCACATCCCCTTGCACCACTCGGCACCACTCGGCACCACACTGCACCACACCCTGTCTTGCTATAGTATGCTCATTGTGCAACAATATCAACATTTAGCCAGCCAATATAAAACGCATAAACAGGAAGAAAAGGAACACAAAAAAAAAATAACACACACACACACACGGCAAACGAAATAAATAAATTGTGAAACGAAAAATGCAAATAATTTACGCCGCCAACAACAACAACAACAAAAACAATAATAATGATAGTGACAACAGCAAGCTGTAAACTGTTAAACAATTGATTAACAACAATTAGCCGCTTATTAAATTACAATAACAATTCCGACAACAACAATGACAACAAAGTTGCCACTGTGAAAAAGCCAATGCTGAAAGCCCCACAAACCAATGATGTGGCCAAATAACCATGAACAACAAGTCAATCGGTTAGCATAAAACGCGCATAAATTATCTGCACACACACACAGAGATACACAAACTATTTTACACACACACACACATTGACACTGGCAACCATTTTAAGTTTACAGTTTATAGCTAAACAAAAATCCCCTTACGATCAACAACAAAATAATTTGTATGAATTCAAATTAAATTCAGAAATTACTTTCTCACACATTAAAGTTTCAATAAATTGCGCTTGTATTTATTTATAATATAAGCACATAGGTTTCCATATCTTTAAGCTTTAATTTATGTATTCAAAATATTTTCTATGATAAAATAATAGGTAAATATCTTTTAAGAACATTAATACAATAAGCCAAAAAGGTATTTTTATTTTATGTATTTTTGAGTTAGTAGTCTAACCATTAAATAGAATATTAACAAAGCCGAGTTAGGTTTGGCCTTTAGGCTCGATTATATAGTCATAAGATTTTAAGAAAATTCGATATATATACTGTTATATCAATTACTATCGTTACTATCCGACTACTATGATTCCGATTGGGTCTGAGACCGTGGTGGATCTACGGTGAGGAATTTCCCCCCCTAAAGTATGAAACTCATAAATAAATATATTTAAAAAAAACAATAAATTTCAAATCCAGAAATAAATTTGAACAATTTGAAACTCACAAGGCACTCGATCAGTTGTAATATTTTTGAAAAAAAATTAATAACTTTCCAATCTTTTAATTAGAATATTAAGGGCCAAATTTACCCCATTTCATAGCCCTAAAAACTAAAAACTAAAAATTTCATAATTTCTATGCGTTAATCATTTTTGTCATAATAAATGTTCCTTTTTTTTGAAAGGGCAAATATAATTTTGAATAATTTATGAAATAAAGTTGCATTAATGGGCAAAAATAAAATATATTCAGCGAGTGTGTTTGTTATCATCATTTTTTGAAAAATTTATTTGTACCTTACTCTGTGACAAATTAAATACAAATATTTTGTAGTGAGTAAATGGAAAGATGTTCCATTTGAAGTTGAATCAAGACCAGAGTCTATTTATACAAGGGCAGACAAAAATACTCACCTCATAAGAAACTTAACATCTAATGATGTAGATGATTCTGAAAACAATACAAAATGCTAATATATTATGGACAAGCGTTCAAGAAATTACATATTACTACATTGGAGAATATTTTTAATAAATTTGCTAAAATAATAAGGCCCTAAAAAATAATAAACTGAAATTTATATAAGAAAATTAAGTATGTAAGATTTTACAAGACAATATTTTCAATGTGTCTACGCTAAGATATTTTACTTTTGAAGCAAATTAATGGTATGCTGAAAGAAAGTTTTTGAGCAAAAACTATAGCATACTTATGTGCTCACCTAAGTTAAGTGCCAGAACGAGTTATTCATTCATTTGCATTTGTTTGGTTGGGCTTCTATGTAGGTGTCTGTTTATATGTATTTGTGTGTGTGTGTAAGTAAGTACGCATGCAAATTTTCACACAACACATGGAAAATGTGGCTTATGACAACAGCCAGCAAACAAAAGCACTAAAGAAACAAAAACAACAACAAAAAAAAAATATTTTTTTTTTTTGGGGGGAAAAAAAGTAGAAACTCAAACTGTAAAAGTTGCAAATGCCTAGCCACAAAATGGCCGACAAATGTGAAAAGTTTTTTACTTTAATTTCCAACACATTTTTGTTTGTTGCTAGTTACAACTCCTGATCAATAAGCCGAAAAAGCTGCCATCAAAGAGGGAGAAAAGAAGAAGTATAGTGAAGTAGTGAAGTGAATAGTATGGACGCAGACGGAGAGAAAGAGAAGGGGAATGGGAGTGTAACTGAAATGGGCAGATGGTCAAATTCATTGACACTCATTATGGTTGACCTTCTTGAAAGTAATTAAAAGTGACCCTCAAAGTCTAATGTTTGGTAATTTTTCAATACCCAAGCATAAACCAACTAAAGTGCAATCACTATGCATACACTGTAAGAAATCGAGGGAAATAAAAAGAAAATGAAAACAACAAACAATCATTTTGATTCAACTGGTTTTGTAGTTTTTAGTGTATTGCAAAATTGGAAGGCAAAAGCTATTTCCCACAAGCAATTTATGCGTGGCTATAGTTTTGCATACAACCAACCCGCTCACCCACACAAACACAAACACACACACACACGAATAGAGAGAAAATCTGCAAACATTTTGGTTAACGAGACTTTTAATCTGTCCAAAGGTATTTAAACTTGGCTAAGCCTCAACACTGACTGACATTTATGGTTACGGAGCAAGTGTCAAAATGTTTGTTGATGACAATGACCGACCTCCTCCTTCTTTCTCTCCATACCAAACATACCCCCCTGCTCCTTGTCGAGTGGTAATTTATTTTGCCTTGCGAAGCAACCGACACTGCACAGCAAAAAGGGCCAAAAGTAGCCAGCCAAATCACGTGCCGAAAGGAGTCTCCTTTGGCCACATTAGAGGACATTGGAGGGCGAAAGAGAAAAAAAAAAAAAATATATATATATATAGCGGTTGTGTCATCTGCCAGTGACAAGAAAGGACCCACACACATTGTGGGCATGTCCTTGTGTCATGTCCATCACAAAAATGTTGTGGATTTTTTTTCCTTTTTTTTTTTGGGGTGTGTGTGTGTGGGTGTTTTTTTTCTGTTTTCTGCCTCATGAGAGATTTAATTGACCAAGGGATCATCAAGTTGTTTTTGGTTTTTTAGTTTTTCTGTTATCCTGAGTCAGCAGTCGCCAGTTCAAAGGTTAAAATTCGAACATAACACCCCTCCCCTCTCTCACCCTTGACAAGTAAATTCGATTCAAAAGTTTAAGTTAAGCAACTATTTTAGATTCATTCAAAAAACGTGCGAAAATAAGGAAATGAATTGCGTTGCATTGCGTTATGTACTTTCTGTGGGAGTGTGTGTCCTTGATGTATCACTTCCGCTCACTATTGCTGGCTGTCTTTCTCGTCTCTCAATTCCTCCATCCTCCCATCTCTCTCTCTCTCTCTCTCTCACTGTGTCTGTTAACTTATGCCATAAATACGGGCAGCGGCCAAGTGCACACGTCTCGCCCGCACACAACGCGAAACTTGGGTGCGAGAGGCATTCGAAACCATTTTTTGATAGCAACACGTCTTTCTGGTATTTTCACACGCTTGAGCATCACATTGGATTCAACGTCACGTTTTAGTGTACTACTGTACCCCATACCACTTATTTCCCCCTCTCTCAAACGCCCCACTCAAATATGGCTGCGTGTTTTGGCCATATTGCTGGATAGGCAGACGTCGCGACATCAAAATTGAACCCTTTTTTTAGCTACATCGCTCTCCTTCCATATTCATTGCGCTTCACTGTTTATACATATATTTCAACTACAATATTATTTTCACTTTTAGACAGACTGTCTGACTACGGTACGGGTTACGGCGCGGCGTATGGAGTACGATGGCAAAGGCAGAGGCGGGGGCGGCTGTATGAAGATTTTGTAGACCAAAAAAACAAAAACCATGCAGTTAGTTTATTTTGGAAATTATAATAAGCCACTTTGTGGTGCTGTCGCTGTTGCCAGCTCTGCGGATTATCCTGAATGTATGTGTGTGTGTGTGTGAGTCTTTGTTTCCGGTCTATGTGTGCGTGTGTGTTTTACTTTTTTTTTGTGGAAACGTGATGCTATTTTATATTATAAATAGTTACCTGAATATTATGTACATACATATATGAGAATTTGAACATTTTAACAATTTTGTTTAATCATTTTTATACATACATATATATATATATATATATATATCGGATTTGTATATATTTTCGGATGCCCGAAATCATTTAAAAATTCATTAACTTTAAATAGATCAGGAAATGTAACAATTTCAATTTGATAAAACCAAATTTAGAAATTTTTGAAATAATTTAGCTCGAAACCAACTGAGCTCAATCTATTATTTAATTAAAGATTATTATGTTTAAAAAGTTGTTTTTTATGTTTAATAACTTATATTTATTTATATTACTTATATTTGAGTAAAGCTCAAACTAATATTCCTTTATGTTATACACAGGATCTCCACTTTAAGGCTTTTCCATAAGATCTAGCCAATTGAAATATGTTTTTTTTTTTTTTGTTTTTTAAATACTCAAACTTTAAGTTGATTTATACTTACATTTACTCATATTGTATTTATAATCTTTTCTCCTGATCTTGTACCCCAGAAACCTATATGATTAAGTAAACCGATCCAAACCGTTCAACAACGGAAGTCCAAATCTGAAATCAAAAGTGAAAAGTGGCTTCTCATTCAGTTACGAAAATATAGACAAAAGGTTTTTAAAAATAATTTAAATTGAAATAACTTTAAAAAAAAACAATATTAAATGAATGCATGTAAAATGTTGTAAAATGTGCTGTAAATTACATCATGTAATTGATTGTATCTTTAAGCTACAACTTATATACTCAACTGACATCAATATACATCTGTCTGTGTATATGTATGTGTGTATATGTGTATGCACCTGGCAGTTAATAAGATAAGCCACTATCCGCAATGCAACTAAAGTAATTTGTACGCTTTTTACTTTTGCTGAAAGCTCGACAACTGCAGTTCCGACAGCATTTCCCAAATTCAATCAGCCGTGCAAAAAGATGAAGGAAAAACCATAAAAATACATCAACAACAACAACAAAATGCAATTAGAGCAAAGCGCAGCTACAAAGGCAACTTCACCAGACACTGAGATGACTGAGATACAGAGAGAGAGTCTCTATGAGAAAGACGAGAATGGGGAAAGAGCATAACAATAAATGGTAGATATAATAATTAGGATTATGTCCATTAATGTGAGCTCATCAAGTGGAAAAGTAATTTGCAATGGGACAAAGGCCAGGTAATACCCAATACACAGACACACTGATAAAGAGAATGAGAATATGAGAGAGAGAGAGAGAGAGAAAAAATCATTGCCCCTTACCATTGACCTTCAGGGCTAAGGTTAACATAAAAACAGACTTTTGGTCTCTCAGTCTCTTGGTCTTCTCTGCAATCGAAATGAAAATTCTGTAAAAAAATTTTTGCAGAGAAACAAAAAAAAATTTGCAAAAATTTTTACCATAACGGGCATAACTTTTATCATAAATTTCGCTCTCAATGTTCAGCCAGCAAGTGGGTAATATGAATATATTGCTGAATTGCCATTCCCATTCCCAACAAGACCTTCAACACTCCTACACAAGACAATGAACCGAAAGCACTGGACCAAAAACAAACTGAAAATGTTAAGTTAAGGACCCCAGACCACAGAGGTCCCTGAATATCTGTATCTGTGAGGTGCCAAATTCCCGCAAGCCAAATAATTTCAATTTTTCATTGCCCCATCCCAAGGCCGTATGGCAATTAATATTTCGGGGTCAGGAGCTTAAAGATATTACCACCAATTGGTTTTCATATCCTTGCACTTGTCCTGGCAAACGCTTCTGCTTTGGCTTTAGTTTTGTTTTGTTGTTGTTTTTTTTTTTTTCATTGTTTTGTCTGATAGACCAAATCAAATGTGTCATCAAGCTTGGTCCCTTTGCTTTTTGGTTATACTTCACACCATATGAATTGTTAATGAGTGGCCAACTGAAGTTGGAGTTGAGACCAGGGTTCTGCTTGTAGTTGTGCATGGCCATGTCATAAGCATTAACAATGCAGCAATGTGCCTGGCTTGCCGTCCTCAGCTCTTAGCCCTCCGCCTTCTTGGCTGACTGACTGACCCGAGTTTGGGTCCTGCCAAAACTTCTGGCCGGAAAATCTTGCACTTGCCAGTTCAGTTTATGCAAAATTTGCCGATAGCAATTTGCAAATTTAATGGCGTGAACAAATTCAATCAATGTATGCAAACAAAAACACAGAAATTTAACAGAGGCGTAGCTTCTGGCCAAATGTTGGCAGTAAGGGATTGAAAGTACCTACATATTAGGTTATAAATAGAATAAATTGATGAACTCTGACTTCAAAGCAAATAAAATAATGTTTATGGAATTTCTTGGGCCTACTAATTGAAATATTATCTCTATGACTTAAATCCCTTTTATGGCCAATGAGAGGCCACTGAATAATAGCCATTATTATACAGTTAACAGCTGAGGCAATGACAGTGGCTAAACTCTCTGGATTTTTGGTTCTGTTTCTGTCTTCTACAATTTTTGTTTGCCCTCATTCTCGTTCCATTGTCCATACATACATAGCTTACTCACCCACTCAAATGCATTTAGTTAAAACTGCAAAAAGGCAACAAAAATCAATGTTTTGGCATCGTCTATTGTCGATAAGTAATGCATGCAAGTGTGTGTGTGTGTGTGTGTGTGTGTGTGTCTGGCGTGTCTGCTATCTTAAGGCACCAGTCAGGCAAAACAGGTGCCATAATTGTTTACACAAATGACGATTTGTGTGTGCCCTGGCACCATGACGGGAAAATTTTCCCAATTGTCCAGATGTCGGCACTTTGATTTGACCGCAAGAATTTCATATGAGCAAAATGTTTCAAGGTTTCTTTTTAGCATCTTAAAGCTGATAGAATCGAAAACGAAGCAAACAAAATAACTTTTTTCATTAGAATCTCAGTATTTTGAATTCAAAAATTAACTTAAAATTTGCTTTAAAGTACTTGATTTAGCCTACATATTTATATACCTACTTTAAAATCACATATTAAAAAGTTGTTCAGCTGATAAATCTTTATTAATATTTGTAATTATGGTATAAATATCTACATATGATAACAAAACATTCTAACCATATCGTTTGCTATTATATTTAGGCGAAATTACACAATTTTGCCGCTTACTGCCAATGCAAGTTGTCAAAAAGTCCACAAAAATCGTGTAAATTATGACTAAAACTATGAGGGAGAGAGAGGGAAATAAAAAGGGGGGCATAACAAAAAAAAAAAATTCAGAAAACGGAGGAGGACAGTCTGCAAATTAATGATAACAACCCAAGCCAGCCGATGTCATGGCAGTTTGGAGCCGGGACCGGCAAGGACAAAGCAAGGACTTAAGTGACAAGAAACAACTTATTCGTACACATGCCGTGGAACAATTTTCACAACAACTATAACAGAAGCTTGAGAATGAGATGGTTGGGCGAAAAAATGAATATGTGCTTATATTTAATACTTACTTGCCACTGCAAAACAGTTTCTTTTTTTGTCTGGTTGGTTGCTTGAGGGTGATGCACTCGGAATTTGTCTATCTGCGTATCGCAAACCGTTTCACACAAGCAAACCCAAGTCGAAAGTGCCTATGTGGCCCAGGTGACTAATGTTACTACTCCCTCACACACACAAACACACACATAGACATGATAGAGGAAGAGAGAGAGCGCGGGGCCGATCCATATACATGTTATTTATGACCAAGACTTTTTCATTTGCTTATCGGATCGCTGCAAAAGTTATAAGGTAAGTATTTCCGCCGGCTGTTAGGCCATGACAGCCCCACCTTTTCACACCTTGCCCCACCTCCCTTTGTTCCTGCCTCTGTTCACACACACACACACACACACATGTTCTTAACTCCATCCTGTCGTCGCCAGCAGTGACACTCAAGACAATTTGTGTGTGTGTGTGTGTGTGTGTGTGTGTGTGTGTGTGTACGTCCAAGGATACGAATCCTTAGCGTACCCAATGACAAATACGTATCTATAAAAATGTCCAAAGGGGATTTCTTTTTTCTCCACCTTTTTTTTCTTTTCGTGGGTTGCAATCGTTATATGAATGTACATATGTACATATATATACATACATATAACTTTAAACTTGGCTTTGAGTTTCGTATTTAGTGCTTCGATTTAATAGTCAATCATTGACATCAAATAAATATATATATTTAATAATTAAGCAAGAATGTATTTATCCAAATTTTGCGTAAGCATTCTTTTTTTATTGCAATTTAGAATTAATATCATTTCTGGTCAATGGGACAATGCAAACACCGACCAACAAACGAACGACAAGACTTATGATAATAATGACATTGACAATGGAACGGATATGTCTTTGGTGAAACTAATACCCTTGAAGGGCACATCCTTGAAGGATAATGGCACATTAAATCGAAGGCAAGGCAAGCAAAATGTCACAGAGGATGATGACTTTGAATTTCTCATTACTGGTGGCTATAGGCCACAAACTAATCTTTTGGTTAAATTTGTTGTATCCGTGCGCAGGCATAAGGAATTCATGTTCTTCGGTGATGATCATTACTGCGGTGGTGCTATTATCTCACAAAAGGCCATATTGACAGCAGCCCATTGTTTAGTTCATGCGTAAATATGCAATTAAATTAATTATGAATATTTTTATTTCACTAAACAGTTTGTTTTGGTTTTGCTTTCTGTTTTCAGCAAGATTGGCAACTCAAAAAAAAAAGCCAAAGAGATTAGAGTTGTGGCTGGAACAGAACGTCGTCTTGTCCAGACTGGAAATACTCAGATATTGGCTGTGGAAAAGGTTATACCTCATTCAAAATATAGCCCAGCCAAAATTGCAAATGATATTGGTATTTTAAGGCTAAAAGATGAAATACAAATTAACGAGGGATTTGTGGCAATTATACCACTCACGGATACTGCACCACAACCTGGCACAAAGTGCACTATTGTTGGTTGGGGTTCAATTATAGAGGTGGGTCTGTCGAATCGTATAACCCAATAAACGTATTAACATTTTAATTCTGACAGAGTGGTCCAGCGCCCGATGCAGTCCTCAATGCCGATGTGAATATCAGACATGAATCGGATTGCATGTCTGTGGTACCGCCACTCCCAAAGGGCACTATATGCGCCAATAATCCAAATGATTATGAGATCGATAGCTGTCAAGGTGATTCAGGAGGTCCAATGTTCTGTAATAACAAACTTGTGGGCATTGTCTCATATGGCAGCGGCTGCGGTCGACCCGGTCAGAGGGGCGTTTACTCGGATGTCTATTATCATCGCAAATGGATTGCAGAGAATGTTGCGACCTCTTCGGTGCACCGTTCCAATTCGATGATATGCATCGATACGCTAATGCTCTTGCATTTAGCCATAATTAAGCTGGCAATCAATACAGTAAAGTTAGCACCTTTTTAAAAAAGACAACAAGACCAACAACTTTGGCTGTAGGCTAACAGCAACCAAAAAAAAAAACAAAAAAGCAGTTAGCATTCAACAGGTGTCTGCAAATGACACAACCAAATTGACTGAAACCGACGACCAGCTCGTGGTGGTGGGTGACCCACCCATCGGCTGAAAGAGACGCTGTCAGCAACTAGGCATAGCCAACTGGTGGGCACAATGCGGTGGCCAGCCGCACGCACACATCGGCCATTGGACAGCGCTGGGTTGCAATGTGCAACGGTTTATGGTTGCCGTTACTGGTCCTGTTTATGACAGCAATTATCGCATCACCTGCTACCTGCTTCTATCCCCTTCCACCTTCCATCAGATTCATTCTACGTCACGGTCACGGTTAATTCTACTTATCTGTTTCCACTCCCCGTTGATTAGTCCAATTAGGCAGTCGCATAATGTGTTGTTGTTGTTCTCCCTCTCTCTCTCTCTCCCTCTCTCTCTCTCTCTTTCTCTCTCTTCTGTTTAATGCGATTTCATCTTTTTTTACACACACCTTGTTGGAATTGCAGTCAATAAATGAATATTTCATAAGCATAATTCCAACATTGAAATCATTATCGAACTCCTGACTTGGTAATTGCATTTAAACATCCATTAAAATGTATTTCCAAAAAAAAAGATGATTCCCTTGAGATTTATCAATAAGCATATTCAAGTTTTGGATTCAGTATCTATTTAACACACACTCAAAAACAGATTCATAAGATAGCTTTGGAAATTGAAGAATTCCCAAAGTTCCTCCTTAAAATTAGATCATTTGTTGCAATCGATTTGGATTCAATGAAAGTAATTGTCAATCTAGGACTTCTTTTTTCAACAATGCCATTTATTGAGTTTGTAGTTCCAGCAAGTAAAAATGTCGCATAGAGAATGATTATTCTTAGCATGTGATATGTATGTATCTAGCAATCAATGAACTGAGCTCAGAGTCGCCGTATCTGTGACTAGCAAGTCAAGTAGCAGGCTTAAAGTACAGGTGACAAAAAAGGTTAAATTAATTTGCAATTTTGACATCAGACAAACATACAATCAGGTTTATCATTTTGCATGCGTTTTGTATGCTGTTCAAGTGTTCATAATGAATTTAATCGCATGTGTTTATTGCTCACTTTACGTGGCTTCCTCCATCTACCAGATTTGCCATCTGTAGCTACATTATTTAACTTCAATTTCCATTTGCCAGTGTATGTATTTTTGTATGTATATGTTTGCTTTACGAGTTGCTCCTGTTGTTGTTCTTGTGGGCCATCGTGAAGTCGACACTTTATCATTTTGTCACGCTTCTTGTTTGCCAAGTTCATTCTCATCAACCACATCCACACCCATTCTTTACCCCCTCTGCATATTGATTTATCATTGTTGTCTCGTCCTAGGCATATGCCAAGACTTTGGGTCTTTGGCCCTTCTTGTCCTTTTTTTGTTTTTTTTTGTGTTAGTAAATTGTTTTCATTTGTATTAGACACATGGCTCAAATTGCAGTTACAATTGAAAATTGCATTTAGTCCCAGACAAATCTTGAGTCAAATTCATTTCTTCGTAAGGATAATCTAATGAAAGCACATAGAGAAAGTTAAGCATTTCGCTTAAGAATAAGAACCTGATCAATTAATTTACCATAGATTAGGCATAGATACTGAAAATGAAAACAGATATCAAAAACAATTCTCTAACCAAATGCTAAACGAATTTATAGGCATAAAGGCGTGTTGTTGGTATGAATTATAGAAATCCTTTTGAAGCTCTTTTATTAAACTACGTCCATGTTGTTAACCACCGACAAACCTCCTGGCAGAATGGTGGCTAAATTTTGAACTTCACCGCAGCGTGGAAAATGCATTTTCATTCTGACAAAATCGTCGGCTTAGCTGTAACGTCAACACGTCAACGAAAAACTCTCATACTGCATATCCAGGACCCAGGACCCAGACAGGAGCTAGAAACCAGCCAACCAACTGAACCTAAACCAAAATCACTATCAATTTGCGTTTGTAAATACATTTTAATGGCATTTCAAAGTGAATCCGAGTTGACCTCCAGCCGAATGAGCAAGAATGACCACCAAAAACCGGCCAGTGATGCTTCCCTTCCCTTGTTACCCTCACTCCCTCCGCTGCAAATGCTATGTGAACGACCAATATACAGTGGGCTATATTTTCACAAACCTTTCAAAGATATAATTTTGTATCTACAAGTTTTGCTTTTTAAAGGACTTTTGTAAGGATCAAAAATATGTTATCTTATTCTCGATCTTATCGAAATCCATCACGGTTTGAATGATTTTTAAGGGAAAGTTCAAAGCTTTTTTTAGTCAATTTTCTATTATTAAATGGAAGGATTCCAGCTTAAAAAGACTTTTGTCAGCCCATTTTTAAAATTTTTTAACATTTTTTTTTACGAATAATTCAGATGAGAATTTCTGGTTTATAAAATTTTCTTATATCGTTCACTTATTTTGAAAACCATTTCGATATCAAAAGTTTGTCGGGTTTGAGTCTAATTTGAATGCTGGGGAAAGAAAATGTACAAAGTTTTTTTTTGAAATTTTGTGCAAATTTTGAAAAAATTTGCCCAGTATATTGCTGCGTCTCGTTTTCAGTTTTTCACGTAATCAATTTGAAAATTTTGTAGCTAGAGTCGGTGCTAAAAGTTGGGATTGGGGATTGTGGATTGGGTTTTGGGAGTTTGGTTGGTATGACACCGGAAATTTAAACTACTTCCTGTTTTATTGTTCCTCCTGCTGCTGTTGCTGCTGTAAGGATTCTCGTTAGGTTTTGCCTGGTTTTTGGCCTACAACTCTCCGACTTCTGTTGAATGATGCCTTGGCTTTGGCTCTGCTCGAGCCACCGATTTGATTTGTTTTCATTGTAACGAGCCTTTTATTAGCCACAGAGACCCTCACTTTGCCACCTACCGCGCGGGCCAACGTTTCTATCTGCCATACAACAAGCCTGTTATTGGCCGTATTGCTATTGTTGTTGTTGTTCTTGTTGTTGTTGTTGTTGTGTGGCGCTGTTCGTTAAATGCAAACACCAAAAAAGGGTTTTTCCACAAAACAACAATCAACGCCAGCAGCAAAAAGCAACCCATCTACACTCTGCCCAACAAACGGTCAACCGACCAACATCAACAACAACTACAACAACAAGAAAGGATACAGACAGACAGTCCAATAGCCTCGCCCGCATAGTAGTACAGTATTAAGGGAATGAGACGGGGATGTGGGGAACGGCCGCAACAACAGAACTAGCAAGGATGTCAGCCAACGCCAGCGGCAGGCAACCCGTTTTCGATTCTGTCGGTTGTCCCTTCATTGTGGCAGTTGTCGACCCACAGTCAAGGGCATTTAAATAGAAATTATGAAAATTAATCCCCCCCGAATGAATATGAATTTTGATTGCGATGGATAATAATGAAATATCAATATATAAATGATAGGAAAAAGTCTAACAAGCAGTTTGTTGAACTAGTTCATTTTTGGACCTATTCGAATGGAATGTAGTGTATGCCCTTTTTTAATTGTTAGACATATCGCGTACGTCTGTGTGTTTGTGTGTGTGTGAGTTTGGGTGGGTAGATGGATGGGTGAATGGTGTGTCTTTGTAAGTATGTGTGTGTGTGTGTGTGTATGTGTGAATGTGTTCGTTATTGTCAGTCTGTAGCAAAGCGATTTGCATACAAATTTGGCACGAAGTGTAAATATTTAAGCAGATACAAAGTGTGAGTATTAAATTTTTGATACTAATTAATTATGCATGTGTAAATTTTGCAATGAAAATTATTATAACGCCATATTTTCATTCACAAAAAGAGAGGCAGGGAGCGAGATAGAGAGAGCCTAATGCGGACTGAAGCGAATCAAATCAAAATGTTAGCCAAATAAAATAAAACAAACTAGAAAAATCTTTACTGATTACACTTAGCAATATTGAAAGTGGTATTACGAGCAGTGGGAGAGCGATGGAGGGGAGTATGTACACATTATTGGCAGAATACTTATGGTAATTATATAATTGAATTACATACACACACACATAGACAGCCACACACTATAGATGATTTGATGAAGAGTCAAACCAACAATTTGAGTGGAAACTCAGACTGGGGGAAAAATCACACAACACATTTAACCAACAAAATGAAAGAAGTTGCCCAATAATAACAAAACATTAACTGCAAAACGGGAAACAAATGGCAGGACAAGAAGCCAGGATATCGGTAGCAAGAAATTCTATTAAAACTTTTTCGCTTTCAATTCGCAGCAAACAAAAAATCCTTTGCAAGAAAAAAAAAAAAAAAAGCCAATAAATAATTTACTCCATGTGGCAAATAGAATGAGACAACAATAGCAATATATACAGAGAGAGATAGAAAGAGAAAGAACGCAAGAAACAGTCTCTGTATCATTCTATATATAGCACCGACTTAAGGCGTATTAACCAGCTCAGAAAACTCAACACAAAAGAGCTTTACCAAATGGCGCATCTTGGTAAGATTTCAAATTATTTAATAGTCGACCAGCTTTATACCCTAAAAAAGAAATAATAAATGCTTTAAAAACAAAAGAGAAGAACTACCTTTGCTTAATTAACACTTTAAATTTTTTGAACTCTCTGGAAAAATAAATTAAAATCAAGCTAATATGACCTTCGCGCCTAATATACCCAATATGTGTTGGTCTGTACTTTTGAGTGCCTTGCCAAATGCCGACCAAGGGTCTATATCTAAAACCCTTAAAGGCGCCCATTTTGGGGTGGTCGTGGTGGATAGCAAGTGCGAAAAGTGTCGAAGAAAGTGTAATCTATGGCACAGACCACTGCAGGCTATTTGTATTAATTTGTTGTTGTTGATATTCTCATCCCCATCCTCTGGCCCATTGACTATTGAGAATATGAAAAGTGTTGAGAAAGAAAAGAAACTCAAGGAATTTTTCTGTTACCAGCCATAAAGGAATTCTCTTCTAATATAAGAAGCAGTAGGTTTTCGTTTTTTACCTACCGATCGATAGTATTACAATTGATTATAAAGAATCCACTAGACTTTAATAGCGAAATCCCATGGACAAAGTGTGCAGTAATGCAATCATTTATACACGATGCTAGCACACAAAAAACGTATAAATGCAACCTCAGCCATTCGTTTAATTAAACAACACAAATAACAACAAAAAAAAAAAAAAAGAAAATGAAGGCAAAAATCTGTGTAGACATCGATATTTGTATACACTTCTATCTAGAGGACAAAAATTTAATAAATTTATGCAATATTTTGCCTAAAAGTATGCAAACAAAATTAATATTCACACCAAAATTATAGAATAATTAAATAAATAATTATCTATAAGGTAAATAGCTAGAAAAATGTGCAATTAATCTCTTTTGAGATCTAACAGTGGGTTCATTTAATTGTAAGTATGACCTTAAGCATTATCTTATGCCAAAATATATATATATATTTAATTTGGCCACGTCTTCAACGTCTCTCCAATAGATTTGTTATATTTTTGCATACTTTTGGGTTTTTTTTTTTCGAAACCATTATAATGTTTAAACAAGAAATAAAATATTGTAAATTAATGAATTTGTAAATATATCTTAAATGATACATATATTTTCTTTATTCTTATTTTTTTAAGGACTACATTCAATTGAGATTGGGATTGCAATTGGCTTTGAATTAGGGAAAATTTAGATGTTGTACTAAAAACTTTGTCTGACAAAAGAATACATATTAGTTCTGTTAACTAATTCTATCAATTAAATTCAAAAAGGTAAATCTATTTCCAGTTTAATCCGGTTATAGTACATATCTGAATACTCTTCATATCCTTATTGCGCTTCTGTAATACAATTATTTCGAAAAAAACGAGCCGCCAATTGATAGTCTATAATTGATTTACTTGATATCAATTTATATATATAGAGCATCGGTGGTTCAGAGGTAGAATGCTCGCCCGCCACGCGGGCGGCCCGGGTTCGATTCCCGGCCGATGCAAATGAATATTTTTTTTTTCTTTTATTCGGTTTATTTCTTTTGTGTTGCTGGTTTTGTGAAACATAAGTTCATAAATAGATAATGAAGAATGAAACGAAAAACGGCTTAGTGGAAAGTTAAAAGCAAAATTCAATTCAAATTGATTTTTTTTTCTTCTTAATTTTTGTTTTTTGAATTTGGTTTGATTAAGCTCAGTGTAGCATAACAAATGCAAAACTTGCAAAGCGTTTCATCCAATTAGAAGAGCGTAAGTTTTATTGTTAATTACCTCAACTCTTAGCAGTAACTGCTGCAGATGGACATGAACGATGAGTGAATGGGAAGGAGTACGAGAACGATGAAACTTTTTACTCGCCCCACACAAAATTTCCCATCTCTGCCGCGCGAGAATATCCAATGAGTTGTAATTAACTTTATCCGAAAATCTTTGCTGGCCGCCAACGACATGGGGGGGGAGAAAGGTGGGCTGGGGGTGGGTTGGCAGTGAGCTTCTTCCCAGAGTGTTGGCGTTTTTATTCATTTAAGCAGCTCAATTGGTAAGCAGCTTGGTTTATGCATTGATTTAAATGACAATAATTACTTGATAAAAATATATCTCCAATTAAATATCTTTTAAAATAACAACACGTGACTTCTGTTCAGCAAAAAAAGCAATTAAAATTAGAAATGACATTTTATGGCGGAATCTAATCTTAAAACGTATAAAAAATAATATATTTATTAAAGTTTTCAGTAAATCAATGCGTATTTTGAACCAAAGTTTTCTTTATGGGCTATTTTTTTAATATTTTAATCTACAAGTCGACATTAATACTATTTTTTTTAATATAACATGATCTCTTTTAACACTAATTCGATCTTACTCGATTTGTGAACTTTTTCCTTTTTATCACGCCCTATACTTTAAATTGTTTTATTTATATTTTCCATTATATCATCCTAGCTCCTTAAAATGCAATTTTCACAACTTGAATTTCATTAAATAATTTTATCTGCTCATTTAGTTATTGCTGATTGTTTTCAGTATTAGACAAACGATGATATTTGTGATTTGGTCGATTATACGACGACGTGGAGTAATTTAAATAAATTGCAATTTAGCCTAAAATACTCGGCTAATAAAGTTTGACACAATTAGAATTATTTAAAAGAAATATAACTTTCAAAAATTACTCGTTAACGAGTTTTGATGAACGTATAAACCAGCTAAGTCAATGTCGTGGACATTTGATGCCTGACCAAGGAACAACTACCAACACTTTATACTTGCCAAGCCAACTTACCTCCTTAACCTCTTCTCTGTCCCTCTCCCTTTCTCTGTTTTCCTTTTTCTTTTTGTTTATATTTTTGTGTCTACATTTGCTTTGCCTTTGAGGTTGTTTTATTTGCAAACATTTCCTGTACCATTGCCTTGGCCATAGCATTAACTTGATTTTCGTGTCGGTTCTTTCTTTTTTTTTATATTTTTGTGCCTGATTATTTTCGTAATAGTTTGTGGTTACATCAGTGGCATTTCCGTTCCCACTCTTTGTCTTTTCCATCTCCAATTTCTTCACACCAAATGCGTAGGTTGCTGCTGCTGCTGCTGCGTGATTTAATTAAAATCAATTAACGGTAATGAGTGGTCATTAAGCCAGCTTAAAGTGAGTTCATTAAGTAACTACAGATGAGTTCAAGTCGAATGCAAATTAAATGATCAAGCAATGTGCAAAAAAAATATCCAGAAAAAATAAAACACTTTTAGTAGGATTATGTGGCCAAGAATCCAGGATCTGTTAAAACATTATATAGCGATTAGCAGACACTACAATAATTGATGAACTTGAATATAATTGTTCCATTACTTAAGAATCAGTTTAGTCTTTTGTATACTCTACGTATACGTAATATTTATTTTTGATAAGAAATCGTTTGAAACATAATTTCAAATCGTTACTAATCTAGAGTTAATATCATTTTATATATACTTTCAAATCTTTGTCCATATTTGTGAATGCATTTCAATTAGTCTAACTAGCTTAAGGAGAAAAAAAAAGATTTTCAGAAAGCGACCATATAATACTCTACTCCAAGAGTGGTAAATACAAAAATTTCGATCTGCTAAAATTTTTTAGTTAATTCAACAGTTTTATGAATATTTTCTTAGTATGCCAATTAAATGCAATTTGATGCAATTTTAATATGCCCATTCTGCAAGAGGGTGACTAAGCTGAACGTGATAGAAAAAGGCTCCCAAGTTGTGAAAGTTTTTAACTAGGTTTTTAGCGTTGCCTACTTTTGTGCGCATTTGTGGCTTGGGTTTTGGTGGTCGTGTCGCTCCACTTGGCAAAACGTTACATCCTTTGCTTTGTATATATATATGTGTGTGTGTGTGTGTGTGTTTGTGTGTCGCTCTGCTGTTAGCTCGTTTTTTAAATTGTTTTGCTGTTTATTGCAAAATTACACAAAAACAATGCAACTTGATGAAGACAGCAACAGAAGACGACGTCGACGTCGAAGAAGAGCAACTAAAATGGTTACAAAACAAAAGAGATAACGGTTGGGCGGGGTGTGTGCGTGTTTATATGTGTGTGTGTGTGTTTGTGTGTGCGGTAGGAGTGCAACTGCAGGCCAAGCAAAAGGCAAAGGCAAAGGCAAAAGGGAAAAGGCAATGGCAAACAGCACAAAACAAACTTTTCAAAATGGGAAAACTTTTTTAGCTCTTTTTTTTAGTCTCTATTTGTATTTTTTTTTTTTTTTTTTTTTTTTTTTTTTTGGTTACCAAGTGGTTGGAGCTGGGGTGAAAGAGATGGGGGGACAGTTTTCCAACAGTAACGAGCCAAGTTGAAAAATCTTTATTGTGTATCAAACCATTTGTATTAATTAGAAGCGGCAGCAGTAGCAGCAAAATAATTACAACAATGCAAAAAGCACAAAAAGAGAAGAAGAAAGAAAAAGAGACCTAGAGTGAGGGCTACAGAGAGAAAGAGAGAGAGAGAGAGAGAGAGAGAGAGGGAGGGATGAAGAGAGAAAAGAGAAAATAACTAGCAACAAATTGCTTCCTCAGCAAAAATACTTATATATCATTTAAAAGTTCAAAATCTCATTAACCATGTAAATATTGCCCGTAACTTTTGGTATGGAAAATATTAAAAAGTCTCAAAATGTTTACAGAAGATAATTTTAAATTAAAAACTCAATTGTTTAAACGAATAAGTAAATCTTAATCTCGACGTTGCCCAAGTGGTTTAGTTAGCTATTTATCTAAGGGAATTTCTTAAAGGAATCGACAAGTTTTCAAGATCGGATTTCGACAATATCTTATAGTATCCTTTAGCGCAAAGATGTTGCAAATGGGATAGTACTTCTTTCTAGCAAATCCCCTTTTATCCCAAATTTTGGAGCAGCTAATTGCCACCGCTTTTCGACGCAATGCAGCAATAGTATTTAAAAAGTAACCCAAAAATTTTAACTCGATTTAGGATAATCTCATCCAAAAATTAAGTATGTATATAGGAACGTTAAGTAGTTTACTGGTAAGAAAATTATTTCATACTGGTAGGAAAATTGTTTTCAGAGCTTCAAGCTATATAGAAAAGATAAAGTCTGTGTGTATATTTTCAACTACTAACTTTCATTTAAATATTTTTCGTTGAATAGTTTTTGTAAATAATTGTTTTTTTTTTATTTCAGAATACAAAAGGGAACACTTCAATGTAGTTGCTAACAATATTAAATTAAAGTAATATTTTTAAGGGAAATATTTATGGAAATGAAAAAAAAAACTGTGGGAAAGGGTAAATCCGTTATACACAGCTTTAGTACAGTTCCTCTGGGAAAGGAATGAGAGACAGAGAGAGAACGAGTTGTGATAATAAACTTATTTATTGCATAGTTTATGCGCACAAGATATCACTCATACGACATGCATCCTGGCGTAAAATGCGATACGGCAACCAAGTTTCGAAGAAGCAGCAGCACTTCACAGATACACACACACAGACACACACACAAACAGACACACACGTCCGCAATGTATTGGAATAGACGTATGAAAAATAAACTACAAAAATATAAGTACGAAACAAGTATAATGCGATCGTAAAAAGGCTTTTCATTGCGAGCATAAAGTATTAAGCTACTTTGCAGCATCTTTGCATGCATTACCAAAAGGATAATAATACACAAACACACACACACACACACACAAACACACACACTTACGCGCCCAAACATACGCAAACACAGACACACCGCACATAAATACAGTTACATATTTATATTCAACAACAGCCAAACAACCAGAGAACGAAACGAATAACCATCTATCCACGCCCACTAAATGGTTTGCCACTTCAGTTTCAGTCAGTTGTGCAAGATTGGGATTAGCATTAGGCCCAGATACGTGAGACAGAGAAAGAGTAGTAAAAACAGATAAAAGCACTAAGCAACATCGATGACAACTAAATCAACTAATTAGTCATTGATGAGATGTTTAGTTATTTTTTTGTCTCTTTGATCAATAACTAGTTAACTATTAGCTTTTTTATTACTTTATGCTGCAAAAGTTGATAACCCATTGCTTTTTTTTTTTGTGATGAATTCATTGTGAATTTTTCTTGCCTTTTTTTCGTTGGGGGTTTTACTTAAGACCAACAAGGACTTAACTTGATGCTTAATCAAAACGTTTCATTAAATTCTCTGTTCTCTCAATTTAGTATATAGAATATTTAAAAATTGGCTAAAAGATCCAATATCCATTTGGTATAAAATAACTCTTTTTTAGTAAAAGTTTTGATCAATTCAAGCGAAATAGATGCAACAACAAGCACTAGACTAGAAAAAGGCATATAATGCCTGAAAGGATAAGAGAGAGAGAGCGAGAGAGAGAGAGAGAGAGATTGAGAAAAGGAGAAAGGATTTCAATTGATTGCCTTATGTCCACTTTATGGTCATGAGTTTGACAAACAAGCAGACATACATATGTATATAAATATAGATATAGATTTATATATATGTATGTATAAATCTATATCTTGATTGCTTCGTGTTTTTGTTGTTTTGTTTTAACTTTCATTTCAGTTTTCGTTTTCGAATTGTGCGACTCTTCTGGGTTTCCCATTTTCAGTTAACTCACTCTCTCTCTCTCTCTCTCTGTATCTTTTTCTGTCTCTGTCGTTTGGCTCCGCGAGCACCTTGGACACACACACACACACACATTGGCGACATTTTCGTTTGGCATTTCGCATGCAATTTGCGGTTCATTGATTCGGAAGTTTTCCCATTTAACTTAAGCCTCTTTAACAATCCTATTGACGCAAATTTCTACTTACCGTTTGGTAACACCATTCCCATTCCTTTACCCCTTCTCTTCCTACTCCCACCACCATTGTTCCACACATCCACAGCCAACTAACATACTCTCTCTTAGCCCTCGCATAACCTGCTCCACGCATATTTATATACCTAGCCGTCTTTGATTTGAACCTTGTCCTTGTCGCTGTCCTTGCCATCAGTCTAATGTCCATCCTATATGTATGGCTATTGGCCAATCGCCTGCCATACGATAATTATATTAATGTTAATGGGCTTTGGATTGGTTTGTTGCAATTGTTGTTGCTTCTGGACATGCATATGGAGTTACCGTGTCCAACTTCAATTGACTTTGCCCAGAATGGCCAAGCGTAGCCTTACGCGTAGAAGCTTAGACAAATTAACAATGTCAAGTGGTGGAAGGTTGCCTCAAATTATGATGCTGATGATAATGATCAAAGAGCCAGCAAGTCATCATACATGTATCTATGTACATATGTATGTATCTTTGTATGTGTGTGATAGTCAACAGCTTTAAGCGACCACCTAACAATAACAAGGACAAGTCAGAGAATTACTCCAAGAGAAAAGAAAAAGGATGCCAAAAGACACTACTCCGCTTCATTCTAGTCCCTCCTGCTCCCCTGCTACAGACAGGTGCAATGTGCAATCTTTTGGTATTTTGTTGGCTTTGCACATTTGGCTTAATGCCAAAAAATACAACAATAAAATCTAGTCAGAGAAAAACCCCACTCAAATCCTCTAACCCCTATCCCAATCATATATACATATATGACCCTTTCTTGGTTGGCCTTATGAAGTTCAGGCACAACGAAACAATTTTACTCTGGCGAAAATTTTCAAATATTTAAAATACTACAAAATTATATGTAAATTATTTTTATTTTTTCACTTTTGAAATTTAAATTCTCTGAACGATACATTTCATTTTTTTTGTGTATTGTTTCCTTTATTTCTTCTTAAAAAACGATCCATTTTTATTTTTGGATGAATTGATTTTTTTTTTTTTTAAGTTTTGTCTTTATGTGATTTTTTTCCATCTTCTTTTGTAGATCTTTTCCCTAAGTCCTTAACGATTTTCAGTGTTTTTATCTTTCTGCTTCATTTCTTGCTTTTAATTTGCTTTCTTTCTTCCTCCAATTGTTCGCATCTATCAATTAGTTATTTAGGTATTTAAAAAAAAAAAAACAACAATTTTTTGCTTACCAAAATTATTCATTGTTGCTGTTTTTTTTCTCCCTTTTCCACTTTCGATATAACCTGGACATAATCTTAGAGTATACAGCCATAGAGATAGCTAGAGAGTGGGAGAGAGTATAAAAGAAAACCAAAACAGAACAGAACAACAAGGATGATAGCAAAACCAAGAACAAGAACAACAAGAATAACAAGAAGAATGCAAAACTCAACACCTGAAAAATGCAAACACTTAAAGACGGTCGCGAGGCAAGGCGCCTCGCGCCAAGGACCAAGGACTATGACTAGGATATGATATGATGGCAAAGAAAAAGAGAGCCAGTGAGAGAGACGAGGGGCAATGATGATGATGATGATGATGATGATGGCAGAGGTAAGCCTGAGCAAGGAACGCTACGTGCATTCATTCAAATCGACGGCTCGACGACTCCAACTCCAACTCCAACTCTGACTCCTACTCCGACTTTGACTTCGTCTCCAGTCTCAAGGCGAACGGCAAGGACGAGACGACGCACACAAAAGAAATTCATTTTAATGCAAAAGGCGGGTCCGGGTTAGGATGGCCTGGTCTGGTCTGGTCTGCCCTGCCATATAGAGTGGATTGGGCAGGGCAGAGCAGGAAACGTTTGCCTTCTGCTGGTGTTCTGGTCTTCACTGAGTCGATTACGTCTGCGTGCGGTGCTCCAAGGATGCGGCTGATTCTGAATGTTTCGTGCTCGAAGGATTTAAACGGCCAAAGCGCACAAATGCACAAACAGAGCAACTACTAATGCGGAATAAAGGTGGTGCAGGATATGCTGGCAGAGGCGGTCGAGAAGGACGCGTTTCATGTGTAAGGGAAGACGCTGCACAACGCCAAGTCAACTCGAGCCAAGTTGAGTCTATAATTTTACTTGTGGTTCCTGTCTATTGTCTTTACGGCATTCTTTTCCACCCATAACCCCCCCGCCCCTCACCAGCAAGCCAAGCTTCACTTCCAGCCACAAAGACAGCAAAATGAGCCATTCGCGTGAATTGCTTTAAGCAGATCCTTCGAGCAACTACATACACACATACATACAAATACAATGCGCATACATATATGGGTAACATTGCCTTCTATGCAAATTAAGTACATTCTTTGGTTTCGCAACTTTAAAAAAAAAATTTATTAACAGATGGCCTACAAAAAGGATATCTTTGAATTGTGAGTGTTTTGAGAGATGTTAAGTGTGTATTAATCTTAGAAAATTAACTTTACATTCTTTTATTAACTAAAATATGTCATCTATATATGTATTAATATTGCATTTGTATTATAAACATTCATTGTTGCTTTTACTTTTATAAATACTTTATTAAATGTAGATATTTAAAAATTTTGTCTTACAAGAAAAGTTTCTTTTGAGTTTTCATTTAAGTAATTATATTAAACCATTTTAGATCGCATGTAACATTATGTTTCTAGGGATAAATTTTTGTCGAAAACAAATTAAAATTTATTTTTAAAACAATTAGAATTTATTATAAAAATAGGATGGAAAAAGACTTTCCCAATTTTCGATAGTCTTTCCTTCATGTTCCTTTACAATTGCTTACAAATAGCAAACTGAATCCTTAACCACTGACCAGCTGCATCCTTTTTCGTTGATAAGTTTCGTTTGAGTGAAAGCTTTTGTAAGTGAAATTTGAGTGAAAGCTGCGTTATTTGCGCTTGCGTTCTATTTACATGATTTCCTAACTCAATTTTGTGGGTGGCGCCAAATTGTACTCAACATTTCTTATCTTAATCTTTCGTTTTATATGTCCTTACAATATAGTCGGGGTATTTTACCAGTTTCATCACATATGTTAGTAAATTGAGAAAATTTGTGGCTAAGACCGTTTACAAAATTAATTAATCAATCAGACAAAAAAAAATATGTACATTTTTAGCATGCAATTTTCCATTTCAATGGATTTAAGCGTATTTATAAGTCAACTAGCTAAATTTAATTAATTTTTTTTGCCTTATATTTCGTTCACCCTTTAATTTTGGTTATATAAAAGGCTTAAAAAAATCTAAATATTTTTTTAAATTTGTAAACTAAAAATTTTAAAGAAATAAAGTTAATATACTACATAAGTAGGTATATAATTATATTGTCTAATGTTTTAAGTAATTCTTCAACATTTTTGATTTATGTGATAATTGATAAATGATTTTGTTTTGCTTTTGCTTTGTTTTTTAAACGGAATTTGATTTTTTTATTTTATTATTTATTTAATTATTTTAATATTAAATAATTCGATTTGGCGCTAAAATATTTAAAAGTTTCTTTAACCCAGTGGCGTTTTTCTTTTTCAATCGAACAGGTGTCGCCACAGAGCTAGGTCCGCTTTGTATATGGTCACACTGACAAGTGCAGATGATTTGTTCTTGTTTTGTTGTTGTTTTTGTTGCTGCTGCTGTTCGACTTGTTGATGCTGGACCAATATTGACTTTTATTAAAAACTTCTGCTGCTGATTTGGCAGCAGGTAACAAGACGCACACACGCATATACACACACACACACACACATACCCACAGACCCAGAGAGTCGTTGGCATAAACAAGAAAATACCAGAGATCTAAATTTGCCGCCATATGAGCACTAGCCAGACGAAATGAACGGACGCTCAATACGCATCAATCGGGTGCCGGCCACAATAACCGCCATCCTGTTAACTCTGATCCTGGTGTACTTTTTAAACTTCCATCAGGATGAACGGCCGGCCATTTATGGGATGCTGCGCAGCGATAATCGAAATCGGGTGAATCTACGTAAAATGCTCATTGCTGCCATTCAGGCAGCTCAACGTGGCGGCTTGGAAGTGCTCGGTGTGGCTCGAACCCGTCAGTTGAAAGAGCGCAGCAAGGGCAAAACGGATGAGGGTGTCAATGACCCATTCACCGATGCGGATGCCCGTTCCCATTGTGTAATGAAACAGGGACTACAGCGTATCTTTCCACGTGTCATGATCTTCTCGGAAGAGGATAAAGAGCATTGCCTCGATTTCAATTCATTTGATTTGGATCCCACTGTGTTACATGAAACGGCCCGTGTTCCCGATGTGGCTGTCAATGCCCAAGATGTAACCGTCTGGGTGGATCCTCTAGATGCCACCAAAGAGTTCACAGGTAACGTGCCACGCGACACGAATTCGTCTCTAAATTTCTTCCTAACTGTCATCTGCCTTGCTTCTTTTACATTTTTTTAGAGGAGCTGTACGAATATGTCACGACAATGGTCTGCGTTGCCGTTTCCGGGCGACCCATCATTGGGGTGATCCATAGTCCATTCAATGGGCAGACTGCCTGGGCATGGGTTGGCAATTCCATGTCTGTGTATCTGGCTGGCCTGCATCCAACTGAACATGAAGAGAACGATCCCATTATCACTGTATCCCGCTCACATACAGCCGGAGCCAAGGATCTGGCACGCAACGTTTTCGGTGATAAGGTGCAATTGCTAACCGCTGCCGGTGCTGGCTATAAGGTGCTCCAGGTGGTGGCAAACAATGCCACCGCCTATCTGCATACATCAAAGATCAAGAAATGGGATATATGCGCCGGTGATGCCATCCTCCATGCCCTGGGAGGCACTATGACAACTCTTGATGATCAGCTGATAGATTATGGTCCACAGGAATCACCAGTGAATACGAATGGTCTGCTAGCCACACTGGAGAAGCATGAAGAATATATGAATCTGTTGAGCAAATATCGCGACACACACAAAGCGAAACAGAGATAGTTAAGGTGGCAACCACCTAACATACTCTCTCCCTCTCACTCTCCCTCTTCCCACCCCCGCTTCAACGCAACCAAATTCGCCTCCACGAGCGGAATTTCGCTTTAGGCAGCTAGCTTTAAGTTTAGAACATGTGGAAATCAAAGAAACCAGTTTGTGGTTTTCTTTCTTTTATTTTGTTTATCTTCTTTTTTTTTTAATTCAATTCGCATTTTGCGCCTAGGGTGAGCGCGGGTCATGAACCCTTGGACAAAGACGCCAATAAACAAATTAAGAGAATAAATTAAATTTCAAAAACAAAAACAAAATATACACTTTATGTACTTCAAAGCTTTTTATGTAATATTTTAATCGTTTACGTTGCTGAGAGAGATCAAATTATCAGTACTATTTACTTTTTCCGATCTGTTCTCGATTAATATAAATTAAAATATGTATTACCAATGAGTCTAAATCAGTGCCGGATTAGCTACATAGTAGGATTGGCAAGTTCTAAGGGCCCGCTGTATCTGGGCGCTAATAAAAACTGTTTCAATCTTCATTAATTTACCGAAATACAGTTCTGCGCAAATTATGTAAATTAACAAATATGTAATTTTAAAAATTCTTATAAACTTTTAACTTTGCGAAACTGTAGTTAAATTATAAACGATTTTCGAAAGTGATTTTAATGCTTTCAATTTGTAATTGATATATAAATGAATTATCAATTTGTTTTTTCAACTGAGACAACAAAATGTCAATACTTCAAGTTTCCAAATATTTGATGCCATTTTAAAATTTGCCAAGTCGAGTTTTAATTGATGTATAATAAGGTTATAAAAGTCATTAGAAATTGGCCAAAATACAGAGTAGATAAAATGGGCAGTTTGTATGTTTCAATAATTCTAAAAAAAAGCCTTATCTTAAACAACTTTTACTCTTCATTATGATCCTAACAACTTGTATTTTTGATTTAAACTCCTGAATTCAAACTACTTCATCTTTAAGAATTGAGATTTGGGATAATAGACAGATGTCTCTATTCCAAAGTTTTTTATTTAGCTTTCACATTAGATTTCGTGACCTATTCCAATTCTCAGCGAACTTTCCGAAAAAAGTTATGTTAATAAGAATTAGTAAAAACAAAAAAAAAAACACTTGTTTGCCAAAAGCAATTATTTGTGTTGGCAATTGTGGAGCAAAACTTTCTACGTCATTATCTGCAGGTGAATTGAATTAATATTAGAATTAGTACACACAAATGTATTATGTAGCAGATATGTACATACATACATATAACGTATTCCAAATTTATTACTTTTTTCTTCTGTTTTTAAAATATTTTTTTGTTCCCTCATGCAATCGATTATCGTTACTAAGTGTGGGAGAAGTTGATGCGATAGGTTAATCGATATTTTGCCGATAGCTGCCTTCCACGGTTCGCCCATCTCTAACTGTTACGCGACGAGAACGAAATTTGCATAAAATAATTTACTTTTTTTTGTCGGTGTTAAACAGTTTGAACGACGCTTAGCGTTTTAGTGTGTGAAACAATTAAACGAAATCCAACGAGTGTCAGCTAGAAGTGCGAGAGAAAGAGAGCGGCAGTGATAGATCCAATCAGAGCAGCACCCCCGCAAATAAGAAATTGTGTTGTTTTTTTTTTTTACTCAATAACCCAATTTAGACAAAATTTAATAACAACAACAAATATGTTGCGCTCTCTGTCACGCATTAGCGAATTACCAATCGTTGTTAGACAATTGCAAAAAGTACGTACTGCAATTAATCAGGACAATGTTTTTACTAACAACAACAGCAACAATAACAACAACAACAACAATAAACGAAGCATAAGCAACCACAGTCATAATAATTACCGCTGCAATCATTGGACAGAGCGGCTAAAACAACAACAACAACAAAAGTTGATAACTAACGGCAATCGCAGTTATTCATCATCATTTTTCGGTCTATTCCAGAGTGCAGCAGCAGCACAGGGTGGTCTCAGCAAAACCAGCACCAATAACAACTATGCCACGGAAGCTACAATCGAAGTGAATCGTGTAAGTCTCCAGGCCAGATCATCATCCCTCTCACTCACACACACACACACTCTCTCGACGCGATCCTCTGCCAAAAAGTGATAAAAAAAAATTGATTACATAATTTTGAATTTGTAGTGACCTAACAACGGTGTTTTTCTCCTAGGCGGTCTGTTATGGTGCCATCTGTTTGTCTCTTTGTGTATGTGGCGTGTGTGTGTCGCTAATGCACAGGGTTGCATTGATATAATCACTCAAATGTCGGCAAATATTTGAAAATTTTAAATCAACCGCACACACGGACGGACACTGGCAAGGTCACGCACTTCGTGTCGTGTTGACCGCGTGACCGACGGACGAAGTGTACACGCACCGTCAATCAGTGAATCCGTAATTCTTATCAGCCTCCAATTTTTATTTTCAATTTGTTGCAGCGTGCGCCCTTCATGGTAGTTGGCAGTGGTTGATACCCTGTAACCATTTAGGCATATCAGGCATATTCAGAAACTGATCTATCTTATTTAACTTCATTCCTATATTCCACATTTAAGGGATCATGGAAACTATTTATCCGCTTTCTTGCTTCAGAGTAGTATTTATTTAATATTGATAATTTATTTACTTGTTCAGTTGATCATTAAATGACTACATAAAGCATAAAAGAAAACTAGTAAGCGTATTCAGTTGCTCCTTTTTTTTCACTCACTCATGATCAACCCAAAACTACTTACTTCAGAGCAAAAACACAGGGTGATGGCATTCGTTAGATTAACATTGAATCACATCTGTTACCGAATCTGTTGATTAACATCGAATTGCAACTGCTATAGAATCCGTTGTATATTCTTTTACGAAGATTCCTATAATTTGACCAAAGATTTTCAAACAGTTCTCAATTCTGTCGTCAGAAACCAAGAAAAACATCGTGAATAACAGAAATTATTAATCGTATTACACTTGACACAGGGTATCTTAATGTCGACCTAATCTTTGTTACTTTTTTAATCAATTTGTTTTAATTTTTTTTTATTTCGTTCTTTATATTCTTTGTTTACCTTGCTTATCACGCCCTAATATGGTGTTTGGTTAAATCTATGGAAATCTATAATAGTTTTATGTCTGTGCAGTGTTACGACTTTATGAATCTTAACTTGTCATTCAAAACTTTCCTCTTACACACACACACATATACACAGAAATATACATACATATGTAATTGGCATTAGGTTTCTTTACCGTCTGTTAACTTATCCTAAACTCACTAATATGTATGTGACTTTGCGTTTTCGTTTTATTTGCAGCCCTTCAAACTGCATCGTTTGGACGAGGGACCCGCGACCACGGTGAAATTGACCAAGGATGAAGCTCTCAAGTATTACACACAAATGCAAACGATTCGTCGTATCGAGACAGCTGCCGGCAACCTGTACAAAGAGAAGATCATTCGTGGCTTCTGTCATTTGTATTCCGGCCAGGAAGCCTGCGCAGTGGGCATGAAGGCGGCCATGCGAGATGTGGACAACATCATTTCGGCCTATCGTGTTCACGGATGGACCTATCTGATGGGTGTGTCGCCCAATGGAGTCCTAGCCGAATTGACCGGTGTCCAGGGAGGTTGTGCTCGCGGTAAAGGAGGCTCCATGCACATGTATTCGCCTAACTTCTATGGCGGCAATGGCATTGTTGGTGCTCAGGTGCCTCTGGGTGCTGGCGTTGGTTTGGCCTGCAAGTACAAGGGTAATGGTGGCATGTGCCTGGCTCTTTATGGTGACGGCGCCGCCAATCAGGGACAAGTGTTTGAGGCCTACAACATGGCCTATCTGTGGAAACTGCCAGTAATCTTTGTCTGCGAGAATAACAACTATGGTGAGTAATCTAGGGACAATGCCTGGAAATGCCATTAAATTACTTTCCTCTCCTGTTGATAGGTATGGGCACCAGTTCGGAGCGTGCTTCATGCAACACCGATTACTATACTCGTGGCGATGCCTTGCCTGGCATTTGGGTTGATGGCATGGATGTGCTGGCTGTGCGCAGTGCAACTGAATTTGCCATTAACTATGTGAATACTCATGGACCTTTGGTTATGGAGACGAATACGTATCGTTATTCGGGTCATTCCATGTCCGATCCGGGCACATCTTATCGTACACGTGAAGAAATTCAGGAAGTGCGACAGAAGCGTGATCCCATCACATCATTTAAGGAGCTGTGCATTGAGCTGGGTCTCATTACGGCCGATGAGGTCAAGGTATGTGCCCTTCATCCTCGTTAGCCATACGAGCTTTATTAATTCCCTTCAACTTTAGGCCATTGATCTGAAGGTACGCAAGGAAATCGATGAAGCCACTGCCTTTGCCAAGAGTGATGCCGAGTTGGCTGTCAGCCATCTTTGGACCGATGTCTACTCCAACAATCTGGAACCCAAACTGCGTGGACCCATTTCTTACAATTTGGATCACATTCAGGAGCGCAAGGGTGTCAACCATTAAACAAACGAAATCTCTAGCTATTAAGCCGAAAGATGATGTTAGAACTTTTGTCAAGCACACACACACACACACACAGAAGACATACTGACGGACATATATAAAGACAGAACCACTTAGTAGTTATCCACCCATCTTAGCATCCTTCTAACCAGTGGGCCAGTGGCAATTGTAATGGATATTATTATAATCGTGTTCAATATGGATAAAGCGGGATGTAAATTTGTTGAGTCAAAAAAAAAAAAAAGAAGAAAACAACTGATAAAAAATATATTACAAAAAATATTACGAAATTTGTCAAATGAAATTTCACTTAATTTGTAAATGAAATTCTTCATAAGGAACTTAGAACGAGGCAATATTTAGAGGTAAGGAGGGAGGTAAGAAAATTACTTTCCCAAACTCAATTATTGTCACTCAATTATTGCTATAGGTTACTAAATTCTATATACTAGAATGAGAAATAATTACAGCTGCTTCTTTAGTTCAAAGTCAAAGGAATGCAAATAGACCTGAACTTGAAGGATTTATTAATTAAATTCCTACTTTACCTTGTCACCTACAATTAATGGTTATAAGTTGCCATTCGTTTAGCTCGTTTATTATTGTTTCGATTCTAATGTCAAATTGCATTTTTTCGATTTCTACTTCCCTATGTAGATATGTAATATATATATATATATATGTAATAATTATTTGCTGTTTTTATATTCCGAAATTTCTTCCGGTATCACATTCACACCTTCAAAAAACCAAATACATGTACAATACACGCTTTATTTGACTATATACCAGTATATAGAAATTTTCAGGAGCTGCTGGGAGCCTGCCAGTGGCTGAACTGTCCTCCCGTGTGCCATGATAATGCTAAAACACGGACGATTGACCCTGCCACTTCTTTGTTGTGGTGCCAGTCGTCAGACATCAGGCTGGCAATTGCGAAAACTGTTGACCATTTGCAGACGAGGGACATGGAGGGAATGGTTAAACAGACGCCACAAATCCGATATAAGCAATAGCAATAGTACCCTGACCCTGGAGAATGTAAGTAGAAGATCAGTGAATGATTAGTAATAAGATTTAGATTCTACAGACATTTAAATGCTACGATCTGGAAACTGGACCACCCATGGATGTGGAGCTATCGCGCGAAGATGCTCTGTCCATGTACACTAAGATGGTTGAGGTCCGTCGTTTGGAGATAATAGCAGCGGAATTCTATAAACAGAAGAAGATACGTGGCTTCTGTCATCTATACAATGGCCAGGAAGCGGTAGCGGTGGGCATGACATCGGTAATGCGAAAAACGGATACGGTAATAACGGCCTATCGATGCCATGCCTGGACCTATCTCATGGGTGTTTCGATGTATGCCCTGTTGGCCGAACTCTTGGGTGTTCGCACTGGTTGCAGTCGCGGCAAGGGCGGTTCCATGCACATGTATGCGGATAACTATTATGGCGGCAATGGCATAGTGGGTGCCCAAGTGCCATTGGGTGCTGGAATTGCTCTGGCCCATCGCTATAAGGATGATGACGGTGTGTGCATTGTCTGCTACGGCGACGGTGCCGCCAATCAGGGTCAGATATTCGAAGCCTACAACATGGCCAAGCTTTGGTGTTTGCCCTGCATATTTGTGTGTGAGAACAATGAGTATGGCATGGGCACCGAAACAAGTCGAGCGTCGGCCAACACGGATTTCTATATGCGTGGACAGTATATACCAGGCCTCTGGGTGGACGGTAATCAGGTCCTGGCCGTGCGTAGTGCCACACAATTTGCCATCGATTTCGTTCAGTCGAATGGTCCCATTATTCTTGAAATGTTTACCTATCGGTATATGGGTCATTCCATGTCCGATCCAGGAACTTCGTATCGTACACGCGACGAGATACAGAATGTACGCGAAACTCGGGATCCCATATCGAATTTCCGGAAGCAAGTTGTCAGGCTATGCTTGGCCAGCGAAGAGGAACTGAAGGAAATCGACGATAATGTTAAGAAGCAAATGGGTCTGGATGCCAAGAAAGCGTTGCAAGACCGTGAAGTTGATGAGCACGAGCTAACAGCGGATGTGTATGCCAAGAATGTGGAGCCCAAAATTCGTGGAGTATCCGGTTATAATCTAGAACATCGCCAGGTGACAGAAGTGTGTCTGGGCAAGCCAAAGCCCACGCCAGCCAAGGAAATGAAGGATGTGCCGGTAGGCGATGCCGTCCTTGCCGCCCAAGCGGAAAAAATGAAAAAAGATGGCAAAAAAGCGGACAAAGCAGAAGATGGTGATAAAACCAAACCACCAGGAAAAGAAGGTGAAGGGGAAAAAGGCAAAGTACCATCAGCAGAAGGAGAAACTAAAGCCGGAACGCCAGCAGCAACGACAGCACCACCAGCTGCAACACCATCAGCTACAACACCAGGGAAAACTCCAGCTGCCCCACCAAGCAAAGCTTCAGCTGCCCCACCAAGCAAAGCTTCAGCTGCACCACCAGTAAAAGCTCCAGCTGGAGCCCCAAACAAAGCTGCACCAGGAAAAACTACAGCTACCCCACCAAGCAAAGCTGCACCAGGAAAAACTACAGCTACCCCACCAAGCAAAGCTGCACCAGGAAAAACTCCAGCTACCCCACCAAGCAAAGCTGCAGCTGCACCTGCACCATCAGGAAAAACTCCAGCCGCACCACAACCGAAAAATCCAACCACTACCTCGCCAGCTTCACCACCCAAAAGTGAGCCACCCGGCCCTGGCGGCGCACCCAAAAACAAGCCTAAAAAGTAAGAAACATCACCAAAAAAAATTGTACTAAGCCTCCAAAATAAAACTTGCAATTTTTAAAAACAGTTCGACTAAGGGTTGAGTAAAGTCTAGTAGTTGGAAAGGGGTCAAATGCCAAGGCTTGGGTTACATGTAAGGCCATTCATTGCAGTCAACTTCGTTAAATAAAATTCATCTTAATTTGTAAATTTTAAATAAATGTATATATTCGTAAAGAGGTTACGAATTTCGTACATACCTTTTCAAATTCTCTTCGTTTGGCGCCATGTTTATTTATTTATTTTTTTTTTTTTTGCTCTCCTTTTCCACCATTCCTGATTGTTAAAATACTTTTTGAATTATGACATCCAAGAGCTTTGCACAGTGGCGCCGTCAACAGGTTGTTTTTCCTTGTTTCTCATTTATTTCAAATTTTCTATTTTCTTGCAAAGCTTAGCGCTAGTTGTCGATGTTTCGTAAAAATGAAAATGCATTTTGTGCCACATTTATACAATGAAAAGTCAGTTGGCTAACTGAAGCGCCAACCTAGTGAAGAGCTTTAACTATGTTTATTCATTATACGATATACTACAGACCTTATCCAAGTCATCCACTTAGAATTTAAATATGTTTTTGGCGCCTTTAAAGCTTTTGTTCAATAGAATATGCCCAACCACAAACATTTATCAGCAGCCAAGCCCCAGCCCCCGCCTTCATCTCTAACTTGATCCGACATAGTGTCATCTGGTGGTGTTGCACGATCTGTTCTGGCCAATCGGTCAGTCTCTTTGCGATGCTCTGACATTGCTGATCTTTACGTGCGTTCTTCATTACCATTCGGTATCTGGCTACCTTTAAGGTATCTCTGCCTCTGCCTGTTTTGTGTGTGGTCAATTTTTGTTTTTGTTTTTTGTTTAATGTGTTTCGCACCGATCGATCGGAATGGTGTGTGTGTTTGTGTGTAGCGGGTGTAATTAAAATACAAAGTGCAACAACATGTGTGGTTAAGGCCAAAATGTATACAAATATTAAATCTATATAAAATACTGATCGTAAAATCTAACTTGAAAGGGAGATGAAACTAGTTTTCAGAGTGTCTGCTTATTAAACATAATGCAATTCTCTAGCCTACTTTGAGGGAGATATTCACAATGCAAGTATCAATACGCTTTAATTCTGTCTTTTCATTTTTAGATACACATTTTATATTTAATTTTGATAGCCGGCATTTTACTATGTGCTTAGTTATTAGGATTTATGATGTTTTCGAAAATGTCGGAAGTGCAGAAAAAAAATAAATATGAAATTGCAACAAAAGCAACATGAAAGCGAATGTTGATTGCCAAAAATATTTTCGATACTTTTTGTTCCCATTTTTTGTCGCTATTTTCTACTCTCTATATTCATAAATGTATATGTATGTATATATGTAGACATGGTTGTAGTTTTGTCCTATTTGTTTAAACATTTCTTTAAACACTTTTTTTGAACGTTTTGAGTATTTTGGAAACTTTGTCAAGTGTTTTCTTTTCTTAAATTTATAACGAATTCTTTAAAGTCGTCAAGTTAGAAAAAAGAACTCAAAATTTGAATACACATTTTATAGTTCAACAATATCTTAAATATTAATTGCTATTTAAAATCAGTTTGGTTGCTATTGAAAAAAAATTAAATTGTATTTTCCATTGAGTAATTATTTCATTGCATTTCTTTCTGAATTTGTTCTACGAAAAAGTTTTCAAGACTACAAAAGTTGTTGCAAAAATTATAACTTTAAGAGATTTATAAAAAATATATTCAAATAATTACCAACCAATCATTGAGCTTAAAAAGGATTGTTCTTAAAAAAAAAGTGCCTAAAATATTCATATCATTAGAAGAAACTACAACAAATGATAATCTTATGTGTTATACATATAATATAAAAATAGCATTTTTGAAATACATTTGATGTTAGCCCAAAGAACATTTATATTATAAATTGTACATTTTTGATGTATGAATAGTGGCAGATACTGACAGTTATATTTTATATAGGATGTGTTCATCTAATAGATATGATTTTAATTGGAGTTCAATTATAAAATGATGAACAAGTTATTTCAAGAACCACTTATTTCTATCATTAGCTTAAACTAATTGAGAATATCAACTAAATATGCAAAGAAAAAGTCTATTCAAGTTGTACTATAAAATAAATAGTTTAAAAAATATTATACCCAAACAAAAAAGAAAAATTAGATATAACTATGGGGAAAGCAAGTTTCTATTTTCTTAAAATTATGTCACTTTTAAATGCGATTTAAAATTGGCATTAAAGGACTTGACATAGACTTTCATATTAAGTTGTTTTTTCTCCCGTTTTTCATACGAATATTTTAAATCTACAAGCTTGAAATAAAATAAAATAAAATCTATGATTGAAGCGAGTTGAATCTATTTTCTGTATTCAATAAGAGTGAGTTGTATCTCCCCCCCCCCCACCCCCTTAGCTTCATCCTGCGCATAGCCCTGCTGACTACGGCCATGGTTATTCCAACAAATTTGCATATACCTATACATATATAATATATAGGTGTAGTTTGTGCTTATTTGTTTTATTTGATTTCATGCTGGGACATACTTAGCATATACATAATAACGCCTGCCTCGTGTGAACAATTCTCGTGTGCTACAAAAAAAAAAAAAGAAGATATATATAGTGCGAAATATTTATCAAGATATTTTAAAAGTATGAATTTTGTTTCTCATTCTGTGTGTTTCTTTTTTTATTTATTTATTATTTTTCTTTTGAGGGGTTTTAAGTGAAATTTCCAATGATAATTCAAATAAATTATGATGTGATTCTTCAAAAAACTTGATCCAACTTCAGCAAAAGCAAAAGCATCATCAATGGAATAATCAAACAGATCGAAAGATATTTCAAGGTATTTCAATTCAATTTTTCGTTTCATCTCTCTTCCTCTTTTATTTAATTGAAGTTGAAGTCAAGTGTATGAATATTTGTCTTTCGCTTTCTCGAGTGGCACACTTGAGCTGGAACTTAGAAACAAACGATATATATATAAATCTATAGTATGGCATATGTCAATAAAAGATTTTGTGTGTGTGTGTGTTTGTATATGAAGAGAATTGGTTATAGTTCTTTTTTGTTTTTTTTTTTTTGGTTTCGTTCTTTTCGGTATTTCCGCTACATTTGCATAGTGAATTTTCTGTGAAGTGAAGAGCGGCCACAAAAGGCACAACGAAAAGCGACTATTAAAATATTGTCCAAAGAGACATTCTGATATCTTTATATACTTATGTACATATATATCTATATATACCCATAGGCGAGGGCCAATATAGAAAATTTTTATCATTTAATTTAAATGTCATCAAATTATTACAATTTTCTGTCTCTAGATTGTTGTCTGTTTTTTTTTTTTTTTTTGTCTTTTAGTTCTTATTGTTAGCATTTTTATAGATAGGCTCAAGAGAAACCCTTATTTGCTAGTCGTAAGAAGTTAATTTGTATTAACTCTCAACGATTCGATTTTACCTTTAAGTTTTATATTTTATTATTCTGCCTGTGTCTGTGGCTTTCAGTGTAAACTCAGAAATAAATTGATTAAGATATGAGCAACCCTCGTATGTTTGTTTATGGATTTACATACATATATGCCTATGCTGATAAATTTGAATTTCTCTTTTTTTTTTCCTTTGCTTCAATTGAAATTGTAATACACATACACTACACACATATACATATATAAAGAGACAAAAAAAGAAAAAAAAATCGAATTTCTATTTCTACTTTGATATTTTTTGCGGAAACTTTTTTGCGTCTACTTCTTTTGACCACATTGCGTATACGCAACAATTGAACATGTGCGTTTGTTTATTTGTGTGTGTGTGTGTATTTCTATATTTTTATGCATGCTCAACTCAATTACCATTAAGCATCTTCAATATAACACAATACCCATTTCAACTTGAATGTGGTTGCACTCAAATTACGCACACACACACATACATGCTCAGAGAGATACTCCCGCAATGGGAGAAATGAGATGTGTGTTAAGTGATGATAGCCTCGCCTCATAGTCATCTATATATGTAGTTATGTATATATATATATGTGTATGTGTGAGTGCCTGTATATACTCAAAGCTAATCCCGCATCTAATAAATATAATCATTGTTCGGGACTTGACTGTTTGGCCAATTGAATAATTGAACCATATTTGTGGTGCGACTCGACACGACTTCGACTCGCTTGTCTTTTGTTCGGTAAGATCATCAGCATTGTCAGAATGGATGAAATGAGTGTATAGAAATTAACTGAAGGTTACAGAATGGGCAATAAGTTCTCAATGCAAACAGAAACAAAATGGTGATAAATTTTGATCTTTGAAATTAGCTTAAACGAGCAGAAGGATTTTCTATCTCTCAATTGCTGGCAAATTGTTGGGTAAATCTTTTACAGTCATACCTCTATATTTATCCTAATAAAAGTTACAAATTCGATTTTGAAAATATAACAATTATGTATTAATAATTTATTTAACAACAGCACAACAAAATCGTATTTTTTCCCTGTTTACTAATTTGAGCGCGTTGATCCTAAATCTGCTTTAAGTTTTAGTTCTAGTGATGAATTAGTTAATAACATAAAAGTCTTAAAGTTATGTAGTTTTTATTACTTATTTGGGTTGGTTAAAGGAAAAATAGTTCTACTCGACAGTTAAAAGAACTTGAAATGTCATATTTTTTTTAAAATTTTATTTTGTTGTTGTTTAGAGTCATTTTACAACTATAATTTATATTGCCAACCTAATTTTTTTTTTTACTGCATCAGAAATTATAGATTATTTTCTGTAAATATTGGAAACATAACATAATTAATATTTAATGTCTTATAGATAGATCTTTCTAATGCAATTTAATATATAGGTAATTGTAATAAACTTAAAAAATCTCATTTCAAAATGGATATTGATGGATTATAATTATAAACCTTTAATTTCTGTTATCGATTCTTTTTTTTATGGTGTCGTTGGCCAAAAGTCATACCAATCAACAAAATGTCGAACAAATGAATACACCAAAAATTTTCTATATATTATATTTTGAATTTCGTTGCGGTTGTTATTGTTGTTGCTGTTGTGTTTAGTTTATTATTTTTGTCTTCTATGTGGCATTTTTTTTTTTTGGTTTTTTTTGTTTTTTTTGTTTTTGTTGATGTTGTTGCTGTTGTACTTTATAGAAACAGATGATGTGGCGACCTTGAATCAAAATAGATTTATATGCGCAACGTTCTCTCTGCGATCTCTGAGCGCGCACGTCACCAAAATGCCATCCCATAGCCATATCACATCTGCATACATAGTAGATACCCAAAACAAAAAGACAAAAACAAAATCAAGATGAAAAGCACGAAAAGCAAAACATTTTCAATATTATTCTTTCTTTCTGAAATTGTCTCCCACATTGGCCTCCCCATCCTCCTTTCTACCCCTTTCAAGCAATGTACATAGATAATGATAGACGACGCATCGTTAGATGCAGGAATGCAGATCTCAAGATTCAAGTGATGGAGAATGCATTTCCATTTCTTGGAAAAATTTTAATGGAAATTGTAATGGTTGAGCATGTGTTTACGTATGTGTGTGTGTGTGTGTGTGTGTGTGTGTGTAATTGAAATTGAGTTTCATTGGGCCAGGCCATGTAAAATGCATTCGGACAAATGTTTTTAAATATATATGTATGTACTTGCGGCTATGCCAAAATTTTAATAAACAAATAGCCATTATTTCAATTTCATTTTTATATCCTTAAAATTTATATTGATTTTTAATTGAAAGCCCTCTTGGTGTACATGCCTTTAAACTTGCCCCTTACGCCCTTCTCTATGGCTCTATCTTCTTCTTTTTGTACCGTGCAACCATAGAACGAAATGGTATATTAAAGTCGACAAAATGTATAAGCAGATGGAAGTCGGTGCATAAAGAATATAAATTCTTAATAAATTGTTAACTAGTTACTAGTAATGTAGAGCCCTTGACGTATACGCTTGGTTCCAGTAATTTTATCAATAAAACTACAAAATTTTGCACCCAAATTGCTGGCTAAATAATGCTAAAATAGTCAAACTGAACAGCACTATAATGTAAATTAGGGACATTTAACAGAGTTTCCACTGTAATTGGTAATCATAATGGCGGATTTGGACGTTAGCCTATAGCTTACTCACTTGCTTGTAAGAGTAAGCGAGACAGAAGATGCTATGCAGCGTGTAAAATTTAAAATATTTTTTTTTCTCACTAATTGCATGGTATACCAAAGCCGGTGCGACGGCTTACTTAATTCCTTTTTTGTCAGGGCGGTTGTGTGGCTGCGGCTACTGTCAAAGTTAAAATACCCTGCGGGAGATGTAAATTGACAAAGAACAAAATGCCATGAAAAAATAAGTAAATAAAATAAGTAAAACTATAACATGCAAGTTTATTCCAGTTTTGATCGATTGCTTTTATATATACTGTACATGTACAGGCATATATATGTTTCCTATATATATCCTACATACACACATATCTTAATAAAACTCATAAACACAATTTGCCCTTAAGTGTTAGTGCTTGCAGCTAATTTTTAATTATATTCTGACTGATATTAAGTCTTCAACTCTTCTTCCTTTCATGATGAAATTATATTTTTAAATTTAATCAAATTAAATATTTTATTTCCATATATAATATTGTTATTTGGTTTCGTGGGTAAAAGAAACTTATATTCCTCTTTTTCAAGTGTAAGTAAATATAAAAAAAATATATATGAAACAAAATCTCATACACATATATATGTATATATTTTTTAAATATATGTTAACTAATAACACTTAAAAAATAATTTTCAATGAGCATGATTTAAGTGATTTCAGTTGGACGTTTATTGATTGTTTGTTTAAACATATTTTAGCATATTTACTTCCATGACTTGCATTTTACAATTCTGATTAAATGGTTATTGGATATGCAAAACAATGTAATCAATCCTAAACGTAATACATTGCCGTTATAAGAAACGGTTAAATTGGCAGTTTAAAATCGAAATTCAATGGAAATAAAAAAAAAAAACAAAAACTAAAACCGATATAAAAATGCAAATGGTCAAATAAATGCGGCAAAAACGAATTGAAATTTTAAGCAACACAAAAAAACAAATGAAAAGGTAAAACAAAAAACGGAAAATGAAAAACAAAAGCGATAAAAGCAAACCATAGAATGAAGTGACACATAAACGACATAAAATATCAAATCAAATGCAAGCAAATGGCAGGTGAGAAACAGAATGGATAGACAAACTCATGTGTGTGAAAGGAAGTGTTTAGAGAGGAGGAGGAGGTGAGGGAATGGGGTAAGTCCATCTATTAGGTTCTTGACTAATGTTGAATCCGAAATGGACAACAAGTGTGGAAACTCAAATTGAAAATGGAAGCAAAACCAGAAAGATGAGCAAAACATTTGACAGCTCAATGCCGTTTAGCTTGCTTGAGAGTGATTACAATTTGATGGATAGACAAAATGATGAGTAACGCAACATATATTCATAGATACACACACACACACACACACACACACACACATTTAAAACAGGTGTCAATCCAGTTAAATTGCAAATATTGCGAATCAATTTTGGCCTAAGCATCCGATGGCTTTTAATTAGACAAACATAAAAATAATAAACTAATAAATATCTGAATATGCACCATTAATTGGCATGATCAGTTTAAGGATTCAATAAACGAGAACCTTCAAATCAATTATTATTAAAAATTGATTATTCGACTTATTACGCAGCATCATCATTTTTATGACAACAAATGTTTTTAATGATAATATTAAATCTGACTTTTATTGTATATAAAATTGCTTAATAACCGCTTGCCTAAACGAAATTTCATTTACTTCTAATCTCTTTTTCCTTTTCTTTTTTATATGCACCTAATAAAATTCATGTCACGTAAATCTAAATCGCGATATATGTATATATGAAATAGTGCACACTAAATAAGTATATAATATGGACATTAAAACGAAAATTCGAATGTAATAAAGCAATGAGCATTCAATAATTGACATGTCTCTCTCTTTCTATCTCCCTCTCTCTCTCTTCAATTGGCAAACAAAATGAATTTTCAAATTAAATTTGCCCTCCGTATAAAAAAGAAAAGAAAAAACGTTATAAATACACTTCTGCCTTAGGTTTTATAGCCACACACAAACACACACACATACACACATTTATAGTATTTGTATCTATGGACATCCCCAAAACGATACATAGGCACGTCGACGCACGTGCATGGCTTAAAAATTAAAATCAAAATGAATCACAAAAATTTATGCACGTGACGTTATCCATGATGCGGATAGTAGAGAAAAAAATTAAGTTAGATCCACTTAAATGTGACATTAATTGATTAATTATGCAAATTTGATATACATACATCAAATTTCAAATAAAACTTTTCGAATTTAGTCCAATTATTTCACAAACAGAAAATACTCTGTTTTACATTTGAAAATTAGATAAATACAGAAATTAATTTTAATACCAAAGATCAATGGGGCAAATGGGTAAATTTGCTCCCAAATGTATGCAATATGCTGGAAAAGTATACAAATATTAGAAGTTTTTGTGTGCCTTGTAATTAAAAAATTATGTACAAGCAATGTTATGATTTGTTATATACACCAAATATTTGAAAACTTTTTTATATGTCTCAAAAAGCAAATTTTTCGACTGATATTTGTAAACTTTTGGAAAAAAATTACCCTTATATAGTATGACCATGGTTTCAATTATTAAACTCAAAATCAAAATGCCAATTCTGAAATGCTCTAACGCTAAGAATATGCAAAAAGAGCAGTTCCAATCATTCATGTGAAAATCAATCATTCATAGTCAAAATCAATATCAATCATTCCTCGTTATGATTATCAATAACTCAATAATCACCATGGCAGCCCTGGCATTGCAAATGTAATCGAAAAAATGTGACACTTGACGTTTCGTTGGATAAACAAATAAATGAGATATTTATTCAGAGGAGAAAAGTTTATGAACATATGGATTAATATACTCTTAAGTTTGGTTAATAAAGAATTTGGAATAGTGTTTCAATAATTGTAATCATATAAATCATAATAATAATCTAGCACTCACCAATATACAAAATGTTTAAATAAATGTCCACTGGTGCCACTTGTACTGGAATAAAATAAAATATAGGCAACTTTTAAGTAAATGTTAAAATTTAATCGTTATAATTACAAATTCGATTATAAATGTAAAAAATATAATTAGATTTACAAAAAGCCCACTTCGAATTGACAAATTTAAGTACTACCTGTCAATTTTACATTACTGTGGAGCAAAAATCCAACTTTAAGTTGATCTCTCTTCGACCAATTTCGGTAGATGTGGCGGGGGGAAAAAAATTAATAATATTTGTATATTGATATCGTTTACCCAAAAAGTAACCAGACAATTAAGCTTCGGGAACAGTCCACATACTAATTAAGTAGCTGGAAACCACTTCTCACTTCTTCTACTTGTCCACCTGTGCGTATACGTAATTAATTCCATTATAATCTCTTACGCATAATAAAACAACAGAGCAAACAACGTAAGGTAAAACGGCAGAATCAACCATATCAACAGACATCATAAAACCATTCGCCTTATATACGGATCAATGCTCAGCTCTCTCTCTCTCTCCCCCGCCCCTTGGCCACCACTCTGCACAATTTGTGAGTTCCGATACCCAGGCATTGGTAAAAATCCCCAACGGACTTCTGCAATTAATTGACACTGAATTCATTCTCATTGGATTAAATTTAATATTTTTGCCAACATTGCGCATACATAATTTGTTTACCAGAAAAAATAAGCATATTTACATATACATATACATATATATATATATATACAATGTATATATAGATTAAGTATTATTTTATATACGAAGGCCGTTTTGTAAGTTTGTTTCCATCGTTTTGTCTAACGTTCTTTTGAAATTTATAAGCAATTAATTGTGGATTGAGTCTATTTCGTTTGATTTCCATTTGCAATTGTTTTAAGTGTCTTCTGATTAGAGTTGATTGTTGATCTTGAACTTTTGGTAGAACCCTCGAACTTTATGGGTATGAATATGTACATACGTAGGTATACAGGTTCTTTTTTGCTTCTCTAAAAATACAAAAGATACACGAATATTTTGTTACTTGAAAGCCTTACAAATATTTGCAGAGCGTGTTTTTCGTTTTTCCAGGCGAATTTTATGAGCTACATCAAATTGTGTGCTGCTATTGTTGTTGTTGTTGTTGGCGTATGTATGTATTTTCTTTTTTTTTTTGTTTTTGTTTATAAACAAAATCAACAAAATTGAAACGGCCAATTGACTGGCAGCAGAATGATGGCCAAATAATAATATTATTAACAGGTCGCGGACTATATGCAGAACATGTGGCGGATTTGGGATAAAATATATATTATATGTACAAGTAAGAAAAAAAGGTGGGCGGCAATCACAGAAACCAATACAACAGAGAAATGGAGGGGAGAGGATAGAATGGAACCCCAAAAATGGTATGGTTCATTTCAAAATCTGTGATGAGGGCGAGGAAATGGTTCCTGGCATATCTTTTGCTTAGCTAATGAGGCGAGGTGTTGGGCCAACTTTTCGTCATTCTTCAAAAGTTTTTCCACCCATCGACCAACTGACCCCAAAGAGACCCCAACTACCCACCCCTCACCAACAAGTACGTGTGCTGGACAATAACATTGTTGCTTGTTTTTATTTTGTCTACATTTCGCATTTTTTTTTTGTTTTGTTCTCCTGTGTTTTTTATTTGTTAGTTTGCTGAGAAGCATGTGCAACAATGTTTTTATTTGGCTCAGCTTATTTTTAGTTACTTGGTTTTGCTTTCTTTTTGGAAGTTGCAAACGTCGACGTCGGCGTCGAAGCTGACGTTTAAGTTGCCGCTGATGCTGATGCTGATGCCTTGTGCCTGGAAAATAACTTTCTAAATAAACGCAGCGCAGTTAGCAACATTGCAGAGCCAACATATACAACACGATTCTCATTGCTATATATGTATATATATATATATATATATATATATGTATACACTCTATATAGTATAAACACTTTTCGCTTTGCGCGCTGTCGTGACGTTTCTTTCCTTTTTATTTGTTTTCTTTTTCATTTGGTCTTTTTACGTTTTTTGTTGCTGCTGATGGTGTGAAACGCTATATGGGACTGTACGAGGGCTAATTGAGAAGTTTCTATACTAATCTAGGGATAATTTTGATGCAGGCAAATAATATTATAACCTTAAGATATGTATTCTTCAAGTGAAATTGTGAATGTTAATTTATGTTTAAAAGAAACATCATTTAGAAGTCATACAAATTTTTTTTAATTCAAAGCAAGAATTAAAAATGTTCATTTAATTTTTATTTTAAGCTTTATTTGCTTGATTATTATAGTTAGCTTAAGGCTAGTTTTTAGAGTTTAGACTTTTATATGTCTTTTTAGGTGAGTTTTAAGATATTTTAAAATATGTAAAAAAAAAAAATTAAAAAAGGCTAATTACTAAAATAATACCAATAGAGCAGGCACTTTTCAAATATAAAGTATAACACGATAACTAACCGTTAGCTCGTATCTTGAGATATTTAAGTTTATATTTAATTAAATTTTCATCATTACACAAAATATAAGCTCATCTATCGACTGAAGATTTTATTTGTATTAAGTTGATAAATTAAGGATCATACTTAATGTTTTGGGCAATTTGGAGTTTTACTTAAATGAGTATTACGCGAAATCTTTCACATTTAATCCGCATTATTAATATTGGTAAAGGTAATAGATTTTAAAATTGTTGACTTGTTTTTGTTATAGATTTGAGAAGTACAGTTTTTTAAATATTTTGTTTACTTTGTTTATGATGTTGCCTTTATGTCAATTTATTTCTAAACAGGGACGAAATCAGGAAATGATCCAAGGGGTTTGAACCCTTCTCAAAAATTTAAACTTCAAAATCCGTGCAGGACAAATATCTACATTTTTTTTTCATTATAATGGGCCATATATGGATATTGTGCTATCCCTATTCCAAAAAGCTTCATTAAATGGTCTATTTTGGTTTTTTAATTAAACGTTGTCTGAAATTTTATTTCCAGATCCTAAATTTTAAAGAGAATCTTATCAAGAGATATAAATACCATTAAGTTCTGCGTCTATATAAGCCAGAAAACATGGCTTTAGTCTTTGTTTTATTTGAGCTTAGTCCGTGTCGAAAATCATGCCCAAATTGAAGTCTTACTCGATATTTGCATTAACTAAATTACTATTTTTTTTATCATGTTTGCTAACTTTGGTTGCAACCCCTAAGTGTGTGTCTGTATGTTTGTATGTGTGCGAACAGTTTGAGTGTTATCCTCTAGCAGCATTTTCATTTTATTGCCGCGCAGATTAGAGTTTGCAAAATTGTTAAAATTTTCATTTTGCTTTGTGTTTTGTGCGTTTTGCTTTTAATTCTCCTCGTTGTTTTGTTGTGTATTTTGTTTGTATTTCTTTTTTTTTTTTTTTTGGTGCGCTGCTTGACTGCTTCGTTGGTTTGCTGCTTCGCTTAGTTTGCGGCTCGTTGAGAAGGCAATGCTCTAATTGATAATAATCATATTGCCGCAAATAATAATGCGAAGAGCACCAAATAAGTAGAAGAAGACAAATATCAAATAGCAAATATCTTTCAATAGGGTCTCCCATTTATAAGCAATTAGTGAAGTTATTTTGCTTTTATCCATAACGATTTTGGTAGAAATTGCAGTTAATTGTGTTTATTATCACATTCGCTTAGTTTCTCTTTATGTGCTTGTTGTCTTTAATGGTAAATATCATTTTGTGTTTCATAATAAATTTGTTAACTAAACTATTGCCATAAATAAAGCCAATTTCGCGACTTTTAAATTATCATTAAAAAGAATTAGCCATCAATTGTGTAACCAAGTTGTAATTAATTGCTTTCGGAAAGAACTGAAGTGCATAAAATATTCGTTGTAAAGCAAACAAAGTTCATGGCTAGGTAAATAGGTAATACAAAAAAAAAAAATGGGCAAGCATTGGCAACTAATGGCCAAATATACTTTAGAGAGATTTCTTCTTCTTGCACATTGTAAGACATGTACTCGTTGATTGCAGGGTATTACATGAAACAGCACGAAAACAGTCAGCACAAATTTTACGAGAAATCCTAAACGTTGTTGCTGTCGTGGCAAATTATGCAACGCGCCATGCAATTTGCCGCGTACTGCGTCACGTGTTAATATTTCACACACACAGACAGTAACACACACACACACACACACATACATACAGGGCAGTGACAACGATGGCGTTATAAAATTTAATTAATGCAACAACAGCAACAGGCAGTCTGAAGAACTAAGAGAGAAGAGACTAGTGCTAAACTCTAGCATAGACGGCCCTTGCAGGGTTTCGCTTGCTTATTGCATTTGTCGACAAGTGAGCAGAGAAGGTAAGTTAGACAGAGATAGCGAGAGAGCTCTGTATGCTTGTGCGTGTGTGTGTTTTGTGCTCCCTGCTAGCTGTAAAGTGCTTTGTTAATTAGCAAACGGCAGGCAGCAGGCAGCAGGCAAAGCTTTTGCCTTGCAGCAATAATTTGCGCCCGCAAGTATGCAACACATTTTGCTGCGGCTTGCGGTGTGTCTGTGTGTGCACGTTTGTGTGTTTGTTCAAGTGTCATTCAATGTGCGTGAGTTTGTGTGTATAGGTGCCTGCCCCACTATTTGTCAATGTCAGGCTGCTTCTGATTCACAATACAAGCAACTTGCAAAATCGCCAACGAATAATCACAGAACTCCTTTCCTTTTTTTTTTTTGTTCTGTCTCTCTCCCTCTCCCCATTGCCATTGCGTGTGGTCTACCCACAACGTGTTAATCAAAAGCAACGCTCAAAGCACTCTTTCTCCCTCTCTACTTTCTCCCATTGAACTCGTTTACTTCATTCTCTTTACCCATCAATATGGCTTGATTTTGTGGCAACATCGAATAGAGACAGAGTCTGACAAGAAGAGCAAAAGTTAGATAGAGCAACTAGCTAACTAAATGATTGAGCTAGAAAGATTATGCGACTGTGATGCGAATGTGTCATCAATCAGCATAACAGCAACAAAGTCTGACATTTTTGGAAGCTACAAACTAACTGCATTAAGTTAGTATCAGCATTTCCATCGGTGAAATTATCTTAACTATCTTACAAAAAATCAGAACTATTATCGAACATTTCTTAAGAATCCATATTGGTTCACTTTCCTCATTTTTTAAGGGTAATTTGGGGCATTGCAAAAATTGACTTGCGAAAACAACAAATCCTGAAAATCAGTTGTTACTATTGAACTATTGAGCTGATGATACCTGCTGACAAAAAGTAATTGCTTGTATACTGTATATTGCTTTCTCTTTGATATGAGATTCATAACTTTTAACCGTTCTTCTACTTTTTCTATTAATTTGATAGTCTTGAAAAAAGTTCGAGCTATAATTCTTCACATAAATTTTTAGAACAAAATTAAATAATTTAAGCTTTAGATCTATTTTGGGCATAAAGATAAAAATGCATTTTTAATGAATTTATTTTGAATATTTAATGAATATTTAGTTTAGTTTCATAAGGATTAGGTTAAAAATGTATTATTATTTATTAAAACTACCAAAAATTTTCATGAAATATTTAACTTTATGCATTTAAATATCAAATTTTCGACCATATCCCAGTTTAGAATAGAATAACTTTAATAAATAATAATTTATAAACAAAACGCAGTTAAGTTTCGCTCCGACGAAGTTTTACTCTTTTTAAATGCGTTAATTCCTTCAATAAATGTTCTTGAAAAAGTTTCATTTTTGAAATATTTCATAAGATATTTCTATATTTTTCTAAGACCACTTTAAAATGATATTTTTTACATTTCTGCTTAGATATTTCTTAATAAAGCAGGATTTTCGATCTGTGGCAGCTTTATGTTATAGTGGTTCGATTCAACGAATTGTCAAAGTCGATCTGAATTGGGCGATACAAAGCTTAAAACCCAAATTTCATTCCAGTAGCTTATGTTAATACTCAGAGACGGACATGACTAATAAAAAAAAAATATATTTAGTTTATGGGAAACGTCTTTTTCAAACATCTGACTCAAAATATAATACCCTATACAAGGTTATACATAAAATTGAAAGCAGGTAAAATTGCAATTATCAGTTTCATAAAGTAAAATGGAAAATCTGTCGTAAGCATTTTTATTTACCAACAGTTACATTTATGTATATATGTGTGTAAAAAAAACTTTGCGCCTTGGGATGACTTGCCCTAAACTATGCAACACATTTCATTTGAACGTTTATGTGACACATTTTTCTAAATGCTCTTTAATTCAACAAAGTTTCGATGAAACCGCAAAAAAAAATAAAAACAAATTTGAGGATTAAAGTTCTTAAAGTTGGCATAGATCTTAAATTAAATTTTCTTCATTCTCCACATCTTTATCGAGGATCCCCTCCTGATAATTTGCATGGATTGTGCAGATTTTTTTTGTTCTTTTTTCTCGAGTAATGTGAAGCCTGGTGAAGTGAGCAGTGAGAGCAAAAAGGGGAAAGAACGAAAGAGAGAGTGAGGAAAGGAAAAAAATAGTGCGAAGAAAACGCAAAGCGCAGCGTCCAGAAATGTGAATTTGCTTAGAAAATAGACAGTTTGGAAAATTGCATTCCATGTTGATAACTTAAGGCCCAAACAGGCAGCCAGGCAAGGGTGACACACACACACACACATACTCACACATAAGATAGCCAAACAGACAGATAGACAAACACTCTGAAGGGGCAGTCGACACCGTCTGCAATTGAAAACGATTCCTGATAAAGGACACGCAACGCGTGTGCATAAATAACTTGTTTAAGTTTTATGGCTGTACGATGTCTTCTCCACTCTCTTCTCACGCTCTACTGTTGTACTTGTCACACGATTTATAAATGCTATATAGAATAGAAAGGACACAAAGATTCTACCAACTAACTGTTTGGACCTGGTCCACACCTTGAGTGAAATGCAATTTTGTCTGCCACCAGTGTGTGTATGGGTTGGGAATGAAAGGAATTTAAGGGGTAGTGAGAGTGAAAGAAATTGTGTAAGTTGATATGCTGTCACAGCATGCTGGCTCACCATGACCCATGCTTCTCTCTCCCTCTCTCTCTCTCTCTCTCTCTTTTGCCCTCTTCCATGCCCCGGAGTCCGAGTACGAGATGGAACACAGCTTGAAAATCAAATGCAAAAAAGTATCTGCAGAACTATTTGCTCTTTCCTTTTGGTTTTGTTGTTGCCTTTTTATTCCTCTTTTCTTTTTCGGTAAGTCTCTGGTATGTATTGAGTATGTTGGGCTTGGTCATAGGCTTAAAGAATGTTAATTGATTTCATCTGAGTAGTCTAACTGGGAAAAAATTCCAGGAGAATTTAAATATTCCTTTCCATGTGTTTGATTTTTTTTATGGCTAATAATTTTTACCTTTACTTTTTTCCCTGCCATGAACGGGGCAAGCGTTTATCCTTAAGATATGAATTTATAATTGATTAGAATCATTTAAATATATTAAATATCGGTATCTAATCGTCTATCAAGTGGACAAACTGTGCTTTAGCTTGCTCACGGCCACAAAGCGTAGCTACCACTGGACCCTTGTGAGTGAAACCGAACTAGGAGTCCGACTCGGACTCGGACTCGGACTAGGACTCGCAGTGAAGCTAAAAGAATGACAGACTGAAGTAATGACAGACAGACAGACAGGCAGACAAGAGGACGGGGGGACGGACAGATGAACCAACTGACTGACTGACGGACTGACTGGGGTTAGCCAAGCTTTCCTGGCATGATACTCCTGTAACTATTTGACTTTATCTTGTTGCCACTTTTGCCCGGGCCTGGGGTAAACTTCAGAGACAGAAGAACAAAAAAAAAACAATACGAGGACCAGGTAAAGAGATGCACAGCAAAAGAGCGGCAGGTGCAGAGTGTAGGGGGGAATAGTAAAAAAAACTGCAACGATAAACAAATCCAAACACAAAAAAAGAGAAGAAAACACAGAATACCGTTGACTTGGAGTAGGACTCCCATGGATTTATGTGATCCCCAGGCTTCCCAACGAGAACTTGATGAGACGGAGATAGAGCGGGAGCCAGTAAGAGGGAGAACGAGAGGTGAAGTAAGTCTCTTGACTTGTTTTCAATTTAAAGTTATTTTAAATGCTGTTTAAATGCAGCCCAACCTCATTCTCATTACATTCATCCGCTTAACCATTGGCCATCGTGTTTTAAATATATTTTTTAAAGTCAAATTTCTTTCTGTATGCACCTCCTTTGGATTTCTTTTGTTAGTTAGTTGCCAATTAGGAGCAAGGCAAACTCACTGCCTCCTGCTTCTGCTCCTGCTGGCTTGCCGGTGGTTCTTGGTGGTGTTGTTGCTGCTGTTGGGCTTAGCTTGAGAAAATGGCACAGCCACTTGACTGAGCCACACTCACTAATTATGCAAAAAAAAAAAAAACAAGCCGAGGAAAAAAATTATTTTTCTTGTTGTTGCATCTTTCCAGCTAACTAAACTGGAACGCGCTCGGGCAAAAAATATATACCTATGTACATATATAGGAGTATATGTATATGTATGTACATAAATAAGAACATACTTGCTATATATACACGATATAAGGATAGAAAGGAAACCCCAAAAAAAAGAACAGAACCTCAGCTTCTCTTGTTGTACGTTTTGCACGTAGCACAGTTTTGCACGTGTGTGTGTGTGTGTGCTAATTTAGGCATCTTTTGTTGTGTCTGAAAAACACACACACACTCACACATTTCACCATAAGGATAAGGGACAGCCGACAAGTGTGAAAAGGTAGACAAAGGAAGTCATATTTATCCAAATGGGTTAAACATCTTTTATACCCATTAAAAAAAGAAAATAAAAAAAATCAAAAGTACAGTAGAATCTCGATCATATGGTCCATACTTGAGAAGGTTTCAAAAGGTTTTAAATATGTTTGAAAGGTTTAAAATGAGAAGTTACTTTATTTTCGTTAATTACTAAAATTTTGTATCTTAACCTAATTAAAATCTCTTTGATATAAGTTTTTCCTAGTATGCCTCGATTACCTCAAGGTTCTACTGTACTTCTGGAATGGAATAAAATTGCCATGTCTCATATGCGAGAAAATTAATCATTTTTTTCTGATGAAAATTTTGTGAAAAAAGAAACTTTAAACTTTGAATAATTTTATTTACATCAACTTTGTCTTATTTTAATTTGGACAAACTCAAAAATTTCAATTCGAATGCATCGATAATACTAGTATGCAGTATGCAAGTTTCTTATATAATTTTCAATGACCAAGTGCGTAGTGAGAGAAGTAAGGATTTTCCAGTTATGAGAGAAGATCATATTTTTAGTTAATTTTATTATCCATGTATGTTCAAATTCTTCATCATACCCACAAAGCACCCTACAAAATGCTGTTGCTAAAGAATGGCAGCTCCAAAACAAAACAAAATAGCGTAGAGAAAAAAAAAATGAAGAAAATTCCCACGTCACCAGCGGCAGGAACACACAAGGCTTTTGTATAAGAGTGGGCCATGCGGTTCGGTTGCTAACAACGCAGACAGCAAAACGCGCGGAATGCAATGAGCCAACACAGTCAGTCAGTCAGCCAGCCAGTCAGGCAACAAACCAGCTAGTCAGCCAGCGAGTCAGAGTCAGCTCCTCCTTGCAGCCTCCTGATGCATTGCATTGCTCCAAGGCATTCGAGATGCTCAACTGTTCTCTTCTGTTCTGTTCTGTTTTCTCTTTTCTGCGCTATTCACTCGTTCAACCAAACATCCATCTATCCATCTATCCATCTATCTATCCATTCATTGATTCATTCCTTTATTCATTCATTCACACGGTGGCAAATCAAATTGTCTGTATTTAAAGTCAAAAGTTTAGATCAAATTTTTAAAGATGAATTTAAGTCTCAAACAGAAATCTAAATGGGGTTTATTTATGGATGCTCTGTAATTATCTCTATAAAAGGTCTGGGAATTTGTGTTTGTTCATTTTTAAATTTTCTTTATTTTGCCAAGACTTAACTCCTATTACTCGCATCCCAATCGAGGAAATTTACTGCCAAAGCAATTCAAGTTTCATTTTACGCGCAATTTGTTGGTCGAAACAATTGCAAATTAAAACAAAAGCGAAAAAGCAAAAAATGCCGAAAAAATACGAAATTGAAAACCAAATAAATAAGTTTGTGTGGGTGTGTGGGTGTGGATCTTTTTTGGGGTGTGAATGTCAGTGCAAGTCGAAATGTAATTCAAGGCAAATATCCGCATGACAGTTGCAAAATGTGCAAAAAACACAATTCGCATCTTGGCCCTTTGTTTGTTTATATATATATATATATATTGTATATCCAATATCAATGCCAATCCATGCGGGCCATAAATCATTTGGATCCATCCATGGGATGGTAGCTTCCGAGAGATGCCACCAAATGATTAGCGAGTAATAATGCAACCCTATTAAATTTGCCATCGCTCACTCTTAGCCCCACACCTCAACTTAAGTATTAGCAAGTAGTTAAAGTTTAATTTCATCTTAAAGATGTTTGAGAAAGTCACAAAAAAGGCTAAAAGCCATAATTTATGGCTAATGAATAATAATAATTTTATAATCAATTGACAAATAGGTTTTAAAAAATGGAAAACAGATGAAACTTTAAATAAGAAAGTTTTGCAGTTTGATGCCCAAAATTAAAGGATAATCAGATTAAGCTATTTAGCCCTATATACTTAGGGTCTATGTATTAAATTTGTTAACGACTTTTCATTTACCTTAATTAAAATGCCAATTAAGTCAGTTAAGATTTCAATTTTCTTTTCTTTTATTTTTTGTTTTTGTTTTTAATTAACATCTCTTCTCGTTGTTGTTCATGTTTTTTGCAGTTGTTAGATTGAAATAGAAGTGGGCGTGGCAGCTGCTCTGTTTTGCCACAAAAGTGCAATAGAAATCGACATTGCAAACGGAATCGGAATTGAAATCACTAAGCTCAAGTGCCCAGTTCCACACTGAGTGACTGGAGTGACTTGACTGAACTGAACTGAACTGGACTGGACTGGACTGGATTGGATTGAATTGGTCTGAACTAAACTAGACTGGAAGAGTGAAGGAGACGAGGAAGAAAAAGTGAACGTGTAGTAGTAGTAGGTGGTAGGTGCTCCTGCAGCTATGATGACGTCGACATCGACAACCACTGGTATGCCGTTGCCGTTCCCATTGCCAGAGCCGGAGCCTGAGCCGGAGCCAACGATGGCAACTACTGTCGCTGGTGGCGTAATGTTTTCGGATGCGGATGTGGCGGAAGTGCGGCATGTTGTTCAACGCATTTTGGTGCCGTGTGTTTTTGTTATTGGACTATTGGGAAATTCAGTGAGCATTTATGTTTTGACGCGGTAAGTGCACTTGTATGCCATGGCCATCATCATGGCTGTTGTTGCTATTGTTATTGTTGTTGCTGCTACTGTTGGATTACGTTCACCCGATTCGGAAATGGCATGGGCGTGGCCATTGGGCATTGTTATTTTATGCATTTTATGCTTGCGAGCGTGTGCCCCGTTCTATGTCTGTCGTCTGTACGAATCGACAATCTTTTTTTTGGTTGAAATGGAAGAGGCATATGGGGAGGAACCATGCAACCAGTAACCGAGTAACCGAAGCAGGTACGCAACGCATTATACACGACATTTAATTGTAGCCAAAGCTGCACTTTAAAATAATTTTCAACACGGCAGCGCCAGCAACAAATATATGCCACGTACCATCAACAACAACAACAATTTCACGTGCCAAATGCAAAAATGGTTTTCACTGATAACACACACACACACACTCACACACAAATATGCACATACCCGCACACCCCGATGTGGGGTGTAAAAGATTGAAGGAGCAAGCGAAAAATGGCTGCAAATGGCGAATGGTTATGTTCGGTGAAAGGTTTTTCGTTGGCTTCCCCACAAAATATGGCGACAATTGTCCTCATTCGCCATTTTCCATAGGATTTCTATATTCTATATAAACATTTAAGTAATAGCTTTAATTTGAAATTGCTTTAAATTCTCTCTCCTTTGGCTGTGTTTTTTCACAAAAATCTTAAAGCAATCGAAAGTTCAACTAACATAGCATAATGGGTATCAAATGAAAATAGTAAAAAAAATTTAGCAAGTTTATCTAAATCTGAACAAATTCCCTTTTGTGAAACGTAATAGAAGTGTCAACAGTTTATTTTAATTGTGCAATTTAATGTCTATGCCAACACAACCACCTAAAATGACTGCACATTGGCACTAGGATTCGAAATATATGTATTTCGTTTGATAAATTAAGAATGTGTGGGTTTTTGGACATTTATTGAACCACTGTATTACTCTCGCGGGGAAATGCAAACGTTGCAATTGCAATTCTCTTGGTCATTTTGTGATATTCACCATTTCTATTCTGTTTGTTTGTTGTTTTGTAGAAAACGCATGAGGTGCACCACGAACATTTATCTAACGGCATTGGCAATTACGGATATTGCATACCTGACCTTTCAATTAATTTTAACACTCCAGCACTACGATTATGTGAAACATCATTGTGAGATCTATTGGAGGCTCTATGGACTGTTTGTATGGCTATGCGATGTTTGTGGTAAGTGGAGGAGGAGGAGGAGGAGCAAAATACATTAAAATACGTTTAAGCGAATGAAGAAGAAATGCTTCAAAAGATACAAAACTTTATCGACACTTTCTCACGACCTCAAGATCATGACTCTCTTGCATCAAACCTGTTCCATGAATTGTTGTTCTATGTAGTTGCATTTGGCCATCAATTGGTGTAACACCTGCGGCTGCTGCTATTGGGTGGTGCATCAATTTCATTAAGCGCTACCAATTTATAGTTAGAAGCTAACCCACAAAATGATAGCAACCAGCTGAGGCTCAGCTCTTTGCAGGACTCTTCAAATGGATGAACGTCAATCGTTTAGCGTGAGGCAACAACGTTTTGAATAAATTGACAGGCGAATACAATGCGTTGTTGTTTTTGGCTTGGACAAGGGAATTACTAAAGTGGAGTGGGTTGTGGATTTGGTGGCATTGCCCGGTTAGTTTGTTTGTATACCAAAAAAAAAAAAAAAAAGTGTTATTAATGGCAACGTCACGGAACTCGCTTGTTTTCTCTCTATATCTCTCCCTCTCACTTGGTTACTTGGTCTTTCACTGTGTCTCTGGTTCTTTTTATTTTTTTTTTTTTAGCATACATCTCAATTTACATAGCCGTATGCTTTACTATCGAGCGATTTATAGCTATACGCTATCCGCTCAAGAGGCAAACATTTTGCACGGAATCGCTGGCCAAGAAGGTGATATCTGGTGAGTTACCAAGAAAACCACAAAAACAAAATCAATATGCATGTATGTACATATATGGATATTCTGATTTTGAGTGCATTTCGTTTCGATTTTTGACAGCTGTGGCCCTGTTCTGTCTACTGTCCACACTATCCACACCATTCGAGCATAAAATTGGCGTCGACTGGAATTTGATTGATGGCGCCTACAAGCCATGCAATCTGACACTGGCCAATGTATCGCCGATACCCTCATTGCCCACACCGGCAACGACCAACGATGACTCAAAGTCAGTGACCACAACAAAAAGTTCGCGTCTCTGGCTCGAGAAGCCCGGCAACATTGATACGGAAACAGAGATGACTACAGAGATGGAGATGGAGACAAAAATGGAAACGGGTTTGGGTTTGGGTTTGAGTTTAAGTTGGGACAGCGGTAGCGGTAACGGTGATGGTGAACCACCAGGTAAGATGAAATGAGAATAAAGAAAAATAGGCACTTACCGCAAAAACTACTTAACTGCTTTCTCTTTCTTCTCGTTAATTTTACATTGGATTCTTTGGCAGTGAACATTCCACATAGGCAATATCAAGGACATGCAACGCCCGCATCTGTGGATATGACTGGTCCGTCCACCAAAGAGTACGAACCGATTGCGGTCACTGAAAGTTTATTGCAATTCTCAGATAAACAGGACAATGTGCATATAAATGATACATATGCATTTAATATAACCGAATATTGTCAAAATGTATGTAGCAAAAAAAAGAAGAGGAGAGACAATTGATTACGACTTTCTTTTTCCCGTCAATTAGACGACCGTGTATATGGATCAATTGACCCAACTGGGTGCAAATGAAATGTATCAAGATGTTTGGAGTTTATTTACGCTCTTGTTATTCGTATTGCTGCCATTACTTCTATTGGCCACATTCAATTCGTTTCTGATATTGTTAGTGCATCGTTCGAAAAGTGTGCGTGGTGATCTAACCAATGCCAATAGCATACGTCGGGCAAAGGTATGGGATAATAGACATGAGACTGTTTTTCTGGCTTAAATATATTTAAACATTTTCTTTGGTGCATTTTGCAGCGAAAATCAGCATCTGGCTTAACCGGCAGTGTATCTCAGGAGAATCGTGTTACCATTACCTTAATAGCTGTTGTCCTGCTCTTTATTGTTTGCCAATTGCCATGGGCCATTTTTTTGGTGGTTGAACGTCTTGTCGCTATTGAGAATAATATAAAACGTATCATTGGAAATGTATGCAATTTGCTGGGCGCCATTAATGCGGCATCGAATTTTTTCTTATATTGCGTGCTGTCCGATAAATATCGTAAGACAGTGCGCGAACTAATCACTGGTTATCGTTATCGTCATCGACATGGACGCAACCATACAAGTCTCTATTATGTGCCACATACAACATTGACCCACATCAATGGCATCGATGGCAATGGACATCATCAGGGTGGGGCTGGAGGTGGAGGTGGAGGCGGTGGCCTAACTGCAGCGAGTACGCGACGCAATCGTTGCACCAACAACAACAATAACAAATCAACAACAATGGGACGTTTGATATCATGACCGACCGGCCGACCGACCCACTGACTGATTGACTTTTGTTGGCATCAATGCAGAATGCAAAGAAGACACGAATCGAACTAATTATAAATCAAATTATTACCCCCCGCCCAGTCCCTCACTCCATATAGTGTGTGTGTGTGTGTGTGTGTGTGTGTGTGTGTGTGTGTGTTTAACTGTACTTTACTCTTTATTGTAGACAAAGTAAATTTGATTTGATATTTACCTACGATGATACATTGTGCCATAATGTGATGATTATAGTTTTATATAAGTTATCCTAAACATAATTGTTGATCTAGGCATCGAATATATACAATATATACCGATTATATATACCTATATACATAAATAAATACTACATACAATGAATAAAAACATAATTATACACATATATGTGAACTAGAATCCTAGCTTGATCTCCTTTATGATGGCTGGGGGAAATACACAAATACACCCAAACACACACACATACATACATATTCGAGCATGGCTCGCTTTTCAAAGCCTTAGATGCGATTTTGGCTAATATTGATTTTAGACGCAGACATTGCTCCCTTGTGGCTAAGCCTTAGCCAAGACAACAGCACTCTATGAATGGTATATTTTGGGAGTGCGGGGGTAGCAAATCGTCCAGGGAGTAGAAAAAAAAGGACAATACAACGACCAGGAAGAAACAACCAAAACAGAAGAGCAGCACATAACAACAACAACAACAAAAAAAAAAAAACAAAAAAGGAGAGAAAAAAGTAGAGAAACGGATGAAAAGCAAAACGAGTTTTATTCAGTTATAAGATAGCCGGTATAGCCGGAGGTTGTTTTTGCGATAATTGAAGTGTTGACAATGTGTGTGTGTGTGTGTGTGAGTGTGTGTGTGCTCGATGGCTATACATGCAATAGGTTGACCAATACCTAATTGAATGCGAACCAAACCCAAAAAACAAAGAGACGTTACCCAATACCCCAAACTAACAGCTGCTGCATTTGAACTAAGCCGATAATTGAAGGTGCAGGACGATATCAACTACAATTTCTTTTGATTCACTTTACTTTGCCATCTCACTTGCCACTTGCATTGAAAACCTAAAAATGTCTACAAAACGTTTGTCAAACATAAGCGATCCATCAATGATCGATGGGCAAAGTTGGCACAGTTCGTATAACTGATCGATAAACTGATTAACTGTATATATCATCTAATTGTACAATTATACAATGTTTTTGGGACATACAGTTTTTGGCATCTTGTCAAAAATTCAGTTCTCGTAATTGAAATGCAGATTGAAAGACATTGTTAACTTGTAACTTGAAAATAAAGATGTGAATTTTTTAAATACTTCAAAAATTGACTAAATTAGATCTTGATCAAATTAAAGTTTATTGGAGATTATTTGCTGTTCTTTGCCATTTTGTGACTCTCTTGAATAGATAAATAGCGGGAATTGAATTTAAAAATAAAATGAATAAATTTAAAAGCATTAAAATGAAATATCACTTTTAAAAATTGGTTTAAAATTGAGTAAAGCTACAGATACGCAAAATTATCAAAATAAATTTTTTGCCAATTTTCATAATTAATGTATTTTGTAAATGAATGAACATTGAAATAACTTTTTAGTGATTAAAAATCATTAAATCTAATCTAATCATTAAATCCAGCACTGAATACATATATATGAACTCTTTAAAGTTTTCTAAGTGGACTTAGGCCCAAAGAATATAAATTTTAATGGCAAATATATACCGTATACACTTAAATTTCCAGAGCAAATGGTTTAATTCAGATGCTTAAGCGATTCCACTTGTTAAAGTTTTAAACCAAGCAGTTAAATCGATATACTATATATATGTATATATATATAAATGATAAAATTGGCCAATATTCTGGAAAAAAGTTATAGCCGCCACAAATTAAGCGTTGCAGCGTAAAAGCAATGTGGATAAGGCAATAATGATGGCAAAAGTTATGAAAAGTAACGATTTCTTCTTACCCCCTGCTAGTTGCCGCTACCATTTTCAAATTGCGTACAGAAGATAAACTTTGTTGGCAAATCAAAGTTCGAGTGTAAAACAAGCGCATTTTAGGGGAAAAGCCATGCAACATTGATGAACCTTCGCTGTTCAATGTAATGGAGCAACAAATATTTTGCAGTTCACTGCAAAATTTTCCTATAAATAGTACTGTGTATTGACTACTACTTTATAAACGGTTTATTCATTTTAGCTACTTGCCAGAATTCAGACTGTCATTCATGTTTTTATTCATTCTCTCTCTTTCACTCTATCTATCTCTATGTCTCTCTCTCTCTCTCTCTCTCTCTCTCTCTCTGTTTCTCTGCGTGTGTGAAAAATTACAAGTCAGCATCACAATTGAAATATTTTCGCCTCAACGCACAGAAATGCGCAATCGAAAATAGTTATCTTCCCCAATGGAATTTGACCAGAAATATGCAACTACTCTGTGAATGAGTGAGTGATACAGGGAGGGAGGAAGGAAAGAAGTAGAGAAGAGCATAGCAAAGTGGACATACATACATACACATATGCCCATGTGTGTGTGGGTGCATTATCTCCAACATGCATGTGTGTATGAATGTGTGTCACCAGCTTGTTGTTGTGTGTGTGTATTTTTTTTTTTTTTTTTGCGGGTCCGAAAATTTCCATATTTGATTGTTTTTGAGCGCCTGCCACAGCCGCAGCAAACATACAAAAGCGAAACCAAAAAAACCCAAAATAAAACACGAACACACACACACACACACATACATAAGAGAAGACAAATAAAAGATGAAAAGCAAACCAGCACCAGCAGCGGCAGCAGCAAAGTGAAACGTAGAGACAGCGTGGTCTGTTTATTGAAAATGGCATATCAAAAAATCGCCAAGCGATGGCCAAAATATATAGCATACTTTTTTGGGGTACACCATCAAAATGCATGAATATGACCAAATGCGATATATGTACATATACATATGTATATATACGGTAGGTATATATTGGGATGCACTTTACAAAGGTCTAGAGATAAAAGTATCAGACAAATAAAAAAAATAAAAATATTCTGAACTTTAAACATACTTTGATACTCTTAAAAATGGTATTCAAATAACAAACAAAAAAGAGAGAAAGAGAGAGAGAGAGATAAATAGAGGGACATAATTGTCGCAAAGATAAATTAGAATGAATAATAATTGCTTTGTTAAGCACAAATATCAAAAGGCAGACTAAAAAAAAATTTAAAAATTAAAATACTAAGATTTTAATTTTAAGAAGAAATTATCTTACACTTTCGTAATATCCTTTGCCAAACAATAAAGTTTTGAGTAACCAACGGATCGTTTCATTAACAATATAAACTATATAGAAGTCATTGCAATTCTATATGTACATAGGACATGCCACAGCCGTTGCATAAAATATACACAACAGAAATCATGAGAAAGAAAACCAAAAAAAAAAAAATAAAATAAAATAAAATAATCCAGACGAAAAAAAAAACAAAAAATTAAGCACGCATGACAAAGCAAAAGTCGGATAATGCTATAAAAACAACAACAGAGTGGATATATGTTAAGTATCAACGCAATAACAACAGCAACAACAAGAACAAAACAAAAGAAAGTAAAACCAAAGGAAAGCAACAACAATGAATTTTATGCAACCAACAGTCGAAAAGTTGTTACAGCAACAGCAGCAACAACAACAACCACAAGAACACCAAAAACAACAACAATGTCTACTTATATATATACATATTTTTTTGTTTGCCATATATACAAATGTAAAGCCGACACTGATAGGGGCACATATTCCCATTCAGACTCACACATTTATATATATTATCGAGTAAGCGAATTCAAAAAGTAGATACTGTTACATTGAGATGACAACAGGACCGCATTAAACTTCAAATCCTTTTAGGCCAAAAAGAAACAAAAATTCCCACCAGATGGAGACAAATTGCTTCCGAGATTCATTTTACCAATAAGTTCGAATCAATCATTTTAGAAAGATATTAATTAAGGAGAAAAGTGAGTGTGAAATTTCTGGTTCTTGACACTTTTCGAGTTCTTGTGCCTGCTAAGATAGACAGAAAGAGATATATACCTAATTGGTATCATATGATAACATAAGTACAGTTAGGTTTTATAAACAATATGGAGATTATTTTTCATCTCTTAAGATAAACTTTTCTAACTGCTGTTAGTCAATAGAGATAAAGATGTAAGTAGGTAATTGAATCCATTTCAGCATTTGGTAAATAATTATTATTTTTTGCATTGAACGATTGAATTAAATAAACCCTTAAGCGGCCCTGTAAAACAGTATTGAACTTACATATATAACTGATTCTCAGCCATTTTTTTTTTTTCAGTGAAAATTGAAAGGATATCATTGTGAACAGATGTTGGCAAGAAACAGCCGACAAGTAGAGACCGCAATATGCTCAAAACAAGGCAGGATTTAAATAAACTTCCACTAAAACAGAAAAAGTTGTTATTATTGCTTATGAAACCAAATTTAAAATAAATGAGCTTACAATAGAATAAAACTATTTGTACATTTGATTATTGTGTTTTTTTTTTGTTTAGGTATGTTTCTAGCCTTTAACTATCAAGTTAAGGACAAAGATTTAAAATTTTGTATCTAAATTTTAATATATTTAAATTACATTTAATATATGTATATATATATATATATATAAATATTCTCGTTTTGTTTACATTTTAAATAAGTGAGATTAAAATTATTGTGTTTTTTTCTTCTTTTTGCAAAAGGGAAATGACCCTTCCAATTTGTTATATGTATATTATGAATGATTGAAAGTTATCAATATTTTTTTATTTGTTGAGTTTCATAGACGATAAATTATTTTTAAAGTTTAATATTTCATATGCATTTAATGCAAAAACTTAAATCATTTCGTTGTTGTCAGCAGTTTAATTTTATTTCTATATACATATATAACTATTTGGAAAAAAGCTTTATTCTAGAAATAAATTCAAAACATACATATACATATATACATGTACATATATAGATGGTTATTCATAAATATGTATTTTAGACCATTTTTGGGCTCTTTTTTCCCTGTTGTTTTTGATTTTTATTGTTTTTGGGTAGATTGTTTCAGGTCAGGCCATAAAGCCATAAAATGTATAGAGCCAAAATAATTTTTAGTTAAATTGTCAGAGAGCGAGATAGAGAATGATAAAAGATGACTAACTGAGTGAGCGAGAGTGTAAAAGAGAAAGAAAGCGAAAGGGACACAAAGAAAAATAGAAGAAAATAAAAACATTTTGCGGTTAAAGGGCAGTTAGCCAAATAAATGTACAACTAGATAAATATGCTGTTGAAACTAGTTGCTCAAACACCCACACTCATCCATTCATATACACACACACACACACACACGCACACAGACCCACACACATACACACAAGAATCTACACAAACATTTAAATACAAAACAGACAAAAAACCCTTGAAGCTTCTTAGCAAACTGTTTAATCATCAGTTGTTGTCTTTATACCCATTAAATGATTGGTATAAAAGACTATATAGGAGCAAACCCTTGAAATTTTTTAAATATTGAGTGTGAACTTGGAAATTAATTTACATTAAATGTCTATTTTGAACTCAAAGTTCATGCTTGAGTAAAAAGTAGTTAAATAGGCAATTGACTTTCAGTTATTAAATAATCTCTGCAAATTTCTTCAAAGTTCTGACATCTACTAAAAGGTAATACAAAGTCGTTGCTTTAATTTGACATATGCCATTTTTTTTTTTTTGTATGGTATTTGCTTTTCATTTTCGTATATTTGCCAGTTTGTGGGCATATATGTATGTGTGTTTGTGTGTGTTTCATTAGTTTGTGATGTCCATAAATAAGTTACAAATTGTCTTAGTAACAACAATCTTTTGGGGTCCAAAAGGCAATAGCATTAAATTTAAAATAGCAAAAACAAAAAAGAATGAGGAAAAAAAATCTTTTTAATTAACAATTTGACTGTGGCTTAACATGTATAACCCCTAACACCCCTTGCCAGCAGATATATGTATATCAGGAACCATTATTTAAGTCGTTTTCCAACACACGCACACACACACACACACTCTAAGTGTTTTTCCCATTCTTGTTTATTTGGTGTATGTGTGTGTGTGTGTATAAATGTGTATTTTCTTATGTTTTGTGCCGAAAATTTGCTTAATTAAAAATAACAAGCAAAGGCAACAAAAACAATACGAGCAACAAGAGCAGCAACAACAACCGCAGAGCTACAAGCAAAACTTTGTTTAATGGTTAGTTAAGCGTTTAATTTGCACAACGCCTTGAAGCCTTTCAGTTCAGACATGCCCCATCCTCTATGCCACTCTTTCCTCTTCCATTCCCAGTTCATCTTTTGGATCCCATTCCATATCATCCCCATCATCCCTCATCCATTCCTTATAATCTTCCCCCTCATACTCATCAACTTTCATTTTCTCTCATGTCGATGGGTTTTTAAAAGCATAAGCTTCAAACAACACACACACACACACACACACACACACACAGACACACGCACATGTCTATGTATGTATGTATGTGCATGTAGTCTTACATATATGATGTAGTTAGGGATTTGGCTTTAAGATTACCCGCTGATCCCTGTGGCTTTTTGTAGTCGCTGAGAGTTTTATTTTTAGTTGCCCTTTTTTGTCGACAATCATTAATTTGGTTCACACAATCACAAAAACAAAAAGGGAAAAAAACCCGGCCGTCTTTATAACTAGTTTAACTAAACTTCACATTAAAGTTGCATCAATTTGAAATGTTATCATCTCAATCGGCAAACGTAATCAAAAACTTGCTTGAAAGGTCTCTTAAAAAAAGTTTCAATCAATCAATTTCCAATTTAATTTTAATATAATAAGGTGAGAATAATTTAGTTTTAATTATTTGAAAGCAGAGTACAAAATAAAAAGGTTTTTTTTTGTGTATTTTCCAAGGATTGCAAACATTATATGATTTATATTAAAAATTATAAAGTAAATTTTATTTTTAATTCTTATTTTATAGAGCAACAAAAAATACTCGATTAAGACGAAGACCTTACCATAAGGTGGAATTTGTCATTCTTTTATTGTTTCATGTAGTTGGAATTACCAAAATTAGAAAAACTTTATAAATATGTTAGTTTTTTATTTTGTATAAGAATTCAATAATTTGTTTAATTAAATAAAGAAAAAAAAATCATTATTTACCATCCCTGGTATTATCTTTCAGTTCACATTTTAGCATCGTTTGGAAAGAATATGCAATTAGCCTTAGTCTTAAGTTATTCTAATCATTTACATTAAAAACGAAATGCACAGCAACTTGTTAAACCTCCTTAAAGACTAAACTGCAACTAGTTTCGCCTTGTTAGATATTGCATAGACTAGATTTTGTGTGTTTAGTCTTAGTTCGATTTGTTAATCACTTTAGTTTAATTTAACAACAATGTTAACAAGTAAAGTCTGAAATGATTTAAAATATTTCTATATATGTGCATTGTCTGTATGTGTGTGAGTGAGTACATTTAATTTCTGTCTCGTTTTGTTATAGTCAAAGCAGAGCCAAATTAAAATGTTATTTAAGCCGCTTACAGTTGCTACACTAAAATAATTTCAGTGTTAATTTTATTTGAAAAATTTCAAAGCTCATTTGGGTTTTGGTTAGAGTGAAATGATGGACGTAGTTGGCCATGGGTAAAAGAGAGTGCGAGAGAGTGAGGGGCGAAAGAATGTTGTAGAAATGAGAGACAAGAAAAATATATACATATAATAAAAACTTTTGCCTAATGCCAATTAGAGAAAATGTTTTTAACATAAAGTAACGAAATGGCCACAAAACATTTGCCGATTAGCCTCGCTGATTTTGCGATTCCCTTTAATCTTTACGCGAAACATAGAGACCAACAACAGTTGGCCAGAGGACGGGGGATGAAGGGAATGGTAGAGGAAATGTCCCAAAATGACTGCCGGCAATGTCCAACAGAATGAAAGAAAATCCAAAACAGATAAATTATGCACTTTAAATAAGTTTTCGGCGTTTAGTCATTATTCAATTAAATTTTCAAAAAAAAAAAAAAAATAAAATAAAAATAATAATACTAAAATGACCGAAACGACAGAACGTCACAAAATGTTTGCCTAACGTTTGTGTTTTTTTTTTTTTTTTTGTTGGTCTCTGGTAGCTGGGTTCGTGTCCGGGTCCTCGTCCTGGTCCCGATCCCAGTCAGTGTGCTCTCTGTACAATTTTGCAGCTTTTTCCTTATAATATAATTTTTCGTTATAACTGCCGCAGGTCCTTAATGTTATTTTATTGGCTGACAAAACAGAACAGGCGAAAGTTGGTTAGGATACGACAAGAAAGGACACAACAGGACATGACGACAAGGCAGACCTCTAGCACAATGATGAGCACAATGTTTATAATAATAACGATAATAATTAAGATGATGATAATGATATATAGGATGTTGTTCCTTAAAATCTAGAAAAGCGAATCCCACTGCATTTGGTAGATTTTTTCAATTGTTATTTGAATATATCAATTCAATAAAGCTAAGACTGAGAATCTTTCTTTAGATTTACTTCATAATTACTTGAAAAAAATTAAAATTAACAATAACTATGTTTAAATTCTAAACTAATGTTTCGTATTTTATTTATGTTTATTTACTTAGCTGGCCTCTCACTTTTTAGTCTTAATTTTTACACCGTGATCTAAACTTAACATTGGTTTATATTGAATTTCTTTATCCTTGCCCACTCTATCAATTGCAGTCAGGTCATAGAACAAAAGTGCAACTTAAAAAACTCAGTTGACTATTGTGTCCGGCTTAAGGATAGAGGAACAAGAAAACGTTTATATAGTGAGGAGAAAGATTTTGTTCAACTTGACAAATCTGTTGGCAAGTTTTCTAGGCGCCAACTGTGGTACGAAAAATTTAACTTTTTAATTAAGGCAACGCAATTGTCTTCTTCCTTTCTTTATTATGATATTTTCTTAACTGTTTTTTTTTTTTTTTTTTTTTTTTTTTTTTTGTTCTCACTATCTTACTTTTTTAGGGGAACTCACTGCCGGAAGACAGGCAGGAGATAATAGAGGGCAAATACAATGCAACAGCAGCAGCAGCAGCAGCAGTGGCAACTGCAACAGCAACAAGGGCAAAAAAATAGAAACATAAGCAATAATTGTGGCCAGGAAGCGCAACAGGCAAACTTGACACAAAAAAACAACAACAGAAAAGCAACGAGAAAGAAAAAAAAAACACTTCAGCAACGGCGACAACAAAAAAACAACTTCAAAGCGGCGACAGTTTACTAGATTGTGTGTGTGTGTTAGTGTATGTGTGTGTGTGTGTGTGAATGGCTTGGCAGCCATCTTGTAGTTGACAACAAAAGGCAAAGTGAAACGTTGTGTTTCCAGTTGCTTTAAAGGATACTTAACCTTGTCAGAAGACAACAATAGCAAAAATGTGTGGCTTAAGCATCTCTTCCATCCAGTGGCAGCTATAGAAAAATATATAAATTTGAGAATTTAGACTAACCAGCCAAACTACAAAAAATAATTATATTATATTATGTACAAAAGGATAAATGAAATTTCCCTACAATTTTGCATACAAGCAAACATTTTAGATATATTTATAGGTATGTATATCCTGCTGAGTTTATATATATCCTTATGCATCTAGATATCAGTGTGCCTGTGGCTTTTGCCTGGATTAATGCAAACTCCTTCTAGACTCCTAAGTGTTAATATTTTAAGTGGCTTCTTTGGGCTTTGGGCTTCTTAGGTGTTCTAGATTTTGAATATATTCACAAAAATTAAGATAAATTGTGTTTCCAATCTTAATTTCAAACTACCAGCCAGGAAATATCTTCAAACATTAAGAAAACCCGATAATCTGTATAGGAAATCTATGGTCTTTTTCGCAGTGGCTTACAAAACTTTTGGATGCAAAAAATATATGTTAAATAATTCAAATTAAATGAAATTTTTCATAATTTACCACAAAGAAGTTTTTGTACTAAAAATTAAAAATGAAATTAAAAAGTTTTTGTAAAAATTACGAGCCCTTGGGTTTTTAAATCGCGTTTTCAAATGGAGTTGGCTTAAGAGATTATTGCTAAAAGTCAGCATACTTCATGAATTGTTGTATAATTTTAGGTTTAAATTAGACTCTTGATTATTCCCAATTTCCCCTGTTTTTACTTTACTTAGGTGCTACTTTTTTCACTGCAATTTGAAGAGCAGTTACCTACACAATTTTAGTCATTACATTAGTATTTAGGCTAAAAATGCAAGCCAAAGAGGCAAATAACTAATTTAAACGACGAATTAAGAAAGAGAAGCTCTAAATGTGGTTAATATTTTAATTAAATAAATCTATAAAATGTACAAAAATGCATGATACTCAAATTAGCTTTAAAATAATTTTTTACATAAGAATTTTTCTTCTTTCTATTATCAGAATATAAAGTTATAAAATAAGTATAAAGGTTATATATCAAATGCATTCAGTCTTCTTCATTGTGATGTGGAAGTAATTTAAGTTGATTTGTCGACTCTTTGGACGTGTTTCGTGAACCAGAGTACTTGACAGTTTTTGTATGCAGCGAATGGAAAACGAAAATGAAAAGAAATCAAATGCAGCTACATTTGGTTAGCACCTGTTTGGTTATGGGGAGAGAGGGTTTGTTTGTGTATAGTGTGTGTGTGTGTGTGTGTATGTGAGTATATACGTGTGTGCAGTAGTGCCTTATTGACAGTCGATTTGTACACTGATTGCACAAAAGGAAACCCAAAGTCTATATATTAATTAAACACTGTGCTTCAGTTGTGTAGCATCGTCTGCATGATTGTGGATATTTGTAGCTCTGTGTGTGTGTGTGTGTATCTCGATGCTTGCATTGGGGGTGTCTGTGTGTCTGTCTGTGGTTGGACAACCAATTAAAAAGTACGGTATGGCATTCATGATTCGTTTTTTAGTTCTAAGGACATACAAAAATGAATATAAAATGGTCATAATTTATGTATTCATGAAAAGAAACTTAATCTCTTACAGTTGATTAGATAAATAAGAGGAAGAGAGAGAGAGAGATAGAAGGGAAGCCAAGAGACAATTTTCGCAGCAACGAATGAGATTCCGAGAAGGAGAAAGTATTATAAAAAATAAAATTGTGTGAAAAGAAATCTAGAAGAGAGTTCATTCAAATCATTGATCATTTGATAGATCACTACGTCAATCCGTATCTATCTTATATTTACAATTTATTTATATATATTCTTAAAGTCTATTTGAATAATTTTATCTATTCTTTAATCGTTGCGCATTTATATTTAAGTCTCCCCAGACTCACTCATCAGACGCACTTTAGCCATTTATCAAATGGTTTTCAGAACGCAAGTGTTGTTAATTATCCTTTATTTTCACAGTTTTTCCTCATTTTCCTTGTTATTTGTGTGTGGTTTTTTCTTCTTCTTTTATTTTTTTGTATTTTCCTCCGCCCCAATGACGCCTTTAAGCGTATCCATTGGCGCATATTAATGCATGTTTATTTGCCTTTCATATTTATTATTATTATTTATGGCCAAGCATTATTATAATTCATTTAGACATAGCAGGTAGCCCCACACCGACCATACCCCGCACTGAGTTCCCCGCACTCTACATGTTTTTATTTTTGCCTTTCGTTTTTAGTCATTAATTAAGTTCCACTCTTCGGTTAGCTAATTAAAATTTAAAGTGCCTGCTTAATTGGCAACAGCTGCCGCTGCCACGCCTATACTTAACACACACACACACACACACACCTGCTACGCCCCTATATTGCCATTTCTCAACTACTTCTCGATTCTGTTATAAGGATGCCATTCAGCTTGCTTGTTGGCCTTATTTTACTTGATTGGCCATCACATGATTTAGCATTTAACACGCAATGGCAAACAAAGAGGGGCGGGAAAAAAAATACAAATGCACACACACAAAAATTATATTAGCCAGTTCTAAGCCAACTAAAAATTCTCCATCTCTCTTGCATGAGTGTGTGTGTGTGTGTGTGTGTGTGTGTGTGTGTGTGTAAGTGCAACCAATCAAAATTCCTGTAATGAAATCAAATTTTCATTGCTTTTGTGAGCACTTCTCTTTAACATTTCGACCATTGCCAGCAATTTGTTTTTTCGGTTTTTCTTCTTTTCATTTAGGTTGGGGATTTCTTGTTTTTTTTTTTTTTTTTTTTTTGGTTGTTTCTCTCTTTCTTTCTGTTGTTTTTCTAATCTGCACCTCTTTGCCGCTGCCATCGCATCTATCCATCCCCCCACTTCTAACACTATTTCTGGCATCTGTTTGTCTATGTTTTTGGATGAGTTGATGGCGTTTCTGTTTCTGGGCCTTCTTTTTTTCCCTGTTGGGTGTTAGATGGGTGATGACTAGGCGAGGGGGTTGGGGGTGCCAGGCAGATGGGGCAGTTGGTAACTATGGACTCAACTGTAACTAGGCATTGGACAGCACAAAGAACAGCAATTTTTCTAGCTGTAGTTTCATCTTTCCTATGACATAACACACATTCACTCTTACACACATACACACATATGTGTGTACGTGTAAATGCAATTTCTGAAGGCTTATCTCGAGAAAAATTCTCTCTTAATGATATTTGGCTTTGAAATATTCAAGAAGACTAAAGCCGTTTACTTTGCATATTTTCATACATAATTTGAAATTCTTCGATTGTGGCCTAAAAGTAGACTGCATTTAATTTAAAGGACGGAAAACCGACAGGGTAACTATTTGGTCGATTCGTGCATTTTACCACAATCGGCGTTTGTTTCCATGCCATTTTTCAAAATTTATTTTTCAGTTTTATACATACATACATATATAACGCTCTAAATTGGCTCGTCCATCCCAAGCTCCAATAGAAAGTGCAAAATTTGAAACAATAACTTTTACGCACATGGCATTTCATCCCACTCCCCCCTCAAACCACTCTGCACCCACAACAAACACGCACACACACACACACATCAAAAGGTTGGATAAAAAAAATAAAGCAGACTACATTTTTTTTTTAAAACAAAATGTTGGCTGCTCAAAGTGAAAATGTGTTTGAGTTTGTTGTAACAAAAGCTGCAAGGAATATGCATGAAAGTTGATTCCTCTTTTTGTTGTTTGATTTTTTTTTCCTCGTTTCGTTTCGTTCATTTATTTTATTGTTTGCTTTTACTCTTTCCTTTTTTTCGGCTGCTCTTTTTGTGTGGTAGTTTTTTTTGGTTTCATTTCAGAATTTTTGTTTAGCATTTTTATTTAAAACAATTTGCTTTGTATAATTTGCACTTCATTAGAAGGCTGAACTGCTTGTAATTTCATTTTAAATAATGCACAATTCAAATTCAAATGCAGCTGAAAAGTATAATAGAATTTATTTAAATAACTATTTGTTTCCTCTTTGTGCAATTGCAACGAAGTTAGTAAAATCCTAATAAATGCATGCAAAATGCTTTGAAATGCATTAAATAAAAGGAAAAACCAAAAACAAAATATACTTCTATTTGATGAAAAAAAAAAAAACCAGCCTACAATAAAATAAAGCCCTATTCTAAATCAACCTAAAGTAATCTTACCTTATCTAAGCTGACCCCAAAGGTAATATAACCTAATTTAACCTAATCTAATCCAATGTTTTCCTGTTTAGCTTCAATCGTTTTTGAACCGATCAATTATAAAATGTAAATGTCTATTCAGGCCTGTTCCAAAACTAAAAAATTAAATTCAAAAGTCTTTAAAAAATTGTTAATAAAAATATAAGAGCATATCTAATTTCAATTCCGACAAATTTATTCGGAATCGAAAACGTATTTATTTAAGCATAATTTGCCTTAAACATAATAAAACCTTTCTATTATTTACCTGTCTTTATTTATTAGAACGATGAAAATGTTCAAATTGGAACTGAAAATCGACGAGTCCTGTGAAGATATAAATTAAATAATTGACTGTCCATATGGGTAGAGCAAAATGGCGAATCGTGACAAGGACACTCGAGCATATGTTGCTCATTAAATTGGTTAAGATTGCTTTCCCACTCACTGTTATTTCTTTATTTTTCTTCTTTTTTTTTTGTTCGTTCTCGTCTAATATTTGCAGAATTTATGTAGCATGCACTTAAAGTGACTTTGCGGTTTCATTTATGAGCTTTTGCGGTTTTATTGCACAGACTTATAAGGGGTGTGTATCTATGTCTGTGTGTGTGTGTGTGTGTGTGTGTGTAGGGGGATATTTTGGGAGGCAGACGTTTATGGGACCGCAGGCAGCCGCAGATGCAGCCACAGCACGCACTGACCATACAAAAAGTCAACTAATGTTGCTGTTGCTGTTGCTGTTGCTGTTGCCGTTGCCTTTGCCATTGCCATGGCCTGATAATTTATAAACGGTCGCAGACCAAAAACCGAAAACCAAAAAACCAACCAAGCGAACTCTGTGGAATCGAGTCTATTAGAAGCGCGTTAGCTGCTCAGGTGCCGAAGGGAGTTTAGTGTTTGGCTAGCCGGTTTTCGTTGTCGTTCGTCGCCTTTGCCTTTCTCCTTTACTGGTCGGGCTTTGCGGGTTCGCTTTTGCAGTCAATAAAAGTCGCAGCTGATGATTAATGCAACTCGAATTGCAGACTTGCTTTAGGGACTTTTCAGGACTTTACCATCAAATAAAGTTCATCTTACAAGTCAAAAAGTTATTGCAATACAACACCAACGACTTGAAATGCTCTTTCCATGGTCCAAACATGAAAAGTTCTAAACCGAAGGCATCTTAACAGTCTCGTTAAACTTCAAAACCTGAAAATTTTTAATAGCACAAAATGAATGTGGACCTAAAGCATACCAATGCAAGTCCATTCTCTTCTCTTCTCTCGAAAGGACCTGCATAAAGTTTAGCAACTTAAAATGGATAAGTTCTCTTCAAAAAATTGATTAAGACAAAATGATTTTCATACTTAAATTAACATTAATTAACAGTCAATATTTTAAGGCAATCACCCAATAATCATTTTAGAACCAAGGATTTAAATTTGGAGCATGTATTCCGACTTGATTTGAACTAGTTTTCAGGGCATTAAAGATTCGTTCTATTAGAAGATGTAAGTTTACTGGAATAATCAAATCTGTTTCGTCTGCCCCTTCTTCTGTCGTTCCCTCTTCCTCTTTGTCTGTCTATTTAGCTCTCTGTGGGTAGCTGGAAAGTTGTCTCCAAGTCTTCGCTCCAGTCTTTGCTTACTTAGCACTCGCTGTTCAGGCATACATTACAACAACTGCGGCAGGATGTAACCAGGGCTCAGAGCTCTGAATTTTAGGGGCAAAGGGGCATTGTGCGACACAGACACTGAAGGACCTGGTGTGTGGCAAGCAGGAAGAACTTGTTGGGTCACCCTTTTGCGAAAAATGATTAATGCGATTTGAACTTTAAATTTACATTGTGTTCATGATATTTAGTTGAATTTATGAGCGCTGTTTGAGTTTGTAAATGAGTTGCTCATTTAATGTTTTAACAGTTCCCTTCTACCTCTTGCTTCGCCTCCGCTTGATATGATAAGCAGAGTTTTGAGGTTGCTTCAGTAGCTTTGTTTTGAGCATTACGGAATTAATGATTGTATTTCATTTGCTTTCGGAAACTTTTTGGGGCAATTATCAGTGTTAGTTAACTTTGGTAAAGTTCCTGTTACTGGTCTAACAACAATCAACTAGTCGGTCTATGGATTTTAAGTGAGGCTAAGAAACACAGGCATAGAGAGCTTGACCATTTCCATTAAAGGCTGTTGCACAGTTCATCTTCAGTCACAAAGTGAAAGCTGAAATTGAGAACCAGAACGAAAAGGCTCACTCGCATGCAAGCAATCCCAGTGTCGAGCATTGCTTTAACGCTGCACATTTTTCCCCCTTGGCATGTGTTGAGGTGGATGAGAGATGTATTGCGACTGGGCGTGGCTAAATGGGGGTGGCGGAGGGAGCGGCAACGTTTTGGTTTCCTTCAAGCTTCATTTTGTGCATGTCTTTGACAAGAGGACATCGATAATTATCGCACAAAATGTGTCCTGTGGGCGGGACTGTGGCATATGTTCTTTTGATTCTTTCCTTCGTGTTTGTTCGTTCGATGCTCTGTATATGTGTGTGTGTGTGTGTGTGTGAAAAACAAGCAAATTTACAGCACATAGACACCCAAACACACAAACACACACAAACACACATGTGCATAAATTCATTGTCACGACGACAGCAGCTTCAAATGAATGAATGAATGTGCCCCTTCTGTGTGTCCTCTGTGTCCTTTGTGTGTGTTTGTGTGTGAGTGTGTCCTGGCCTTCTAACATGTGTAGCCTGCTTTTAGGCTAAAAGCACACTAGCCTCTTTCCCTCTTACTCCCTCTCCCTTTCACCACCACCCACTCTACACGCATAAATCTTTGGACTTTTGTTTGATCGAACGCAAAAATAATGGCGCTTTGTTGTCGTGCTCACATCCTAAGTGCCTGTGTACCATGTCCTCCATGTCCTGGACCCAACCACGACCTCATCCTGCCCCTTCGCACTTAGCTCAACTCAGCTCTTACGTTGACTCTGGTTGGACCTGGGCCAACCTTCATAAATTTCTGGTCTGGCACAACGAACCAACAAACAACAAAACCGACAAAATCAAAAGGCAGAAAGCAGAAAAAGCGAGAAATCAGCAAGAACGAAAGAAAGTTGTTTTCTTTGTTGTATTTTCTTTTTTTGCGCCCGTTTTTGATACAAATTTGTCCATCAATTCAACCTACTCTGAATAGTGATTTCAACATAATTAACTCTAATTGCTGGATAACAGTATTTTTAAGAACCATTAATGCCAAAAACATTACTCAAACTATTTAACTCTCTTTGAATTTTATTCTAAAGAGAATGAAAATACATTTCGATCTGAGTATTATGACAAAGAATTTTAGCAAATGTTTTGTTTTTTTTTTAAATAAGGGAAAGGGATCTCTAAAGGGCTTAAAACAGCCATTTTTAATTGGCAAAGTTTGTGGCAGGTTTGCATGCTCACCACTTCTTTCTCTCTCTATCCCTCTCTTTCCCTCTGTCCCTTTCCCTGTGAGACTCTGACAGCTTTACATCTTTCATTTAAGTTTTGATGGGCCTTGCAGACGCGACACTTTTTATGGCTGGCTCACAAATACATTTATACACTCTTACACACACACACACACACAGAAGAGGATGAGAGAGAGAGAGACATTTGGCATATGTCATTAAAGTTGAAATCCTTCCATAATAAAATGACAATGATGTTAGATCATAATGCGAGCAATTTAGGCCGAAAAATGTTTGCTTACGAGTTTGAAGTGACGACAGCCATAAGAAGAAAATGATAAAAAGAAAGAAACGAATGATGTTGAAATATGTGTGCGTTTGTGTGTCTATTTCCGTGTGTGTGTGTGTGTGTGTGTGTGTGTGTGTGTGTGTGTGAGGGTGTGTGACTAACTGACCTGATGGAGCATGTCCAGTGTGCACTTTGTACAAATTAAAATTGCAAAATCCTCTTGCTGCCGCTCTTATGAAACACAATTTGGTTGAGGCCCAGAAGCCTGAAGGCTGAACAGGAGGCACGTAAAGCATACGGAAAAGCTGCTTCTCATAACCGTAAACAATCGAAAGCTGAACTGTTGCTGTTATGTCTGTTTTTCTGTATTTTTTTTTTCTGTTTTTTTTTTTTTTTTTGCCTGTCCCTGTCTCATATCTTAATTGCTGCGACCATCTCTCTGTCCCTCTGGTTTCTCTTCATTCATGATGCTGTCCGCCCCATAAAGTAGGCAACATGAGTATGCACATAAGCCACACACACAATTGTTTCTCTCTCTGCGTCTGTGTGTTTGTGTGTATGTGTGTACATGCATTTTGAAACATATTTATTACCTTGTTCTTTTGCTGTTGACAATTCGTGCCCATAACTGAAAGCAAAATCAATTAAAAATCCTTAGCACAAGAAATCAATTGACAAAAGTTAAATTAAAATACAACTGAGTGGCAAATATATATATTGCCATCATGTTGAAGTTGCATCGCTGAAGCGTTGAATGCTACACATCAACCACATTTTTTCCATTGATTGGATTTGACATTTGGTTTTTTTTTTTTTTTTTGTGTCTATTAAAGTATTAGCACTTTGCATGGCATTAATAAAAAGAAATATACAAAGGTATCTGCCTCATATTGATAATTCTTAACAAAATTTGCCAACAGCCTGGATAAGAAATAGCTGAAACTGAAAAAACAAGTTCCTTTTTTTTAAGGGTTTTGTCTAACAAAAAATGTATACCACGAAGCGATTATTTAAGCCATTAATCGATTAACTATTCAATTAATTGAGATGCATTTTTCGTTACAAATAAATTAAAAGCTTGAGCAAATTTATCGATTTGATAAATCGATGATCGAATTATCATAATAATTACAAAGAGTAAGGTTAATTACCATATCATTTTAAAGATAATCTCTAACTATTTATTACCAGAATTGTCACTTTTAAGAAATGTTATCGATGACATTTTCAGAAATGACATTAGAATTGTCATCGATGACTTTAGAAGAAGCTAACTTATATACTCTATATTCCCTACAAGGGTGGGAGACACTTAATAAAATTTATTAAATAAGTTTCGTTTCTCAAATAAAGCGACCTACATATACATACATTTACATTATATATTACATATATGTACATATACTACATATATATTATATATGTTCACAAAAACCAAGTTCCAAAAGCAAAAACTTAAAGCGTTTTCTTTTACGTGCGAGTTAAAATTGCCTTAATTTTGGTTATCGAAACCGAATACTTGTATACACTAACATTGAACTATCGCATTATTGTCAAAAAGTTAATTAAATTGAGAAGAAGAAGAAAAAAAGAACAGAGTTCCGTAAGTTTCGCATTGAGTTAAATCAAAAAAAGCACAAAGGCTAATGGTAAATAGCTTTTAGCCCATCAACTGAAGCGGTTGGTGAGGGGTTACGCCGGGGGGGCATAGCGGTAGTGCAAATTAATCAACTATAAAATTAATTATCCCCTTTGAAGCAAAATACCAGACAATACCCCACACTCCACACACACACACACACATACACAAACACACACTTCTCTTTCTTTATCCAGCTTCCATCGTTTTAACCATCTTATTTTACTTGTGTGCGCTTCTTAGCAAAACAAATTGAAAAATTTTGCGTTAAAGTGAGAAATAAAATGACAAATTTTAATGTTACATCAATTGGCGGAGCCATTTTGTGGTCACATTAAAAATGTTTCCTTGACTTTTTCGCTTCTTCATCGTCCTCTTCGTCCTTATTGGCCATTAGATATTCGTTAGCTCTTCTATTTATTTAGCTTGTGTTTCATTTGTTTGCTGCCTCTTGTTGTATTTGCGGTTTGCTTAACACAATTAATTAGTTAATGCCCTTGCTTTGGCGTGAAATTTATTACCATTATTAGGTTTTGCTTTTTGTTTCTTTGTTTATATTTTATTTTTGGCAGTTTTGGTCACAGTAAAATTTCGATAAATTGATTTTTGACATGTAGACATTTGCATTTTATGATCATGTACATTAATTTTCTTTAGTTTAAATCTTTGCACAATCTTGTTCAATAAAGAGAAATGAAAGATATAGATAGATATAGATATAGATATAGGAAGATAAAGACAGATTTTTGCTTATTTAAATAGCAATTCCAGGGTATCACATATTTTGTGCATATCAATGAAATGGGAAATTTTAAATTGATAATTTGATATTCCACGGTATAACGATTTGGCTATTTGTATTTGTTGTTGTTCAACTTATGCAAATGCTGGGCATATAGCCTTCATTCTCGTCAACTGTCTCTCATTCTCATTCTCATACTTCCAAAGCCATGTCCTTTAGTTGCTGTCTTTGTCTCTCGTTTGTCTTTCTCTCTCTTTCTCTCTCTCTCTCTCTCTCTCTCTCTCTCTCTATCTGGCTGGCATTTACAGTTTAAGCTCTTTGTATATAATTTACATAAACATCTAATTGCTGGTTGCCATTGCCATTGCCATTTTGTTGTTGTAATCGTCCTTAATTGTTTTCGTTGGTGGTGGGCCATTCCTCATGATTGAAAGTTTATGCTATGGGCGTAAAAACCACCAAGCCACCAAGCTTACACTTGTCCCAAAAACCAGCAAGCCCCCTTTCTCCCTTTCTCCTTTGCCGCATTGTAGTTGAAGTGCCAGCCACTCCTTTAAGTGTTTAATGACTCGTTTTGCATTACTCAATTTCATTTCCATGGCATTTGGTCGGTGAGAAATGTGATTTGCTTGCTGTCTAATGCCTATAGTGTACCTATGAGCTGTGTGTACGCTGTGTGTCTTCAAATAACGCGCAGACATTTCATAAATTCAATTAAGCAAATGCTGCCAAGTTATGGGCCAAAACTCTTGGTTTCTCTCTCTCTCTCTCTCTCTTTATTATTGAGTAGCCAATATATCATATGTTCTATTTCGTATTTGTTGATAGTAGAAATTATGTGGTTCATACAAATTATTCGACTCATGTGTAAGCTAATGTAGGCTAATGCAATTGAAGTGATACCACAAATTAAGGTTGTAATTGATTTAGCTAGAAACTTACTCTACTCCATATCAATGCCTCTCTCTCTCTCTCTTTCTCTCTCTACCTCTCTCTTCTCTCTTTTATTTAAAAGTCAAAATAGAATTCAGTAATTGAACAAGTCAATTGCAATATCAATTATCTTAAAAATGAAATGGTTTTTCCGTGAAAATTTAATCAATTCAAATCATATGCAAATATCTAAGAGATATTTTTGTAATTTTATTGCTATTGATTAGTGAAAAGCAAAAATTAAAAATTTTAAGACTATTGATAAGTATATTTATACATATAATATAAATGCAAGCCAATTGCAACACTTTTCATATTGATTTTTATGAAAGTGATTAAATTACTTGAAATTTAAATGTAAGAATTTAATAGAAAAATCAAAGCTTTGTCTTAACTTGATTTATAGTTTATTTTATTATTTTTCTTTTAATTTTAAATTGATTTAACACAAACTTTAATATTTAATTAAAATTTTACCATTTAAACCTTTTTGTAGGACTCAAATTTGAAAGCCTAAAAAGGTGATAAAAGAAAGGTAAATTTTACTTTACCCATTTCAGCTGTTTGTTTAAGTGTTCATTTCCTTTTTGAACTTATTCACGACATTTAAACTTTTTCTTCTAATTTAGATTTTAGTCTCAACTTCATTTTAATTTTACTTTTTTGAAAATTTCCAATGCTTTTTTAATTTATGGTCCAATCGTCCTTTTCAATTTAATTTCCTATTTATTTGAATTTTAGTTTCTTTTCACTTCGTCAAATTTTCAATTGTCAATTTTAATTAAAACTATTAAATATAGTTTTTACTAAGAACTTCTCTATAACATTCGTATTTATTCGCAATGCATTCTCATATGCAGATTTTGGGCCTTTGTGAAAGACAACTTCGACTACAACCACAGCACTTTGGTTTCTTGGAAAGAGTCTCTTCTAACGAGAATGACAATAAAGAAAGGATACAATATGGAAATGTGAGGCAAAGGTAAAAAAGCAGAGAGAATGAGAGAACGTGTGGGATAGAGTTAGCCATAGATCAATGGCAGTTGCAGTGACATATGAGATTCACCTTTTAATATTAATAAAATTATGAAAATCAGCATGAAAGAAAACCTGCAGGGAACAACCATATCTCATATGCATTTTCACAGCCAAGCAACCAACAGCAGCAGCAGCAGCATCCTTTGCAATATGAAATGCCAGCTTACTTAGTTGACGTTGGTGTGTGTGTGTGGATGGGTGGGTGTGAATGGAAATGTGGATGTTTGTGTATGAGAGTTTCTGGCCTGACATTCATGCAGTGTGGCTGACGCTTTGGCACTCGTAAATGAAGTTCTTGCGGGTTTTGTTCAAAATGAAGTCCAGGCTTGTGTGCTATTTTTGCCTTTGACAGTATATTCAGGATATTGTTGCTGTTTTTGCTCTTGCTCTTGATGGTGTTGATGTTGGTATTACAGTTGTTGTTGTTGTTGTTGGTATTGCTATTGCTGGTATTCAATAAAACATTCTTAGCAAAATACTTTAGCACACATGTATTCACACACACACACAAACACATAACAATCAAAAATTCATGGAATCAAATAAAACACAAAAATGAAACAAATCTAAAATTTATTCAAGTGATGCAAATAATGAATGGTATTCAATATGAAAGAATGCCAATGTTTAAGCTGATGGAATGAATTGTAATCAAATATCGACATTTCAATTCCATCAAACTTAATCTATTTTAAATATGAATTGTAATAAATAATCGTCAACATCTCAACAGATTATTATTATCATCATACAATACTAAAAATAGAGAGACATCAAAAATATTACAACGTAAATTGAGTGGCAATCGATTGAGCATGAATCTGTGTCTTTGTTGTCTCATAAACGAAATAAAATACTACAAGGATTGGCAACCACTCTAAAGAAGATATAGTTTATAGCTCAGGTGGTAAATTCTTTCTATAGGTTTTTGTATACAGAAAGTTTTAGGCAGTTTTTGCCTGAAAATAATGACACAAGTGCAATTCCGAGAACCGGACCACAATACATTTTAGTATTTACGCTAATAAGCAGAGCTCAAAAGAGAAATACTGTCTAATTTTTCCCATCCCATGAAATTTCATATGACTTCATATGTCTTACTCTCTTAACTGTCGCCTTTCCGTTTCATCGAAGTTCATGTCAGAAGAAGTTTTCGTAAAAAAGGTATAAAAAATCAAAACTTCGGAGTCTCTTCTGGCCATTTCAAGGACTCCATAATTGCCATGGTCTGTATAGAATTTGATGGCTCCTGAAATAGCAATGCAGACAATCTGCTACCTTTAAAATAATATTGTTCAAAAGAGACCTTAATCTTGAAAAATATCGTATGTAACTCGTATTTGAATTATTTATTATCCTTGCTATATTATTATTATTATTATTATTATCAGTATAGGATATAGTTGTAAACCTTCAACCTAGCTATATTTTTCAAGCTCTGGTAACTAAGACCTTTGACTTAGACGAAAACTACAATTGGGATACCAACCCAGGCCTAATTGACTCATCTACCGAGGTCTGAACTTTTGCTTTAAACTTATGGAAAATACATTCCTATCCTATAGTCGATGTAAACAAAATACCTAAAATAGATATGTGAAAACAAATTCGTTAAATTAAGTTCGAGTCTTGAGAATGAAGACTTACACAACAGTTGCTCTGTTCCTGTTGCAAGTATACGCTAATGTTGTTGTTGCCTTTGCAACTGTTGGCTGCCTGCGGTTGCAAGCGCGTGTGGCAATCAAGAGGTTGTTGCGTTAAAGCCGCAGGTGCAGTGACACCGAAATACATGAAATATAATTATATATTTAAATGTGCAAAATAAACACATAAATACAAATAAATTTATAAACTGTTAATAGTTTTTGTAACAAAAGCAAAACCAAATAAAAAATTACAAATTTCAAGGTGTTTTGTTTTCAATTTGAACCAGTGTGCAATGAATACAAAAATATTCGATGGATGTGAAGTGGGCTACTTAGCGCTCGTTGCAGTTGCTGCACACACACTTGCTTATCCACACGAACACACACCCACTCACTTTTACGCCCTTTTTGTTTTCCGCTTGACGCCTTTGGCAAAGCTTTTGGGGTTTTTCTGCCTTCAGATGGGTTTGTGTGCTTGTCATTTCATTCATGAAATTTCAATTATGTTTGGTAGTAAGAAAAGCAACAACAACAGCAAAAAGTCAATATAAATTTAACAAAGATGAATTATTTCTGATTGAGATAGAAATCTAAGACACATGCTGTCTATGAATATTGGCAAATTATTAATCTGGCTGATAAATGAAAAGTTTTACAATCATTTTGATCCTATATAAAACACTAAATTCATGAATTTTCCAGTTCTATTTTTATTAAGACCTAATTACTTGATCGATAGGATCTCAACTATTAAAAGTGAAACAAATTATTATTATTGAAAAACTTTTTACTTGTCTAGGATTTATCGATTTAACGTTCCAAAAATGCTACAAATTTGATTTTGACTTTAGTGGTGGACCCGTCCAGTGCCCACATTAATTCAGATTCAACGTTTGAAAAGAAAGAATACCAAAAAGAGGAGAGGATGAGAAAAAAAAAATAAAAGAAGAACAGAAAAGTGGGCCTTCATTAAAACGAATTTGTGTTGCAACAGCTGGCAACTTGCAACTGGCTGTCGCAAGTTTGCAACTTACAACTGGCAAATGGCAAATGGCATTATTTTTGTTTGACAAATCAAAGAGGACGTTGGGGGTCGCTGGGGGGTCGCGACATCATCGTGGCGATGCCCGCAAAGAGCACTTCAAAGTTGTCAGAGCATGCTACGAGGAACAACCAAGTGTGTTCCTGTGTGTGTGTGTGTGTGTGTGTGTGTGTGAAAGTCAGTCAGTCAGTCATTTGCTGGACTAACGAGACTTTTGTCAAGTGACCAAAAGATGGGTCTGCATATACATGCAGAAACGTGGCCAAATTTTCTTTCAAGTACTTCATATAGATCTTGGGTCTTATATTTACTTTATAAACTAATCCTTTCTCTAACTTTCCATTTTAGCAATAATTTAAATATTGTAAGAAGCGATCTAAATTTAATATTAGCATCCAAATTTGGCTAATCTGCTGTTTCAGTTTCTATCAATTCTTGTTCTCTCTTAGTGAATTTCTCTTAAATTTAGCAATTCACCACCAACAGCCAGAGAGCAGCGCAAACTCACCACACATTTGCGCCCTACCAACCCACACACACACACACACACACACACACACACGGAGAACTGTGAGATACGGCAGAGAGTTGAGTTGAGGCTGCCCTATTGACATTTTCACCTAGTTTCGACCTGTCGCACTTGTTTGTCATTTTACGGCAAATGCACTAACTTTGGCAGTTTGACCAAGCCAAGTCCCAATTGCCTCATTTACCAACAAATTTCCAATGAATTTCCCCTAAAACGTTTCGAACCGGAAGTACCTCGAAATTGCCATCAATTGAAGGAATCAAGGAATTGAATCCTTAGGAGTCAACTCTTAAACATTTAGTTTATTAATCCTATTTCTTGGTTTTCTAACATATACTTTAAGTTCATTTCATTTTCAAAAAAAAAAAAAATAATAACAAAGGTTTTTGTTTAACATTTTTTGAATTTCAGATTTCATATAGACAAACAAAAAAACTATTAGAAATAAATCAAATTTTTAAGTATGGTGTGGCATTTAGTTAATTATTGCAAATTAAAATATTTGAATAAACAGTATATGTAAGAAAAACCTATAACAAATAAGAAATAAAAGTACTACATATTATACAGCTGCAGAAATGAATTCATTTAAATGTATCCTTTCGAATTGAATTCAATAGGTGATAATTACATAAATATAAAATGAATCAGTGTGATAAATATCATAAAATAGGAAGCTTTAAAATGTACTCGAAGGCTAGAATGAATTTGAATAATTTGATTTGTCTCATTTCATTTGAAACATTTTAAAGCAAACAAGCAATTATTTTGTCAAAAAAATGTATGGAAAAATAATGGCCAAGTGATACAAGAAATTTTTAGTTGAACTCTAAAATGTAAAAAAATATGATTCGCTACTCCAAATATTTCCCTGATGGAACTATCTTTCAGTTTCATAGTTTGATAATTAGAATTAGAATCACAGAATCACAGTCTCACTAGAAAAAGATTTTCTAATGTAAGGAAAATTGTCTCCCACTAGAGCCTTAGAATTTCTATATAAACTGCATTTCTGGAATTCACAGAAGAAGGATCAAGTCTTATTTTCTTCTCTCTGGAATCTATATTCATAGTTTTCGCTTAGTTTTAAATGTTATGGGACTGAGTCTTACTTCAGCGCACTTAATCATTCATTCGAATTCGATTTTCAAATATATTTATTTTGTTTTGAATATTGTCATCACAAATTTATATTTCAAACACTCATAAAGCTCTCTAAATAATATTACAAAAGAGCAGTCTAGAATTAAATAATCTTTTCTAGTGTGTGAGATGGGAGGAAAATATTTCGAAAAAACCTTTGCAACAATTTAGTGGATTAAAAACATAAATTTTTTATTGTAAACCCATAAAACCTCCCCCATATATGTACATATGTGTCAAATAATCTGCAACTAAATACTGATAACAATTCAAAAGTGAAAATGTGAAAGCTTAGGGTCATTTGTGGGACATGTCAAATGAATTGACAGTATTTGGATTGGCTCACAAAATTAAATCAATTGGCCAAGAGACATACTGAAAAAGAAAGAGCATTTCAAATACATACATATATAATATGTACGATATGTGTATGCATGATTCTGAAAGGTGAATTCAGAGAGATAGCCCATGGGCTATATGGCAAATAATCAGCTGTATGTGAATGCAAATGAGATTATTGGCCACTTGAGTCCGGCTAAGCTTCAAATCAAATTTAACCCGTTTATTTCACCGTCCACTGGTCATTTAGCCAGTTGGTTTCGGCCAATTTAATTAGACCATTTCTACCACAAAAGTCATAAATTGTTTTGCCCTTCTTTTGGTTGTTGTTTGCCACCTTCTGGTGGGAGGCTTATTGAAATTAACGAGCATTAGTTAATGATCCAGCTCTGTCCGATGGTTCTGTTCCCAATGGTTTTCCTCTTTGGCTATAAAATCTGTCTCCAAATATACACCCATGCACACACACAAACGCAAATAATGTATAGCAAAACCTGAAAATTGCTTGGAAAGTGGTGGAATAAACTAAATGGACTCCTATAATACTAATACCTAATTCAAAGTCAAATTGAATGGTATACAGGACTATATTGAATTGAAAGACAAGATCTAAATAAGCTAGCCATAATCTTAAGCAAATTCAAGAAACTTAACTATCAAATAATAAAATTTCAGCATTTCATTTTTTCCAATTGCAAAATTATTAGAGATAAGATTTTAATGGATATTTAACTATTCTATCACTAAAACAGAATCCTAAATATCTTCAATATAAGATTTACGTTGTCTCTTACTTTCTTTTTCTTTTTTTTGCTTTGTGTGTGTGTATGGTTCGGTCGGTGGCTCTATTAGCTGTTTCATTCATTGCATTCGTTGAGCGATTGGCGACGTGCAAACGATAATCAAGTAATTTCCATTATGCCCAGGATGAGAAGACACACACACACACACACAGATACACAGAGTAGCTACAAATATACAGATACAGAATGGTGGATACCTAGAGGGATTCGTTTGGGCCATAAAAGCCTCACTAAATTGCGATTGTCGCGACTGGCGGGCAGTATTAGGGAATACAAATACATTACGCATACGCAGCGTGTGACAGCGGTGGCGGCAATGGCAACGACAACAAAAGCAAATCGAATTGCGAATTGTTGCGATAAAGCAAGACAACAAAGTCAAAGCAGGAGTAGCACAATATAACAATAACAACAACAACAAACAGAAAGCCAAGTCCAACTTGTTGTTGCTATTGCTCGGTATTGCTGTTGCTTTGGACTATTTATTGGGGCAGGCATTTCATTGTCCTTGTTGGTCGCATGGCTTTTAGACAACTTTCTTCTGTCCTTTTTGTTGGCTGCTGTTGCTGTGCTTTTAAGAAGCACGCGATAATGGCCAATGATGCATGTATGTATATGTATATGTATTTTTCTGTGTGTGTGTGTGTGTGTGTGTCAGCACTTTGGGACAACAATGCTACCCTAACTCCTCACTCCCCAACACACCAACGTTCCACTACCAACTCCCTTCCTATTTTTCTACACCCACTCACAAAATAATGGCAACGGCGACGGAAGCGGAAGCAACATACTTAGACGCTAGCTACGTCTAAACCAGGCTAAGAGTAAGCAGAGAGAGAAAGAGAGAGAGAGAGAGTCGCCAAGGGGACACTATACTGCCATGCTAGTGCAAAAAAGCAATTTGTACCAAATGTGCCCGGCCAGCGCAATTGTCTGTGACCTCCGTCTCCGCCATTGACAAAAATGAAAGATAAGGGGAGTCAATTGGCCAACCGACCGCTCACACAAAACAACTAAAAAAAAAATAAAACTTAAAACTCACCTGAAAATTAAGTTTAAAATGAGAAAACCTTAAAATACTATTAAGCCAATTTGGCCAACGAAAATTGAGATCTATATATGTATGTACCTTCATATATAAGTATATTCTACAAGGTCTCTTCTTGTTTCCGTTTTTAAATAATATTGTCGATATGAGATTTGAGGCCTATTCTTGCTTTCCATTCGCTTTCAAATCATTTGCAATTTAATCAGTAAAATGTAAAAAATGACTGCAAATTTTCTCATTATAAGGTTTACATTAAACTTCCCAAATATTTTTCTATTTTTCTTCAATAAAGTATTAGCCATTAGTGCATAAATTTAATCCTGTCATTGACTTACAAGAAATATATTGAGCAAGCAACATTTGGGGATCTTTTTTTTTTTGTAGTAGGAAAAAATAGTTTAAGTTTAAAATTTAAGTTAACTTAATTCATTAGAGTTAGAATCTAAAATATTTGAAACATATTTTAATTCGATTTATGGTTTTTGAGCAAAATAGCCATCAAAATTCTTCAATTGACATTTAAGCAAAAAAAATGTAATACCTCAGTGAAATAAGTATATGTGCATTTTTTTCTTGCTCTTGTACTGTACTTTAATAGAAAATAAAAATAGCTGGCTTTATTGTTCTCAATTATCTTAAGATTTTGACATATTTCAATGATATTATAATAAATATAATAATTTTTTGACTAGATTAAAGGTTTTTCTTTATATACCTACAATTTTTAAATCTTTTATAAAACCCTTAAGATTTGTAATCATATTTCGAATGAAATTCTGTCAAGTCAACTTAATATTTATTTAAGGCAAAATACTATTAATCAGATCTTATCGAGTTTTTCGCCCTGAACGATTAAGGTTAAGCGAGAACTGAGTTTGTTCTTCATGTAAATTGCTGTTGATTTTTCTTTGGAGTCAACAAGTGGAGCGGCTATTTCAGATTAGCGTAAAAGCATACATAACTGTATGTGTGTGAGTGTGAGTGTGTGTGTTTGTGTATGCATGTGCTTTAGCAGTTAATTGTTTTGCGTGCGTGTCTCATATGCGTATTTAATGGACGCCTGGCATGTCTCACATAAACCAAAGAAGAAAGCCACTAAGAAAGCGAAACAGAGACAAAGAAGAAGGTAACTCTCTTTCCCATAAGAAGTATCTGAATTTCTTGGTAGCTAACATTTGCTTTTCTCTCTCTCTCTCTCAGACTCAATATCTGGCATTTTTTTGTCACCAAATTGTGTCATTAGCAGCTGTATAAAAACGAAATGGCCAGACAGCTCATTGGCACGTTCCAACTCAGAATGATGATGATGATAATATAAGTGAGAAGTAAAGAGAGATAGAGAGAGAGAGAGCACAGTCTCTTGCAATTGGACTTGGGTCTTGTGTTTATCTTTTGCTTTAGACTGTTATGAATACAGCCAAGCAGACGCAAAGGCAACAAAAAACGAAAAAAGAAGACCAACCAACCAAAAAACTAAGCCGAAATAAAAAATCGTTTGCTTAAATTGACTTGGCATTTAAAAAAAAAACATTCGCACCACTTAGCTTAACCTAAAGACAAAAAGGTTTTGATCTACAGTAGCTGATAAATGTCAAGAGACAGTCTTAATTTTTACAGCCATATAATATGTGGCTAAAACCTATCAAACTTCTAGACCTATAAGGTTTCCTATGTACATATATAAAACTCGGCTGTTTTGGTAAACTAATATTGGCTGAGTGAACGTAGAAAGTTACGTTGCTGATGCAACTCAAAACTCTCAGTCATCTTGGTTGACGGTTGAAAGACATCGGGGTGGGGGGTAAATGAAGGTACAGCTTTTAAATGAAACTTAAAGTTCAATAAAACTAACTAACTCTGTGGTCGAGTTGAAGTTGGAGGGAAATTTGTAAAGGTCTGTTAATTTTTACTCAACTCTCGGTTTGGTTTTACTTATTTGCCTCCCCCTATCACTTTTGCGTGTGCTTGTGTATGGCCAGTTCATCTTTTAATTAATTCACAAGTAGCGTAAAAGTTTGTGTTTTATTTTTTGTTCTTTTCTTTAGCCACTTTGGGCCTAGGTCCAACATATACCCCCACCTTAGTGGCCCCTCTTTGCCGCTACCTTGGCAGATAAATGAAAGGCAAAGCAAAAGAAGACGACGATGAAGTAGAAGAAAGAGGATGGCGACAAGTGGGAGACGTTGAAAAAGAAAAAAAAAAAATAAACGCTAGCTAAAAGGGAAAAATAGGAGAGCAAAAGAAAAGAAAAGAGACGAAATAAGAGAAAAAAATCAGCAGGAAGCACTTGCAACTATGGCGAGAAAACTTTTCTTATACAAAATTATGGAAAAGTTTTATTTCCATGCATAACACACGCCCACACACACACACACACACACACACATACATATGTATATATATGTGTGTGTTTATTGCTTTACTTTTTGCACTGTTAAATAAAACTTGCATGTGACTGGGTGTGTCTGTGTGTGTGTGTGTGTGGCACATTTATTTATTTAGTTTTATTAAGGCTTGGCAAAAGTTTTTCTTTTTCTATTTTTATAATTTTTGTTGGCCTTTTTTTTTTGCTTTTACATAAAATTGGCACATCAAAAGCCGGAAAATTTAAGTAACAATAACAACAAAAGTTACACACACAATTGTCATGCCCACACACACACAAAACAATTGGTAAAAAGGCTATCAAAATAAGGACTTGATTATAAAATCAGATACAAGTTTATAGAGTTTGTTGACCCTATCTATAAAGTTCTTATCAATAGAAACTTTAATTGGTTCTTAATTAAAATTGTAATTATCTTATATATATTTTGTTTAGCTTTTAAAAACATTCGAGATTTGTATTAATCTAAAATCTTAGGAATAAGAATATAGCCAATACCAAATTAACATAAAGCAGGGCCTTTAACTAAAATATAATGTAAATTGGAAGATCACTTTCCAGATTAAGAAGATCACATCACTAACTAGCATATTTAAAGATCTGCAATAATATTGATTTTATTTTATAATTTTTTTAACATAAATTTTTGTCAAATCAGCCAAATTTTTTTACCCATCTAACAAAGATATCCCTCAATTTAATCTGAATTTTGTATACATTAAAAGGACACAGAATGCTTGCATATTTGGAAAAATTAATTTCAAACCGATTTTGGAAAAAATTATAATTATTTAATTATAATTTCTTACATCAAATGGTCAAAACTTTAGTTCTCCAGATTTTAAGGCAGATTCAAAGACATTGTTCTATCTTGAAAGTAAAAGCATCCAAGTACTCCAAAAATTGACTAAATTAGAGATTCATGAAATTAAGATTTATTGAAACACTTTTTTAGTATCGTTTGAAAATATTAATTGTCAATTAACTTTAAATTCTCAAAGCATTAAAATGGTATATCAGTTTTTAATTGTTTAGGGTTTAACAAAGTTACATATTCGCAAAATTGAATGTAGATTTTTGTGAGTTTATTTATTAAGCTATAGATAAATGACTTTTAAGTGATCAAAAATCTTGTTTGCCATATGGCACTTTTAAGTGATCAAAAATCCTTTTAAGCCATATGGCTTAACGGGCACTGAATATGACATAACAAAAAAACGAATCTAGATAATATTTTTATTCAAAAATGAAGATTTTGCAGATATTCCAGATCTATGCAGGTTAATATTCAAAGACAATATTCATATATATTTGAATATATTTCAACTGTTGTTTACATAACTGAATCTCAAAGCTAAGTACGAAACTTTCAACTGAGCCAACTTTCGGGACATTCAGAATAAAATTGTACAGCTTATAACACATGACTTGGCAGAAGACTTCCTAGACTGTGAGACTTCCAACAGGCAACACAGACTGCTTTTTCTGTATTTGTGACAGTATGTATCTGTATGTCTGTAACAATATCTATATATCTGTAGCTAGTTGTCATGCAGCATTTGGGTGGCTTACAAGCAGCTGTCGCTCCGCGCTTTGCTCCATTTGGCTTTGGGCAACTCTCATGTGGCTAAAATCGGCCGGATCAGCTGTCACAGCTGGAGTTGCAAGCTCTGGTCTAACTAACACCATGCCTGGTCTGGTTCAGTCCATAGGAATCCACAAAGCAAACTTTATACAAAGATTATTTAGTAAGAGTTTCTGTGTATTTTTTTTGTGTGCAAACAACAAAAAATTTACTAGCAGGTTAGATGAAGGAAGAAAAAAACAAATCCTGTCAGGTTGGGTTAAGTAGAGTTTTTTGTTGTTTTTTTTTTTTTTTTTTTTTTTGATTAAGTTTCTTCTGCATTATTAAACATGGAATATTTACATACTTATTTGATGGATCGACTTTAAAGCTTTTAAAATTTGTTGCTTAGTCAATGGCAGCTTTACAGCTCATCTTTCATATGCATCTTGTTCCCCTATGTGCCCTTATGTGCTTCAATATATATTTCCTTCTCTCTCTGTGTGTGTGTGTGAGTGTTTTCAAGCCAAAGGTTAAGGTTCAAGTTATTCAAAATGAAAACAAAACAAAATATATATACTCTCTAAAACAATTCAGTCAAGGGATAAAACAGCATTTATATACATAATTAAAAAAAGGTCCCTAATACTTTTTAATCTTGATATTGAAAAGAAAATAAATTCATTTTAAATGACTCAGTTCTTTACTTACAATTAATTTGTTAAATCGAATTTCTCACACCTTAAAATGAAAATTAATGATTCTCTTACAAACTTAGGCAGTGAAGATTGGAAAAACAGAATACTCATTTCCTAAGGGTCTAAGACCAAAGTACCAGTAAGTGGACAAAGATAAACATGACCACAAATAACACTGTGAGTGATTGATAATACAAATATCGTCTATATAGAGTATATGGTAGAGTCACTCGTTAAAGCGAGTGTCATAGTTCAAACCAAACACTACTCTGCAATGCAATCCAATGGAAGTGAAGCTAAAGGCAATGCATCTGCGTTATGTTTGCCCAAAGTCAGTGGCAATGTTGGTAATGACAACGAGAAAGGACATTTGCTTTTCTGCTTGCTGTTTGTCTTTTGTAGCAGCTTTTTTCTTCTTTACCCTCATAGAACCCTCCGGCTTATAAACCATTTCTCTATCTCTCTCTCTCTCTCTCTCTCTCTCTCTCTCTCTGTCTTTCGTTTGGACAACTTTAGTTTTGTTGCACTATCCTTTATTTTTGGCATTTTTAGTTTTCGCTTTTTAGCTTCCATTCTTCGCACGATTTGTTTTGTGTGCTGCAAAAGTGCAAAGTGCAATATTTTGATTCGCAATTGTGTGTATGTGTGTGTGTGTGTGAGTGTGAGTGTGTACTATGTTGTGGTGATGGTGGCACAAATTGTTTCCGGCAATTCAAATTGATTTCACTTTTACATCTTCTCTCTAGTCTTAATTTAGTTAGTCTACCAATTAGTAAAAAATGAAAAGACAGAAGTAAATGCATTTGCTTTCCATGTCATCGACATGGAGCAAGGAATAATTTAATTTCGATACCATAATTCATTACGATGTATCTAGAAACTGTTTTATATATGTATATTAGATCCAACATCTCTTTATTATTGGCATCAACATTTGTATGCATTGCTAAAGGCAAAAACTAATTTCCATTGTCAAACTAATTTGTTGTTTATTTCGGTCTCTCATTCTGTGTATTTGTGTGTTGTATGGGTTTATTTGTGTGTCTGTGTGTGTGTGTGTGTGTGTGTGTGTGTGTGTGTGGGTGCGTGCCGTGTGTTTCACGTCCTGCCCGACATAATTTCATAGTGTGTTTCACTATTGTTGTTGGTGTTGCAGCAGCAGCTACTTGTTATTGCAGCCGTTGCTTCTTTTTTTTCTCATTTTTTTTTTTTTTGCTCCCAAAGGGTTGCCAGATTGCCTGACTTGTGCTTCTCGGCAACAACTGGAAATTGGCTGGGTTTTTTTTTTTATTTTTTGGGTTGCGGGTGGTTGTGAGTGGAAGTCTTTGCATTTTTCTTTCTGTTCTCTACTCGTTCTCCTGGTTTTTGTTTGTCATGCACAATGCATACGAATTGCATTACAATCAGCCATGGCAAACATGGAAATATATTTAAAAAGCAGCAGCAGCAGCAGAAGATGCGACAGCAGCAATAGCAACAACAGGCCAAAATGCCTGAAATCGTTGAAAGAAACTAAGGAAAGCAAAAACATGGCAAATATTTATATACAAATATTTTACTCTAAACCCAAAAAGAAAACGCTAGAGAGAAAAGGAAAAGAAGAAAACAAAAACTACAAACAAAATCGGTTGCAACAAGAAGCAAGAAGCTGAAGCAAGAAATGCAAAATTCCAAATGTAATTTAGAAAATTGCAAAAACCAAAGTGACCCTAGCAACACCCCCAAGTGTCCTTTCCCAGGCAAATCACGTTCTATAGTCTGCACACGGACACACTCTCACCCATACACACACACACACACACACACACACACATACACACCCACACAATCAGACAAGCAAAAGTATTCACATTAATTGGCAGCTTTCAACTGAAGTCATCTGCCCATTGTATCTTGTAAATACTTAAGTAAACCCCACCCAGAAATGGGTTTGGGGTAAGCTTGGGTTATCGTATACACATTTAGGGCCCATGCCCTGCGAAATGCCACTCTTTGTACTCTTTATCCCCACCCTCTAGCCCTACCACCATCCTATATACATGTAATAATCGCGGAATTTTTGCTGTATTTTAATTTGTGTCGCAATTTTGTGTTTTTTTTATGCCATCTTTTTGACATTTCTTTCCTTTATTGTTCGCATATATAATTTATATATATATATACATATATATGTATATACGATGTATTCCTGGTCCCGATCCCGTCTTTTTTTATTCTTGAGGCGCTTGTCATTCATTCGTTTCATTACATTTCATTTCATTGTTGTCCCTTTTGTGCTTTTGTGTTCTTTGTCAAATATTTACATGTACCTTCTTTTTTTTATACATACATATATTTTTTTTTTTTTTGTGGGCTTTCTTTCTCTTATTGCTGTGTCATTGTCCTGCGACATTTATTAATTGCTGTGCCAGATATCTGAAGAATATACATTTCAACATAATCGAACCAAAAAGAAAAACAAAAACATTGAAGGCCAACTTTGCATAACAGAAGCTATTTGGTCTCAGTAAGTATCCTTAAAAGCCTCAAGGCATCGATAAATATCAAGATCTAGGAAAGTGAGTTTGTCAAGTAAAAACTGAAGAGCACTACCTAGCCCAGTATCCTGGCAAGATAAAGTAAGACTCAGGAGGTAGCCTAAAGCTTAGTTAAGAGCGAGGAATTTTCCTGCCTAATGAATCACCTACCTGAAGTATTCCAAGAATAAGTATTCCAAAAGTCAAGAAGTAGAGAAAGACTGTCAGGAGAAACGTCATTGAATAATTTTCCAGAGAAACCACGAGCAACAAGGCGAGAAGGAAGTTCACCACAGCGTAAGAAGGTCCTTCTTGACGGGACAAACCAGAAGCACACAGCACTACGAGAAAAAGTAACCAACGTGATTATCTACATCTGATCTCAACATAGCAAAACTAAAAGCAGAATTAAACACCCTTTTGATTTCCCCAAAAATCCCACAACTTGTTATTTCACCAGGGAACAAATAACATTTGTTGAATCTAGCCTTTCAGAATGAAAAAAGAACGTTACAAGTGGCGCCCAACGTGGAGCTCACTAACAGGAAGAGTTTGGAATATATATATATACATATATATTATGTGAGGGAAGTTGCCTCTCCCAAAATCGAGAGGTTAAAAACTGGTAAATGTTGCTTTTCCAAGACCTTCTTCCCCTCGTAAAATACCACTCATAACTTTTATAATTTTACCTATGAAAATAATCTGTAAGCTAAAACCATTTTCTTCTTACTTATGAGTCCAATAGCAATGATTACCAAAGAATAGCCTTGACAAGTATTATTTTTGTTTAAATATATTGTTTATAAATATATAATTGATGAATTTATCTAATAATTTGTCTATAGCATTTTAGTGGACTGAAACAACTGTAAAGGTTTTCTCTATTGGTAAACGGCAAACGATTGCAGAGGCGGATCATCGGAGGCGGAAATCAAAACAATTTTCTTACCCAAAAACTAAATTTTACCTAGTTTAACTATCATCGGATCATCGGAGGCGGAAATCAAAACAATTTTCTTACCCAAAAACTAAATTTTACCTAGTTTAACTAGACAAATTTAAATATCTACGAACGATCGTAAATTGATATCTCACCAAAATGCCTTATTACTGTCACCAAAAATCATTTCGGTTTCTAATAAATGTGCAATTTTTAAGAGATGCACTTATGTACATATATTACCTAGTTTGTTACAATTTAATTCTAGAGACCTCTTTCTGTAGAAGATAAAACATATGTACATATGTACATATTATACAAATAATTCAGCATAAATAGTCATAAACAAATATAATTTGACTCTCATTCGCAAAGCGTTGAATTCAATCACAATATTCAAATGGAATCTGTGCAATTATAAGCTAATCCCTATTCGCAGGCCCATTTGCTGCGTCCTAGCAAACAAAAGTCAACATCGAGATGAATGCATGAGTAGAGCATTTGAGTTATTTCAACTGTTTTACCAAAAACTGATGCAACGCAAAACAAAAAAAAAAAAAAAATAGGAAAAACAAAAAGGGAGAAAAATAAACAATGGTCACATTTAAATGACAGAGAAAGAGAGAGAGAGAGTTGCCAACTAACTAACTAACTAACTGCCTCTCTCTAGCACACAGACAACTCTGTGCGAATCTCTCGCTTTGGGTCTATCCATCTCATTCGGCTACAGTTGCTGCGACACTTTTGGCTAGAGCTGCCTTGTAAATCTCTTTTTAATTGCATTTAACCGCAAACAAATTCCAAAACTCGGCAACAGCACTAGGACCGACCTCTGCTCTGCATCCCTACAAAGAAAAAACCGCACGTGGCAGCAGCAAAACTAAAATGCTGAAGAGAAACGGACTGAAAGTGGGTGGCCAACGTAGGGAGCAGGATGACCGAGTAGTAGAACGAACTAGCAAAGAGTGGAGTGGAGAGCAGTGAGTAGCTGAGAGTGAGAAGTGGAAGGAGACCACACACACACACACACACACAGGCCATACAAATTGTTTAAACATAAAGCAAACAACAAAGCTACATATAGTAGGTACATACATACATATACATATATACATATATATATATGTATGTGCATACATGTATGTATACTATTTGAATGTAGTTTGTATATAGTGAAGAATCCAAATCGAAAAGGCGTCTAAGCATCGCCGACCCACCCAAAGCCGAATATTGCCGAGAATGGTCGAGAGTGAGTGGGCGGACAACGGACGATGGGCGACAGTCACAGTCAATTATACAAATTGCATTTGTGTTGTTGCACTGTAGCTGCAGCTGTAGCTGCTGCAGTCTAGGTAAATTTGCATACCATCATTTCCCAACCCGCCCCTGGCATCCATACCATTCTCCCTCCTCCCAAACCCGACCTCCAGTTAGGCAACTACCAAAATTCCTGTAAAGCGCAGCTGTGCCATTTTAATACCGTATATGCAAAAGGAACTCTCACATCAGGGTAGATACTGTTAAGGGTAATCTTTTTAAATGTAAATATTTTGAAAATATCATATAGTTTCATATCATATCAAAGAATAAAAGTATTTCTTTTTTGTATTTGAAACCCTTACTCACTACAAGTATTTTCATCGTCCTTGAGATCTTCGCCTTAAGATCTTCGAATAATAAAGTAAAATTTCTTTTATAAACATAAGAAAACTAAAAAGAATTTCAAACAATCTTTCATTGGTTAAAAAGTTAAAGTTTCAATAAGTAGGGATTTTCCAAGTAAATCTTAACCAATAAAACTTGAACTCAAAACTAGAGTCTTTGAAGGGAAAGGATTCAGCTAAAGCATTTCTTAGCTGTATTTTAAGGTTGAAAACCTCATCGAAGTCAAGATTTTTCTGTGCCCTTAAATCACATGTGCAGCTGTAAGATATTAAAAAAAAAACTTTACAAACAAAAAAAGTAAAGATATTTTCATATAATCATTTTTTTCTTTCTTTCTTAAATATTTTGTTTTTTTATTTTACAGGGAATCAAAAAATCGAAAGAAATACGTTTATTTATTCTTGAGAGTTTTCTTTTTAGGATATTGACACACACACACACACACATGTCGCTGGTCGCCAATTTGAACATTCGGGTGTGAACATCACATCAATGACTGCATGACTGACCATCGAAAGGATCCCGCAATTGGCATATTCATTCTATGGTAATCAAGTATGCATTGGATATATCAGAAGTTAACATACTCGAAACTTCAAATGAAACTAAGAAGACGAAATGTATTTGCAAGGATGTTGTGGTCAGGTAATCAACAAATAACAAGATAAACAAATCAGAATGAAAAAGGAAAACCAAGATTATAAATATAAAAATAAAAAAAATTCAAGCTATAATCAAGAATTCATTTAAAATTAAAACAAACTTGGTTAATTAAGATTTCATCAGGTGGGGCTTTTCCAAGTAAATGTTAATCAATAAAAGTTAAAACTCTTCTAAAACTGGGCCAAGGATAAAGGGACATGTACAATTATTTGTGTCCATGTGGAAAACACTTTGTCTTGAACTTAAAACTGGAGTCTTAGGCTAAGTCTGTTGATGATGAACTTGCAAACTTGCTCACCTTAATCCTGGAACCGCCTAAAATGCAAGGTTAAATGAAAATTGTTCCTATCTATACAATGGAAATATCTGAATAGTAGATGCCAATATCAATTTGATAGTCCTCGCTTTCTCTCTCTGACCATCAAAATAAATTCCCATCACCTTTAATAATCGCCTGAGATGTAAACATAACCTAGAGATTGACACAAAAAACTACCGACAATATAAAAAACAAAAAGAAGCCAAAAAAGAAAATGAACAAACAACAAATGCTTTTAGTGGCTTTTGGCAATAGAGAATTAAGTTATGTCGTGGGATCGACTTTAAGAAACCCTATATACAATTTTTCCCAATAAAGTCAATTAATTGATCTCTCAGAAAAATATTAAGGATGGAGGGTAAATAACGATTTTCATTCCTTTTGGACTAGAAGAAAAAATCGAGAATGATAACAATAATAAGGCGATAATTTTATTCGCCTTTATATATATGGCGATCTTTATTTAATTTGATATTATTCAAAAAGGATAAACTCTAGGGCTACCATTTGATCCAATAATGTTGGAGTATTGCAGGGTATAAAAATAATGGACAATGGACAAAGAAATCGAAATAAAAAAAAAGGAGGTAAAAGAGCCAATGGGAGACAAAAAAAGCGAGAGCCATAGAGAGAGTGAAGAAGAAAAACTTTAGAACAAGGATGGAAAGCCCTACAGAGAAAGGGAGAAAGAAAGCGTCTAAGTGCCACCGAAACATGACCACATGGCTGAGCAAGTGGTGCAAGTTTGTTGCTGTCGTTGTTGGGACCCATGGGGGCAACCACATCGAATGGGTTGGCGTTTTTTACAACTTTCGGCTAAGAAGTTTCTGCTGCTTGTGTTTCTCCACTTCTTCTGTTCTCATCTTCTTCTTACACTTTCTGTTATTAGTTAGAAATGCAACCGACGGTTGGCCATGATAAAAGTAAAACTTTATGCAATAATAGCTCAGGCAAAGAGTGAGAGTTGGTTGAAGCAGTTGGTTATGTACATAAATACATACACACATACACAAAAAGGTAGCCGCCACACAGACAGCCAGCCCCAGTGATGCAAGAATATTTAAGGTGGTATTTGGGTGGTTGAATGGTCTTGCAGCACGTTTATGGCCAACATATGTTGCTTCGATATTATGAAACGGCGATAAAATGCAACAGCCAAGTTGCATGCGCATGCAACTTTTTTTTTTCGTTACAGCAACAAATCATTTTTCATTTTAGACAGAAGCGCACTTAATTTATTGTATGCCTTCTTTATATACTAAGACACACACATATGTATGTACACATCTACCTTTATATATGTATGTATGTATCTACATAAATACAAATAAACCGCATATATATTTTATGTACCAGGTAAACAATGTTGCTCTATGTAATTTGAAAATATTTTTTATACCCTTGCAGAGAGTCAGAATCCGTTCGGCCACATGACTCTTTCTATGAAAACTAGTTTTTCAGTTTCGAAGCTATTGGTATTGGAACACAAATACTATGACAAGGACTTTCTAGAAAATTCAAACAAACCCAATCGAATGAATACATACATACAGTACATACATATGTATGTTTAAATGAATATGATAATGAACATTTTTTTGAATATGTATGTATTTATTTGAGAACAAACGAATCAGCTAGTTTGTAGCCATTGAAATCAACGCTGCCATTTTAGCTCATTAAAGCTAGATCTAGCATATTTGAAAACGAAAAAGCTAAACAAAAAAATGAAGAAATTTACTCTCATGCCTTACTTTTGTTTGGTAATAAATTGTGCCCAAACAAGTTTCACTAATGTTGTTAATTGCAAAAGCAAAAATTGCTTAAAAATTGGGAAGTTTAATAAGAGCCTAATGTGAAATATCAATGGAATTTCTATATACTGTGTCCGGCTAGGCAAATGTTGCCACATTTCTCAAAAAAGCCCACATTTCTAAATCAAATCCTACGAAAAATTCAGAGTTTCAAGCAACGATGATATGGACGACATAATTATACAATAATAATAACATATAGTTCATATTAATGTTTATGTAGTGCGTTTTGAGGTAGCTTTTTTTTGGCGTTTTTTTCGATTTCTTAGCGTTTTCTAGCTTCACTTCCACGAAATACAATATTTTGACCGTCAAATGACTTTTAAAATTTGTGTATAGATTCTTGTTTTTTTTTTTTAACAAATAATGAATATTAAAACGAGCATTATAAATTATTGTAGCATTCACTTTGTTCAGATGTATTTAAAGACATAAATGATGATGATTTTTTAGCTGTAAATTTTAGTGAACAAAGCTTTTTAATGTGACCAGCTTATAAAAAGAGAAATGAATTATCGATATTTAGCTTATCGATATCTGCTGTGCTTTCATTTCCGGCCAGGTTTGACCCTAGTGAACACGTGTGTGAAATAATTGAGAAATAAAAAAAAAAGTTTGCTGAATTGGATTACAAAAAAAAAAAAAAAAAAAAGAAAAAGTGCATTGTCAGGTAAGTTATCCATTATGTTTTACAATAATTAGGTACACATGTATTGTTTCTGTGAATTTATTTGATTTGCCAATTTTTGACAAGGTTCTTTTTCGGGTATTAAGTGTCTCCAAGCCGAGAACTTTGTAAATTTCTATACTCCCGTGCTTCGCCCACGAATTTGAATACTTGAAGACAGATTTTATAATGGTTCCGTTTCTTTTCTGCGTATGGCAATAGGTTTGCGATTTTCAATACACTTGCAGAGAAAATAATACATTTGCAAGTCATGATGTACATATACATATGCACATATTTATGTGTATGTATTTATCTGTATGTATGTACAGATGTGAATATTCCTCATCAGCATCAAATGAATTGAACAATCAGCTATCCGCTTGACTTTTCGTTAAACGTTGTAATAGAGACAGCAAGACATTTCTTTTGCTTGTAATATAGGGTATAGAAACTTCGGCTTGGTTTTCATTGGTATTTTTTGTTTTTTCTTATTATAACTTATAATAAGAGGAAAGTGCTGCTGATTTGGTTCATCACTTCTCAGTGTCATTTCTACAATTCTCGATTTTTCCATTCTTTGCATCAAAATGTCAACTTATATTTTGGCCGAGGGTTGTCACTACAGTTTTATGACGTAAGTTGCACAAATGTTCATTAAGCTTGTTCTCTTTTGTGGATGTGCGAAAAAGTTAAAGCAGCCCTCGCTTATCAATAAAATTAAGCACAAAAAAAAAGGAAAACAAAAGCAAAAAGGAGAAAAAAAATGCTTGAAGAGCAACTCTCGATGCCATAAAAAATAAATCTTGCCATAAAAATGCTCAACATAATTTAACAAAATAGCAATATCCTCCCCTCGCCATCCCGTTTACCAGGACACTTGCTCCCTCTTTTGACATTGGGAGGGGCGTATGGAACGAGAACTCATAAAACTGTACAATAAACGCAAACTAAGTGGCTCAAGGCCCCTCCGCTTTCCCCTCCGGTCGACGGTTTTTGTTGCCCCTCGCAGCGGCGGCTTAATAAATGCAAATGTGTCCAAGTATGAACAATTATAGAAAGGAAATTTGCATTAAAAATTTATGTACTCGCCTTTGCCCCACTTTGTTTCTATCTCTCTCAATCTCCATCTGTCTCTGCCTCTCCCTCTCTCTGCCTCCCTCTCTTTCTCTATGTCCCTGTCTCGGAGATAACGCGTCGCAAGTGCGACATAAATATTTTGTTCTTTTTGGTTGGCCTGCATAATGGCGCTCTGTGGTCGTTTCGAACCCGAAGGATACATTCATTCGCACAGCTGTCCTTAGTTGCTCTTGTGGTTGTTGTCGTTGTTGTTGCCCAACCCAGCCGTTGACAATGTGTCCATGTCCAGGCCTAACTAGCTAAAGGAAGTCATTAAGTTGTTTAGCTCTCAGTTGGAGTTTCTTTAATGCTTTTGTGTCTTTCATTCTGCATGTTTTAAAAATTATTCAAAAAAAAAAAAAAAAAAAAAAAAACCAAAACCAGATAAAGAAAAGAAAATCAAAGCAAATAAAGCTAATCTCCAAGATGTCAACTTTAAGATATATCAAGTGTGAAAATTTGGAAAAAGGCGTGAAAATAACTTTTATATAGAAATTGTAGATCTAAAAAATTCAAAAACTTTTGGGAGTTGTGAGACACTGAAATAAATTGAATCTAAAGCAATGGCAAAGGTTTTTATGAAAATGTGGTTCACAACTGCTGAAGAATAATTTTCTTTCTTTCCTTAGTATGCTTCTATAGATTCTCCTAAATACTAGTCTTACTTATACCAACACATCTAGCAAATAAAAACTCATCCGTATGAACCAAATTGAAGCCTGTTGCCGGGATTTGTCATGTGTTGGCATTGTGTCATAAGAACACATTTCTCTCGTAGATACTGATCTATGTTTTTAGGGAGGAGATACATATATATGTCGTTATTTCATAATCCATTCCAAAATTCTATAAAAGGACTTTGTCCTAATACTTTTATAAATATTTTTAATTGCTCTTAGTTTTCTTGAGTTGATTTCTTATGCTGTTTCTGATTCTTGTAAATTGAAATGGAAAATACTCAAAGAATTTTTCTTAAAATTGGTTGTTAATTTGATTGAGGTTTTTGGGGGGCACATTTTATATATAAAAATCGTAACCATAATCCGGCCCTGATTGCTCCTGCTGTTGCTGAAAGTTAAAGAAAGGTAAAACTTAACTGTTGCAGACTTTGAAAAACTGTGGGGGAAAACTGAAAAACTGAGATAAAGTCAAATACTTGACAAGTCACAGGTAACAAGTATGAACTTATGAAGTTCTGTCGTGTTTGTATATGTATGTAGAGTATATGTCTATGTGTGCGTGCGTGTATATGTGTTGGTCTTTTGCAAAAGTGCTGCAAAGTTTTCAAATTATTTTTGGTTATATAATTGGAATTGATAACTTTTAGCCAACCTTCGGCACAACGCGATACAACCAACTCGTGACTTGGGCGGCAAAAGCAAAGCTGCCTCCTACCTTCCGCCACAACCCTCACCATGTATCCCTTTTATGCCATGTGCACTTGTATTTGTCAATAACAAGCAATTTAACAATTTGCTACACACACACACACACACACACGCACGCACACACATACATACATACATACATATACAAAACAACGAAAAGCAACAAAAACTCTTCTAAAGTTATCATTCAAACTTGAAAATCAATAAAACTTTTGATAAGAAGCAAGAAAAAAAAGAATTTTAGGTCTAAACTTTGACAGGGAAAGAGACAGATACACCAAGTGTTTTGTGGCTGTGTAAGACAGAGAGAAAGAAAGAGAGAGAGAGAGAGAGAGAGCTAGAGACAAACATGACAACACACATGATATTATGTATTACTTTTATGGACATTCCTTTTCACTTTTGCTTAAGAAAAAAAAAAATAAATAAAACCAAAAAATTATTATTATTATTTATTATTTTTTTTTTGTTAGTCATCTCTTTTTCTCCTTCCCCTTGTCAATAACTCTCTCGCTCACTCTTTTGGTATTTAATGTTCTTGTGATGTTCTTTTCGATGGTTTCGTTATTTTCTTTTTTGTTTTTAACCCAGTTCAGATGGCCAAAGCTTTGCTGAGGCTGCTCCAAACGTCTCCGTTGACGCCAAAAGAAAGTTAATTAAGAAAGTTTGATTTCTTATGGCTAAATAATGCTCGAAAGTTTCACTGACTGACAAATATCGAGCAATAATAATAATAATAATAATAAAACAAAAAAAAAAGACAGAAAGAAAAATGATAAAGTTCACGAAAAACCCCATGACCAGGCGCAGATCTAACCCCAAACCCAGCAGGCACACGAAATTGATAAGCAAGTTGCAGAGTTTAACTTGAAAGGAATTTGTGGGTGAGCGAGATGGCCGCAGGGATGGAGGTCCTGTGGGCGACTGGGCTGGGTGTCTGTGGCAATAAAATGTTGCCTTTACCAAGGCCTTTTGTCTGCCCTGGTTACAACAAAATCAACAATATATTTCTTGTTTGTTTCTCTTCGTTCTTTCCATCTTTCTTTCTATTTCTTTTGTTGTATTTTCTCTTTGCCGTACCTACATACATACATACAAAAAAAATATATGTATATTTATATATTTTTTTATGCATTTATTTTACAATTACGATATTTATTAAGTGTGAAGGCAAAGCACAAGAAGGCAGAAGGCAAAGCCTTCGGCTTTATGAGCTGTTAAGTGCTGCAAAGTGGTAAGAGAAAACGAAGAAGAAGAAAGATGACCAAAAGGATGAAACAGAATGGGCCATAAAGAAATGACTTATTGCCTGTTAACTGATCAAAAATAATCCAAAGTCCAAAGTGGCAAAATATTTGATATCATTTTAAAAAGTGTTAAGTCAAATGGACCAATAAAATTGCGATTACTTATTACTTATGGGCTTAGTATATGCAAAATGCAATTTTTTTTCTTTGCCTTGCGGGTCCATTTTCAGTTGTGCATGAACAAAAAGTTTCCAACTGCAAGCCAATTTTTTTTTTTTTTTTTTTTTGAAGTTATCAAATACCAAACTTTCCATTTAATGCTTTCACTTAATATCAAATTAGAATAAAAGCATGTGTGAAAGAGTATTGAAAACAGAAACCAAAAATTCTTGCAACCGGTTGACAGTTTTCTTGGCAATATAAATAATGTCAGAGAAGACATAAACTGTGGCAACTCTGGCTTTTGTTCTTGTGTGTGCGTGGGTGTGTGTGTGGGTGTGTGGCGTTGTTCAAGTGACGGCGATGGGCTCAAGTGAATGTGTTTGCTATGACATTGATAAGCCGCAAAAGTGTCATAAAAAATATGCAAGGCGACAACACAATAAGGCCGAACCCGCTATAGCTGCTCCTTCTCGCTCACTATTCATCTGGGCCAAGCCGCTTCTGACGCTCTCCCCAAGCCATGTTAGAGCTTTGTTTTGGCCATTCGCTTATATTGCTTGGCTCCTTTCTCTCTCTCTCTTACTCGCATATACTGTGAATGGCTTGCCACCGTTTCGCAAGTTTTTTTTTGCTTTTTGGCAGGGGGGAAGGTAAAGCATCTTGCAGCGGGCTTGAAAGTTGTGAGAATTTATAAAATTCACATTGACGCCGCAAATGTCATTTATCAACGTGTCACTACCAGAGCAAGCGAAATGGAGAGAGGGAGAGTGCGAAAAAGAGAGAGAGAGAAAGTAAAGAGAAAAGCAAAGCATTGCAATTCGCATGCAACGAACGCTTTTCACCCCCTACCCCACAAAGCTACATGTGCAACTTTTTTGCACTTGGCACTAAATTTTCAGCTGCTTTTGTGTTATGACAATTATAATTGTGCTATTGCATATATATATACACGTATATAAATGTATGTATGTATGTGTGTGTATTTTCTTGGCAGGAAGTATTTAAGTGGGGAAATTGTAACAAATGTTTGTGTGGTCCTTCGATGTGTGTAGAAGGTGTGTGTGTGTGTGTGCGTGTGTGTGTGTGTGCGTATGCGTGTGTGTGTGTGTGCGTATGCGTGTGTATGTGGCAATAGCCTTGTTGCACAAAGTAACTGAAAACTAAAATAGTAAAATTAAATTATACGCAAGTTTGTCTGTGCGTGTGTGTGTATGTGTGTGTGTGGGAGGTTGGGAGGGAAAGGGAGGATGGTTTGTCTTAAATAGTCATAGACTGTTAGACAACAAACAGTTAGCTGGCATTCGCCTTCTTCATCTTTTACTTCTTCACGCTGCTGCTGCTGCTGGGTAAAGTTTTTTGGCCCGCACAACAATAAGCTGGCAAAACATAAGGGAGTGAGGAGAGTGGCGGGGTGGGAAGGGGAGGGAGGTCTGTAGAGTGGGTGGGTAGGGCGTTGCCAGCATGCGTGGTGGGCGTGTTTGAAAAGTTGCAGGCGAAATGAAATATGTTCTGTGGCACGGCGAGAAATCTCAGTCAGAGCAGAGAAAAAGAGAGACAGAGAGAGAACGCAGAGAATGGAGAGACAAAAAAGCCTTGGCAGGAAGTTTTTGGCTACGGAAATTTATAAGATTTATGTTTAATTGTTGTTTTTGGCTTTTGCGGCAGCTGCCGCGTGTCATTTGCCATTGCCACACACATACACACACAAGTGTATGTGCATGTGTGTATGTTTTTGTTTTGCAAACAAATTAATTAATGAAATTAAATGGCAGAAGACGTCAAATGACAAGCGTAGAAAAATATGAGCAAAAAAAGAAAGTGTTGCCTACATATGTGCGCCAGCTAGCATAGAGAATACACAGAGAACGACACATAACAGATAGAGAATATATAACAGACACACCAACACGATTACGAATCAAATGCCAATTGAATTATTTTGCATTCCGTTTTGTGACAAAGCTTAAAATTATGTTAACTATGCAAGAATGGCAGAAAGCGTAAACAAACCGCAGAAATCCAAAAACTCATCCATTCACTTGTTAAGACCAAAAGCCATAGATATGCCATAAATTAACAATTTACAAATTGTTTGGAAATTTGCAAATGTTACTTCTAATAATAATAATAATCATCATCATCATCATCACCACCATCGTCATTATTGTCATTGAGACTGCTGATGGCAATTTAATATTATCTGCGGCTTGCAATTATAAATGCATTTGTCAAATATATTCAAACGAAAAATGAATTATTGTTGAATTGTGTCCGTTTTTTGGCCATTTCTCCGGTTGACCATTGTCTTGGGATGTCGTTCCCTTCTGTTGGTTGAGCAATTAATACCAATAATGCAATAAATATTTGATAAAATCCATTTCTTAGTCAGTCGTAAACGAAAAATTGCAATTTATTATTTCATTTCAATGCACTGAAAGCAAAAAGATTTACTACTTTTGAAAACTGTTGTAAATTTTAAAAAGAGTTATTTTAAGAATGCAAAGGTTATAAAATGACCTTCAATGATATGAAATGAAAAGCTTCTTAATCAGTTTGGTTATAAATTCTCAATTCTCTGCTGAATGTTTCGGAAAAGTGGATAATTTTTTGTTTTTTTTTTGTTTTTAAGGGGTGGAGTACGGTTAAAGTGGGCCAGCAGTCTCTCTCTATTAGCATATGAATTAGTCCACTTTAGATCCACAAGGTAAAAGTGCTAAAGAAGGAATATATGTACAAATTTTGTTGCGTGCACGTGAATGTGGCACGTTTTGTGTGATATAGATTTTGTGTGTACATATATATGGTAATAGAGCTGGCCAACAAATCTATGCCACAAAAGCCATGACCGCACTTTTAATCAAAGTGAAAACTATGAAAATTTATAAAATAATTCTTTGGAAAGGCAACTAGAGGCAGAGACAGAGACAGAGAAGCAGTGAGCATTGGGGTACAGAGAGAAGAGATGAAGAAGGGAAAGTAAAACCCATTGCTTTGGCCTAAACATGCAAAAACCAAATTTGTGTAAGGAGCTGCCAAGTAACCAACAACAGAATCAGTTGCATTCGCTCAACGTTCGTCTCAAAACAGCAACAAACAAACGTTATATCCATGTGGTTGTGTGTGTGTGTGTGTGTGTGTTTGAGTGTAAGTGTGTGTTGTTTGTGTATTTTGGTTTTGGATTCTGGTTTTTTGAGCATCGGGGTTTTGCTGGCTGCTTTTGCTTTCTGTGTAGGTATTTGCATGATATATACAGTTATAATAAACCACAAGAGCTGCTTCTAGAGCTATGAAAGCATTGGTTAGCAGGGGACAGAAAAACTAACAGGACTATACGCAGCAGGACCAGAAACAGGAGCCACATACATTGGCAAACAAATGCCAATGTGCAACGGTGCGTATGAAAGCAAATGGCAAACATGCAACCACAAAAGGCAAAAACGACTTTCAATTCTTGGGCCAAAGTTTTAACGAAAAATTATGCAACACGTTAAATGCCCCCAAGAAGAAAAACAGAGAAATTATTTGCCAAATGGCAATGATATTTAAAAAGCTTGCAATCTGCATCGAATTTGTAAATACCAAAAATTACAAAAAAAAAAATATATATATTATATACTCTTAACACATGAATAGTTTGTAAAGTTTTCAAGATCACGCCCACTTGGGCTAAAACCTATAAGAATCCATATAGCACGGCATTAATTTATATTGATACCTATATATATTATTCCAATATATTCCACAATTCTATTAACTATTGACAAACACAAAGCCGAACAGAAGGCCAATTTCTATGCGTCGAAGCAACCTTGAATTCAGGTATCAGTTTAACAACATAAATATTCATTTTCAGTATCGTACAAGCTGCGTTAACTATCAATTGAGAAAAGTCAGTAAAGCAAGTTATTCAAGATTTTTAGTAAAGCCATTTGAAGAAGATTCTTTATGATGATTAGCACAAGTAAAGGTAAAGTAAATAGCGCCAACAAGTCTACTCAAGAGGAAGATGGTAAAGAGGTTGAGGTTGAGCTACAGACATCTCCAAAGAAAGCCTTTGATATGCCATTGTTGCAACTTCAATCCACAAATGAAGCATCACCAACAAAGACCGAAGTAAATCCTTTACCAAATGTTGCCATAACAAATGGGAAAGATGAACAGAAAACAGTTGCTGTCCATGCATATAATCGCAGTCGTAGGAACGCCTTGCATAAACTCTTCACTGAATTCAATCCGCCGCCACCGAAAAGTCGAGCCGAAATTATAAAGAAACAAAAGCAACAATTGATTGGAAAAACGAAGACAGAGACAGGCAATAATTACAAAATTCTTGATAAAAAAATAAATACGAATATGGAAGTCGCTGCTCCCGCAATGCCTGCATCAGCTGCCCAACCTATGCCATTAGTTAACTCACCCTTAAAGAACTTGCAAGAGGTATGTTTCAAGTCAACATTTATCTTTATAGCAACATTCTAAACAGCCTATTAGGACAGAATATAGAAAATATGAAACTTCAACACAGCGAGAATTAAAAGTTTCTTTGCAGTAGGCAAAAGGTCTTAAATATAGTTATTATTTTCATCAAAGCCATTGAAGCAAAAAAAATTTCTCCGAACGATTTAAAATCTTTTCATAATAAAATTTAAATTAATTGTAGAACCAAAATAATCGTTTCCACTATCCCCGACGGAACTACCTTTCAGTATTCCTTCATCGGGGTCACTTTCGTCGGGGTTCGAACTCGAGATAAATTGTAGATTTAGTTGGTCTCCACTGAGCCACCGTCTTGCTACCAAAATATAAAGAAGAATTAAGAATATCATTATTTTATCGATAAATTAATACTGAATCGATTATGTATTTATGACTTGACGTTTTCTGTCATTGTCATGATGTTAACATCAATACAAAATTTTTTAATATTGCTACAAATTCTGTGATTTTAACAGGCCAATAATGGCCAATTGTTTGATATAAAATGATCAATAGAAATATTGTATACTAAATTTTATAATGAATTGTAGATATAATTAAAATGCCTTAAATCTTTATTTAGCAGATTAATCAGAGGCAAGAGAATACCTCAAGTATAGGTGACAACAAACCGATTGTGCCAGAATTCGATACATTTTCAAGTTCTCCAGTCGATGAACAAAAGGTAGGCATAGTATGTTAAGTCAAAAAACCCCTGTCAAATTTTCCTTACCCCTTTTCCCTCAGTCGGGTTTTCGTTATAATTTTGTTGACAACGAAATAGTAGACTTTGATTTTACGTTCGACGAACCGACAAACAATCAAGAAACAAGAAATCAAGAAAATAATTGTGAAGAAGAAAATTTTAATTCAAACGATATGGATTCAATTCTTATTGATTTTGTACAACAACATGCAGATTATATTGATGTCTATGAAGAAACGGATCGTAATAATAGGGTAACATAGTTTAATAATTAATTATCCATTTTTTACCCATTTTGTTTCTAATTGACTGATTTCATTTTAATAGAATCTTAATCAGTCCCATCTGGATGAAATTCAAGAGACTCGAAATGCTGAAGCTCAGCTCCTTGATTTTTTATCAGAACAGGAAATGGGATATGGTTTGCAATCGTCAAACGATGCTCAATCTGGGTCCATGATGAACGTTACCCAAATGACCAGTGGTTCAGTAAATGAACAAAACATGGAAATCAACAACAACATCTTGGTAAGGATTTTGTGCCTTCATTTTACATTTTTAATTTCATAATATATTATCTGCATTGCAGGATAAACCCATTGAAAAACATGAATTTGTATTGAATAATAATGGGAAAGATGACTTACTAACCAATATCCTTGAGATCCAAAATATAGATTTAGATGTACAAAAGATACATATTGAGGGAAAAGGTAACTTAATAACAACAGAATACAATATTCCAAAAAGCCACAAAAAAGTTCAACATGGAGCGTTAAATGTCTTATAGCCCGTTGCTATAATGGTCGAGTCGAAACCAAGCCATAAAAGTGCAGTAAGTGATATATTTACAAAGAATTCGGAAGTAGACTCGGGCGGTTCAAAAGAAAAAATCGAAAACAAATTGACTAATGTAAAAGACTCCGAAGCCTCTGGCTCCAAGGGTAAAAGTAATATGATTAAAATAGACAAATCGGTACCAAGTCGTAAAAGTGTTAAAAGTGCAGTATCGAAAAGTGAAATATTTTTAAATAATTTGACTGTAGACTCCGAAGCCTCTGGCTCCAAGGGTAAAAGTAATATGATTGAAATAGACAAATCGGTACCAAGTCGTAAAAGTGCAGTATCGAAAAGTGAAATATTTTTAAATAATTTGACTGTAGACTCCGAAGCCTCTGGCTCCAAGGTTAAAAGTAATATGATTGAAATAGACAAATCGGTACCAAGTCGTAGAAGTGTTAAAAGTACAGTATCGAAAAGTGAAATATTTTCAAATAATTTGATTGAAATAGACAAATCGGTACCAAGTCGTAAAAGTGCAGTATCGAAAAGTGAAATATTTTTAAATAATTTGACTGTAGACTCCGAAGCCTCTGGCTCCAAGGGTAAAAGTAATATGATTGAAATAGACAAATCGGTACCAAGTCGTAAAAGTGCAGTATCGAAAAGTGAAATATTTTTAAATAATTTGACTGTAGACTCCGAAGCCTCTGGCTCCAAGGTTAAAAGTAATATGATTGAAATAGACAAATCGGTACCAAGTCGTAGAAGTGTTAAAAGTACAGTATCGAAAAGTGAAATATTTTCAAATAATTTGATTGAAATAGACAAATCGGTACCAAGTCGTAAAAGTGCAGTATCGAAAAGTGAAATATTTTTAAATAATTTGACTGTAGACTCCGAAGCCTCTGGCTCCAAGGGTAAAAGTAATATGATTAAAATAGACAAATCGGTACCAAGTCGTAAAAGTGTTAAAAGTGCAGTATCGAAAAGTGAAATATTTTTAAATAATTTGACTGTAGACTCCGAAGCCTCTGGCTCCAAGGGTAAAAGTAATATGATTGAAATAGACAAATCGGTACCAAGTCGTAAAAGTGCAGTATCGAAAAGTGAAATATTTTTAAATAATTTGACTGTAGACTCCGAAGCCTCTGGCTCCAAGGTTAAAAGTAATATGATTGAAATAGACAAATCGGTACCAAGTCGTAGAAGTGTTAAAAGTACAGTATCGAAAAGTGAAATATTTTCAAATAATTTGATTGAAATAGACAAATCGGTACCAAGTCGTAAAAGTGCAGTATCGAAAAGTGAAATATTTTTAAATAATTTGACTGTAGACTCCGAAGCCTCTGGCTCCAAGGGTAAAAGTAATATGATTGAAATAGACAAATCGATACCAAGCCCTGAAAGTGAAATATTTCCAAAGAATTCGGATGTAGACTCGAGCGGTTCCAACGAAAAAATCGAGAAAGAAAATGTAGAAATTGTAAAAACAAATTATGGTAAACTCAAATCCATTTTTGACATAGATGATGATGAAGATGAAATTAAAATTGAAATGGTGAGTCTAACACGAAAAGTGTCGAAGCAAGAACCCATTGAACAGTATTCAGATGGTGACATCAAGCAAAGTTCCAATAATAAGACATTCAATTGTTATGAAACTAAATCATCGATGGACACAGATGTAAGCAATTTAACTATTATCTTATTTAATATAATCCTTAATCTATTTTCGGGTTTAGCAGGAATTCAAGAGTTTGGCAAACGTAAATGTAGATTTGCTGCAAACCCCATCAACACTAATGACTTTAACAGGACAATCAGTGGCACCGCCGCGTGGATCAAAAGCACCGCTGTCATATGTGCCAGCACCACATCCACCTTTTGCAATAAAACCACCGCCACAACTACCAGATGAACCACCACCACAAAGAAACAAACCACTACCAAATGAAGTACCAACTTCATCAATGGAAAAGTCACTGTTTGCACCAGAACCACCAATACGAGATATAATTGAAATAGACAAATCGATACCAAGCCCTGAAAGTGAAATATTTCCAAAGAATTCGGATGTAGACTCAAGCGGTTCCGACGAAAAAATCGAGAAAGAAAATGTAGAAATTGTAAAAACAAATTATGGTAAACTCAAATCCATTTTTGACATAGATGATGATGAAGATGAAATTAAAATTGAAATGGTGAGTCTAACACGAAAAGTGTCGAAGCAAGAACCCATTGAACAGTATTCAGATGGTGACATCAAGCAAAGTTCCAATAATAAGACATTCAATTGTTATGAAACTAAATCATCGATGGACACAGATGTAAGCAATTTAACTATTATCTTATTTAATATAATCCTTAATCTATTTTCGGGTTTAGCAGGAATTCAAGAGTTTGGCAAACGTAAATGTAGATTTGCTGCAAACCCCATCAACACTAATGACTTTAACAGGACAATCAGTGGCACCGCCGCGTGGATCAAAAGCACCGCTGTCATATGTGCCAGCACCACATCCACCTTTTGCAATAAAACCACCGCCACAACTACCAGATGAACCACCACCACAAAGAAACAAACCACTACCAAATGAAGTACCAACTTCATCAATGGAAAAGTCACTGTTTGCACCAGAACCACCAATACGAGATATAATTGAAATAGACAAATCGATACCAAGCCCTGAAAGTGAAATATTTCCAAAGAATTCGGATGTAGACTCAAGCGGTTCCGACGAAAAAATCGAGAAAGAAAATGTAGAAATTGTAAAAACAAATTATGGTAAACTCAAATCCATTTTTGACATAGATGATGATGAAGATGAAATTAAAATTGAAATGGTGAGTCTAACACGAAAAGTGTCGAAGCAAGAACCCATTGAACAGTATTCACATGGTGACATCAAGCAAAGTTCCAATAATAAGACATTCAATTGTTATGAAACTAAATCATCGATGGACACAGATGTAAGCAATTTAACTATTATCTTATTTAATATAATCCTTAATCTATTTTCGGGTTTAGCAGGAATTCAAGAGTTTGGCAAACGTAAATGTAGATTTGCTGCAAACCCCATCAACACTAATGACTTTAACAGGACAATCAGTGGCACCGCCGCGTGGATCAAAAGCACCGCTGTCATATGTGCCAGCACCACATCCACCTTTTGCAATAAAACCACCGCCACAACTACCAGATGAACCACCACCACAAAGAAACAAACCACTACCAAATGAAGTACCAACTTCATCAATGGAAAAGTCACTGTTTGCACCAGAACCACCAATACGAGATATAATTAAAATAGACAAATCGATACCAAGCCCTGAAAGTGAAATATTTCCAAAGAATTCGGATGTAGACTCAAGCGGTTCCGACGAAAAAATCGAGAAAGAAAATGTAGAAATTGTAAAAACAAATTATGGTAAAGTCAAATCCATTTTTGACATAGATGATGATGAAGATGAAATTAAAATTGAATCAGTGGCACCGCCGCGTGGATCACACAAAAAAACAAAAGCACCTACATCGCCACCACCGCGTGGATCATACAAAAAAACAAAAGCACCTACATCGCCACCACCGCGTGGATCATACAAAAAAACAAAAGCACCTACATCGCCACCACCGCGTGGATCATACAAAAAAAGAAAATCACCTACATCGCCACCACCGCGTGGATCATACAAAAAAACAAAAGCACCTACATCGCCACCACCGCGTGGATCATACAAAAAAACAAAAGCACCCCCACTATCAGCAGAAACATTATCATTACCAGTAAATTCACAACCATCTCCAGAAATATCAATATCAAAATCACAACCTTCACCGTCAGCAGTAGCAGATGAAGATACATCACAACCAACTAAAACATCGCCACAAAAAGAATCACCACCACTACAAAACACACCACCAACGCCAACATTAAAACTTCCACCAGAACCACCACTGCGATCAAAAGCACCGCTGTCATATGTGCCAGCACCACATGCACCTCTTGCAATAAAACCACCGCCACAACTACCAGATGAACCACCACCACAAAGAAACAAACCACTACCAAATGAAGTACCAACTTCATCAGACACACTACCTATACTTTCCTTTGCACGGCAACCATTAACGGTAATACCACCACCTCAACCTAAACAGCAACTACCAACTCCAACAATGAAAAAGTCACTGTTTGCACCAGAGCCACCAATACGAGATTCATCACACGTGGAAGCGCCACCGTCTCTGCCACTAACGGCAGAAGCATTGGAAGCATTTTCGCTTCCGCCGCAGTCACTTGCTGCACCACTATTACAAGATGAATCACCATCACCAGCGCCTCCACCACTACCATTTGAAACATCATTACACATACCAGAACCACTGCCTCCACCATTCACAACTAACGCACCACCATTGCCAGATACACCACCACCACTAGTAAAAATACCACCGCCGCCACCACTGAGAGCTAAAACAGCAGCACCACTGACAACTAAAGCACCACCATTGCCAGATACTCCACCACCGGTTCTAGCGGTACCACCACCGCCACCACTACAACCTAAAACAGCAGCACCACTGACAGCTAAAGCACCACCCTTGCCAGATGTACCGCCCCCCGAAGCCATTGTTCCACCGCCGCCACCACCTAAAACACCATTAAAAATAGCAGCACCACTGACAACTAAAGCACCACCATTGCCAGATACTCCACCACCGGTTCTAGCGGTACCACCACCGCCACCACTACAGCCTAAAACAGCAGCACCACTGACAGCTAAAGCACCACCTTTGCCAGATGTACCACCCCCCAAAAAAGAGGTACCGCCACCGCCACCACTACAAACTAAAACACGATTAAAAACACCAGCAACACACCCTCCACCACTGACAACTGAACAACCACCAGCACCGCCACCACTACAAACTAAAACAGCAGCACCACTGACAACTAAAGCACTGCCATTGCCAGAAACACCTGACTCATCACAACCACTACCATCGCCTTCATCAGAACCACCACTACAAATAAAAGCACCATTACCACTTCCCGATGCAACGCAGCCTACACCAAAATTACTACTACCAAAAAAACGACCATCACTAACAGCTGATGCTAGGTCACCATTACCAGTCAAAAGAACACAACTAACAAAAACGCGAACATTACCACAAAAAAGACCACCACCAAGAGAAGAAGCGTTTTCACCGTTACCAACAAACAAACCGCTACTTTCAACAAAAACACTAAAACTGCCAAACCACGAGACGCCAATAGGACCACAATCGTTCACACTGCCAACAAGAGCAGCACCATCACAACGAAAACACGGGTTACTAACAGAAGATGTTTTTGTTCCATTTTCAAAAAATGAAACATCATCAAGAACTACAGCCACGCCGCAGAAAGTAGATACATTATCCACAACAACAGACAGACAACACAAAAAAGACACACCATACCGACCAAAACACAGATCACTAGCAGAAGATGTTGATTTTCCAGTTTCAAAAAATGAAACATCATCCTCCAAAATACACAAAAAAGAAACCGAATCACTTTCAAAACACAGATCACTTATAGCAGATCCATCTCTACACTTTATAAAAAAAGAAACATTATCCACACCACACAAAAAAGAAACATCATCCACACAATACAAAAAAGACACACCATCAACATCATCCACACAATACAAAAAAGAAACATCATCAACATCATCAGCCACACAATACAAAAAAGACACACCATCAACATCATCCACACAATACAAAAAAGACACACCATCAACATCATCCACACAATACAAAAAAGACACACCATCAACATCATCCACACATTACAAAAAAGACACACCATCAACATCATCCACACAATACAAAAAAGACACACCATCAACATCATCCACACAATACAAAAAAGAAACATCATCAACAACATCAGCCACACAATACAAAAAAGACACACCATCAACATCATCCACACCACACAAAAAAGAAACATCATCCACACAATACAAAAAAGACACACCATCAACATCATCCACACAATACAAAAAAGACACACCATCAACATCATCCACACAATACAAAAAAGAAACATCATCAACAACATCAGCCACACAATACAAAAAAGACACACCATCAACATCATCCACACCACACAAAAAAGAAACATCATCCACACAATACAAAAAAGACACACCATCAACATCATCCACACAATACAAAAAAGAAACATCATCAACAACATCAGCCACACAATACAAAAAAGACACACCATCAACATCATCCACACCACACAAAAAAGAAACATCATCCACACAATACAAAAAAGACACACCATCAACATCATCCACACAATACAAAGAAGACACGCCATCAACATCATCCACACAATACAAAAAAGACACACCATCAACATCATCCACACAATACAAAAAAAACACACCATCAACATCATCCACACAATACAAAAAAGACACACCATCAACATCATCCACACGATACAAAAAAGACACACCATCAACATTATCCACACAATACAAAAAAGACACACCATCACCATCATCCACACAATACAAAAAAGACACACCATCAACATCATCCACACAATACAAAAAAGACACACCATCAACATCATCCACACAATACAAAAAAGACACACCATCAACATCATCCACACAATACAAAAAAGACACACCATCAACATCATCCACACCACACAAAAAAGAAACATCAACAACATCAGCCACGCAATACAAAAAAGACACACCATCAACATCATCCACACAATACAAAAAAGACACACCATCAACATCATCCACACAATACAAAAAAGACACACCATCAACATCATCCACACAATACAAAAAAGACACACCATCAACATCATCCACACCACACAAAAAAGAAACATCAACAACAACAGCCACACAATACAAAAAAGACACACCATCAACATCATCCACACAATACAAAAAAGACACACCATCAACATCATCCACACAATACAAAAAAGACACACCATCAACATCATCCACACAATACAAAGACACACCATCAACATCATCCACACAATACAAAGACACACCATCAACATCATCCACACCACACAAAAAAGAAACATCAACAACAACAGCCACACAATACAAAAAAGACACACCATCAACATCATCCACACAATACAAAAAAGACACACCATCAACATCATCCATACAATACAAAAAAGACACACCATCAACATCATCCACACAATACAAAAAAGACACACCATCAACATCATCCACACAATACAAAGACACACCATCAACATCATCCACACCACACAAAAAAGAAACATCAACAACATCAGCCACACAATACAAAAAAGACACACCATCAACATCATCCACACAATACAAAAAAGACACACCATCAACATCATCCACACCACACAAAAAAGAAACATCATCAACATCAGCCACACAATACAAAAAAGACACACCATCAACATCATCCACACAATACAAAGAAGACACGCCATCAACATCATCCACACAATACAAAAAAGACACACCATCAACATCATCCACACAATACAAAGACACACCATCAACATCATCCACACCACACAAAAAAGAAACATCAACAACATCAGCCACACAATACAAAAAAGACACACCATCAACATCATCCACACAATACAAAAAAGACACACCATCAACATCATCCACACCACACAAAAAAGAAACATCATCAACATCAGCCACACAATACAAAAAAGACACACCATCAACATCATCCACACAATACAAAGAAGACACGCCATCAACATCATCCACACAATACAAAAAAGACACACCATCAACATCATCCACACAATACAAAAAAGACACACCATCAACATCATCCACACAATACAAAAAAGACACACCATCAACATCATCCACACGATACAAAAAAGACACACCATCAACATCATCCACACAATACAAAAAAGAAACATCATCAACATCAGCCACACAATACAAAAAAGACACACCATCAACATCATCCACACAATACAAAAAAGAAACATCATCAACATCATCCACACAATACAAAAAAGACACACCATCCCGACCAAAATACAGATCAACAGAGGATGTCTCATTATCATTGTCAAAAAATGAAACATCAACATCCGCCAAAATACACAAAAAAGAAACCGAATCACTTTCAAAACACAGATCGCTAATAGCAGATCCATCTCTACACTTTATAAAAAAAGAAACATTATCCACACCACACAAAAAAGAAACATCATCCACAACAACATCCACACAATACAAAAAAGACACACCATCAACATCATCCACACAATACAAAAAAGACACACCATCAACATCATCCACACAATACAAAAAAGACACACCATCAACATCATCCACACAATACAAAAAAGAAACACCATCAACATCATCCACACAATACAAAAAAGAAACATCATCAACATCATCCACACAATACAAAAAAGACACACCATCCCGACCAAAATACAGATCAACAGAGGATGTCTCATTATCATTGTCAAAAAATGAAACATCAACATCCGCCAAAATACACAAAAAAGAAACCGAATCACTTTCAAAACACAGATCGCTAATAGCAGATCCATCTCTACACTTTATAAAAAAAGAAACATTATCCACACCACACAAAAAAGAAACATCAACAACATCAGCCACACAATACAAAAAAGACACACCATCAACATCATCCACACCACACAAAAAGGAAACATCATCCACAACAACATCCACACGATACAAAAAAGACACACCTTCCCGACCAAAACACAGATCACACACATCATCAATACCCACAGTCCCATTACAAGAAAACGATACACAATCACAATCACTCCCGAAATACAGATTGCTAACTGCAGATGCATCTCAACCGTTATCAAAAAAGGAAACATCTTCGACAAAAACACCAAGAAAAGAAACGCCACCAGGAACAGAAAAGGCACGACTGACACATGTATCTTCATCGTTACCAATAAAAGGACTAGCATTAGCATCAAAAACAGAAAAAAAAGCACTGCTACCTCCGGCCGAACAACCAATACCAAAAAAGCCACCACCGCTGCCAACATGTGCACCACCGCCTCTGCCAACAGAACCTTTTTACCTAGTGCCACCCCCGCCGCCACCTTCACCACCGTACCCACTGCTTTCACAACCAGCACCACTGCCCAAATCAAATTTAAAGCGAAAAGGTGCTCTATCTGTTTCAAGGTGTGACATTCCACTGCCAAAGAGGCAAAATCGTGGACCAATGGAAGTTCACAATGCTGTGAGTTTGAGGGTCTACACTACTGAAGTGAATTCTTAAATTAAACATTTTTATTCTACATTTTAGCTCCATGATGCTGTTGCGGATATTAACAATATGCTAGGTGACTGTGATGCTGGTAGGGACTGTGATTATATAATGGACACGAGTGATGCTATTGAAGCGACTGTAAGTATAAAAATTATATAATACCCTTTGACTATATACATTTTATACCCGATCCCATTCTAGACGAATACCAAAGAGCAAGCTGAGAATGAAATGATCCTAAAAGTCTTTAAACAACGCAAATATAAGACACTGAAGGAGATCACTAAAGAGACAAATCTAAGTAAATCTCGTGTACGTAAGGTACTGAAGCGTATTGGAAAAATAAAACCACCCAAATGGCGCATCACTTCTAACTATTTAAAGGCCTTTAATGCTGCTGATGCCAGTCGCTCTCAGGAACCAGTGAGTAATTAAATCTAATTGAACAATGAGTTTTATAAAATTTTAAAATCATTTTGTAGAATATTCTTAATGATACTTACTGTCAAATTATTCGCTCATTTTACAATTGTAAATTTCAACGTTTGTCTGAGATATGCGAGAAGACAAGCCTGCCGGAAAAAGACGTACTGAAGGCTCTACGGATTATTGGTGAGAAATGTTCAAGCAAATGGCGTCTATTAAACTATGAGAAGCCAAAAGTGCATGTCCATCGTGGACACTAAGAAGAAAATGTTTACATAAAGGCTGTTGGTTATTATTTTTTTTTTTTTTCCACATATGTGATATTTGAAATATATATGAATTATATTATTTTATTTTATATCTGGATATAAAAATGGACTTCTAAAATTGGTTAAAATTTATCGTTCACTATAAGGTTTTTTTTTCCGCCTCGATATTTGATTTGTTTTCCCCCCTAAAATTATACATGTATATACAATGTACATACCTTGTTCAATGGCAGCAATTGAAAGTTCAAGTTACAACTGTGTTGATTGATTGATTGATAAACTAAACGATTGACAGTCAGAAAAAACGAAAGAAATTTGGTTTTTTTTTTTTTTTTTTTTTGCCAAACAACTTGAGTCAATAAATTGGCATCTAATGTCGTTTCTCTCTCGCCCGTATGCCATCAAATGCCAACACATTGCCAACACATTTGCCAACATCAATGTTGATGAAATCGGTTGGCATAGTGGGGCTAGAGGAGAGGACACTGCAATGCCACGTGTCTATCGATGTGTCGCAGTATGTGATTTGAAAATATTTGCCAAAGAACCAGAGACCCAAAAACTGTAAATAATAATAAACGATTTATAGGCACACAGACGACGGAAGAGACAACACGACGACAATGTCTCGATGATGGGGAACAATGAGAACACTAAAGTGACACACCCACACACACACACACACACAGAGAGCCACACGCACTCACGCTGAGTTTAAAAGACATTTCTTCCTCTTTCTTCATGGACGTAAACAAAGTTTACTTAAACCTAACTAATCACTTTGGGGGTTTTGATTTTATTTCACCCAAACTCGAGTTCTCATTGAAAATATCATCGAAAATTTTTAAGAATTATTTTCCTAATTTTTAAATAATGCTTCAACAAATTTGGAGTTTGCTTATGTAATTCATGTTTTTTTTTTTTATTAGGAAATTCATGTTATAAAATTTAGAATTATCACCATCGAAAGACAAAAGTGAGATGGGATGTTGCCCAACTACTTAACATTGTAATTGAAATAATGAACTAATTAATTTAGTAAATCAAAAATAAATTAAGAGCAAGAAATAATAAAGAGCAAAGAGATCGAGGAATCAGAAATAAAATTATCATATTAAACAGTTTGTTTAAGTTTTCCCTTCTTGGCTTATCCCTCTTTAAAGAGGGATTCGAGCCAACAACGTCTATGTCCTTGTTCTTATGGCAATCCTGACAGCTTCATGCGTCGTTGTGTGGCAACAGCACAGCAAAAGCCGCACATAGTTGATGCTGCTTTAAGTAATCCGATTTAAAATGCACCAAATACATAATACACCCGCACAATCGCATTCGCATACGATCACGTCGCCTGCCAGAGCCCTTCCACATCTTCTACTTCCAATCGTTCCCGCCTCACTACCTCTTACACATATTTACCACCATTCGTTTATCCCCTTTTGCGTTTCACATTTGTTCTCAGTGGCGTTGGCGGCGTCGGTGGCGTTGTTAGTGTTGAATAACGTCAAACTACATATCGTACTTATATGTGCATATATATATACATACATATATAGGAATCCTGAACTGTTTCCCTGGAATTGGCAGGGGGCGGGCATTCGGATTGGGCTGGTTTCCTTTCACTTCTCCTGGCCCCTAGCCTTGTCTCTTCACATTCTAAAGAAAGCAATGTGGGTTTTGTATTTTGCGCATTACTTGCTTATTTTTTACGGTCCCTTGCATGGGTGTGTGTGTGTGTGTGTGTATGTGTGTGTGACTCTGACTAATATTACTCTGTTGTCAGCAAAGTTGTCGCCCTCAAATTCAATCTGCATTTTATTTTATTTTATCCAACGCCCAACTTTAAATACATATACAAAATATATAAATATACATACATGCATACACACCATTGTCAGTATGTAACTTTATAAGTAGATAATGTAAGGGAAAACTCTTTTCGAACTGGAAACAAAAATATTAAATCATTCAATAGTTAAATCCTTCAATTGAATTTCTTTAACAACCAAATAGGCAAATATTATAGAACATCAATTACACAATTTTAGATAAAAAAAATATTTCGAAATTATTCTTTTGTTTACTAAGAAATAAAATTCATAGAATTAAATTAGTGGCGATTTATAAGTTGTTGCTTGATAGATACATTAAAAAATAAAAAGTTAGATGAACTAAGTTTTTGTCTAAATTTAAATATTGAATTGTTAATTTCAAAACTGTGTCGTAAATTGTGAGATGGTTTTTGAATTGAGCATAATGCGTGTCGGTATGAGAAAAGTGTTGCCTACATTTGTGCGTTGGCCTCATTTTATCTGCTGGTTGTTCATTAGTTCCACCGCACTGCAATTTTATTATGGAATGCAATGAAAAATGGCGCCAAGTGTTGACAGTACTATATAAATGTATATGTGGATGAAGATGAAGCGGTTGGGTTGAAGGGGAATGAGTATATTTTATCTGCATATTAACGATTATTTCGACAATGCATATGAATAAATAAATAAACAAAAATACGCCATCAACAAATAAATGCATATATAAATAAACTGTGGGTGGACCGTATAATATTCGTACGCGTTTCCTTTCCCTGTCCTCTTCTTTGACTCTTTATGCTATGTGGAATATGGCTTAATATGTGTGTGTGTGTGTGTGTGTGCACCGCCTGGCAATAATAACAATAACAATGTAAAATCGCTTAGATTTCAACCGCAAAATGTAACCGCAGCACACAAACACACATACAAACGGAACCCTCATTTATGTACATATATATAAATACATATGTCTGAGCAGGATAGCTATAGGTAGTCACGCTTACAAGAGAAAGGCGGAACAGAAAAGCAAAAAATAAAAATAACAGTGGCTCCAACGGAGGTGAAGGAGAAAGAATGAAAGAAAAAAAAAACAAGAGAAAAAGAGATATGCGAAATGCCTTTGGGCACGTACAATCCATTCGTTCAGCAAATACCAATAATAGACGGCAACAGATAGAGCGCAGAGAAAGAGAGAGAGAGTGAGAGAGATTGAGCGGGATGTAAGATCGTAGAAGCAAGTCACAAACGGAGGCATTTGAAAATACCAACAAACACACGCACACACACACAGAAACACACTCCCAAAAGTCAATGAATGCCACTGCAAGTAAAGCAAATTTGCTAAAGACAATAGAAGGACTTTCAAGTCACTACAGGCGCAATGCTACACACATGGCATAAGAAAACAATATGGCAAAACAATTTAGATAAGTTCAAACAACTGCCTTATAACCATCCGCCCACCACCTCTCTCTCTCTCTCTCCTTCTCTGTCTCTCTCATCAGTCATCCCATACCCATTCATTCATTCATTCATCCATGCCTCACCTCGCCACCACTTAGTAAACGCCTTGGAATGAAAATGTTTTCGTTGGCAAAAGAATTTCCTCAAGACAACAGTAAGTCAAGCATAGGAAGGAAATAACCTCCATCCATATATCCTGCTTCCCTTTCCACCACACCGCGCTCTGGCACATCTCTCGTTTCATAATAGTTTAGCCCTTTGACTTTCAACTGCCTTCTCATATATATATACATATATTTTTTTTCTTTCGCCAAACGTTTGTCGCGATCGTTAATCACCGACATGTGAGCGTGAATTGGGTAAGTTTCTTGTCTTCGCCTTTTGTAAACATATATATTTGTGTTCATGCAAAACACACGCACACACTTATGCATACATATGTATATATATTATGTATATTCGCCATGACATTGCACTTTGTCTGATGTCCTGGAATTTTCATTTGCGTCAGCATAATGTTTATGTTTGTATGCATAAATGAATGAGTGAGGTAATGCAGTCAGGCAGAAGGCAGTAAAGTAATTTGACTAACTTGAAGTATTGCTAAATGAAATGAACAAGCAGATAGTCTTTTACTTCAATTGCCAAATTTTAAAAGTGTCCTCTAAATAGAAAATCTAAAAACTAGCCCTTGACATTTATATTTTCTATGCGTTTTTATATGCTTTAAAACTTTTAAATACTTAATAAATATATAATTCATTTACTGTAAGCAATGTTAATATCACAAGGAATAAAGATCATAAGCGAATCTAGGTCTGTGAAATGAGAGAACTTTGCCCCCAAAAGTATGTAATAGACTGGAAATAAATTCATTGTTTTCAAGAAATTTGCACGCCTTGTAACTTTAAAATCGAGAATCATTTTTTATACACAGAGCAATAAACAATTTTTTGATGTTTAAAAGAAAATCAACTCTTTTTACTGCTTGTTGCATACTTCAGGGGGCTGAATTTACCAATTTTATAGTCCCTAATTCGTTATGACAAAAATGAAAAGAAATTTACTGATAACTACAAACCTGTACTTAACAAAATTATATTTCATATTTATTTAATTACTTTTAAGATTTATTTTAACTGTGGTTGCTCAATGTAGAGACACACAAAGTCAAGATTATGTCTACCATTTGTGCGATCCCTTTTACTGTTTGGATATAATCAAAAGTAATCAGAACGTGCCCTTCTCGCAAAGCTTGTCAAGTGGTTTTTATTTTTCTCCACCTTTGTTGTCAGCTTAAGCCATTGTAGTTGTTGTTGTAGTAGTAGTTGTAGTATCGCATCCATAGCACAGGCTTGAGTTACCATCGCCTCAGTAAAACCCATTAAAACGTCATAATCACTATTATCATAAAGATGAAAATAAGAGAGAGGCCGAGACGACTGGTGGTTGTTGGTGCAGGGGAAAAGTATGTAAAATTGTACATTGGTCAGCCATTTTAACCTTTCTATCTTGCAGACTGCTCTACTCGCTCATTATTATGATTATTATTATTATTTCGCTTAGCTTTGGTCACAAAAGGCGACTAAAGCCTGACCTTTGCTTAATTATGGTAATTAGCACACAATAAAAAAAATAAAAAAAAAAGAAAACATAAGAAGAAGAGACGAATATAAAAACGAGACGAGCCAACACCAAGAAGGGAGAATAGAGAAATGAAAGCTAAAACCAGCGAGAAAGGACCAAAAGAAATGGCGATGAGAAGAAATAAAACATGCAAAATTTTTGCTGTCGCGGCAACACACACACAGACACACACATACACTCACAGAAACAGAGGGAAAGAATGCCGGGGCAGCAGCTGCAGCTGTGCAACACAATGACCAGCGGTGGAATCGGCCACCACAAATGATGACGTTGACAACGACAGAAGCAGCAGCACTCGGAGGAGGAGCAGCCGCAAGACGAGGACAACGACATGATATAAATATTAAAACATAGAGGGCAAAACCAAAAAATGAGCAAAAAATGAAAGCCGAAAGTGAATTGCTTCCGCATTTTCGTACGCTTAAAACGTTGCTCAAGTGGTTTTTAACCACCCACCCCGCTATCCCTTTCCTTTTTTGTTTTGTTCTGGCCAACGAATGCAATAATATTATGCAATATTTGTTTCACTTTGTCCTGCCAGTTGTTGGCGTTGTCCACATTTTTTTTCTCCATGATTTTGCCTTTTATTTTTGCACTTTTTTCGCTATGGTCTTTGGTAGCTTTTTGCTGCGTTTAATTTGCGAATTTCATTTAATTTGCCATGAATTTGCGGACCATACACTTTGCCATGGTCAGGATCAAAGTGCTGTTGCATACTTTTATGGGCATGGCTGCCAGTGTTGATGCTGTTGCTGCTGACCATGATTAATCATGATGAAGATCACATTGCAAAAATTGTATGTTGGTCTTGGTTAAAAGAAAAGAATTTTCATTTCGAGATTTAGTTCATTTTGTTAATTGCTTTGGCCAAAAAGTTCAGTCAACTGTCTATAACTTGACTGCTGGCCATCAATTTAGTGTATCCAACACCTACTTTGGCCCTGTTTAGCCTCATTAAACTGCTTGGCCAATGAACCAACTCTCACTCACTCACCCACTCATCCACAAAACATACACGAAAAAAAAAACAACTACAACAACAAAAAAAAAAGGACGAAACAAGGACCAGCCCAGTCAGTATGTGTAATTTATTGCTTTGCTCAAATTGAAACTAAGCGCCATTAAAAAACAATAAACTAAACATGTAATAAATTCCGAGCAAGACCAAAACAAACACAAACAAGCATACATATGTACATATTTATATATACATATATATATATATATGTATATATACTTATCTATATGTGTACCATGTATATTGAATCTATATAGTTAACACAAAACGCTGTATAAAATAAATTGACCAAATCTGTTGGATAAAAGGATTTGAAAGCAATTAATTGCCCAGCACATAGAGCATATCAACACACACACACACACATACACACAAAAAGACAAATAAGCGTAGTTAGTATAACAATAAAAATTGTAGCTAAAGTATTAGTATATATTTATAGAAACACTTTAAAATAAAAAAAAAAAATAAATAAATAAACATGAATGCAACGCAATCAAATAAAAAATAAAATTATTTTTTTCGTGTCCTTTGAAAAATGAATCTTTTTAAGAGTCTTCGTGGAAATACCCTACACGAATATGCAAGAGATATATGTACATAGAGAATTACAGTTCCTTAAATCTGTAAGAAAATAAATTCCTATTGTTCAGTCTCGCTTTCTCATCGATTTGAAAGAATATAGGTGTCCAGGATAGGCATGATCTAAATAATCTAAATTTTGTTAACTTTCCAAACTTTTTGTTTAACTGAATATAATGAATTTTAAGTTTTGAGTCGATTCCATAGAAATGAAACTCTATGCTATAAAAAAGGAATTATTAAATAAAATTAAGGGCAATGAAGTTGTTCCCTTAATGAACTAGGACACGAATCATAATTATCGCTTTAATCTCACCCGTTTTATTCAGATGTCTGCTCCAATAAAACAAAAATATCAATGAAATGTTTCATTCATATAGAATTCAATTTCTTTTGCATGGCCACCAGAACTAAAATATCTTAATATATTTTGCTAGACTAAAAACTCTTGGCATTCAAAGAGATTTAATTTGCATTAGTTATCCACACTCATTCAATTATGCCAATAAATTCAATTGACCAGCTGCAATTCTATTCTATTCAGTTAGTCAATGAATGCAATAGTCATTTGTGTATTAACACTTAACTAGATGATCGATATGAAGCCAAAACTTAATTGTGCATCCATGACGACTAAAAGTTATCTGGCACAAAATTTACATTAACAAATTATAGATTGAATTATTAGATAAGCTAATATTTTGTGCATTCCATTGATTAGTTACATTTTCTAAAATTTCTAAATATACCTACAAATCAATTGAAGCTATTTGAGTATTAAGTATTTGAGCTATTTGATTGTCTACACGGTATTCGAAATCGAAATTGAACTGAATTAAATTGTGCAATGTCTTAGTTTAAAATTGTTTCACACACACACACAAATGCAATCTATGATTATTGTTTTTGTTGAGACGAAAAATATATATATGATATTTAAATTCGATGCAGTAGACAGACAATATATTCTATTTAGTTTTATCGATTGCATTTTTGTGCTAATCGAAATGAATTATGAGCAATTAGAGCGAGAAAAAGTGATGAAGGTAGAGGGGGTGAAATAGGTTTCGCTTCAGGCGACCATCAATCTTTATCGCGGGCATAAAATAGAGAAAACACGCACAATGCAAACAGCAAACAGCAACGGAAATAGAAGTGCGGCATAAGTGCACTTCCGGTATCGGTGGCGGTTCTTGTTGCTGCATAAATTTTGCATATGCATATATGTATTTATGTCTGTTGCTATTGCTATCTTTGTCCCTGTTGCTGTCGCTGTCTCTTGTAGTAGGTTAGTATGTATGTATGTATGTATGTTATGTATCACTGTGTGACTAACACTAACGAGATTTGCACATTGTTGCTGCAAAATGGAAAATTGAGAGTGGCAAATGGAGCGAACACATGCCGTTTGCTGCTACCCCTCCCCTCCCCACAAGTATTCCTGTGTATCTGTATCTCTGCTAAATCCAAAATCCCCACAAAATGCAAAGCATTTGCCATTTTTCACTTTTCGTATTTCGTATCTTTTGCACATTTGCTGCAATGTCCATATGGCGCAACAGTTGCTAAAAGTATACATATATAAAGATCTCATTTCATTTCATTCTTTTGTCAATTTCTTTAATGTTTGTATATTAGTTTCATTTGGAAACTTTAACAAAACACAAACCAAGTGTAGAGAGTTCATTTTGGCCAGTACCAGGCTGTTAATTTATTTTTGGCGGATCCATTGTTTCTTGTCTAGCAAATCAGAACCACAAATGCACGAATTTTAAATTCGCCTGCGCTTCCTTATTTTTTCCAGTTATCCTTATTATATCGTTTTGCCCACATTATCTTTCTTTAAAAGTCTATGCCTTTTTTCAAGGATTACCTTCTTACAAAGAGTTTTTAGGATATCGAAAGATTTCCGTTTCATCCGGCAAATTTCTCGGCACCTTCAACTAATAGACTGAAAACTGACAGACTCAACTGACTAGACTCTGGCTGACTGGCATGGCCAAGTGCCTAGTTAGCTTGGCTGCTGCGATTAATTTCCGGTTGGATATGCGCCCAAAGCGAGAGGGTTTAAGAGAGAGAGAGAGAGGAAGAGGGAGTAGCTTCATGTCGATAAAACTGCACCCGTTTGGCTCATCAATATCTGGTTACGACTGATTGCAGCACCATTCAGCAAGCGAACTTTCCGTCAAACCACACGCTATCATCCATCCCCACAACCCACCCCCGTTGCCACCATGCCAACATTCCACAATTTCACATTGCACGTTGACTCACCGAATGATTTTGTGCAAAAATGTCACAAGCAAAATGGCATTCAAACTGTGTTTGCCATTTCCACAAATTTCCCCCATTCCATTTTATTTATTTTTTTGGCCCCCGTGTAGCGATTGGGAATTTGGGTCAATGGTGTTTGGTAGCGAATTGTTTTTTACTTGTTTTATTTCTTGTTTTTCCACACACAAACAATATTGCACAAATAAATATAATGAAAATATTGTATCTATACCTATAAATAAATATAAATCAATAGAGAAATAAGAGCTGGACATGTGAGAAATTGAATATGCAATGAGAAAAGGTTCACTCTCTATAAGTGTTTTTATGTCTATATACCCAAATCGAAATCAGATTTTTATCTAAACTTTAACCCTTTAAGTATATAAAATTTTAGAGAGAAACAAACTTTTAAATGATTTACCATTTTTAAGACAATGATTATTAAGAATGAGCTGCTTTTAAAAAAAATTTGAATTAAAATTAATTGAAAAAATTACAAAATTCAGAATATATAGATTGAAAATGAAGCCACCCTTTATGGAAGGGTATGTATGATATGTCTATATTTATGAATACGTAACCATGTAAATAGATTTATTCACATTTTAGTAATTCTAACTATTTTATTTGACTACCATTGATAGCTATCTATTCATTCATTCTGAATAAGCCATGCGAATCTGTTCCATTAGAGCAAAATACAAAATTGTGTGTAATCATAATCGGTTTTTAGTATTTGCTTTGTCTGCCCAAAAAAAAAAAAAAAACAAGAAACTTTTAACAATACGCTAATTAGGCTACTTCCACAGAAAATGTTTTGAAAATGGGATTTAGTGCAAAAGCTTTTGCAAATTAATTATTACATTTATTCAGTTATCTTTGATGTTTGCTAAATACAATGAGAAATGCAAGTTTAAAATCAATGTTAGTCGGTGTTAATATTTGTATACTCTTCTAAGTTTATTTATTAACAAAAAAAAATTCAGAATAATAAATGAAAATTTTAAGATTTATCAGTATTGTGAAACAATATAAATATTTATTGAAAAAAAATATAATTTTTAGTTGAAGACGCTTGTAGATTTAATAGCAACAAAATGATCTTGAAGTATATTAACTATAGCGAAAAATCTTTGTAAATAAAAGCAGGATATTACTTACTGTTACCTTAAATTTTTTTTAAATGTAATAAAACATTTCATATGTTTGGCTCTAAATACCAAACCAAGTCTTAAAGAATTAGTCCTAATTGTAGTCGACTCTTGATTAAATTTGGCATGATCTTTAATTGCTTTCGAAAAGTTTTTTAAAGGGGTTAAGTACATCTTTTTCAGTAATACCTTTGTTTTAAAGTACCACCTTTTAGACCTAGTCAAATGGTTAAGCGTTGATAGATATACCTAGAACTGGATTTTAAAGATGTTGAACTAACATTTCGTTTAAGGCGTCATTTGCTTTTGTACGATGTGAAATCCAATTTCTTTGCTAAGCATTTCTCCGGCATTTTTATGATGCATCAAAATCGCATAAGTTGAAGTTATTTATTGTATATTTATAAAGGATATGGATTGACGATGAGACAGCGAGACATGGGGACGGGGGGGAGTGGAGTTAGGGGAATTGAAGTACTGCCTGCCTGTGGGCGGTTTGAGGAGGTGAGCGAATGAACATTTCAGTTGGACAATGAGAAGCAAATCAAAAACAGACCTGGCACAAAACCTCGTCCTCACATCGCATAGAAGAGCATATCTAGACCCACACACACACACACACACATTATACTTCAAACCAACCACCCACCCATACATATACACACACACACATACACTTCACGTTCTCAATGTTTATGCTTCAATACTGAAAACTTACGATAATGTGACTTGGGTTTCGCTTTGGCTAGTTTGTGGCTTTCAAGTGGGGCAGACAGCCGCCAACTTGTGTGTGTGTGTGTGTGTGTATGTGTGTGAGTGTCTCAGGTTCTCGTTTCAGCTTTAGCTCGTTATTTTTGCAGATTTGTGGCACACACACAACCAGACTTCCATATATACATTTATGAAATAAATACATACACACTTTCATCTGGTTGTGCTTTTGACAAATAAGCAATTTATAAATCATTTTATATTCTTGCAGATCAGGTATCATCAAATTGGTCAGCGTTTTGAGTTTTCCTATACCACAGAGTACTTTTGTATCTATAGATACATATACATTCCTGATTATCATCTATTGATGATAGTTGAACTATTGTTCGGACTAAATCTAGAGTTTTTATAATCCATCTAGAGTTGCAGACATTTCAAGTCGATTAAGCAAAATTTATATACTGAATTCTAATCATTAGGCAATTATTGATATCACCTTTTGTCGAATATGATTCCATTTCATACGAAATAATCAGCCTTATATACACGGACTACGAAAAAAGGGAATTTCGGCCCCTTAAGTATGCAATAGGTTTAAAAAGTATTCACTATTTGCAACAAAAAAATTGTGTACAAGCATTATTTGCATAGAGGATTTTTTTGTCTCCACAGAGTATTCCCAAAACTTTCCATAATCGAATTCTGGGACTACTTTTGCGAGTAAATTTGTCTCATTTTAAGTTTTTTGTTTCTTTTTTCATGTTCATTGCCGTTTACTGAATGGTTTTAAGGTATCAATAGGTAACGCAAATGGCGAAATTTTAACTCGATATTAGTTACAATTAAACTTACTTCTTCTTAGTGGTCAGCTGCATTAGAAGTGGTCCCAATTTAAATCAGTCAATTTCATGCAAATTTCTCTCACAACTTTAATGGATTAATAACAATACAATTATTTAACAATACAATTATTTAACATCTTAACAATTAAAACTATTTTCGAACGAGAATGTTTTCCCTCACAAGAAATTCCAGAAAACTAAATATAATGAAAAGTTTCCGATTAGTAGATTTAGATACATATATATTTTTGTGATTTCAGTTATCTACCTCAAAGCAATGCAAAGAAGCGACCTGCAGACTTCCTAGCCGCAATTTCACTTCACTTCATTCCACTCCAACCCAAAAACAAAAAAACAGAAGCAGTTACTATTCGGTCCACAAAACTTGCGGGGCACTTTGACATTTTGGCGCATGTTGAATCAAGTGAAAACCCAATTACATGTCCCGTACCACCTATCTACATACACACACCTATGTATGTGTGTGTGGGTATCTATGTATGTATGTATAATACATATCTAAACCGCTTGGATGGCGACAAAACGAAACGTGCAGACAACTTAGCATTTTGGCCAACTGTTCCGCCAACAACTTTACCACTTCAATGCCCAACCCCCAAATCTCTCCGTTGCTCCATCAAAAAAACCCACCACAACCCACATCTATATCTACACACCACCAGGTGTGTGTGTGTGTGTGTGTGTGTGAGCATTTGCATCTGTGGCCAGGTGGCCAGGTGAGGGGATATTTTCCTGCGTTTGATGTGCACGCAAAATTATTGCTGCAATGAAACTTAAGCAGCTTAAACTTGTTGAACTGGAGTTTCCCCAGAGTTGAGAGTGGAGTAAGTTGAATAGATAAAGACATGGCATCGAGTGTCTAACGTGATTTGGAATATGATGAGCTCAGTGAACACTCAAAATTAAGCATTGAGAATGTAACATCTCTTTTTTGGTTGGCTAACTAATCAAATAAGTTTCAAAGTTAAATTGATGCCAAAATTCATCATTTTGTTATTCAAGAATTTCTCTAATATCTTCAATTATTGAAAAGCCAAAGCTGAGTAACATTGAATAGGCTTATATTTGCCCTAAAGAGTAGTATCAGGCATTTATGAATAAAATGTTGACTAATACTTTTGAATCAGTTACCAGTTTGAAATGCTTTCGCTTATAATACCTTTAAGACCGAGCGCCAATTAGAATTAAAAATTTCAAAATGTGTCTAAAATCTAACCATGACAGAATAACATGTTTATGAAATGTTTTCCTCACACACACACACACACGAGTACACACAAACAATTGAAAAGAAAATTGAATAATACATTTAATCAGTAATCAACTGAACCCTCTGTTGCCCCAGTCAAGCAAAAACCACTGCTGCTAATTAGCGAAAAATAAGGCAAAATTTGAAATTAAATGGCAGGCAGACGACACTGGCAAAACATCGACTCTCTCTGTTTCTCTCTCTCTCTCTCTCTTAGCCTCTGCCTCTTTCTATCCACTGGTAACTGGAACAATTTGATTGATGTCCTTGTTGTAATGTTTGTTTTAAGTGTTTTGTTTTGTTTTGTTTTGTGTGTGTGTGTGTGTGTGTGTGTACGTGTATGTGTCATGTCATCCACAGGCTGACCAAAGAGCCAAAGCCAAACGAGCAACAGAGATTGCATTGCATTCAGTTGCGTTCCGTTGATGCACGACAGTTTCATTGACCAATGCGGCAGACCGCGGCTGAGTTGAAGCAACAGCAGATGTTTAGCTTGTTTAGTGGTTGTTGATATGGCACGAGGTGGAATTGGAGTTGGAGTTGGAGCTGAAAACTAGAAGATTAAAATGAGCCAGCTCAATTTAAACCATTCTTTGATCATATATGCATATGTGTATGTTGTTATATCATTTCCCTTTTCTCTTCATTCTATCGTTTCAATTTAACATCCATATTCGATGCTCATAATCCTATATTGAATTCGTTATATAGATATATTTGTATATTTTGCCCATTTGGTGGCACACATGATTACATCGCACCCCTTAACCACCCATCTCATCCCTTTGTCAATGCTTCCCCCCTTACCATCTATACAAACATACAAAATAATGCCATATCGAATTTAACTTAATCGAGTCGCGGTAGTCAAATGCCTTTACACTAGATTACTCCCCAAACGCAATGGCATCTCTACCCCAAAAAGCAAACCAAACCAAACCAAAACGAACTGAGCCCAGCCACCCATCTACCCATTACCATGTTCATACAGTTGACTGGGAGGCAAACGGGTTCCCGGTTACAGTTTTGTCATATCAATTTCGCATATTTTATAGCAAGAGAACAAACAAAAGAAACAAACCAACAAGAAAAGACGTCTTCAAGCTATGGAAATTGACGGCAATTCGAATTAGAGGTAGAGATCTACCACGCCCAAACGAATTGAAATTTCATCCAATAGGTTTTTTTCTGTTTTTGTCAAAGAATGAGAAGCTTTAGCAAAATGATAAAAAAACACACACAAGTGTATGTGTGTACTTAATTTGAATTACTTTGAATACAAATTATTATACCCTTTTAACAAGATGAGTTTCATTAACTTTGACTAAACACTCTGCTGCTAAAGACAAATGGAAATAAAAGCATTTAAATATTTCTATGAATAAAGCTCTGACATTAAATTTCAATTTAAAGATCTTTGAATAAGTCTTATATATAAAGTTTGGCATTAATTACTTTTAATGTGTTTCTCATATCTTTGTAGAACAAATATTTTGAAGGAATGTCAGTACAAACATACTTTCATTCTTGTAAGGTCAATAAATGTGTTGGCTTTCTTTTGTTTCGACGATCAAAGCAAAGATAAAGGTGTGGCAAATGAGGCATATGCAAAATAATAGCAAAATCAAGATAGGCCCTTTCGTTTATGGTTCAAAACAATTTGACAACATTTCCTTTTTTGTTCTTAGCCTTTTGTTTTCCTGGTTCCACATGACCAGAAGGGGAAAGAAGTGCCTCTTTGACAATACGATGTCTTTAGTTCAAAACTATGGCAATGGCAAGGATACAATGATTAATTCTGCTTTAAAATACTATAAAGGCATTGCTAAGATCTATCGAGTCATAAGTAAGCATTGGCTAGTCACCTTTGTTTACCAATTCGTGCAAATGATTCTTTTTCAAATTATTTGGAAAATGCTGCTGTGATCCTCTGCTGATGACCACCAAAATGATATGGACTGATTCGTTGAAGGATCGATTAAAATTATAAATAGATTCTGCATTTTGAAAGGAAAAATTATTTAAAATTTTTTGTAGTATTTTTCTGTATTTACATTAAAAAAAATTGTCAATATTTTATTGTTCTAACAACCCACCAAAACTATTTCTGTTCATACAAAATATTTTTAGAGTCAATGACTTGTTTTTAGGTAGGAAAATCTACCCAAGGTAAGACTCCTTTGAAGGAGTTGCCAATAAGTATTTTTTTATTTACCAGTTTCGACTCCATTTTGTATTATAATCCTAATCATAAACGACTAATCATGTTTTTCTTACTAGTTGCCATCAAGGTAGTTTTTGTTATTTAAGTGCAGGTTAGGAATTAATTTTCAAAGGGTTTAAATAGGAATTCAAAAAAATTATTTTGTGGAAAACTTATTAAAAACATACACAAAACATATCAGCTATCGATGCTAAGTACTGAAAACTAACACCAAAAAAGGCCTTAGTTTAAATAGAAGATTGGAATGGTTATTATATATTATATTTTTATTCATTTGTTTTGCTCGTAAGAGTATCTGAATGTCGTAAGCATGAAAATAAAAAAAACATTTCGCTCTCTTCTAAATGGATGACATTTTTGTTGCGCATCCGACGACGCGCAACGGAAACAAAAAGGAGACATGAATAGAACTCAAAGACATTTACCCTTTTGTCTGTTGTAGCTTCTTTCTCCTTTAGGAGCAACATTTTTCGCTGCTGATTAGAACACACAATTGTCCTCTGTCGTTGCACAAAATTGGCTCTTAATTGTGGCAGAAGTGAATCTGCCACAAACAGGATGCAATTAAGACATTCTAATTTTCCATTCCAATCTAGAAGAAGTGACCCTTAACCCCACACAAGAAGACACTCAACACATTTGGAATTGGAATATTAACTAATCGGTCGGTGTGCGGCGTGTGATGTGCCAAATTTCCAATGAAGCTATCGTGCCACTTTTTGGCAAAACAGAAAAAAAGGACAATGGCGATACCAGAAATATGCATGCGTACGTGCTCGTGTGATAAATTCACATTTTCCGGCTGACAAGCAGGAGCAGCAGCATTGATAGACATTCGGCGTGTGTGCGGAGGGCCACCAGTCAGGTGAAATGGCAGCCGTGAAACGTAGCGGAACGCCGGTGTCAAAAAGGAAGTGCCAAAAAAAAAGAGAGAACGGAGAAAATGAAAAAAAGACCCCCTCCTCCACACACACACACACACACACACATCTGTTTTGGCAAGTTTTAGGGTCCGACTTAGAAATCACCTGGAAAACTAATGATTAAATTCAATTAAGCAATTTTCTACGTGCTTAGTTAATGAATAAATAAGAAAGTATCACCAACTGATTAGATTGTAATTTAATTGTGCTTTCTTTTTGTTTGGATCATGCTCAATACAGGGTACAGGGTAATTCTCCAAAAAGAAATACATATACATAAGTATATGAAAATCTGACTGTGACGCGACGACCATGGTCCACATTTTGTGCCTTTTTGACAGACACAACTTTGAAATTGCTCTGATTATGCGGAGAATGAAACGCACGACAGACGAATACGCCGGAAAGGGAGAGTTTGGGCCAAAAATTCAAGAAAGACTGTCAGACAGAAAGAGAGAGAGAGAGAGAGAGAGAGAGAGAGAGACTCAGAGGCTGAGACGGCGACTCAATGGCATGTTGACAATGATAACGAAGTTGGCCATGGCTTTCGTTCGCACCGGATAGTTGAATACCAAAAACAAAGCGCAGAGCGCAAAATATCAAATGTCGCATGCCGACATTAATATTTCATGAGAAATCATAGTTTGGTGATGCGTATAATTCAAAGGAATTGCAATCTGAATTAATTTTGAATCCTTAGTCTCAGCCTCAATCTTTCAGTTTTGTCCTTGGCCTGAGAGTCTTGGATTTTGGACTCTCAGGTGTTGGGTATCTTTGTGATGAAGCTTTGGAATTTTTATTGATTTGTCAATAGAATTTACATGGCTACCATTATGGTTATTGATTGATAGATTATACATAGATATGGCTAAATTTTGTTTAAATTTCATTATTCCTTTTGGGTTAAAGCTTTTTCTTTGCAAATTTATTTTATTTTTTTATTTTCTTTTCTTTTTTATGCGAATGCATGTGAATCGATTGAAAGCATAGAAAAGGGGGCACTGACAAAGTTTTTTTTTTTGTTTTTGGGGTACAAAACGAAACTCATTTATTTGTTTTCCGGCATGACAGTTGAACCATGTAATTATACACAGACAGCTCCCGCTTTTGGCTTTGCCTTTTGCCTAGGAGACCTATGAATTATGACAGTTTTGCACACCACGCACAACTTTTGCTCGGGCTTTCAAATAGAAATTATTAGAAAGTTTTTGAACGAAAGCGAAACGAGGACAAGGAGGAAAAGGAAAATGGCAGCTTTGTTGGAAGCTGCATCGCATGAGATTAGTTCAATTTTTGGGGAAAGTGTGACAGAAAATTTGATGGCAGGGAGAGGGAGAGGCAGAATGTGATCCATATAGGAATTTTACCATTCTTATTGAACATTTGAAGCTCTTTTACTAAGTTTTATGGATTACTTTTCTCTCCACATAAACCCATATGAGGCGAAAACTAAAACTTTTGCAGAAAAAAAAGAATATAATTTTTCATTTTTTAAAGATTTCTGATAAGAGTTAACAAACGTTAGTTTGCCTATATAGATTTGCTTTGTATTACAAGATTTATGATTTAAATCAATGTTTAATTGTTTTGCAGGGAATTGAAACTGATATTTTATCTTTAGGCAAGTCAAGAATAGTATATATGTATATAGATTACATTTGGCGTTATATCCATCAGATAAGAATATTCTGAATAACAGTTTAAGTTCATACAGAAAAATATTTTACCATTTCAGTCATGTTTGTAATTGTCGATTACCCATTACATACTTTGTGAAACTGTAGCGTGAAATGAATACAATGAACAATCATTATGCAAAAGATGTTTATTGCGACGAATCATCAATATTATCATCATCATCATTAACGTGGTCATCTTTTTGTGCCAGTTATTGAATTAAGAAAGAGTATAAGCATTAACAGCAGGCTTGACCAAAGTGGCCAGCATCTTTACATCATTGTCATTATCATCATTACAGAACAATCGGCGACAGTCTTCATCATTATCATTTATACAATGTGGCAAGCATTTATAGCTCTTTTTCTGTTGCTGTCGCTGCGTCTCTTTCTCAATCTTTCTCTGTCTTTTTATTCATTTCACTCATTTAAACATTCGCGTAGTTCGTTTCAGTTTCAATTTGTCTTGGCAACATTTTCGCAAATGTCTTTTTAATTGATTCGCGACGACGCAGAAGCAGAGATCTACCTATGAAGGCCACCTCTCACTTTAACGGACCCAACCCCTTTCCCTTTACACTTTCCCGCCTCTCCGTCTCTCTCACTCGCTCTTTCTCTTTTCCATTCGCTCTATCCCGTTTTCTCTTACACATTCTCTGTGTGTAATTATAAATTGAATTAAAAGGCGAGCCATTTCGTCTTTTGCTGCTGTTGCTGCTTGGTCTTAATTAAAATTTCATTATGTTCCTCATATATATTACCTCTGTGTCGGAGAGAGATAGCCAAAAAAAAAAAGGCGGGAGACAAGAAGGGTTTGTGAGTGGTTTCGAATGGGATGGGATGGGATGGGTTTGGGGTGTTGGGTATGTTTAAAATGCAGCAAAAATATTTGACAAGCAGCTTTACGAGCAAGCCATAAAAATACTTTACCCAGTTGACTCTTCATCTTGTTCTATCTTTGCTCTACGTTCTCGCCCCCGTTCCCTTTCCCTCGCCTTTGCCCTTGCCCTTGTTCCTCGCCTGCTGCTACTTCCGTTCGTCTATTAACTTGAAGCACAAAACTAATGCATGCATAGAGAGTGCATACTTACAGCAAGAGAGTGGGAGTATAGAGTGGAGGCGGGGCAAATATATGCAAATTTCTTTAAAAAATAAAAAAAAAAGTACTAAATGCATCACAAACAAAACAAAGCCAGTGCCAGGAACAAAAAAAAAAAAAAAAAAAATGAAAAACCAAACAAAGGCAAAATGAAAAACGAAAAAAAAAAAAAAAAAACTGAACACAGGAAAAAATGCAACTTGTCGACATGAATTGTTGTTCTTGTTGTTTTTGGTCATTTGTCCAGCAATTGTTGTTGTTGTTTTTGCTGTAGTTTATTGTTGTTCTTGTTGTTGCTGCTGTTCCAATGGCACTGGCCTTAGTAACAAAAGCATAGCACAGTTTTTAGCGCAAATCAAAATGATTGATGATGATGGTCGCTCCAGATCCTTTCTTCTCTCTCAATCTCTTTATCTCTTTCTCTCTCGCTATATTTTTCTCACTCTCTGTTATATGCTCTTTTGCCCCCTCTCTTTCTCTTTGCCGTGCTCTTCTCTACTTGCTGAGTGTCGCATTTGTGTTTGTGTCATGCAACAGCAACAACAATAAGAACAACAAACACTTGACAGTTATGGCTGCTGATATGCAGCAAATAAACTAAATAAATCCCTTTTTGTGTAATGCCATTTTGCAACCCATCACCCACCATCCTACTTGCCGCCTTGCCCCTTTAGCCTCCTGGCAATGCAATATTTTGCATACATAAATGTGATAATAAAAATCTCATGTCATTCTTTTCATTCAATTTCCCAAATTGCAGACTGCAACCAAACAAAATGAAATGAATTCTGTTGCATTCGCCCTTTCCAAAATGAAATTCATCACTTCATTAATACACACACGCACACACACACACACATATACACACGCAAACAAATTAGCCAAATCGCTAAAGTTGAGGCTTTTGGTCAGTATTGAAGTATATTTGCCCTTTTGACTCATCCTCCCCCTAACTCCCCCCTAACCCTTTGCTCTTTTGCCAGCCACAATTTGTTCCTGTTGTTGTTGTTGTTGTTGTTGTTACTTCACCAATTGTGCAATTGTTATGCTTACCGCTTTGCCCTCATTCTCGTCCCTGCCCACCGACAGTGTGTGTGTGTGTGTGCCACTCGATTACCTCATTAGATGGCATAGAGTACTTGTATTGTGGCCCAAATGGTAAGCAAATGTAGAAAGGCAAAAGGGCCAAGAAGACCAATCTACATTAAACAGATTGCCGGTTGTGGCTGATGCGGATTGCAAACTGTGGGCTAACAAATTTTGCTAAACAGTTGCCCTCAAATATTTACTTAAGTAAACCGCCTTTTCTACCTTTTAGAACATTATAACATACTATACTTCTACCCTGAATAGTAATTTCTAGTTTTTCAGTCCACAATTTTTTGTTGATTTTCACTTTTCCGCTAAACATTGACCATTCATCTTGGCTTTTCTTATTATTCTGCACATCGTCTGCTATTGATGGCTGTCAAATTCAAACTTAATGACATAGTTTCTAAAAAAAATTTGACAGATGTCTGATGTTGATACTTAAGAGTTGACTAGTTGACCCGACTTGACACTCTAGGAGAAAAAATAACCATTGTTGATTTCTAAGAAGCTAATGGCAGCTCATGTCATTTTAAAATATGTAAATTTAGTAATTTAAAATTAGACAAAAATAATTTTACATTATGCTGGCGTTTCAATGCAATGAATTTTTGCAATTTGATTCCATTCTCTTAAGCTTCTTTAGAAATGTAATAGGATATAAAATTGCCTAAAGGTACAATAATATCAATTGTATGTGGGAGGGGGGGATATATGCACACTTTGTAAAAATGAAATTAAAGTTGCAAGTTAAAGTTATGTAAAATCTGTAAATTGGTTTCATTATTCAGAAAGGTATGTCTTATATGTATATGTATGGATGAATGTATGTAATTCTCATGATTTGCAAATTATTGAGAAATGGCGAGGCCATCTACTAGCAACATTCAACGAGGCAACTAAATTGAAGTGCGAACGAAATTCAAATTATATGCAAGTACATATAACAGGCTCCTCTTCGTCTGTTAGATAACTAAATATATACTATAGATATAGATATATAGATGAAGTACATGTATGTACATGGAAGGCAACGCCTTGGTGTGTGTAGTACAAGCCTGCAAATTCCTTTGGGGGCTTTGCCAGAGAGTGCAATGTCTGTCAACACTAATTGTTGGCTGCTGTCGTTGCTCTCTCCTTGCTACAATAATGTCATGTGTTCTCGTGGATGTATCATCCGGTGTATGTGCTTCTGTGGGTGTGTGTGTGTGTGTGCGTGTAAATCCTGCTTATACAACTACACGCACAAATAGAGAAAGACTCTGATATAGAGAGGTAAAAGACAGACAGAGACAGACGCATTCAAAGAGAGAGAGAGAGAGAGAGAGAGAGAGAGAGAGATACAGAGAATCTCCTTCCTTCCTTATTTTCTTTCCCTTGCCCATTTACTTTCATTTCCAAGTTGAATTTTGGTGGCGAGAACAACACAAACACCAAGAGCACTAGAAAATTGTGTACTACATAATACTAATACTAATGCCTATACCAATACAACAGGACCCCAAAAACGACTTGAGGTCGGCGTGGAGTGGTGGGAAAGTGGGGGATGCAATGTGTATAATTAAATTGGGTCAAACCAGTTAACTCACTTGTCTGTGGATTTTGTTTGCATTTGACTTAATCTCGGTCTCAAGGCTGTAAAGACATGTTCATATCCATTTTCATGTCCATGTCTAAAGGCTCAAGTCTGGCCATGGCATTTCACTCAGCCATTTTAGTTCTTATCTTACCTGAAATATTTTCGGACTCGTTCGCCAGTTAAACCAGTGACTCATGTGGATATAACAAATTGCCTTTTACCTCGACAAAAATCAAATTGCTTTAACCTGCACATACCAACACACACACAGACACACACACACATACATATACACATGTATGCGTATGTTGTCTTGTATGTATGTTGGGTTTATTAAAAGTTTTCTCAAAAGCAAAACCCTAAGAAGTGCCAACTATCTCAACTGTCTTTTGGCCGGCAAAGTTCGGACCTGTTGCCACAACACACAAGAACATCACACAAATACAGATACATACATATGTACACGTTAGATGTGTAAAAGTATCTCACAAATTATTGCTCCTTGCACTTTGGCACTGGGCACTTGTCTCAACTTGGCATTGCCATTCTTAGTTAGATTCCGTAATTAATTGGACAAGTGTCGCGAACAGTTAAACAAAGGGGCAAAAACGAAAAGAAAAAGTTTGCCTAATTGGTTTGTTAAATGTATGTATGTGCAACTGTTATACAAACATCAATTTGTTTCAGACAGTTTTAATTGTTATAATTGAAATTTCTTCAAAGTAGACAGTAAATGATTTAATACTCACAAGATTTCAACACAAAAGTATTAAGCATTTGCTCGAAAATGTAACTGTTATATAAAGAATAAAAAGACTATTATACAATTGTATACAAAGTTTATTATTTTTATGAAATACAAACTATTAATTGGCATTTATACAATTGTTATAAATAGACTTTACATTTAATTATTTGTTGTATTAATAGTGTTATATATTTTATTGTTTCTAAAATAAAAACTATTCTATATAAAGTAATTGAGGCAAATGTGCCACATTAAGAATTACCAGCTTTATATAAAACATTTATATAATTGTTAAATATAAAGCTGTTAATTATTCATTTATATAAACACTTAACAAATAGGTAACTGTTATACTATGTATATTGTTAAATGTTATTTAAAAGCATTTCATTTTTCAGTATTTAGTTGCAATTACTGAATCAGTTTGGCATATTTATTGTCAATGTCATTTTAAACATTTGAATTTATTTTTAAACGAATATATAACATCAATGTTGAGTATTTCAGGCTTAACTTAAGTAAACAATTTGTACACAATTGCATTCCACTTTTTCTGAGCTTCCAATTAAGCCTTGAAAACCCTACTTGACCGGCAGGACAAGCTAAAAATTTAATCCTCTCGTTTTTGTTCTTTTTATCTTCTTTTTTTTGCAATTTCTTTTACTTTTTCTTGTGATGAGAGCAAATCAGATTTGTCCATAATCACAACACACACACACATGTACAAAAACAAAGACACAGTCATACTTTTACACTCAAAGTGTCCCCATGCACTGCGCTAGATACAAACATACTCAGAAACATTCATACATTCATTTATATATACATATGTAGAACATGGCATGTCGATTTAATTTTGCCACAAAACTAAGCCACATAACATTTTTGGTTACACTTCTCCGCATTATCATCATCATCATCATGTTGATCATCATCTTTATATTCTCAACTTCAACTTTTCCTGTCTACTCAGAGGCGGTGAATGAATTGTTTGGGTTTAATTGTAAATACTTACAAATTTTCTGTCATATTTCTTTCATTGGAAATAAAGGTAAATAAAAAGCATTTGGTTTATTATTTTTTGCAGTTGACTACAAATTGAAGAATATCAAAGAGAAATATATTTTGCTATCTTCAAGTTGAAAGATAAGCTTTACCTCAAAGGAGTTAACTACATATTTTTTTTTTTTTTTTATAACATTCCCTTTTTGTTTTAGTTTTTTTTAAAGTTTGTCAAACACTTTTTAATCTGATCCCCTTTTTTGAGATTGCTGCCACTGGCTGGCTGGTTTTTTGCTGCTGCTACTTTTAGTCATAGTCCCAAGAACTTGAAAGCAAAACAAACTTGTTTTAATCCAATGAAAACAAGCAGCTCAGCTGCGATTGATAAGGGCGACTGGTTACTAACTAGACATCTGTTGTGCCTTAGCCCAGTCTTTACTACCGCCTCCGTTTACTCCTTTTTTGATGACCAGTGTTTCTTTGCCTTGACATTTGAAATGCTTTTACTATGTGTGTGTGTGTGTGTGTGTGTGTGTGTGCATATTTGTATTTATGTTGGTTTGTGTGCCATAATCTTCTGGACTTTGGCTATGCATTCAAATGTCTGCTTATTGTAAAAGATTGTGGCATCGGCAGTCCAATTTAGAGTTTAATTTTATGCATTATTCCCCATACGACACTTGCGGTTGATATAGACTTCAATTGCACGCATTACTAGAATTTCACAGTATGAAATGGAAATAGCATACTAATTTATGAAGCATTCTCTGACAATACTTGTAATTTGTGGAATCAAAATCTCGATACTCGTAATTACAAATTGCACTGGCCACTCGAACACACACACACACACACACACACTGATCTGGGCCTCAACAAACTCATCCTCTCTGTTACTCGATTGCTGCTGTAGCAAAGTGTGGCGTCCGCATTAAATCCCCCACGAAATCCTTTTTAATTCCTTTGCTGCCTTTGATTTTTGCAATATCAATTAGCGTAAAACGCTCGGCACGGGCTTTGCCCCTTCGCTTTTCGCTTCGAGGTTCCCGGCCAAACCATGGCAAACACAATAAAAATTGCCAAAGTGACGGCTATGCAGGAGTTCGGAGGGGGGGCCGGGGCCTAGTTGTAGGATTCCACAAGGATTTACAGCTGCTGATTATTTCATTAGGCGAAAGTAAGTAAATTTAAGCGGCAAGCGCACAAAATTTATGTTAATTTTTTCACTCTAGGCCATTTTGTTGGCAAACAAATGGAATGTGAATGAAAAGTATGCCGATGAGTGGGTGAATGGATGCCTGGTTTGGGGTGTATTGGCCCTTTTGGGATGAGAAGAAGCTGTGAAATACATAAATAAAGATAAACTCTGACAAACTTATAATTTGTTCTTAGGTGAACATAAACGTAGTTAGGTAGGGTAAAAGGAGATTTTCCTACCTTTAAAAGTATTTTCAGTTCAACAAAGATTTCGCAACTATTTATGAAATTTTTCTATGCTTTTTAGCATTTAGTAAAGAAAATAAAACTGTTTTATTTTAAGCAGTGTAAAATTAACTAGCACATGAAACCTATAAACACAATTCCAAAGATCAACAAATAAACGAAATGATTTCATTGGTTGCCAAGGCAATTTGTTTATAATTATTAATATTTCCATAAAAACGCATGTCCCCTGGGATAAATCTTGTTCGTTTTGTTTTCATTAATTAATACTGATAAACGAGAAAAAATTTAAGCGACACAAAAACAGTCTCCAAGCATGGAATGGACTGAACCCAGATAACGATATCGATGATGTCCAAGCAGGTGCCGTCGCTCAACCATTCGGATCAACTCTTTGGGAATAATGACGCAGACATTGAACAAGACCAAAAGAGAGGGAAAGAGAGAGAGAGAGAGAGAGAGAGAGAGAGAAGTGGCACTGCGTGGCACTAGGCAAAAAGGCAAAGTGACGCTAAGCGATCACGACAAATATCAACATCTGGCCAAAGGCTGTGATGCTCTGCTGCTCTAATGATGCCGTCGTCATTGGAGCTCATTTAAAATCAGCATATATGGGACTTCATTAGGTCGGTTTTGAGTTCGGTCTAATTATTCCCAAAGGAGTAATGGGGAACTCATCAACATCATCATTATATACGATCTGTTTTTTTTTTTTTTTTTTTGCTCGGTCAGTTGGATATATAAATATTTGGACAATTTCCATAAACATGATCATTTACAAATATGGATTTCTTTGCAACGGGCGCATTTCAGCAGCTCTATAGTGAGTTAGCTGAAGATAATAACTCGGATTATAGGTATGGAGATATGGATATAGCCAATTTCGATACAACAGTGCCCAGTTCCGTTGAATATTATGACATCATAAATCTGGATGGCAATAACAATCATAATAACAATTACAACAATGAGAATCTCACACAGGAAGAATATGGATTATATTATGATTTTGATTTTGATCGGGATCTAAATGGCTATAGCAGGCCAGCAATATCCACATCCGCTGCTTCATTTGCCTCATCAACGTCAATCTCATCGTTATCGCCACCTGATCTTAGCGATTGGGAGCAACGTTTGTTGGATAATTTTATAGAAATACCAGAATTGATTGATTTCCTACCGGAACGCACACCATTATGCACGGATATGTGTGATGACTTTCTCCAGGAGAGCAATAATAATCTACGTTTGGCCGCACCAACTGTCACAGAGGTTGCTGTTGCTCCACCATCGCCAGCCACCAAGCAAGAACCACCAGCAATATCAACATATCCATCCAGCAACTGCACAGAGTCAATTGGGATGCAACTAAGCTTAAATGCCGCAGGCGAACGTGGCTATCTCTGCACATTTGGCAATTGTGAAAAACTGTATGCCAAGCCGGCGCATCTCAAGGCCCATCTAAGGCGACATTTGGGTGAGAAGCCCTATGCCTGCAATTGGCCCGATTGCCATTGGCGTTTCTCGCGCTCCGATGAACTGGCCCGCCATCGTCGCTCACACTCGGGCGTTAAGCCATACAAATGTGATTACTGTGCTAAATGCTTTGCCCGCTCCGATCATTTAACCAAACATCGCAAAGTCCATGAGCGACGCCTTTTGGCCGCCAGTCGATCTGGCAAAATGTTACCCGACGATGTCTATGCCGTGCGGCCGGGACGCAAGCGAAAAAATCAAATTTAATAAGTGAAACGTGGTGATAATGTATACTAGAAAATTAAGATAATGATAATGTATACTAGAAAATTAAGAGAATGCATAGATGTAATTTTCTTGTGCTAATTTAATGTCCAATAAACAAAAATCTGCAAACAAAATGACTCAACTGTGACAATTTTTAAACACTTCTTAATAATTAGTTAGTTACTATAGTTTTTATTATTATTTAAGAGACTTTGGCTAGGCAAGAGAACTGCTAATGCTGTTTATTTGATGTCTGAGTAATGCTGCATCAATTAAAAAATTAATAATAATAAAAAATGAAAAATAAAAATACCATGAATTAATCTCAGCTGCGGCTTGCTTTTTTTTCGTTTATCCCACTGTTGGTTGTTCTTGGTCTCTGACAGCTTGGGTAATTAAGTTCTTTATATTTCTTTTTATAGCATAAACTTGGTTGGTGCATGTTGTGCCTACATACATACATCGAAAGGTACATAAATACATACATTGGTATGTATGTATGTATGAATGTGGCCACTACCTACCGACATTTAACTGTATCTTTTATGCTCTGTCATATTGCATACTTTATGGCTTTCAACGCGAGTGCTTTTTGTACATTTGAAGGAAAATTTACAGCGCAACTTGCTTATTGTATAATGGCATTTACTTTATGCAAACTCTGTAGGAGCTGCTGAAGGAGCAGCTTTACCTCCTTTTGGGTCCTCTTCTTGGCTAGGACCCCAATGCCATTTACTCTACCTCTCTCTTTCACTCCATATATACCAGCTTCTCGACTGCTTCAGTGTCGTCCGCATCGTCTTTGTCGTTCCACAACAATAATTGCCCTGCCCATAACACGAATGGTCTCTCTTCTCTTATTCCCCTTTCCCTCCCCCATAGTCAACCTCAAATGCGTTGTCTCACTTACTCATTAGGGTGAACTTGGCAAAAACTGCAAACAAAGATTGGTAGCACTCTGGTCTGAATTTTGAAAAAAAAAAAAAAAACTACTACAAAAAATTTGATTTCTTTTCATTGATGAAAATATGAGTACATCATGGGAAATACTGATTTTCTATAGGTATAGTTTGTAGTAGTGTTTACTATTTTTTCTCTTTTTTCTTTTTATATGTGACCCACTGTAAGAGAACGATGCGTCGCCACGTCGACGTCGAAGACAACATTGGCGACGATACTTGTGCTGCTGCTACTGCTTATTCGAAAGTAATTAGCATAAAAATAAATACCACTCATTAAGTCATGTTGTTTTTATCTATTTACTATTTGATATTGCCATCGTTGTCCTTGTCGTTGTCCTTGCAATCGTTATGAGTTTCTCTTTCATGTTTAAAATGCAAATCTTTTTCCAACAATTTTTTTTTTTTCAAGATTTAATAGCGATTTACGACCTCACAAATGCTTTACGTTATTTCATCATTCACACATACATACATACATATATGGATGGCAATTAAGTAATGTGGAATCTGCAAATGAAATAACGCAATATTTAAATCCTTAACAAAAGTTAAAATGCAGTTAAATGATTTCGTATCATAAAATTACAGAATATTGATAGGCAAAAGATTTTACGAATTTTAACCTTATTAAGGTTTTGCATCTGTTGCCTTCTTAAGCTCATTCGAATCATCAGTATTTTTGGATTGATTCTTTCCATTACAGACTTCTGAATTGAATTTATAGCTCAAGAAATTTAACCAACATAATACGGGAAGCAATATTGTCAACTTTAATAACTATTCACTCTATTAGGATTATTAAAATTCATATCTTTTAAATGTGCTCGAAATCTGGAATATTAGAAATATTTCAAAAGCAAAAAAAAATTGAAGGTAATTGTATTGACATGAAATTCGTCGAAAACTAAATTTTAAAGTTGAAGAGAATTTTAACAGAAATGTTTTGTTGAGTGTGAAAATTTTGTGAGATAAATTAAAACAAGTTTTAATAGAAACTGTTTAGATTTGTATTGACAAATTTAAGGATGAACATTTTTTTTGGTGTTAAAATAATGCTGCTTTAACTTTAATAAATTTTTATATTTTATTAAACTTATTTATCGACTATTTTATTAGTCAATACTTCTAGAAAATTTGACAAAATGCAAAAGATGAAATGAAATTTTTAATCGATGAGGTTCTGTTTTAAAAAAATGCAACTAATGTATTCTCTATTTTGTGTAAAATATTGTAAAATATGTAAAATAATATCTTTGTAAATTTTAACAATTATTTTGTCATGCAATTTGAATGATAAGATTAAACCTTTGTATGTATATATATTGATATATCCGAGAATGTTTAGACCAAAGTCAATATTTTAAAGTTGCCACAATTATATTTATTTGTAATTAAGTGGATATATATTCAAGCTTTAAAATCCATAAAGTACAAAAATTTCCGACTTCCACCTACCTCAAATTTTAACGTTTCTATTTACTATCAACTTAAAAAATAATCAATATTCTACCAATAGGAGTATCGCAAATAATTCTGAAACATTTGGAATAATTTCTATTAATTGAAAGTAAAGTTGTATATTTTATTTGTAATGTCCGTCATGGAGGGAGGAATTTGGAATTTTCTAAATGAATCAGACATTTTACAAATATAATTTTTGAAATTTTTAAAAAAGCTATGATTTTTAATAAAATGACGTCTAATTGAAGATATGATTGTAATATTTTCAAGTCAAATCTTTCGATACCTATAGATTTCAAACGTCGTTAATAACATTTGCAGTTGCAGTTTTTAATTAGAGAAGTGAACTTACTTTTATTTTTCAATTTTTGTTTTAGTTTTGTTGGCCTGCATACATAGAAGTTATACATAATACATACTTATGCATACATACGGTATATACATATTTGGAATGGTAATGGTATCATCCGTAGATGTGTCTGAGTGTGTGTGTGTGTGTGTGTGTGTAGAAAGACAATGCGCGACGTAGCAAGAGAATTCAATTAAATGTTCATCAAAAACTACACATAGATATCTATAGAAGGAAGGCAAAGGATGGCACAAATGGAATGAGGCTAGAGCTGGGACTGTGGCTGATGATGATGATGATGACGATGGCAATTCCTGTAACTGTAGCTGTGACTCCTCGTGCCAATCTCCTTCTATTCTTCGTCTCTCTCTCTGTATGTGAGTGTGTCTCTGTCTTTGTCGCTGTCGCTGTTGCTGTCTCTGACTCTGAATCTGACTGTGAGACTGACTTTGGGTCCTGTAATCAGCGGAAGATGTGAGAGGTAAGCGGAGGCATCCAACGACGTCGACGTCCACAACGACGACGACGAGGAGGAGGAGGAGCACAAAAGTTATAAAATACCAGATAGATAGTAATTGCAGCATCCCATACCACCCGCCATTGCTTCCTCTTACTTCTTGCCCTTCCTACTAACTATATATCCCCTTTACCTCTCTCTCTCTCTCTCTTCCTCTTTATGTGTGTGGGTGAAAATAAGCAGGAAACTGGAAATTACAAATGATACGGAAATAATGCGATATCATGAATCATTTTTACGAGAATCGAGACTTTGATTCTCATGGGCAAATGATGTTAGAAAGGAATTTGCTTGGTGGTAAAGAGAGAAAGAGAGAGAGAAATAGTAGGTGACAAGAGTCAGACAGCGAGTAGTGTAGAATAGAGTAAGGGGCTACTTTTTCTCTAGTTTTTTTTTTTTCTTTTTTTTTTGTTATATGTTGCATGTGCAACACTTTCAGTATTCGATTTCCACCAGTTCGAGCTGTACTTTACAGTTTGTGTCAACAAATTTGCATTGAAGGCGACCAACTGGCGGCGACCGCACAAATAATGTCAACAGCATTTCAAGTCATCAATAAGAGCAAAAAAAAGAAATGAAATGAAAATGGAAATAAAAGTAGACGCAGGACATTGCCATCAGATTTTTACTTCAGCAGAATTTCATTCTTCACTTTCATGTGCGCATTTCTTTTGAGTCGACGGAAATACGGAAATAGTAGTTGGCACATTTTCTTCTTCCTTCTTTTTTTTTATTTTTTGCTTCAATTGCATATTAAAGTAAACAGAATATGAAATAAATTAGTGATTCAAAAACATTTGATATAAAACTAACATAAAATCGTTAACAGGATCATGGATTTAGCATAGTTCTTATTGAACTATATTTTGAACCAAAATATGTCTTACTTAATCGAGAATATCTTTGTAGAAGAAACGCATATAAGTTATTTATACACTGATCTAGGAGATCTAATAAAAACTAGTTGCATTCTGTGTATAAGTAATTTGTTTTTACAATTAATTCTGAAATGAATAAATTATGATTAATGCATTTTTTTTTCAATTGCAGACTCACCTCAACGATTGGAATTATTAGTTACGCAACAGTCTGCAAGTAAAGAAATAAGAAATACATACAAATTAGTTAAATTGGGAATTGTTAGTCCAAATTCAAATCACAGGTTAATTGTAAACTACGGGATACTCTCTCCCTTTATTTCTCTTTGTCTATGGGAAAATTGCTTTTCCATTAAATGAAGGGTTAAAGATGTCTAATGATTATGGCAAGAGGCTCTCTGATGGGGCTACCAATATAAGACTTCAAGCTAGAGTCAAGTGACATTGGATGCCTTTGTTAACACCCACACACACACACGCACACACACACACAGTGATAGAGAAAGCCATGCCATGTCGGCCATGTCAAAGTGAACTCTTTACCAAGTTTCAAAATGCTAATGAACTTAAGTAATGAGTCACAGACTCCGTTTCCATCCATATACATATACATATACAAATATATATACATACCACATTTCAGGTGAGAAAATTGAGAAGAGGTTGTGTGATGGTTCTGGCGACTTGAGGCCACGTTTAACAATTTGCAGCCTTAATGTGGCACACTGACTGTGGCACTGGCAGTGGCAGTGGCAGTGGCCATGGCAATGGCAGGAAAAGTGTTAAAGTCCATGTGGCCCATAAGTTGCCAACGAAATGGTCGACGTTGTTATGTATGGTCGGTGTACGTGCCGGGCAATCCTTTCAACAGTAAGAAGCAGAGCAATGGTTGCCAGAAGCTTAATTATGATGCCGACCCTGGCTATTAAAACAACTTACTGGCAATATCTAATGTGGGTAAAGCGGTAAGGACATGGGCAGGGCAAAAGCAAAAAAAAAAAAAAAGAAAACCCATACTATCTTTTTCTCTCTCTCTCTCTTTACATTTCTATCTGTATATCCCGCATTCCCTTTGTGGGATTCTGGCAATTCGACGATATCGACGAAAAATTGCAGCTCATTTTTGGAATGTGTGTGTAGGCTGAAGCTGCCGCTGGACGAAAACGACTTTAAAGTGTAATTTCTGTGGTTACATTTGCCAAACATAAATCTAATGGATATTAATACAAGTTAAGGTCGCTGCCACCCATCTAACCACCTACCCATCTACGGTTCAGACCCACTTTTGCTACCTAAATCCACCGTTTTGGGCTTTACGTACGTGTTCTCGTATATTTTACGTGCCAACTTGGTTATATGGTGGGGGAGAGGTTTCGTTACGTTTTTTTGTGTGTGTGTGTGTGAGGCGGGAAAGGGAAACTGGTGCTCGGTTCTGGCAACGTCCTAGCGATTTCCGGCATTTGTGAGGCCCATTGCTGGTTTATTATAATTCAACACGAACGTGTGTGTGTGTGTGTGTGTGTGTGTGTGTGTGTGTGAGGATGGGTTATACTCCTGGTCTACATTAAGTTGCTAGCAACATCAAAATATTTCAATTTTGCAGTTCGCTTTTGCGGCGGTTTTTGGCCCCATCCATTCCCGTTTTACCCTTGAACCGACCGACCAAACTGCCATAAAAGAGCCATATCCGGTTTGTGTATGAGATTTTATGCGCTTTATGCATATGTATATGTAGCTGAGAACAGGGCCTCATTTAAATTAGATCAAAAGGTACAGTCAGCTAACAAGTGAGTTTTTTTCTATTTTTTGAAAATTGATTACTTTTGTGGCTGAAGGTCAAAAGTTAACTTACATCCTATATACTATATGTAAGTGTGGTGTTATGTGTTCGTGTGTGTGTGTGTGTGTGTGTGTATATAGGAAGTTGCTCTCTTAATTGCGTCACTCGTTTTGAGAACTTTGATTAAAAACTTGGCACGTCACTTCTCAATGAAGCCGCTAATCAACAATGAGAGAGAGAGATATATATAGGAAAACAAATCCAGAATCCACATACAAACATACATACATACATACTTACGTATATATGTATAAAGAAAGAGACAAAGTGAAAGTTTGTTTCAATCAATGCGGTTTCTACAACAACAACAACTACTACTACTACAGTCCCAAGGAAGAGCAGAAAAGTTGTAAACGAGCACATAAATAACTTGAGTTTGGCTCTGGGGCGTTTGGTAGAAGGCCGCCAAAACGTCATTGGAATATCAATTTTAAAACCCGCAAACACAAGAGACATACAAACATAAAGATACAAAAAGAAAAAGAGAGAGAGAGAGATAGAGAGAGAAAGTGAGAGATGGCTAAAATGGGAAGGATTGGCAAGGGGAAACAAAATGAAGTATTTTGCCATCTGCGCGGATACAGATTCAAATCCAGATAGTAGAGATGCCGATACAAATGCGTTGAGAAAGAGATGGAATGGAATGAAATGGAATATATGTATGTATGCATCATCAGCGAGGGTTAATCGAAAAAGTATAGATTGTGACACTGAAGTACCAGAAACCAAACAATATAAAGTAGCTAAATAAATGCAAGTTTCAAGGTAGTTAAATAAATTTGCTTACCTTTTTTCACTCTAAGCCAAAAAAATTGAGGCTTCTCAGCGCGGGCTAGGAATACATTTTTCACATTTGGATTCTTGGCCAAAGAATTCTTTGTAAAATTCATATCTGGTGGATGTTTTTTGGAGGAAAAAATTCACCCACTCAAATGTATAAATATTCCTTTAAAAATGTCGTTATATTGTATTTGTAATCTTAGATTGTGAGGTGACCTACACCACAGGGCAAACAATTAGCATTTATATATAGGTATAAGTTTTAAAAGTTTTAATCTCATTTGTTGGCCAATTTAAGTTAACGTAAACATATTTCGATAGTGCTTTAATAAAGCATTTTTAAAACTATAATTCAATATTTTCTTACTTTTCAATCGAATGTTTTAAGTTTGCCTCGTTCACATTAAATTTTTGTTTTTTTTTTTCTTTCTTTTTTTAGTCCGGCAACTTTTCAGGAAACCCCTGCACATAGAGGTCTATGACAATAATTTGACGTTGAGCCCAAGTCAAAACTGAAATTGAAATGCAAGCTGAAAAGGCCAAAGCAAAGGAGAACGAGAACAAGGATTAAGCTTAATCTACATACGAGTATGTATGTACATATATATTATGTATTGAATATATGTATGTACATATGTGTGAGTTGAGTGCACCAACGTCCTCACAAAAGCCAAGAATATTAGTGATGGAACTATAGGCGGGCCCTCAAGCTATAGACATGACAGACTCTAACCTCTAACTATTATTAAATAAGACTAAAAATAAAATTATTAAATTTAAGGAATTAGCATTTTAAAGGATTCTACAAGCATGTATTTTTTGTTTTCAATTTTCTATTTTTTTTCTGTCTGGCTATGATTCAATTATAACCACTGAAATTGAATCATATTTCCCCTGCTTCAAAATTTAGTTTTTTCTCTTTTCACAAGATTCAGAAATCTTTCAATCTCTTTCAGAAAATCAAAGACAGTGATCAACGGTCTTTCAAATACCCTTGAACTTTAGATATCTAAGAACATAAATCAAATATTTATACTAATCGATAGATGAAGTTTTGGAAAGTTAAAAAGTATCATAAATATTGAAAATACTTTTCCATTGGGGTTTCTTTTGTGTGTTTTTAATCAGTTCTGAATATGGCTTAAAGGTAAATTAAAATGAATCGGACTTATCACTTCTGTTCTTTCACAAATCGAATATACCCGCTTTCCTTTTACGTTGAACGAAAAGAAAAAAAAAAAACAATCAAATAACAACAGAAAGAGAGGAAATACCGAAAAATGCCGATAAACGGAAATACAAAACAAGAAACGTGCACAAATCTAATTTTCAAACAACACGCGCACGGAAAAAAATGCACAAAAAAAACACAAAAACTAAAATAAAAAAAAAAAAAAAAAAAACAAAAAATATACCAGACAAGACGGGAAGATGAACGAATAACCAAAAAAAAAAAAGAAAAATACAAAACAAGGAAGAAAAGATTACGAAAAATACGAAATGAAAGACGAAGGACACGGACTAGCAACAACATAACAAAAGGACAGACAACAACGGCGTAAAAATTGAAATGAAGATAGACGCGACAGCAGGAGCGACAACAACAACAACAAAAACAGCAACAAGAACAAAATGAAACTTTTCAATATCCGCATCCGCTCATGAATAATAATTTATAATGGCTGCCCCGCGTCATAAAGCCAACGACAACATTGCCTTCGACTTTCGAAGGCGCTGCCCAAGCGCCTGGATGGCGATTGATGTGCCAATGCCACAGCTGAGGACGACCCCACCCAAAAAAAAGAAAAAAAAAAAGAGAGAAACTTGAGCAAATAAAAAAACTGAGAACCAATCCCACCTTTCTGAGACAATTCGACTAAATGATATGCTGGGCTTCTTTAAACTACAGAAACATTTCTCTTACAAATAGTTGGGAAAATAAACAAACGGATTGAATGTAGATCATATTTTTTACCATTGTACCGATTTAATGAATCACAATATACCCTATATTTTGGCTTAGAGGGTATTACCTTATGAAATGAGAAAGGAAAAATTGTGATAAAATACTTCTTGTTTGACTCCACTGGTCGCGGCAGCAAGGCTAAACAACATATACATATGTATGTATGTATGTATGTGAATGTGAGCCGGGAGAGCTAAGCCAAGTGAAATACTGTGGGGCACGGGGCAAGGGGTGAAATGAGAGGGAAGTGTTTATCTCAGCTGTGTCCTGTAAGTCCTTTGATGAGTCTTGTCACCTGCTACTGCTGCTACTTTTTGCTCCTTTCAAAGAGGAGTAAAAGTTTTGCCTGTGGTTTTTAGTTAAGCTTATGAATATGTCATGAACTGTACTCATATATATACGAGTATTTATGGTGGCAACTGTACTTTTACTTTACCTGCGGTTCATAGTTTTAATTTAAATGAAAGCATCCAAACTTTTTTTTCTGCCCCTCCCTCCCTTCCCTTTTCCACCATGCAAATATTTCTCTTTCGAACAGACACAACCAAAAGGACAAATTGGAATTTCCCCTTGTGGATTTGATTTTTTCTTTCTTTCTTTCTTCGTAAGAACGTTAATGATATTCATTCAGATTGGTCGCATCCCTCTGACATTGCCAATTTCCACAGATTTTCACACAAATGATAATGATAAAACTTTGACGTTTGAAAAAGCCAAATCAGAGTTGCTACCCTCAACTGTGCCCCTCCCCTCCTGCCGGTTAGCCCATTAACCGCACATCAAATTCTTATTAGCGCCATTGCTGAAGCTCAATTTCAATTGATTCGCAAAAGGACGAAGAATAAGGATGATGTGGATGAGTAGAAAAAAGAAACTTTTCCAATCAGCCCATACAATCCTTCTCCCAATATTCCTTCATTTCCTTGATTTTACTGTTGCTTGGGAGACGTTTCATTTTTTTCTTGTTGTCGTCGTCGCTAAAAACCCAATTAAACGCGCCATTAAATTATTTTGCAATTTGCATATATTTCGTATTTCGACTCAATAAAATTTCACACCTGAGTGCCCATTTCCCTTTACCAATCACCCATCCACCCACTCACACACACACACACAAACACACACACACACACCCAAACACCTGCATATCCGCCACCGCTTTCTCTTGATGCCGACAAGCAGCCAACCCAAACACCATTCAAGTTTCGCCTTTTCATTTTCATTTCTTTTCTCTCCTTTTTTTTTCGTTTGGTTTTGTTGGCATTTATTTTATTTTTATTTTCCAATTTGTTGTTGATTCTGTTCTTAAACTTTTGTTTTTTTTTTCTTTGCCTGTATGCCGTTCTTATTTTCCATTCGATTTTTGTTTTCTTACATTTCAAGATAAATGATTGAGGGTTAGCAAGGACTATTCAAGCAACTTCTCTGCCATCGTCTTCGAAAGGAAGAAAATATCAAAATCTATCAAATTTTTAACGCAATAAAACAACAGTTTCAATGATTTATATAGGCTTTGTTCAATTTAATCGAGATTTGTTTCTAGTATAGGGTAAAAAAAAAACTGAAATACAATTGAAAATGAATGAACTGATTTGGTTGCTGGCAAAAAGCAAAGTTTATGAAACTCATGAGTACTGAGATACGATAATAAACTAACGATTCTCTCATATTTCTGACTTTATTAATGAGAACTAAAGATTTACACGGTTTGAATGTATATTCAAATGAAGCAATACTTATTTATGTTAACTTAAGTTAGTCACATTCTATTACTAAGAAATGTTTGTTAAAATCCATGAATATAAACGATTGACTTCAAATTGCTAATTCAAATGAAGTCGATAGAATCTTTAAAAGATTCTCAAGGTAAATTGGTTATTTGGTTAGATTTAAGCCGCCTTGAGGTCAAAAAATCATATATAAAAAATATATAAAATTTTAAATAAATTTATTTGCCGAGTGTTTCTCTAATGCTCTATGGACCTATCTCTATGATATCCTTTCCATCATCCATCTGACTGCGGTGTGCATAGAAATTGATAAGGATTGTTATAAGGACTCGGCTGCTTTAAATAACCTCGAAGTGAAATGGAATATACGCACTTAATTCAGAAAAATTAGCTTTTCCCATTTGTTGGAGGGGTTTTCCCTTTTTTTCCTTTTTTTTTTTTTTTTAATTTCTTCAAATGTTATCACCCCTGCAAAACCCGTCAGCCAGCCGACCCCCCTTCTCTTGTGCAATGCACGCACAGCCGCGCGCACATAAAATAAATAAATAAAACAACAACAACAGCAAGAAAAAAAAAAACAGTCTACATGAGACGCATATTTAATTTACCAACCACGCCCCCTTCATACCAGAGCTCCACCATCCTCGTTTGAACCGATCCCAAGCCAAGCCATGTCCCGGTCTACCTCCCTTCCTTCCTTCCTTAAGCTATATCTACGTACTATACCTACCAGGCCCAACTGCCCCCTCAGGCCTTGGACCGCTTTACCCCTGTCACGAAAGGATTTCCATTGCCTGTTGGCTGCTTTTGTTTATATACACACACACAAAACATACATATATAAATACTTATATATATTTCTATATAATATATGTATAATTTTTTTATTTTTCTTTCACTTTGTTGCTTTTTTTTTTCTTTCTTTCTTTCTTGTTTTTTTAAATTTCATTTTATGCATACTTTATTTTTATTTCTTTCATTATTAATCGCATGTTTACACACCAGAAACGCAACGTGCTGGTGCGGTAACCGTCAAAAGGGGGCAGGGGAAAAGCATTACCAATGGAAAATGCAAAAGCGCGAGAGAGAGAGAAAAAGAGAAAAACGCATGTGATAAAGTTTTCAGATTTTTCCTATAATTAAGTGTGGGTATAGTAAATCACATTAATTGCTCTAGTGTTCAGAATTTTTGATAGAGAGGCGGCCTAATGCAATCAAGACCGGGTACCATCAGCATAAAAGAGGGCCGTGTCTGCAAAGGGGCGGCTGGGGGCGGAAGGCGGGACAGTAGTGTAGGGGCATTTAAGGTTGTGTGTGTAAGGGCAAACCAAAAACGAGGGCATCAAAGTTTAATTAAAATTTTCTGCTCTCACAAAAGTTGTTAAAATGTAATTTAGAATCGACAACAACCAAAAATAATGGAACAATCAATAAAAAAAAAGGAGAGATTCATTTTAGGTATATCGGAAGTTATATACACTATCTACATCTATGTATATATATAGTCGACTGGTATTTCTAGTTTTTAGAGTTATTTGATCCTTATTAAATTGTTATATCAATTTTAAAACTTTATCAGATTATAAATATTGATGTATCAGATATTGTATAATAAAATTTTTCAATGATATATTTCGAAAATACTCAAAAAAATATCAAAAAAATGCACGTGATCAAAAAGTTGATGATAACTAAAAGCCTAAAAAAGTCTACCAGAACCCATAAATTCCAAATTGACCAAACAACATTTTTGAAAATCTCAATTTTAAAAAATTATTTAAATTTTATTTAATTAAAGAGTTTAAAATTTGAGCTTGAAAGCGTTTTTGAGTTAATTTAAATGAAAACAATAATAAATCATTAAATAAATCTTAAGAAGATGCCTTATGCAATTATTTTATGTTTTTAAAATTTTTTATTTTTGTGGTATGTTAAGTATTCAAAGTAAGACACAGATTTTTGACTTAAAAAATTGTATTTTCTTTTTTAAATATAGTCCCATAAATATTTGATCTTGTACTATTATTTAAGACTTCATATTGTCAATTTGTATTATTTTAAAGAAATAATGTTTTTTAACAAACAACTTTGATGTGAAAATTTAACTTCATATAATTTTTTGAGGCTAATTTAAATGCATTAATTAATGATTTTTAAGTGTGGTAACTTTATAAATAAGATTATATTAATTTAAAACCATTAAAAACATATTTTTTTCAACTTGAAGTTTAAAGTAATCAAGTAGTTTTAAGTCAAAAACTATTAATAAATTTTTTAGTCAAAAACGCACACTAAGACTTATAGCCTTAAGTTAGACAAACTTTTTTGTTACAAATATATTTACTTCATATTTATATATTTTCTTCATAAATTTCATAACGAATGTTTCGTAACGATAAATTGAAAATGAATATTGCCATTTCTTTAAATTAAAATATATATTTTTATATAAATTTAACTGAAGTTACGATTATGTTATTAATGTTTTTTTTTTTTTTAGTTTAGAATACGTTAATTGATTTTAGAAAACTTTCAATAGCCGCTGCTCATGAATAGAATGGATATATCTTTTATCTATACTCTACAGAATTCTGTGCAAATTGAACATACTCTTTGTGCAAGGGACTAAACGTGAAAAAGCCAAATAAAAGAAGAAAAAAAACAGAGAAAGTGGAGTTTTCCCTTTCCCCATTGAACTAAGCGAACCGCAAATACGCACACTAACACATACCGACATATACAAACACACATATGCACTGGCATGTAATGGGCGTGAAGGGAAAAGCTTCATGCCAATTTTTCTTTTTCACTGTTAATCCATTTTGATCCCTTTTTCAAAATTACTTGCTACGCCTTTGCCCATTTGTGTGTAACTGTTAGTGTATTATCAGTGTATTGTCCCCTCCATATAAACCACACCGCACCACACTTTACCCGCACTTTCCTCTCACATAAATGAAGTTCAAAAAGTGAACGCTTTTTAGTTACACACAAATTGCCAAACAAACAAAATCACCAGCAAGAAATAGAAAAAAAAACTACAACAAAAAAAATCAAATAAAAGGAAAAGAAAAGCAAAAAAAAAAAGAAACAACGAAAAACCATGTGAAAATTCACAACAAAAAGTCACACAAAATTGTCACCCACACACACGCACACACACAAAAAAGCCGCGCATATATAAGAACAACTAAACGCTTAAAATGGCCAAAGAAAAACAGGGGAAAAAAATGTTGAATTTGGGGTATGTGGCAGACGCCAGAAGCAGCGACCAGCAACAGCAGCAACATTTGTGTTAGGTAGCAAAAATATAACTGCTTTTAGTTTCCGCTTCCGTTTTAATGCATCGTTCGCAATGTGGTTACAATTTGAGTGGTTCGGACGGCTAGATGGCTGGCTCAATTAGTTGGTTAAGGCGAGATGTGAATATACATTTTGCAAGCGATCAGTGAAAATCGGTGCAAGTTCCTATATCTTGGTCTCTATACAGACTTATATTTAAAGAGAGAGAGAGGGAGAGAGCTAGTGAGATTGAGAATATATGCATTCTCTTGGAAACCCAAAACAGGATAACTTTTTTACATTTCTCCCAAAAATCTTTTTGTGACAAAAGCTTAGAAAGTATCAAAGTTATTGACTTACAGTTTGTGGCAACTTTTCTCCAAAATTACCCTTTTTGCAAAGGTTATAAATATTCGAATTAAAATTAAACGTGGTCACAGTGTACCACTTTTTCGTTTTTAGAAGAATTTTGAAATCGGCGATTTCCCAATCAATCGATATTAGCTTTAACCCATCATAGACAAGTAATGAGACTTAAATCTTATTATTAATAACAAGAAGACTTAAAACCAATCAATTATAATAACTGATTTAATGGAATTGCATTCTATTTGTAATATTGTACTTATTTACAAAAACAAAATAAAAAAAAAAAGCACCATCTAAATGATTCGATTTTCTGCATTTATGTATATGGCATATACTATATACATACATATGTATGTATTGATGTACATTAGGAGTATTCTTATTTGTATAGGGCAAAAAAAAATTCATATTTTTTTAAATGCCAGGCATTTTTTTCTTTGGGTCCTTTAAACAATTTTAAAAAAAAAAATTCGGGCCGATTGAATAATGTTTTTGGTGTGTCCCTCGAATATAAGACCATACCGTGTGTAATATTGTGTCGTATTTATGGTCAAGTTAACACCAATTGTAAGCAGCGCAAAACACATGCTATCTTGCTCACTCTTATGGTATTTGTTATAGCGCTACTTATGCTTATATCGGAGTGTCAGACTGAAAACTTGAGATAGGTTTTTTTGAGAATTTTTTTAAACTAAAAGAACACAAAAAATGCCCGCCGTATTTCGAATTTTTGCTAATAAGAACACCCCTAATGTATGTATATGTATGTATGTTTTTTGTACATGTTCATTGGACCAACTGTTTGGTTGTGCGGTTGGCTGGTTGGTTTGGTTAAGCCAGTTTGCTCCGGGTACTTGTTCTTGTTGTTGCCATTTCATGTGCAATATTTTTAATTTTATTTGTTTAGTGTTTTAGATTTGAGTCACCCGACCGCATTTAATTGACAAATAAAAGGGTATAACGAGAGAGAGAGAGAGTGAGAGAAAAAAAACAACTGCGGAAAAAAGAAAAGAGAGAGAAACAGTGAATAAGAGAAGAGAAAATAATGAGAAAAACTGCTCACACGTTCAGGCATGTTGACCAAACGGAAGCTGAATACGGAAGCACATTTTCAAATCTCTCAGCTAAACATTTTTATTAATTTTACTGTTTTTAGCTATTTCTCTTTGTTTTTTGCATATATGAGCAACTTCCGTTTTGCACTTTGCATTTCCGGTGAGTGAGCAAAGTCTTTGGTCAATGTCAAAAACGTGTTGACCTAAGTTGAGAATGATGGAAAATATAAAATGATATAAACAAGATGTAATAAAAATTTCATAACAACAAACAACACAGAGGACTGACGAAAGAAAACTCTGAGAATTTTGAGAAATTAAAGTTGTCGAAACAATTTCAGCAAAATATATCTGAGGAATTTAAGCTATTGATATAAGGATAGATGAGCTAAAACTGATAAGTTAAAAGTAGAGAGAGAAGACTGAAAATACTTCAAAATGACAAACCTTTCTAGTTCTTCTTATTTATATTGATTATAGAAAAACTAAATGGCTAAAAAATCGTTATATGTATGCACTTATTACATCAAAAAACTTTCCGGGGGATGAGAGGAAGTTTACCCTGTTTACGTAATATTTGAATTGTAGCCAAAAAAGAAAAATTAAGACAAAATACGTGAAATAAATCATTATTAGCACATTTGTTTTATGTTGTCCAAAAGTGATTTATGTTTCAAAGTTTATAACTGACTGAATGAACTTAAGTGTCATAGGAAGGCTACACTCATTCCTCCATGAATATATATGTACATACATATTAATTTTGGTACATGTAGTACATAATGCATAGTATGTAGTTTGGGGGAGGGGGCAACGACAAATGCAGCTGGAGACTTTTGAAATATTCATGTGCTGCTTGGGTGGGCCATTTTGCATGTGTGTGTGTGAGAGTATTCCACGTGTTTTAATTAGTTTTTGCCGAGTTTATCAACTCAACTGAACTCAACTCAACTCACTCACCTCCTCGAACACAAGGTGTAAGTTATGACCATAATACACGCCCATCTCCAAAAAAAAAGAAAAACAGTAAAACCCTTGGTAAACCATTTCCTTTTCGTCTTTTATTTTTCCTTCTTCTTCTTCTTCTCCATCTCCAACACATAATGAACATCACAAATCAACAGCTCGTCATTAGGCATACAATGCTTTGGTTTTGGTCTCAGGTCTGAGGACCTAGTCCTAAACCTGGACCTCGTGTGGTCCTAGAATGGAAGAGTTAATGGAATAGGGTCGGTGGTTTTTAGCTGAAGGAATGGAGGACACAAGTATTTGGTATTACAACTGGGTGGGCTCTATGCATAATTTTTCAGTTCACTGAAGCAAAAACAAAGGTGCATAGGCATACAAAAGTAATTACAGACAAAACAGCTGTTGCCTAGATTAATTGCCCTTTCGATGTGTGTGGGAGATGAAGATGATGCTGCTGCTGCTGCTGCTGCTTTTGAGTTGACGAGGTGGAGAACACGAAAAAACCGAATATAAGGAAAGTTATGTCCGTGTGACAAGTTGCAAATCCTTTACGAAAGCAACTATAATTACATTAAACTCTTTATTGAAAGGCAGAAAATATATAATCTTAGATTTAGTTGATAACTATCAAATATGCTAATTCTACAACCAAAAATAAATATGATAAACTTGATGCCATTTTTGGCACATTTACTTGGGCGAAAAGATTTACCAAGAAACTATCACAAGCTGCCAAAAATATTGAGGTAAAATTAAAAAAAAAAAACAATTCATAGTGGTAATTCAAAGTCGATCAAACGGCAAAATGGAAATCGTATTTATAGTTAAAGTTACAAATATATATTCATAAGTTGTCTGACTGTGTTTCGGATGGATGGGGTAGAGAAACAGGATGTAAGCAAAGTGAGAAGAGAAGCAATCGCCATCTTCACATCTTCTTTTATTTGATTTAATAAAGGGCATGGTAAACAAAAGGCAGCTGGGCAGCTGAAAATCGAGGCGTAAAATAAATAACAGAAAAACAAGAAGAGAGAAACAACAAAATATATGTGTGTGAGTGTGTGTCTGTGTATTGTATATGTAGTAGGAAGAAGAGAATATCGATAAATTGTATTGAAGTTACGCTTCCATCAAAATACATATTCAACATCCATGTACAGTGATTCACCTCTTTAAACATGCAACTAGAATTACATAAAAGTCAATATATTTAGTAGTCAAAAACTTAAATTTTCAGAGCCTTTAATAACTGCTAAGTCCCCAAAAATTATTAAGGATACATAGATATACAGATTTCTCAAACGAATTTTTAAGAACAGTTTAGAAAACCTTTAAATAAAATATTCTCAAGGAATTTTTAAAGAATGTTTAAGGAAGTCTTAAGGAATGATCAAAGAATCCTCAAAGAATACTCTTAAACTGTGTGCTCCGTTAGTTATGACGGGGACACTATAATACGTTTTTTTATTTTCTAAAATTTTCCCTCGGACTGTAAAATTTTCCCTGTCTTTGTAATAATAAGTTTTTTCCAAAGGATCCTCAACAAATGTATCCTTAGGAACACCTCATCTTTAGGGATTGGTTACAGTAGCTGTTCCAATCAAGTAATTGACTCTAAGAGATTCTTTTGATAAAGTAGAGTAAATAAAAAAACTTAGATTTATCTAGCAAAAAATAGTCCTTGTCATATAACGTAGAATCAGAACTTTGGCCCGACATTTCAACACAACAACGATTCATCATTTTAAAGCCGTCTATACCTTTTCATTTATATTATTTATAATCTTCCAACATCGGTATACATTTAGTCTCTAGTTAGTGCGCCTTTAAGCGCTTAATCCATGTATTTTGCAACTACAGTTGAAAAATATTTTCCAAGCTTTTTTTTTTTTTTTGTATTGAACATTTTGAGGTCTTGGGGGCATAAATGTTCTGTAAACTTTGGCAAAACTTTAATTCATATGCATTTTTGTAGCTGCACGAAAAAATGAATACTCTAAAATTTGATTGCACCTTAGAAAATTGAGAAAAGTAAATTAAATGTGCAAAAAATGTTCAATTTTCTGAACATTCTCTCAAAGATTAAAAGCAAGACAATTAGATAAGTTTGGAATATTCTAAAAAAAAAATCTAATCAGTAAATGAAATTTCCAAAGCAAAAGAGTATGCACAGCTTCGGTGTTGGATCTGAAATCGTTATATCCAGTCGTTACCAGGGGTCAATCAGAGAGAGGCAATCAATTTTTGTTACCAGCTGCGATAGGAAATGTGTAATTAAAAATAAAACAAGAATTCAACCAAAATTATTGAAAAAAAAACTTTTGTTGCTGCTTTTATTGTTGTCTTTTTTTTATTTCTTTGAAGCCTGTAAGCGCAAAATGCCAAATGGAAATTTGATTTGGTTGCATTTTAATGAGGTGACTGTGAACCAAAAAAAAAAAAACAAAAAGAAACAACCTGATGAGACGGCACAAGCGACTGACAATTACACGCACACACACACACATACATACATATGTGTGTATGTGTACATACAAAAAAAGATTAAAAAGGGATATGTAAATGCTTAATTAATTTGAGAAATTGCTAACAAAGTACATAAAGAGAATGGCTAAAGAGGGGGAAAAAAAAGAGAGGATAAGTGGCGTATGCCAGGAATGTTGGTTGGCAAAAATTTTCGCGAACGCTTTAGCCACAGTTAATAGTTGAATATTTTCATTTAATTGTCACATTAATTTAACCACAATGAGCCATAAACTTAACCATCACACTATAAAAATTAAATTTATTGTTAGCAACTTGCAGAGTCATCAGCAAAATATGTCCGCCATTGTGCAAGTGTGTGTGTGTGTGTGTGTGTGTGTGCGTTTGTGCGTTTGTGAATTAGCCTGAAACTATAAATGGCTAATTCAATTAAAATTCTATGTCAAAATCAAAAAAAAAAAAAAAAAAAACTAAAAATAGTTATATTAGTAATAAAAGCAACAACATACAAGCTTTCAAAAATATTTGTGTGCTCCATTTTAAGTTTAAGCGTGTGCATATGGGTATATGTGTGTGTATGTGGGCGTGGTCAAACTAAATAAACACAATGTACAGAATGCATTCGAGGGACAGCCAATTAATATTAAGTAGTAAGTTAAAATTTTTAAACAACTTACTTTCAAAGACTCAAGCTCTTAACAAAAATAATGAATTTATGTATAAATTTTAAATATTATATAATAATGAATGAGTTATTCTATAGAATAAAAGAAAATCGGGAAAAAAGTGCATGTAATACATTTAAAACTCGATCAACCCTCGCAAACGTTGGTTAGCTGGCAACAAATCTCCGCAGAAAATGAAGTTTATGTTTTTTAATTAAAAATTTTATGCTGCCCAAAAAAGAATTTGTTTAGCTGTTATGTATATTATGTTTGAGTGTGTGTCTGTGTGTGTATATGATGGAAACATAGGTAAAGCTTACCGCATTATGCGCAGGTGTGACCCAGGTGCGCTTTTGGCTATTTAAAATTGGTCAGCGGTCATAAATTTAAATGCGTGAAACGGTTTCGTTCTAAATGAAAACAACGCCAAGAGTAATAGACAAAATGATATAATGGATAGGTATGTATATATGTATGTATGTATGTATATGTCCTTGCTGCCAATTTGAATAATGTTGGTATCTCTCTATGTATGTATGCGTGAGTGTAACATAATATTTACGTCAAATTATGAAATTAAATGTATACAAATTTAGATTATTTACAGGAGTTAGAAATTTTTGGTGCTAAAACTTTTTTTTTTTTGTATGCAGTTAGTTTAAAATTAACAAGTTGCAGTAATTTACAATTTTTAGTTGCTTTCATAAAGTTTATAAAATTTCAACAAATATATATAATTAAAATTGCAAATATTTCAATTGACAAAAGGTGAAAGCATTACTATTAAAACAAAGTAAAAGCTTAAGCATTATTTCAGAAAAAAAAAATAACAAACTAATAGTTAAATGAGATTTTCCATGAGAGAAGTTGAAAATTCTACACACATACAAACATATATCCCTTAACACACAGCTTAAAGGGAACTTACGTTCCAAGATTTCCAACGAGTCTAAGAAAAAATTTTATATTGGTCAAATTTTATATTTTTTATATGCAAGATTTCCTTAAAATGTCCTTATGGACCCTTTGCATAGTTGATTATGGAATTGCTTTAACAAATTCTCAGACAATTATATTTTCAATTAATCAATCCTTATTAAAAATAATAAAAAACCAATTGGTATATTGGTTTTTAAATTTAAGAATTATGCAAAAATATGAACAACAACAGAGAAATTCTCCGACAGGAAACGTGGATTTAAGTTTTCTCAGAGCATTCGACTTAAGTGGCGCAGTCGACGACCAGCGATTAATTATGCGGGCAGAGCAAACTGAAAAGCTACACAGAGCTAACTCTGAACACACACACACATACACACACAATCACACACATGTGTCTGGGGTGTTGGTATAATATATGCATTCTTATTAACAATCTCGTCGCCATTGTAACTCTCAACAACTTCCCGAGTCGAGAGTTGGCGGCGAGTGCTTCATTTGGATGTGTAAACGTGTTATTTATTTTCTCTCCTCCTTCTCCTCACTCCTCCAATCTCCTCCTCATCTATCTCATATCTCTCTTTCCAAAAAAAAAAAAAAAAAAAAAGGAAAAAACAATACAACACAAAACAAAACAGTAAAAGAGACTGAGGGAAAAAAAGCAAACTGAATGTTGCCTTTTAAGTGGCAATAAATCAAATTGTTCTCCGCTAGCGGTGGGCAGATGTGCGATGTGGGCGATGGTCGGTGGTGTGCCATGGGCGTGGCATTCACTCAGTCAGTGAGTCAGAGTGTGTTCGGCAACTTACTTTCATATTTGACTTAGTCATAAAAGAGGCAAAAGGCGATTCCTTTAAGTGTTGGCAATGCGCCGCCATAGAAAATGCCAAAGGACTAAAAAGAGCCAGGGTCTTCCTTAAGTCACTCACACAGCTAAGCCAGTTGTGTACGAATGTGTATGTGTGTGCCTCATTCCCAACCTTGACGACGCGTCGCGACGTCTTCGTCAGAGTCGTCGTCGTCGCGGCTTTGTGTGTGCTGCGTTGTTTGTTTAGCGTTCCATAAGCTCTTAAGCTCATTTCGGTTGCGTTTTATTTGTAACTTGAAACACACACACACACACACACTCACACACACACCAGTCAGCCACACCCACACAGTGTTGGGTTTATTTATTTTAAATAAAGCTACTGAAATATTGAGTTAAAACAATTGCAAGACGACTCAACTGCAGCATAAAATAAAAGCGAATCAAATCACTTTTCAACTTATTAACCATTTTAGATGGCATTAACTTATTTTATTCCTTTTACTAAGTTAAAGAGGTTGAGTAAATCTTTATACTTTCCATCTAAAAAAACTATTCTAAATCTAAATTCATTTCTCATCAGCATTCCCAAAAAAAAGAACTAATTTTCGATAAACATTTTTCATTAAATAACTTAACCCTCTAAGCCTTTTGACTTTTCTTTCGATTGTCATAGATTTTTTTTTTTTTACAAATTTTGAAAATTTATTTAGATTAGATTAATTTCTAAAAAGATTTAAAATGATTTTATAAATATCGAGGACCACTTATGTCTTAGAGGGTTAAGAACAAAATGAAGTAGTTACATAACTTTTCTTTTCGAATTGTAACCGCTCTTTATGATGATTTTCTTTTTGCTTTTGTGAGTTAGTTAACTCGTATAAGTTAACCATAATGCCATTCATCAATATTAATAACGTTCGATGAATTATTTATAGATTAATCTATGGTGGAAAACGATTTCATCTCTTTCCACTATAGGGCGAGGGTATGTACGCCCCCCTACATACATATATGTTGATTAATATTTAAGTTTTTATTTCGGGCAATTTCTTTACCTTTTTACCACATGAAAACCCCTTTTTTGGAATATCGTCAGCTGTTTGCTTCTGCAAGTCATTGTAGTTCTTATTATTTTGTTTCGGTGTATGGGTTTTTTTTTTTTTTGTGTTGGTCGCCTTATCTCTAACAACAGAACCTAACACCATTTGATCGGCAGACAGGAGCTGGAGCTGGCAATACAAGGGAAACTGTAGGTGTATGTAAGTGTGTGTGTCTATGTGTGTGTGTGTGTGTGTGTGTGTGTAGTTATGGCACAAAATAAATTCCTATAAGCTTTTCTGGAGAGCATACAACACACCGGCTTCGAGTCCGACTTACACGCGCTCGTTATTCATAAACTTAATTCCAAAGAGAGCATAATTTTCATTTTGGCTCGTTTGGTTTTGCCCGTTGCCGGTTGCTGCTGCCATTTTCCCTTTTGGCATCACTTAGGCACCGCTGGGCGTTCCGTTCTGTTAGCAGTTACCATCTACCAGTTTTCCAGTGCTCTGTCTTCGTCTTCGTTTCGATGTGTGTGGGTGTGTGTGTGTGTGTAAAACCAAGACGGCAAGAAGTATATATGATGCTTACATACATGAAACATACAACATACAAATAAAAGCCAAACATTGAGAGGGAATTATATAAACATACAACACACATGTACAAACGAACACAGTTGTGTGAGTGTGTGCCCAGCTGGCAGCTGTTGCTGTCTCATATCAGTCTCTAAGATCGACATGGCCAACATTGAACAACTCATCTTACGAGTTGAGTAATATTCGAAAAGGGTAAATTTACTTTCAGCTATAACTAAAAGAAAATGCATACACTCACACACAAATATATATGTACCTACATATATTAAATGTTATGTGTAACAAATGTCATGTATTAAATTGGTTTTGGTTTCAGTTAGAACTTGGGCGAAAAGCTGATGAACTTTCAATCTTTATTAAATTCTAAGCATAAGTTTAGTAGCAATTTAAATCAGGCAGTTATCCTAAATTTAACTTAGCTTTTACCTATTTAATCTATTATCTATATTTGACACATTTTTCGGCACTATTTATTTTCTATATAAAATAAAAATACAAGTACTCAAACATATTTATATATTTATCTCATATAAATACATGCATACACTCCTGGGCAGCCAATTAGCGCCACTTGTCACATTTAATTCAACAAAGAAAAGTTCTACTCACTTAATTGTTTGTGAATAAAACTTAAATATAATAGACAGTTTTTGTATATCCTTGACTGATGTATTTATAAAACAATTTTAAAAAATGTAATTCAAAATATTTAGTTATTAATCAAATAGCAACCTCTACCAAAAAAGAATTCTTAATATTTGAAAGAATTAGATTAGAGTAATACATTTTATTTGAATCTATAAAACATACAGTTTGGAAGCTTTTAAGAATTAATTCATAAGATTTACTATGCTCCATAATATGAAGATTTTGGCCAGAAATTTAGCGAAATTTTATCCCAGGCATAAAAAAAAAAAATTAGATTTCTCAGTTGCTTAGGAGATAGAAAATGATTTTCATAGTTATAAAATTTAATATCTAATCATTCCGAATCATCGGATAAAAACATTTCTAAGTTGCTCAAGAGATAGAAAATGATTTTCTTAGTTGTACAATTTCATTTCTAACCATTCCCCGTAATTTCTTACAATGTTTAGGTCACCTGATCGGCATTTTGGCTTCAACCATGATTAATAGATTCATATCTTTTTTTGTTTGTAGTTATTGACAGAAAAACTCTTTCTTAAGTGGTGAGTGAATTTTGGTAAATCTTTTCCTTAAATCGTACTTTGCAACTATATGCAATGAGCTATGGGACTTTCGGCTTTTGAATCTGACCTTTCATTCATTTTTAAATAGGCGTTAAATTGTTTTTCTTCTTTCCAAAGATATATGTATGGTTAAATTTCTGAAATATATGTCACAATGCTGCTGACGACCCCCAAAAGAACACTACATACATCTTAATGACGAAATGGCAGCTAAGCAGCTCAAGCGAGCAATTCTTCTTGCAGATGCCGTAGCTGGGGCATTTCGCTCCATTCGCATTTCAATTATGCATTCCGGCCATGTTTGGGCTGGACCCCATCGCCCTCCTTTCAACAGCAGGAGGAGCAGCAGCAGCAGCAGCAGCATCATCTCGTTTCTGGTGCAATGCAAGTCAAAAGTGGTACAAAAATAAAACAGAAACTAAAGTGAAAATTGTAAAGAGAGAAAACGAAAGAGATGTGCTGTGTTACATTCCGCATTCAGGTCATTAATACGCCATCATCAGCGGCTGGTCAGCCATCTGGCAGAAGGAGTCAGAGTCAGAGTCAGATGACGAGGACGAGGACGAGGAGGAGGAGGAGGAGCAACCGGCAGAAATAGCGAAAGAATCGCGCATCAACATCGTCATGGGCACGTCAGAGGTTTGCCCCAGTGCGGGCTACGGCGCGCCGTTTCTGTTTCTGTTTGCTGTTGTCTGTCGGACACGCACGGACGGACAATTGGAATGCAGTTGGAGAGAAGATACTTGCTAGTGCTAGTGGTGCTAGTGCTTCTAGCAAATATTCTTGCTCTTCCACTCGTTTGACGTTCGCTAGTTCCCTAGTTGGCTGGTTTCTTGTTACGTTACTTAAATGTTGCACGCACGGCCGCGCGTCTGAGTGAAATAAGATGAAATGCTAATGATGGCAAAACATTCAAATACCGTTACAACTGCCATACACACACACACACACACACACAAACAGATACATTTAGCATGTGCGGCATACGCTTATTAGTTAAAATAGTTGAAATTCCATTTTCGGGTACAGTTGTGTGCAACGAGGTGTAAATGAGATAAACTGAAGACGAGCTGCCTGCGATAGACTAAGCCGATAAAAATATGAAGCACGGCTAATCGATTTACATAGACAGATACAATGTTACACCTTGGAAGGAGGAATCAGTTTTTTTTAATTTAGGTTCTTACTTTCGATAGTTTGAACAATTTTAAAATGACTAATCTCAGACGTTTATTGATCGTCAATCGCATTTACAAATGGAAATGAACTTTAGAATTTCGAATTTATACATATCTGTGTATATGTAGTACTTTAAATGCTTCCTCAACGCATTTGATTGTGCACCAATAGACAAGTTACAGTTACATCACTCCACAATAAAATCCAAACCTAGATGGCGCAATATCGCCCAAACCATCCATTCAATATTGTTGCCTTCCGCTTTTCGTTTTGTCGTTTTCTTGAAAATTGAATTTCCTACGCCAATAAATGTGCTTTAGGAATCTTGGCAACAACACTCAGACTCAGACTTGGAAAACAGGATTGAGGAATAGAAAGGGAAAGAGTCCCAGTAAGGGGAATGTGAACGCAAAAATCAATCAAACAAAACGGACTGACACTTAGACAGACGATTAGGAAGTAAAAGCACCAGCAGCAACTTGATATGCAAGTCAGTCGATATCGAGTAGAAACGTTTGGATAAAGAGAAGAGGCGGGAGGTTTGGTATTCCAAACGGTCGGTGGGCGGTGACAGAAGCAGCATATGGAGCGTAATGCTGATGCCTTTTCTCTCAATGTTTCGGTCAAACGCACAGCAACAGAGCGTTAAATTTGCAACAACAATCATAGTAAGATAGAAATAAAATGTGAATTCCCTATCATAGTATTCATTATCAGAATAGAGCTCCGTGTATTGCTTGTCAAATGCACAGCCAGGAAAAATCCAAATCTCAAGTAAATCCAAAAATCCAAATCTAAAAGTATTAAAAACAAAAAAAAAAAAAAAAAAAAAACAAAAAAAACACTAAAAAATCCCACATAAATGCAGAATGCCGACAACAGCGTCATGGCTGCTGCAATTTGTCCTCTGACCGAGTGCAGGCAATTGGTGGCTCATTCGCATCTCTTGCGTCACATAATTAACGAGCATTTAGATGAACGTCCACATACTCTACCCTTTCAGTTGCGTCTTCGTGAAGTGTGGACGGGTCAACGAACTGTACTTTTGCTGGCCTATCGACAATTACGTTCACATCGTGAGGAATGCCTGGCCGTCTTGAATTGGGCTGGTGATGGCCACAATGGGAGCCTTTACGATCGGCAATTGGATTTATCGCCCCACCACGAATCGTTGAGTGACCATTTACCCATACTTGTGATGGTCAGCAAGACATCATGGAGCCACTTGCTGCGCACTAAACAAGTGGAGGCAGATGCATCAGTCTCTCAGCCCACGGATCCTGGTATATTCTATATATTCTGTCTACTGGCACCATTCACAAGTCGTCCAATTTATGCCTCATTAAGTGTCCTCAATTGTGAGTTGCACTGTTTGCGTCGGCGAAGGCAAAAGATACGAAATTTTGCAACACGCATGCATCTCAGCGAGTTCATCAATGGCATCGACAACTACTTCATGACCATTAACCAGACCGAAATGGATAAGCTATGCCGACCAGATGAGTCGGCATTTCTTGAAGTTATCATTCATGGTGAAAGTCTCCCAACCTAGGTTGTGCTTCCCTTTTTTTTTTTGTTTTGTTCCTCTATTTTATTTGTTTTAATAATTTCAAGAAACAAAAAAAGAAAACAAAGTAGTCAGTAAAGTTTTTGCTATTTTTGCATTATATTCTATCTGTACCCTGGACACTTGCCGCCGCAGCATATAATGAGCCAAAAGTTTTCAACATTTTGTGGATTATTTTTTTTTTTTTTTTTTTTTTTTTGCATTTTATTAATAAGACAAAATCAATTTCAGTCGTTTTTGGGGCGTGTGGCACCTTGGCACACATTTTGCTGCAAGTTTATTGCCAGTTCAGTTAAGCGAGCCAGTTATTGATTCTGGTCGAAACTTTATTGCCACGCTATTTCCTCGAGCATGAGATGGAAAAGACACGGATTTTCGTTTTGTTTCTTTTACGGCCGCAACAGACTGAGACTGAAAGAATTTGCTGCCGGAAATGTGACATAAATTGCTGTGTTTTATGCTTTTTCGTTATGTTATTGGCTAAGCAAAATTGTGTGAAACAAACCGCTAGCATACATAAAGAGAACTTTTCGTTATGAAATCAGTAGAATTTCACTTGTGATCAATGATTGAAAGTGTAAACAATCATTTGTAATTCAATTATTTGATTTATTATCCGAAATAGTTGAAAATTCCATTTGTTTCTTCGAAAAAAAAAAACACAAATACACATCTAAATAAGTCATCCCAAGAAAGTAAGTTAAGTAAAGTCTTATCAAATAAGATACATACATATATACTTATCTAGTTAACAATCGAATAATAATTAGCCAAAAAAATAAATATATAATATAGTTAAGGCCTAGTAGCTTTAGCTAGTTTTAGTGTTCACTGTAATTTTAATTACTGCTCAACTTTAATATAAATAAATAAATTTGATATTTCTAACGAAATCGCAATATTTTCGTGCTACTTTTCTATATCTTTCATCTCATCCCTAAGTAAGTAACCGACTCATAAACTTGACAATTAATACAAATTTCAGGTATGAAAAAATCATTTGTTATTTCCCACAGTTTCTCAACAACTTTTTTCATCCAAATGTTGAATAATGTGTGCCTCATACAATGGCGATCCTCAATTGTTAACAAAATTTATGGTATGTATATCGTCTACCAACTCATAGTCGGTTATTAATTAATAAAATTTCAATGCATATACAGCCTAATATACCTTTTAAGTTTAAATAAATTTCTTTCAGCTCAAAGGATACTTAATGCCGATTGTTATCAGTCTATTTCTTTGTTCTATGTGATCTGATTATTTACATATTTCGCTATATTTCGGGTTAATTTTAGTTTTATTCAAATGTTTTACGAGAATAGACTGAATTTTGCTAAATTGCAACATTAATTTGCACTTTAAAAATACATAAGTTTTTTGAAAAGACTTTTTACTTATCTTTCATTAAAGGAAAACCCAATTTGATCGTTATGTTAGCGTTAAATAAATAAATTATTTTTGATAAAAAGTGACGTCGCCATTTACTATATAGGGCTCTTTATGAAGTAAAAATTTGGCTTTTACATAGTTTACCTCAAAAAGTCAGCAACAGATTAAAAATTCAAGTTTGTTAGAGCTGATGACATGATTTGAAATACTTATTATCACAAGCTTTCAGTGTTGTAAAGAAACAGTTAAAGTAAATTATTACTGCATAGCAAGCTAAATTTGGCTTTGTTTTTAATAAACTATAAATCCAAAAAAAAAAAATTGTTGATGAAATATGTATATGAATATTTGAGAATAGAATTTATATTTTATAGAGTAATATTTGCATAATAATAATTATTTTTCATAATTATTATTGCAGTGCAGTGGAGGGTTGAGCCGTATAGAATCTGAAATAAAGTGACTATGGGATATTCTGTTTATACCTAAGAATCGATCCCACTGAACTAGGTACGGTTTCAAGGAAGGGCCCTAGGGTGTTGGTTTTCGATCATTTTTAAGAATTCTTATTTTTTTTGTTTCATTTCTTCGTTTCGTTTTATTGATTATTTCTAGGCTTAAGGTTAATAATTTTCGAATTCTCAATTGATAGGTTTCTATTAAATTTTATCTATGGAATACTTTTACTTATTGCATATGAGAACTTCATTGTCCCTAGGAGAAAGAAAGAAGATTAAAGAGACACACACACACACACGCACACACAAGAGGGAAACAAAACAAAAAGGCCAAGAAAATTGCAAACAAAAAGAAAGAAAGAAGAAAAAAATGAGAGGGAAGCAAAAACATGGCAGATGGCAAACTGCTGGCATATTTGCTACTTGAAATCCTCATATAACACGGGGACATGTTTACGATGCATTCGCATATATGTAGTTACTATGTCTACATACATACGTAGGGCCCCGTATCTTTTATAAGGCATATTCTTTGGCTTGGCTATTTTTTCTGCGTTTTGGCTTTTTTTCTCTCTCTTTGTATGGCTTTTTGTTTTTTGTTGTTTTCCTCTTTTTTCTATTTTTGTTTTTTTTTTTGTGCGTAGTTTTTATGCGCCTGTTGGCATTTTCATTGAGCAGAAATCACAAAAACTGAAACCCCATCGGCTCATGCCTCCAACTATTCAGCATCTTCTGAGAAGCATCATCATGTGTCTGTGTGTCTACGTGCGTGCTCTCAAAACGACAACATCCCTTGGGTGGGCACTACAAGAACGACGGCAATGCCAAAAGCAACAGCAGCAACAACAACATCAATGGCATTGGCAACAACAACAACGGCAACGGCCACGGCAATGACACATAAAGGCTAAATTGGGCTTGAATGTTCGCCCAAGGAGTACAAAGGGATAAGTTGATGGTCTTGTAGACTCGATACCAAAATGGACAAACGTCCAGCACTCAAGTCATTTAGCGGTCGTAAAAGTATAGCCCTATATGTATGTATGTATGTATGTATGTATGTATGTATGTATGTATGTATGCATGTGTCCCCCAAGAATCCATAGCCAAGAAAAGTCAGCCTATTGAATTGGAAAATTCAATGGTGTATTTGCCATTTAAACGAGCAAGTGTATAATTACGGTAAATGTATACATACATACATATATATTTATAGTATATTATAGGTATATCCACCTCAAAAGCAAATTAGAATTCAAAATCTGATTTTTGATCTGTATCTTTATCTGTGACCAGCCAGAACGTGTAAACACTAAGAGTGAAACGTGTAGATAGACTCTAAGGACATCATCAAAAGCAAAAGGTCGTGACTTCGTCAAGGCGTATAATTTTCTCTCTGTTTGGTTTCCTTTTCTTTCTCTCTCTCCTCGATATTTGTAATATTTATTTCCTATGAATTTGTCATTGAATTGAAAACATTTTCATAAAAAAGAAGACAAGTTTTAAATAATATTTAAAATAAATAACCTTTTGGAGAAAATATTTATGCTTATTTCACAAAAATGTCAAATTGTATTAATTATTGGATTATTGGGTTACATATTTAATAAAAATTTTGGCATTAATCATGTCTCTTCTTGGTTCTATTTTTTTTTCTATAAATATAAATTGTTAATCGTATTTTTATTAGAAAATAAATAAATAAAAGGTCAGCATTTTCTTGTCAAATTAAGCCCAAAAATTATTTGTCCTTTTTTTTTACTTTATTTTTCTGATATGTCGTTTTTGCAAGGGTATAACAGAGAAGTTATTGTTTAAAGCAAATATTTTCAAATGATCGTTCCTTAAATTCTGATTTAATATTATTAAGAGTTTTAATGTTTATTAAATGAAGATGATATACCGTAAGTTTTGTTCAAGTAAATTTGGATGCAAAACCGATAAAAAAAAAAAAACAAAAAAATAGACACATTTAAAAATTTTTTAATTAAATTTTTACTCTACATTCTTGAACCCTAAAAGTTGTAGGTCCTGTAAAATTTTTAATTTGGTCCCAGAATTTAATGAGCCAATTTATACATTTTTTTGTGGTCTCTCGACTTGGCATTATTTTTAACCACTAATTTATTTTTAAGCATTATTAGAATTTAACTACGAAAGATATTGAATTTAATTTCCCGTCAAATTAGATATTTTTAATAAAAATTGGTTAAAAATTGAATAGATTTTGTTAGCTCACAAAAGACAAAATTTATATACCATTTTGCAAGTATAGAAAAGTGTTTTTCTTTTTTTATTGATATTTTTTGTTACCTGTTTTTCTATTTCAAAAACCACCAAGTTCTGGTTGTGAATTACCACTAAATTATTGAAATATTTAAGCTTTAAGCACTCATATATTAACAAATTTATTTAAGTCGCACAAACGAATCATTTTTTTTTTGCTCGTAAATAGGTCAAACTTATTTATTACATTTATTTGGGTTTTCTTTACTTGTCAGTTTAAAAAACGAATCATGATGATAATCTCAAAACTTGAATTTTGTTTTGCCAATGTTGCTAATTGCTAACCACTGAACGCTTACGATGGGTCAAAAAGCTGATTTAAAGTGTTGCAATTTACGCATTTGAGTTTATTTGTTGGTTATTTTTTCCATGAACCATACTACATACATACATACATACATACATATATGTTGTGTCTGTGTTGGACAAAGGGATGCCAAAAAGGGGGTTTAAGCGTTAGTTTCGTTGCACAGTCAGTTTGCACAAGTTTTTCTGCTGACTTTTTAGACTAAAAGTCAAATATTTCATTTGGAAATTCCTAGCGACGAGGCGGGAATGAAATGTGAAAATTTCTAAAAACGAGAAAAAAAAAAAAGAAATGAATAAGATCGAGAGAGAGAGAGAGAGAGAGACCGGGCGGAAACCATGTCGAAGTGGGAACTGAGGGTGGGCAGGAGCACGCCTACTCTGCCGATAGCAGTAAAACACATTTTTCTAACTCTACACTTTGCTCTGTAACCCTCTAGACCATGGCCCGTAGCCCTCTAGTCCATGGCGGCTGCTTAAAAACTATAAATTAAGTTTACAACTTTTCCGCAGAAAGTTTTTCGCTTTTTTTCCCCCGAACAACCTCCATCTCCCCACCAATTGTTGTTGTTGTTGTTGCTTCTATTATTTTCACTGTTTTATCACAGTGTGACAAAATAGCATGTAGATACTTTGTGAGTGGGTTTCCAAGAAAGTGAAAGAGTAAGAGAATGCAGAAGTTTGCCCAACAGGCCAATCTGTGCTCTATATATATATATATATATCTGGCTATGCCTTTAACAATAAAAATGTATGTCAAACGGCTGCAAAGTAACTTTGACATCCATCATTTGCCATCTTTGCACTTTGTTGACCTTTTTTTGCAACTGACATGAACAAGTTGGCCCATCACCCGAAGCGACTTCAACCAATCCACCAAGACCGAACCACACAGTTCAGGCAACTACCGCCCTGCCACCCTGCCACCCTGCCGCCCCACCTGCCAGCCTACCTCAAGTGACAGCTAATCAAAATGTCGCACAAAGTTCATTAACAACATTTTCCAGTCAATTGTCTTGTCAAGGTGCGGTGAGAGCTCATACATACATATATATTTCTGCAACAATGTATTTATGTTTGCATTGAAACCCTGTGCAAAAATTTCCAACCCACCTGCAGCAGCAGCTGAACTAGCAGAAGGTCGTTGAGGTCGGTGGTTCAGTTTGTTAACAACTTGGCATAAAGTTGTTTGTCTTTCACCTAAGCGTGTCGATGACATGACAACGACTACGATTTCAACTACACTAGACACAGGGGAAGGCGTTGGCCAGATGGGGCGTGTCGATTTTATTGCCAGGCAAATCAGCAAAAAAAAACTTAACGAACTGTGGCTAAAATTGAAACAAAAAATACAACAACAGAATAAACAAATTCTAAATATAGCGAAATTCGTTGATTTGATTAGACTCTCATTGCTTTATTTTATATCAACAAAAAATCAATAATTTATTTTGTAAATTTTTGAATAACTTTAAAAGCACAATTATTTGAAAGTTGCTAAAATAAAAAAAATATTTAAATATAGGTAAACAAAAATTAATTAGTCCATTTGTTAGCTTAAGGCCTAGTAGCTATAACTAGTAAGAAGATTGGCTGTAATTTACAATCACATTATAAATAAATTAACTTATATGTCTTAAATAATGTTTTATATTTTTATGTTATATAGTTTAACCATTTGTGATATTTGTTATTTTTTTTCAAATATTTAATAATTTTCCTGTAAATTATATAAACATTTTTTTAACGAAAACAAAAATAAAATATAAATAATATAAATATATTAATAGATATTTTATTTATAACAGTAGACTAAACAACGTAAATTTTTAATTACTAATTTAGCAAGCTGCTCAGTTTCAATTTATGAATTTGTAAATAAGTTAGCCCTCTAAGCCAAGGCACATATCGTTAATTTATAAAAACATTAATAATGACCATTTAGTAAAATAAATTTAGTTTAAAATGTTTCATTTGTTTATTAGTAATCAATTAGTTTTCATTTTTCAATCGTTAAAAAACTCAAGAACCTTAAAATGTATTCAATAATCCAATCTAACTAAAATATGCAAGTTATAAGATAATTACAATGCTAATACAGACTTCTAAAGGACACACACGGCGTTTACATACGTACGTTATATTGTTTAGTTTTAGTTGATGACAAATATAAACCTAAAGTTAAGCAAATGTTTGCACTTTTAACCTTTTCTGATCTGCAACATCTGTATAGAAACTAGTATAAGTACTCAATATTCGTACAACAAGTTTAATTGGTAAATTTGTTTCAAGATTTTCATCTAGTCGATCGCCCTTTCATTTGGTAGTTTTCCACATTTTTATCCAAGCTTAATTACTTGACTTTGGCTTTTGGCTTTGGTTCCCAAAACAATTTGCCCTCTTACATGTTCGATATGGCAAATGTTTTATGAATCTAATTTCTCTGGTTTTATTTTATTTGCTTTTTTTTCCTTTTTCTTTTTTGTTTTCTCCCTTTTTTTCTACTTGGTGTTTTTGCCTTTTGCATGTTGGCCAAACACAGCAAAAAAAAAAAAAAAAAAAAAAAAAAACTACAAAAATAAACGTACAAAATGAAAGCTGAGGCAGAACTTCACTCGATATTTATATGCACGCCATCAACTGCATAGATTATTTTTGCATATGAAATGGCCAAAAGGGTTTTTGCACTCGCATGTAAAGCACGCAATACGCACACACACACACATACACACACACACAAGTTTTATATATATATACATGAGTTATATGTATACAGGCATGAGGATTAAATGGTTTTATAGGGCAAAGAAACCTATATTATACATATGTACATTATATATTTTCATCATACATATGAACTGGGCTTGAAAAATTTCAGATGATTTGCCCATCAGTTGAAGATTTTCTTAGGCAAACCAAAACGTGGTGTGAAAACTCCGTTAAGTCTTACCTAAGAATAGGTTTATTCTTGCATGTTTCGTAAAAGAAGACAAAGTGAGACAACAGACAAAAGCCCGAGAAGTATGAGAAACAGGTCAAGGATATGCATATGTATGTATAAAAGATACGCGAAATAAGTTAATATAAAAATTTTGAAACGATTTCAGCATTCCATGTGTTAAGTAGTCAAGTTGGTTAAAGTTTCATCATTCGAAGTATTCAGATTCAATGGCTTAGCGACACAACTAATAAAAGAAAAGAGCTCCAAGAACTCCATAACCCACTTCGAGTGCTATTCGAATAATGTTGGAGCTAAGATGAATGAGGACCTATCATATATAATAGAGGAAAAAGTGCATAAATTTACGTCGCAGACCTTTTTGTCTCACCTTTAGGCCACACAGGTGAAAGGCAACAATACAGCGAAGGGACTGAGACTGGCTGCTTCTGTCATCGCCGTCATTATTTCGGATGCCATTGTCAAGATGCACAAATGAACGCATAATTGTTTACACATGAATACATTGAGCAAATATTTACCAACACATTCGGTGTCGCCCATTCCGTTCGCCATTTCGCTATAACCCGCAAATGCTTCAATGCTGTTCCCCGTCATTATCATCATCATCATCATCATCATCAAGATCATTATAATCTTTGGAACAGAAGCTGCAGCGGATGAAGAAAGGAGAGGCATTTGCATTTGCATTTGCATTTGCATCTGGAATCTAGAATCTGGTTGGCATTGCCAAGTCAAAGAAGGTCCTTAATCTGCTTACCTTAGCGACATCTCTTTCTCTCTTTCTCTTACACTCTCTTCCTATCTCTATCTAGCTCTTCTTTTCGCTTTCGTTTCTTTTATGTTGTTGTTGTTGTCATTGTCGTTGCACTAAAGAAGTTGCTGAGTTTGCCAAGCTTTGCTTTAATTACGGTCCCTCGACTTTGAGAGCATAAACAAATTGCAAAATTGTTTATGGCATGCAAATTAATCAAATCTCTTTCTCAATTAAGCCCAACCAGCACCCGGCATAAGGGTAGCGCCTAGCTTCATGGCCAACACAGACGTCGAAAGTGCATCGTGAAGAATGACACAAAGTTTTACCCCAACACATCAAAATATAAATGTCAATCATATATTTACTTTTACTTAGACGATAGACATTATTGTGTATGATATTTTTCAAGCCTTTTCAGCTCCATAATGTATTAACTTAACTCCTTTAGTAGTGCAATTTTATATTAGATTTTATTACATCGGAAATGCCTCTTACGCTAGCCGGAAACTCTATAACCAAAGTAAATTTCCAATTACTTTCATGTCTAAGGATCCAATGCACAATTTTGTTATGGACATTTGACTTTGGTTACACTTGCTTTTTAATTAGCTTGACTTCCGACCAACAAAAAAAAAAAAAGAAATATATATCCTTGAAGTGAGTCCTGTCCGATGCAGGCTAAAGAAAGAAATTAAAGAAAATACAACCGGATGACCAAACTGATGGAAGTATAAGTACAGGTAGGCAAATAAACGTCCTGAGCTATATAAGGAAAGAAAGGATAAACGGATACTGCATTCAGATGCAGACAACAAATATATATGTGTGTATATATGTATGTACGGACAGATCATATCATGTACATCTCTTGACGCACTTTCTACATAATTAAAATGTATTCGCAATTTGTTTTTCGCTCGCTTGTGTGTGAAGGAAATTGAATTAAACATAATTTAATGAACACATTATAAGTATCAATAATATAAATTGTTTAATTTGAATTTAAAACCAACCACCACTGCCCGAGGGATATAATCATAAGTTATACAGAAATTCTGGCATATCGAAATTATTGATTTCCATGATTTCCTTAATTGAAAACGAGAATTCTTTTGTGGGTCAGACGGCAAAAAGCCTGCTGCTTACCTTTATACTTAATACCTCCAATTTCATTTGTATTTCAATTCCGATTTTCATTGTGCATTGATAAACTTGATCAATATTTGCATAAAATCGTTTTCTATGTTCTTGCTATTATTGTAATTTATTTGGACCATTATTTCGCCCTTGAGACACAAATATATGTGTATAAATACATATAAGAGGGTAACCTTTAAAGAAATGTGATTTAATTAGAGCCTAATTATCGGTTAACCATTTCATTCATTTCTCCAGTGTTTTAAGTCAAATTCGCTTATTGTCTGTTGGGTTTTGTCTGTTGTCAAATTGTAATTTTCTGTCAGTTTGTTAGTTTGTCAAACTTGTTGTTTAATTAGCATAAATCCATGTTTTATCATTCCCTTCAGATGAAACACACACACACACAAATATATGCACAGAAATTGCCAAAAGACTAAATGCTTGAAATTCAATTTGAACACTTCAATTTCAATTAAATTCCATGAGCCCCAAGTTGTGATACACAAGTGCTTATCGCCTAATACTAATGGAAGAAATTGCCATAGAGATTTCTCAAAGATAAGCAACTGAAAATGAGATTGTAATAAATTCTAGTTTTATGTTGTGTGAATATTTAATTGCAATAATTCAATAAATTCTCATAAATTTGCTTTAAATTTAGTTTCGAATTTTGTAAACTTGTTAAAAAACAAAAAATGTTTTTTGAATACATAATTCAACTATTTGAAATCGTTTCCAAACATATTATAAATAAACAAAATTAACTTTATACTAGCATGAATAGTTTGAAATGTAACGACAAATACTTCTGCGGTAAATATTTACTTTTACAGTGTTGAAAAGTGTGTAGATGTGTAGATTTCAGTGTTGGCAAACGCTATTTTTTATTTGGCGCGTTGTTTGACCGCCCTGGCAGCCGAATATTTTATTCTGAACTATATTTGTTCTCTAAAATCAAGAAATATAATATATTCAAAAAGCCCGCGTATTCAAGTATCCCAAATTTGGCATCTGGCAACACTATCTCAAAATTTTACAGCTTCTTTTAGCCGTAAAAAGCTACTTTTAGCTACAATATCGCTAAAAACATAATTTTTCTTTTGTTAATTACACAAAAACTACGAAATAAATCGCCAAGGCGCACCTGAGGTCGTGCTCGTGGAATTTTTCTCTTTCGTTTGATAGCAAATTTATGTAGTTTAAGCGCGTTTTGGGCCCGAGTAACTATAGTAAATATTTACCGTAAAATAGAGAATAAGCCTGACTGCTACAATTTTTACTTCTTGAACTATTGTCATTTTGGTTAACTAGCTTGTTTAGTCTTTAAAATTTAAAGTTTAAATGAACGAGTTCTTCAATAAATTAGATATAAATATTCTCTATTTAAATCATTTTTTTTTAAAACTATAACAGAAAATTGATTTATTTTTGAGATAAAACAATGTAGAGCATTGCAGGAAAAAAAAACAGCCAAAACGAGTTATTTAATTTTTGAAATGTTTTACAAGTCATTCCAATCCTTTGAACTACTTACTTCATAAAACAAAGTATTTGATTTTCGATAAACGAATATAATTACGTCTTGAATTTTTGAGTTGAAAGTTATTGAATATTTATATGCGAAATGTGTGTTTTCCTCTTTAAATATACAAGTTTAAGCAAATGGTTTTTGTTATTTTTTTTAAATTTTCTTGGCTTAGCTATAATTAATATTAACTAAAATAAAACTTTTCAATTGCCTGTTATTGATTTGAACAAGTTATTAGAATCAAAGGAGATCTTGAAGACAAGCCTAAGGGGGATTAACACCATAAAGTAATTAATTCCCATTGTATGAAATAGTTTATGTCCTAAATTTTAAAGTTCGACTCAGGATATAGGCGGATTTTGAGATAGTTCACAAATGAGTTGCCAATGAACCATTAATCAACTCCAATGTTATTTTGCATGGATTAGTTCTTAGTCCTTGTTGACCACCAGAGGCCCATCTTTTCTTCAATCCCGACTTGTCTATTCGCGCATATATAAGCGATTAACAAACAACAAAGAGAACAAAATCAACAGCTGGTCAAAGAGTAAAATCCGAGCCAAGGTCGTTGTTGGTGTTGCCGTTTCCTCGTTCTCTTTCTCTGTCTCTCTCGTTCTCTTTCTGTGTCTCGGTTTTCACCTCGCCATGAGAAAACTCACCATGGCTGGTGCCACAAACCTCCAATGTGGGTAGTAAGGTCCTTTGCGCTTTGCGACTTGACTGCGTTCAGTCAAACGTTGAACTCCGTTGCTGCTGTTTGTGTTTATCAGTGACACAAGGAACACAAAGAGAATACACAGCACAGTGGCCCGAGAGAATTCGACTAAAACTAAATACTTTCGAAATACTACGACTTTTGTTTGACGGGACAATTGGTCGGCTGATATTTAATTACCATTTTTAAGCGTGTGCCGTGGTGCTTGTTTGTTTTTTTTTTTTTTTTTTTTGTTTAATTTTTTTGTTTCGATTTATGTGATTTACATGTGAAAGCTCAAAAAAAAAAAAAAAATTTTTATAATAATAAATAATAAGCAAAGGAATGGAAAATATGATATGCTTGTGCCGGCACAACAGTGCGTATTATTAATATTCGATTATCATGAGCAATGGCCAATGAATATATATATATTAATATATAAAGCATGAGCATCGTAATGAGCAATCCATATAAAGTGTTCAAAATCAAATAAAAATCAAAGTGAATGAACATTAATAAGTGAACAAACAACAAAAGAAAGACCAAGACCAACCAGACCAAAAGAATTAATCAGGCAAAAAATTAAATAACAAAAAGAAAAACGTGCACAAACAGTGGAAAGGAAAAATAAAATGAAATTTAAATCGGTTAGTAAATGCAAACGTTGTTTATTTTAAAACATTTTGTATACAATAAAGAATCATTTATAGGCTAGTTTTACGTTTACGCCCTTTCGTTGACCTCTTCGTTTTCATATAATCAGGCATTAGTTGAGGGGCCTTAAAGACACATCTTATAATATAGGTGTTTAAGTTATTAATTTGGTTCATATGAATATGCCTTATATGTTAATACTTACTCACAGGTATAACAAATCGGAATATACTTGCAATGGACTGTTAAGATAGATCAATACATTTTTGGATATATTAATAAGGCAGATTATTAATTTGTTTTCAAAATAGTAAAATGCAACTTTGAATATTATAAAAAATTAGCTTCGAAAGGAAAAGAAATCTAGCTTCTGAACTAAAAATAGCATAAATTAAATCATATAGAAATTTTTCAGTTTCTAATTGCATTTGCCGAAATAAAATTGCTTTTCCAAACTAAACTTGATTTTTCTGAACTTTTGCTTTTGCTTTAAGATAAATTATAATTGAAATAAACACTTGATAAAATTCAACACTCACCCGCTAGACAAGCGCTGCATACAAAACCGATATCCAATACATTCTTATGGCAAACACAGCGGGGTCTAAAATCGACTTGCGGTTGGTCAGGATAATTGAATTGAAATCTCTCCACTGGCGACATTAGAAAGATGCCAAGCAAACGTTGCAATAGGCCATCAAAGTCATTTGTGGAATAATAGAAACCACCGGTCAATCCTGTTGCCTGACGCCAAATCGATAAGGTATAACTACGGTCCAGGATGCAGACATCTAAAGCTACACGTGAACTCTTTGCACCATTAAACATATGCATATAGTTTGTCAATAGATTAATGCCCGGATCCGTGGCCGTGACAATGAGAACACGTGCCTCAATCCTAAATTGTGTACCTTCGGCCGAACGGCAATTTATTTCCCGACGACGGCGTTGTATATAACAAAGTGCTTTACCTATGGCACCGGCTAAAAGGCTAGTTGATCCATTCTGAAGATTTGAATTATGACTCGGATTCATAGCATCATTTCGCATTATTTCAGCTAAGCGTACTTTTGTTATATAATCAGCGAAATCAAAAGCATCTAGAGAATTTTCCAGGCAACGCAAATTCAAACGTAATCTGTCCGGTTGAACGAGATGGCTACAAAAAGAAATTATAAATATATAAATATGTATTTACATTATAGCTGAAATTTATCATCTTACACGGAGCGACGTGAGCATGCCACATAAGCCAATTCATTTTGAGATCTTCCCAATAGATGTGAGCTTCCCAACATGGTGACTGCATTTATTACCTTAGTAAATAAATCAGGATTACTTTTTATATATGGCTGATGTGCATCATGATCCAATACGATAACCAATAGATCCACATCGGCTGGTTCTGTTATATAAAAAAAAGATTTATAGAACTATATGCAAACATTATCATTATCAACTTACTTAATTTCTTTAGCTGCAAATTTTCCAGCTCTTTCAATTTAATCAATTCGAAATTAGATTTCGTGGCTTCGGCGGTCTCCTTGAATAAATCTTCTTTTTTTTTGTTAGGCTTTTCCTTTTCAAATGTATTTTTTTCTAATTCCACAGTAATTTCAAGTTCACGCTGAATATCCATGTCAGCAAGCGTTTCTACATTTTCGGTCACATTAAGAGGCTCAGATGCTGTTCCTGTTGTTTTTGTTGTTGGAATTGTAGTTGGTTTTGTCTTTGTTGTAGTTGTAGTCGGTTTTGTCTTTGTTGTAGTTGTAGTCGGTTTTGTCTTTGTTGTATTCGGTTTTGTCTTTGTTGTAGTTGGTTTTGTCTTTTTTGTTGTTGTAGTTGTAGTTGTAGTTGGTTTCGTTGTCGTTGCTGCTGCTGTTGTTGTTGTTGCTGTTGTTGATAAATCATCATCGCAAAAAAATGTAGCAAATGATTCAGCATCATGTATAAATGGATAATTTGTATTCGAATTTTCTTCCTCCATTTTGCGTTAACAATTTTGCAAAGAAATTACTTTTAAATTCAACTTTTTCTACTAGTTTCTACTCAATAAATTCTCTGACACAATGATTGACAAAATTTTTTGCACACGGTTTATCGATAAGAAAAAAAATGCAACTGTTAACAAAAAGTGCGATTGCTTGGCCTGTGTCCTCTCTATCAAAATGACACTTGACACTTTAGCTTTGCGGTAGAGTTGCCAAATGCCAACAATATGTATGTGCAACAGCTCTGGCTTTAAATGGCTCTAAATTCAAAATATCTATTTTTTCTGTGACTAGTCATTCTTTAATATTACAGATAATCAATTTTCGCACGCGACAACAAACAAATAAACAAACAAAAAAAAAACAAACAAAAAAAAAACAAACAAAAAAAAAAAACAAAAAAAAAAACAAACAAAAAAAATTCATAAAAACCGCCACATACAGACGTCTATAATAAGTGGCCCCATATAAAAAAGGGTAGGGAAATAGTTTTCCCTAGCTCCAAGCCTCTATAAAAGTCAAGAAACGAAAGTGTGACAAACAGAATTATATACATATACAATATGTATATGTAAGCCTAATAAAACAAAGTTCTTGAGAGAGAGAGAAAGAGAAAGAGAGAGACAGAGACACGGAAGGCACACACAAACGACCAGAAGACCCTACATGATTTATAAGGCACATTAAATTGAATATTCAACATAATGTAGCATTTAAATGACCCACGCACAAGGCAAAGGCTCTGGCATAAAACAGAGAAAAAATATATATACATATAAATGTATGTATGTATATATGTATATGGCAAAAGTCGGCCTTGAAGGTCACTCGATAAGTGACTTACACGTAAAGAAATCAAAAGCAAACCCAAAGAAAAAACCAACCTTTGTTTAAATGCCAACAAAACACTTAAAGTTTTTTCTCAAGCAATATCAATTGAATTTCCCTCACCAGCACAAAAGCGCGAGCTGAACTTTTCTTCACTGGGTTAACACGCGCACACAAAAATATTCCAAAAACTTGGAATGTGTGCAAAAGTAATTTACCAACACAGGCAATGCGAAAGCATCATAAATCACCGCCCCCTCCACCTTGCCACTATATAGAGAGCAAAAAAAAACTTCTCAATAACCTCTAGCAGAGGAGGGAGAGAAAGAAAAAACTACAGAAACTGACACAAATCGTGTAAACGCTCTCAGTTCCGGAGAGAGAGAAATTCAGGGGGACTACAGAGAGATACGCGTTACGTGCTCAAGTCAAATGTCAAAAGTCAGCCAATTTTAGCAACATTTTGACAGACAATAATGCCCATGCATGGCGGGACGCACAAACTTTCTTTTCGTTTTTTTTTCGATTTTTTTGTTGTTTTACAATACTACAAAAATCACCTGCGGACAAATTGTGCAAAGTGGCGACAAAACTTCAAGCCAAAGCAAAACAAACAAATTAAGCCACTATCAATTGTAACTTTTGGAAAATGTCAATAATATTATTTTTCAAGATTGAAAAAGCTACAAAAAATTTACTTACAGTAAGTGCAAATGCGATACCCGCTATTTTTTTTATGTTTGTCTCGTATTACTTGACTTAATGTTAGATGTGGATCAAGTGATTGATTGGCACTTTTTATATATATATATATATAATTTCGGTCATGTTATTGTTGAAAAACATTAGCTTTTTATTCTTTTGTTAGCAAATATTACTTTGTCAGCACAAAAAAAAACAAGGTTTTCAATGAACATGTACAAGATATATATTTTCTATTCTTATATTTGTTGCCTGATTTAAGGCAAACGCTAAAATACGGTAAATGTAACGGTAATGCTTTTCATAAATCTGTCAATTAATTTATTACTTTTTTATAAACTTTTCTCCATTGAATTTTCAACAAAAAATTCAAAAAATTTCTCATTAATATAGCTGCAATAAATTCTTAACGAAATTTCCAATTTTTAGCCCAAAGATTGCTTAAAAATATTTCTAAGTGTGCCTAGAAATGTTCATAAAATTGTTTTTTAGTATTCTTAAGTAGGCTTGTAATCTTAAATCGATGTTTAATATGCAAACGATTACGAAATATATTTTAGCTTTCAACTAGTGTACATACTTCACATTTATTCTTTTTTTTGCTTCCAAATATTAAAAAAAAAAAAATTTTTCAAACAATAACCCAAAAAACAAAACACAAAAAACCAAAATAGAAAAAAAAAAAAAAATAAAAATAAAGTGCAACATCATAATGGCGATGGATTTCATAAGCTTTTTGGCCGACACGCAGCGTCTAATTGATTGGGTAAGCTTAAGCCACGTGTGTGTGTGTGCGTGTGTGTGAAATTTCATTGCATTGGACAATCTTACAGAGTCCAGGCACAAATGAGCAAGACCTAATGCACATAGCTCTATCGCATGAAAGCTGCGACCTGGATTCGGTGGTCAGCACTTTGGCCATTGCTTACTTTCGTTTTAAGAACCGTGGACCATTGGAACATAGTTTTCTGCCCGTACTTAATATGATGCGACGCGACTATCCAACCAAGTCGGAAGTGCGTTTTCTCCTCGAGAAGCACAACATCAGACCGGATTGCCATTTAATCTTTCGCGATGATGTCCCCGAATGTTTGCTATTGCGCTGCCGCTTCATTCTGGTCAATCATCATGTGAGCCCGTTTCACTATTCTGTCGAGGAGGTATACGATTATCGGGCATTTCAATGTGAAGCCGCCCGCTTGCCGATCTATTGTCAACGCATTATGCATCCGATGCGTTCGTGTGCTGCCTTAATAACGGAACGTTATTCCAATACAATGTACAATAATGCAAGTATTCAGTGTCCAATGATCTATGATTTGTTGCATGCAGCGATACTCTTGCAAAATCGAAATTTTGTTCAAATACCCGAAACAATGCTACCCAATATCCGTGACTATCAGATGCTACAGTTTCTGGAGAAACATTTGGGTGAGCTGCGGCCAGAGCAAAGGAAAACATTGTATGACACACTGGTAAAATCACTTTTCAATCTAAGTGCATTGACATTGCCGCAAATATTGCGACGTGAATTCAAAATACTCCGTGCCACAAATGGTTTGCGTCTTGTGCGAATTGCCCAGTGTTGTTTTCCTATGGCCGTAACACGTTTCATTTCCTATGAGTTAGCTGAAACGGCATTGCAAGAGTTTGCCGCCGAGCATGATTGTGACTATATAATGCTATTGGGCACAAGTATGCATCCAAGGGGGGGCCTTGGCATCAAAGAGTTGGGCCTGATACCACTGGATGGGTTACACAATGTGGGGGGTCGTCGTATTTTCGAGCATTTGATTATCAATTTAACTGCATCAGTCAATCCATTGCTTTGTCTGCAACCTCATCGTCATTTAGATTTTATGCAGGGTGCCTTCTTTTATCTAAATGTATGGAATATTGGCTTCTATGATGTACTTCATCTAATGCAGCGTATACTCTACGGTTGGGTGTCTGAAGATATATTTTAAGCCCATTTCAAAGTTAAAAAAAAAAAATAGAGAGGAGGCATAATTTTATGCATGTTTACAATAATGTAACATATAGATTGTGCTTATAAAAATAATTGTATTGCTGGTTTATTTATCAAAAGGTTGAAAGCCATTTTAATGTAGCCAATCCACAAGCACAAGAGAAATTTTCCAAATAGTTTTAAAATATGCAATATGTCTCAAATTTACCTAAAACAATTAAGTTAAATATTATTTAAACAAATTCAAAAAATAAAATCCAATTAAAATTTACAATCTTGACTTTATTGAGTCGTTATTAACTGACTTGAAATCAATTTTAAAGTTATCTAATAAGAAACCCTTTTAAAAGAAAGACTACAACTTTTTGTAATATTTGTTGTTTGTTTAATTATAGAAGAAATTGAAATTAAAAGAACCCAAGTGCAACGGAAATATATAAGAAAAACAAGATTTTTTGAGATTTTTTTTCAGACAATTTTAAAACTTACCTCAAGCCAATGATCAATTTATTATATACATAGTTTGTACAGAAAATGAAAATTTTGTATCTAATTACAAGTACATTTTAAAATCTAAAGAACATGATCCAGTTGGATAACGTTCTGTTTGAAATATAACCCAAACCTTGCATTTAAGCCAAGAAGATGAGGTTAGGAAGAGTCCAATTCCAATTAGAAAAAAGCGTTTGAGTTACTTAATACATTTATTAAATTTGTTTGTAGAAAAGCTATCTGGTGGGTGGATATTAATATCTCTTTTATATATCTTACATATAAATATAAAGTGGGTATATTCTGTAAATTCAAGAGTGGAAGTTAACCTACCTTCAATTTCTAAACAAATGTGAAATATAATTCGTTAATATTTATCATATGTATGTGGGGATGGAGTATGGGAAATTGCTGCCTTTTTTCATCACTCACATTTATATACCCTTTTGAATTGAGCAGGAGACACATATGTACCTACACACGAATAAAGTGAAAGAGGAAGAGAAAAAGAGATGACAAGGTTAGCTAAGGCCATTAGACAACGCATTAATCTAATCATATGAGTGTATACATATGTATATATGTATATGTATATATACAACAACCAAAAATCATGAACTCAAAAATGGAGTTTTCCAGTGGATTCTCTCCTTCTCATATCCACACACACACGCACACACACACACGCACACGCATTTGCAAGTTGATGTCAGTTACGTGCAAAATGGCATCAAGTTTTTGCTTCACGCACTCTTACTCACTCAATAATGTTGCTGTTACATTGAATAGAGAGAGAGAGAGAGAGAGAGAGAGAGAGAGAGAGAGAAAGAGATGAAACGTATGAAGGTGTAGCTTGGCAGCCATTTGTGAGCTCAGTTTAGAAAGGGATTTAGCTAGTGGAGAGAGTAAGGGTAAAGAAAATCTTCCCAATGCGCAAATTGCTTGCAACACTTTTTGTGTGCGCCGTTTGCCATTTTTTGGCTTTTATAAATCGTTTAGACTCCCCCATGACACCCAAATACCGCCCACCGACCAACCAACCAACCGACCGACCGACCGAGCGACACCTTCCGGTTGCTGTTGAACTCCACTCCCCTTCAACGTGTTGATAACAGGGCAACAACAACAATAAAGTTAAAAAAAAAAAACCTCGAAAAACAGGAAGCGTCGTCAACATTGTCGTAAGCTTCCATTATGCTCACTCAAAATACATTCATCAAGCAAAAGCATTTTGACTATATACCCAAGGTATATACATACAAATATATAGACATGTATAGCCTATTTATATATATATACATTTATATATATGTAGGGCCAAGGGCTAAAGGCGCTGTTGGTCTGCGTACTCTCATTTCTCTTCTTCTTGTACGTTTTTTTTTGTTTTCCTAATTGTTACTTCTTCTTGTTTTTCTTTGGTGTCTACTTCATCGTTGTCGTTTTTTCGTTTACTATTGCATACTTTTGTGCGCTGCTGTGCGTCAAGTAATGAAGATAATTGCTGTTAAGCGCATCTAAGCGGATTTTTGAGACACCTGACACCCAACCTTCGAGACCCAACTTTGAACACCCGACACCAACACAACACCATCCAGAGCCAGAGAATTATTCCACTTTCATTTTGTATGCTGCTCGTTTTTCCGGTTCAGGCACACACAAGAAAGAGTTAAATATACATACATACTAATATATATGTGCATATATATGTATATAAAGTATCTTGGAAATTATTTGCCTCCAGCCAAGAGAGGTACTAACATCACTTAGACAATGTATTAATTAGAAATTCCAAGAACAATTGCTTTTAATAGGAAAACTAAATTTAGCAATAAATATTTCAACAAATTTCATTGATAAAAGTATTGAATTATCTCTAGTATTTACCAGAGAAGTAACTAATAAATGAATAATTAAATTATAAATATTTTAATCCACAAAAGAATTTAAATATTGTAATAGGTGGTATCTCTTTATTGTAGGACCAACTACCCAAAAACATTTATAGTAAAATGCGCATGTTATGTAAATGGGTATAATAACAAATGATTAAAAAGTTTTCTTTCTCTTGCTCCGTTTTATTCTTTTTTTTTGCATTTTGCATTCTTACGTTTTGTAATTTGCACTTTGTGACTTGCATTAATTAAATTCCTGCAACAGTTGACTCTACTCACTAATTGGCAAACAACAACAAAAACACACACAGTGACAGAGAGACAGAGGGAGAGGTTGAAAGAAGCAGAGAGAGAGAGATGGAGAGTGTTGAAATGGCTGAATGAAAATAGTCGTACAAATTGTCTTCAAGTGTCTGAGCTAACGAGGCGTATGCGTAATATGAATGAATAAAGCAAACCGGCAAATCACAAGTTACATCACAGATTTTCCAACAACTTGACTTTGAATTTTTTTTCATTCTATTTTATTTTTTATGTCCTCTTGTGTTTGGTAAATGACAAGTTTGTAGCCAAGTTGTTAATCTTAAGACTAAAATGTGAATCGTATTGTCCTCAATGTTTGTCCTTAGTGTCGGTGCTCGGCGGTTGAGTCTATGAAAAGCCATTCATTCTTAAGGCTGCTTGCTTTGCATATTTCTTTCACTTTCTTTCATTTTGAAGTACTTATTTTGTATATACCCTGTATTTAAATAGTAAAAATTACATTCTAATTGGGTAGAAGAGAACATATGTATGTTGATTCGACTTTGAGGTTTCATAACTCTAGAAAAATTTATGGAACTAATTGTATTTTCACCGATTAAAATTAATTGTTTTATTGACTTGCAAAAAAGTTATTTCACTTAGTACCTATTTTTTTACCAAACTTCTAAATGTATGCAAACAATTTTTGCATACATTTATTTTATATTTTTAAAAAAATAATAAGGAAATGCTGAAAAACACTGGAAAATATAAAAAAAAATATTTATTTTACAAAAATTCAAGAATAAAAACTTTACATACTTTTTCAAACTTTTTAGGTTAATATATTATATCGTCTTAAAAAAAATATTCTTAAATTGTCTCCAGGGCATACAAAAGTCGATGTCGTGACTGAGGAATGAGTTTTGTTTTTTTTTTTCCAACTTGTTTACAGGCGCCAAATTATTGTGACAGACGCTAACATTTATGACAAATAAGTAAAGTAGGCAAAAGACGGCAGAAAATTAAAGGAGGGAGAGATATCTATGTAACAGGTATATATATATACATATATAGGCTTTCTTACGCTTTTTTTTTTGTCAGTTTTGGTTCATTTGTTTTTTTTTCCGTTTGTTTTGTTGTTGTTTTGCCTTGGCATAAATTTATTGTGTTCGTATTTGCATAAATATTTTAATTTGCATTTCAACGAAAATGAAACGAAGTCCTACAAACCATAATCTATGTACAATATGAATATATATATATATATAACTCTATATATACGTATAGAGAAAGAGAGAGAGAAAGGGGGACAGATAGACTTCATTGTTTCGCTATTTATTTGTTGTTGGCTATTGTGTTTTGTGCGTGTGTGTTTGTGTGTGTGTGTGTAAGTTTTCAAGCTCAAGTATGCATAAAAAAAAGAGAAAATACAAATGGAAATACATAATAAGCAAGTAAAATGGAAATGAACGACAACAAGAACCACAAGAGAAAGTAGAAAAAATAAATAAAAGCGCAAAAATAATGTAACAAAAGCAAATTTTTGGGGAAATTCTTTATGAAACTAGAATTTGAATTACAAATAAAGTTATTAAAGCATTATAATCTATAAATATAATAAACATGAATAAGTAATAAATGCATAACTATGTGATGTGTATTGCTAAATAGTTTTCATTATGGGAAATTTATTTCCCATTAAATGGTTTCATTTTTATTAAAATTCATTTCTGGGCTATACCTAAAATGCTTTGTGCCTCTTGTCAACGCTTCGCTGAACTTTTCTGTTTGGTAGGTCCTTAGGGACAACTGCTCAAAGAGTCCCTGACAGATACTTAGCACTATGCAAATAACGCTCATGATAATGGCCTCTTAGGGGAGGATGAATATTATATAGAAGGAATAAGAGATAGCGTAAAATGATATTACCTTTTTCCACAATTACCTATAATAATTGTGGTCAATACAAAGACATGCTTAAAAATTGTTAATCTATCGGGTCATAAACGTTAAATGTTAGCTAGTTCAATCTAAATATATTTTTTAAAAATTTTAAATTTAATTATCTATCTATCAATAAAGTTCAAAATTAAAGATAGAAAAAACTTCTTATTATTTTTTTACTTTTTAGGTACATATGTACTTAGCAAATTTTGTTCCATTTTAAAATTATTTTATAGGTAATTACATATGTAGGTACATATACAGATTTTGTTTAATTTAAAAAATTGTTTGCCCTTTTTGTGATTGATTAATTTTTCATAATTTGCATTTTTCCAACTCCATAACGGACAGAAAGAAAACGAGACCAAGATATATAATTTATTAATAACTCAAGTCATTGCCTGAAGTGAGAACAAATAACAGTAATTTGTTGGTACACAATTTCTTTGTGTGTTTTCATGTTATTTTTTTATCCCCTCTCCCGCCCGTCCTGAAAATGGAAATGCAATGAAATGACAAGGAAACGAAAGAGAGAGAGAGCGAGAAAATGTGAAAGTGAATTTTTCGTATATGCATAATTTAATAAAGTCAATGGCCCCAAAGGCAATGGCACAGACACAGGCAAAGGCAATCTCTTTATTAACACAACACAACAACAACAACAAAGAAAACAAGAAGAAAAAAAAAAAGAGGAAAGCTAAAGGAAAAGGAAAAAATGAAGACAAACATAATAATAGCATCAAATTTGAAGATTTGATGCGGCAAAATGCTTTTCATCCTAGACCTAGGCCTGCTTATCGATAGATAATATATTTATATTTAAATAACACTTCATCATGCCGACGCTGCGTATGCGTAATATTGTTTGCTTTCATGTTTCATGCTCTTATAAATAAACTTGATCCATTATACTCTCAAAAACACACACAGAGATACACAGACACACACACACAAAGGGAATCGCATTCGCGCGCTTTGCCATACAATTTGTGCCTCTGTGCCTCGTCGACTGCGATAAATTTGGGCTTATGATTTTATCCCTTTTACAGACACTTCAACCTCAACAAGAGTCAAAGAGAGAGGGAGTGAGAGAGAGGGCGAGGGAGACAGAGAAAGATAGAGAGCGTTAACAACCAAGTTGCTTCTTCAGTTTCAGTTTCATTTCCATTTTGCTTTTGGCTTTTGCCTGCCCGCTCAGGCGTGAAACAGCGCTCACAAACAGGCACACACACACAGACACAGGGAGAGAGACATACAGTGGCAGTGGCAGATACTCAAAAGAATAAATAAACTACTTGTTACAATAAGCACAGGCAGCAGAAAAAAAAATGAAATAAATAAAAACGAAAATAAAGCAAATTATAGTGGGCCATCGTCTTTGCTTTCATTTCATTTCTTTTCTACTTTGCTTTTCTTTACTCTTTTTCGGCTTTGACCAAACTTTTTGTGGTTTATCAATGAATTGGTTGGAAGCAACAACAAACGACTGCCATAAATAACAGTTAACGCAAATTCAAACGAGCGAATTACCAATTCAACTAACAATGTAGTCTATTCAGTTTATTCAGTATTCCAGCGATTAACTCAAGTGGAAGGAAGAAAAAGGAATCTCAACCAAAACACACAATTCAATTCATTCATACTCACACATAATCAAAAAAAAAAAAAAAAAAAAGCAAACCAAAGAAATAACTATTTTGCGATTGCTTAATTTAATCTAATCCAATCCAATCATATGAAATGACAACAAAAACACAATTGTCTCTCGCTCAAATAGTTCAAGTTTTTGATATGTTTAATAATCATTGTCATCACTTGAAATATCAAGCCAATAAAAAGTTGAAATTCATTTGACAAATTCAGAACAGAAATCAAATAAATTCAAACAAGTTTCCAAGAGATAATTTATTGACATATATATAAACATACTTTCAGTGTGTGTGTGTGTGTGTGTGTGTGTGTGTGTGTGTGTGTGTGTGTGTGTGTGTGTGTGTGTGTGTGTTATGAGCGTATGGGTGTAATTATGTGCTACATCTTTTCTTTATGAGGCCATGCATCTTTAGCTGTATTTTTATTGTCAAGAGTATCAAACAGAACAGGGCCAAGCCCCTAGCCACAAGTTCTTTAGCATCTTTTCATTCTTTAGTCACCATTCAACGGATATCCTTGTTGTACTCCAACTATACAAACATATACACATATATAAACAGATATATATATTATATGTATGTATGTATATATATTTATATGAGTGTGTGTAAGTGAGTGTCTCTCTCGTTTGTTTGTGTTTAATCTCGTTTTAATGCCGTTGAGCATCATCATAAAAATTATTACATTAAATGTCAACGCAAAAGAGGCAACAACAAAGAAAAAGAACAAGATGAAGATGGAGAGATGCTGAAATGGTAAGAGCCCAGAAAGAAAGTGCCGAAAAAGCATCAGGAAAAATGTGAGTACGAAAAAAAAAAAAAAAAACTGATACCAGGATGTTAAGGTGTAGAGGTAGGAGGTGGTGGTCTGTTTGGTTTAAGAGGGTCGTTATTATTAAAATTTACACACACACACACACACACATTGAGAGCTGGCAACAATAAAATGTGCGAATATATGCCCAAAAGACATGTCCGCCATCTCGCTTTCACACACATACCGAAATTCAATTTTTATGAGCAATACATGTTGCAATGGCAACCCTGGCATACACACCCCACTCACAACCAAAGATACACGCACACCTTTGCTTTTTGTCTCTGCCACTACACAAGTATATCAAGTATATACCACTTGAGTATACAAACGATTTTCTTAGAAAATTAACAATTCACGAAAAGGTCGCCTAGCAATCCAAAGTGCCGGAAAACTAAAATGCATATCGAAATGTGTGAAAACTGTAAGAAGAAAATCAAATCTCGTCATACGTTTGTTACCACGACGACACATATACGTACATTACTTATTTTTTATTTGTTAAATTCACAATCATATGTTTATTTCGCCTTATTTCTTCATCTTATCCTTGTTGAGCAATTGTTTCTCGGCAATTACATTTTATATATAGGGAAATAATTAAATGAACTCATGCGCGGTAAATTGGTGCACACAACAATATTTTCCGGACTTTTGTTTTTTATTTTGGCACATTCTACTTAAATATATTTAAGTAAATCCCATACCTATGTAAATTATTATGAAAAGTATAGGGAAATGTTAGAATGTCAAAAATAGGTCTAAAACCATATTCAGTTTTATGGATATATAAATGAAGCCATATATATATATATATATATATATAAAGTAAATATAACCATGCATCAAGTAAATGTTAAGTCTCTTCACATAAGTAAGAGTTTAAAGACACTTAGTCTATTTAAAGTCAATCAAAAAACAGCCTTAAAATTTGCGAAATGGCATTAATCATTTTGATTTTCATATAAATTTCAATTACTTTCTATAGGATAATTCAATGTAATAGTTCCGTTTTAAGGTAGCCCATTATTATTATATGTATATGTATATAAATTGCACTCACTAATTGGCTGACAACTTTGTGATAAAACTCCATTTAGCATTTGCTTAAAACACTTTGCTAACTGTACTCACTTCCTGTAAGCTAGTGTGTGCAAATTGCATAGCATACTTTTTTGGGTAATAGCTAAGCATTTAGCACGTTTGCTTCATCCAGCTTATTATCATGCTACATTCTTGCCTTTTCCGCTTTTGTCATGCATCAACACACACTCACTCACACACACACAAACACATACACTACCATGCATATCTATCTACATACATACATACATACATACATACCCTCATGCATATACATGAAATGTAACTAATGAGGCGTATAATCATTGTTATGTCAACAGTTTTGCTGCCTTTTGACAAACGACTAACCCACATATATCATACACATACACAAAGACATCTATATGGTACAGACATCTATGTACTTTTATATACGTATGTATATGTAAGGTAAAGGAGGGCAAAGCAATGCTGAGCAGGGCACACTTGACTGCATATAGCAGAGTTCGTTTTCGGAACGCTAGAAATCTTCTTGCACATGTCAATATAAATAAGCGACATTGCCATCTGGCCCCTAACCGCCCCTCTCCTCGCCAGACCCCAAATCCTTACCCAGAGAGCATGTGTCGAAACTTTAGAGAGAGAGAGAGAATAAAAAAAAAACTTCATCATTATCATCAACGTCGTCATCGTCGTCGTCGTTGTCGTTGTCGCCATCGCCTCTTATTGTAGCGCTTTACTGGCCCGTGCGTAAAGTGGCACAATGGCTCAAACCCACACACACACACGCACACATACATACACACACTTACAAGCTAACACAGAGACGTAATTGTTGAGAGCCAGCATCATGTAGGAAATAAGCAATTTGAGAGATCATTAAAAAGTTGAAGCGTAAAAAAAAAAATAAGAAAAAAAAAATACCCTCAGCTTGGTCGCAAAGGAGGGCGACAAAAACGAATCATTTTCACACACAAGGATAAAGAAATAAAAGCGACATTAACGCCCAGAACAGGAAATGTATATTATAGATACCTCTGTATGAAGAAAAAGCAATCACATTTTAGATTATTAGCAACCATAACTTTAGATTACTAAGCATGCGACTTTTGGAGCGCTTTGTCATGAACTATTTTTATTTAAATCTCTGGCAAAACTTCTAAGATTTCCCATCCCCTTTTAAACTAGAACGCCGATAGGCATTTTTTGTTTTGTTAAAATGACATTTAAGGAAATTGACTCAATTGCCACGTCATTTTATCGTTTTATGAATGCCAAAACAAAAGAAAAACCAAAACATAAGAAACCAAAAGACAAAGCTTTAGGCAGCCGAGAGAGAAAAGGAGTGAGAGAAAGCAAAAGAAAACCTCAAGAAGCAGCGCCCACGCACCAAAAGAAAACCAAAAAAATTAAAAATAAAAATACTAAGGTTAAGGAGACAAAGAATGAGAGAGAAAGAGAAAGAGAGAAAAGTAGAACTCCTCAGGCCTCGTCGTCATGCAGTTGAATGCACGCATTTTGTGGCTCGCAGTCTTTGTGAGGAAACTTTTCGTCGTCGACTTGAACCAGCAGCAACGGCAGTGGGGAAGTGCGACTCCAGGCTAGAGGACACGGCGCGGGCATCTGATTGTGAGTTTTTGGCCAAGCCAAAAGACTTTGCGTCAACAGCAGGAGCCAGAACAGCAGCCAAAAACACTCGACAAGCGACAACCAACAACCAACAACCGAACAAGCGACAGGCGGCAACGGCAACGGCAACAGCAACAGCAACAAAGCAAATTTTGTTAGTGGCTTTTGCTGCCCCAACGGCCTGGCCTCACTTTCAATCTTTCCTTCTAGCTTAATGCAGTGAGAGAAAATTATCTAATATATGTTTCTCTATGAATTAAAAATTTATCTTTATCAATCAGGCAAATTAATGAATTTGAAGTTATGTTACCAAGTTTATACATGATTTTTTAAACGATTTTATTTTGAGACATTTCTGTTAATTATTACTAAACGTTTTCTAAACCCAGCATTTTTTTATTTCTTACCCAGCATTTTATAGAATTCTTGATGGCATTTAAATCTTTTACGAACCTTCTTCTCTAAACACATATGGAGAAAGTAATACCCTAACCACGACTCCTCTTAAACTCTTCTCTTAATCAGTTTGTGACTCCTTCTTTTAATCGATTAATCGTACGCGACTAATTTTGGGATTATATTCGTTTTAGAGTCATAATTTTATACAGAACGATTCGTTTGCAAGTCGTATTTAAATAAACTCTTTAGGTTGACATCTGTTTAAACAATCTTCGAAGTGTTTTGATGTGTTGTTTTAAAAGGGTTTAGTTTTTCAAGTATTTGATCCTTGTGGAGGGTATTATAAATTAGTAGGATGTTTGTAAAGCAGAAAAAAAAATGTTTCCGACCTCATAAAGTCATAAGAAGCCGACTCCATATACCAATCAGCCCATCTGTTGTTATGTCCGTCTTCTTCTTCTTTGTTTGTTACGGTACAATTATATGTAATTGTCCAATCATCTAGCTATATTTTTGTGTTCTATCTATTCATTGAAATATCCATGTTCTATCTATTCATTGAAATATCCATGTTATCATATGCCTATAAATTTGTTCTTCTGTTTATATAAATTTGCAACTAATTCATTTGTCTATGGAATTTTTCATCTTTTTGACTACTATTTATGTGTCTATTATGAACTTATTTACCCATTTTCTTTTATATTCATGAGTTTATTTATTTATATAAATGTGATTAATATATCTTCAAAAATTCATTTATCCTTAGGACAAAATGTGTGTTTTTAGTTAGTCAAACGGTTTAGGAACCTTTTACATTCAGTTGCAAAAATTGTTTTTCTCCTTCAGTAAATCTATTCTGATTGAAATCCTTCATAAATATGAAATAAACGATGCCTTTCTAACAGTGTAGATGGGAGCCCTCTGCTGCCCTCTATGGCCAGCATTGTTCAGCATTTATTCTGCTTTTGTAAATTGTATTTGCATTTCATTTCAGCATTTCTGGCCTGTCGTTTCATCTTGTGCTAGTTAGCGACTTTTCGCTGCACTTTAAATGTCATTTGTTTGGAGTTTTCGCCGACTTGTCCTCGACTCGTCCTCTGCTCCGCAGTTGCCTTTAACTAAATTAGTGCCACGTCCTGCAATGAGCAAAGGCGCAGGGCAAAGAAGCTGTATACCATAGCGGAATGCAGCCGCACGCCCAACAATTGTGTTTATCCATGCGAATTTCTTTTTGTGTAACGACGAGACATTCCGCGGTGGCATATTTCCTTGCTCTCTCCCCTCTTCTATCGTCTCAGCCAACATGCTAGACTAAAGTGCCTGGTCCTGCCATAGTGGCGTCCATCAAATTGCTCTTTGTTGTACATGGTCGCACAGTGGTGTAAGCTTTGGTTAGTAGTTGTACAAAAAGTTGCGATTTGCTTGCAGTTTTTCGCTTTTTTGTTCCTGGGAGGTGTTAGACAGGAAGAGGGGCGGGGGCTCAATTGGCAATAAGTGAACTGACATGAATTTCCTTTAGATTGTTTCCTGTCGTCCAATTTGATTTCTGTTTAGCAAACAACAAACAAACAAACCAACGACAAAAAAAAAGAAAATAACTTCCTTCCACACTCTCTCATCCTCACACACACACACACACACACACTTATTGAGCACATTCATCTCTCAGTGCATTTTATTCTATGTTACTTAAAATATAAATCATATTAAACACATCTGCGTGCTGTGTTGTTGCCCCTTTGGTATCATATGCATATTATAACACATAGCAAATATACACACACGCATATATACGCATATCTGTGTGTATCTTCAATACTCTGTGAGCATGACAAAAGACTATAAGCTATATTTTCTTGAATAGCAACATTCGTTTTATTCGTTAAATGTCTTTTTCTTATTTTGGTGATTTCTCGAAATGAGTTTTCTTTCTGTTTTGAAGCTAAATGGATATCGGAATGTATATAAATTGACCTATGCAATGAGACCAGCAGACCATCATCTAATGGCAGAATATCTGATAGTCGGTGTCTAACAATACAATTTATCCTAACGCCTTTTTGTGGCTTTACATGGTCTTTCTAACCAAATCGAGTAAGCGCCATTTTTTATCTATAATAATGCATACCAACGAAAAAAAAAAAAAAAAAAAACAAAATAAATAAATAAAGTCCAACATGCCCACGTTCATGTCCCTTTGAATCCTTCACTCGACTGCCTCATCTTTATCATACTCCCCATGTACATACAATATGTACACCCTTTTTTCCAGTCGACTGCTCTATTATGCTAAAAACTGTGAATCTAAAGTGTGTTATATGGCATAATCCACTAACGAAAATTGAGCACAAAGTTATTATGTGATTTTTTGCTCGCCTGCGCCTATATAATTGAAGAGTAAGGGGCTAACAACATCAAGAAACAAGAATATGGAGAGAACGAGACAAAAAAAAATGTATAATGAATTATGCAAGACATTTAGACCTAACACACGCACACACACACACACATACACAATCGCAAAACATATACACCCAAATCTGAAATACTTTCAGACATATCAATAATTCAACAGATCCAATGAAAAACCCAACACAAAAAAAAAGGAAATAGAAACAGAAAAGGAAAACAAGAAGCTGCCGACTTGATGAATTATAGAAGTAAATTTGAATTGAAATATAACTGAACTCACACGCACACAGACAACCACACACACACATACATATGTATAATGCCTACATATGTGCATATCTATTGACTCTATAAATATCTAGGCATCTGTTTTTAGTGATGATAGCGTGAAACATATAAAAAAACACACGCAACAAAGAATTTTAGCCCCAAAAAGTATGCTACAAAAAACCCATTTTACAATTTGCATTAAATTTTGAGTATTGTAGTATACTAAAGTTTACATTTAAGTAGTGCCAAATAACAAAATTAGAAAGAAAAAAAATATATAGAAATAAGATTATTTACATTATTTTTGAGTTTTTAGTTTTTTTCACAGGTGCTTTAATTTGATAAAAAATAACTTAGATAATTAGACTTTGATAAATATATCTCTAACAGAGACCTTTTTGGCAATACGTAAAGGAGAAACATCGCAAAGAAAACTGAAAATATATTGTGGGTCGAACAAAATCATAAAAGAAATAAATATTTAAAAAGCAATTTAGCACTTTAGAAAAATATTTCTAAATTATTATAAATAAACTTTAAAATATATAAACATAAAGGGAAAATATTGTAAACAGAAAATTCTTTTTAATAAGCTTTTCTTATGAAATATAAATTTGAAAAACAATAATAAAAGTTACAAACTTGATATACAATAATTTGGATTATGTAGTTCGATATATTAAATTACATTAAATATTTGCATAAACCAATCAATGTGATTTTCCATTCAAAGCACACAATCAAACTTAAGATAAATGATTAACTAATAATAATTTCATTTGTTTTGAAGTTATTTTAATCTAACATTCGTTTACGTTTAGTCTCACGTGACCATCTCTAATATGCCTTTATGCTTGTTGTTGGGTCTTAACTAAATTTATCACAACTTTTCGGTTATTATGGCCAAATGAAATGCATACCATATTCGTATATAAAGTGTAATATTTCATCGCACTCAGACAGGCAGACAGACAGACAATACTCGAGAGGTGCGTGAAGTGGAACATTGAAAAAGATTGGAGTATAATGGGGAGTGTGTAGCAACCTGGGCTAAGTAAATGTGCTTATATAAATGAATAGATTTATTGTTTTGAGTGTAATTTATGCAATGGCAACGGATATTAAATTATTCAACTTGGCTTTATCAATAATTTCTTCATTTTTATTATTATTTTTTTTTTTTTTGCCAATTTATGTTGCCTTCTTAAGTAACACTAATGAGAGTTGTCGGTTTAAAGCTTTAAGCCTTAACCGAATAGAACTAAATAGACTTCTTTTTCACGTGTTGGCTTTGTGTTTGCGTATGTGTGTGTGTGTGTGTGAGAAAAAGCTTAAGTAGTTGCAGGTTTTCTTTCATTCTTGAGTTGCTTTTAGCCAACAAAAAGTAACCAAGAACTGAGATCACGAACCACAGTACTCCATAAAAGTACTCGTACTTAAAGTGCATTTTAGTTACGTTTTTGTTTCTCTGAGTTTTTCTGCGTTTGAAGTAAAACAGACAGAGAAAGAGATGGAAAGAGAGAGAGATATGAAAAAAGAAAAGGGATTTTCCAAGTAGAAATGGCCAAACAAAGAACTGATGAAAAAATACCAAAAAAAAAAAAAAAAAAAAAAAAACAAAGAGGTTAGAAACTTTGCCAGAGTTTCAGCTCTCTCGGTCTAAGCGTTCTTTGCAAAGTCAGAACTAGACTATCAGTTAGACTTAAAATAACTGTTTGCTTAGATAGTATAAGATTGCTTTAGCTTTCACACAAGACAAACAGTTAATCTATATAGGAGAGTATAGATCAACTGACTTGCTCTATATAGAAAATTTTTTGTGCTGAAGAATTTTCATTTTTAAACCAATTCAGGGTACACAGAAAGTTTTCTCTTCCATCGGATTATCATGAAGTTTCTGTGAGTTAAGCTAATTAATTGAATACTCTTATTGAGTTTTACTCTACTTTCCCACTTGTTAGTCTAGTTTAGTCTATTTTTTGTTGTATTCAGGATCTACTTGGCATTAATGCTCGCCACTTTTCATCCGATTATACAAAATTTCTGTTCTACATAGTAATAATTCAATTACAAGTTTGCAAGCCATTGGCTCTTATGCCAACGCTATTAACCTTCTTTTTTTTTTTAGTCTTACCTTGTCTGTTACTTTTACCTCCGCATTTTGTTTGCAGCCCGTGCAGCTTCCGAATTAAGCTACTTAAACAATAATTGACTTCAACAAACTGCATTTGTTGCGCATTTATCATGGAAGCTCGTTGCTTGAGAGCTATTTGCACTACCCTCTGCTCGCCCCTTTGCCCAACCAAAATCCCTCCTTCTGCTACTATTCACATTCCCTTCATTTTGAGACTTTCGGGTTTCGGGTGAACACAAGAGCCACACAAAAGATAAAAAAGTAAACTTTAACAGAGGCGCAAGTCAGCTTGCTAGGTACATACTTAGTGTAACTCAAGTGCGTTGGGGTTTTTGTTTACACACCCAATGACTTACCACCAACTTTACCCGTTCTTCTTCTCCTTTATCCACCAAGTCACCAAGTCATTCTGTTGTTCTCTGAAAGCAGAAACTGCGGTTCCTTACAGCAAGTATACACTGGAAAGAAAAAACGAGAGATTGTTTAAGCAAATAACAATTTTTTTTTGTCAAGTTTGACAGTTTGGCAATGATAAGAGTTTTAATAAAGTTAAGTTTAATTTTTGAAAGTATGACTAACTTGGTGTTTTTTTGAATAGTTAATTGTTGACTAACGATTTGCCTTATAATTCGTTTAATTAGACAACAGTTTTATAAAGTTTATGGTTTATTATTTACAAAACAAACCTAGGATAAATTTCTCCGTTCTTGTGGGTCCTTCAGGTGCTTGTTTTCTTAAAAAATAAAAGATATGTTAAAAATTTTTGTTAAAATATATTTAAAGAAAAACGCTACAGGTTACAATTTCTTCTGCATTTTTCTTGCAATGCACAATTCGTATGGCTTGATGGTGGGTGTCTTAATGTTAGAGCGGCTCCATCAAATTGCAATATCCGCGCGACATCGTCATCATCAAGGGCCTGCCATCGATATCCTCCATGCCATGTACTTAGTCCTTTTCTATGTGTTTGTGGTTGTGTTTGAGTTTGAGTTTGCGTTTGTGTGTGTGGGTGTAAGATTAATGCATTTTAGCCAGCCCGAAGAGTTTTACTTGGTTGGTTAGTTGATTGGTTGGCTGGTTGCCTGCCTGCTTGCTTGCTTGGTTAGTATGTGAGCATCTTAATACTTGGATTTCACTTAAAATGGGCAGCAGCCGCCGGGATCGATCGGGTGGCTCATTGAAAGAAAAAAAAAAAACGTCTTCTGAACTCCTTTTTGCATGTCGATGGCACTCGAGACGTTGACTTGTTGTGGTTGGTTTAATGTTTACAAAAAGAGGTGTATTCTCATGAGCCAACAATTCACACAAAACGCCCACATAACCACGCCCTAAATGGAAAGGTTGAGGAACAGAAGGTGTGTGCACTTTGATTGATGGGTGATTTAAATAGTTGAGAATTGTTGTTCATTGTTGTTGTTGCTGGCGTGTTTATACATGGGAGGGAGGGGGTGTCTGTTGATTATATGCAATTTCATTATAATTGAAGCATTTGATGGGCCTCGGCGGCACACAAAGTGCCTGATGGCGTATAAAAAAGAAAACTTTTTCTCATCCAACTTCCTGGCACTTAAAAAACAACAATTTGCTCAACAATTTTTCATCATATTTTTTTTTTTTTTTTTACAATTCGTTGAGTTGATTCGATATTCTATCTATTAACTCCCAATTGGATGCACAATTAAACCAAATTAGCTCAACAACTTTTTTTTTTTTTGACAATATGTACCTACATACATATGTATCAATTAACTTACCATTCATTTAATTTAACAGTATGTACTTTCGACTTTACATCAATTTTTATACTTAATCTACATTTTAAGCACAGTTTAGAATATATGCAATTAAAAAATAAAACAAAATATTAAACAATTAAAAAACCTATTTTTAAAGACAAATTTTTTTTTAAAATCACAACCATAATAGGTATAAAATCTTCGGACCTAATTGAAACCCTTAATTTCATTCTTTTTTTTGCTGTAATTTGCATTTGGTAAAAAATTATTGTTGCATAAATTTTACATTTTGTTAATGACAAAACAAAAAAAAAAGTAGACAATACAAAAAGCAAGAAGCAACACAGAATGGCAATTAAATTAATATTTGCAAAATATATAAAGAAAAAATTCAACAAAATATATGTATAATATATAGAAAACTCTCAACAAATGTTACATATATAGCAAATTAAAATCCATTTAATTAATGTGACAAACAAGAGAAAACTAAAATACAGGCAAATATTTTCAACCAAAACACAGTAAAAAAAAAAAAAAAAACAGAAACAAAAAAAAAGCGAACAGAACGGAAAATAAACTTCAACGGATTTTTAGTTGGAAAGTTTTCTCCCTGCGTGTGTGTATGTATGTGTGCATGCTCAGTGGCGTCAGCAAGGATATCTTTGGAAGAGAGTGAAGGGTTTCCAAAGCGAGATTAAACTACCAGTAATCCATTATCCATATGAATTTCCTTCATCGATTTCCTTTTTTTTTTTTTGATTTTTTATTTTTTATTTTAAGTGCTCCATTTGAAAGCTGTTGCTGTTAACAATTACAGCAGATAAAACAGCCCAATATTATTACATATATCGTTGGGGTCACCCAAAGATAATTCTGTGTAAATAGAAATTATGTATTACCATAAGCCTCGTCGTCGAAAACTTTTCAGTCTGGGTTACCATATATAATATCCGTGAAAATCTTGCCTCGTCGGGGTCACCAAAAGTTCGTTCTAGTACACAATAAATGATTGTAATCAGTGAATTGGCTATTAAATTGTGATTAGTCTGTAATAAAAAACGTAAAGAAATGTAGCGTATGTTTGCCTTTACTTTAATCAAAAGAATATCGTATATAAGGATCCCCTTCTTGGATTATCTCACCCAGGAACGGCACTGTATTCAATAGTAATTGTAAAAGTATCTTTATAGTCGAATGTGTGTGCCTGCGTGTGTGTGTGTGTGTGTGAGAGAGAGTGTGTGCATGTGCAGTTGTTTTTTAGTCCTTGACTTTTCTTACATATGATAAAACGAACAAAGCACGTGGATAATTTTAATTTTATGTACTTTTCTGTTACCGACACACGAGCCAAACTTTTCAAAATTGTTTTGCTAACGACAACAGCAAAAGCAACAACAACAGTAACAGCAACATCAGCAGGAACGGCAACAGCAGCAACAACATATTGCAGCAGTTGCAGCTATAAATCTTAGCATACCGCAGGGCGCACAGCGCCAAGCAACTTTTCCTGGTTCAATCCGTAGACCCTTGGTTCACTCTTCCTCTCTTTGTGTCTCTCTCTCCCTCTCTTTCTCTCTCGTTCTCTTTTTACCGCTGAGCGCCACAATGTGGCTTAAGCAATTTGTGCAACGACAACGACAACAACAACAACAGCTACATCAACTGTAACAACAGTCCGTGCAAAAAGTCTACATACGAGGTGTGTGCAACAAGTTTATGCATTGCATTGGCAACACTCAATAACAAATTTACCTGAAAAACAGAAAAAATGTCTAAATAAACTGATGGAATTCATATTTTATTTTACTTAGCCGCCAAATTAACCCTTTCACTCAAAGTAACTTTAATTTTAACCTAACCTAAACTATATCAGTATTTTATCATTGATTCCAGTTTTTTGTACTTGCCAAACCAAAATGATTAGTCAATGAACTGGAAAAGTAGAAACCTTTTAGGCACACCTCGTATATGCATTCATATAGAGATATAGATGTATATATAGTCAGAGCTCTCGCATTAGTTTTTAGTTTTCACATCACATGATGCTGGGGGTGTCATATTGAAAAAAAATTGCTTTCAAATTGGGCCATGCCAAAATAAAATATAAGAGAGAATAACAGAGAGAAGGTTAGAGGGAGACGGAAATGGACAAATGGGAGAAAGAAATTCAGATAGAGAGAGAGAGAGAGAGAGAGAGAGAGAGAGAGAAGAGAAACGAAAAGGAAAAGGGAAAGAAACAAATGGCCAGAAGCAACGACAACAAAAATTTTTGTTTCGAAATTAATTGCAGTGGTTGCAAAAACACAAACGAACAGTAAAACAAAAAAAAAAAAAAAAAAAAAAACAACCAACCAAAATATATGTATAGTGTAAAAGAGTTTCGGTAGTTTTGTAGCAAAAGTTAAACAATTAACTAGGCAGAATCATACTACCAAAGTGCAGGCATGTTGACAAGAAACCAAAAAAAGGCAAAAAGGAAGCATGCAGTCAGAGGAAAATGATTGACGCCAGCAGGTAAATGGTATAGTTGGATCAGTTGTAGTATACTGATTGTGATTTTGAATGAAAAACTAACAATGCCAAGGTGTAAATTTCATACAAGTCCTTAATAGATAGGATTGTGTCGAATATTTTTCGCATTCTGAAAATGTAGCAGTTCATAGAATGAATGAAATGAAAAAACAAAAAAAAATTTCAATAAATATGTATGAATGATAACACTTGGAAATCAAGTAAATCCCTATATATACACATACATATGTACGTAGGAAAAGTAACAGCTCAACTGAAGTCATCAATTAATATGCAATTTGTATGCAAAGCATTTTCATAAATATCTTTTCACATAGTGCATCATAACATACACATAGCCGCCATTTTGTTTGTCAAATTGGCATTTTCATATGATGGTAGCAAGTTGGCAGTCCCTTATAATTCTCCTCATCGCCTCTTCATCCATATTCGTTTATAAATTCATATATATGTATGTATGTATGTGTTTGTGTATGTTCAATGTCTATATGCTGATATACATTTTGCATTCTTTAATGTTATGTTATGTTTATTGATTTCGTTCGATGTTTAATGAATTGTAAATATACACTTACACACACACACACACACTAGCAAATGTATTCCACATTGTGTAAATATGCAATGATGTGGCCATAAAAAGAGAACCCCAAAGCCTGCCCCAAAAACACAGAATGAAAATATCAAGGTGAACACACACACACACACACACACATATACATATTGGCACATAAATATTTATCACATCGACACAATCAGAAAATTATGCCAATCGAAAAAATTTGCAAAAAGTTTGAAAAAATCGTTTTTTTTTAATACCCTACTACAAAAATTGAACGGTATATGAATTTTGAGAAAGAAGAAAAGAAAAGAAATATTTACATCTTAAAGTAAGTAAATATTCGAAATATATCATTACTCTTTGATTAGCCAATCTAGAAAGCGTCTGTATACAGCGTATATAAATTTTAATAACTTTAAAGTGAACAAAGGCAAAGGGAATCAAAAGAAGTTTTAGTTACCTACTAACAACTTAATAACTCTCAATTTAAAGTACAGGATTATATAGATGTCGAGTATTATCAGTTCCTTTTTTGTATTCAACTTACCACTTACCACTCATGTAAAACAACCGATTCAAGTATAAATTTTATTGACTTAATTGCACTTTTTAAATGCTGAATTTGATTATTTGATTAGCGAAATGGCTGGTAACTGAATCTAATAGATAAAACACTTTTATAAAACAAATTCAAGTGATTCTAAGACTAAATTATATTAAATGATCAATATTGCATTTCATTTCAGAGTTTCAAATATGATGAAAAGTTTGACTTGAAAATCGAAAAATCGAATCGAAAAGAAGTCCCCATTCAAAATCAATAGGTATGTGTTGTCAAGTTAAAAAAATGATTGATTTTTCTTTTTAATTTAGACACTTATGTAACAGTTTAATGAAAATCATTTATGGTTTCACTTGCTGGGAAATTTGAAATTGTCAAATGATTCTTAAGAGTGTTTGAGTCAGTAACGATTTGACATGCAATCAGTTGATCATTTGTATTGCCTTAAAGTTTATTTAACTTGTTGGCGATGACCGCACAACAACCTCAATCTGCCCCGCCCCGATTCACACTATATAAATTAATCAATTACAAAAACAGATACAGCAGGATATAGCACAGATACGGACATAAGTGTGGATGCGCGAGGGAATGTGAGTGGAAGTGGTTGCGGTGCTGCTGAAGGACAAAGGGACGAAGGAAGGTAGGAAGAGGTGGCACTACTGCAATGGCAACATTTCACATGCCTCAGTTGGTTTTGTCTGGACAAACTCTCTGGCAAATTCTGGAGTGTCTGTTGTCCGCTTCAGGCGGAATGAAATGACAGAGCGTAACATATACATATATGTACATGTATATATATGTACACCCACATATATGTCAGGCAGTAGCCATCAAATGCTGCAGCTCAGCTGTCAATTGGACTCGTCGTAACCATGACAGACGACTTCACAAACACACTCACACACACACACACACCCACACGCACACACACATTAAATGCTAGTGTCCAATGTACGCTGTTGGCTGTTTGTTGTGTGCTCGTCTATAAATCATGTTAATTACGTTATAGCAAATAATTTCCCACATACACGTTGAGATACACACACACACACACACACACACACACACACACACACACACACACACACACACACATATATATATAGATAAAACAGACAGCCTCCTTTACAGACAGCATTGCGCTTGTTCAATCAGCCCAAAATCTGCCCTCATCTGGCATTCGCATCACATCGTATCTCATCGCATCGCATCGATAAATGACCAACTCAGTTTTACGAAGGAAAAAAAATGTTCTTCACTTGGTATTTCAATGAATCCATTTCAATTAGGTAAAAAAATCGTCATAATGTATTAACACAGTTTTTTAGTTTCAAAAATATAATGTCACTGTACTGTTGGGTTAATATCAAAACTAAAACTAAAATAGGCAAATAAGGATCGCACAGAAAACGTTTTAAGATACACCTATCCCCCGACTAACACGAATTCAGTTTAATACGATTCTTGAATTTCGCTCATCTCCCCTTTAAGTCGATTTCCCCGATTTAACACGACTATAGAAACTAGACAAATATAATAAAAAAAAAAAAATAAAATAAATGTAAAAAATTGAGCTTACGGCGAGTGGCATTACAGAAGGATTGGAATTTGAACAAAAATTAGCTAGCTTTTGAACGGACCATCAATGGACAGACTATTAATGAGGAGGTCCTTAAACATATCGAAAAGAAGCGCTAACAGTCGCTGATGATTGACTTTTATTATATGAAAAATATTGAAGAATTATTATTTTTTTTTTTTGTTTAAAGGTTTAAAAGATTCTATTTAAATTAACAAATATTTTCATTTTAATACATTTTCACTTACTACGGGTTTTTCACATAAAATATATATTTTTTTCGCTTAACACGGATTTTCCACGTCGGGAGATAAGTGTAATCGAGGGGCAGCTGCCATTCCCTGCTTATACCTGACTACGCCTTTGTTATGGCTACAGCCCTAAATCTAGCTCTTAGCCATGGATATTCGCAGTACATTTAGTCCTATATCGATTTAAAAGCAATCCTGACTTATCGACTGACTAATATAGTACCACTAATTACACTAGTTTACACCATAAATAAACCTCCGATTTAAAGACGTATCTACAATATCTCAAAGTCAAAGAACTCGATGAAATTAGTTTATTTTTCCTAAGCAAATAATTAAATAAATATGTGGAAATGGCCCTTGATGTAGGCTAATGATTTTGTTAATTTTTATTTCTTTTGTCCCTCATAATAATTATCATCTTCTGCACAGTTTATCTAATAAATAAGTGAAATTGATTTGTGTTAAGTGTTATATTTTTTATATTGTTAAGAATATAAGACAAGTTCTTTTAGCCATTTTCGTCCGTCGGCCCATCTGTTTTTACGACCATAATAAATACATGAGCACAATGATAGAATCGTTTATTTTATCCGTCTCATCGATCGGTCAAAAATAGAGTTTTCGATTAATATGTAACTTTTCTATTTTTCCAGAGATTGTTTTAAAATTTAATATTTGGCTTTTTAATATAATCATATTATCTGTGGCAACTGTCCAAAAAAAATTGGCTCCGATATCATATAGTTTTTAGTTTTTATGGGCACCATCGGCCCAAAGTATATCAGAAAAACTTGTCTGTTTCATATGCGTTTATCACCAAAAGAGGTAATAAAATATGAACAAAATACCCCAAAGCTCTGATAATCTTGTTCAATTTTGGATAATTATACATACATAGAAATTCGCCTTATCAGCTACAAGGTTTTTACTAATCTCATGTCTTTAAGTAGGAAAAGAAGATATAGAACATTCTTTAGCACGTTTTATTTTACGATTTCTATGTGTTATATTGATTCAAACCGTTTGTTTTCGATGAATTCGCTGCCTAGAAACTGACGGACACTTAACGATTTTATTACTCACTCCTCAAGGATATAGTTATTAGATATTAAAAGGAATTATTATTAAATAGCTTATTCGCCATCGTAAAAAGTAAAACTTGAAAAAAATCAAAAATGTATAAGGCAAGCAACTTGATGGCGAAAAGACATGGCCTGTTCATCCTTTGTAGTCGTATAGACCAAAACAGGATGGGACAAGACAGCAGAAGACAAAGATGGTTAGATAGACAAGTGGGTTAGTAGTGAGCCTATCATAAAATGGTCGCATGTTGAGATTTTCGACACAAAAACATGCCTAGACAATGGTGATGGGCATCATCATCATCGTCTTTCTCAACATCATCATCATCATCATCGTCGTCGTTATCTAGGTCAGTCTTGTTTCGTCTTCAAAGTGTCAGTCCATGAGTGCGTGGCGGAAAGTGGAAAGGGAATTGCCCTCGTAAATGCCACTAATTTCGCATGCGAGCCCTTTTTGGCCAGCCACGACATATGTAGGACTATAACCATATTTGTATGTAGATGTATATGTATATGTATATTTATATTGTATATGAGTAGATATATTATATGGCATAGGGAGCATATGCTCCCTCTTATCGTCTTGCCCTAGACCCCTTTGCCCTATTGCTGCTGTTGCTGTTGCTGCTCTTTTGTTTGTGCGAGGACCCGTTTAATGCAGTGGAAAAATGATTCGACTGGGCCGCTTCCGTTCTGCTTCTTTTTTTTTTTTTTTTTTTTTTGTTGTTTTCTTGCTTTTTTGCGGTTGACTTTTTCTTTATTTCTCTCTCTCCCCATCTCCGTTTCTCTTTTTGCCTCTTGGTGGTCCACTTATGGTTTGATTTGAGTTCTTCTTTGTTGTTCGCCAGTCGAGTATGCCTCGCGTTCTCCCTTCTCTTAACTTTGCCTTTTGGCTCTCTGTATATGTGTGTGTGCGTGTGTGTATATTCACAAGTGAGTGTGTGTATGTGTGTGTGAAAATTTATGATTTGCCAAGTGACTTTAAAAAGCAAGGAACAAGCAGCATCTTTGCCTGCCTTTTGGCTTCTTTTCTTTCGTTTCGTTTCGCTTGACATTTCACTTTTCGAAGTTTGCCTTTTCATATTTCTCATGTTTTCTTTTTGTTTGTTGCTTTTTTTCTTTTTTTTTTCTTTTTTTGGTTGGTTTGTCAAACACATTCGCTTTTCCTTTGACACTGCTTTGCCATATACACCACCCAAAGGTCGAGAGCATCAAATAGCACGAAAAAAAAACTACACTTGTATGAGATGAGTACCTATGTTCATTTTCTGTAATTGAATTTAAACAAAACGTTTAAAATATTTTTAAATGGTCGTTAATTGTTCCAATGAAGGCCTACAAATTTTAAAATGTAGTCGTTAAGTTTATAGTTTTTACTCTTGGAATACGAAAAGTGTTCTTCTTCCACAATATTGAAGAAAATTGCAATCTTAGACGAATTTCTTAAAAATCGGAATATTTTGTGACCATCAAAAAGTTTGCGATATTGACCAACAGGTGCGCTAAAGTGCTGATACAAAAAAAAAAAACCAGTCGTTGAATTTTCATTTGGTATTTTAAAATTTGTCCCATGATTATCTAAAATTTATTCCTTTTTTATATTATTTCTTGAAAAAAAAATGATTTCAAAAAGTATTTTGTTTATTTGATTCTAAATCTAAAATCTTTGTTTTTTCTGTCTACTATTTTATTTCTTTTGACTGCATGCAGAATGTTAATTTACTTTAAAAGATATTAGCTTAATAATTAAATATCTTTATTAAGTAACTTTAAATTACTTTAAAAAATCTTACAAATATATATCTTCTCTGTGGCTTTTTTAGTCAACTTTACCTTGAATTTGATTACACTTGTTTAGTAAATATCTTTCATTTGGCACAACTGGGATATTTACCTTTAAATAAACTTAACTTAACCAGGTGGGGTAAACTAATCACAGCATGTGGAAAACTTTTCGTTTTTAAACTCTTCTTACCTTTTATAAACGTTAAAATTATTCTTTTATAAACGTTAAAATTTTGCAAAAAATTCTATGGAAAGAGTTTTACAATTTTTAAGTGGAATAGGGCAGGATTTTATGTAAATTGTTGCAGTAAATATTTAAGGAGAAAACAACTCCAAGTCGACACATCTGTCGGTCCACAGATGTGTAAAAAAAAGTATATAGAATTCTTTTCAAACCAAAGTGTGTAAGAAAATTATGTGAATGGATTTTGGACCAATATGGAATACTACCAACTATACAATTTAAAACATAATCTCGATCTACATATTTACTTAATAGAAAGAGGCAAGAAGCTAACAATACCTTAATTTATCTTATTTTAATTTTAATAAAACTTTAAAATGTCAATGACTTTAAGGGTACATCCAATTCGTTATAGCAAAAATTAGCTCTTTTTTTAAAATCTTTTTAAAAACAAATTTTCTTACGGAGCGCACTTAAGTCAGTAACAGGAAAAGGCAGACGCATTTTTTTTTTTTTAGACCATTGAGTGCTTTGTAATTTTTTGCGGTTTTAAGCCATTTTCAGTTTTAATTTTCTTTTTGGCTTTCTTTCTTCGTGCAAGCTGGCACAACATTTCCCACATAAAAACAGCGTATCAATAAAAAGGGATTTCTCCTTTTTGGTTTCCATTTTACTCATCTTGAGCCTACTTTGTCCTGTTTCCCTTTGTGTTAGTGTCGCACTCTCACAGTGTGAGTGTGTTACCCTTTCAACTGAGGGTATATGCATTTTCATGAATTCAAGATAATCTTTTATAAGTTAATGCAAGCAAAACCAATCCCATATAAATAGAAAAGAAGTAATTTAATATTATCAAATCCTATTTAAGTTCTCCAAATCTGATTGATTCAAAGACTCAGACCCAGACCCAGCCCCAGACTAGGGTATACAGAATTTCCATACGTTTCTTTCGTTTTTTTTTTTTTTTTTGTCTTGGTTGTAGTTGTTGCTGCTGCTGTTGACGCGATTTAATCTTTGGCTGCTGTGGATAATTACGGGCTTAAGCATGCGCATAAAAGTCATTACATAGACTGCCACAGAACGGGCAATTTAGATTTATTCTAATTAGTGGGCCCTACAACAACATTGTATTTCAAATGCTAATCAAAGCCAAGACCAAGAGAAAGCAATGAAGGAGAAACCCCAAAAAAGCAATACAACAAAAAATCAACATTGAAAAATGACACATCTTAGGCCGTGAAGTTGCTTGGAAAATTAAGTTGTTTTTTTTTTTTTTTTTGTCTAGTTAATATTCACAACACATAGACAGCTAAATATCTATTCCGTTTTAGTCAGGGAAATCAAAAATAGATTCATCTATTATTAGAATAAAATAATCGAAAACAATCTATAACAATATATAAAAGCAAATAATTCTATCGAAACCCAAAGTGTACATTACCAAAATTAAATCTTCCTAAGTTAATTGAGAAGATCAATATAAAAACGAATCATTTTTAATATTCTTTAGTTTTCAACAATTTTTGGAATCAATCGAAATGAAAATTGTTCTTAAACGGCAAAACGCCAAGAAAAAACCAAAGAAAAAAGTTCAAATTTTCTTTGCTAAGCAAAAATTTGTACAAAGTTTTGCAGCTGATTAGTTGCTGCCGCCTGGTCTCATATATATTTCAAAATGGCCTCAAAATCTGGTAGTCAGTCAGTCAGGCAGGCAGGCAGGCAGACAGACAAGGCAAGCAAGAGAGGGAGGAAAACTTTTTAACTAACCGGCCATGATTAGCTGCTAGTCAACCTGTCTGTCATTTCTTTTAACTTTTCTTATTTCATTCATTCTCTCATCTCTGGCAAGTTGCAAGTTTTTGGTCCGGTCGTTGTCAGTCTGCCAAAAATAAAGATAGACAGCAGATTGCATTGCATAAGTATAATATATTTGTATGTATGTATGTATGTGCATACATATATATATTGGATCTTCTATTTTCATATTAATTATCCACAATCCAAACACTTTGTTGCAAAAATTTTCAACGCTTCGCTGCCAGCATCGCCATTTTCATTATCTTCATCTTCATCATTATCATCATCATCAACAACAACATCAGTTTTATCCTCTGTCTCCATCTTGGTCCTTGGTCTTGGTCTTGGTCTTGGTCTCGGTTGTCGTCGTTGTCTGCGTCTCGACCATTAAATATTTAACGCCTGCCAAAACACTAATGACAAACACTAAAACTCAACACTAAATTTGAAATGCTTAAAAAATTTTATTTAAGCATCCATTAAGCAGGGCTTTAACAATGTTGAAAGGTAAGCAGAGAGAAAGAAGATGGCGAAAGGAACACCATATTGAATGGTTGGATGAAACGAAGGATGATAGTGAATAAATGGTGAAGGGCAAAAGTCGTCGTTTTTCCTTTGGATTTTTGTGTTTTTTTGTGTGTTTTTTTTTTTTTTTTGGCAATTGCAAAATAAACGCAACATAAAATCAAGTAACATCAAATATTTTTCAGCTTTAAGATGTTTCGGTGTTTTTGTGTGTGGGTGGGTTGTCATCATTTTGACGCCGCCAGTGTTGCCACACTTTGTTTTTATTGCCAGTGCTTGCTTTTAACGGAGGGCGTTACCTTTTTTCTCCATTTTATTTCGCTGTTTGTGGGCGGAAATACTTTGATTTTCACACACATAATGTCTAACAAGATGTAGCAGTATCCCAAAAATATATCCTTATCTTGATTCTTGCTTTGTTTTCTACTTTTTTGAAAAGATATTTTGCTATTCTTCAGCATCTTTTTTATAGTGAAATTTCAAATGAAACCTATGTATTTCTATTTATTTCATTAATTTTAAAAACAATTTGCCACGATTTTCGAATTGGTATTACTAAACAAAAGTTACCTTGAAGTAAAGCGTAGAGGTGATGGGGTCTGGTTTTAGTTGGAAAGGTCTTAGTGATGGTTACCATCATGGATTCAAGTTTGGGCTTTGGATCGAGTTTGGTGTTCCTTTTTAGCCAAGTAGCAGCCACCGACAGCCATACAATTTTAATCACATTAAGTTCGCGCCCTACCTCCCGCCTTTTGCGTTTCACAGCTTTCCATACTCTATCTATCTCACTTGCACACTGTGTGAGTGTGTTTGGGTATGTGTTTGGGTGTGTGTGTGTGTGTGTGTGGATGAGTATATATGTGTAATGAATATTTGCAAGTTGTGTCTTGAGTTTCAGTGCAAACACAACGCAAACAAACTTAAAAACTGTAGCGCACTCAAGCAAAATAAATACTCGAGCAATAGCAACAGCCAAGAGACAAAAAGAGATGGATAGATGGAGAGACAGACAGATAGGGAGGGAGAACGAAGTAAGAGAGGTAACAGGAACAGACCGTAGCTCGTTTTCTTTTCATTTCTTTTCCTGTTTCTGTTTCTTTTTTTTTTCATCATTTTGTTGTTGTTTTCTCTTTGCAAAATTTATTTGGTTAAGTGACTTTGAGTATGTGTATGTATGTGTGTGTGTGTGTGACCGAGTGTGTATGGCTGACTGGGTGGGGAACAGCGGGGAGTGCCTTGCATATTGAAACAAAGTGACTACTGACATTGCGTATACGCAGCATGGTCTTTTTTGCTTGCCAACTAATAATTAGCCAAAAACAAAACAAAGAGGAAGAAATAATTTTTAAGTGAATAAAAAAAAACTGTTAAACTATGCGTTAACATACTTGGATGACTCATAGCCATGGGAAATCTTATTTCCATTAGTCTCATTCCCACTGAATGAGAATTAAAAATATAGGTACAAAACATTCCATAGGTAAATTTCTCCAACTTAATTTTTAATTCGTAAGTTTAAATAGTAAATTTGGAACTAATCAAATTTCACATTGCTATTAACTTTTTGCTCATGGTCCGTATATATATATATATATTTATATATGTATATATCAAACTGTAGGCTCTTCCATTGACAACCTTGGCGCCCAAAATCCCCATCGAAAATCTCTATGCAAATCCGAAAACAAAGACTCGCTTTAGTTGCGATGTAAAGGCATTGGGGGAATGGCAAATGCCGCAACTTGGCTGTAAAAAGTACACAATAAATTTACATGCCACGCCACACATACACACACACACACAGCACTTACATACACTTTTATGAATAGGAATTGTTAGTGCCAAATAATGTAGCAAGCGAGAGAGAGAGGAGAGAGAGAACGAAGAAGAGATGGAGATGGAGAATTGCATAATGCCTAATAATCCGCATATTGTAATATCTGTATTATATGGCCTGTCGTCCAGGCCATGTTGCAACTGTGCAACGAATATCATTATATGGCCACCTATTCCCACACCCACCTCTCGCATAACCAACTGCATTCCTTCCACCGCACAATTACTATTCTTCCTCTCCATCCCTTTCTCTCTCTTTCTCTCTTTCACATATGCAAATATTATGTATAAAGAACAAAAAAAAAACTGCAAGTTAATCACAACGGAACAGAAACAGAATCAGAATCAGAAACTGAATACCAAAGCTAGTAGCCTAATGCACAGTGGAACCAATGCAATTGAAAATGTTATCACAGCTGTTCACCATTTAAGTGACAGAGACAGAAGATTAAGCATAAAGATATATTTTTGTTAAACGTTAAATTTTCTAAATAAAAAACGTTTGGTTTTAGACTTAGAATATCAATTAAATTCTATTATTACATCGGGGTCACCAAAAATCTGAAATTTCACTTCTTCACTCAGTTTATTAAATACTTTCTACCTTAAATAAATATTTTAAGATTTAAAAAAAAAAAATATTAATTCTAAAAGCAAATAACTTAAGCCAATTAAGGTTTCTTATCAAATTGATCTCGTCTAAATTAATTAAATTACGATATTTAAATCGAAATCTTTTCACTGTGCTGTATGTGTATGTGGTTGAGTGTGTTTAAAGGGCTATGACGCCTGCCAGGCTGCCATTGCCTCTGTCAGACAAGTGTCGCTGTAACCAGCCAGCAATGATCCCCTCTTTTCTATCCCTCTATGCCTTCGTTGTTATAGTCTTCAGCGCATTTGGCATTGCTCCACGTGCATTGCATTATTTGTGCTCATATGTGGTCTGTGTGTGTGTGTGTGTGTGCTCCGTTGGCCCAAACCAAACATAACCTCGACTGCCCCATTTCATCTCACCTCGAATGTTTTAACCCCCTGGACTATTCTCTGGTCGCCTAGCTGGCTTTTATGCCCGCAGATTTGGGTTAAAAGTAGTTCCCCTTGTGTATTTAATAGCATTTCGCCATCATTGCTACTGGTTGTATGTTGGTTGAGTCTGGTTACGTTTTGCGCTTTCCTCCATTTTCTAGGCGAAGTTTGTTCTGGGTTTTTTTTTCACCTTTTTTCTTGTTTTTTTTTTTTTGCTTTCCAGCAATTGTTATGAAAATTTATGAAGTGAAGTTCAATTCGAATTGATTTTGTCTCTGCTGATCTCAGATTTAACCCCATAAATAATGGTAAAATTCTTTTCTTTAAATTCTCTCATCGCATTTGAGAAATATTTTAATTAAACTGCATATTAAATATAATGAAAATAGATTTTAGTTATTGCCCATGCAAAACTTTTGAGTGCTTAACAAATGCTCTGGCATTTAATGACAGTATTTTTTTTTTTAAACTCTGTCAGCATTTCAAACAAATGACAGAAAAATGGCAGTTAAATTCTTGTGTTATTAATTAAGTGACATTAACTGGGCCTCTGTCAGTCCAAAAGGCAAAAAAAAAAAAAACCAACCCAAAACCAATTCCAAAACTTTTAACAATGACAACTTCCATCACATTTCATTAGATTTAATTGAAAAAAAAAAAGTTTTTTTTTTGTTTTGTTCTTTTTATTTTGTGTTGATTTTGTTTGCTGTTTTCTCTGTTCGTTTATTAACCGCAACAGCAACAGGCAATTAAAAGACAGGCAAAGAGGTAAAGTTGGGTAGGAGATGGTGACATTTTGAGGAGAAGGGGTAGGAGGTTTCGACCAGATAGTTAGTTCGTTTGAACTAACCACAAAAACGGATATCAAAATGGTTTTATATAAATTTGATTTTAATTTGAAATGGAAAACGATAGAAAATGACAACGAGAGGGGCATAGAGATATATATAAACAGAGAGAGAGATAGAAAGAGAGAAAAGCGGTAGTGGGAGTGGGGACTTCAATTTGCTAAAGGTGTCAATTTGTTCGGCAATCTAGAAAAGCAATTTGAAGTTAATTACGTACAAACGTTGTCAACCATACTATAAACCAATAAACGAATGAGGAAAGAAAAGTTTAGCGATATGAAAACGTTTGCATCTGTTTGCGCTTCTATCTGGAAAATTTCATTCATTCATTTTGATTAACTTGCTTTGTTTATTTGGATCAAGCTAATCTCCAATATATTTCCCTTTATGAATAAAAGTTTTCAATTTTTAACAAGCTAGCTAGTTGCTTTAAGCCAATTGAATCAAATGGTTTAGAAATTTAATCAAACTTAATTTACCTTACATTTTTCCTGATATTTGCCTTCTCTTTCTCTCTCTCTCTCTCGCGCTCTGTTATTGTTTGAGATTTCTGATGAGTAAATCAATTTTTCTTCTAGTTATAAACAAAAGGCATCAATTTGTTTGCTGTTCAAACAGACACCGTAGGGGAACTCAAACAAAAGGTATAAATTTCCAGCATAGAAAGAGAGAGAGAACAAGAGAGAGAGACAAAGGGAGAGAGCAAGAACAAAAGGCAAACATGAACAAGGATATGGTTATGGCTATGAATATGGACGTAAATATGAGCATAGACATGGTTATGGATATGAATATGAAAATGAATATGTCAGATGCCTGCAGATGTGCATCGGTGCATCTCAAATTCACAGAGGGTCGGCTAAACAGTTTAATTAAACTGATACATCAGAGTCACAACAAGATGCAATTTCAATATTTTAAAAGGATTAATTCTTTTTTTTTATACATATATGTATAAAGTAGACTAGAGCAGAAACAAATAGTTTATTCATCAAAGTGAATTCTGGCTAGATTCTCGTTAGTCTTATCCTCATTATTGGTTGATTGTCCATGAGTTCTGGCTAATTTTGGGACATATCAAGCGGAAAATGAAACACACACACACACACACAATTGCAGTGAACCACATATAGACAGACATGAACATATGAACATGAAACGAGTCTAAAGTAGCAAGAGCAAGAGTCAGAGAGTCGAGAGTCATGCAATTATAATTGATGTACATTTTAGCCAAATGAACCAGAAATTTACCTGGCATATGTGCATATGCATATATACATACACATGTATATATGTTTGTTCATATACTCTATATGCTTGTGTATGGTAAATGACGGTACCAATTGGTATGTAACGCACTGTGCCACCAGCAAAACTGTACTTGTGCCAGCAACTGTTATTTAATATTAATTTATGCATTACTACAGCGCTTAAATTAATCAGTAAATTGCATGATGCACATCAGACTGTTGCAGGAGGTAGACAGGACATTTTACACGACAGGCCACATAACATTGGGACAGGAGACACGTTACTACAGTCCCAGGGAAAAGACCTCAAAAAACCAACTGAAACTATAACCAAAACGCAAACTGTGTGTTTTATGTTTCTATGCTGTCCCATCTAAAAATGAATTAAATTTACCACAAAAATATATAAACAAGTATATGTATATATGGAAAAAAAAAAAACAAGCACATGATTTACTTTTCATTTTACTATACACTTTTCACATTATTTTATAATACTTATATAAGTCCAAACAAACGGGGCCAACAACTAAAAGCGTTTTCCCTTTTCAAAATGAGTTTAAAAGACTTTTATAAATAATTTATTATCTTTTTACATTGCCAAATAATTTTGATTTGCAAAAAAATAACAGACGCATTTCAGTATTCAGAGTTCAAACTGTTTGTTCAAGAGAAAACAAAAGGTACGAGAAAAAAAAGGCACAAAATTTGAAAACTAAACGAATTATGAGTCCTTTATTTTAAATATTTTACATTTTGATTGTTGGTTTGAAAAGTTGAAGACCACAATTAGAGGAAAAAGCAAAGTTAATGACTGGAATAAAAAATAAAAACAAATTGAAAAATTCAAACTAAAAGTATTTTATATTATTTTTTTTTCAGGACAACTTAATTGTGTAAAGTGCAGTAGTTGTTTGTGTGTATGCGTGATTTATAATCTAACTTTTGGGTAAGTACAAAAACCTTTATGACTGACAATTACTAATCAAAACTGCTAAGCCTCCATTCTCATCGTTTGCATTTACGGGCTAAATATATAATATAACTTTCATTTTTCAAATGCATATACATTTTTTATAACACCAATTTTAGTTTTTTAGTGGTTCAGCATCAGAAGTCAGTCAGTTAGTTAGCAAGGCGAGCAAGGCTTTCAGTCAGTTGACTTGTTGCGAATGATAAATTGTTGCAGGACTTGGTACGGTGATTAAGGGGGAAGGGGCAAACATTTAACGCTGTTGAAACGCCGCAGATTGCAATTGTTGAGCCTCTTTGTAAGTGTATATATCCTTTATCTCTTCATGGCATTCTCATAATTTGTATGCATTTAAAATAGTAAATATATTAATATAAATATTAAATGTAAAGCGGTTATTTATATAGCGAGGTTCTTTTTAAGTTGTTGTTTTTTTTCTGAAAGAGTATTTTGCAAGTCAACCATAAAAATTCTGTTACAATTTACTTTGTCCGAACTCGTCAAAGTTTTTCATGGAGATAGTATATTTTTATTCTTCATTTTCTCGCCATCACTTTCTCATACTTTGCCTCTCTCTGTCTCTCTTTCTCTCACTCCCACTTATTCCCTGACATTCCGTACAACTTGTGATTTGTTGGATGCTTTCTAGTTGGGTCATGATTTTCAAATGAAATGCATTTCAGAACTTTTGCGGTGATTTAATGATGTTTCATGGCTGCGCCTCGTTGCATCCGACAATATTTTTCTCATTTAAATGACAGTTTGCCTCTCGGTCATCTTTTACCCTTGTTCAGTCATTCACTTCAGCTTCATCTCAAACTCTATTTACTTATCCACCCGCCGGCGAGGGTCATCTAATAAATAAGTTCTCTACTTGCCCCTACCCTCTTGCTCTTTGATTTGATTGCGATAGAGACTTTATGGTCCTCCATGCAATGTTGAAAGTTTCTTTTCTCGAACTTCAGACTCGGTTTAATTACTCGTAAGCCCATTGCGGTCAACCTTGATGTTCGCTCGTTTGACCATTTTATTTTTAGATGACAAATTTTTTCATTTTTTCTGTTTTGCCATTTAACATTCCAATGTTTTTTGTTGTTGTCTCATTTATCACTATTCATTTAATTTGCTTGTCTAATTAGGCCAAATTATGTGATTAAAAATAACTGCAGTACTAGCAACGACATGCGGTGAATGGATAGACGAGGAGAGATTGGGGAAACAATTATAGCAAAAATTATGCCAATTAATAATGACATATCAGTAACAAAAACAGAAAACGAAAACGTAAAGTAATGTAAAAATGTTACAATAATAACGAGAATATATGCATAAATGCCATATGTTCAAGCATATCATGATTTATGGCGACAGAATATATGTATGTTGTATTTGTATATATTGAGATAATAAAATTAAGAAAACAATATCGAACAATGTAAAATTCTGTGATGACTTTTTAATTAAAAACAATAATAATAATCCCATCAAAACAAACATAAAAAAATAAACCAAATACATTTAAGCAATATTGATGGGTGGCTTAAAATTATATTGTTATGGAGATTAGAAATTTCAAAACTTTTCACAATAAACAAAAATATGTGAAAGCTCATATTAACTGGTCAATAAAAATATATAAAATAAACAATTGAATTGACAATTTTTTGATCAGAATGAAATATGAGATTTATATAGGCAAAAATAACAAAACAGTGCATAAACAATTTGCAGATCGAACGAAAAACTGATCATATAACTCCCATACTTATAATCTCTTTAGAATCTTCACTTCTCAAGAAGACAGATTTCGATTTCGAACAACAGGATGTCAATAACCAGACTAAACAAAAATTTGTCAATTTGAAAACAATTTGGAAAGCAAACGATTTCACATTTAACACCGATATGGAAACGAGAATGGGCCTGATTAATTTTATGAAAAATTCGCTAAAAGTTATTAAATTAATACTTATGCCCACAGTAATATCGAATCGAACTGCCTTCAATTTTTAAGCTCTATTTGAAGAAATATAATCAATGCTTGTATACATATTTATACATCAATAGTCAGAGACAGCAAAGATAAAAAGGTCTTAGTAAAGTTTTTGGTGTAAGGGATGAGCAGAACGTATTCCGTTCAATCATCCATCATTTATATGTGAAATTGAATCACAGACTAACATAAAAATAGAAATATGAATCCTTCTCCGTCTTCGTCAGTTGCGGTTAGGTAGTCTTAGTTGTAGAAGGGAGGAGTAGTTGACTGTGGATAAGAGGGATATCATGTTGACAACATCACAATTGATGGAAGCAAAAGTCCAGTTATTAGCTGAGGACTTTGCAGTTTGGCCAAAAGTAAATGGCCCTTTTATTGCCAGCAATCAAAAACTGTGCTAACCCCCCACACATACATATATGTATTTTTGTATAAACTATATAAATATAGAATACATATATTGTATATATCTATATCTATATATGTATGTATATACATATATAATATATGTTGGGTCTTTGCCATGTGCTCTGTGGCTTTGGCAAAAGTTCTAATTTTTCAAAGAGAAAACCGACCACAAAATAAAGCACACACACACACACACATACACAGAGATACGTACACCCATTTCTTATTACAAATCGAGCTAGCGGCGTGCCAAAAAGTATGCCACACTTTGTGTCTGCTTTTGCCCATTCTTTTTTTCTTCGCTTCTTTCCATTTTTCTCACTCTTTCTTTCAATTTTTTGTTATTTTTTTGGTTTCTTTTTTTTTTGTCTGTTTTCCATTCCCATAAGTGAATGGGGCAAACCAACTGACGCACTTATTTTGCGCTTTGAATCCAATCACGTACCAATTTTCCAAATTTAACCTTTTTTCAGCTCAGTCTCAACGGTCGAGAGAAAGAGATAGAAGCAGTGCTCTAAGAAGAGAAGCAAAGAAACGGCAGCACGAATAGCAAAAAGAAGCTGGCGGTTGGGAGGAGGTCAGTCGCGGCTGCCAATAAAAACCATTTGCCAGAGTGAAATTTATATGGCCGCGCGTCGATAAAAAAAAAAAAAAAGAAAAAGATCCTGAACGGGGCGGAATGGAAGGTTACTGAATAGGTTGCCAATGGGCAAAGAGAAATGGAACCCGCAGGCCAAAACACTCTTTGAATCGTTTCAATTGACCAAAGGCTATGGAGGTTGATGTACCATTCTATCAAAAACAATCCCCTACCCAGCTGTTTCGTCACTTATGGTTTACGTGCCTGATTACAGAATGTATATTCCGATATATATCGGCAAGAATTATTTACTTTACAAACAGCAATATAGCCTATTTCCTTGAGCTACTACCAAGCGTTGCCACATAATATGCCTAAGCGTTGCCACATTGCAATGTTAAAGACGCTTTTACCTTTTTCCTTCTAAAAATTAGCTAAAGCTGAAAAGAATGAAAAGTCTTTCGAGAATGAAATACATACTTATAAAAATCACCTTTTACCCCTGGAAGCGTTGCCAGATCATTGTGCTGGTCAATAATAAATTGCCCATCTCTAGCCAATTGATTGTTGAACTTCGGTACAAACGAATCATGGCCGTTTGCCATATTAATTTCGCAAGCTGCGTAATTTGACCAGACCCTTTCACTCCTTGTGGTCCTTCTACACGACTCTATTTCACTTTACTTTTTCCCTTTCGCTATCTCCTGGCTTGGCTTTCTGCCTCTGTTACAACGAAAATAGCTCTGCCTTTGCCATGACTGTTGGTCTCTTTTCATCAGTTTTGCCCTTTGCCAGTGCCTGTGTCGTTGTCTGTTTTTGGTTCATGCTCCATACTCCATGCGCCTGTAAGCGACACCATAAAATATTGAACACATACTCGCAAATGCACTCACATAGCCAATGCATCACCCAATTCACTCTCCACTCTGACTGACCTCGGCAATTTTTGAACTCCCATCGATGGGCTCATGTTTGCCTCTTGATTCGCTCACTTCGGGGCATGAAACATATATTTTCTTTCTTTTTTCTTTCTTTATATTTGTTCTTCTTTCTAGGGTTTTTTTTTTGTTCACTTATGCTAGCACCACTTTTAGCTGTTGTTGCCAAAAGAGTCGTCGCCCCTTGCCCCCCTTAAGCTGCTCGTTTACCACCGTCGTTCATCGTCCTCATCCGCCAGCAATCATTTTCTTTATTTTTGCTGGCAGCACGCGCATTACATTACATTACATGGCCGGAACGGGTCGACCCGGGTCCGTGTCCGTGTCTGTGTCCGAGCCCATGTTCATGTCCGTGTCCATGTCCGGCGCTGCTATGCCTTAAGGGGGTATAGCAACATTTTCTTACAACACTTTACTCACATTTTGGTTGATTTTTCTTCTTCTATGACTGTGTCAAGTGAGTCCTGGGCCAAGTGCCGATGTTTGAACGTTTCAAATGTGAACCAGAACACAAAAAAAAAAACAAAAAACAAAAAAAGAAAACAAATACTCTATAATGAATTTGACAATAATTTCAAATGCTACTTGACTTGTTAAACTCTTTTTGTTTAACGTAAGGCACACAATCTCTCTTTGCTTCGAGCTCTTTAATGTGCTTTCTTCTTCTGTTGGCTTTTAGTGGCTCCTGGCTCGATTTTCGGTACAAATTGATGCCATCTGTTCGACGTTAAATGCCTCAAGGATACTTCGTGGTTTTTTTTTTTTTGTTTTTTGCATCGTTTTTGGCTCCAGTCGCCGGGTCGTTTGTCGTGCAACACTTTCAGCACTTTTTAATGCAGTGGCTGCATAATTTTAACGCGCGTAAGTCGCCTGCATTATCCGGGCCATAAATCGGACAGGAACAGAGAACTTTCCACATACACTTTGGTCCGCTCTTGTCCTTATTTGTTGCACGACTCCTACATTTTTTTTTCCTTTATCCTCTTCATTTTTCGGTTTGATTTTCTTTCTTTTTTTTGGACGTTTTAATGCGGTTGAGCAGTTAATTTTGGTCAGCGGGCAGCTCAATTTTCAGACGATTTGTTGCCACACACAGACACCAAAATGTATATACACACATATACTTACATACATGTAGGTATATACGTATGTGGGTATACATTTGTGTATGCACACCTGCCTTAAAAAGCCACTAAAGTGGCATTCAAATTACATTTCATTATGCTGATTGAGGGGCTGCGGCACAAAACCCTTTTCATTCTTTTTTTCCCCTTTTTACCTACTAAATATCTTCCTGTACACTAAAAGAAATCAAGGAAACTTTTTCTAGAAACGTTTCGTCCTACATAAAAAGGTGTTTTATAATCTTATTATAATCTTATCCATGTATATGATTATTGTCTTCCAATGTAAATAGTGAAATGGAAAAACAAAAATGTTGACCCATTAGCCTAAAAGAGCGGTGAATTTTCTTTTAAACAATTAATAATTGATTTCATACCTTTGACTATTTTGTAAAGTGTATACACAAATTTTTGGTAAATCCAACCATAATATACTATATGCATATATATATATTTTGGTTTGCCACCCACCACCTTAAATTCAATTTGTTTGCCAAGGCAAAAGTTATTGATTTAATTTGTATCTGGGGAATGCTTAATCAAAAAATATGTATGAGTAACCGACTCCAACTCGACTCGAACTTCTCAAACTTCGATGGGACGCTCTGCTCTGCTCTCTCTCTCTCTCTCTTTTTCTCTGACTCAATTGCCGAAAAAGTTGCTCTGGGCAATTTGTTAGCCTTAAAATATGAGAGCGTGTGGTGCTCGTTACCGATTTTTGTGGCACTAGATACTACCCATTCCACTCAATTGCATAGCCCTCCCAGTTCCTCTCTCCCACTCTATGTTATTCTTTAGCCCCATGGAATAGTTTTTGTGTGGCAGACGTATCGATAGCCACATAATTTCCCCCTTGGTTTTAGATTGGCCTGGCTCAGGCTGTCATCTGTCAGTTGCCGTTTCCTTCTCTATTCTCTGACAGACAAACACATATAGTCAAAAACTCACACACAATCATACACATTCAGGCACAGACTGCCAATGAAATAAGAAAGATAAAATATACAAATAAGCAAAGAATAAGACGAAAAAAAATAAAAAACAACCTCAAAAAACAATGGATTCAATAAGCAGCAGCAACAGCAGCAGCAACAGCAGCAGCAGCAGCAGCAGCGGCAGCAAACACACAAAACTCGGCCGTCGATTATCGAACTACAAACGCAAATCGGAAACGGAGGCTGAACTTTGGCCTGACACTGTAACTGAAACAGAAACAGAAACTGAAACAGAAACTGAAACCGGAGCGGACACTGATACCCAAACCGAGGCTTTGATTGATAAACGTGCCAGACGTGCCAAACGCGCTCAACTAGATAAGTTGTCACGCTGTCCCGGCAAATGTCCAGTGAGCAACTGTGATCAAATGACCTTTCCCTCGGGACTTCTATCGCACTTGCTGCACACTCACTCACGCAGCGGTTATGCAAGAGTTGCTGCGATCTTTGATCATCAGCCGATACGTATGCGTTTCGATCCATCTGAATATCAATTCGAGGATATACATTTATTGGCCATATTGATGTTTGCAGGCGATGATGGAAAACCAAAGACATTACCCGGTCGACGTTATATATCTTTCCCCAATTACGGCCTAATTAATGAAAGCCGTCGCATGAAGTATCATTTACCCATTATGGTATTAATATGTAAAACCACTTGGTATGCCCTATTGCCGGATAAACGTTTGGAGCAAGAGCTGGTTGCCCTGAGTTCCGATAATGCTGAAATCTATGTCCTTTGGCTGGTGTCGACAATTGTGGCCAAAAAAATGTACTATACGATGACAATTTTTGATCGTTCCTATTCTCATTCACGCAGTGTCATACGTGAAATGCGTAACTATACAGACCCACAGAATCCCAGTGATTTTCTATATCAGGAACAGAACTATATGATTTTACGCGAAGCGGAGGTTATTGAATTTTTACACCACAATAATTGTCCCGTGGACGATGGCAGGGGTCTTCATATGGAATTAATTGTCCATGAAAGTCCAGATGCTTGTAACACGGCAAAGATGAAAATTAAATATCTGAATGAATCCACTGATTTGAAGCCCTATCGCCAGCCGCAACACTACAATTTCAATTTACTGCAAATGCCACGTATTAAAGGCAAAAAATCTAAATTGACACGTAAACCGGTTGCAAATGCTTCATCATATATGCAAAACAGAAACAGAAATAATAGTGCCCGAAGCACAACATCAGAAAGCATGTTTTAGAAGTAAGCCACATCACAAACACACACACACACGCACGCACACACAAAAAAAAATTACAACTTCAATTTTTCTTTGGTAATTTGGTAAACAAATGTTTGTTAAATTTAATATTTATGCTAAATTTTCTGTTAACACTTGCACAATTCTCAGTATGAAAAAAAAAAAGAAAGAACTATGCATTTGCTTATATTTCAAATGCAAATTTAGTAAATTAAAAACTAAATTTAAATGAATTTTTGTTTTGACTTTGCTTTCTAAAAGGAATATAAATTATGTTAAATTTGTAATAGGATCTACAGTAGGCAGTACGAGATGCATACATAATTAAAGAACGGATGCAGAAAAATTTTTCAATAATATTTCTGTGAAATGAATGATCCGTAAAAAAAAAGAAACTAAAAGTTTGCCGGTTAAGGTTAAAAGAGCATGTCCTGCAAGGAAGGAGTCCAAAGTTTCAAATTCCCGAGGTGTCCGAACTTCTTGCATCACCCTCTAGATCTGCCCCTAAATAAGTTAAACTTTAAATGCCTGTAAAAACAAAATTTCGCCCAATCAAGGGTCACCAAAATTTCCCATAAAGTTGTACGGAATTTGGTTGAGAGTATGTTTAAGCTCATTGCTAGTCTTATTAATGAATGAACTTTGGTCAACATTTTTTAAAATTAAAAACAAAATCAAAAATTGTAAACGAGCAAACAAATGGATATATTGCGGCAGAACTTGCTTAAAAAACTTTAACTAGGGTATATTGAAAGCTAATTTTTGGAGTTTCTTTTTTGTATATACAAATCTAATAAATTTAACTCAAAAAAAAAAAAAAAAAATCAAATCGTTTCTATATTATATAATTGAAGCAGTCAGAATAATACCCTAGACCTCAATTTAAATCCAATACTTTGATTTATTTTCAGAATATGAGTCGTTCTTAAGCTTATGATTTTTATACCATACACCCATAGGGTGAAAATGGTATATTAAAGTCGCTAAAATGTATGTAACAGGCAGAAGGAAGCTTTTCCGACCCCATAAAGTATATATATTCTTGATCAGCATCAACAGCCGAGACGATCTAGCCATGTCCGTCTGTCCGTCCGTCCGTCCGTCCGTCCGTCCGTCCGTCCGTCCGTCCGTCCGTCTGTATGAACACCTAGATCTCGGAGACTATAAGAGCTAGAGCCACCAAATTTGGTATGTAGACTCGTGTCATATGTACGCTTATCGAGTTTGTTTCAAATGTTTGCCACGCCCCCTACCGCCCCCGCAAATGATATAAAACCGATTTTCTCAAACACCATAGCAACTAGAGACACAAAATTTGGTATGTATATTTGCTTAGTAAACGCGCACATTTTGTATTTATAAAAATTTTGCCACGCCCCCTACCGCCCCCGCAAATTAAATAAAACCGATTTTCTCAAACACTATAGCAACAAGAGACACAAAATTTGGTATGTATATTTGCTAAGTAAATGCGCACGTTTTGTATTTGTAAAAATTTTGCCACGCCCCCTACCGCCCCCGCAAATTAAATAAAACCGATTTTCTCAAAAACTATTTTAGCTAGAGACACAAAATTTGGTATGTATATTTGCTTAGTAATTGCGCACATTTTTGATGTGTAAAGATTTTGCCACGCCTCTTTCCGCCCCCGTAATTTGAAAAAACTCGATTATCTCCCGTAATTTTCAACCTTGTGCAATCAAATTTAGCACACTTAAATTTGATACTAATATCCAGCAAAATACCAAATTTGATCAAAATCGGAATAAAAATAGCCAAGTTATGCATATGAACGTTTTTCCATATGGCCGGAGTTGGCCGTTGGCTGGTGGGGGCGCTAGGGTGCTCGAATGCTTGAGTGAGCGACATACTAAGATATGCTTGTAAAAAGCATGCAAACAGATTTTTTTAAAAATACGAAAATGCATTGGTTATTATAAATTTAAAATATTTGTTTTACTGGTGTATGGTATATCCAAGTCGGCGAGACGACTTACTTACTTCATTTAATTTGTAGATGTAGAAATTTTAATTTATTTATGTCAACAAAAGATTTTTGAAATGTTTCTCTCATTTATTTATTTAAAGTAATAATACATTGACGATAAAAAAAAAACTATAATGTACATAAGCATTTTGCCTTTCTTACACCTGACTTTCAACTGTAAAAACAGCCATAAGATAAATACAAATTGGAGATATCAAATGAAAAAGCAAATATTTTAAAAGGCAAGGTATTTTTCAAGTAATGAAATTATTTGCCAATCCAAAAAAATAAATATATATTTCTTGCTTTTCCACTATCTGTCCTCTTTTTTTCTCGCTTTCGTTATTTCCATTTCTATACGCTATTCATTCAATATAAACTACTTACTATAAGAAAATTTTATTTTTCTTTATTATATTATCCAACTGCGGGCTATTTCTGTCAAGCTGACAAAATACGGGAGAAGAAGCAAAAACAGGCGAAAAAACACACACACACACACAAAGAAATGTTTGAAGGGGTGGTGTGGAGTGGGATGGAGAGCTATGTTGGAGGAGAGAGAAACAATCTCATCTAAAAGACTTTTTCTCACTTGAAAAGTGCCAGGCAAACAAACAAGAATAGAATAGAAGCTGAAGCGCTGCAGCTGAAGAGGAACAAAACTGTCCAAAACCTGCCTGGAACTGAAATGCCGAGCGATGAACACAATGGTGGAAAAAACAACAAGTGCTACGAAGTTAGAGATACCCTGTAGCAACAACTACTACTATGCTAAACACTCTCTCGTTGTATAAAATTTTAAATTATTAAATAACAAGTAGATATAACGTTGTAAAGAAAAACTAACGAACATTGTTATCAAGTCATGTTATGGAGATCAAGTCTTTAACTAATCAATGATATATAGGGTATAGAAATTGGTGGAATTTTTAACACTAACATACCAACATTTGTAAAGGAATCCAAAATAGGACGGGAATAGGAGGGATTGTAGAAAGTCTCAAGTTGAGGTTGTTGAGGGTGGACCAACGAACTTTGCACAGGCATCAAAAAGGTGAAAATAAGAATAGCCAACAACACACATAAAATGCGACAAGCAACTACAACAACAACAAAAACAACAACGAGTACAACGAGAACAACGAGTCCAAGAGAACGAGAAGTGGTAACGGGAACGGTAAAGGTAACAACAAAAGTGAATCCAGAGCATTCGCTACCCATCTCGCTCCATCTTTTCTGTTTGCCATTCGTGTGGCAGTGGCAAACTTTTGAATAATTTATCTTGCGTTGAAAGGACGTTTTCATTAAAATTCGCCAACGTATTTAAAGTGCGAGATAACTCCCAAAGAGACGATTATTCAAGTGAGTTCATTTGCCTGCTAGGAATGCAAAATGCTTGGCAACCGTCTCATTCTCATCCTTTCCTCTCTCTCACACTGTTTTCCTGTGTGTGTGTGTGTGTGTGTGTGTAGAAATGGCAAGAACATTGAAACAGGTACAGGAAAAAAAAAGAACAAAAGTAGAAACAGAAATCACATTTAACAGGCCTGCGGTAATCTTAGGGTATTACCATGAAAACGGCCATATAAGTACTTTTATTTATTCTACACTTATTAATCTTCAACTCGAACTGACTTTGAACAATATTAATTAAAAATTAAACAATCTAAAACTTTAAGCATTTCCATTTTTATGAAAAGTCTTAAATTATTAAAACGAATTTTTTCAAAAATTCAGAACTACTAATGAACCGATTTAAGAAAAGAAAAAATAATTATTCAAGTGGTTTTTTAATTAAATTTTCTTCCCAATCAATTTTATATTATATTAAATAAATCAAATTATTACATATTTAAGTAAAAAATGCCAAAATGAAAATGAATGAAAAAAGACAATGAATGAACTGTATAATGATGCCGTCTGGTCAATTAACTCAATAATCATCATCTAAAACAACAAAACAATTATAGTTCAATAAACATCCTCCAACTTAGCCAACTTTATGTTTCTGTTTTGGAAGATAAATTCGTCGTTTCGTTCTTTCTTTCCTACCCCTAAAATGTATGTTTAATGGTCATCACAGAGTTCATCAGTTTCTCTGTTTGACTCCTTGTACAATTTTTCAATTTATTTGCCCTACAGAAAGCAGGAAAAAAGATATTTTCAAAGTATTTCCTTCCAAGAACTACAACTAGAACTATTTCACATTTTCATTGTGCAAAGAATTTCCCTTTTTTAAGCTTATAACTTTCTAGCAGGAGAAAACGGGATAGCTACAAAAGAGTTGCATATTTGTATACCCTTGCAGAGAGAGCTCAAATTTGACAGCTACTTAAATTAAACTTCATATTAAAGATTTCTATAATTTAATTAACATCATGTTTGAGAATCGGACCATTTAACCATATAGCTTCCATAGAAACGGTCAATCAAAGATTATTAAACTGAGAATTATCTCAATACAAAAGTATTTATGGAAAAATCTTATAAGAATAGGCTAAGTGAGAAATATCACATAATAAGGATAGAAAAATTTACTGACTCAAGGAAATTTTTTTAACTAATCAAAAGAATGATTCGAGGGTAAATAAACTTCGATGCAGCGAAATGCCTATACTATGTATGTATGTTTCCTTTTCACCCTTGAGACAACTTATGTGTTACCGGAATAACCGAAAATACTGGGCCATTATCAATAAATCAAAATTTTAACAATATATTTCAAAACATTTAAAGTGTTTTATAATTAGATTTTCTAAGATTTGACTTATTTCATACGGTCAAATGTCTGGAAAGACTATAGCAAATAAATATTAATTAGTAAATTAATTTAGTAATAAATAAATATTAATTAGTATTTAATTAAATATTTATATCAAGTTGTATATAATAATGCGTATATGCAAATAATGATATCAAATCCTTGGAGAATTGTTGTATCCCCTTGAGCGTTACATTCCAGTCTGTGGCAATTGTTTATATATTTATGAACGATTTGTGGGCTTTTGGCCATAATTTGATTTGGCAGGTAAATTTCCCACCGTGAAATAGTTATAATATGAGTGAACAAATGGCCAGTGGCTAGTTGTTGATATTGGTGATGGTCCAGGTGTTGTGGTTATAGAATGTGCGGGGCAATTGATGGCTAACCACATGATTATACGAAATCCAACGCATTAATGAAATGCATTTGGCCACACAAATACATTCACACACACACATACATAAGTATATGTACTGTTTGTATACAAAGAATATTTAATTTCGGTTTTTGGAAATTGCAAATGAATTAATCAAATTTTCAATTGCCAACTAATCAAATCCGATTTTTTTTTTTTCACACTTTCTCAATTATTTAAAAGAATTTATACATATATTAAATGAAAAATTTTAAATATTTATTTTGAATTTTGTGGACAAATTAAAAGTTTTTCATTGGATATTTGCTTTATTAGAGAGTATTGCTGGCAACTAGTATGCCAGCCCTCGTATAATTTGTTGGTTTTTCATAAATTAAATGCAATTTTATGCATACAAACAAGCGGCATCAACATACATTTTTCATATTCATTTGCAGAGAAAAAGGAATTTTTATAAACTATAAAGAAATGCCAAAAGGGTTGAGGTGTATGTTTGTTTGCCTGGAATGGGTGGATGGTGGATGCCCGGGTGGGGAGAAGGTGTGTTCGGGGTGTAGAAATGATATGGAAAAAGTGCACATAAATTACTTTTATATTTTGTCGCTATTTTTATATTGCCAACACTTGTGCGGAAATTGCGCGATGAAACGATGCAACGTTGAAGTTACAGTTGGAATTGAAGTTGGACAAGCTATAAGAGCCACCAAGAGTGAGTGCAAAGTCTAATGGGGAATGCGGGGACTGCGGTGTTGTCGGAAAACGGTAGCAAAAAGCAACCAGTAAAAGTAAAAATTGCTCTGTGCGACGCCATGTTATATGCATTTTGTAGCCAACGGTAATACGCCCTTTTGCATAGCTCTTCTCTTTTACCCCCTTTTGTGCATCTTTCATGGTCTTGGCATGGGTACACGGCGTATACGCGATATTTACGAGAGATACGCGCAAGCAGCGTAAGCGGCAAATTTCACCATATTTCAGCTTAAAAAACAACAGCAGCAAAAAAGCGATACAGCGAAATTCAACATAAATTGTAAAAACAAAAAATAAACAAAAAAAATTAAATAAAATTTTAAAAAACGCGTACATGGAAAATAGCATAAAATTTTATACAAATTATGTTCTACTTGAGCTTTAAGCATGCTGTTGGCCATTTAAATAAAGTAGATCAATTTATGAAAACTGCTGCAATACTTTACTCTGCACCATAATGCACCTTAACAACCGAATGATATCATTACATAATACAGAACTAGTGATGGCAAATAAAAAGGATTAATCGATTATTCAAGTTTATAATTTAATCACAACTAATTGAAGAAAAATGCAAATAATTGAATAATCGAGAGGTTTTTTTAAGATGTTGTTTAGTTTTGTGTAAGGCAAATGTTATTCGAAAGCAACAGCAATTGGAAACGATATTTAAAATTCTATTTAGAAATTAAAAAAGTGTAGTAGTGTAATGGAAAATGGTTAATTGGTTCCTCTTTTAAGTGGAACGTGCACTTGCTTTGTAACACTTTTTCTGGTTTTTAAGAGACAATATCGACGAGCTAAAATGTAAATTGTTCAGCACGTAAAGAATTAGAAAAGTTTCAATACACCTTTGAACCAAGCGTTTAAATCAAATTTTCCTACTTAAAAATGTAACAATTTTCTAGACGTTGATGCTTAACGATAATACATATATTATGAAATAAGTTGGGGAGAAATGCAGCATGAAATCTTAATATTTAAAATATTACTCACACAAATTAAATGTATATATCTATGTCGTGAGAGCTATGTCCTACTGAGCTAGTAGGATCCTGGAAATAAATATTTTTAAAAGCGTGGATCTTAACATGTTTAAAGGCACGAGGCGATTTTTAAAGCCATTATTCGATTAACGATTTAATTAATTAAGAACAAGTTTTCGATACACTTCAATCTTCAGATTAAGCAAAATAATCGATTATTGCGTATCATACGCCTAATCCTGCCAACACTTAGTAAGGACTTCTGGTCCGCTAACTCCTTTTGAATCCTGACGTTCTCCTCTTCAATAAGATACAAACCTCGTCTTTACACAATGTGAAATAATAAAAAATATTTTTAGTCTAATTTGCAATAAGTAATACATTAGCATTTTTGGAATTATCTTTACTTTACTTAAACATCAACCATATTTTTGACAATAAATTAGGAATAAATAAAGAAAATATCATATTTTTTAAATACGACCAAAACAAATTTGTCAAAGTTAATTTCTTTTCGAAAAGCTGTCAATTTTTATACGAACTCTTTAATTCAAATATATATATGTATGAGGCAAATCTAAAATTAGATAATCGCTTAAGACTGTCCACATATGTGGTCAATTAACAAACTCATAAAACACTTTCATCGAATATGCAGAAATTCAAAACTCAACAAATAATATTATGCAAAATGCCAAGAAACAAAAAACCGAAAAAAAGAATCCCTAACTCCCATTATATGGGTAAAAGTGTTTTCCTAGTGCAAAAATGTCTATTTACATAGTCATGCATCATGGACACACACACACACATTGTGCACCTCGAATACACATACATACATAAACGGCTTAGATACATGAGTGTGAGTGTGTATTGTGTATATGTATGAACAAAGTTCATAAATTTTAAACACGACACTCTTGTTGTGCGAACGAGACACAGATTGCGGCAAACTATTTGCGAAAATAAAATGCAAATAAATCCCCAAAGCAAAGGCAAAAGCAAGGCCCCACTCCGAAAAGTATGCAACACTAAACAACAAAACTGCCTCCATTTGAGTCACGTCCATGGGCTTCGCCTCACTCTCATTCTTTTGCCTCCATGGCTCGTTTGCTTGCTGAAAGATAACTCTGTCCCATTCTACACACACATTTGTGTGTGTGTGTGTGTGTGTGCGAATGTGCATATGCAGGTGGCGTGGAAATTGCCCGTAAAAAAGAATGTGAAACTGTATTTGACTATTTTTTGAAACTATTTTGAAAGTTAAAGTATCCTACTCATGGACAGCTCTCTACAATTTTTTTTCTCTATTTTACATTAATTTTTTTTTTTTTGTTTTTGTATGAGTCTTTTTAATTCGAATTAATTATAACTAAAAGTCTATTCCATAATCCAAACGAAACAAATTCGCAGAAATATAATTGTTAAACAAAAATTCAAAGCTTAAGCCTTTATTTTTTTAAATTTTGTTTGTGTTTAACGAATAGTTGATTTCACCTGCACTCGCATTACAATATCGGAATCTATTTCTCTACATCATTAAACAAATTTCTTTTAATTTTATTTTCAAGACATAGAAATTCAACAGCATTTTTTAGTCGATTTTTAAAAGTAGCACATAAATTTTTTTGCACTTAATTCCCAGACAAAAATTTGAAATTGATAAGGAAAGAGGCTAAGGATGTTTATAAGTATAAGTTTAACCCTTTGCAAATAGATTCAAAACGGGTTAAACAAGTTATATTAAGAACTAAAAACTAAAAAGCGTAGAACAAGTGTTTGCTATGTTTTATTTTGTATGTTAATTAAAAGGAAAATGCAACAAAAATAGCCATTATCATAGTGCAGACGTTTAATGCCTCAATCGACTCTGAAATCTACAGATTCAATGCGCGCCATGAAACCACTTTTATCTTTAATTATCATCTTCAAATAGGTGGCGAAATAACGGAGATTCATTTCATGGGCACAATGCTTGTCTAATACGTTCAAATAGGGACACTTGTTATCACGAATCCAATTACGTTGACTTGGCAGCAAATCATAATCATCATAGCCATAACAATTGAGATAAACCTCTTGGTGATAGACCATAGCTCCGTAAAGTATCGGGCATAATTCTCTGCCCAATTCTTGTGGCAACTCATGCAAGCGTTCGGACCAATTTAATAGAAAAGTTGATGGAATTAACTTAAATCTGACGACACGGAATAGTAGCTTGATATATTTATGACGTTGCCTATAGTCCCAATAAAGCCACAATATAGCAGCATAAAAGACCTGGGGAAAGTGTTTTGAGGAAAACATAATTATTGATAAGCGATCTTTCCAACTGACTACTAGTATTCAAAACATTACCTCGATTTCTGTTTGTATACCAATATAATTCGATGATAGTAACTCAGACACTTGATCGATTTCGAATCTACGATACTCCAATGTTGATATGATAATTAGAAAGCTCACAGAAATACGATCCATCATCAAATACATTAGAGGTTCAATATTTTTCTGATATGCCAACAGATAACATTTAAAGGCATTCAATTCGGAAAAATACTTATTCTGACTGAAGCAATTAAACAGAGAGATTATTAAATCACACATTTTCATAAACTCGGCACCAATAAGCATATCGATTAATTCATTTGCCCGACAATAGCAAGTTTCGTTTGTCATCCATGAGTAGATCAATTTAAAGGCTTTTGCTGTTATTTTATCTAAAGGAATTCGATAAATCGTGCCTGCCTTTATATTCCAATTTAGGCCATCACAATAGCTAGCCAATACCGATATATTGCAGTTGAATGTTTTTTGTCCGATCTTAAAACATACATTGGCTGCGTCATTCGTGTCAATGCAATCCCCTACATCCTGTTCCAGCGGCGTTTTTTTCATATGTTTGATATTCTTAAATTTTCCAACATCACCAAACTTTTTCCATTTGCAGTTTACTAAATGAGGAAAGTGTAAGTCAAAACTTTTGCAAAATTAAAAAACAAAAATTATAATTTTTAATAATTACTTGGCTTCTGAATAAATTTCACTAATTGGTTTTGTTTATTCTTTTTATCCGTATCCCTTCTGGCGGCTCTCATTGTGCGTCTAAAGAATAAGCAAATTCAAAAGATATTAATATACTTGAATGTAGAAACTATTCACAATCCCTTCACGTTTGATTGATTCACAAATCTAGGTGGTCTTTAGAAGTAATATTTTACATAAGAGTTTAAAATCTCGGCCTACTTTATACTTAATTTCTTTCAAAAATCACAAAAATCAAACTTCAATGTAGGTCTCATAAGATAATACGCAAACTTCGATTGAAGATTTTCAAATACCTTGTGCTTATCGATATCAATTAATCGATATACCATACGAAATCAATAATCATGCACAATTCACTTCCACTCTAACTAAAAACGAATAAAACAGAAACCTATAAACATCCATTTAAAATTTCTAACCTCCAAGAATCGAAGCAATAATCGAAGCAATAATCGTCGATATATGATATCAACATGCACGATCCTTCTCCACTCTAATCAAAGTCCAGTGAAACAGAAAGCAATTTCAGATTTCAAACCTCCAAGGGAATTGAAAACTATCGCAGCATTAATCGTCTGATATAACATGTTTATCGATATGTCAACAATCACGCACAATCCATCTCCACTCTAACTAAAGTCCAATGAAACAGAAACGGATAAGCGAATTGAAATCAAAGTGAAACCTGCAAAATTATTTGTGCACAAACACGTGAACACATTTTGGGTCGGACCGGAAGTAGCATAATTCCAAAGCGGAAACAACTAATTTGATTGTATTTAGCGCCATTGCCCAAGGCAGGCAGGCAGGCAGACAAACAGCCAGTCGTCCAGCCGGCCAGTCGGCAGCTTAATGAGCAACTTTTTAGTTACAATTAGCCAGGACGACTAGAAACAGAGAGAAATGAATGAACTACGCCAAAAACTCTAGAACCCAAACCAAAAACCCAGTCCCAGACCCAGACTCATTCTGAACGGTTTTGCGGTTTTACACATTTCACTTTCATTATTCGCATAAAGCCAAAGACCAGAGGGTTGGTTGGTTACTTTTTTTTTTTTTTTTGCTCTTTAGGTTGGGGAAAATGTGCTAACTTTTTAATGCGTCCAACTGTTTCAGCAATGGTCAAACTGGCAAGTGGAATGGTTATGGGAAAATTATGTTGCATGTATAGCATTTGATATACACAAAGAGACTAGAGAAATACTCTTTTAGCATGGGAAATTGACTTTGGGGAAGAGTTCTCCTCAGTAAACATCTTTAGACATTTCCTAAATGATAACGCCCTCCCCCCCTCTCCTAGGTAGACCAACAATTAAAGTTTGAAGTCTGAATTCTTACAATCTACAAAATAGCTAAAAACTATTAACAAGTTTTGGCTTAATTATAAATAGATAAATGAATATATCCTGTTGGGCATGTGCATAGTTAATCAACTGCGAATGATGCCTGATGAGAAGTTCATTTCCAAACCAACAACTTTTTGAATACTACGGGGAGTAAAGGGAGGGGCGGGACGAGGTGGGGGTTCGGTTTGCTGGTGCATGCATTTAGTCCAAAACAAACCTTTTTTGACAGACGTGGCAGTTAAACTTTTACAGCTCTCTTGTTCTATAAAGCTGTTGTTGCCGCTGCTCATTACCCGGGACGCCCCTTAAACTTCCTCTACAGTCCGCCCCCCACCACTCGCTCCTTTGTTGTCCTTATTTTGCAGCTTTACAGCTAGCCACAATAAAACTTTTTCTTTTTTTTCCTATGTTTTCCTTATTGTTGTTGTTGGTGTTGCAACGTTGTTTGTTTGTTTGATACTTTTCCAATGGCAGATTTCCGGCTTCCTGCCCAACGTAACCGAAACTTTTTTTTTTTCACCATGTAAAAATTAAAATGGTATAAAAATGGTCAAAATAGCCCAACCAAATAGAGAATAACTCAGGAGAGGCAGACTCGAGAGAGGGGAAAGGAAGAGGGAAAGGCAGAGAATAAAAATGTAACAACAACGTTGAGCTAATTAAAATCATTTCATAAATTTTGCCATTCCTTTGGGTCCTCCTCCACCAAAAATGAAAAAGAACCCAAACAAAAAAAAAAACTTTACAACCAAAAAAAAAAAAAAAAAACAACTTCCAGCAAGTATGAGTTAGAGTTGGTAGCGTGATAATCGTGCTCACTGGAGATGGACATTTTTCTTGGTATCCAAGAGGGGGCGAGCGGCTAAAATATCTAATCAAAAACCATAAACATTCCAGGAATGAAAACTATGAAACTTTCAATAATTAACTAACATAAAACGAAACATTTTTCCACTGGCAAACTATTGGTTTACAAAATTATTTTTATCTCCAGAGTCAATGTAGTTAAAAAGTAAAAATTGTTTGTTTTTTTTTTTTACTTGCATTATTACACATTTTATTAAATTTTTATATTTTTTTCTTTCTTCGACCATCGCTATTTATTGGACAACGCAAACATCAAATGGTGGACAGAAGCTGAAAGAAGGGGCGGGGGGCAGTTGAAGTTGGAGTTGGTTGATAACCTTCACCGGATGGACATTCAGCCTGCGGCTGGGACGCGACACGTGCAACGGGACGCGTCAAATAGGAATTCATTAACAAAACGTTACACAAAATTTTAATTAAATATTAAAACATAAAAGTTTTGGTGAGCAATATTTTTGCGTTGGCGACAGTATTTCGGCCACAGGCCTTTCCATAGTCACCCTGAATGCCCCCCGACCTACTTCACCTCACACTCCACTACCCAAAATTTCCTAGCCATCTCTCTTTCTACTATGGAGCATGACATTAAGCTTTTGTTAAGAGAGTCTTAGAGTGGTTAGATGTGGGTCTGGGTGAGTGGGGAGGTGTATAAGTTGGCACCGAGTGGTTGGCCAAAGTGGAGCCAAGGTATGGCCGGGGGAGTGGTGTACGGGGGTTACAAACAACACGGCTAGCTACTGTAATAGAAAATTAAGTTCTATTTATGTGCAAAAGTTGCTCATTAAAATCGAGCAACAAAAACTTTGATTAAACTTGCCTTCTATTTTTTTTTTTTTTTTTTTTGCTTTTGTGTGTGCGAATGGTTGTATAGATGGAGAAAGGAAAGAAAGAGGAGTGGAGTAGAGAAGAGGGGCAACAGTTTGTTTTTATGTGACAAAAAAGTTCTCGATAATTTAATTAGTTGAGTTACCTAGCTATTTGGGGCTTGGATCGAAATAAATATCGAAACAATATATGAAAACGTTTTCCAAGAAAAAAAAAAAGTCTAATAAAATGCCTTAACTGAGGTCACTACTCTCTCGCACACACATACAAGCAAACAGAGAGACCTATGTGTGTACACTTACTCATTCAAACACACATGCTTCGTTTATTTGAGGGTATTTAATGTATCTTTAATTTCCCCAGTGGTTTATCTCTTACACAATCAAAGAGAGACCGAGAGATATATATATACATATACATTTATCTATGTATGTATTTCTATCTGTACTTACATAATGGTTAATACCCTGAGTTTCGAGTCCAATAGAAATAGTCACGTCTTTAAAATCCAAGAATTGATACACAAAATGAATAAATTGAGAAGCTGTTATTATTCAAAGTAATCCAAAGAATTGAAAACTGATTTTGTTTTAAATGTATTTTTCTTTATGAATTGTTGCTGAAAGTTTTCTCTTTAACTCCTAGATCACTTTGTTATAGCTTTAGTCATAATAAATATACTAAACATTTGTAAGAATTCAAAACAACAAATGTGATACTTATTTTAAAGTGAGTACATAATGTTTCTATTGTACTCTTTTTGAAATAAATGTAAATAAATGTAAATAAATATTGTTATTTTTCCTCTTAGAAATCCCAAACACAACATTCATTTAGAATAAGTACATTGTGTCGTGAACAAAGTATTTTTGAGTAAAACATTTAGTGAGTGCAATGTTTCAGTTTTGACAACTAAATATTATCTAAATATGTATATGTGCTACAGTTTTATTTATAATCTCCAACTTTGTAAGTGAATATGTTTAATTTGACAACTATGTATATATTACCCAAATATAGCATTCACACTTTCACTTAAAACCTCCAACTTTGAGTTGCAATTACAAGGTTGTTGTCTTACTAATCAAATAAAAATAAACAAACATAAATATTGAATTTTTTTTTTAAATCAAACTATTATTTTTTTCTAATGTAACATAATGTTATCTTAATATATTTAATTGTATCATAAATCATAACAATCATTATTTATATGTCAAAATGAGTATAGTATATGAGTAAAGATCGCAATGAGTGCATTTATTTTTCTAATTATTCATTCATTTGCTAACATAATCTTTAACATTTGTTATGTGTTTCTGTGAGTATTTATATTAGAAATGACAGGTATTCGCTGAATTGGAAGAAAAATTTGCGATAATAAGTCTTATTAACTTAATTTACAGCTAGGAACAATTGTGGTTGCACTTTCTCAGCATCTTTCATTCCAATAATATTCAAATATAAAGTTATAAGCTTAGCTGGTCCAAAATGCTTATAAAATTTCTTGAAAATAATAAATATATTAAATTAAAGGAATAACTAACAGCAAATAACTAGTCACAGCTAAAGAAATTGCAATATATGCAGAAAGTAAAAAGGTTGATTGGGTTAAAGTTAGTAAAAGTGTTGGGACATACTCTCAATATATGCGCTTGAATTTGTGTTAGCTTTATACCCATGGGCAATAATAATGACTTGTAGTTAATGCCACTAAGCGACAGCAACTTGGCCTTCACAACGGATCGATGCACAAATAAAGGGTACACAAGGGAGGAAAAGGGCGGCCAGCAACAAAAAAAACAACAAACGACGAAAGGAAAAAAAATCCTTTTTTAATTCAAGTTGAAGACTTTCGGGACAAGGCTAATGATGCCGTTGGGGAAATTGGTCAATGGCTGCTACTGCTCGATGATAATGATGAGGATAACGCTGATACTGATGATGGTGGATATAAGCAAGGAAAGGCAAATCAAAGGAGCCACTACCAATGCATCTAATTAAGTGCTAAAACAAACTTTTAGCCACAGAAATTTTTGAACTGAATTGCAGTTTATTATGCTCTCACATCTTCTATCTTTCCATCTTGCACTTTATGTTCAATAAACAAGGAAAAAATGCAAATGAATCAGCCCAAAAAAAAAAAAAAGAAAAAAGGAAAAGTTTCACAATCTTGCAGAGTCTTTCCACAGTTTGCCAGCCAATAATTTATGTCCATTTCTTCCTCTCTATAAATACATCTACAGGTGTGTGAATGTGTGTGTGTGTGTGTGTGTGTGTGGGTGTCTGTGAATGTCAGAAGGCACCATAATTGACCAGTCAATTTGGCGGCAACATGCGATTGTCCTTACCAAGGTGTTTATCTTCCCTTAGTACATAAACGTGTGTGCCACAAATTGGCTTCAGGCTGATGCAAATTTTGATTGAGCATTGAAAAACATTGACAATGACAATTTTGTCCTACCTAAAAGAGAAGGACATTAAAGAGTATAGGAAGTTCATATTAGAAATCATTTCTTGATATTAACTTATACTTTCCTCAGTGTTTTGAAATTTGTGAAAACACGAATTGAAGGAAATCAAATTTTTGTCCCTTTTTTTTATAAAAGTCTACCCCATACAAACATCTGACTTGGCATTTTACTAACAAGACAAAAGCCCAGACAAAAAGTAGTCGAAATTTGTGTCACGCCATTGGCATTAGTCCTCCAAGCATTGAAAAGCTAAGCTCGGCACTCACACTCATAAAAAAGACTAAACTAGCCAAACTCAACCCTGGCTAGCCTAGCTCAGCCCAGTCCAGCGGCTTTTCTAATGAATTTGCATTTTTTATAAATCCCCATTGATGTGCTCTAGTTTTCGTGTCCGTATCTGTGTCCGGGTCTGGGATTGCACTTTTTTTTTTTAGAGCACGCGAGAGATAGAGACAGTGGGAGAGATTTGGTGAGAAAACGAGAGTAGGTGGCACATGCTTGTTGCATGTATGTATATATGGGGGTCAGGGGCAAATTTTGGGTGTGGTTCAACAAATGGCATATGCCTGAATAACATGCTAATTCTCATGGTTTCCAATTTGAAAATCCATTTAGCATCAGTGACCAAAATTAGTGAAAGAACCAAAACTAATGTTATACTGGGTGTTGATTAAACATTTTTAATCTCTATAAAACTTAAAGTTGATATTTGGCTGGATATTTGAATATTTATAAAAACAGGCCAACATCATTTTTTGTGACCTTAATTTAAAAGGTGCCTCTTACAGGGGATCTATGCACTCAAAAGTATGCTACAGAAAATCTAAATATTTTCTTAAACAGTTTAAGCCGATTTTAGAATTTTCTGTTTTTAAAAAGTTTTTTAGATGCAAGAGATTATTTTTGATTTAGAGCTATTATGTATTTGAGTAAATTTTTTGTAAACTGCCTTTAAATTGTTTAGCATTCATAGATCAAAAAACAATTGACATAAGCGCAAAGGTAATAAAAAATAAATGGGCTCAAAAATTGGTGAAAACTAATTCTTTAATCAGAGTTGAGACATTTAATAGAACGATACTAACAGTAAAGTAATAAAACGATACAGATTAACGGATTTACGGTTCACTAGTTTTTAGCTTTGCAAGTTTTTGTAAAATTTTTTTTTTTTTCCCCCTTTTACAAAATAAATTCACAGCAATTGAGGTAAAAGAAACTTTCTGTTCGTTTGCATTTTGCAAATGAAATTCAAATCGCTGCTGGGGCTAGGAGGGTTCTCAAATCCGTTGCATACTTTGTGGCGCTTATTAAGTTAGATAAAACACCAAAAAGAGTGAACCACTAATAGAAGCTCTATGCAACCGCAAAGTATGCTTTTGGCTTAATGAAGCCACACAGAAGTAGAAAAACAAAAAACAAAAAAATTTAAAAAAACCAACCGGTGTTTTTTTTGTTGCTCTTCTTCTTCTTCTTTTTACAGTCATAAGTTCAATCAACATCAAATTTAATTAAAACGCTAAAAGCATCCAACACGCCCTCTAATGTTACGCCCACAAAGACTAAGAGAGAGAGAGAGAGAGAGAAAAGGATGTGAAGCTAAAAGCAGAGCCAAAGCTGGCCAAAAGCTCTGGAGAGAAAAAAGGGGTACAACAAATGGTTAGAGTAGCTTAAGAGTAGGCGGGCAGAGGGAGTGGCACATTTAAACGGAAATAATTGTGGTCTTCTTGAGCCTTTTAGACCGGACACTGGACACCGGACACAGGGACACTGGGACACCGGACACACCGACTGCCGGCAGAGGGTCGCCTTGCTGTTGTTGCTAATATTTAAGGGCAGTGACATTTGCTACATTTTCGTTTTTTTTTTTTTTTTGTAATTAAGTCGCGACCAAAAGGGGATAGTTTCATTAGTTCTAAACCTTTTTTTTTTCAAGTTCAACTCTTGGTTGCTAAACAACATTTTTTACAGAAGATTACTTTACTATCAGTAAAATCATATGAACAATCTTATTAATCTGCAAAGATTCCATTTCATTTTATTTTAGATCATTCTGGCAAATAACCAATTTGTCCCATATGTATATCTGAAAATGTAACTTTGTTTTGTTGGTAACAATGAAAGAAATAAATGTGTAATTGTTTCTCTTTCTTTTGTTATCGCACTCGCTCTCTTTTTCTCTATGCTCTGGTTTAGAGAATCACTTGGAAATGCAGAAAGTTTTGCTGCTTTTCACCACACCACACACACACACACACACACACACATCCTCATATAGCTACCGACATAAGTGCACATGTTGACTAAATTAAACACCTCTTGGCATCAGGTGTCTTTGTGTATGTATGTGTGTGTGTGTGTGTGTGTTTGTGAGAAACTAATTTAAAAAGTAATTTTTACTTCCGGCATTTACACAGCTGCAATTTGAGTCAGACTCAACTTTAATGTTGCCCCATCTGTCTCTTGTAACACTTAGCGTTTAGTTAGGCGAGAGGTAGAAAGACGCAGAGAGAAGGCAAGGTGAAATAACAATGCCAGATTCATTATAAATAATAATAAAAGCAGCTGCAATTGCTTATTTAAAAACCGCCGCTGCTGAATTCTTGATTGACGACGATGACAGCATACACATTCACACACACAAACACAAACACGTTTGTTTGAATTTGTTGTGAACCTGCTTTCATTTTGAGTTCATTTAAACCTCTATTCAGTATGCACATATGCCATTGAATTCAATTAATTGCTTAAATCGAATCAATTTGTATAAACTGTTAATCAAATTTCAATTGTATAAATGTTAATCAAGCGCATGCGGCTTCGTTGGCGGCGGGGCGTATACGTGATGCGCTATATATACCCATGCAACATGAAAAAACAAAAATTAACAAAAGTTTTGCCTTGTTCTCAACTCAAAAAAATAAAACATACATTTTTGAGTTAGTTTGCTCAATTCCTTAAAATCAACTATAACCAAAAACATTTATCTCTTTGCCATTATCAAGCCAATGCGGCGTATACGTGATATTAATGTATATATACTTATAATGTACCAATTACCAAAAGTGGCTTGATTATCGCAAAATGCTGTGATTCGTCTACTTGATTGATGTGTTTATTAAGCACATGCTGCATATACTTGATACAAATTCAAGTTATGTATAAAGTGTTGCCTACTTATAAGGATCAAAAATGTACCTTTGAAGCATATATACTTGAGATAAACTTAAGAGGAGCTAAAGGGTCGTTTTAGTTATAAGGACCAGAATGGATTATCAATTACACTAACTGTAGGCATAGGCTATACATAAAGTGTTGCCTACTTATGAGGATCAAGTATATACCGATAATAACCGACTTTAAAGCATAAATAAAATATGCTTGATATAAACTTAAGATGAGATAAAGGGTCTTATCAGTTAGAAGCATCAGAATCGGTTATCGATTGCACTTACTATAAACATAAGCTATGCAAAAGGTGTTGCCTACTTATGAGGCTCCCAAATTGGAGCCTCCAAATATAATATATTACCCACTTATAAGCGTCTGCATTTAACTATAAACGGAATTGTGTCAAATTATTATACATTTAAATATCGTTTTGAATACCAATATTAACAAAAATGCCATCCACTAACTTTCCACAACATCATAATCTTTAAAATAACGATATTACAACATTTGAATTAACGCCCAACCGCCATACACCCGAAGGATGGATGGGGGAGGGGGAGATTGTGTCCCAAAACACACATCATTTAGTAATTCATAAGCCATAGCCAAGAAGAGATAAAACATAAATGACAGGCACTCCGGAGAAGAGATGATGCTTTTTCTCATTTTCCGCTGATTACGAGTATTTTATTTATGCAGCTAATAATAAAATGAAACACCAAACAAACACTCAAGTAAAAGCGAAGAGCGACAAACAAAAAAAGGAAAAAGGAAGCAACAAAAAACTTAACTCAAATACTTATAAGCACATAAACGGTCATATATTTATGTGTATATATATATATGTATATGTTTATATATATTAACAAAAATGTGGCCCAAGAAAGTTTGAAAGACAACAACATTTCATTTCATAAGCCAGGCATCTTAAGCTCAAAAGAATCAACTCGTTTGGCTTCCACGCCCCTTGGCAAAGCCACGCCCACAATGCCAGAATGGTAACGGTTCATGTTTGAAATTAATTTCATTCACACACACACACATACACGCACGGGGAAATAGGGGCGTGGAGAGAAGGAGAGAGAGAGGAGTAAGGAAGTTCTCCAGCGCGCATACAATTTCATTAAGCAAATATTTTTGTCGCCCAACAGCGAAGGGTTTCCCCCATTTCGTTACGGCCTAGCCACCCCTTCCTTCTATTCCTCCTGATCCTGGGCGACCTAAGATTGTCTCACACAAAAAAAAAAAAAAAAAAGAAATCCAAAAAGGAAAAAGTTCAATTTTTCTTCAATCCATATACCATAAATATTAATTTTATTAACCAACTTTTCTTCCACTTATTCTAAAAAATAAACTATATCTTTCAAAATACAATATATTTTAAAATACAATATATTTTAATCTACTATATATTTTAATATACTGTTTTATCTATTTTTATTTAATTTTATTTTTGATAAATTGTAATACAGTTCTTCTTCGTTTACTAAATACACAATAAAAATCAAAAATCTTTCCATTTTATCCTAGCAAAAAAAGGAAATAAATAGATTGTGATAAAATTTAATACAGTTTTACTTCTTATACTAAATTAGTAATATGTATTATCCAATTTTAGTTTGCATTATCAGTTGAGATTGTTGATAATTATTTAATTTTTTTTTATTTTACATTGTCAGAGAAGTCTGTGGATTGTTTCAAATTATTTCTATGGAGTATCAAATGGTCGACTTTTTTTTTTTGACTAACCAAACGTTCTCTGTCCGTGCTACCATCTTTTCACTTAACTTATTTTTTTTATTTTTGTTTCTTGGTTGTGCTTGTTGTTGGTGGCGTTGTTGTTGGAGTTGTTGTTCTTGCTGCTTTGGGCAAGTTAACGACGCGAAGCAATTATGCGATTTTAATGCCGCCAGCATAGCAAGAAAAACTGAAAGTTCTGCGTACTTCTCTTCTCGCACACACTCACACACACACACACAAACAACTCTCACCTCAGTTCAGCTCTCTGTCTTCTCGGCGAGATGGTAGCCAAATGAGTTGCTCATAAAACGTCGTCACATCGCTAACGGCGACGCATATAACAAATGATAGTCACTGCCACGCCTTCATTCACATTCGTATCTATCTACACTGAGAGAAAAACAACAACAACAAAATTCAAATCTAGCTAAATAGAAAAAGAAAATGGGAATTTGCATTACCTTGCAAAAGGATCCTTAACGAAGGAATTATTATTTAACAATTAAGCAAAATTATTTTTAAAAACATAATTTTCTATAGCTTTTTTTATGTGTCTCTCAGTGTACTGAAATGAGCGCATCTTTTCCTCTCCTTTACTTTCACTTTTCACGCATTTACCTTACTCCTCATTCACATTCCCCATAACCCCACCCGTTTTTATCCAACCATGCAACAATAACATCAGCAGCGGCACAATTAATTCAACAAAATAAAAAAAAAAAAAAGCAACGAAAAAGAAAGGAATAAAAAATGAGGGAAAAAACGCAAGCGAAACATTTGCAAGGCCAATAAAAATGCCATTTAATGACGCCTGCAAATTTCACAGGCTCAAATAATCAGCATAAAAATGAGTAAAAATGCAGAATATCAAAATAATTGAAATATGCAAGAGAATGAAAGAGAGATAATATGGCTCTGAAAGCAGCAATAAAAATGAACATGCCAAACGGAGATGAAGAAGGAACAGCAACACATAAAAAAAAAAAAAGCAAAAGGTATTCAAAATAAAACTTTTTTTTTTTAAATAACAATAATAATTAACAAAAAAAAACTGTATTCAAAAGCAGAGCTAATGAGGCAAATTAAAGAATTTATTTAAATAAAGAAAAACATTTATATACATTAAAAACTAAATTCTCCCTTTAGATAATGCTCAATGATATTTAAATAACACCCTAAATTAATTTTATTCCGCATTATTGGTATATTTATAAATTTCGTCCTTTTATCATTCTTCTTCATGCTTAATATAGCTTTTGTTCAATTTCAAGGACACGAAAAGGGAATGCAAACTCTTCTTCAAGATTCTTTGAAATTGAAAATAAATATGTTTTAAGGAAAAGTAAACAGCGACTTAATACTTAGTCAGGGTCACCTTGACCACAAGCATTCCGGAAAAAGACAGCATCATCATCATCACGATGATAATGAAGAAGAAGGACAAACCAATTAAGGAACAGCCAGTAGTTCGAGGGAATCCCCTTCGGTTGGCTTCATCGAAACCGAGGCTCATTGGCTCAACTAAGGCGACAGCAAAAGAATCAGACACATTACACACTGAACACACCATTTCTTTCATTCTTTGTTACTTTCTCCCCCTCCGCCGCCTCTCCCATTTGCCCCACTCACTCTCTCTCTCTCTCTCTCTCTCTCTGTATCTGTGAGCTCTGCTGCCATCCATCTCAATTTACTGCCTGAGACTTTTGTCAACGGCCAAGAAAATGAATGTCAAAAAGAGAGCAGCAACAACAAAAAAAAAAGAAAAACAGAAAAAAACAAGAAAAAGGGGACTAAAGCGGAACTGGCAACTGACCCAAACAAAAACCAACGGAAAAAAAAGCAATTTATGCGGGTTTCAAGTCGAAGGTTTGCGCAGTTCTGTTTGGTACTATTCTGTTTCTCTTCTTGTTCTGTTGATAACTCTGGCCACAATCATGGAGGTCTGTGTGTGTGGGCAGGGGCTGACTCCAGCGGATGGAAGGGGTTTTGGGTGATGTGAGTGGGCAAACATAAACAACAGTTACGCTCGAACAACGGCCAAAGTTGCATTTCCGCTGTAACCGTTTTCCGTACGGGAAATGCGTTCGACGCGTGTTTGAAATATTGGCCTGTCTCTATCTCATTCTCACTTTAGCTTTCTCCCTTTCGCTCTCTCTCTCTCTCTCTCTCCCTCTTTTGGCTCGCTGGCTATGCATGCTGTGGTTGTGGACTTTGTGGGCGTGGCCAGTTCATGGTTTTAACTACAAGCTGCAATTGAGCGCTTTATCATTTTTTGAACTTTCTCCCCCCCCTCAAAAAAAAATGGGATTTCACTGAATCCTGCTCATTGCCAGCGAACAGTAAATGTGGAAAATTTCCAAAAATTTAGAAATATTATTTCAATGATTTCAATTTTCTTTTCAAATATAACCAAATTTAAAGAGTTTTAAAATATTAAAATTGCAAATCAGAAGCAATTGGGTTTAAAGAGGCTTCTCATTATCTTAATAATTTTAATTAGATCTCTCAAATATGATACTAATGAGATATCAAATATGATAAGATGAATGAAAAATAAAGGTCAATCGATTTAAAAAAAGTACCAAAGAATTATAATCAAATCAATGAATGTAAATAAAACTAAGGAGATATTTATTCTTACTTATTTTCATTGTTCATTTAAAAACGGAAATAGTTATTGGCCTTATGTTTTTTGTTTTTAGATGCAAATTTAAGTTTAAAAAAAGCATATTTTTCTCTAAAAATTTTTTTTTTTTTTTTTTTCTTAATAAATAAAGAGCTAGAATAAGCACTATTAAGTGTTAGAAGGCTCAAACAATATTTGAACATCTTTTCTGGAATTGAAAAACATAAATCCTGCTAAAGCTGAAGCTAAGTTTTTAAACTTAATAACTAAGTTAGAATAAGTTAGATTTGAGTCCAAAAAGTATGTATATATTTCACGATTTTTGACTGAGTAGAAGACATTAAACAGTTTTTCAGCTAGTTAGCTAGATGCCCATCTATTTGTATCAAAATTTAAAAGAATCCTTTTCATAGACTTGAATGTTTTTTGTTTGTTTAACACTTCACTTTTGAGGAGTTGAACAATAAAAGAAGCTGTCAAGGTGAACGTCACTTCTGCCACTCTCTTTCACGCTAGCTCCCTCTCTCTCTCTCTCTCTGTCACTCTCCTTGGTGGGTGTGTTTGCCGCTATGTGGCACAAAAAATGGAGGGGGAAAAAAAACCAACGATGCGTTTTGCACCTTGGTTTGAAGCATACAAAATGCACAACACATTGCACATTGCACTTGAACTGAATTCCCTTGTTGCTGATGTTGCCACTTTGTTTAACCCCCTCTACCCTTTACTGCCACACCTCTCCTCCTACCTAGATGGCTATTTCGTTGTTTTGTATGTGTGTTTGTGTGTGTGTGTGTTATCCTTTTGTTTTGCTCTTCATTTCATTTCACTTCTAAAACACTTGACGCGCCTTTTGACCGCCTTCGTCGACAAGGCAAACGCCCTAACATATGCAGCATTTCTCGCTCTCCGTGTGTGTGTGTGTGTGTGTTTGAAATTGTAGGTGTGCATAAAAACAGTCTTAATTGCCACACGCCTTTATATATGTACATTTCTTGGCATTTTTCATTTGCATTTTTCTTTTCATTGCCTTCGTTTGTCTGCATTGTCTCTTCTTTTAACAATATTAACATACATACACACATACAAGGCTCATCGTCTCAAAGGTGTTGAAAGGCTCTAATTGGCTGCCAACTGAAACTAAATACATTATTTTATGCAAAAGTAAACTTCTTGCGAATCGATAAATGGCTTACAGACCGTGAGTGGTGAGATGAAAACGGGGGGAAGGGAGTGGGTTATAGCCATCTTCAAAGGGTTTTTGAATTGAGACGATTAATTTCGGTTAATTGCAACTTAATGAAAAGCATTCAATTACTCAATTCAGTAAATTTCTTCATCGTAAAGTGTTTCATTTACGCCCAGGTGAGCATGTGTGTGTGTGTTTTAGTGACTGTTAATTAATGCCTTTGTTTATGTTGAAATTCCACAACTGTGAGGAAGGAATTTTGAAATGGTTTGTCGTAAAGCTGATTCAATATAATTGAAAGACCATAATCTGATCGTTTCACATTGAACAATACCTATACATGCATACATTCATATATCTACACACATACATACATATATGTTAATTGGTTTACCTAAAATCAAAGCTGCATAAGAAATTGTTTGCTTAAGGTTCCTTAAATTAATTTAGCAATCATTTCCTTTCGTCTGTTTTAACATTTCAGAGACTAAATGAGCTGCGGACTTAACTTGCTCAAGCTTATAATTTGTTTTATTGAATCCTTACAATTAATTTATTGAATTCTTAATCGATTAATTTCTCAATTAATCGTCTTATGGTATAGAATATATTTGAAGCCACACTTACAGAAAATTCATTCATCAGATTACCTTGGATTCAGTCGTAGAGAGCATAGAAAAGAATATAATGACTAAGCTATTCATTCATCTACTATATTATTGATTAACCGATAAATGATGCTTCGATTAAACATATTTAACATCGATTAACGAAAAAAAAAAAAGAGTTGTTCACTAAACTGAGCAACTGAACATGTTCACATGTTCTTTTTTGCTCACATGTTCTTTATTGCTTCCTTCTTTTTTCTTGTTCCTTTTATTTTTTTTTTTTTTTTGTTCACGTGCTCTTTTTTGTTGAACAACTGAGTGAACAGAATGAGTGATCACAAAGTTAATCAATTAATCTATAGAAATCGTTTTTGGATAAAAAAAAATTTAAACAAAAATGGCAATAATTAAAAGAGTTAATAATAATAAATAAAGAAAATATCCAAAAGAAAAATATATATACCCAAAAAAAAATTGCCATAAAAAATAATAATAAAAATCAAATCAAATCATTAAAAAAAAAATTTTAATGCAATAAATAATATAATAATAATAAATAATATAATATATAAGCATTCCAATGAAATAATCAAAATACATTGTTATATTATTAAGAGTGAAATAAATGAAATTGAGATTAAATGCTTATGCTTAACCACTGAACAAGTGAGCAGTGTAGTGAAAAAGTGAACAACTGAGCAGTGGAGTAAGCGATTAAAGAAGGAAATTAGCAACGTTAACCCAACACTAGTATATGGATCCAGTTTCTTTCAAATTCATGTCACGTCCACATTCAAAAGTTAAAATATTTTGTTTTTACTTCATTCTTTTCGAAAGTTTACATTTTTCAAAGAATTTTCTGATCAATCTAAAAATTTATATTAAACCTCTTTTCATACTTGTTGCTAATCCTTTTGACAAAAAAATCTTATCTTTATAGTGATCAAGTCGGTTGACCAAATGCAAAATGAATTCAGAGAAACCGCAAATGCAAATGCAATCTGGACCGCCTCCGCCGCCACCGTCGCAGCTAACACACGGCTCCACGGTTGGAGAGAGTTACGGTGGTGGAGCAAGTGGTGGCAGCAATATACATTACGCAAATATACCAACATCATCGGGCAGCAGTTACGTTTCGATTGGCATGTTACCCAGCAATCCAACGCCCATGGCGATGCCATTGCCGTTGCTATTGCCTAATGCAACAGCAACAACACCAATGACATCGACAACCACATTCAAAACGACACCTTTGCTGCCAATGCCAACACTGGAAGATATTGAAGTGGCAGCCACACAACCCACACAACAAACCCAACAACCACTGGTGAGTGCAGTAGCAGCAGCTGCACCACCACCACCACCACCTGGCATATTAAAATATTCGGCACCTATGCAAACTGTTGTGGGTTATATAAGCGATCTGCCGCCTATAACTGCCGATAATATATCAACAGTGACCACAACAACAATGAGCAGCAATTGTGGTACACTCAAGAGTAATGCCAAATTGTTGCCACTTCAATTGGTGGCCGCTGCACCAACAAATTCAACACGTAAAGAGCCATCGCCACCACCGACTTCACAGCAGCAGCAACAGCAACAGCAGCAGCAACAACAACAGCAGCAATCCCAACAACAGCAGCAACAACAACGTCAACGACAACGTCAAACTGGCGGTTGGTGCTCCTGTTTCGGTTCGAGCACCAGAACCAGAGAAGTTAAGACACCGCCTGGCTATACGACCAAATCGAAGAAACGTAAGCCCACATCACAAACTGTGTGGTCGGCCCTGCTTACCAATTTGGGCATTTGTATGCTTCTGCTGGCCTATACCCTACTCGGTGAGTAATTAAACAAATTTGATGAAAAAAGTTGGATAAAATCTATAATTTTTAGGAACTTGCCATATACAGGCCCAATAGGCCCATATTATTAATCGAAACGATTAGTTACAACGTTTAATCGAAAAAAATTACAATAATCGAATAAACGAACGATTTTTTTTTAATGTTTAGGAATTAACAAAAAGTAATGAGTTGAGATAGTACCGAATTTTAGAAGCATAATTGATCCTTGGAACCAAAGAATTTAAATCAAATTTATCTTTGCCAGTAGTTAAAACATGTTTTAGGCTTTCATTTGTTTTTGATAGATTAGGTCTTGCTTTCCTTATCTCCTTTATAGTTAAAACTGAGATAGCAGATAAATATTAAAAAAAAAAAAACTGGGTCTAAACATGTTCTGAACGTCGAGGCTATTTATAAACTATTATTCGATCAACGATTTAATTAATTAAGAGACATTTTGTAAGAGTGATTGAAATAATCGATTTTTGCGATTTCGATTTCGCGCAGGGGAGTGGCAATAATCGATAAGTTTTAAATACATATCGGCAACAATTTATGGAGTCAAATTTTATAATCAATTCTTCATGGAGTAAACATTTATAGAAAACGGAATACTTCAAAATTTATCCTACGCCACAAACTATATAGAAATCGGCCACTGCTACACAGTTGATAGTTCATGAATGAAAATAAAACTGAATTTATAATGAGTTTTAAACAAAACTCATAAAATTTCATGCAGATATATCTTATAGTAGTGCCCTTACGAGTTGCCTTTGTTAAGATAAGAACAGCAGTTTATAAAGAAGTTCACTGTCCATTTAATATTTTCTGTCAATATTTAATATTTTTTAATACATTCTAAGGAACTTACTGGATTTCCATTTTGGTTTCATTTCCAAAAGTTGTTAACTTTGATGTAATTATGTGTAAAATCTGTTAAATGATTGTTTCTTTTTTTCTACAAAATTTCGATAAGATCTAAAAAAAAAAAATCTTACAACTTAGCTTAGTTAGTCATTTCATCAAGATAGATACAAAAAAAAATGTAAATAGAGATACGCACAGATTTATTAAGAGGGAAATAAGGAAATAGAGAGATTCCATATTCTGTATTCATTCATTTGTCACTTGATTTATTATCTGCTGTTGCCTTTTTCCTGTTTCTTGCCTTAATTAACGTAGTCATTTTCTGTTGCTCTTCGATTTCACTTCGTTTCATTTGCTTTTCCACTTACAGTTTCACTGTGTGCCTCTGTGTGCCTCTGTGTGTTTAAGTGGGTGTCGCGTATATGCATGTCGTGCGTGTGTGTGTCCGTGTCAAATCCAGAAATATAATAACTATGTATATAGATGTATATAGAGTTACAGGCACCGGTACAAGGATGCTTAATGTATCTTGTCACAAGGTTCGACGTTTAAATTAACCAAAAGCCGCTGCTTCTGATGCTGCTGCTGCCGCTGCTGCCGACGCCACACAACAACATGATAAATTTAATTAATCATTTGCCACTTTTGCGCTGCCAAGAACAAACGTCAAAATGGCGGCCACAGAACTGTCTGCCTATCTGTCTCTCTGTCTGTCTGACTGTTTGCGTTTCTATCTAGGTGGGCTTGTGTATATGTATGTATTTGTAGCATACTTTCCTGCGCTGTCATGTTTATGGGCTTGTATTAGAAAACCAAAAGACGACGACGAAACGACGAAGACGACACAAAGGACGACTGGTGACGGCTGTGCTGACACAAAAGTCTGGCAAGAGACAAACATGCAAAAGGCAACACATGCTTAATATAAATACTTTAAACAAATCGAAATACACCAAAGTATGTGAATGTCTCTGTGCGTGTGCGACATCTGTGCAAAAAGTTGGCCCCTCTGTCTATAAACATACACACAGACACACACACATGTCAAGGGCTGTTTAAAGGCATTTTAAGGCCTTCGGGGCTAAAGTAAATAAAAGACTTGTCACCTTTTAAAATATTGTAGAACTAACAGGTTTAACAACATTTTACTTATTGCTTATAGAATTTCGCATTAAATGTAAACCTTGAAGGTTGAACATTGAAAATTCCTTAATGTCAATACGAAAGATCTAAGGCTTGAGCACATTGACCTTACGTTTTCAATAGCCGTTCTGGCCTTTCTAGATAAGAGCTCAAAGAGACAATTGACTCATCTTATCAAAAAGAAAACTAAACCCATATAAAGTCTGATCTGACGAAGGAACGATTAGTTCTAGTTAAGGGACAGCTAATTAGGCAAAATATAGGTTAGATTATTTAAATTGATCATTTTTGAGTTTTTCATAATTACCGATTTGATTTCATCAATCTAAAATGGTCTGAGTTATTTTTGTTGTTAACTTTCCTGGCAAAAGCGTCAAAATGTTATCTAATTGTTTTATATAAGTAATGCAATAGCCAAAAATAAATTTTCTTTAACCAATGCAAAACAAATTCAATTAAAAATTTTCCTGTTATAGCTAAGAACATAATTCAACAAATATGTCAAAAAAAAATGATTAGCAGCAGTAGATTTTGCATTCTAGAAAAATACCAACTATTTTAACACTAGAACTGGTTGGAAATTACAACTAGATAAAGCGAAAAATTTAAAGCATAGCTTACAACTACAAAACTAATGGATTTCCAACACAAAGATCGGTTCACACTTCATAAAGGGCACTTAGTCCGCTCCTGCATAAGCCCGTGTATGCGTGTGTGTGCGTGTGTAACAGAGTATTTGCTTGTTTCAGGACATCAACAAAATGACACAAACAATTATTTAACTTTCGCTAGGCCGTGCGTGATGGTTTTTCTTTTTTCTGTCTTTTTCCTGTGACGTCACACGTCTGACAGCTGCCGCCGCCACCGACGCTGCTGCTGGTGTTACTTCCTTTTCCTCTTTGTCAGTTTTTCAATGGTTTTCCCTCTCAACTGGCATATTACAATGCTACAACATATAGTTTACTTTACTTTACAAATTATGGTTAAATATCTCCCCATTCCACCGAGCTATTGGAAAATCGTGTAATAATAAGAAAATCCATTTTTCACCCCATTTTCCATTAAACTCATTGCAGAGGATTCAAGTTCGCCGCAAAGAATCTTTGAGGATCGTAAAGAAGAAGCTAATTTTTTGTTATATTTTCCCTTGTTCATTCTGTCCAATAGTTTCATTCACACAAAGCTCATTCTCCTAGAACATTTTGGTTTTTGTTGTTGCTTGTTTTTTTTGTAACTTTGACATGTGTTGGCTTTTGCCGCCGACATCAACTCATCATATAGAACACACATGGAACATTATTTTGAGGAAAAGCAAAGCAACACACACACACACACACACCCACGAAAACAAAAAAAGTGAAGGAATGGGGGGACAAAAAAAAAAAGTTGATGAAATGTAAGGGAAAAACTTTTCAAAAACTTCACAAAATGTGCCACATCTGTGTGTGTGTGTGTGTGTGTGTGTTAGTGTTTGAGTGTGTGCAAATGGTTGATGGCATATATGTATGTATGTATTAGTTGGCAAGCACTAACGTTAAATGACTGACAGGCATCAACATGGAATTCTGGCGGAAACAAGATGAGAACCCATGTCAAATATCAGAGAACTTGATTTCAGTCTTTATTGGCAGGCGTGGCCAGGGACCACGCCTACCACTGTCCAAGAAAACCTAAAAGGAGGAGGCGGCGGAGGGGGAGGGGGCCCTTCAATACATTCATACATGCATTTGTATTTAATTTACACACAGCTAGAGAAAATGTCATAGATTGTTGCTATAACCCTTATCAAAATGTAAAAAAAAAAAACAACAAATGAATCATTTTTCCAAGTATTCTTTTAAACTTTTTTCAATTCATTAATATTTCAATATGCATTAAACATTTGTGAAGCATTCAAAGTATCCATTAAATATCATTTCATCGTACAAAGAACATCTGGAATTCTTTTATGTTACACTCACTACCATAATTTTGTCGACCAAATTCATTGTATTGTTTCACAGTAAACAAGTTGAATTTTTTGATTATGATTTTAAAACTCATTTCTACAATTTTAAAAGTACTTCACAACTCATCAGATTATTCCTGATTTAGGGATATTTATTTCTTGCTTATGTAAAAATAGACACACATCTGTCTATTCAATATTAAAATAGAATAAAACTTCATATAAACTTGAAAAAACAGTCTTTCTTTAACGATTAATCTAATGATACGCAATAATTGATTATTTTGCTATAAAAATGCTATTAAATATACTGTATTGATTGCCCAAATAATTGTCTCGTGGTATACAATATTAGAGAAGTCAACCATGTCTATTATGTTGAATGGTTTCTTCGATTAATTATATGATATAATAATCGATTAATGTTTTTTTTGTCAGCACTAAATCCAATTGTGGATATTCACAAAATATTCTGGTATATACCACAAAAATGGCCTAAATTCTGTCTATGGACAGGAAATAATTTTAAAAATATTTTAGAAAATTTTGGTAAATATCAATGAATATAATTAAAAAAGGATTTACTTGAAAAAAAAAATTTGTTTTAAGTATAGGTACCATGCGTTAGCTTATAGATTTTAACAGTAACGATTGCAACGAGTTAAACAATAATGAAACAGTAAAAATAATAAATAAAAAGTTCAAAAAATAAACAAAATTATAAGTATTTAAATATGTGAAATAGTTTAATTGCTATAGATTTTTCAGTATTTCTTCACGAACTTAATTCAATATAAATAATGCACTGATAGCCGCTTGGCTGACAAAGAAATTATATTTATTAAAAAACTTTTCGAACTGTGAATCAATATTACTTAAAACAAAATTACGAATTACATTTATATTAAAATTGAAAGAAATGGTTTTTTATTCTAGTTTTATTAACATTTTTTGAACTAATTGACCGAGATATTATATAAAATTAAATCTCTGGAGAATTTTCGCGAATTTTGCTACATGCGTGTTTTGTTGTTTTCTTTTTTTGTTTTTTCGTATTCGCAACGAATGATTTGTTGGTTGGTTGCCCTTTTTCAAACGAAACCCTTTGGGTTTAAATAATGCTGATGTTCTGCCTTTTCTCACTCACTATTTTCTCTCCCCATCTCTGGGTTTTTGTTTGTTTTTGCAGGCTCCTTCATATTTCTAACCATAGAGAATGAGGACTCGGCTCTGCTGCATCAGCAGCATACTTTGGCCAGCACCAAACGCAACATGGCAATGGCTGCCAATGGGAACAGCATCTTTCAACAGCAACAACAACATCAACAGCAGCAACATCATCATCATCATCAGCAGCAGCAGCAGCAGCAGCAGCAGCAACAACAACAACAACACCAACAAGGACAGCAACAACATGCAGACAATGACACGATGGGCGCTGCAATGGCTCACGGTTTGGGCCTTGGGCATGATGGCCACGATGGTGGTATTGGGATCGGAGTTGGCGTTGGTGGTGGTGGCAGCGGTTCCCCTTTAGCATCATCCAATGACTTTGTTTATGGTGTAGATGAGGCTGACCTGGAGGCTGGAATGCCACAGTTTGCCTTATCGCCGGATACTTATGATGTACGACAGCGCACCATTGAGAATATCTGGGACATTACCGTATCCCTCAATATACTTTACAAAGAGAACTGGACAAAGTAAGTAGTGCAATGTATTCAACTTGCAACAAAGAACTGGATGCTTCTTGTTATTTGGTAAACAAATAGCAAAAGGTTACCAACAAATTGTATTCTAGGGATGGGACAATGGAACATGTATATAATTTGTCAGTAACCATGGATAAATTCATTGCAAATAAATTTAATAAATTAAGGAAACTATAATTATACAGCGATAGTTTCAATTAAACTGTAATTGTATAAAATATCTATATATTTTTAGGCGATTTTGAAACAATGGTTTTACCAGCGAAATTCAATTTGAAATACTCTTAACTTTTACCAACAATACTCATAAAATTAAAAAAAAAAGCAGGAAAATGGTTTATAAATATTAAAACAAATTTCTTCATTAAGTTATTAAGAAAGTTGAGACTAAAGTCCGAAAGCGAAAAGGCTTCATAGAAGCCTAAACCATTTTCATTTTGTCCAATGCAGAATTTTACAAAACTCAAGAGAAATTATTATACAACAGCGTAGTTCTTAGATTTAGTTTACTTAATTTTCTTCAAGTGTAACACTCTTCATACATTCACTGTCTCATGTTTCTTTTCGTTCTTTCTCTCATTCTCCGTAGATTAGCCGCACTTGAAATTGCCAAGTTTCAAGACCAATTAATCAAGAGACTGAACGAGGATGTTATGCTGCAATTATCACACGACGATGTGGCCAACGGTGGCCACGCAGCCATGGCCCCTGGCAATAACGGAGTCAGTCCGGGTCCGGGTCCGGGTCCAGGTTCGGTCCCCAGTTCAGGCAACAATCCGGCCACAGAAGCTGTGCTCCTTCATACACACTTTCATCATCATCGCGGCGGCGTTGGTGCCGTTGGCGTTGGCATTGGCGGAGTGGGTGGTCCGCCACATGAGTGGAATTTTGCCAAAGCGTTTTTGTATTCGCTGACCGTTTTGACCACAATTGGTAAGTGCTAGTGGCCTTCTGGTTACCGTATGACTATGCCTGTGAATACACACATACCAGTGTGTGTGTGTGTGTGTGTGTGTGTGTGTGTGAGTGTTGAATGTCGAGGATGAGTGTGAGTTCGAGTACAAGAGAATGAGCAAAAGTAAGAACAAAAAAAGGCACGGAGAGAGATAGAAGACAGTGTGCCTGTGGGCCATAAATTTTATGTACCACCAACGGAAATTTGTTTTACTTGAATGGCGAGAACGAAGTGCTCTCTTGTTTGCAGATACCAAAAAGCAATAGACACAGGCACGTGAAATGGGCGACGGGGGGCAGGTCTGGTCTGGTGGTCGGTCGGTTGGTCGGTTTGTCCGCTTGTCTGTCTGTATGTCTGTCTGTCTGTCTGAGTGACTGGACTATAAAGCATTGCGCCTGACCCGTACATACACCTTTTGACACCATCGCATGACTGCATTCATTTGGCTCCCGGTTGATGATGTTACTGATGCTGCTGATGACGATGATGATGATGATGATCTGATCCCATTGGCCATGCTCATGCATGATAAACTCCGATTTAAAATCGCAAAATACAGCAATAGCTTGCTAAAGTAGAGTGCCCTTAATTGATTAAGTGTATCAAATAATTTATATTCCTAAAAGTCAACGAAAATTCGTATATAAGAACTTTTCAACACTGTTTCGTAAATCTAAAATTCGTATATAAGCCGTTTTCAACACTGCTTTGCAAATCAATACAAATGATAATAGAGTACCAACTTAATCAATTTAACTTACTTTGAATCATAAGTTTGAACCTGAGCGTTGAATAATTTATAAAAAGTTATAGTTTATTTATTACACTTAGCTAAACTAAATGTTGATACTCTATGGACAGTAACAGATCTAGGTATATATTAATAGGTATTGGATATCAAAGTTATCACAGTTTAAAAGGTAAAATATCTATATGGGGGAAAAAAAGTAAGAAGGGCACGAGTATTTCTTCGAAGGATTTTCCTTCGACTATTCGATAGTATAAAATCACAAAGTATGTCAAAGAATAAAAGAAAGTATCGCGATAAAAGAAAGTCAAGTCCCAAAGAGCTCAACAATCATTTAAAGTGCATTTTTCCTATTTTATTACAAGGAAAAAATAAAATAATTATAAATTAGCCGCATATTGAGCATCAGAGTCCCTAATTTTAGTCAAAATATGATGTAATATGTTTTGTTTATGACATCATATATTTATTTACTCTCGAGCCGAATGTCCTAGTTTCATTGTTTTATCATTAGGTTTTGTAATTATTACTAGATCTAATCTGTTAAATAAATAAACAAAACACACATTTGATACACTGCTTTAAGCAATTCAAATACTATTTACACCTTTAAATCTGCTAAGAGTGACTAAAAAGAAGTCATTGCCCACTTTAAAAGAAAGATGATAGATTTCCCGAAAAAAAAATATAAAGTTGAGTAAGTCGACTAGTTCTTTTGATTTTTGACACTTTGTTTTGATTTTTTTCTTGTCAAAATATTCAACTATAATAAATAATATATAGCTTTATTGAAGGTAAAGTCAAGCCTTTTGTAAAGTATCTTTTAGGTAAGCGGATATATTGAATATTTAATTTTTTTCACACATTTCTATGATGTATTTATGTATGTATATGGACTGGGTATCTTTCAATTGGCATCTAAATACATCAAAAAAAAAAAAAGGGAATAAAAATAAAAAGTAAAATACAAATAACCCTTCAAACCTTACCATCCCATTCGAAAATTTTTAAACACTAAGTGGCTTCTGCTTTTGTTGCCAGTTGTCAGTTCCCAGGAATAGACATACATATACATACATGCATACATACAAACATATAAATATATATACATGTGAGTGTGTGTTTGTGTAGATATTTTTGCTCGGTAATTTCGTAGGCTCACCCAAAAAACAAGCCGAAAGTCAAATATTGATAGAGCAAAACAACAAACGAAGCTATTTGCTTAGCCCTCAATGGCCAAGACACAAACATACACACGCACACACACATCTATATGAAACAACATAAATACACACACGCACACACAAACACATACAAAATTTCCACTTGTGAAAATGCTATAAAATAAAATTTGCAAAAATTTTCTGCTGATCTTGGCAGTTCCAAACCAAAAAAAAAAAAAAAATAAACGAAAAGGCCAGAAAGCAAATATAGGGACAACGCCTTCACCTCCGCCTCCACCCACCACCCCCCATTCTTCCTTTCAAATGCATAAAAAGCCGAAATGGCATGAATGGAAATAGGGGGGGGGTCGGGGGAGGCGTTGCCAGTTTGCAATTGCGTTAGTCAGCAGACTGTTGGGACATTTGTATTAACATGACTTCCTGCCTGCCTTCTCCTTGTCCTTATCCCTCATCTACTTCTTACCATTCCTGGTCCTGGTCCTGGTCCCAAATGCTTGTCCTTGTCCTTCTTCATTGGTCCTTGTCCTTGGCTTTATATTATTATTATTATCATTGTTTTTTGTGGGTTGTGTATTTCCATTGTTCTTCAAAAAGTATGATTATTATTATTAGTCCTGGCCAAACAAAAAAAAAAGGACACTAAGCCACTGCGCCATAGTTTTTTTTTTCTCTCTCTCTCTCTCTACTATACAAATACATATATATGAACATTTATAAAAAACAATGTTTACATATATAGATTAGAAAACAAAATTTTGGCAAAATTTGATACCTATATACGAAACTTACCTGACATTAGTTCCCAATTCAAAGTTCAGCGAGCCATTACATTATTCCACTAGACACTAGAATGTTGTGGAAATTATTTAAAATGTGAATATCGAAAAGAATACAACATATTATAATTTCAAACGATAACAATCTTCTTTTCCACGAATAATACTCATAACAGTGCAATTCGAAAAGATTATATAAGTATATTTTAGAACTATACTCATTTCTACTCATTTCATATATTCAGATTTGAATTAACTTTATACGACACTTAAGGCTTGTGGTTATTCAGGAATAATCATAGTCAAAGCCGTTTTTTGAATAATCATATGTCACCAAATGAGTATTTCACTTATCCATTCGAAAGTTTAGTGGTCTTTGAATACTTTGAAAATATTGCAAATTAGTAAAGATAACAAAAAGCATACCCAAATAGTATTTTTTCAAATTCTAAATTTAAGTACTTATTCCTTATGCACTTCTGATTCAATTCTTTGTGTTTTTAAATGATCCAAGCATTAAATGACTGAATAAGTTAAAATAATATGTTAGTATTCGAGCACTCATTTGCCTTACTCTTTTGATTATTATACTTTGTTTATTTGATTTATTTGTATACGTTCACATTAAATCAATTTATTTCAGTTTTAAGTCTTATCCATTCGATTCATTGTGGGACTTAAGCAAGAGTGTTAAGATATAAAACCAAAAAAGATATTTTTTTTGAAGATAAATTTTGATACCCACAAAATTTGTGAGTTTTTTGTGATGATTCAATTTCATTCACTTTGTATTCAATGGTTTTTAAAATTGGTTTTGGATCCCCATTGCCTAATTCATGGACGTTGTCCTATATATGTGTGTATTATCCTATAGGCTTTTACATTTCTTATTGGCTAAGGACACATGTATGTAAATGTAATAGAGAAGCATCTCATGGTCCATACATTATGTTATGTGTGTGTGTGTGTCTATGTGTGTGTGAGTTCTCTATGATTGTCTTGGGCATAAATGGAAATTTATAGGCAGTCACTACTGTCGGTGGCAAACAATAAAATACGTACTTTCCACATAACATGAAAGTCTGCCCCAGACCCAGACCCAGTCTCAGCCTCAGCCTCAGTTAGGGAGTCAGAATTGAAGTTGGAGTCGGAGTTAGAGTCGACAGGCAAGGGCCAATCCCTGGACAGCAATAAGACAAGTAATTTAGTTGCAAAATAATTTTAAATTTCATTTTCCATTTTGCACACAGCAAAAACTTCACTATCATCAATTGCGCATCTTTCCCATTCTCTCTCTCTCTCCCTCGCTTTCTCTGTCTCTCCCCAAATCCTTGCCACCTCTATTTCTCCTTGGCGATTCCATTTCAAGCTTCGCCATTTTATGTTATGTTGTGGCTGTCGATTTGGTTCCTTTTTTTCTCCATTTCTCCCTTTTTTATCTCTCCCCCTTTTTCCTTGTGTCTTTTGGTTGTCGGTTTAGTTTTTTTTTTTCATTTCTTGTTTTGCATCACCAAAAGCAAACAAAAAAAATTGATCCATTAAAAGGACTAGTTGTTTAACCCGCATTAAAGTTGTAATACCCCATCGATAAATATTCGATGGACTTTTTATTATCGATAAATGAAAAAAGTTTGCTTTTGCAATTTTAGTTACTAATATAAAAAAGTAAACTAATATAAATAAGAACAGAATGTCTTTTTAAAAAAAAGAGTTCTTTTTAATCATAGCCTCATAGTGGCAAAACTTTTTAAAATAAAGTAGTACCAAGGATCCCGAAATCTTGAAGCTTGGACTATGGAAAAGTGACAATATTTTTGGTGACTTAAATTTGAGAGGAGCCTCTAGCGATGGGGTAGTTGGGATTTGTAAAATATGCACTAAAAAGTATGCTATAAAGTGTCGACATATTCTTTTTATCTTAAATTTGTAACAGATTTCGTTTTTAAAAAAGCTCTTCCTACACACTTTACTAATAAACAATTTGTTATAAGCGAGAGATTCCAAAAATTCTTAAAAATTAAAAATAAAAAATTAGAAAGCATACTTTTGGGTACAAATTTCACACATTTTAGAACCCTACCCAAATGGTGAGATATTACGCATTAAGCAAATAAGTATTTTTTTTTATTTTTTGTTAATAAAATATATAATGAAAATTGTAAATTTTGTTCCTTTGAGAAATTGAAATGGATAAAAACTAAGTACAGGGTCGGGATCAGCACACATTAACATTCAACACACAATCATCGAAACAAAACGAATCATAGGACAAAGTAAGACGAAAAGGCTACCTAGGCACTCGTTTAACTTAATTTCTCCTTTGTTTTTATGTGAAATTCCAATTGCTTAATTAAATATAGTTTGCGCCCTTTACTATTGATATCTACGATGCAAAATGTAGTAACAATAGTTTTAATTATGATTTATCTACACAAACTGAACTTTTCCCATATGTACAATATCTCTTTAAAGAAACAGTTTGGCTTTCTCTATCTCTCCCACTATCTCTCTCTCTCTCTTTCGTTCGCTTTTTTGTTATCTGGTTCAGTTTTGGTTGACTGCATTAAGCCAAAAATGTTTTGCATCCCCTTACGGCCTTATCCACAATCAATTCATTTTCCTTATACTTTGGTTATTATTTGCAACCCAAAAATCGGAGGCTATTAGCAACTTCTCTGAAAAGTCAAAAAGCATTCAACTCAAACGAATCTAAAGAGAAACAGCAACAGTAACACACACACACACACACATACACCCAACAGATAAATAAATAACACACATACACACATCATTTGGATGTGTTTGGGTCTCAATATTGAAATCTTTCAATATCTTTCAATAAAATATGTAGATGCCTTCATCCCATTCTAGTCAGCCAAATTGACAGCGCGGCATCTGAATTTTACAGCTTCAAGCTTCGGGTCAATGCCAATATTATTAGCCCCACGATTGGGACACACACAGTCAGACAGACAGATAAACACACACACAAACACACAATGGGGTTTTGGCATTGCGTTGGGTACAGTGGGCTAATGGACGACAAAAATATGCAAAACTTAGATCCATAGAACAGAGAATCATGCATTTTTAGGTTAGGAAATCTGCTAATTCAGAGTCTTTCTGAATATTTGCAATTAGCTTTCGCATTAAATACCTTATAAGCTTTTAAAAACATGTACTTTGGTGTCTGGTTCATGTTTTTGAAAATAATGTTTGTTGTTTATCGATTTAGAAAAAAATGTTGATGACATAACCTCAAATTTGCATGTCAAATTCGAAATCAGTTTCAATTTATCCAAATACTTTTTAAGTCGAACTATTTTTTGACCCTTAATCAAAGTTAATCGGATTTACGCTACAACGTCCTAATACAAAGGATACCTCAAAAACATAAATTAATTCGAAAATTCAATAATAAAAAATGTCTAAAAATAACAATTTATCTATAAAAAGAAAACTGTACACCAAGTATTGAACCACTGTACTTTTGGGGGGTGTCCCTTGAAATCCAGAGTCCTGTATTCTGAGCTGTCGTCTGCTTTGTGACACATTGACGTTCGACTTTTCTTCTTTTTTTCTTCTTTATTTTTTTTTTTTTGGTGGAGGTTGGGAGCTAAGGCTGAGGAGGATTTCATTTAAATTTGCTGTCAACGCAATTACATGCTTACTACGAGGGAAAAGGACGAATGGTAGATGGGTGGCACTTGGCGTAGTGCTTTCTATTGGCAAATCCTGTTCACCAGGATAAGTTTGTGTGTGTGTGAAAGCGCAGCGTAGGTGTTTTGTTTCCAGCCTAAAAACGCTATTTCAGTCGCTCATATATATTATATATATTTCTATATGTAAATGTATTGATGTACTTACATGTGAGTGTGTGTGTGTGTGTGTGTGTGTGTATATCTTGATTGATTCAATTTATTTATGCTGAGAGTTTTCTTCTTCTCCTTTTTTGCCGTGGCTTAATGGTTGACGACCGACCGCAGAGAGTATGTAGAGAGGCAACATTTGTTCAATAAAAAAAAAGAAAACAGATGAAAAAAAAAACCTGTCTGTCACGGCAATAAACCGCCACGCCCTCAAATTCACATGTAACGAAGAAATAAAAAAAATATATATCACAAACGTCGAACAATAAAATTAAGAAATTTTTGCAATTTATGCATGAGACACCTGACGACGACGAAGAACAACGAACCACAGAGAGAAAATCGGCAACATGGAGCATACATAGGGGTATCCGTTCCTGCCCCACTCCTACACACACAAACACCCACACCCACCCACACACACACACCCACACACTCAGTGACATGGAAATGTGAACCCTTAAGCTTGTTAAGCATTTTTATTGCCTTTTGCACATTGTTTAATTATTTCCTTCGTAAGGCTCAAGACTTTAAGATTAATAGGAAAATGTTAGCAAAAGGAAGCACAATCAGGAGAAATAATTAGTGAAGTAGATTGGTGGGTAAGAGGGCGGTTGGTTGTCAATAACTCTCGATCGAATTTAATGATGGGGGGCAATAAAAAATTTGATAAAAATTTTCCGAATCTAACGAATTTTTATATGTATGAAATGAATGTATGAAATTCGTCAAAATTATTAAAAAGTAAGTCAGTCGTCTCGCCCACTTCTGATTACCATGCACCAGGTAAAACAACTTGCTTTGCTATCTCTCTCACTCTTTGGCGCCACCACCGACCAACTGCCATTTATGATTCTACGTGTAAATTGTCGATCTTAATCTAGGTTTCTATGTATGATCTTACATACAAGACTAACAACTGAGTTGAACTAGATTTTGACAGTCAAAAAATTGTGGGAAGCATTTGTTTTATTTTAAAGTCTGAGACATGACTACATCGACCTGGCTATTAAGTATGATAAAGAATATAAGATAATGGTTGCGGAAAAGTTTCCTTATACATACATACGTTTTTATCAAATGGATGCATGGTATTAAAATATCTCTATACATACATACATACATATGTATGTACATATGTATGTATATGTATTGCCTTTTGGCGCATTCTTCTTTTTCATTAAAATTTGTGAAAACACAAAACAAAATTAAATATACATATGTACATATTTATATGTTTGCACTTGATAAAATAAGAAGTTAACACTCACCTGAAAAAAAAAGTTATATTATGAAATTATTGCACTTAAAAAAACAAAAAAAAATGACATACATACAAACATAACTTTCCACATATGTATGTACATATGTAAATAGAAAATTTACCATTTGGACATGCCATCTCACTTTTACTTTTATAAAAGACAACCCAATAAGAAGGCATGCCATCTCACTTACTCTCATATATTAAAATGATCAATAGGCGACGACTTAAAGGACGCGCGAAAGGCAAAACGGTTAAGCGGCAAATACTTTAAAAGCTGCTTTTTCACTCGACAATATTATTTAGGTTAGTTGAAACTTCAGCTTTAGGTAACGCGAATACAACCAAGTTGTAGGAACTTTTACAAATAAAAACCGAATTTGGCTAAAACTTACTGACAAATTGTGGGAGATGACGAAAATTACATTAGGCTTCAATTGAAAATGCGTGTGTTGGTGTGTGTGAGTGAGATCGTTTGTGAGTTTGGCGTTGCCATATGTTGATTAAGATAGCCGCTTTTAATGAATTTGGCGCTGCCACTTCTTTAACAGTGACAGGATGGCTAGTATTTAATGAGTTTGGCGTTGCCACTTGGTTTTCTTTTTTTTGTTTACTTATTGCTTATTGATTTTTATTGATCATTTTCAGGCTATGGGAATATTGCACCACGAACCACTCTAGGTCGCATTGTTACACTGGCCTATGCCTTTTTTGGCATACCCTTGACATTGGTATATCTCAGCAGCACGGGGAGCATTCTGGCGAAAGTGGCACGTGAAGTCTTCTCTAAGGCTCTGTGTTGTTGCCTGTGCTCCAATTGTGGCTATTGCTGTTACGACGAGAAACGGATGGCAGAGAAGGAGCGCCGCATGAAACGCAAACGGCAGCAAGAGGAATTACGTAAACAGCAGGCGGTAATGCAGGAGCCATATTATGTACGCGATGTCTATCATGCCACACCGGAGAAGCAAGCAGAATTGGGTGGCGTTGGTGTTTCAGCAAGCGTCGGATCAACGGGTCCTGGTCCTGGTGGTGGTGGCGGAGGCGGCGGAACATCCCTCGGTCCAGGCGATATTGACTCGCTGAGTGCCAGCGAATCACGCGGCTCCATGCATGGTCTAAGCATATTGGCACCTATTTTACTTTGCTTTTCCATGATGATCATTTATATTGTATTCGGAGCAGCTGTACTTTATCGTTTAGAGAATTGGCCCATTGTGGATGGCATTTATTTTTGCTTCATGAGCCTCTCGACCATCGGTTTCGGTGATATGCTGCCAGGCTTGAGAAGGGAATCGAATGCCACCACTTGGTTCTGTTCCGTATACATTATGTCTGGCATGACATTGACAGCCATGTGTTTTAATGTCATACACGAGGAGATTGTCCATCGCATACGCATTGTGGTGGAGTTCAAGAAGACTAGTGTGACCAATACTGGCGTTGGGGCCGGTAGCTCCATGATGGATGTTACAGGACATGAGGAAGGTGGCCAATATTATGTGCCAGCTTCCTGACACTACGAGAAACGTGGACATCTCTATCAGCGTAATCCCACCGAAGAGACCCTGGTGACTGGTATGTTCCCCATGGAAATCCCTTGAAAAAAAGGTCAACTCTCTAATTTTCGCTTTCTTTCTCTCTACCTTACAGATACACCCACATCGCTGGTGCTGAAAGACTATGTTAACCATGAGTTGGTGCCCATTTTAACAATGGATCCAAATGGTGCACGTTTGGCAGCACCTGCTTATACGCCCACTGCAGCAGCAGCAATGCTTGGTGATGTCAATCCCTCACCCAATAATCCCAGCTGTTTGGCACTACCCAACGATGGAGGTGGCGTTGGTGGCATGGGTTATACAACATTAGCAAGTCCATTAATAGATGTCCTGACGCCAACAGCCACAACTCAGGCATCTGGTGTTTACACACTTGCCGAGGAAACGGAAATGGAATTGCAGGCCGTGCGCACGGATACACAGCAAGTGGAACGCATCTAAAGACCGAGAGAGAAAGAGAATGGGTCAAAGCGAAAAAAAACCCGGAGCGGAGTAGCAATACAGCGACTCACCAACGAAAGTATTAGTACCAGTATTAAGTAGTAGGATTAAAAATGAAAAAAAAAACTAAGCCTTAGACTTAGTCTTACAACAACAAAAAAAAAATTATGTACATTTTGTTTTTCATATTTTATTTTTCTTTGTGAAACCCGAAAAAAGAGAAATATTAATACAAATTTAAGTCAAGAACTATCATTGTATATAGAAGAAGAAAGAAACAAAAATATTTTCCATAGTTTATTAAGAAAATTAAACTAAAGTATCGTATCATTATATAGTCAATGTAGCGTAATATTATTAATAGTTAATGTAAAATTTTAATGAAATTCGTTTTACTCAAAGTAAATTCTTTAAAATTCTAGTATTCTCAGTGAAACAAAACTTTTCGTAAAAAAAACACACTTCACAACGTTTTCAAACACTTTCCATTTAATTTAAGCGCCAAAATCCATGTTCTAAAAAAAAATATAATTATTAATAATCCATACACACACAAAAAAAAAGCGTACAACATATGGTATACTTAAATACTTATATGTATAAATATCAATAATAGCAAAAGTAATTATTTTGTTTCGATGTAAGGATCCATGAAATTCCCTCCCCTCTACAGCCCAACCCACAAGAATTATAGTATTACTAAACGGTAACACACTCACACACACACACACACATTTTATACGTAAATCAAGCTTAGTAAATATTCAAACTAAATATGATACTACGTACATATAAATACATATATGAAAAATTTATGGTAAACCTAAGTAAGTGTTGTTTTTTTTTTTTTTTTTGTAAATGTACTAAAAAGTATAATTGAAAAGAAAGTATATGCCGTAAGGAATAACTATGCATACATATTATCAATGAATTTAAATTCATAAAAAATCGAGAAGAAAAAAACCAAGTAATACAATTAACGTTTGAACTACATAACAAGCAAGATAAAGTAAAACTTATCAGAAATCCAAAAAACCACTTTGTAAATGTTACAATATACTCCGAATTGTACATTTGTGACGGCAGTAAAATTAAAATCAATAAAATATTTAAATAAGTAAAGATGTTAAAACCAATTTCTACAGTTTATCCATTTTTTGGTTCTTAGCCCCCATCGATTCACTAATTTGAAAACCAGTAACTGTTAATAATACCAGAAAATACTGAAATAAGAGTATTTCCTAAATTACGCAGATGTAGATTAAATAAAAATACTGGCCAATATTTTGTGAATTACCAACACTGTAAATCGTATAGCCATTTTGAATTTACCGCTAGAAAGAAAGCTGCAGGGCTTTGAAGAAAAAAGAAAAGAATAATTTTTATTTAAATTGCACTATGAATTGGTCTCTGATCATTTCAATACTATTAAATTGTCTACGCCCTGGTAGAAGTATCGTCTTAGATGAAGATTGCCCTACACTTACCGATGCTGACAGTTTGTCCCAGACACAATTGGTAAATCGTCTGACACATGGATGCCGCTATGATCGCTTGGAGCGGCCCATTACATATTCGGTGTCGGGTCAACGTTTGCCCGTCGATGTATATATGCGGGCATATATATATTTTATGCAAAATTTGGAGGCACACGATTTACAATTTAAGATCTATGCTCTACTGCAGATGCGTTATTTGGATCCCAGGCTGACATTTCGTAATGTATCACCGAAAAGACGTCAACCCATTATGGGAGAGCAACAACTAAGGGACTCCATATGGATGCCGCATATATTTCTAGCCAATGAAAGAGATTCCAATACTTTGGGTAGGTAGAACCCAAGAAAAGTTTCCTTTTATTTTGATCTCGCTATCCTCCTAGGGCTTACGGAGAAAGATATATTGACTTCAATATCACCCGATGGCACGGTGATTGTGTCAAATCGCATTAAAGCCACATTATATTGTTGGCTAAATCTGAAGAAATTTCCATTCGATGAGCAACATTGCTCCACAGTGCTGGAAAGTTGGATGTACAACACTTCCGAATTGGTATTACATTGGGAACAGAAACGTCCGATTACCTATGATCCGGACTTGCATTTAACGGAATTTGTATTACAAAGTTCATGGTTCAATGAGACGGTGATTAATGCTGATTTAAGTGATTTGCGTCATGGAGCATTCGCTGGCAATTATAGTTCGCTTAGCTTCACTGTGCATCTTACCCGTGTAGTGGGTTTCTATTTAATGGACTACTTTCTACCCTCTATGCTAATTGTGGGTATTTCATGGGTATCATTTTGGTTGCAAGCGGATCAAGCACCGCCAAGAATCACTTTGGGCATTAGCACATTATTAACTTTTATTACACTAGCCTCGGCACAGGGTAAGTTCTTGGAAAAGAGGCGAACCGGTGGAGGATCTTATCTAAACTATATTTTTGTATTGCAGGAAAAACTCTACCAAAAGTCAGCTATATTAAAGTCTCGGAAGTTTGGTTTCTCGGCTGTACGATATTTATTTTTGGCAGCATGGTGGAGTTTGCCTTTGTTAATACAATTTGGCGTCGCAAACAGAATGTGCCACTTAAAAAACTGAACAGTAAGCACATTCTAAAGTCCACCATATCGCCGCATTTGCTTCGTCGTCGTAGCCAAAATCATGCTCGGTCTCGTTCCTTTTCGGGTAGTGTACCCCGTCAGTCAGATGCAATGTCCTTAACTAGTGCCAATGCGCCATTTAATAACTATCTAACGGTCAATTTACCTATTACAACCATAACAGAGGGACAAGTCTTATCTCATCATACAACTAGGCAAAAGAATATTAGTTTTCAAACAACATCAAATCGTAGATTAGAGGTGGCGTTTATAGAAAGTGCTTTAGATGATAATACTGCAGCAACTACAGCGAAAACTACAACAACAACAACTACAACACCTGCTCCATCAACTATTGAGGCAACTCCACAGAGTCATCCACCTACTATTGGTAGTTGTAGTAGTATTAATAATAATAATAACAATAATAATAATCCAGAGAATAATTTGGATATGGATTATAATGGATGGACAACATTAACATCTCAAGAGATTGCCATTTGGATTGATAGTCGAGCACGCGTTGTATTTCCAGTTGCATTTTTAATATTCAACATGTTCTTTTGGACATTTGTCTATTTCATTTAAAAAAATTGTCAAATGCTTTGCATTATTTTTTGTGTTCCTTTAGTGTTAAGGTTTCTTTTTATTTGTTTTATGTGTAAGTCGGCTTTGTTTTTGGTATTTTAATTTGATTCTTTTTGTAATTTGTTTCGCAATTAAAAATGTTCCATAACTTTACATCTATTTCAAACAATTTGTTAAAATCATTGTTTATTAGGAGTTAAATTTGTCATGATTATCCATATTTTGCTATGATATTTGGGACTAAAATTAATTAAATATTGACATAGAAGAAAGCTGCAGTTGTAAAAGATTTTCCAAATTTATACTTATTTATCTGAAAATATTGTCAAACGTGTAAAAAAATAAATATGTTTTAAGTGGCAATGGAGAATATGGGATATACCCTAAAATCATTCTATATTTTAAATAAACTTAATAAATTTATTTTTCATAAAACAAAATCGAGCGTTCTTAACATTATATACATATATGTATGTTTGTACAAATTTAATTTTAAAAAATATATTTTAGCTATTCTTTCCTTACAAAAACCAAAAGGGAGAACTAATTAAAAAAGAAAAAAATAACTCAGAACTAGTTAGATTCTTTAAAATAAAAGTTCCATAAGCATCCGAAAATTTTATGTTTGACTGCTTCCAGCTTTTATGTTTTTGTTTTTTTTTTTGTGTACGACTTTAGCATTGACTGTAGGTTAAAATCAAGGACATTCAGAAAGTACGGGTACTTTGCCTAGAAAAAGAAAAAATATATGTACATATGTAATTATTTATTGAAATTGTCGCTAAAATATTAAAAACAAATTCAACTTTGCAAACAACATTTAATCACGATGGGTGCCACAAAAGATAGCAGTTGAATATGTTATGACGTCAGAGACACCTTTAAGTTTCGGTCATATACTTAATCACTTGTTTCGTGAAAAAATGTTAGGCAAATCGCTAAAGCTCTTTTAACAATATATACGTACCTAGGCAAAGAAATTGTAAAGGTAAACATTTTACAAGGTGTATAGATGACGTAGATAACATGCCTTTACGTTATCTTCTATTTCACCACTTCGTGTAGAGTTGCCACTTTTCGATAACAAAGAACTGTGCTTGTGATGGAAATGTAACTGCTACTTGGTAAATAAAATTGAAACACCGATACCAAACAAAGTTAAATTAACTTAACAAAAGTTTGAAAAAAAGTTGAAACAGAAACAAAAATTAATTGTTAGCAGTACACAGAAATAAGTTTAACAATCATGTTGCTACAATAAATTTTTTGTTGCATGCTAATCGACTCGTTACTTTTTCGTAACTGTGACTAGAAAAATATTGCACACAAAAAGGAGAAAAAAAAACTGAAGATAAAAAAACGCTCGGCAACATCGGATTCGGACGAAAAAAACTTTGCTCGTGAATTGTAAAACAAAAAAGTCAAAAAGACAAAAAAAAAAAACGAAACGAAAATAAAAAGAAGAAAACCAAGAAAAAAACCAAAGCGCTTTTGGTAGGGTTTTTTTTACGTATGCGTGTGTGTTTCTGTACGTGTATGTGTATGTTTGGATGGTTATTTCTTTTTTGTTGTTGTTGTAACCCTTAAAAAACAGAAGAAAAAAATAGCGGAGGCAAAGAAATTAAGCAACAAAAACATGGCGTGTGCAAGTGCAAGACAAACATAAACAACAAAACGAAAGAGAGAGAAACAAAAAAAAACGAAAAATAACCAACTAAGAAGAAGAGTGCATGAGTGTATGTGTCTGTGTGTGTGTATAGAACGCACCAACTTTTCACAAAAAAAAAAACACCAAAACCAAAAAAACGAAAGAAATTGAAATTATACATTTTTTTTTTATATTTTTGTGTTTTTATTTTATTAATTCGACGTGTAAATGTTGACCGGTAGAAACCATCGCCGCCGTTTCCCCAAATCCCACCAATATTCATTTTCCCGCAAATTATTGCTAGCACGTTGTCCTCCTCTACCTCCTTTGCCTGCCCCCGTTGGTGCCACCAGCACGCTGGAACAACTACAGCAACAACATGGATACCATCTGTAGGCTCTGCTTTCAAACAGCAACGGTAAGCAGCTAAAGCAAGAACAACAACAAGACGAAGATGAAGTCGAAGAAGAAAAAGAAGCAGAAAAGAACAAGATGTACCAAGAAAAAAAAAAAAAAACAAAGTAACAACGAAGGAAGGCAGTAACTTTAAAATTTTGAACAATTTTCAGTTGTGTATTTTGTTATTTCTATTGATTTTTGTTCGGCAGTTTGTAGGCGGGCGGAGGTATTCAGGGTTTAGAAAGGAAGGGGCGGGTTGTAAGGGGGTGGGGCGTTGAAGAATGGTGGGGGTGGGTGGGTTTGTTGAGGGTGGGATGGATGGTTTCTTTGGTTTGATAACAATTAAATTTTGTGCGCGGATTTTTAGCTTTGCCGCCGGCTACATTTGTTGTTGCTATTTCATCTTTTTGGTTTTTTTTTTTTTTGGGTGGGGGTTGAAAAGCGCGCGCATTGCTTTCTCTCTCTCCTCTCTCGCCAAAGCTAGATCTCTCTCTTCTTTTTTCATATGCTCTCGAATCCCCCCTTCTCTCCCTCTATCTCTTTCTTACGCCCTGGCAGAGGAGGGAACACACACACATTCGACCCCAAACTATTTTATTTTTAGCCAACTCAACAACAAAAATTTAAAAAAAAAAATCCAACAAAAAAACCCAAAAGCAAGACAAGGAGAAAAAAAATTGTCTTGTTGTTGATGAAGCCGACAACTTGAAAAAATATTATTTTTACATTTCGCTTGCTCTTTGCTTTTCTTTCTCTGCTTTTCACTTTGACTCCTTTACCCAAAAACCCTCTCCAAACTTCCCTCTCTCTTTCTCCCTCTCTTCACCTTTTTCACGTTTCCCCATTGCCCCCCGCAATCAAAACACAAAAAGAAATATATATATATGTATAAAATAAAACAACAAAAATGACAGAAATTGCGCCAAGGCAGCAGCAGAGCAGCAAATGAAGACTAAATCCAGAGACCACAGCGATTTAAATTACAAGGGGGGCCTGAATATCGATGTATCATTTAAAATAGTAGCAAATAAAAATTCCAATAGGGCAACGTTTGTAAACTGAATTTAACCATTAGTTAGACAGTAGACAGTAAAAAATAATTAAAATAATCTATTTTCTTTGGTTTTGACATTATGGATATGATAAATAAACCATATTGGTTTGAATCATGTTACATTAATTACCATTAATTGCAAATATACAGAGGCATTTTTAATTATAATATAATTTATTTATTTTTGGTATTATTTTGGTCTCAATTGGTAATGTTTGCTGATAAAAAATATTAAATATGTGTGTATATGTATACATATATACAAATACATACGTACATACAGTTGCAGTACCCCCTATTTTTGGGGCCAATTAATGTGACGCCTCTGGTTTTTAACGTTGGCAGAGCCGCAAAACAAAACAAAAGGAAAAAAATAAGCAAAAGAATAACAAAAGAAGAAGCAGAGAGAGAGAAAAAATAACATGAAATGAAAACAACAACAAAGCTGCCAGTGGATGGATGATGTTGTTGTTGTAAATGCACATACATACATATGTATGTATATATATATGTACATGTATGTATGTATGTATATGTTTGTGTGTTCGTATTGTCATTTTTAGTGGAATCGTAACATAAGAGAAAGAAAGGAGCGGGGTTTGGGGGAAACAATTGGGAGGTTACAGTGATGTACATATGTACATATGTATGTTTGGGTGAGGGGGAGAAATATGTACATACATACATGAAATTAATTATTACACTGTTGGTTTTTGTTTTTTTTCGATTTCTATTCTTCTGTATGGTTGCACTATCTAAATACAATATAAATATGTACATTCATACATACATATGTACATATGTATGTACATATCTTTCTCTTTATCGTTCAACTGTAACTCAATTAAACTTACTTACATCTATCTCTTTCTTTTTAACCTTGTTGCAGTTATTTCAAGTGCCCGGCTATAATATACCCACGTGCGTTCGCTGCTCGGAACAGTTGACAAACAATTCAAATTTCCATCAAACGGCCGCAGTGGCAGCCGCAGCACAAGCAGCAGCAGCCTCATCGAATCCAACAGCAGCAGCAGCAGCGGCGGCAGCGGCAGCGGCAGCAGCGTCATCCAGTGAGAATAATAACAGCGAAGCCATCACAGTGGCCCAGCTGACTAACGGTAGTAGTGCTGCTGCTGTTGTCCTGCAATTGCAGCAACAACATCATCAACAGCAGCAGCAGCAACAACAGCAACAACAACAACAGCAGCAGCAACAACAACAATTGCAATCATCGAGTTCTTCCGAGAATCTACAATCGCAGGACGATTCTGAAGATGTAAGTGCAAAGAAAGTATACATACATACATACACACATACATACATACATATGTACACACACATACACGCCAAACATGCATGGACGTACCCAGTTGGGAATATCCTTAGAAAAATTTTGTGTTTAATTGCTCAAACGGAATTCAAGAAATATCAGCAAACCCCAGTTAGAAATTTTAGCATATGTACTTTTTGAAGTATGTATACATCATATTGATATTTTGATATCGATCAATTGTTGGAAGTAAGAAAAATAAACGCAAAAAAAATACATAGAAGATATGTACATATATTTGTATGAAGTTGATTATTAAATGCATTATGAAATGGATTGTTTTGCATTTAATTTACACAATTCCTGTACGCTTTTTTGTTTCTACTGGGTAAGCTCAGTGCGTTCTTGGTCGTGCGTTAGAACTCCTTTCGCTGCCGCTCACTGCACTTGTTACCCCCTTCTTCTCTTGCTGTGTTGTGGTTCGCTCTCTGTCTCTCTCTTCCTCTGTCTCGTTCGCTCCTGACTATTATTATTGTTGTTCCTTTTGGTTATTTATTTATTTATTTATTTTTTTTTCTTTGGCACATACATACATCTATACTTTTATACATATATGTACATGTACTTGTATGTGTATGTATGCATGTATGTATGTAAGTATGTCCGTCTGTCTGTATATGTTTGCACATTCATAGCCTCGGTTCCTTCTTATTCTGCTGCCTCTTTTCTTTGCACGTTCTTGGTTGCCTTTCTTTTTTTTTGTTTTTTTTATTTTTGTTTTGTGTTCTCCCTCTTTTTTTTTTTTGTAATTTTTTTTTTTTTGTGTTCTACCATGCAACAGAGCTGAAAAAAATATTTCAGTCATAAGAACACACCAATGAATACCCTACTTTTGTAGAATAGTAAAATGTACATATAATTTAAAATTTATAATTTTACAGTTACCGTCTTGTGCGACGCTAATCCATAATAGTTTCCTATAATTAAATGATTTAAAAATTTACTTAGAATAAATTTAGATACTTTTTATTATTGTTATTATATTTTCAACTAATGACATATCTAAGTACCAACGCTTTGTGAAACAATGTTACCCAATTTGTAAAAAATGATTTAAATATGCGAAAGTAATGACTTTGAAGCGCCAAGCTTAGGCTGCATGGTAAAATTCGCTAATATCATATAAGCGAATTTAGGTGGTGTAGGGTATTTAATGGGCGACTTGACCCAGCCTTGTTGCTCATTTTCTTGTTTTCCTTTATATTTTTGTATTTTATTTTTATTTTGTATTTTGTTTTTTTTTTCCTTCGCTTTTTTTTTCATTAATATCTGCTCTGGCGATGTCGATGCCGACGCCAGCGTCGCAGTCAAACGCTGCTGCTGCCGCCTGGCTGCCTGTTCTCTGTGTGTAAAGTGGAAAAAAATTCATTTTCAGTTGACGCTTTCAGTGTGTGGGTGTGCGTGGCACGCAGAAAAAAAAATACAAAAAAAAAAACAAAAAGCCCCCAAAATATAATTATAGAGAAAAAAGTTTCGGCCAAAAGTAACCAACAACAAACAACAAAAAAAATATACGCAATAAACAAACAAAAAAAAAGCAAGCGAGAGCGACAAAAACAACAAACTTGCCGTTGAATTTGCAAATCAATTTTTTTTATTTTTTAAATTTGTATATTTTTTTCACGACGACCGCCAGCGCCAGCTTGTTGAGCGTGAGTTTCTGTGTGTGCGTGTGTGTGTGTGCATGTGTGTTTTGTATGATACCGAGAAAGAAAGAGAGAGTGAGAGTAAGCTCTCTAGCAAACGTCAAACAAGGCTTACTCTAACTCCCTGCTCTCTCTCTCTCTCTCTGTTCCTAGACCCCACCCCACCCTACACCCGCCCCACTGTCATTATTCAAACTATATATATATTCTCCTGCTTTACACTACAGGTGGATCTGATATTCAACGAGGAGGGCTCTTGCCCACTGTGCAACAAAACCTTTTCACGCAAATCCTCGCTCATGACGCACATACGGAATCATTCGGCGGAGCGTAAATTTGTGTGCACTTATTGCCACAAAGGTGAGTTAGTAAAGGGGTGTGGTATTCCCGCCCATCAGGGGTAAGCATCTAACCAAAAATATTCAAAATTTTTCTATAATTCTAAACAATAGGCTTCACACAAGCGGCCAATTTACGCAATCACGAACGCATCCATACAAATGATCGGCCGTATCAATGTGTGGATTGTGGCAAAACGTTTACACAAATTACAAATCTAAACAATCATCGACGTCTTCATACCGGCGAACGTCCATTTGTATGCAATGAACCTGAATGTGGACGGAGTTTTGCTCAGGTAAGGACACAAAACGGACGAAAAAAAAAAAACATTGAGTGGGGAGGTTTTCAATAACAAGCCAGGAATAAGTTCTATTAATAGTAGAAACAATTCTCAAGTTAAATATTTATAGTTTTGTAGTCAGAGATGATCGTATCCGTGAAAAAAATCATGATTTTAGAGATTGGGCTGCTATGGTTAGAACGTAGAAATATGGCTTAAATAGGTGTAAAAGATAAAACTTACCTTATCATAAATCTCTTGATTAGTTTGATTAATTTGATTGATACTTGTTAACATTATGTTTATGCTTTTGTGTGTTTTTTATTGTAGGTCACCAACCTCAACAATCATATGAAATCGCACCATAAGGTCCAACAATATTGCTGCAATGTATGCAGCAAAAAATTCACCCAGGTCACCTCGCTGAATCAACATTTGCAGGCACATGCCGGTGTTACCGGCTACTATTGTCCGCGATGTCCCGAAAAGAATTTTAAATTGCAATCCCAATTGCATACGCACATGAAAACTCATGGTTTGGCCTTCCCCTACGAGTGCAGTAAATGCGATGAGAAATTCCTACAGCAGGCGCATTTGGATCAGCATTTGAAGATGCATGATGAATTTAAATTCAAATGCGATATATGCCCCAGCAGCTTTAATCAGGAATCATTGCTCAAGAAGCATGTACAACGGCATGTGGAAGGACGTTATCTAAATTGTCCGGTGGCAAATTGTGCCGAATCGTTTGCGGTCCGTCAACATTTGTCAAAGCATTTGTTAACCAATCATTCTCACCATGAGCTACCGCCACCGAAACGTTCAAAAAAGACAACATTGCAGGCACCTCAACAGCCATTGGCCATGATTGGTCAACCCTTATCACTGCAGCATACAGGGACGGGGCAACGTAAGTACTTCACATCTATATCATATCATATCAATTTATTTATAATTTTTTTTGTATGTCTCATTAGGTGGTCGACCGCCAAAAAATAAGAATAAAACTGCATTGTCCGCCACGGCCATTAAGATTGAGATCAATGAGCCGCTCCATAGCCAGCATATCATAAGTAGTGCCAGTGGATTATCCATTCAACAGCAAATCAATCAGCATATGCAACAGCAGGCGGCTGCCCAACAGCAGCAACAGCAGCAACAACAGCAACAACAACAACAGCATCAGCAACATCAATTACATCTGCCCATGGGTCAGCCGGTCAAGTCGCGTTTTATACCCACAAAATAAAAACAAAAAGCGAAAGTCTTAGAAATTAATAAAATTATACTATAATAGTTAGGAACAGGCAACCGCGTAACACACACACACATACACACACACACACACACACACACATTATTCGGTTAGTTAGGGGTCCTTTTGAAACCGATGATGAAGAAGAAGACGAATCTCTTCTTTCCTTCGTCCTCTTTTTAACCGAAAACGATATTCGTTAGACGGGGCACGGTTGCCTAATTAGGAAGCATTGTGAAGTCTTTTTCTAGGCATCTTATCATTGATCATTTAACATTAAAATCGTTCGGTCGTTCGATTAGATCCCTGGATCGAACGATTGATCGTTCGATTAGCCTGTCGTCTGTTGTCGGCAAGTCGATTTTCTTTGCGTGAAAATTTCTCCATCCGAACAAAATAAAAAAAAAAAACAGAAAAAAAATATACATACATATATTACGAAATAGAATGGAACTAAATACCGATAATACATATTCTCACTATATAGAGCAATAGCCCATAGATTTTTTCACTCTCTCTCTCTCTCAATCGAAAAACAAAAGAAATACATCACCCACAGACACACACACACACACACGTCCATACAAACAGAATATCCTTTGAGCACACATCCATCGTAAAGAAACAGAGTCACTTGAATGAACACATACATATATACAAAATTATAATAGAGATAACCGATCGGAGGCGCCCATTTGGCGGCAGGGCATTGACTGAACTGCTGGTTCGGTTTGGTGTCTGTGTCTCTTCACCTCCTTTTGGCCCGCCGCCGGCCGCGCTTAACCAAAAACCAATCAACCAAGCAACCAACCAACCATCAAGCAAGCACACACACACACACACACACAGCACGAGACAGACATTATACATGTTGTATATGCATCATCTATATACATACATTTATATACATACAACAACAAAAACTGTAACTTAAATCGAATTAACATTTAATTGTAACTGAAAAGCAAAGCAAGAAATAAGAAAAAAGAAAAACATAAAAAAAAACAACAACACACACAAACACGAAACAAAACTCTCTTAAGCAAAAATTAATTTGAGTAAATATGAAAACATAAACAAACAAACAAACATCAACAACAGAAACAACAACAACAGAGAAAACCCAACAATTACAATTTAAATTAGGCATAAATTCATTAAATTTGGTATGTATATTTATTTTAAGCATTAGTTTAAGTGTTTTTATTTTTTTTTTTTAATCAATAAAAGTAAAAACCTAAAAAAAAAAAAAAAAACGAAAACAAACCACAACAAACATCAACAACAACAAATTATAAGTAAAAAAAAATTGAAGCCCAAAATGTTTTGTTTTTTGAATTCATATTGTCCTTTTTTCATGATAAAGGAATACATATTTTTGTTTTTCAGTTATTCTGAGTAAGCAATTTCCCGGCTATAGCTTTTCTTAGCCATCTTAATGAATTAACTGGCCATAAAAGACATATACACAAGGTGTGTCAGCTAATGTATTATTTTAAAAACAATTATTCAAATAATTTGAATGGAAGTTTTAAATTTTTAGCTATACGAACATTACACATGGCAATTAAATAGAACTTTGTTTTCTGCGTGCAACTTCAGAGCCAAACAATTAGAGTAAATGTAGTAAAATTGTTAATATCTTAATATATCTATTAAATCTCTTGTTAGTGTTAGTTAGTCTTTATTCTCTGAATTGGACGAACCAGACTTTCCTCTATAGAGAAATTGGCAAAGATTGGAATAGTCTTCTAAGATAGCTACACGACTTGAAAAAGGATTTAAGCAAAATGATACATGGACATTTTGAGAGCCCAGAAGTTAAATACCAAAAGGAATTAAGCCAACTAAACAAAAGCGTAAATAAGTTTTTGTTGGAAAAATAATGAAGAAAACATAAAAAAAATCTTTTTATTCATTAGAAGAAGATTATATCAATGCAAAATAACATAATCAATTATGACCAAGAGACGAAAAAAAAAGGAGCCAATTCAAATGGCAGATTATATTTGGACCTAGTTATTTCTTTTAGATTCTAGTCAATATTTTAATTGCCTATTAATTTTTGACTTCAAAATCTCAGGAGTGTAATTTCTCAAATCTTTTGTCAACATGAATCACAATTTTTGCTAAAGTTGGGAAAAAAAATGTAGTTCTCGAAAATTTAATGCAGATAAATACTCTAAAATTTCCTGTTAATTTCGATTTTTTGCTTCGCTTGAAAGAATTACTTGACTTCCATTCAAAATCGAATTTAAAATTATTAAAATGAGACATCACTTTTAAAAATCGTTTCAAATTTGCCAAAATTATAGATTCGCAAAGTTAAGAATTTTCAGAACTTTTAAAATTACCATTTGGCCAATTTAGAACTATAATTTGGTAAATGAATGAACACTGAATTGACTTTTCAGTGATAAAAAATCTATTAACAAGAAATCATTAATCCTGCTATATACCTAATCCGGCTTTGACAATTAATTCGATCATCAATATAAATTATAGGTACATATTGGTAGAAGTCGAAAAATTTTAAAGAAAGAAATTTCAAAGGAATAAGCAATATATCGTAGCATAGGACTAACTTTCCTTTATCTAAATCAAATAAGTAATCAAAATCGGTTTAAAGGCTTTACTTATTTAGCAAAATTTTAAATAATACCTTTATCTCATAAACTAGAGCTGATACGTAATCATGGAGATTCAGATTCAGGAAACAATAATCATACGAATATTGTTTAAATATCCATTTGTACATAGTTTTCAAAATAGAATAGAATACTTTTTACAAAATACAAATAGAATATATATTTATATATATTTAAAGGTACATATTATACTTACATGCATCATTTAAATTTATTATATAGAAACATGTATTGTATATATATAAATATATAGTATAAATATCGGTAAGAACGATGTATAGCATTTAAAAAACATTATCATTTACATTGAGCTTAAACTTAAGATAGTTAGACGAGCAAAGCGAACACAGGATAGGAGATAGGATAAACAACCAATGAAAAAAAAGTCGAAGCAAGGCTCAATTCGAGATGAGTATATTTGGCTCAATTGAGTGCAGGACATTGAATCCCTTGTGTAGGATACAAGTGCGCAGAATTCCGCAGGCCACCAGAAAATTTGAGAACTAATAAAGAGAAAAGCAAGAATTTAGACACAGAGAGAGGTAGAGACAGAGGACAGTATGAAAACTCACCTCAATGGCATGCTGATGTATATTGCTAACACAAACAACAATACGTCCTCGCAATTGTGCCTCCAATTGTGGCACATTAAGTGCATCGAGACGCTGATCACCCAATTGAACAGTGGCAAAGGGTATATTAATGCTATGTGGTACATGAACATGGCTATAATCCAATATGCCACGTAAGTCAATGAGGGCCAATTCGCTTGGTGAATGCATCAACAAATGTTGTACATCCTTGGCACTAATGCGTGGGCATTGTTCGGTCTGTAAATGCTTTAATTGAACATCGCCTATGCCAATATCCTGCCAAATGTAAACAGAGAGATAAAAGTCAACAAGGCAATTCCTTTTTCTTGAGAATATTTACCAATGGATGCAATGGCTGGTGGGGCACAGCATGCTGACGATGTGTTATGCTCTTCGGTGTTGCCTCGTACATTTTCTGTGATTCAATCACACAATTCTCCATGACAATATCGGGCAGATCGGAGAAGAGAAGTATACACTCATTGAAGCCAGAATTGAGAAGTGTTGTCTTCAATTGCTTCAATATGGCAATGCCAATGAATAATGGATATGAGCTATCGCCAAGCATTAGTTTATCCCACAAATGCAATATCTTGTGCAGTGGAAAGACATCTGCATGAAAAAAAAAAACATTTACATTGAATAAGCATTAAGCATTAAGCATTTTTCAAATTAGATTTACGTGAGAACATGGTGAGGAACCAGGGTATGGCAAAAAGTTCCGGTATAAAACTAATGCTGGCCAAATGCTGAGCTAGGAGCGGCTCATGGAATGCAGTCAATTGTGAGAATTTACTCAAATACTCCTTAATGATGGCCGAATTGTCCTTGAGAAAAAACCATTGTAAATATTTTGGTATAAACTTAAATAGACTAAGAAAAGCCAATTCTGAAATAAGAAACAAAATATTTAATAAAAATTTCTAAGATCTTATTTTTTTTGTGTTGAATTTTACCCTCATTATTGAAATTGAGATAGAGAAATGGAGCCGTTAAGGAATCTAGACCCTGCCAGTAGACATATTGCGGATGTGCTGTTACCCAAGCCTTAAGTAAACGTTTCAATTTCCTATGACCATCGGGTGATGAGAGTAGCTCATCATATTGATGACATCTTGGGATATCAACCTCAATCTGCCGATCCGTTGATGTGGCAGTGAATTTATCAATTTTCCCATAACTACAATTGGGCAAAACATCCAGCAAAGCAGCCCACACAGGGCCACGTAATAGGGGTGGAATATCCACCGATGCCTCGCGTTGCAATAACTCGGCCGTATGAGGATAGCCCTGGAGAAGACTTGCAAAGAGTCGTACACGATGGAATTGATATTCAATGTCGCGTTCCCTTATAATCAATGGCAGTTGCTGCAATTCGCTGGCAAATTGTTGTTGGAGCGGCGCAAAGCGTGGTGAATGCAACAATGGGAAATATATATGAGCTGGCAGGCGACTTAACCTCTGAATAAGTGGTTGCAACTTAAGAGGCACAACACGATCATCCATTAGATGGGATTGACTACGCTTGGGGCAAACACTGGAGCCATTTAAGCGTACGATTTGAGGTAAGCCCAAAATCGGTGCCTCACTACGTATGAGACCTTCTTTCTTAAGCTCCGCCTGGACATCGCCGCCGGCCAGTTGCCAGAGATGATATATTTGAGACAATGGACAATGCAAGAGCAGCGGCTTATGTTTTACCTCATCGGTTTTGGGTTTCTGGCTGGCCAATGCCTCGACCACTGATTGAAAGCAACTGTGCTGCATCACCTCGTGGGGTAATGGCCTCTGTTTGGGCAGGACACTCAAACATCTATCAATTAAGTCCCTGAGATCCTTATCCATGGCCAAATATGCCTCATAACATTGATGTTCTCTTGCCAGCTTCTCGATTACATTATTGCTACGACCCAGAGCGAGGATTTTTCTGGTCACATTCGAGATTTTCAATTTGGGCCACAATTCAATGTGGAATATCAATTCGACCATTATCATGGCCAATGACCATATATCGCTCTTGATATTTCCATTCAGTCCCATTAGACGTTCGGGTGACATATAACGTATATTTCCTATGGGAAACGGTACATAGGCTCCTCCCTTGGTCATATGATGTAGTCCATAGTTGAATAATTTAATTCTACTACCATCAGATTCCATTAATATATGCTTTGGCTCTAGATTATGGACTACCAATTTGTGCTTGACCAGCACATTAAGGCCTCCGGCTACTTGATAGAATATTCGCAGGATTTCATTGATTTCGAGATGATGGCCAGAGCTACGCTGTATATGATCTTCAAGGGAACATCCCAAATACTCCGATACCACAATTGTCCGTTCTATAATAATCTAATTTAATTACATGACATTCTTGTTTGCTACGTATACTCACCATGCTTGTCCCTTATTACATCCAAATATTGACACAAATGCTCATCCTTTAGCTCTTTGAGGCGTTGGGCTCTTCCTAAAATCGCTATAGAATTCGGAGTCAATGGCAGACCATTACTGCCACATACATCGCCCGGATGTACTTTGGCAAAGAAGGTAATGGCACAGAGACGTGTCTCAACCTTCTTGTTACTGGCCATTTCTTGCTCCAGGCAAGCAAGCTAAGCTGCAGCAGAATAAGAAGCAACAATTTCCCCAATTACAATTAGCCCTAGCAACAGCTGTTTTATTTTATTTTTTTTTTTTGGCGGTGTTTCCGCCCACAAATTAATGTTATCGATAACAGCATCAGTAACGGTTAATATGTCTGAAATTTAGCTGGAAAACGCAATTGTTTCAAATTTAAGAATTAATATCAGACTTTATTTCAAAATTATATTTTATCTAAGCTTTAAACTTGTGTTGAACAGACTTCGTAAATATGAACTTCAATTTTCTCAGTTAACTTAATGATTTCGATTTATTGATGTTGTTTGGCGAACTTTTTGATTTTTCACAAATCTTATATTTGTCGGCCCAATTTAATACTTTTTATACTATGCCAATATATTTTCATCTCCTTTTGAGATCTGTTTAGTCTGAAATAAAGCTTTCAACAATAGTTTTCAATTTATTTATATTTTAAGAAATAATGTTTTAGCTCATCTTAGTGCATGTTTATTTATTTATTTATTTTTTTATCAAAAGCTGAATTCGTCTTAACATATCAGCATAAAATTAATCAACCAGAATAAATTATTTTTGCCTAAACTATCTGCATTTACCACCCTCTATAATTTTAATTTTTTCCCCTTTTGAAATTCCCGCTAAAAAAAAAAATGACCTTTTTTCAGTAGGGCGTTGCCACTTTGGTATTGTTGCTACGAAGCCTCCTCTCTGTTGTTTTTATTGCTGCCTCTACTGAGAGGCATTTGGCGATTTTTTGTTTTTATTGCGCACTCGAAATTGTTTGTGTTAATTTATACATTTTATACATATGCACCACAATCGTTTGCTATGGCAAGATTTTTGCTTAGTTAGTGACCAGCAACGAGCGGCACAATAAGTCCGTTTTCGTCTGTGTGTCTGTGCCTCTGTGTGCGTGTGTTTGGATTACATATTACATATCGTAATTGTAACTGTAGTATACATATATATATTTTTTTTTGTATTGACCCACTATTGACTGATCGGATCGTATCGAATTGGTATTACATCAAAAAATGTCCATATTTGTTGAATATACAGAGCCGCAATGGCGAAATCTAGATATGCGAAAACTTGCTGAGGATCAAGCATATTTATATGTAAAATCTTTATTGCCCGAAGAGAGTTATCTCTACACATTAAGCGATGAATGCTATACAGTTGAGTATATATATATACTATGTACCTAGTTGCAATCAATCGGTAACTCTCGATTTTTATATTTATGTAGTGCCCCTATAGCAAAGTGAAAGCTCTGCCCCCTGCCGCCGATGGCGTTGGCCATGATCAGGTAGAGGCTGAAGTGTTAACATTGCCCACTGAGACAGGTTTAAATTTTAAAATATACGAACACAATCATGGTGCATATGCCAATGATTCTATGTAAGTATTAGAATCGATTCTCTATAGTCATAAATATCAAATATGTGAATGATCATACATATATGTTCATCTCCATATGAATTAAAGTCTATATTGTATGTATGTACTTATCGCTTTAGATTGTTAGAAGAGGCCTTCTTATCGGACTTATTTACCCCAATGGGATTAGAATTTTATGATAGCAAAATTACCTCTTTTCCATATCAACAAATTAAAAAAGAATAAGTGGCCTCTTGTATATATTAAGAGGGTTTACGCGACTTAACAGAAACATTATCATAACTATCAATCACATTGGTTCTACTACATTTTATTTTTCAATATTTCTTAAATATGAATGATGAATTCTTTATGAAAATATGTTTAAAAAGAAATTGGTTTGAAACGTTGTTTCAAAATTTTTCGAAGGAATACATTAATTTAAAGGCCCAAAAAAGTTTAAACATTCCACCAGTTTACTCAGTCTAAATGTGTTGATAAATAAGTAGAAATATAATAAAAAAAAAAAAACTTGTATAAAAACTATATGAAAACAATGCAATTCTCATTCCAATTTTAACTATTTCATTTAAAACAGTTTTGAAAAGGATTCTAAGCAGTTTCAAAACAAAATTGGGTACCTATGTTCCCAAGTACTAAGTCTAGTCTTCAAAACTTTTATAGTTAATTCAATATAAAGTTTTTTAATTACGTTATCATTACGTAAAGAGGTAATTGAATATGTTTTTCTTTTTTATATTTTCACTAAAAGTGAACAAGTCGTATGAATTATTATTTTCTGATCTAAGATTTCTGCAAGACTTTCCGGAATCAAATAATGTCAATTGATATTAATCAATCAGCTTAGATTTCTTCTTACTCCATAGTTAAATTGTAAGAGAAACGGATTACATGTTCATCTAGTTCGATAATCGTCCTTGGGGAATCACACTTTTCCAAGGAATATGTGATTTCAGTAACCGAATTAAGTATGCGTAATAAAAGATAATATAGATATATATATATGTATGTATGTACATATATATTCGATTATGTAATCAATGCTGGTTGTTTACTAAATACATCTCTCCCTACCTCCCTCTCTTATTGCTGACGTCAAAATATCTGTTAAATTCATTAGTTTTGCTGCGTTACAATTAGGTGGGAAAATCTTTAATAACTTGATTTATGACGGCATTGGTACCTACATATATACGCAATATTTATACATATGTATGTTTTATTAGATCCTCTCTGTGTTCATTACGTCGCACGGATTTACAAGAGTTTGGTGTATATAATTTGACTTTATGGAGTAATGGAACCTGCAATTTCATAGTGGATAAACCAGGCGTTCCAATCTATTATGGTAAGTCTGCCTCTCTGTGTGTGTGCGTGTGTGAAACTAATTAAAATATATTATATATGTACATATAGCATTCCTGGCCGTATTTGTATTGGTTGCCGGCCTACTAATCGCTTTGAAGGTGCTCAGCTGGTTATGGAAATTTTATCGCTATGATGAGGCAGCTGCAGCGGCGGATAGCATCGGCGATGCTGCAGCCAAGGCAACACAACGGAAACGTTTACGCAGTCTGGACACATTCCGGGGGTAAGATATGACATCACTTTGTCCTACTCCAACGATCTAATTAAATACATACCTTTTCTTTATAGTTTAGCAATTGTTTTAATGATCTTTGTGAATAGCGGCGGTGGTGGCTATGATTCTATTGATCATGCTGCCTGGAATGGTTTACATTTGGCCGATTTGGTATTTCCATGTTTCCTCTGGATTATGGGCGTTTGTATACCCCTATCGATTAAATCCCAATTGGGTCGCGGCTCGAGTAAAATCCAAATCTGTGGACGGATTATATGGCGTTCGTTTAAACTGTTTGCCATTGGCGTTTGCCTCAATTCAATCAGTGGACCCAAATTGGAGCAATTACGTGTGATGGGTGTGCTGCAACGTTTTGGTATAGCATTTCTTGTAGTTGGTCTCTTGCACACTGTTTGCAGCCGTAGGGATCATATTAGTCCCCAACAGGCATGGCAGCGTTCCATTTATGATATATGTATATTTAGTGGAGAATTTGCCGTGCTATTGGCCCTGATTGCCACATATTTGGGTTTAACCTATGGCCTAAAAGTGCCGGGTTGTCCACGCGGCTATTTGGGACCCGGTGGCAAATCGAATAATGCCGCCAATCCGCATTGTATTGGCGGAGCGGCTGGCTATATTGATCTGCAGGTTTTGGGTAATGCGCACATTTATCAATATCCTACAGCCAAATATGTATACGATGCCACAGCCTTTGATCCAGAGGGATTATTTGGTAATTATACAAAAATGTATATCAAAGTAGTTAACATTGGCTATGCCGATGTTTATATACCCTTGCAGTCCTCAATTCATAAATATCTAGACATACATAACCTTTAAACTCTTAGTCTGTCCCTTTCTTTTTTGCTATTACCCCTTAGCAAATCTTTTGTGCATACATATAAATGTATATTAGTAGTCGGCATGGAGTTTATGTAGCAGCGCTGTCGGCAGCGTTTAATCAGATCCGATTGTTATTGACTAAAACTTGTGTTCTATTTATCCGATCTTTTTCAAACTTGGGAATATGATGTTTGACTCTAAAAACTATGCTCTTAGTAAATTTCATAAAGATATTTCAACTTCTTCACGTATTTTTCGTAAAAAACTAAATTTTATGATGAATGAATACTAAATGAATATTAAATACTAAGTTTCATCGGACAGACTTGACTATATCGACTCGAATATATCTACTTTATGGGGTCGAAAACGTCTCCTTTTTTTGCCTTACCCTCTGCAAGGGTATTAAGAAAAAAAATACATATATTAATTTTTAAATATTCTTATTGAAATTCTCCATATCCTTTTTTGAACAGGATGCCTATTGAGTGTGGTCCATGTGCTTTTGGGTGCCTTTGCTGGAGTCACGCTACTCGTTCATCCCACCTGGCAATCGCGTATGAAACGTTGGACTATATTGGCCCTTCTATTGGGTCTTATGGGCGGTGCCCTATGTGGATTTTCCAAAGAGAATGGCCTAATACCGGTCAACAAGAATCTATGGTCATTATCGTTTGTCTTTGTCACGGTAACGGTGGCATTGCTGTTGCTTAACTTTCTCTACTACATCATCGATGTGCGGCAATTGTGGTCCGGTTATCCATTCACCGAATGCGGCATGAATGCGATCATCATGTATGTGGGTCATTCCATAATGCATAAGATGTTACCCTGGCATTGGCGTATTGGTACAATGAATACACATTTTATGCTATTACTCGAATCGGTATGGAATACCTTAATGTGGGTGGCCATAGCCCTATATCTTGATGCCAAACAATTTTATTATAGTCTGTAAAAAAAAAAAAAAAAAAAAAAACAAACAATAAAGACAAATATTGATTTTAAATTATATAAATGTAAATATTTTGCGATTTTTTGTATGAGTTTTATTCAAATAGAAAACATTGTTCTTGTTTTTTTTTTTTTTTCTTTCTTTTCTTATAAAATTAAATACTAATAATAATTGATATATTTCAAGAATGTTTTGGGATTCTAGGCAGACCACACTGTACTAAGGCTACGAGTAGTGATTTTTTTGAATCTGCTTTATTTTTTATTGCTTTCGTTCTTACTACAACACAAAGGAGGAGATGGAAGAGGAGGTGAAGGGTAACTAGATACTACGAGGGCACTACTAAATATCATACTCTACAGATATATATATGTATATATCCAACAACTATTGGCAGCGTATCATACTTATATAAAGGAAAAACCATTTCAACAACAATTTGTTTTCGTTTTTAAATACGTATAAACATTCCATGAATATACAATATACATATATATATATATAATACCAATAAGATATATATATATATATTAATATGGTCATTTATTGAACCCAAATTGAATACATATATACTTTGAGAATAGTTTCAATTTGGTTCAAATCTTTTCAAAAAAATGTGGCAAATTCTTTAAATAATAAAATAATTTTCTCCACCCAACGGCAAAATGATTGAGGGTTTTTTTTTTTGTTTTTTCCTTACATTATGTAAATGTTTCAACAAATGGTTTAACAAATATGATACGCACTGTACTAAAGGATTTCTAAAACTATATATATGTGTGTGTTTTGTTGTTGTATATCTATATAAAAATTGTTGTTTTTTTGTTTTCTTTTTGTTCATTATTCTGGTATGAGCGAGAGAGACAATATAAAAGTATATACCTATATTTTAAAATAAGGAAAAGGTTTTAAGCTAAATCAAATTCGACATAAAATAAAAAAAAAATGTATAATGGGGACTCAGTCTCAATTTCGTTGCACAACTCTATTAATTTTTTGTTTTTTTTTTTTAGATGAATTAGGCAAGGTGAAATATGAGAACCAAAACCAAGAAAAGAAAAAAAAATTAAAATAAAAGAAGTAAAATTTTAATCATTCTTCGTAGAGAGAGAGAGGTTAAAAAATAAAGAATGATTCAAAAATTGTCTCTTATATGTATAAATGTAAGTATGTATATACAATTTTTTTTTAAATTAAGGATTAAAAGTTAAATTGAGCTGTTTGTTTTTTTCTTCTTTGAGCTGGCTGACAATGTTAAAAAAATACCTAACATATACATATACATTAATGTATGCTTAAGTATATTGCTTTGACAATTAAAATTCTATATACAAATATGCGCCTTTTTTTTTTTTTTGCAAAAAATTTGATTCTGCTGGCAACTTAGAAAAAAAAAAAAAAAAAAAGCTTAAAATCAACCAGAGAATTATAGTTGGATAATTGAAGAGATAATTAGAGAGACAAGTGTTTTAAGTTAAAATATTTAAACGATTTTGGCATCTACTGCCGCTGTCGCTGCTGTTGCTGCTGATGATGATGTTGCTTGATGATGATTCACAAATTTGGCCGATTTAAGCAATATAAATTTGGGATTGGTCATCAATGTGGTTGTGGTGGTGGTGCTGCTTGGTTGATTGGTTTGACTTATTTTCTTTGCTGGCGTTATTGTCACCATACTGGGTGCTATGGCATTCATAGCAGCCGTTTGATTGCTAGCCGCCAATGAGGAAGCCGGCAATATGGTTGTCACACCATTCTCATGTTGAATTGTTGCATTACTGCTACTGACCACATTATTAAATATTGCACGCATTTTATTCGTATTGTTATTAATAGTATTGCTGTTTCCTACTACTCCTGCCTGAGATCCTCCAAGTACATTAATTTTCAAAGTAGTTCCCTCTACTACGGCGGCGGCGGTAGCGGGAATTGTTACTTGTTGTTGTCGTTGTTGCACAAATCTTGCCGTAAACTCATTACCAGCTAAAACCAAATTCTGCGTCTGACCTGTTATGGGCAAACCGCTGGCCAATACCAAACGTTGCATGCCACCCGAAGAAGATGATGATGATGATGATGTGGATGATGGCAAAACCCGTGACTTGAGTTCATCTTGCTGAAATGAGCAAAAAGTTACACGTTCAAAATTGATTTTCTATAAGTTTTTCCATGACAAAACTTACCGTTGGTGGACTAACTGATTTGCGACGTTCTAGAACATGCTCATCGAAACCAGAATCGGAGGAGTTATCATTAAATTTGGTGGCCACCGATGAGGATGTTGAGCAATTCGATGATGATGATAGAGATGAAGGCGAAGCAGCACCTATGGCGGTAGTGGTAGTAGATGCTGATCCACCAACTTCACCTCCTCCTCCTACTACTCCTACTCCTACTGTGGAATGTCCTGATATTGGCAATGGTCTGACCTCAGTCTTATTCAATGGAATTGGACTTATTCTATGTATATCACCCTGTGGAAATGATTCCGATTGTCGTTTGAAGAATAAATGATGCTTCTTTAAAACTTTAACTGGCTTTTCCTGTTGGGTCAGGGACTGCTCTGGCTGCTGCTGCTGTTGCTCCGACTGCTGTTCCTGCTGCTGCTGATCGCTAGCGATTTGACTACTTGCTTGAGATGCTGCTGCTTTGCGTAAATGTTTCTCACATGGCTTATAGAAATCAGGATCAATGATATAGCAACTATTGCCCAAAGCAAGACTTTGAAAAATGATGCCACAACAAATTTCCAAACGTATGAAATCGCCATCCTCAAAAAATGGAACATTATCGATGGCACGGCGATGCTTTTTCGGTGGTAATAATTGGCGGCGTCGTTTGCTACCGCTTAATTTGGCCAATGCAGCAGCGGCTGCTGTGCGTTTTCTTGTCTGATATGGTCCTCCGACAACTGAAGTTGCTCCTGATTGTTGCTGTTGTTGCTGCTGTTGTTGTTGTTCTTCATCTTCATAGCTTTCATTAGAGTCACTTGCCTGAAGTTCAGAATTGGGTGAAATGCAACCATTAGGACTTGACGGAGACGAAACGGCAATAGCAGCTGCTCCATTTCCTGCTTTTGTTCCAGTTGTTGCTCCTGTTGTTTTCGTTGTAATCTTGCCTTTACGATTTTTCTTAAAAATTTTGGCAAATTTCTCGGGTATAAATGATGAACTGCTGCCAGCATCTCCTCCAGATTCATTTTCACGTTTCTTTTGCTTGGCCAGTGATTTCATCCCGGGACCAGCTCGGGCATCAACCACCTGTAAAAAAATATTAAAAAAAAATTAGGATCAAATGTGTTTCTGTCGCATAATTTGATACTTACATGACCCCAATGCCGTTTGCTATCCGGTGGAAGACGCTTAAAACGCTTCACCAGGAGGACACAGGCATTACATATCTCACCATTACGTGGCTCATGCAAATTGAAGCATTGCATCGATTCTTTTTCATATTTTCTTGAGGCAGTAAAACGTGAGCTACTCGATTTGGCACGGCAAATGCAACAGCCATCGGCTGAGCGGTAAACGCGAGGTTTATGGAAATTAAACATGATGAATTAATATTGTTAACTGATCTTCTTTTTTTATATTTTTTAACGTTTTGCGAATTGGGTTTAAATCTTTTCAAGTGCTTTCTTTTTTTTTTTTTCTTTGTTTTTGAGATGGATTTTTTGTTGATGTGATTGGTGTTTTATTCACTGTGATTTCTTTTATTGTGTAATGTTTTTTTTTATTTGTGCTGCTTAGCCATTTTGTTGTTGCTTATAATAATGATTTGTATTAACAACAATATCCATTGCTTGTGGCTTAAAAATGGCATTTGTTGGCTCTGAAACGATAACAAAAGACTTCTTAGTTTTTTTTTTTTTTTTGAATTTGAAACGTTTAAAATTACTATAGTGTTGGTTAATTCGCAAAACAGTTTTCATATCTTCAAATGATTCCAAAAGTAACAAATAATTTAAAGTCCGAAAAAAAATTGTACACAAAAATTTATACGTTGTATATAGTTTTCATGTAAGTTTATAAAATCAGCAATATTTTTTCTTCAACAGGCAGACGCACATATGTTTGGACCAGTGTTGGTTAATGGTCGCAACATGGCGGACGTGAGAAAATAAACAAAAATTTTATCAATGTTCTCTCTCTTCTCTTTACTCTATGAACGATAACTAAAGCACAAATAGCATTTAAATGAACGAACTTATTTAACGCTTATCATTAGTTTATGCTTAAAATGGAAATTATGTTAAGTTTAGACGTTTGGAAATAGTATTGGTAAACGGTTTGTTATGGCGGACGTGATGAAATAAATGTTTATTCCTTTTAATTTTTTATTTTGTTTTTCGTCATTTAACTTAAATGAAGCAAAAAAAGCAGGATATATAAATACTTGTCATTGTCTTTGTATGTTTTATTCTTATCAATGCTCATCATTTGACAAAAACAAGTTTCAAAAAAAAAAAAAACACAACACCGCAAAGGAAGAAAAGTACGAAACAGAGAATGACAACGACGCACAAAACTCACATACACACACACAGAGACGCACGTATACGCACACAATTAATGAAAACGCGCGCTCATTGCACTCGCAACAAGAGAAGCCAGCGACGTCAGGCAGGCAGCGCTACTGCTGCTGCTTCCAGGTGCGACGACGACGTTATGATGTTGCTCTTGTTGTTGTATATGTGTATATATACATATATATATACGTATATAAATTGTAAACGTTTTAACACAACAATTTTTTGTGAAAGAAGGTGAAAATCGAGCTATGTAAACTAGTTTAGCGTTTAATTGCATGCAACAACCCCGAAAAATGTCCACATTAGGATGCCGACAATCTATTTTTGCACCTTTCAATTTCCTTCTTGCTCCTTTTTTGTAGTCTTTGTTAAATTTACTAAAAATTGTTTGGTTATTTGTTTACCTGATGTGCCGGCAACTTTTTCAGCTCTCTTATTTAAGTAATATCTTATATCAACAGTATTGAGAATTTTTTCAAACCAACTTAAATTCACACAATTTTTCAATGCGAAACGATAATAAACGCGTCTGCACGCAAGTGACACTCAAAAAAAACAAATTCAATGTAGAGGTGGAAAAAACAACAAGAGCATTATCGATATATCAATATATCGATAAATCGATAATTTTGCAAGGATTCGACAAGTACTATTTGCGTCTCAACTATATTTTTCAAATTGTATAGCATACAAAGCAGTAGTCATTGACAATAATTATTAAATTTTCACGATCTTTAAACTCTACAAGACATTTTTCACAACAAAACAACTATGTTTTGAATCTTAAAATTATCGATAACAAACGTTTCCCCACCTCTAATTGAATACAAAGACAATCTGAGCGGCAGAGAAAGAGAGAGAAACAAAGAGAGCGAGAACAACAACAAATCTTTTGGCGCGGAATGGAATGGAATGAAATTGTAAAAGGAGGAAAAAATGCAAACCTTAGAACAAAACAAACAAGAAAATACAAAATAAACCCGGACACAGAAATACAAGAAGGGAATAGGAAACTATTACTACAAACCGGTGGGAGGATAAAGAAGTTGATCCTTAACTGACCTGTCCTTTCAATCCATTTTGCCTGAATCAGGCCAAACTTCTTAAATCAGGCAATAAACAAGACCTCTTTTAAATCCTTACAAGATTACATACAGACATTGTACATACACATATGTACATATGTATGTCTATATGCATAGCCCGATGCTTGATGTCAATTTAAAGTATGTAGTTCTGTTTAAATTCTCGTCTCATTTTATAATGTGAATTATGTCATTGGACATAACTTAATTTTATGTTAATTAACTGTTGTGAAAGGAGAAGATCTGGGGCAAGGAGAGAATGAGCGAGCCTGTCATGGAGTCAGTGAAACTATAAGAGAGAGAAAGAGGGCCGAAAGGAAGAGATCAAGTCATAATTGAATCTAGGTCATTGAAAGATGCCAGCAAGTGGCCAACAGGTATACGATTCACAAAAAAATAAAAGTGAAACCCAACAGAAAAAAAGTCAACAACTGTACTTGTGGAAAAACCAGCAAGAATAAGGAAATTTTTGCGTGGGCGGCGTTTAAGCGAATTTAAAGTTGCGTTTTCTGTTTCTCGATCTGGCTATTTTTTGTTTCTCCCCCTCTCTTTATTCAATGTTGACCTTGTTTTGCACATTGTTGTAGCTGACGACGCACCGTCACAACTTTCCTACTTCCACTTTTAATCGCCGAACCGAAAGTGAAAGACAAAGACAAGAGTCTTATAGGAATGTATTCTCATAAGAATTTGAAATGACCGGCCGCCAACACCATAATACGCCGGTCTGATGGTATACATACCTATGTATGTACATACATACATCTGTACACTTATGTACATATGATCAAAAGGCAGAAAAAAAAGAAAGTAAAATCTGTTGATTTTTGTTCCAAGACTCGACTTGAATAACTGTTATTGCCTTTTCGGAAGTAGGTTGCCTCTCTCACCTGTGTGCGTGCCGCGTGTGTGTGTACCCATTTTGCTATAGATGAGAGGCAGAGCGAGCGTGAGTGAGAAAGCGCAACCGCCTGTTAAGTAATAGATTACATTCGTGTGCAAGCGAGCGAGCAATAGTATTGCTCGTTGCCTGTTTATATCTTTTTGCAGAGAAAGCGCGCGAAAGAAGCTTAAAGAAGAATCGGGGAGTAAACAACAAAATATCTTGGCAAAACCTTCTTATTAAAAAAAAAACAAATCATTTAAGTTCATTTTGATCAGATGTTCGCTGTGCCAATTGAAGCGAGGTTAGGCTAACATTGAAAGAGTTCAACAACAGACAGACAGCGCAGCTGAGCGGCATTTTGGGTTTTATGCAAAATGAAGGTCAACAACAACAACAATCCAATAGTAATTATTGATATCGTAGCAAACAACAACAACTAGTAGCTGCTTTAACAAATTTATCAGTATTTCGATTAGTTTTATGTTTTTTTTACACTATTTTCAACGTCTTGCAGTGTGTTCAAAAACAATATTTGTATATGGGTAGTTAATAAAAACGTTCCAAAAATTTTAAATATTTAAACACAATTCAGTTTGTAATTAAAAAAAAAATGAATTGCGCACTCGAAACGGAGAGGTGTGGAACAGAATATGAAGTCGATGCAACAAGGGAAAAAGAAAAAACAAACAAGAATAGACAACAAAAAGCAAATTGGGGGCTGAAAACTAGAGATGGGTGGAAAAAATTACATGAAATCAGTTATTGTTTCAAATTTCCATAATGTCCAAATGTTTTTGTACTTGTTGTCTTGCTATATCCTTAAAGAAAAACAGTCTCACATTAGTTAAATTCATTTAAATGAATGAAAGAATTAAAAAAAAAAGTTGTCCAGAAAATGTTATTATAACATTACTCTAACAGCGGGCATGTTAGACGCAAAAATATGCTGTTAAAGCTATTTCCAGAAAGCTGGATAAAGTTTACGAAATACACAATACATACAAATAAAACAACAAAACATTCAGCTACTGGCCACAGTAATTGTCGGGCAGTCAGAGAAACAATCCGTGGCGGAGTCCGAGGCGGAAATATCCTTCATATTGGCAGCGGTAGCGGCAGAACTGCAACTGCAATAGCATTTGCAACCATGGCCCATAGCCGTGTGATGAAATTGCGTCGCGACAGGCGTCATTTGGCTGCCTTTGACTTTGATCACACAATTGTGGCCCAGAACACGGATACAGTGGTCAGGGATTTGCTGCCAGCGGATGTAATCGCTTCCAAGGATCTCAATGAGCTGGTCGAGAACGATTGCTGGACCGAATACATGGCCGAGGTGTTTCGGCTCCTGCACAAGCAACAAGTCACAGAATCACGTATACGTGACACCATACACGGCATTCCAGAGGTTCCCGGCTTTGTCCGTCTTATCAAGCATCTGCATAAGAAACTGCACTTTGATCTGATTATCATCAGTGACTCGAATAGCGTCTTCATTGACGAATGGCTAGTATCGCACAATTTGGCCGATTGCATTAAGGCCGTGTTCACCAATCCCGCCCATTTTGATCAGACCAGTGGCCAATTGCATGTGAGTCCACATCACCGTCAAACCGATTGTAAGCTAAGTGCCAGTAATCTATGCAAGGGGCGTGTCCTGGAGCATTTTGTCATTGAGCAGGATTTGCGTAATAATATACGATACGATCATGTTTTCTATGTGGGCGATGGCAACAATGATATCTGCCCAGTGCTCCGTCAGAGGGCCTGCGATTTTGCTTGTGCTCGTCAGGGATTTGCCATGGAAAAGCATTTGCTAAGAAATCGCAATAAATTGAAGTTACGTCCCGAATTGTTGATATGGCGCAACGGTTTTGATCTAATGGAACAGATTTTGGCATTGCCACAACTTAAGGAATTAATCGAAAGTGGATCAGAAGCAGGATCAGCAGCAACACCAGGAGTAGCAGCTAAAGATGTAGATGCAAGTGCTAATGATGGTGGAGAAGAAGCAGCAGCTGGAGGTGGAGCAAGACGCGCCTCCGCTGTTACCCCAAATAATCCAACTAACTAAATTATGTGTGAGAAGATTTCGTCTGTATGTACATATTCAAATTAAAATTAATCATATATTATCATGTATATATGATCTAGTTACAGGAGTTTCAGCTGACAAATACATAGGTGGTCAATTGTTTTTGTGTGCCCGTTAAAATTCACATGGAATGAATGTATAATAATTATAATTGTTGTATGCCCATCACATCCGTATGGAAAGAAATTTCAATATTAATTGAAACTTTGCTAAGGATCCAAATGATGATTCCTTAGTGAAGTTTCTTTCAATGCGGATGATGAATGTTGCATTGTCTGTAATTAAATATATATATATATGTATTATAGAATACCAAAATAAAAATATAAAATTGTTCAAGTGTCATTTGTCTGTCCAAAAAAAAAGGATATATATATATATATTAAATGCATTTTGAACGTTGAATTTCAAATAATTTACTTTCTGTGTATTGTGGGATATACATATTTAAGTACCGGATAAAGTGACTTCAATAATTCTCAATTTAAGCAGGAGAGCACAACTGAGAGAGAGAGAGAGGTATACAATTATCAAATGAGATTTATTTGGTTTTTTAATCTTTTTTTTTTTCTCACATTCGTGTATTTATCTTGTTAATTATTATGCTCTAATTATCAGCGGTGAACTTAATCTTTACATTTCACAAATCTTCTTAAATATACTATAAGATATATAAATATTGGCGACATATACATATATGTATATATATGAGTAGGTATATGCATGCCATGCAAGCTATTCTCTCATACATTTATGATACATATATATATATGTATATACATATATATAAAACGTAATTTGTCTGTGGTTCTTCCTATTATTTATGTTTTTTTTTTCTTTTTAACAATTCTCTTATACAATTATATTCATGGGATAATGGGACATTTGGGTTAAAACAAAAATTAGGGCGGCGGGAGAGGGGGGGGGGAAGGATTATGATTATGATTATTATTCTATCTATACACATGTATTATATATATTATATAAATCTATGATCCCAATGGCGACATGCCAATTTGACGAGGATCGGCCTGTTGCTGTGTGGCACCCAATTCCAAATTTTTTAATAACATCTGTAGCCATTGTTTGGTCGATTTATCATCCTGTAGGCATACCGAGAAGGTACCATCACGTAATTGATCAGGCAAACATTGACCCAATGCTTTGCGAGCCCTGTGAATAAATAGTAAAATGATAATTAATAGACACACATACATATATGGAGATATAGAACAACGTACCGTGTATTATCAGATAAACGAAGATAACAACGCACCACATGCTTAAGAAGACGTGCACAAGGATCCTTGGACAATTGGATGACCATTTTGCCCTAGAAAATGGAAATGTTTATTGCATTTAATTGTTATCTTAATTGGTACTCTTTGTTTCTTACCAGTGTTATGGCCACATGTGAGAAACGTTCATAGGTCTGACATATATACGAAAGCCCCGATTCATCTAGCAATATCTTTTGGATTATAAATGTTGCCACTGTCTTACTTAACTCTGAACCGCTATCCATAATGGTCAGACATAGTGGAACAATTTCGGTGGTCAGCAAAAATGTGATAACCTCCTGCTCATCGGTTTTGACCAAGGCCCCAATTACACCCAAACTGGTTAGCCGCAAATACTCAAATGGCCGGGTTTTCGAAGTGGTCGATAAAAATGGATACAAGTAGAGTGGTATTTGGGCCTGTAGGAATGCGGTGCGTGTCTCCGGATGCGAGGCGACACACTGCAGCAGCGCCAATGCATTGCAAACCCGATTCGACTGATGAGCTGTCAGAGTGGGCGGCGTTATTGATGGATAAATGTTGACGATTTCCTGCAGCAAGGCGCAAGCAGTGCCAAAGCTGTTCCACAGCATTGGAGCCAGATCAGTTTCACGTTTCTTGCTAAGCTCGAGCAAGGCAACCTCTCGAGTATCCGGATGGGCTAATTCGTTTATCCATTGATAGACCTAGAAGGGAGTGAAAAATAAAAACAGCTACAGCCGGTGAGAACTGCACACAAACCCATGAAACATTATTTGCTGTTGGTACTTGCCTTCTCCTGTTCGCTTTGTTGTTGCTGTTGTTGTTGGGGATTCATGCAAGGGCTTGGTTGGGCACTCATTTCGCAAAAAAAAACTAAAAATTATTAAAATAAATTAGATTCCTCTCTCTCGGGGCGAACAAAATGCACGAATGTGACCGCCTACCGTGATCCCGAAAAATCTATACGTTTAAAATGATAACCGATAACGATACCGATATTTTTCCATCAATTTTGACAGCTCGACAATCGTTTGCAACCCGGCCTGCCGAAGCAACCCTGGCATTTTTGACACTTTGACGTGGAACACGAAGGCGACCCGAAAACAACAAACCGAAAGCAAATTTTAATTCATTCGTGTAAAGATTTTCTTAGTGAGCAGTTAAGAGGTTTGTGTTCTTGTGTTTTTTTTTTTCTTTCTCAAAATTAAATTAAATCAAAGGGAATTTTTTGAAATAAAACAACAAAAATATTGTAAAGAAGATAGTTTGAGACTATTTTAGTGAATAAATCATAAACATTTTGTGAATTTTTTGGGAAATTCTATGATACGAGTTACTGCAATTGAAACTTTCTAATGATCGGAATTGTATCAGAAGTAACATTGAATTTGGCAAAAAACAAAAAAACACAGATAGTTAAAATTGTTTGAATTAAATGATTTGTAAAGATTTAAAACGTGCCACAACGAAGTTTTCACCTGTGACGTCGTCGTTTTAGAGTGCGGGGGGGTAGGAAACAGTTGCCACGTCGTCACTGAAACTTTCCATTCTGCACCACCAATCTAACGCTATCTTTCTCTCTTGTTCTCTCTGTCTTTGCAGTAAAATCAAGCATCAGCATTATGGATAAAGTTGTTAAATTCGCTGAGCCCGGACGTGCCTTTGCCAAGGATTCAATTCGTCTCGTCAAGCGCTGCACGAAGCCCGATCGCAAGGAATTCCAAAAGATTGCCATTGCCACAGCAATTGGTTTCTGCATCATGGGCTTCATTGGTTTCTTCGTCAAGCTGATACATATCCCTATCAACAACATTATTGTTGGCTCCTAAATTGAAATGCAGCGGCGGCAGCGTCAGTAGTAACAACAGCATATACAATTTTTTTTGTTTAGTTTTATACGATCATGTGTAATATTGTTCAACAAAACATTCAACGAATGTCTTGTCAGCAAAAACGAAAAGTTAAATAATAATCATGTTCGAGATTTCCATTTCCATAAAATATACACAAAACACACACACAACCCCTAGCTTGTAAGAAAAAATTGTAAAAGAACAAGAAATAAGTCGATCGGAATTTTAACTCTTTCTTTTGTTTTTCTTGGGGGGCGAGGAAGTGGGTATGGCCTATAATTGCATTAAACAAATGTTAAAGGCGATTTTTAAAATTTCAATCAGCTGGTATTGGCAGTAACGAATGGGGGTGGGTCGTTGCCGTATAATATGAATAGTGCTGACATTTTCAAAAAACTTGTTAGTGATAAAGTTTTGGATTATAATTTATTATTGCATATAGGGTTATATGGTAGTAGTTGAGAGCTGAGAAGAAAGAAGCAAAACAGGCAAACCAACATATAGCCAAACACAACTTTGATTTAAATGGCCAAAATTGAGAAAGCAAAATAATAGCTAAATTTGGCCATTTTCTAATATCTCTAAATTGATTTAGCGGCTAAAGCATATACAGATGGCAACACTATTACTGATTACTACGTGGAATGCTTGAATTTTGGAAAACATAGTTGTCAATTCATCTTGTGTTGCATCAGGATTTGGTAGCTAAAATGTTAGACTTTGTGGTGATATTTACAAAAGGCGGCATAGTACTTTGGAACTCAAATACCTCTGGCCAAAATTTCTCAACATGCATCAATAGTTTGATACGTGGCGTCATTTTAGAGGTGAGACCCTTTGACAAGACCCATGGATTTGTTTATGCATAATTAACATAATATATACATACGTCAATAGGAACGCAATACAGAGTCCAAGTACTTTGAGGAGGATCATTTGGCCGTTCAATTTAAACTTGACAATGAATTGGATTTAGTTTATGCTGCAGTCTTCCAAAAGGTGATAAAACTGAATTATTTGGATGGGTTTCTGAGTGATATGCAGTTGGCGTTTAAAGAGAAATTCGGTGATATATCGGCTGGCGAGCGTCTGGATAATGACTATGAATTTGAACAGGAATTTCGACGTGTCCTTAGCAGCGCTGAGCAGGCATCCGCCAAGGTCCTTAAGGCCCCAAAGGCCATGCGCTCATACAATGAATCCCAGAAATCAAAGAAAACAGTTGCGTCCATGATTGAGAACCCTGACAAAGATAAGGCCAAAAAGCCAGTTGTGGAGAAACGTGTCAACATACAGGAAAGCCAACCAGAGCCATCATCGCCGCCACGCACCAAGGAGGATATCATCCAGGAAAATCGTCGCAAAATGAGAGAGAAGTTGACACCAACCAAAAAGTCGACTTCATCAGCTTCCTCACCAGTTGAAAGCCGCCCAGAGAAGGCTGGCAAAAAGCCAAGAGTCTGGGATTTGGGTGGCAGCAACCGAGATGCTGTCCTGCTGGACCGTTCCAAGGATACGCCCGAAGATGTACAATATCAGACAATTAACAACGATGTAAGAGCCATTGTTTCTAGATGTTTCTAGATTATGCATCACTCATCTGTTTTCCCTTTGTTTCAGCTGGTGGGCACCATGCAAGGTGGCATACGGGATTTGGATGTGGAAAGCGCTGACGAGGATGAGGATACTGGCTACAAAACCGAAGAAGATCAAGAGGAGGAGGAGGATAGCAGCAGAAATAAAAAGAAACGCAGTGGTGGTGGTTTACTCTCCTATTTCAAAGGTATTGTCGGTGCCAAGACAATGTCACGTGAGGATTTGCAACCGGCTCTGGAGAAGATGCGCGATCATTTGATATCGAAAAATGTTGCATCCGAGATAGCAATCAAATTATGCGAGTCAGTTGCCACCAGTCTGGAGGGCAAGCAAATGGGCACCTTCGACAGTATAGCCACATTGGTCAAGGAGGCTCTTACTCAATCGCTAGTGAGAATTTTGTCACCCAAACGTCGCATTGACATCATACGCGATGCATTGGAATCGAAGCGTAATGGCAAACCATATACCATTATATTCTGTGGTGTCAATGGAGTGGGTAAATCAACAAATTTGGCCAAAATATGCTTTTGGCTAATTGAGAATGATTTCAATGTTCTAATCGCTGCTTGCGATACTTTCCGTGCCGGAGCTGTGGAACAGTTGCGCACACATACGCGACATTTGAATGCTTTGCATCCGCCGGCCAAACACAACAATCGCTCCATGGTCCAATTGTATGAGAAGGGATATGGCAAGGATGCGGCTGGCATTGCAATGGAGGCCATTAAATATGCACACGATACGAAAATCGATGTCGTCTTGGTGGATACTGCTGGCCGTATGCAGGACAATGAGCCCCTCATGCGTTCCCTTTCCAAGCTAATTAAGGTTAATAATCCGGATCTGGTGTTATTTGTTGGCGAAGCTCTGGTCGGCAATGAGGCTGTCGATCAGCTGGTTAAATTCAATCAATCTCTAGCCGATTACTCCTCCAATGAAAATCCTCACATTATCGATGGCATTGTCCTTACGAAGTTCGATACAATTGATGACAAAGTCGGCGCGGCCATTTCCATGACATATATTACCGGCCAGCCTATCGTATTCGTTGGCACGGGTCAGACTTATGCCGATCTTAAGGCAATCAATGTGAATGCAGTGGTCAATGCGCTGATGAAGTGAGGAGATGCATCCCATCCGAACCCCACCCCGTCACCGCCATCTTTTCGATTTTTCTTACCCAAATTTTTGTCCTTTTGTTTAAATCAAATATATTGTCCATTTTGTTGTTTTTTTTGTAGTAAACCGTTGGTATTTTTTCTTTTGCTTGAATAGGGTAGAAAGAAAGGTAAGCGAGTAAAAAAATTACTTTTTTTTTTTTTATTACAATTTTAATTAGGTATATAAACGTGGAGACGTGTTGGGGGGAGGGAAATGAACGCTTTTGTTTAAATCTTATTATCTATTTATAGAATTCGTGCTCCTGTTCGTCCTTCTTGATATTATTCTTGTAGCCCTTCTCAAAGTCCTTGGCCAGGACAATGTAACGATTCTCACGGACCGCATGCATACCAGCCTCTTGACAAATTGCATTAATATCTGCACCAGAGATTTTATCGGGTCGCGCTACAAACTCTTCCAAATCTACATCCTCGCTTAGGTTCATTTTCGATGTGATCGTAGAGAAGACAAGACGCTTTTGTCTGCGATCCGGAAGCGGGAATTCAATTTTACGATCAAGGCGTCCGGGACGTAATAGAGCCGGATCCAGGGTATCGGCACGATTGGTGGCCATAATCACCTTAACATTGGTTGTCTGATCGAAACCATCCATTTGATTGAGCAGCTCCAAAAGAATACGCTGAACCTCACGATCAGCTCCGGTCTGGGCATCGAATCGCTTTGTGGCAATGGCATCGATCTCATCGATGAATATGATAGCCGGTGCATTCTCTTTTGCCAAGCGGAAGACATCGCGCACCATGCGCGGTCCCTCGCCCAGATATTTTTGAACAAATTCGGAGCCCACAACCCGGATAAAGGAGGCAGTAGTGTGATGGGCCACTGCCTTGGCCAGCATCGTTTTGCCGCAACCAGGTGGTCCGTACATAAGAACACCACGCGGTGGATCAATACCAATCTGTTTGTACAGCTCAAAGTGGGTTAAGGGCAGTTCGACGGCCTCTCGTATCTCCTGTTTCTGCATATCCATGCCACCGATATCGGCATAACTGACATCGGGTTTCTCATCGGGTTGTAGCATCGAAATGGAACTATCCGCCTCTGGAGGGAGGACATCAACCAGGGCATTACTGTGCTTATGGAGTGCAACGGAAGCCGATGGCTTCAATAGCTCTCGATCGATGGTTGACAGGATGCGTACATAGTAATTGGAGCCTGTAGTGGAGCCAACTATGCCAGTGTTTTGATCAACCGCCTCAAGGAATTGTCCAATCACCAAGGGTACACTCTGTATCCGTTTCACCTCTTCTTGCGCGTGCAGATATTCCTTTTTCAGATTGCGCTGCTCATCCTTGATGTACTCCTCCTGCACTTCGATAAACTCTAAGGTTTTCTGAAGTTTCTTATATCGTACATATAAATCATCCATATCCAGCTCATCCAGTGAGCTATGGGCATCCTTTAGTTTCAGTTCGCTAAGTTCGTCCTATGAATCGTAAAAAAATATAGCATTACTTCAAGTTCGCCGATAACTTTCATTTAACACACCTTCTCGGGCATAAGAACGTCCATATTGTAGGGCATATTTTGCAACTCTCTTTGCACCAATAAACGCACAAATAAACAAGTAATTCAATTGGTTAATAACTTTTGTTCACTTTGTTCTTAACTAAATTAGAATATGGAGGTAACAACTAAGTCAGACCAGAAAATGACTCGTCAAAAACAAGATACATCGATAACCATATCGGTGTATCGATACTCATGCAATACGGCCACTATCGATAAATCGATAACTAATCATTTAAATGGCACAACGAAAATCCTTTGAATCCCTTTTCTTTTGCAAAAAGGATTAAAATCTAATAAAGGTGACTTACAGTATGACCGTAAATGATAACATGCAAATATTCAATAATTTGATATCGATATACAAACGATAAATTATTCAAAAAGCAAATTCGGAACTGGATTCGGATTTGTGCCCCTTTTCTACACTATAAGAAAAAAACACACACACACACACACATAAATTCACACACATTTAGCTCGGCAACTAAATATGTGTGCGTGAACAAAATACGATAGAAATAGAGTTAAGTTTAAATAGTGAAATTGAACCTTTTTCTAAACAATTTATTGAAGAAATAATCCAAAAATGATCAATGGGCTAGATGCGTTAACAGCACGCCTCTTCTTGGTCTGCAACGTGTGAACAAGAAAAATACAAAAAAAGAAGCAAAAAAAAAACGAAACGAAACACACACAAGATAGATAGATAGAGAGAGAGACAGCCAGCGCGCCTTGCAAGCGAGCGAGAGAGAGGGAGAAAGAGAGAGAGAGAATAAATGAAAAGAAAATGGATAAGCAAACGCTGCTGCTGCTGCTGCTTCTTGTGCAAGAGAAAAATCGTTCATACAACGACACCAACACCACCCCGCACATTGTCCTGCCACCAGCCCCTGCCTCTGCCTTTACCACTGGCTCTGCCCCAACCCCTGCCACCGTCTCTGCCTCTGTTGCCGTTGCCGTCGCAGCTCTCTACGCACGCATCGATTTGGGCTAAACATTAGATACCTCCTAAAGCAGTTGTTAGGGTGGAGAAAAAAAAAAATATATTAAAAAAAAAACACACAAATACAAATAATAAAATTTACACACGCGTAAAAACAAAACGAAAACAACAACAATAATTATAAAGTATAACGAAAAAAACCAACAACAACAGCAGCAATAACAACAATAATGAAAATGTCAGAAAATAAACAAATTAAACATTTTTGGCTTGCTGCTTCTGCTGCTGCTGCGGGGTGGAGTGAACTGACAAAACTAAAGTTTATATAGAACAAACAACAAAAAAAAAAAACACAAAAGAAGAAAAGAAAACCGAACAAAAAAAAAACACCAAAAAGGAAGAAGAAAAGAAAAAAGTGCAATAAAACTTTACGCAGCAGCAACAAACAACAACAACATTAATAATAAGAATAGTTAAAACAACAACAAACAAAAACATTAACAAAAAAAGGCGGCTTAAGCAATAATAAAAACAAAAAACCACACAAAACTCCGGTAAATAAAAAATACTAGAAAATTTTTAACTAAATTTATTGTATAATTTATCTGTGTGTGTGCATTTGAATGCGTGTGTATGTGTGTGTTTGTTTGTGGCTTTTGTTTTATGCTTTTAAAATGTCAACAACAAATAAATAAATAACTAAAAGAAACAAACGAATTATAAATATATTATATATCTTTCTTCTCTCTCTTTATATCTGCAGAAGTTTCTGTGTTGTTTTTTTGTTTGTTGTTTTGTTTGTGTTTGTTTTTTTTTGGATTCGAATTTGGATAACCAAGTGGCTTCCACATGAAGACCATGTCGCGCTTTGGCCTGCGCCGTGGCTTCAAATTGTCAGCGAATGAGGAGCAGCAGCAGCAACAACAACAACAGCAGCAACAGCAGGTCAATGGGAAGAATCCAATTGGACCAACTGAAGTTACAACGCCGCCAACTGCTAGAAAGAGAAGACAACAGCAACAGCAGCAGCAGCAGCAACAACAGATCAAAAAGGATAGGGATAAAGAGAGGGAGCGTGAAATGGAGGAGGAGCAGGATATGGAGGAACAGGAGCGCGAGCGGGAACAGGAGGAGACAAAACGAACATTGGTGCCATCTCTTATATGTAGTCTCCCATTGGAACGTTTGCCACGCCTCATGGAGAAATTGCAACAAATAATAATGAATGATGAGCAACGACGAAGGCGCAGTGGAGTGGCAAGGGATCCACCCTCCACCGCCACCGCCACCATCAGCTCCACCCCCTTCTCATTGCCATCGATTAAAATCTTGTGTTTGTACTGTGATAAGAAGTTCGCCTCCGGCAAGCTCCAGGCAAAGCATATGGAGAAATTTCATACCGAACGCCAGGAGAGACGTTGCAGTGGACGCTCCACAGGATCAACAACTCCATCGTCAGCATTAAGATCCACAAATCCCGCCAATGGTTTTCCCGGTTGTCATCATTGCAAAGAGCATCAGAGCAGTCATGGACCCAATGCTAATGGCACCAGCACCACCAGCAGCAACAGCAGTGGGAGCAACAGCTCCTCCTCATCCAAGCAGATCTGCCTAACAGTTCCACAGTTGGATGAATTATTTCATCATCTAATTGATGGTCATGCGGATAAATATTTTGCCTGTCAATTGTGTCGTTGGCGTTTCCAAGATGCCGATCAATTGGTTACACATATGCAACAGCAGCATGATCAACACCATCAGGATATACAGGCCCGAGCACCTGCACCACCACCACCACCACCTGGTCAGGAGCAATCTGAGTTCAAGAGACTGGGTCTTATGGGTGGCGATGAGCCGATGTTAAATCGCTTGGGTCTCACCCAGAATCGTTTGCCGAGTCAAAGGAATAGAGAGCAGGCGGGTGGAGGAGCTGTTGGGGCAACTGGAACTGTAGCTGGAACTGGCGGTGCTGCGACCAAGTCGCGTAGCAGCAGTCGTATGGCTCAAAAACTATTGCCATCTCTTTCCAATTCATCATTATCCTTGTCATTGGAAGTACAAACAAGCAACATAACAGATGCCGTTTTCCGTTTGCCCAGCACTGGCGGAGGCATCGCTAGCACCACTAACAGCAGCACTACCAACAACAGCACCACCACCACCACCTCAAATTCTTCCAATCAAATGTTTGATGAGAATTTCTACAAGGATGTGGTCCATAATGTTCGTCATAATCTACAAAATTATCTCGATGGGCGTTTACAATTTAGTTCCACCAACACGAACACGAACACCAACTCTAGCTCCACCTCCGCCTCCAGCTCCAGCTCCAGCTCCACTTCAACAACGGAATTGTTTCGTCTGCATAGTGCCAGCCAATTGAATCCTGGTTCAGCTGCCTCCTATCCAACTCTATTGACTGCCGAGCAATTTGGTGCCAATGCCGAATTGCCACCATTGGCCAAATTTCGTCGCCGTCCTCATACAAAGCACAGCTGGAAATGGAAATGGGATTATGTTAAGAAATTCACCCTAATCAATGAGGGTGGACGTTTAGTGAAGAAGCTAAAACCCCTTACATTTCTTGGCCAGCGTGATCTCTCCAAGCTTGATATGTGGACACAAATGACGATGCGACAAAAATATGATGATAACAACGAAAACGATGACGTTGCAGCAGGAGGAGCAAGAGGAGGAGGTGGAGGGGAACAGCAACAACAACCTCATAACCATTATCAATCCCAAAGCCATGCACAACCATCGTTCAGGGTGGACCAGAAGCTAATGGAGCAACGTTTACTTTTGGAGCAGCTCAATCTCATACTGGATCATCGCCTATTGCCGCACATAATCCTCGAGCAGAACGAGCAGGCCATCATCAAGTGTGAGAATGACAATGATGGCTATAATCAAGATCAGGAGGATCATTTCCATCATCATCATCAATTGATGGCTTCACCGCATAGTCAAACATTTGCCGATGAAAGTTTTCTCTCGATGCTTCAATTGCAGCATAGTTCACTGAAGAAATTCTCCATTAGTGGACCATCATCATCGTCCTCGTTGGTTTTAAGCGGGGAATGTGCACGTCCACGTCTCTATTTATGCATTTGCTGTGGAGCCAAGTTCGAGCAACGTAAATCCTTGGAGGAGCATAAAACTTTTCGCCATTCGCATATATATGCCTCACATTATGAGGTAGTTGGCCGGGAATTGCTGGCCGGGAATCTCCTACGTCATTTATTTATACCCAAAAGGGCATTGAGTCGCTATGCACGTGAGAGTAATTGCATCCACAAGCAGGAGATGCATAACCAGCAACAGGAAGAGGAGACTACTTCTTTGTCCTCATCATCGCGTTCATCATTTGAGGTATCATCATCATTGACACCAACGCCATTAACTGAAGATCAGCAGCAGCAACATCAGCAGCAGCAACAGCAGCAACAACAGAAACAATCGCCATCGTCCATAGCATCCACCTCAATGTCATCCTCATCTTCATCCTCCACCTGTACGAAATGTGGCCGCAAATGCAGCGGCCTTATGGATCTCTATCGCCATATGTTGGACTGTTCCGGTGATTATATCTGGTCACTGGCCAAAAAGCGAAAATATCGCTATTATTGTGGCACCAAGAAGCGTCGTCCTTGTAGCAGGAAACTCATACGTCATCATTTATCTTCGTCGGCCAAAAAGAAGCAAAAAGTCGAAGCCCTTATGGCCGATGATGGCGATGATGATGCCGACGATGATGTCGAAGGTGAAGCTGATGCGGACGCCGATGCCGATGCGGATGGGGATGCCGAAGCTGATGGCGGTGAGGAGAGTGGTTCAAGTTCATCCAAGATGAAATTGAATCAATCGTCGCCGCGCCAAAGGCCAAGCGATGGTGAGTTATTATTAACCACTGATCCCATTGATGATTCATCCACTACATCCACTTCATCTACTACATCTTCATGCAAACATCTCGTTGCAGCCGAATCCATACGCAAAATGCTGGAGAATTTGCCCGCCAAGCGTGTCTGTAAGAAGATCTTTCCCATGGATAACAAGGCCAAAAAGAAAACCAAATCGAGCACCAACAGCAGCAGCAGCAGCACAATCAAAAAGATTCTCAATCAGCAATCAAGTCTACGGAATACCCGATCCTCTCGTGCAATGTTACAACATAATCCTCATCAACATCAACAGCAACATCAGCGCCAATTACGACCACAAAAGATCAAAGCAAAGGCAGCAGCAGCAGCAGCAGCAGCAGCATCCACCTCCACACAAGAAACCAATCCAATGACGGAAAAACCAATCACTGCCAAAGATGAGTTGCCCGCGCTGGAGGTGAAGATTAAGGAGAAGGCAAAGTCAGAGACTCCACCACCCCCAACACCTGTTCCTGTTCCTGCTCCCTCGGCAACGCCGTCTTTAACTGATGCTGGATCAGCAACTCAAGCTCCTGTTTCACCCACACTCAGTAAGCAATTGATGCCCACACCACCGACCACACCAGCTCCTGTTGCCGCTCCAGTGGCAATGAAACCACAATCTGCACCAACGACTGCCAATCCGCCATATCCGAAACGGAGTAAGAGGATTAGCGATTGCATTGCCATGTTAACTGGTAAGCTGGAGGAGAAGCTTAAGACTGAGATGCCCACACATGCCGCAGGGGGAGAGAAGGCGCCACCACTAGCTTTAGCTAGAGGGGACAAGGAGCCACAACTACAGCCAAAGACACCAAAACGCAAGGCCATTTCTAGGCGTATTATCAAAGTGGACACCACCACCACCAGCAGCGCCACCACAAACACCAACACAAGGAGGAGTCCCAGTCCGCCAAGTGCAACACCAATTGCTGCTGCAGTTGCGCCGATTGCTCCACCTAAGGCAGTTCCAGTGCCAGTTCCACTTCCAGCTGTGGCTCCAGCAGCGGTTCCAATACCAGCACCGGCTCCAGCTTTACCTCCTGCAGAGAAATTGCCACCAAAAATGGATGCAGTTGCTCCAATTCTACCCATTCCCGTGCCAATTCCCAATCTCATGGTCATTACACGACGTACACCCACTAAGGCAGCATCCAAACAAATGGTGGTGGCTCCACCATCATCAGCACCACCTGCACCACAGGTACCACCAATACCAGTACCACATCCATCATTGGGATCCCTTAAGCAATATCCCATTGAGCAATTAACGCCACCAACGCCAACGCCACCACCTCCACCACCAGCAACAGCAGCACCACCACCAAAACTGACTAAGCCCATTGCAGTTCCTCCATTGGCATTACCAGTGGTGGCATCTCTGCCCATGCCACCAATGCCACCACAACCATCTGCTGCTGCAGCAGGAGGAGGACCTGTGCCGGGTGTGGCTATGCCTGTTGCAGTGCCCCTGCCCCTGCCCGTGCCTGTGCCCGTGCCCGTGCCGGTGGCTGTGCCCGTCAAGATGTTGCCCAAATTGCCATTATTCATGCCGGTTAATATGAATCCCCAACCCACCATGTACATGATGGATACGACACAGCCATTGAATTTAAGCCATCAACGTGGAGCTGATGTAGCCCATTCCAAAGCCCCACCCGAAATGGTCGATCCGCATCAGCATCGAGCAAGTGGAATGCCATCGAGGCGTCAGACCATTTGTGGATTTGAGGCAAGAAATTTACTAAATTTAGATAACCTGGATAATATGGAGCCGTTGGATTTGTCCCAAAAAACCAAAAGGAAGTTTTCACCAGCTCCTCCTCATCCTCATCCTCCTCCTCCTGCACCACCACCGCCGACTCTAGCCCATCCTCCCGCGCCGCAACAGCCGAAATTATATCAGCAGCCCTCATCCCTGGTGGATCCTTTGGCTCTGGCCCCACCTCCGCCGCTGCCACCGCCTCCTGCTCAAAGCACTCAAAGCTATTATTCCAATTTGGATCTGCTCAAGATACCACAAGTGCGAAATCCTAGTGCAGCAGCATCGATGGGTGGTGCTAATCCAACGATGCCGCCAGCGGCTACAACGCCGCCAACTCCAATAAAGAATTCCGGCAAGAAACGCTCCACCGCGGAGCCAACGACGACGGCGACAACCACCACGTCAACTCCTGGGGGAGTAGGAGGTAAAAAGGATACCAGTGGCAAAAGCGGACAAATGAAGTCATGTCCACGGATGGATGAGGTGATCAATAATCACATTGATGATGCCATCAATTCCGTGATTTTGGCCGTACAGGCTAGTCTACCCCAGGATGATGATGATAATAATGTGGCCCCCGCCCCGGATGGAGAGGAGAGAAACTCGTCCAAGAAGACAAAGGCAAAGGGAGGTCAGCAGCTGGAGGTAGCTGGAGGTGCAGCTGCTCCACAGAAACTATCACCAAAGAAGCGTTCAATGCGCTCCAAGACAATTGACTGTCGTTCTCTTCTCCTGATGGCCGATGACGAAGAGAATCAGTCCAAATCAGTTCTCCAGGCACTGCCAGTGTCCGTTCCCGTTTCGATGCCTGTGCCGATGCCCATGCCGATGCCAGCAATCGTTGGGCCATCTCCTTCCATCTGCTCCTCTCAGTCTCCTCATATGCTTCCGCCGCCAGCAGCGGCTATTCAATTGATTCCTTCAATCAATGGTGAAAGAGAAATGCAAAGCAAAACCATTGAGGACATCGCTGCAGCAGCTCCTGTGCCAGCTCCAATTGTGTGCCATAAAGAAGAAGATAATTCCTGCTTAGCAGGTCATAGAGCCGATGAAGCATCTGCTCAGCCAGCGTTTGCCATTTCACCGCCACGCCTCATGTCACCCGCTCCGTTTTCACCACCAATAACCTTTGATGCGAGTACACCACAATCGCCATCACCTCCTCCTACTACTCCTGCTTCTGCTCCTCCACAGTCCACATTGCCTCCTCCGCCGAGTTCTCCGACACCACCACCAGTCAATTGTCCACCCACTCCCACTCCGTCTTCTCCTGTTGCTGCTGCTCGAAGAGCATCTCCTCTTCCACCTCCTGCTTCTCCTAGTCCACCAGCTTCGCCTTCACCATGTGTTCCTGCTCCCTCGGTGGCTGTCTCTGTCATTTCTGTGGCACCAACACGTCCCCTGGCCACGCCCCCTCCGACAGCAGAGACCAATTGCAGCAGCATACTCATTGAGGAGCACAGCAGCAATCTCAATTCCAATAACAACAACACCTCCTCAGGATTCCATAGCCTGGCCCAAGAACAGACGCAACCAACACCAGCCATCAACACTTCAGTGCCACCTCAGGCGCCAGTTGAATTGCCGGAACCGGAGGCGGAACCCGAACCTGAACCGAAGCCAATGCCTAGCCCCATTCCTACGGCCACAGCCACTCCCATCGTTCAGAAGAAGAAGCAACGACGAAGACGGAAAAATGAATTGGCCGCCATTGTGGCGGATCAATTGCTCGAAAGCTTTAAGATCGACAACGCGCGGCGGGATAATCTCAAGAAGCTAGAGAATTTGGCCTACGAGAAGAGCGAGGATTTGCTTATAACTGGAATGTTGCTCATGTCCAGCACCAAGAGAAATGCAGCTACAATCAATGCCAAGCAGCAGCAGCAGCAGCAGCAGGCAGCAGCCGCCAAGGATAACAAGGAGGGGACAGAGATGATTACCACAGCGACCCCGGGAAGACCACCGAAGCGCCGGCAGAGTTGTTACTATCGTCGTCAACCGGCAACCGCTCCACGTGGGGCCAAGACAACCGAGTCGATTAGCAAATTGAAATCCTCACTCGAATCCTTTTCCATTGGCATCGAGAAGCAATTGCAGGCCAAGGAGGCGAAAGAGGCCAAGGATGCAGCTGCTTTGCCAGCAGCAACAGCTAAAGAAATATCGACTGCACCACCGGCTCCGGCAGCAGCGCCACCAGTGGCTGCGGCTACATGCATTCTAAGACCAAGCATACTGACCAAAGAGCCACCAATTCCAGCAGTGGCAGCCGCACCGCCAACCTACAGTCGTGATCCGCGTCTTAACAAGAATATACACAAAGAGCCAGCAACTCTGGCTGGTGGTTATAATGAGGAATTACAATCGGGCGGAGGAGCTGGAACTCCACCCAAAGGCGGTGCTCCAGCCGCCACTCCATTGGCTTCCCACGAGCAGGAGGATGATAATTATCTCACAGAGATAGCCAAAAATGTCAATGAGAAAATCATGTCGGCCACAACCAATGAGGATTTCGAATTCGCCAACGATGAGTTCGATCAGGAACAGGATCCGGATCAAGATCCCTATCGTCCGGCCACTTCGATGAGTGTGCGCAGTGCACCGAATCTAAATGATGATCACTCCAATTTTGGTTCCATGTGCGATGATAATACCAATACGGAAATACTCGACATGGATCTGGATGATGAGATGAGCGTCTATACTAGTTATTCCCAGGATTTGGGTCGCGGTGGACGCGGACGTCGTCGACGCAGGCGCCGCAGTGTCCTGCTGACACGACGCCCCAAGAAGCGGACACAGCGTAGCGAACTGGATGCCCAGAAATACGGTTGCAAGCTATGCGGCAAGGACTTCTTCACCGCGACATCGCTGGCCAAGCACAATATGACACTGGCCCATGTGTCCAAGGTATCGGAGCAAGAGTATTTGCAATCGCAAACGGCGCCCTCAAGCCCCCAGCGGCCAGATGGGGACGATGACGATGGCGATAACCAACAAATGCGACCCATTGAACAGCCAAGACCGAAATCAGCAATGGCTCAACAGATGCGGGCATCGGTGGTTATGTCTCCGATACTTTTGCAAAGGCCTGATCCGGATAGAGAGAGATTTAGGGACCAACAGCAGCAGCAACAGCAGCAGCAACATCCTCAGCAACAACAACAAATGATGCAACAATCTGAGACTAGACATCATGTCATCACGGAGGCCACACTGCGTCTGCATGATAATCAGCATAGTCCAGTGCGTCTTAATCTCAATCCTGACGAGCGGCTCTTTTACGAATGTTGCAATATATTGAAAAGTGCCGAAACGCCACGCCTAACCACAACACCAACACCAACGCCCATGGCCACGGCCCATCCAACGGCGGCACCAGGAGCAGCATCAGCCTCTGTGGCCATGCCGGCTATGCCCATGACATCGGTTATAGTGAGTGCTGGACGTAAACCGCCACCACCACCGCCACCAGCATCGCCTTCGCCATCACCATCGCCGTCACCATCACCGTCACCTTCGCCACCACCAATGATGCCATCGGTGGTGCAACCAGCAGCTCCGCCAGCGGCCACAGTTTGTCATCAACCGGTTATACAGCAACTTTTCCGTAATCCACCCGCAGCCACGCCCACGTAAGTATTCTCAGACAGCTGTGAAATGTGGCAAATTTTACCCCTTAAAGTATGCAATGCAGGTTGAAAAAGTTTTCATAACAAGCCAATACTTGGACTGTTTATTGCATACTTTTGGGCGGAAAAGTTGCCCCATTTCGACTCTATGATTATGTTGAGTTAATTTTCAATCCCTAAACTTTTCTAGAAATCATCACCGTCTGTCGCCTAGTTACTCGGCCATCTCACAATTCTCGGCCACAACAACATCCAGATTCAAGACGAAGGCTGCCATGAAGGGTTACGATGAAAATGTTGTCCATCTGCAGCTGCAGGACATGAACGATATGACAGGACAAAAATCTGGACGTGCTGTTTGCAAATTAACCGAACTGGCGGACATTGCCCTGGCTGGCAGTGAGAAGCCTGGCGGAGATTATATGCTAACGCAGGCCACGCCCACGGCAACACCAACGCCCACCACACCGACACCGATAGCCACACCCACGGCCATGGCAATACCACCACCAACGCCCACGGCAACAGTTGAACCGCATCAGAGCTCGACATCATCGAAGACAATAATGCATGGTTCATCCATTATTAAAGCGGCCGCCGGAGTGGTCAGTTCGGCGACATTGCCGCCGGCCTCTGGCCGGATCATTATACCAGAGCGTCCATTCAAAAACATTGGACTGGAGGAGAAGGCCAGCATAACTTTCCAGAAGCCAAAGACGAGTGTTAATCTTCTCACCGAGGATAACAATAGTGTCTCGACGGCAAGCTATTCGGATCGAGATGATTATGACTTTGGTACGCTCAGCTGTGAGGATATCGAAGGCGAGGGTGAGGGCGAGGGCGAGGGCGACGGCGAAGGAGAGCTAGAGGTTGAAGTTGAGGTGATTCAGCGTACGGATCCAGTTAAAGCTGCCAAATCGGGCAATCGTGTGATTAGCTCATCCAGCTCCTCGTCATCGTCATCCTCATCGTCGTCGTCATCATCGGCCACATTGCAGGGCAAGAGTAGCAGCAGCAGCAGCAGCTCCTCCAGTCGGGCCACGGCCAAAACATTTGAGAACAAGTCCTTGATAATGGGTCGCATCTTTAAGCATGCCAGCAGCACCAAAGCGGCACCCGTTCCTTTGGCCAAAATCCATAAAGCAGCGCCCAAGGATCAGGCCAACTTGGATCAAATCTTTGATGAGCTCCGAGGTGGTGCAGCTGGTGGAGGTCCAGCAACTGGACAAGGACCACCATCAGGTGGATCGACGGCAATTTCGTCTACAACCAAGCAGCTAACCGATAATCAAATGGCATCATCTGTAGACGAACGTTGGCCCACATTGGCCCCCAGTGGAGCTGGTGCTGGTGCTGGTCAACATATCGAGCCAAAGGTGGCACCACAACCACCCATGGCCCCCTTATCCATGCCAGCACCAAGTCAACCATTACCAAATGCCAGAAATCTCAACAGGAAAGCCACCACAAAGGTGACTAAGCAAAAGAAGGCAACAGCTGCTAAATCTGCTGGAGCTCAAGCTGTGCAGCAACCTGCTCCTCAGCAAGCTGTGGCTGCCTCATCTCGGAAGCCGCGTAAGGATCTCCATAAATTGCAATCCGAACTGGGCATGAGCCCCGAAGAGATTGAACAACTTATCGATGAGGGTCAACGTAAATCCAAGCGACGGTGTGCCACCAATCGTCCCAAGAAGTTGGTGGAAACCTGGAGTTCCGACGAGTACGAAGAGTTCTTGTCCACCAAGGACATCATAGCCCTCATCGAGGAGAAGGAGCAACAAGAGCAGCGACGCAAACGCAAAACGAGTGAAGTAACCAACAATGCAACCTCATCCAATCAGCCAGAGCCAATGGAATCGGCTCCACCACAGCTGTTGCCGCCTCCTCCGCCATTGACCATACCCAAAGGCAAGAAGCTGGCTAAGACGACAGCAAAGGCCAAGCTTAAAAATGGCAATGAAAGGAAAGCAAAAGGTGAACAAAAGCCACTCGAGCAGCAGCAGCAGCAGCAGCTGGTGGAGCAGGTGGTACCAACAACAACAAAAACTCCTCGTTCCCGACAACGTGGCAAAAACAATCAATTGCAACCACCTGCGGCAGCACCTCCACCTCCACCGCCAACTCCACCTCCACCTCCTGCGCCAGCGCCTGCCAAGTCAAAGTCAAAGGCAAAAGCATTGCCTGCTGCGAAAAAGAATCCAAAGAGTTCCGTTTCGCGGAGGCGCAAGAAGCAGCAAGTGGATGAGGAAGAGGATGAACAATTGCAGGAACAGGAACAGCAGCAGGAGCTTGAGAAAAAGGTGACAAGAACACGAAGTTCTAGACAACAGCAGACAAGCAAAATGCGAATGCCTCCTTCGCCACCTGGCAACGAAATGGTTGAAGATGGACCCAAGGAGCAACTTGCTACAAATGTAAATCATTTTACAGCCACAACGACTAGCTCTGGCACAAGCAATCCGAAGGGCAAGTCACGCAAGTCTAATAAAAGTGGATTAACCAGCACCACAGCAACAGCAACAACAACAACAACTGCAGCAACTCCAGCAGCGACAACTACTCCAACAACGACGACGACGACGAATAATAACAACAACAGCAGCAGCAGTAATAAAAATCTGAAAACAAAACGTAAATCGCAAACAAATCATCAATCACCAGCCCGACGAAAACGTCCGGCCAGTGAGAAGCAATTGTACTATTGGAGCAGTTCCAGTGACGATGAATTCGGTCGTCTGGATGATGAGGATGATGCCAATGCCGATGATGATGTTGCCGTTGCAGGTGGCGAACGCGGACAACATCTAACGGGCGGAGCAGTGCATAATGATGGGAATCAACAAATGGAGCAGCAGCATCATCATCATCATCCACAGCATTATCATTCAAATCGTGCCGAGCAACAGCAGCAGCAACTCCAAGTCCAACAGCAGCAACTACAACAACAACAACAACAGCAAGAACAACATTTCGATGAGAGTGAGCCATATCAGAAGCATGGCTGGATTGTGGGTGATTCGCACAAGAAGCTGGTCAAGCTACTGGCCATTGCCAAGGGCAATAAAAAGGTAGACAATTGTCGTGTCAAGCGTCGAACGCCCAAACGCAAATGCTAAGCTGAGACAGACAGACAGACAGAAAGAAAGAGAGAAAGGAAGATAGATGTGAAAGGAAAAGGAGTGTGTGGGTGGTTAAGGGAGGAGTAGGGGCAGCTAGGCGCCGGCAGCCAACTGAATCCCTGAATTTTATTTGGCTCCATCTCTGCATCATCATCTAAACCATTATCATCATCCATCGTCATCTTCATCATGATCCACGTAAAAAAAAAAAAAAACAAAAATCCAAGAGAAATACCCAAGTTGTTTCTTTCTTTTACACACACACATCTTACTAAGCGTTACATTATTTAGGTTCTTTTTTTTGTATTAAATGTAATTTATAATTAATATACAAAAAACCAACAACAACAACAAATATAAAAGGGAAAAACGAAAAACAAAAAGCGTAAAAGCAACAAATAAAGATTTGAGCACAACATTAAATCATTAATCGTTTTTTTTATTAACCCTTAATGTAGATAGTGAAATGAAATATCCTTGAATTCAATAAAGATCCAACACGAATCCCTTGGTAATTCTTCCACCAGAGAGAATTGTGTAAATATTAAATATTTATAATAATAGCAAACAAAAATTAAGTCACTAATATCCCTATTCACATAAACCAGCTTAAAGATGTCCCATTTCAAATGCTGATAAAAAGTAATCCTGTTTTCTCAGTATAGAAACAAAAAAAAAAAAAAATTATAGAATTTCACATAACGATATTTATATTCATAGTTTGTTTTCTTCTTTCATTCAATTGCATGGCAGTGGATAATTTGATCCCGAAATTCTGTTTCAATTCCAATAAATTCTGTTTCAATTCCAATAAATTCTGCTCTATTGGAACACAGTTAACATTAGGTGTTTTTCCCCATTAAAGAAATTCCTTTTTGCTAGAAGGATTTTGATAAATCGTTCTACAAATATCATAAAGGAATTTTATAAAAAATTTGTTTTTTTTTTTTTACATTTTTTGTATGTTTTATTAATTTTAAATTTTTTTTTACAACTAACGGTATCTTTACATATATAACATGTAAAAAATAGTTTTTTTTTAAGGAATAGTTAAAAAAAAGAAGAAACGTTTAATGCAGATAACCGGCAAATTAGGTGAAAGAATAAATGGACAAGGGGGGTGGTATTGCGGGGGGAGAGATACGGAGCAACCAATCGAGGATCGTTTGTTTGTTTGGCGAGGGTTTTTTTATGCTTGTGGTTTCTGTTTGTTGCCAAAGGAAGTAAGGATAAATGCAAAGCAAAAACATATTTCCATCAAGGAATAACGAATGTTTATGTGTGTCTGAGTGTGTGTGTGTGTGTGTATGGATAAGATGTGACCCCTTTAATGGCTGCATCTGCACCGAAGTAAGAGACATTGGTGAGATGTACGACGCCCCGTCGTCTTTTTCCTTCACCAGGCACTCTCTCCTTCTTCACTCTGATTCTTGGTGTGTTTCTGCATTATGACTGACGGGGGACTTGACTTATGACTGGCCTGGCATGATGGGGATGTAAGTTTTGTTTGTGGGGGGGAGGAGGGTGGAGTCTTTTACATCATGCCACCCATACCACCCATGCCTCCCATACCGCCCATACCACCCATGCCGGGCATGCCAGGTGCAGCATCATCCTTGGGAATTTCAGTGACAACAGCTTCGGCTGTGGTCAGCAGTGAAGCAACACCAGAGGCATCTGTGATGGCTGTACGCACCACCTTGGTGGGATCGATGATGCCCTTCTCGATGAGATTACCATATTCACCCTTGAGGGCATCGTAACCGAAATCACCGGCTTGAGTCTCCACCTTGGCCACCACCATGGCACCATCGACTCCGGCATTCTTGGCAATGGTCATGCAAGGCATGCGAAGGGCACGACGCACAATTTCAACGCCCAAGTTCTGCAATCAAAAGGATTAGAGGATGGTCTCTCTAACTTGGGTTTTTTATCCTTACCTGATCCTCGTTCTGAGTGCCAACACTGTCCAATTTCTCGATGCAACGGAGGAGAGCAGTGCCACCACCGGGAACAATGCCTTCTTCGACCGCAGCACGGGTGGCATTCAGGGCATCATGGACGCGATCCTTTTTCTCGTTGACCTCCACCTCACTGGAGCCACCGACACGTAATAGAGCCACACCGGAAGCCAAACGGGCCAGACGCTCCTGCAGTTTCTCCTTCTCATATTCGGATGTGGTGTCTGAGATTTGATCCTTGATCTGATCAACGCGACGGGTGACATCCTCCTTCTTGCCCTTGCCCTTCAGCAGGAGAGTGTCATCCTTGGTAATGACAACTTCACCCACCTGACCCAGATCACTGACCTTTACATCCTCCAGCTTGACCAGATCGGCATCATCGCCAAAGACAATACCGCCCGATGCGATGGCCATATCGGTGAGAGTCGATTTGCGATTGTCACCAAAGCCGGGAGCCTTGACTGCGGCCACCTGAAGACCGATCTTCAGACGATTCACCACCAAAGTGCTCAGAGCCTCACCATCAATGTCCTCGGCAATGATAACCAATGGCTTGCGCTGTGCATTGGCCAGCTCAAGAGCCGGAATGATGCTCTGCACCGATGAGATCTTCTTCTCCGACAACAAAAGCAAAGCATCCTGGAATTCCACCTTGGCACCCTTGGACGAGTTGATGAAATATGGCGAAATGTAACCACGATCGAATTTCATGCCCTCGATCACCTCCAGCTCATCGTTGAGGGTCTTGCCATCCTTGACGGTGATGACGCCATCGCGTCCCACCTTCTTCATGGCCTCGCTGATGAGATTACCAATGGCTTGGTCGCCGTTAGCCGAAATTGTGGCCACCTGGGCGATTTCTTCGGGTGTGCTCACTGGTCGTGACATTGTCTTCAGATTGTCCTTGACCGTCTCGACGGCAAGCATGACACCGCGACGAATCTCCACGGGATTGGCACCCTTCGAGATCTTCTCGAAGCCCTCCTTGGCAATGGCACGAGCCAAGACTGTTGCTGTGGTGGTGCCATCGCCCGCCTCCTCGTTGGTGTTGTTGGCCACATCCTGCACCAATTTGGCACCAATATTCTGGAATTTATCCTTCAGCTCAATGGACTTGGCCACTGTGACGCCATCCTTAGTGATTTTGGGTGAACCCCATGATTGCTCAATGATGACATTACGGCCCTTTGGTCCCATCGTCACAGCGACAGCATCGGCAAGCACATCGACACCCTGCAGCATCATGGCCCTCACTTCGGGACCGAATTTCACATCCTTGGCATAGCCACGGTTGGACAAGGCCAATTGCCGGCTAATGGATGAACGAGCAAGTGAAACTGGTAGACGGAACATCTAAATAGAAAAGCAAATCCAATTAAAACCAAGTGCTCACTGAAACTGTCTCCCACCCTCCCCATTACTTTGATAAGCAACTTGTTTCTTTTTTTTTTTTGGTTAGGATCAAAGTACAGTGAAGATTGGATCTAACTGATTTATAAATAAAATCTTGGAAAACATTCAGTCTTTGCTCTTTAGTCTTAACCTATTACCTAATTGATCTTAAAAAATGTTGGGAATGTGTTTCCCAATTAGACTTTACCAATTGGAAGCAATTTATGCTGCACGTGTTTGAGTTCTGTTAAGATTTCCTCACATATGTATACGTACACCCTGTGGATTAACCGCCAGGGTGGGTATACAGGGTGCATGTTGTTCCCTAGATTATAATAAAACATGTACAAGGAACAAGTACAAATACTTTTTTCACTTACTGTACATATTCACAATTCCAATTAGAAAGTAAAATAAGGGACTTAAGATTCTTCAAATGTTCACAGTTCCTACGACCCACCCCACCCTCTTTTTGACCCATTACTGATAAGTGACTATTTGTTCGAGGTTAAAGAAGCATCAAGTCGAGGGTTCCAGAAAAAAAAATCATTTATGTAATCTTCAATATAGATACAAAATGATTATGAAAGCCATCATTGACTCAAATGTTGACCCACCATGAGGCCGATAATTTAAAATCTTAAAATTCTCATATGCAATTGGTTAGAAGAAATGTGAAATTAATTTCTAATTTGCCGGCCAAAGAGACATTGAAAACATGTGCGAGCCCCCTACGCCTGCATTAGTGTGTGTGTGTGTGTGTTTGAGTGTAGGTGCGCAAAGAGACATTTTTAGAGATTGGCAATTATATTATATAAAACATTCTCAGCTGAGGCTTTTAAAGTGAAATTATAATAATTAGATAATTGAATTTTTATCATTCCATAGATCATTCTTTAAAGAAAATTCCAGAAGTCATTTGTTGCCGGCTAACCAGATTATATAACCCTCATGACACTCTCACAAAAAATATCTGTTTATTTACTGACAATGACAATGATATTAACATGTTTATTAAATTACTTCAATTAATTGCTTAGGCTTTGTACTTACTTTTACTTTAATCGGTTACAATAACTGTATTTTAAAAAGACTTTGTCTTGAACTTTTAGGTAATTTATGTTACACGCTCACTAGGGATGGGTATCACAATCGGATACTTTCAGGTATCGATACTTGAAGGCTTCAAGAATCGTGGAATCGATGTTGACTCATTAAAGTATCGCGATACCAAAGTATCGATACTTCACCCTCCGATACCCATCCCTAACGCTTGCCCTCGCCGTAAATTCTTGCACTCGCCGTAAATTCTTGCCCTCGCCGTAAATTCTTGCCCTCTGTATTTTTGTATTTTATGTTCGATAATTAATTTATCGGTGTTTTGTATTGTATCGATAGCTATCGATGTTTCACATTTTACGAGCCATTTATCGAGTCGTTATCGATGGGACTAACTTTTAATCGATAAGTTGGCGCAAAGCTTTCAATTAGAAACACTCTATCGATTCGATTCAGATCTTTCAATGATTTGGTGCTTACACTCTGACTATTTTTACTCTTCATCTCTAAGAAGCATTGGTTGGGGTTATTGAGGTGAGGTTTTGGCTCTGGCATGCCTGGTTTTTCTTTTCTGCGGAAGCAAAAAAGGAGAAGAAACTTTACTACATTGGAGTCATCTAGCCAAAGAGGCATCTGTGTACCATAGAAACCTGTTAAAGCAGACGTTTATTACTCCTTGCAAACTCAAAAGTAAATTTGAAATATCCTCGTACGTAGATAATTATCTACTTAAATAAAAATTATCTACTTGAACAAAAGGTAGAAAAAAATTAAATGTTCGTTCGAACCGGTTCGCGTTGTTGCGTTCATTGCGAACATGTTGGCTTTATTCGATATATTATCGATAGGTGTCAGAAAATAGAGTGAAAATATATAAAATTTCTTTTCTCTGACAATATGGATGTGCGACCGAATCAAACGATTTACATTAACAATCTAAACGAAATAAATTGTAACATAAATATTGCATAAAGAGTAATTGTGTTCGTGTGCATCCTCATCTGCCGATTAATAAAAGCCGTGTGCGGGAGAGAGAAAGAGAGAGAGAGGTAGAAATAGAGATGGAGAGTGCGAGAGCGAAAAGATTCCCTTGAGAATTTTAAAGGAAAAACTACAGAAACAGATAAAAGCAGAGTTCACGAAAACGAACGATATATCTAAAAGATTTTTTGTGTGTGGAATTTGTGTATAAATAAAAGGCAGCTCGGAATCCTATTGGCATGTCCTTTTAATCCATGTCAATCCATGTGTATGTGCATGTCTGTCTGTGTATATGTGTGTGTTTGTGTGCGCGAATGTAAATACAGATATAATTAAAATCCTAATTTAAGTAAAAACGGGGTTTTTTGTTCTACTTTGTATGTATGTGCGAGTGTTTAGAATATCGAAAGGAATGTTCTTTTTAACTATTTAATTTAAAAACTGATTGGAGAATAGAACGAAAGAAAAACAAATTTTGAAAACATTTCCAAACAAAAATATATATGTACATAACTGTGTATATATAGCGAAATCCATGTATGTAACTGTAACGTAACAGTCATACAGCATCATCATCATCATCATCAGCATTGTCTGTGGGTGCCTGTGAATGTGTATGTGTGTGTGTGAGACTCGTGTTCGTGTCCATGTGAGAGCAAGAAAGAAAAAGGCAATGGCAATGGTAAAATTTGTATTAATAAATTTGACAATCGCAACGGTTCTGCTCTCTCATTTTTTTGTTCTTTTATTTTCTGTGTGGCTGTCTGTTCTAAAAATAATTTGAATATTTATGCTTTCGTGGATTAAATAATTAATTACAAATGTACATACAAACAGTGAGATGGACAAACGGACGTACATAAAATACTACTTACATACAAAAAAAAAAAAACACAACGACCCAGTTTTTGCATTTATTTAACCCAATCCACACAGACACATACGCACACACACACACACACACACGCACATGTGTACATAATAATCAAAGAGCAAAGCCGCGCGACATATCAAGGTCAGATTTGATAAATTTATTGCATACTTTTATGCGTTGCACCTTCTATCTACCTGCCCCCAGCCAGCCAGAATTAAACGAAATCTAAATGACAAAACCCAAAAAATACTTTTCATTAGGTGCTAATAATAATAATAACAACAATATTGAAGTAAATAATAGTTATATATATCCGTGGTACGTACGTAATGCTAAAAGGTGATTGAACTTAAGTTAAAGCTACCCGACGACGACCTCCCAACCACCCATCTTGGTTGATGCGCGTTTTTATGTTCCACGTTTGCCCCACGTTTACCACACGTTTGCGCTCTCACTCTTATTTTCTATTCGATACGCTTGCTCTCTCTTTGTCTTTCGCTCATTTTCTTATCCTATCCTATCTAAATCGTTATGCCACTCTCGTTTGGTTTTTGGGCCGGCTTTGTCTTAACGGAATTACATACAAATGTAGATATGTATGTATTCGCCTACATTTACATATAAATGTATAATTCTGATCGAAGTTGAGAATCAGAGAGAGAGAGAGAGAAAGAGAGAGAGACAAAATGAAAAAGAGTGTTCAGCTTTGCAAAATGAGGAAGCATTTTGACTCACTAGGTCGTTCATTTTGGGGCCACACATTGGACGCATGTACAAGTACATACACATTCACACACACAAACACACACACATGCATATTCATACGCCATGTAGGCCCATGTACATGTTTAGGCATTTCGATTGTAAGGCACTAATTATACGCATATGATTAGCCATTATAATCGTTTATCCCTTTTTATTTTATTTGTTAGATTTCCCCCTCTATCACAGACATTGAATTGAAATATAGAACTTCGAAATACATTTCCCATAAATTTCAAAAATTTTGTACATTCATTCACGAAAACACCAAAAAAAAAAAAAAAACCGCTTAAGCTATATACATATACACATTTGCAGACTATACCGTGTGTCTTTAGATAATAAAGGGTATATAAAGTTTGTATAAAGAAAGAGTAATGAAAGAATTGGAATTATTTCGTTCTAATGTGAAGAAAAATTGCTTAAAATCTGCTATAGGCACAACAAATAGCCTAGATATAGGCAAATTTATAAGAGTAATGTACATGGTATTCCAAAGTCGTGGCTATAACATGCATATTGTACATTATGTATGTACACAGGGGCGTATTAATCTAACTCATTAATGGGGATGGGGCATAAATATCACTATATAATAACGAAATTTAACCAGATTCAGAGATAAAAAAAATAAAGTTTTTGGGTAAAGAAATTTCCCTCATATCCCCACCCCCGGCCCCTTAGGATCCGCCACTGATGTATGTACATACCGATGTACATACATACATCTATGTATATGTCACATTTTTATTTTTTTTTTGCTCAAGCTCTCTGCATTGTGGAACTGTGAAAAACAGCCACAGGGCCCCACCAAAAACATGCTGAAAAAGCAAAATAAAACAACAATACCAAAAAGGAACAACAATAACGATCACAACGCCGCCAAAAACATTTCGACATTTGCGACAAAACAAAAAATAAAATAGAATATGAGTGCTCGTCGGTTTCTTCTCTCTGTCTGAGTTTTTGAGTATCTCGAAGAAAAAAAAAATTATAATAATATAAATATATGCATATATATACATCTACAAACGTGTATATGTATATACGTAGGAGTTCATATATATTTTGCATAAAATTCCTGTGAGCTAAATGTAAACGGAAGCCAGGGAAATATATTTAATTTATTTGTTTGATTTGTTATTTTTTTTTAATCGAATTTACGTGCAAAATGTAGAATAATCATCAAGAAATCAAAACCATATAAATCAATTTAATTTCCATAAAAAGAATCCAATCAATATTTGCGGCTATAAAAATATATAGATACTCTACCTTTTGGTAAAAATTGCAATAGACAATTCTTTTCCCATTGATCTTCTGGCTTTTGTTCAATGAACAAAATGATTTTGCTTTTTGTGATTGTGATTTAACTTATTGGTGACTAATTAATAATAATATCTCTGTGTCTCTATGCAGCAAGAACTGAAACAAATTAAAAATAAATGAAAACAAACATATAACTATATATCCGACGGATAGTTCAATCAAATAAATATATATATATAGATATATATATAAATATTCAACATAACGGCGCAGGGTATATCTCTCATATCCATACAATTAACGGCACGAAGCTGCAACAGCCACACAATGCCAGTTAAAAAACAAGGTGAGTGATATTAATATTTAAATTAAATTATGTTTAGATTTAAGAATTATATCAAAAAGGACTTGGCTAAATAGTTGTCAATTGCCTTGGCATGACTTCGATAACTATCTAATCAGCTCTGTATTTGTTAATTTGCCAGCTGATTTGATTCTAAATCTAAAATTAATTTTTTTTCACTCCAAGACATATTGAAAGTTGCAATTCAATTCTTTGGAGAGCAAACGAGGGGCAACCGTTTACATTTCTAGATCCGCTACTGATAAAAATATAGCATATAAAGACAACATTTCTTTATGACTTGAACTTGACAACAAATTGATTAATCGTTAACACTTTTATAACAACATTAACATAATAATTTAATAACTAATTAACCTTTGGCAACAGCCAACAGACCAGAGCGTTGCACTGTCTGTAGTCCGTTTAGAGAAACGCAACATAGAAATAGAAAATCTTTATCGATTTATTGGCAAAGTGTCTCTAGGTGGTCTAGTAGAATATGAAAGAAGAAATTATTATTAAGCCCAAAACACTTGGAACAGTAGAGCGCAGTGGTTGCTTAAATGTAGACATGGACTCGGACACGGATTCAGATAGAGAGAAGAGTAGTGATCCCAATGAGGGGCTGCTTAGCAGTGATGACAAGAGCTTCTTTGAAGACGAAGACGTAGATGATAATGAAGATTCCTCGGCACCAGATGATGATAACGATGTTGATGAAATTGGAGACAAAGCCCCATCTGAACTGCCCCCAGCGGAGGCAGCCACGGAAGGCCATCAATTGCTGACTGCTTCAAATGACAGCGAAGAAGCCATAGCAATGCCACAGCAAATCGATGTTCATGCTGATACTGAGAAAACTGCTGAAACTGGAGAGAAAGATTTTCCAGTTCAAGATAAAGAACACGAACTGGCAAAATCTTTGGCCCATCAATATCTGCTAAGAGAGAGTAATGAGAAGAAATCTAGTTCAGATTCTCCGCCATTGCGCGATAGCGTACGTGAATCGGTTGAATGCTTTTATTCGGCTCAAGATCTATTGGAATATGGCCATATGTTGTCCACCGTCGATCAACGTACACCAGATGTGGAGTCGGGCATTTTTGAGAAATCCGATGCTTCGGATGCATCTAGAGATGAATGCGAAAGATTAATAATGCCAATAACCCCATCGTCCAGTAGCCGTAATAGCTCGGAAAGTCTGCGCATTGAATTGAGTAGATTTCGTGCTGCAATCGAGCCTATTGAAAGGGAAACGCAATCGTCATCATCGTCGTTCCCACAGAAGCTCCCACCGACAGCGAAACGTCGTTGTCATGTCCCTAGACTAGAGATTGAATTGGAAACCAAAGGGGAATGTAAGAGCTCCAAGTCCCAGATGGGTTTCTGGTCAACAGAAGTCTCCTTCGAAGAGAATATGCAGTTGTATAAAGAGAATGAGCGACTTGGCAATATGCAAAGTACAACAAGTTTAGGTATTAAATTTTATATGAGAGGGTAGTTAGATAAAATAAAGTAAATTTGACAAAAAAATTCATTTAAATTATTATAATTTATCTCTTTTTCCCTCCCTCTCTCTCATTCTCTCTTTTCAGAGGCTCATCGTGCACTTGAACTACTCGAAGACTATCATGCCCGATTATCCGAGCCCCAAGATCGAGCTTTGCGTGTGGCAATTGAACGAGTTATACGCATTTTTAAATCTCGCTTGTTTCAAGCGCTCTTAGGTAAGCTAAATAAAGGACAAAAATCATTAATTATAATCTGAATTGAAACATAATTGCAAATTACGGCCAATTCCAAAAGCCTTAAGATAGACTATTTTAGATTCATCTACTTAGAATTATATTTCATAGGCATATCTAGGGGAAAATTGCCTACAAATTGCAATTTGTTGCAAATAATGACTACTAAATACTTTAATAGGTGCGAATTTCCCCCATTTTATAGTTTCAGATCGGCCAGATCGTTCGATTCGTTCAAAATCCAAGAAAGAAAAACAATTCCTTCTATTACAATCTCAATTTATCGACAAATAATAATGTTCTGCACTTATGCCAGGCCGTGGAATCCTTAATTAGTATTCGATTTCAAAACAATTGTGTCCACCCTCTTCCGTTGAGCAGAAAAGAGTTTATATAATATTCTGTAGCATACATTTCTGCGTTAGAAACTGATGTAAATTCTTTTCGATTTTATATTTGTCAATACAATTTCTAATTAACTGCTGATTGAAAGTATTTTTATCTATCACTGTGACTATCTTTGTACGGCGACATTGGCATTCAATTAGCAGAATGCTAAGCGAAACAAAAGATATCAAAAGATAGAGAGAGAAGAGAAAAGAGAAAATCAACGGATTAACTAATTCGTTTTAGGTTCAGGGGGAGTCGCCTCCTTCGAGTTGGCATTGCATAACACTAGCATAAAGGTAAGGGTAGATAGAGAAGTAAGCAAGTCAGTTAGTCAGTCAGTCGCTCGGTCGCTTTTCAAATGACATCCGAGCAATGTGGCATCTGCACTGTCTGTCCTGTCCTGTTCTGTTCTGTTCTGTTCTGGCCCATCTCATGCCTCGTGTCTCGTTTAACATTGTTTGGTCTTCAATGCTTGTTCGTCTCGCTCGGTTTGTGGCATCATCTGGCTGGACTTGTGTGCTCTTGGCAGGCACAGGAAATTAAATGGATTCCCATGGATTTTTTTTTTTTTTTGTGTTCTTTCCCTGCTGCTACAAGTACATCAATCGATGGCGTAATGGTTGCTGGCGCGCCCCATACAATGAGTTTCGATTGTTCGTTTTCCCTATTGCAAAACTAGGTCGTCGTACATTTTCGTAATGAACAGAGGTTCCTACTTAAATACGTGGGACCCTCTCATAGGAGGTATCATTTTCATTTGTAAGTAGTTCCACGATGCTTGTACGCCAACTAATCAGATCATTTAGCATACTAGGAGGGCGGCCCTAGTAAGCGATTTTCAGTTAGCAGTCGATGTGTCTTTAATGTGTGTGTGTGTGTGTGTGCAGACTGACAGCTTCGATTTCCGTTGCCCAGATTGACAGCAATGCGCATACTATGTGCCATATGTGCGAATTTCTGCCATCTGCAAAAATTGATTTAATTGAATTTATCTCTCTCATACGTGTTGAGAGTGCACAAGGTAAATTTAATTATATACATATATACAAATATTTCACGGATCAAATTTTAGCAAATTCCATTTGACATTTATTTGTGTTAAAAAATACAAAACAACATTTGGGTTTAATTTAATTATCTACAGGGCTGGATTAAGCCATCGTAGGGCCTGTAGGTATGCAAAGAAACAAAAATATTAACTTTCGGGTTCATTATGCAAATTAGAAAAATCACTTTTCATTGTCAAAATTTAGAAAATTAATGAAAATTTATTGAAAACCATTCGCAAAGATAATGTGTTTTTTTTATATATTTCTGAAGGTAAATTTTTCATTAATCTGCCTTTATTTTCGCCAAAGCGGAATTCAGTTTAAAATGATATCAAATTATTGAATAATTGAAAAAATGAATTTTGATCTCATATTTCTCGAAAATTAGTTTTTGAAGTTTTAATACAATTTTAAAAATTAATTTTTAAATAAAATATGAATTTTGAGTCTTTAGTTTTGTCAATTTCTAACCTAAATTTTCAAATGACATCAAACACTTGGGTTTTTAAAAAAAAAATGAATTTCGATTCAATATTTTAAAAAAAATTATAAGAAAGAGTTTTTTTTTGCGAAAATTGGCTAAAAACTAAGTTCAGGACATTTTAAAGCAGATCGAAAGACATTATTGAAACTCGAAAATAAAGATAAATTTTTCAAATACTCAAAATTTTGTCTAAATTAGAGCTTGATGAAATTAAGGTTTATTGGAATACTTTGCTGTTCATTTAAATTAGAAAAATATCTTGAGTATTAGTAAATTATATTCCATTTCAAAATTAAATTTAAAAGCATTAAAATGAGGTAACGCTTTCAAAAATAAATAAAAATTCGGCTAAGTTACAGATTCGAAAAGTTAAGAGTTAATTAATTAAATTTTTGTCAATTTACTGTATTTTGATATGATATCTTTTAGCAGCGTTTTGATAGCGCAGGGCTCCTTAAGGTGCTGGGCCCGTAGCAATTGCTAATCCGGCACTGGTTATCTATCTAAAGCCAAGTTATTTCCAAGATAAAGTTTCATTTGTATGAAATTCTTGAAATATATTGTTTGTCTTACTTTTGTGTGTTTTCTTCTCAATATATATATTTTCAGATATACAAGAATTCTATGAATTAACATTATTGGATGACTCAAAGAGCATACAACAAAAGACAGTTGAAACATTGCAAATTGCAACTAAATGGGAAAAAGATGGACAATCTGTTAAGATAGCTGATGTAAGTATATACATATATAATATAAGTATTTGAGGTTATAGTTAAAACAAGTTTAGTTTAAATGGAATTTAGAAATGGTTAATAGAACTGCAGAATATATTTTTTATGTTTGTTAAGAATCTTTGTCTCCAAATATCTCTCTTTTTCCTTTTTTCAAATCATTTGCATTTTTATTTCTTGACAATTTTGGTTTTTGTTTATGTGTGGTGTGTATTGTTTTAGTTTTTCTTAACTGTGCTACATACAAATATCATAACGCAAAACTTTCTTGATAATCCTACATGCTCTCTCTTTCTATTTCTCCTCTCTCTCTGTGTCTCTCTCTCTCTCTCTGAACTATTTTCTATTTTCTTTCTCATCGTCACACGCTTGCGCTTTTGTCAAACAGTTTATAGAAACATCAAATGTTGTTAATCGCAATTGCGTCTATGATTTTAACAACGATGCAAACCAATGTCAAACTCTTAATCAAAATCAAAACATCCATTCGGCAGCCGCCCATGCCGAGGCATTAAGCAGAACATTTAAGAATGAATTGGAAGAAATCTTGGTAAGCAGCACACCTCCCTCAAACAACAACAACAACATAATCGAACATAACAATCAATCCATATTCATATTCACATTCACCCATTTATACATACATACATATCATTCATTTGCCTGATCGATCTTCTAAAACTAATCTATTCATCTACTTTTTGCTTTAATTAAAAAATTGAAATTCTTATTTAATTGAATTCATTACATTTAATAGTAGAAGCTATTGGGCAGAAGTTTATTAATCATCTGCATTAATTTAAAATTCATTTTCGAAATTTCAGCAATTAATTAATTTTTCTGCAATTAATCTTTTTGATTAACAATAATCAAATTTAAAAGAGGATTATTTTATACCAACCATTTGAATAATGTTGATCAAGAGGTTGAAAAGCATAGAGGAAAGCAACTCTGACAACAGTATATATATTCCTGATCTCATCGTGTGATCAAGTCATCTGTTCGTCTGGATTAAAGGAAACTTCTTCTAAATAATTCACTTCTATCTTCTATGGTGTATATGTAGATCTTACCAGAATCGGATAACTATAAAATATAGCTCTTATAGAACCATTGATCGAAAGTAGAATTCTAAATAAGTAACTATTAAGTTCCGTTTTTCCTTGAATTTTAAACTGGTTACATCGGGTTAAACAATAAAAGAAATTTGTGGTCATTTTTTTTTTTTATTTTTGTGTGGATTAAAAAAAATCAAGATTTTTTGTCTTAATAAAATCAGCATTTTTGAATAAAGACATTTTGTTAGTATTCGAGGATAAAACGAACAAATAAATCTAAATTTTTTGGCAAAAAAAAAAAATCAAACTGCCAATTTACTTTTACTTTAGTTTGTAGGCTGTTCTTTGCAAGGAATTCAATACTTTACATAAAATGCTTGACTAAAGAATCAGTTAGTGAAAAACTTTTAAGGATATACTCAGACTACATCGGCAGTAAAAAATAGGACGCAACGGTAGCTTTAGTTTGATTATTTTTTTGTCAATTTTTAGGCTTCGTTTTTCTTCTCTCATTTTTTCTATGTTCTTTTCTTCTTCTAAAACCTGTAATGGCCAAAATTAGACTGGCTCTGGGCACTGGAATTCTTAAGACCAACAAAAACTTTTAAGTCCTTTAAGGCTCCTAGACCTTCTTGCAAAGGATATTTCTAATCAAAATGATTCCTTTATGATCTTTGCTTTCACTTAAAATATTAATAATATTTTTCGAATTATTGGATTCTAAATAATTCAGATAACTACATTCTGGGGAATCAGGATAATTGATTAATTGGAATTCGATTGTAGTTTTGTTAGAAAACCAACTGTAATAAGACAATATGGATAAATATAAATATACATTGATTTTTATTTTGCTTTGCATTGCCATAACCCTTTGGAAACTAAGAACCTATTATCTGTAGTTTAGGGGAGGGGCTGGGATGGGATGGGGCGATGGTGTAGAAGCGGTTTAACGATTTACACAATCTACCAGCCAAGAAATTGGTTGTTGAAAGTATGAAAAGCCAAGCAAGAAATTATCAAAGTGGGTTGACTGGCAACTTGATTTAGTCTCAAGATGTCTACATACATACATACATTGCCTCCTTTCTATCCTTTGCACACAATGTTTTATGTTGTTGTTTTTTTTATGATTACAACAATCGATATGCTAGAATCCCTCTTTGTCCACATACCAAACTAACTAACTAGTTAGGGGCTTTAGACCTTGGCTGTGTCCATTGTACGTGACCAACAGTGTACAAATTGAATGAAAGATTACAATTGATTTCATTTTTAAATCGACGATGAGTAATTTGTGCTTTAAAGTTAAATTCTGTTTTGTTTTAAACTCGATAAAGACATGTTTATTTGGTCAATTGAATGAAAATTACTCCGTCTGCTGATTATTGTGCGTTTTGTGTCGCAATGTTGTTGCCCCGGTAACAACTTAACAACATTTTAAACCCAATGACCACAATAACAAAAAAGAGAGTGAAAGGACGAGAAGACGACGGCAAGAAAATGGGTGGCTAGGTCGGGGTTTTATTTTGTTTCTGATCGCCCTGCTACTAATAATAATGCTAATCTATGATTTGTGACATATGATACTATAGTTTTACTTCTGTGGCTCCAATTTATCCCGGCACCAGGTGGGTGAATGGGTGGGTAAGTGGTCTGGCATATACAAATTCTGTTTGGCTGTGAAGTATAAACAAGTGATTCTAACAGGACGAAAGGTGCGATTGGGTGTGCGAGTGTGTGTGCCACAGTGTGTGTGTGTGTATGTCTGTTTCCCGCTCGTTTGTTGCTTGGTACATGGACATGCGTACTAATCGTAAACGGTAAATGTAAACGGTAAATAACGAGGGCAGCGCCAGCTACCAACGACAAACGACAACACGATGCGTATACGACCGGTGTGCTCTTACAAAATTATACACCAGGCAACATTTTCTTTGATCTTATCAATGAAAATGTTGTCTAACAAAAACAATATATGCACCTATGTATTAATTATTAAGGTGATTGGATAAAATATGGTGAATATTTGTGTATTATTATAAATCTAATATTACGTATACGTCATGTGGTCATACATAATTAAAATTACATAAATTAAATAATAGATTTTAAGGGAATTTTTTACAAAACAAAAAAGGAAGGTCTCTATAGGACTTTTTATAAAGTTTTCCTATCAGCAGACTTTGCTTTACTTTAACCTTAGAACTAGTTGAGAATTATAACCACATGAAGGGAACTCTTTAGTTAACTTTTGTATATTCATATCTGAATTATCTTAATTGTTGTTATGAATCTTCAATATATTTTTAGTCTATTTCTGTTTTATACAAATTTAATTCCATTTACTTTCGGTATTTGCTTAAATTCCTCTTCAAGTGATGTAAATATTGTCTTAAAAAAACATTTCTGGAACTGTGAAAATAATATTTCTTCTAGGGGAAGATTCATATACAGATTTCTAGAGTATTTTATACAATTCCTGATGATGAGAAATATCGCATGGCTTGCAATAAAATATTGTTCTTATTTCTTTTAGTCTCCGTGTGTGTGTAAATAATTCATGGTTTATGGCATATTTGGGTACTGTATCATCTTTCACAATATTTGTTTTGAATTTTCGGTTGCACAGTGTATGTACATACTTGAGAACCTAAAGAGAAATGCCAGCCAGCCTGTTTAGCCCTGTTAGCCTGTTGGTGGGTGCTATCAATGCCCTTTCATCCAAGGTTTTTGACGTTGGCGGTTGTTGTCGGCATTTGTTTGTGTGTATTGGTGTGTGTGTGCGTGTGTGTGTATATATTTTACACGGTTTCGAATAGATGAAAGGTGAAGCGCAATGGGGGAAGAGGAGGGGTCGATGGTGGGCGAAAGGCAACCGAGTCTGGGTACGGGTACGGGTATGGGCATACGGATCCGGATCCATGTGCTTGTGCTTTGTACGGCGCGTGGCCTAGTATGTACAGTAATAGTCGTGCTGTCGACGTGTCGAGACGAGCCACGAGTCCGAGTCGCATCAAGTCAATTTCGTTTCGCCTTTTTGGCTTTCTTTTTTTTTGTTTTTTTGGTTGTTGTATTTTCTTTTTTTTTGTTTTTTTTGTTTTTTGCGTGTAGTGGCGACGCGTGTCTGTCTGTCGCATCTTCTTGTTGTTGCTGCTGTTTGTTTTTTACATTATATATATGTATTTTGTTTTTGTCGGCATCTTCCGTCATGTGTCTGTCTGTCTGTCTGTCTGTGATTTTATCTTTACTACACTTGGTCTATCGAAAGTTTACCTGCGATTGTCCGAATGAAAGAATTTTTGAAACATAATTTGTTTTCAACTAGGATGACATTAGATCTTCAAGAACTTGTTTATCCTCCCCTTCGTCCCCCTGATTAGGCTGTTGGAATACTAAACAAACTTAGTGAGAATACATTAAGAATTATACAGCAGTGAATTTAAGGGTATACGGCAAGTCGTTGAGCCATAAATTCAAATTAAATTGAAAACATTTCAAGCATTTCTTTAATTCAATTTGTTAAGAGACGAAACTTTCATCTTTGTGCTGTGTATTTTTGGGGGGTGGGGGGGGAGAGATGCCAACAAATGAAAAGCAAACCATAATTGCCAAAAAGTCAAAATAAAGCAGACTAAACTGGCTTTAGTCTGATATATCGAAAATGAGATGAATTCAGTGAAAGAAGACGAATTGTTGTTGGTGTTTGTTTTTTAAGGGTATTTCAAATTCGATTATTGTTTGTGTGTGTCTCATCATCATCTGGTGGGAACTTGCTGCTGATTTCATCATTTCCTTTTTCGCCTGGCATTGGAAAATATCGTTAAATCAACACACAACAAAGCAGCAACACACACACACACACACACACACACACACACACACACACCCAATCTATGTATATTTACTGGCAGCCATTCATTTTCGTCTCTAGTGTATGGCCAATTTTTCTTTGTTTTTAGTTTGTTTTCATTTTAATCTTGGCCCTTCTCCTCCTCTTGTCTACCTCTCAAAGCCGATTTGCCGCCAAATAGAGAGAGAGAGAGAGAGGGAGAGAGGGATAGCGAGAACGATTGAAAATACAACCAACATTTGATCCGTTTAATAGAACCCAGCACAAAAACCAACCAGAAAATAACTAAACTAATGAATATTATACTCATATTTACATTTGTGTGTATACGTATACATACATAGACACTTCTATGTATGTGTGTATGTGTTAACATATGTGCGCCAATATTAGACAGATGCGCAAATGTGAAAATGTGAAAGATTTCAATAAACTCTTTCGCACTTGATAATCACAGTATTCCATTCTAAAAGATCATGTGAAATGCCATATGGAAGCATTTCCTCCAATCCCAAAGTATTTATGTATATAGACATATATACTTATCAAATATCAGTCTATTAAAATTTCTTTATTCACTCTCACTCAAAATGCATAAATGGAGTAGTGAATCGAATGATTTCAAGAATTTTGCAAGTAATTTCCATAAAGAAGGTAGCCTAATTAATTTTTAATAATTAGAAAATATTTTCCCAATGTCTAGGGTGGAATTTTTCATTGTCCTTTAAAGGAAAAGCAAGGAATGGGGAATATAGCCAACTTATTTCCCTTTTGAAAGTTTTGTTTTTTCTTTTTTCACCCTTCACACTTTGCTTCTCTTCATAGAAAGGGGGCGGGTGTAATCCCTATGAGTTTCAGTGTTTCCACAGCAACAGCAAAAGCAACAACAACAGCAACAACAGGTCAAAGCAAAAATACTAAGTAGAAAGAGCTTACTGATGCGAAAGTATCTACTCCAACTTATTACTATAGTAACGACAGCAGCAACATCAGCACAAAGGAATTGTAAAATGAAACACCGCACAATTTAATAACAATAATAATAATAATAGTAACAAAAATTAATATTAATAATACAAAGAAAACAAAATACGAAGAAAAAAAAAAAACAACCTCAAAAAACACTTAAAGCAGGGAAATTGAAACCACCGATTTTGTATTTGTAGTGAAAAAGTTTTAACTCACACATACACGTACATACATATAAATTCATTGAGAAAACATATAATATGATCGATTGGGTGTCCATTGTGAGACATTCGCGACGTCGTTTCTCCAATTATGTGGGATCTCGTTCACCGGTACGCATGCGTCGACGTCGCCGACAATTGACGGCTCCACCACCACCAACCGTCGCAGCAACATCGCAACAGCAACAACAACAGCAACAACAACAACAACAACAACAACATCAATCACGTTCCCATGAAAAGAAAGAAAAGGATGAGAAAAACAGCAACAGTAGCAGCAGCAGCAGCTGTGGCGGGGGTGGTGGAGGGTCTCGATATGCCTGTTGCTGTGCCAATGTAAGCTCAATTCATCTAATTGGGTTAAAACCCTTCAAGTGCATCTATTAAAGTAAAAACAAGGACTAAATTTTAAATCATTTTGGAGAAACTCTGTTGATGGGAGAAAAAGGGCAGTAATTGCCCTAAAAGATTCGCCTCTGGCTATTATACAGAGAAAGTTTTCTATTTGGAAAAAGGAATACTGAACTCCCAGCAGGGAGTGAGTGAACATGTTTATTAATTCGATTCATCATTCATTTACTTAATCACTTTTATTCACTGATCAGTGGAGACCTGCTCAATTGTTTTGATTGTTTTTGATGTCCCTTAGTTGTTCAAAGATAGAAAAAACCTTGGCTTTTCAAATCTGCGCAATTTAGAATCCAATTTAAGACATATTCTCACTTCCAATTCAGAGACGAATTTCACGATTTTCCAAATCGTTTGCCTTTGCGTCCATGAAATGAAAAGTAATTTCAAATTTTTTTATAAATTCTCAAAAGTCGTGAGTATTTTTCTATTCATCTATAATAAGTTGAGAACACTTCTAAATTTTAGTGGGTAATTTCGTTACAAACATTAATTTACAAGAATTATTCTTAGCAAAATAAATGTGAAAAGATTGTGACAGCGGTCGAAATGGAATTGAACTGTTCTCGTTTCCTAAAATGGTTTATGGTTGACAATAACGACAAATAAATTCGATCTTAAAAGTATGTTCAATATTCTATTTAAATTAAATTCTTTTGTCAAGACTAGCTTCAAATTAGTTTAAAAACCATTCACATTCCAAATCGCACTCAAAAATAAATTTATACCCAAATATTTATAAAGCTTGGCAACCCTATAAGCTAATATAGTAGGCGAAATAAAAGTGGTTTTGATCTTAGTTTCGAAATTGGAACTGAGAACAGAAAGAGTCAAAACGGATTTGCTCTCGATTTACATTTGAAATCAAATCGAAACCGAGTACGAACTTTTATATTCTATTCAAAACGTTTAACATGTATTTTAATGACTGCAATTCTAAAGTCATTGTTCGGATGAATCTAACAGGTATCTCATTTTGCAGTTGGAGAAAATATTCAAGGCAATTGAGTTAAATGAGCAAATCAGTGATAAATTGAATCAGTGAATGCCCTCTGATTATTTGATGACTTTTAAAAATTTCTTTGATATATGAAAAGAAAGAAATATTTAACTTAAGTTAAAAGCGATTCTTTTGTAATTTACATAGATATATTTTTTTGTTAATTCTATGGTACTTTATGTCTATTGCAGAATCAACGAATGCGTATTGAGTCGGACAATGAGAATGTGACCAAAGATGCCACAGCAGCTACAGAAACTGGAGCCGGTGTCGAGAATGCTAATCCCCAATCTCAGCAGAAGCAGCAACAACAACGCAACTCTCGGTCGCCACAGCAGCAGCAGCAGCAATCACAAACTGCCAACTCGACAGCTAGAAGCGGGTCTCAGACTGTAAGTCGCTGCAATTTTATCATTTGTGGCCTTGGCCGTTTAGCTTGAACTAAAAAAAGAAAAGAAAAACAAAAAAAAAAAAAACAAAAACAAAAACAAAAAATCATATCACATACATCCATGCAAAACACATTCCCCTTGCTCCCTTTCTCTCTTTTCCCCATTCCTTGTTCGTATTTCGTATTTTTATGGTAAATGCGATGGTAGTCGTCGATGTATCCACAAATACTCAGCATCCATCAGCAACTACAACAACAACTACTACAACAACAACAACAACAGCAACAACATCATCATCATCACACTTCAATGGCCAAACGACCATGTTACCAAAACCAAAACCGAATTGCTTAGACGACAAAAGAAACAGCAAGTGAGGGAGAGAACCTTGACCTGAGCCCCCTGAACCCCACCCCGTTTCCCCCGTCCTTAAACGACCGAACAACCGGAACGGCAATTACCTTTTTGTTACAACCAGCTCCGCTTCACCCAGCTCCAACCCGCTGTCGCCATTCATAAATTGGCACTTACTTACTAACTTAATACCGACCATGCAACAAGCAAAAGCAGCAACAACAAGAAATACCACTTACTTAGCCATCAAAGTGCCTATATTTCCGTGTCACCGCGCAGTTTTATATTTAGGCGACACGGCGCAATCAGGAATATTAAATATATACATATATAAATATAGCATTATTTAACTTAGAATCACCGAGTGATCTCTGAGATCCTGGCTATGCTCCTGTGAGGCGCGCCCTCTGTTGTTAAAAATTAACAATATTCCTTAATAAGAATGAGAAAACTGAGTTTTATACTTCAATTAAAGTCTTTCCAATAATCAAGTTACTAACAATATGAATTACTAAATAGTTTTAAGTGTTTTATAATTTAGTTTTAGTGTAGGGAGAGTCACATAAGATTTTAATTTCTTAAAACCTAATCATTCCAAACCAAAAAAAAAAACAGTTTTTAATTTATCCGTTAGAGTTGACATTAGAGTTATTTCTGACACCTTCCATTTTAAGTCGACCCAGAATAAGACGCATTTTAGACGCACATTTTGTCTTTTTTTTCCTCACAATCATATAGCAAATTATATAATGTGTAGATTATAATATGTACTTAATTTGCCAATTTTGTTTTTTTGAATTTAATCTCTAATTATTTTTAATGTTTAATGTGTTTCGTTTTATGTTATTGTTTTTATGTTCAATATATACATACATACATACCCTACATATGTATGATGCTATCTATAAACTATATAGTTTTGATGAAAATTTTTGCAAAAACAAAAAATATTCAATTTTTTATGCATGATTAAATTTCTTTTGTTAAAATTAATAAATTTAGAAATTTGTGTTTTTCATTTGTAAGAAATTATTAAACAGAAATACCAAAAAACAAAAAAAAATTACATAAAATTTTATTCTTGTTACTGTGTGGTTTGTATATAATTTATATGATTTGCTAACCATTTAATATTGTTAATTCCTGCTGACTCTGCTCGTTTAACTACCCCTGCGATTGTTCGTTTGTATATCCCTCTGGAATGTGGCGGATCGGTGAAATAAACGATCAGTTCACTTTTAAAATAGTGGGATTTAACTGGTTTGTTAACACTAGGAGGCCTAGTATTTATCATTCACCCCTAAAATTACTCCCATCACTATAACCGATTACCCCTACGACCGGTATGTAGAAGAGATAAAAAAAAGTGTGGGAAAACGACACAAACTTATCGATACCTGTTAGTATCATCGATAGTTCCACGATCCTCGACTGGGCGTGCGTTTTGTTTTTTCGTTTGTTTTTTTTTTGTTTGTTGCCAAAAAATGTGAAATTGTGGTAAATTCATTAACTAGTCGTCAACTCTATAATATGAATACAATTCAGCCAAATAAATAATAACGGGCAAAACAGTGAAACTCCGAAAGTGACGTAGCCACTCACACACACACATACACACACGGGCATACCAAAAAGAGTACCCGAATATGAGAGTGTCTCATACACATACGCTAGTGATGGCAATGACCGTTTATTGACTCACTATGCTTAGGCGGCATTCGATCGATGGCTCAGCTCTAGTTACAATACAAAATAAAAAAAAAAAAACAACTAACCAAATAAATCAAGAAACGTAAAAAATAAAGTTGCCGTTAAAAACAAATGCCATCAGCTTGGCATTTTGCTTCTCGCAAAATCGATACGATCATTTTTCAAACAATGCCTTTTGTGCTTTTCGTTTTTCTATACATCTTGTATGGGAAAGGGACGAGCCCATAGATTTGCATAAATTCTAATCGCCGGAAGATAGATGACAATATACATCCAAACGTTTAACCATTCGGCAATTCTTTTTCAATATGACATGCGTAGATAGCCTATCTACATGCGTGTGTGTTCAATTGTTTTCTGTTCGTTTTGTATTGTTGGATAAATTAAAGTGCTGCTTCTAAAGATAAAATATTTTGTGCAAAATAAAATCTAGACATAAATTTCATGGACAGCCCGAAAAGTGTTACAGAAATATTAGGGGCACATCCACATAGACGAGTGACCTGAAAAACAAAAACAAACAATTTACAATTGCAACAACCTTCCATGCAAACGAGTGACCTGAAAACAAAACAAACCAAAAAAAAAAACAACAACTTTAACAGCAATATAATGCAAAAAGCGTTGTGCATGCATGCAAAATACCAATATATACACCTCTCATTTGTCAAAAGATACAAAATTGAATTCAATTAAGTTTATTTGGAATAGAAAATAAATTAATTTCATTTTTATTTTATATATTCCAAAATAAAGCCCATTTCATGTATACTTTTACACATATGTATATAGTGCAAAATTTCGTTAGGTTTATCTCTGCCGATAGTTTTTGGTAAAGAATGAAATTTTAATGGCAAAAATTTAGCTTTTGTTTTTTAATTACGATTGGAGACTATATTTTTAATTGTACAAACTAAAAAGAAATAAATTTTCGTTCAATATTCAACAACGAAAAAAGTGCAAACACTAAAATACCAGACTACTTCTCCGGATGCTTGCTGGGCTACTTTAGCACCAACAACAACAACAATATAAATAGTAAATTCTCTAAAAAAAAAAAAGAAAACAATTTGAATGTGTGTGTGTGCGGTGTGGGGCTGGCTATAAACAGTTGTGTTTGAAATTCGGTCATGTCGGTTGGTTCGTCGTTTACCGCCGCCGCCGCAGCAGCATTTGTCGTTTATTTTTTTAGTTAAATATTTTTGTTTGTTCTACTAGAAGACGACACCGCCCGCAACAACAACAACAAAAAGAGAGCAAGCAGCAACAAAAAAAAAAGAAGTCACTGTGCGCTGTGTGTGCGCGAGTGAGTGTGCATGTGTGTGTGTGTCTGTTGCAGTGTGTTAATTTTTTAAGAATTTGAGTTTAAAATTTTTGGGCGCGCGTGCCCTGACCTAAGCAACAAACAAGAAATATCACCAACAGCAACACCAACAACAACTAATTGCAACAACAACAACTACAATGACAACACGCAAAAAGAAGCGTCAGGATGGTGGAGGCAGCGGAGGCGGCGGGGGCTTTATTAAAAAAGTCTCATCGCTCTTCAATTTGGATTCGGTAAAAAAAAAAACAACTAAAAAAATAATAAACAACATCTACAAATAAAAAATAACTAAGCTAATAATCCCTTTCAACAAAAAACAATGTGATCTCTGTCCCTTTAAAGCCACGCCCACTCTTATTATTAAAAATGAAATACCTATTGGTGAATATTTTGAGTTAGGGTATTAGGCCTTACGACTAAACGTTTGCGGCGTCTGTTTTATTTTTTTCTCTTTTTTTGTTTTGTGATTTTATGCAATACATCTGAACCGATTTAGCTTTGCTCTATATATTCACGATGATTCCATGGTTTATATTTATACAACAAGATCTTTTTGCTTTTTTGCCTTGTTTTATGTACAGAAACAAAAAAAAAAACATTGCGAATATCTCTTACGAGTATACACATAGAGTTCTTTCTCTCTTTCTTTCCCTCACTCTCTTTCTCTCTTCTTACTCATCGTTTATTAACTATTTGATTGGGAGATATTTGTAGAACGGTTCTCTATATTCGTTGTTTGTTGTGCCCTTAATCACCACTTCTTCTGTCCATTTTCTTTTCGCAGCATATTCGCAACTGAATTCCATTAGGGTGTTCCCACAGTTTTGTTTAAAGAAGAAGATTTTCTCAATCTTGAATTAAATATTCCTAAATTCGAATTGTATTAAGTTTCGTTACACAAAAACGCAAAAATATAATAAATAATATTTTTAGAACTTGTTTCATTATGCCAAAATCTAAGAAATCTTCGAAAATAAAAATCTTAAGAAATCTAAAACTTTGCGTTCCCATTGTCAATACTTCATAAGTAAAAATTTATATTTTTTAAAACCCCTTTTGGATACTAATTCTTTGATATAAAAACTATTGAATTATGAGAGAACAGACTGGAATAACCTCTTAAAAAGGTCATTATTCTCTTTAAATATCATTTTTGAAAGTGAAAGCTCTTCAGTATTTATAAAGGACCTGTACGCGACTAGAGGTGGCACTGTATTTGGTTCGAGAAATCCTTTTCAAATCGGGTTCTCTATAAGAGAAAGCCAAGTCATATAAATAAAATGTATATAGTATAAAATATTAACCCAAAATGAACTAAAACGTTTTTAAATTTTATAAAAATTTTGAATTTAATGTAAGAAATGCTAAAATTACTTGTTGAAATATTTCCATAATTTGCATTGATATTGGAATATATAGTTTTAACATTAGAACAAACAGATTTCTCTCTCTCTCTCTCTCTCTTTGCCTGTGTCTGTCTTGGCACTTGTTGTCTCCATTAGGCTGACCGATGATGATGCCCCTCATGAGTTTTCATTCTTCTGCGACGATCGCATAATTTTCCTCAAAATAGAATGCCGATTGACGTTGCCTTTTTTTTATTTTGTGCCTTAGGCTGCCCATTCACGCAGCACCCACAATATCTATCTATATATGTATATATATATATATATATACATATATGTGCATGATATGTATATACAAATAAACCCCAGCGGATGTCCAAGTAAATTAAAAACAAACAATGCATACTCACTTGAGATGAACTAATGAATGATTTATAATCATATTGTATTAATATGTTACTCATATTTTTTATTTTCTCATCAAATGTACTACTTCCATGAGAATTATATATTCAAATCTCGTTCGAGATTTATTTGTATTCTAATGTAGGTCGAATAGATATGTCTATATATTTTGATTGGGCTTTAAACTTTATTAACTGACAAATGACTAAGCTATGGAATTAGCTTTGGATCTGAAAATTAGTTAGTTGATTGTTTTAAATAGTTTGCTTTTAGCACGTGACTCACGAATGAGAATACCCATCACCTGTTCCTACCTGTAGCTGTAGCATTATCCCTCTCTGTCTCTTTTCCTCTTCGTCAGTTCCCCCTCACTTCCTCAGTGAACATCAACAGAAAATATATTTGCGTGTGTATAATTATAAACAAATAACGTAGATTTCTTCTATTTGGTTACATTTGAAATGCGTTTGAAGGACAAACTTTTGAGTGTTATATCGTTCGCTGCAGGTGTCTGTCTGTCTGTCTATATCTGTATCTTGAGCATTATCCATATCCGTTTTGTATATAGAGATCTAGGTTACGTCAGACGGTTATTACTGTGTATGTTTTTTGGTTTTCAAAACAGAATATAAAATTGGTACATAATTTAAAATACATATTACTAAATATATACATATATATATATATATGTATCTACATATGTGGCTTGTACATATGTAGGTTGTGATTGCTGCTTGGTTTATTACTGATAAGATATGGTATGGGGCCTCTGATATGATTCAACCAATTCCCCACCCCCAAATACCCAAACACAAGCAACTAATTAAGGCCTTAAACCTTTTTACAAAAATTACGCAAGTTTTCAACTAGTTAGAGAAAGATTGAGAGATGAAACCTAAATCTATCAATAGTTAACCATAAACCATTATGATGCAGGAGATAGGGATTTTCTTCCTTCATACTATTTGTCATTTTAAATACAAAGTACGATAATTTTATTTGGTTGGGTGAGTGGGTTGGTTGGGTAAACCTTTTTATCGCTCGGCTTGTGCATTGTTTTAGCTAGATAATGTTGTGATGTAATACTCACTCACTCTCTTTTTGGGGGACATTGGTTTGTGCGTCACTGCAATTAAAAGGAATTTCAAATTTTTGGCCTACACTGAGAGACCAGGTAGAGAGAAAAAGAGAGGGGAGAACGTAGCTAAAGAAGATGCTAGCAGCTAGCAGGGATCTGTCTGGAATTAACCCAATCAGGAATCATTTTCAATACCTACCTGTGAAACCATTTAACAAACTTTTTTGCCAAGTCTAAGCGTTTCAAAACTCTTTCAGGGTAAAAAGTGTATAAAATCAACTCTTTAAGATCTAAGAAATAAAGATATAAAACAGAGGTATAACGATAGAACAAGAATTTGGCAATAAACTAAACGAGTCAACAAAAGCGACTCACATTACATCCAATGAGTCTAAGGGGGGTGGGAAACGACAACAACAACAACAAAAAGTACTTGACTTTCATCTAGTCTTAGGTTAATTGATAATTTTCTACCAACGCCCCCTTTTAGTGGATTTTGGTTAAGAGTCTCGCTTGCTCTCTCTCTTTCTGTCTCTCCGACTGCAATTCCTCCATCTCCCCGTTCCGCCCCCTTCATTTACACATGACTGCTAATCAATTGAACTCGTCGAATACTTGACTGCATTTGGTTCGAATTTGGGTGAGACGATGCTGCTAATTGGCTATTATGAGATGAGCCGCCTTCAAGTTGGTTATTTGTCATTGACATGCTTATTTTTTTCTTCTTTCTTTTCTTCTTTAATTATGATATACAGAATGTCGTCTGTATGTAATGTAAGTTGTATTATTTATATTTTTTACAAATAAATCGATGCAAACGGCTAATATATGCATTTGGAAGATACGTCCTGAGACGAAATGACTTCAAATGCGGTACTACTAGCTTCTTCAAAGTGTCTCTCGGAGCAAACAAAAATGTTTAATAAGCTCAATTAGAATTAGAATTAACTTTAAAAGATTGTGAGATGAAAATTCGAACGCTTAGTAACATAAAAGAACCTAAAAATCAGCTTAAATGGAATGCATTGATTCCAAAAGAGGACTTGAATCCGAATTAGAATTGTGTCCTGTCAATTTCTGATATTATTTATACAAGTTTTACTCTATCCCATTATTCATTGTTTTATTCCCCAAATATTAACACATTTTGCATAAAGTAAAGTGGCATACGAAACTTTTTTAAGTTCGAGTAGTCAAAGTAAACATGAACTGAATCTTTTCTTTCGAAAAAAATCATCATTCATAAACTGACTTTACAGACAATCAATTATTATTTTCTTTTGTTTTTTAACTTTTCGTTTTGCTTGCAATTTTCCATTGAATGCATTCAATTTCCTTCCAGATACACAAGGCTTCATCGACAAAGGTAAGAAGAAAGGTTTTTAGGTGTGGGAAATGGTGTGAAACATGTGAACAGATAGTAGAAGTTCGAAAATTAGTTTGGTTGGTTAGGGAAAAAAAAATAAATAAAAAAAATTAGAATTATTTATAAAATTAAAGTTAAAAAAAAATAAAACCAAATATCTTCTGAATAAATAAATATTAGATAGTCAGGCCGGATTATTTTCAAACGTGAAATCGTTTGTTTTCCAAATTGTTTTTAAACAACAATGTTTAAGGTGATGACCAAAAACGCAATGATTTGAAATTGAATTAGGCCAAAAAATAATTTGAAAATAAAAATAGAAGAACGTATCTATTTTCAATTCCGATTATTCGGAATCGAAAATATTAGAAATTATTTTGTATTTAAAAAGGAAAAGAAAAATGGAATAGAAAAATGGAATAGATCTTAGAATCTTAATAAAAAAAAGCAAAAATTCGTATTACTTCAAAACTATTTTTTTTTTGTAATTTTCGAACTTCTACCGTATTAGGGAACCGGTTGAAAATTGACCAAAAATTGTTTTTAAATTGTGAAATTAAAACATACTAAAAACTAACTCAACTTGATGAAAGAATTTTGTTATGCATTAATTCCTAAATAAATATAACTCAAGCAAGAGAACGCCTGCGATAAATTCAAAATTTACTTTTACTTTTGATCAATGGATTGATTATTGTCTATAATCGAAACCGGTTACCTAATTTTAGTTTCATCTGTGGACATTATTTGTTTCATTTTGAATTAGATGTTTTACCCATGTCGTTTTGTGTCCCAATTGTTTCGTAATTCCATTTGTGTACATTTTTGTGTTGTCTACTTGGGTATATAGATTATATGTATGTATGTATTCTATTACATAGAAAATGTAATTGCCAAAAAGTTCCTCTCTGCATCGTATTTGTACCTCCCCATCATGTCTCCCCGACCGACCCGATCTGACCATTCAATTCTCATTCATTACATCATTTTCGATGTTGTGGCAAGTGAAATAATTTTTGTTACATATGTTGTTTCTGCTCTCAGATGAATGGCGATGATAGCTGGTACTATGAGGATATCCAATTGGAACGCGGTAACTCTGGCCTGGGATTCTCCATAGCTGGCGGCACAGACAATCCTCATATTGGGACTGACACCTCCATATATATTACAAAACTGATACCTGGCGGTGCCGCCGCTGCCGATGGTCGTCTGAGTATTAATGATATCATTATATCAGTCAATGAGGTATCTGTGGTGAATGTGCCACATGCCTCGGCTGTGGATGCATTGAAGAAAGCCGGCAATGCGGTCAAGTTACATGTGAAACGAAAACGTGGAACAGGTACAGCAGGTACTGGAGGAACTGGTAGCACTCCGGTCGCAGCAGCAGCAGATGTCAGAGATGGTGGATCCGGAACAAAGGTCATTGAAATCGATTTGGTTAAAGGTGGCAAAGGATTGGGATTCTCGATAGCCGGTGGCATTGGTAATCAGCATATACCCGGTGATAATGGCATCTATGTGACCAAGCTTATGGATGGTGGAGCTGCTCAAGTGGATGGTCGTCTCTCGATTGGCGATAAACTGATAGGAGTACGCACGAATGGTGTAAGTGCAATAGAGCAACTAACTAATCAAAAACAAAACAATTTCCCTCACACATTGAATCTTTTTATTTGTTTCTTTGGTTTTATTATTTTGCAGAGTGAAAAGAATCTGGAGAATGTTACCCACGAACTGGCAGTGGCCACATTGAAATCGATTACCGATAAAGTGACTTTAATTGTGGGCAAAATGCAGCATTTGACCACCAGTGCATCATTACAATCGGGTGGAGTCGGTGGACAATTGAATCAATCGCAATCCCAGTTAGCGACAAGTCAGAGCCAAAGTCAAGTGCAGCAGCAAGCCAATTCTCAGTCAACAGGTGCGCTTAATAATGTTGGACAGACAGTTGTTGATTCATCACAACAACAACAACAACAACAACAACCACAATCATCACCACAACAACAACAAACACCAACAGCATCAACAGTCATTTCAACAAGCACCACCAATTTAACCACAAACAGCAACAAATTGCAGCCGCTTATAGCTAATAACATCAGCAACAGCAGCAGCAGCAGCAACAACAACAACAGTCAGAGCAACAGCAACAACTATAGCAGCAATAGTAAAACCAACAACAACAACAGCAATTCAACAACAGCTACAACAATACAACCATCACCCGCCTCTGCCTCTGCCTCTGCCTCTGCCTCTGCCTCTGCCTCCGCCTCCGCCTCAGCCTCAGCCTCTTCCCATATCGCATTGCCGCCAATAGTTGGCAATAATGCAGAATCCAATCGCTCCCAATCACCCCTGCCGCGCCGTAAGCGAAATTTTTTGTTTTTTTTTTTATAACCCAAAAAAGAAAAAGAAAAGAAACGAAAAAAACAACCAAAAAGAGTTCTCTGGCATTAATGTCCTTAATCTTCTCGAAAGTCTTTGGTATACCTTTTGATTGAACAAATTAATTGTAGGCCATAAAATGTCAATTAGAAAAGTCATTTCCAAGCCAATTGTTATGGGATATCTAATCAATTTAATTTATAAAAGACATCTTGTTAATAGGCTATAAATGTTTTCAAATTTATATTTCTCAATTTTTCTATAAATAAAACTAGGTTAACTGAAACCTAAGCCAAAGATAAATTGAAGACAATTGTGGAAATACCTAAACCATTTAACCCACAAAAATTTGAAGAATGAATAGATTTTAATGAATAATGAAAAATTAAGAAAGCGGAGGCCCTTTCATATAACTTTGTAGTCATTGAATTTTAATTACTATAGCCGGACGGACGTATTGAGAGTATTGATGATAAGAGATTATCCTTTAGAAATTAATTTTCAGGCTTCTTGGATATTATATTTTTTATTTCAAGTTGAGCTGAGATATAGTAAGATTTTCTTGAACCCTTTTTCCTTTCTCATCGAAAATTATGAATGACTTGAGGCATTTTTTAGTTTTAGGGAGGATTAACCAGATTTAGTAAAATATTTTTTGCATTTATGCCAGAAACTTTTTGTTTTTTTTTGCTTTTTTTGCAAATTTTGGAATACAATACAATTTAATAAATTAAATTTCAACTATTACTAGCTCTTTTTTACTGACTCTTTCCTTCTTTTACCACTACCACTTCCGACTTTTCCTGCATTTTCTCCTTCTCCTAATAGTAAAAAAAATAATAATGAGAATAATATTAATTAAAAAAAAAAAGGAAAAAAAAAACAAAAATAATGCTATTGCTGCTATACGTATGTGGCCGATCGAACATGCATATATACACCAACCACACACACATACATAAACACACACACACACAAAACATGCCTATATATATATATATATATATGTTTATATCTACTCTATGTTACCCTCTGTTGTCCTTCTATATACATATATACCCATTCGCCATAAATACAACTAGAGTACGATTTACCCACCAATAACACCACAACCACTGCCACCACCACCACCACCACACCCACTATCCGCCATAAAGCTGTGTAGGGAAACGCTTGCACAATTGTCCTTTCAGTCCGTCGCTGCCGCCGCCGTCTAGGCTAAAGCTGCTCATTTCGTGCTATTGATGTACTGTATCTATTATCTATCTATTCATCAAGAAAGCATTTCTTTTTTTTTTACAACAAATTTCAATTGAATTATATTTGTGTGTGTGTGCGTTTAGCGAATTTTTCTTCAATTCACGCATGAATAGAGTTTTCTGTCTTTTTCTCTGTATGTGTGTGTGTGTGTGTGTGTGTGTGGGCGCGCGTTTATGTGTGTATATGGTGTTTCTCTCTCTCTCTACAACAATCTCAAGTTTTTCTTGAATTAAAATTTAGTTAAGGCTGTTTTTTTTTTGTTGTGTTTGTTTTTTTTTTATTTTTTTTTTTACACATGAAGCGATGCATTACTTTTTGTCTCTTTTTTTACACTGTGTTTCATTTGTTCTTGTTCTCTCTATCAATTACTTTAAATGTTGACCTTTTTTTCGTTTTCTCTGTCTGTCTCTTGAGTTTCTCTCTGTGTGTGTTCTCTCAACTGTCATCTGAACGCGCCTTTGTCCTTCTCCCATTCTGCGGAGAAGTTTTTTTTTTCCAGAATTCTGTTGTCCATATTACTAATTACCTTTCTCTTTCATGTCTTTTTGTGTGTGTCTTCTTTATATGTATTTTTTTTGTGGTTATGAATGAAAATATAAAAACAATACAATAAATTAATTTCGATCGCAAATAGAGCCTGGCTCCAGATATGCATCGACGAATGTTTTGGCCGCCGTGCCACCAGGCACACCGCGAGCAGTCAGCACCGAGGACATCACAAGGTGAGTTAGATGAATCCCATTTAAAGAGACTTTCACACATTTTTTTATTTTCTTCGTTTTAATAGAGAACCCCGCACTATTACCATTAAGAAGGGACCACAAGGTCTAGGCTTTAATATTGTTGGTGGCGAGGATGGTCAGGGCATTTATGTGTCATTTATATTGGCTGGTGGTCCAGCTGATTTGGGCTCTGAACTAAAACGTGGCGATCAGCTGTTGAGTGTTAATAATGGCAATCTAACGCATGCCACACATGAGGAAGCAGCCCAGGCATTGAAGGTAAGTAACTAACCGACTAACCGACTGACTAACTGACTAACTGAATAATATATTAATAATCCTTCTGTCGCTTAGACATCTGGTGGCGTGGTCACTTTGGTGGCTCAATACAGACCCGAGGAATACAATCGTTTTGAGGCACGTATACAGGAGCTTAAACAGCAAGCCGCTTTGGGAGCCGGCAGTGGTTCCGGCACATTGTTACGCACCACACAGAAACGTTCGCTATATGTGCGGGCCCTCTTCGACTACGATCCGAATCGTGATGATGGACTACCATCTCGAGGTTTGCCCTTCAAGCATGGCGATATATTGCATGTGACCAATGCCTCTGATGATGAATGGTGGCAAGCGCGACGTGTTCTCGGTGACAATGAGGATGAGCAGATTGGTATTGTGCCATCGAAAAGGCGTTGGGAGCGTAAAATGCGGGCACGTGATCGCAGTGTCAAGTTCCAGGGTCATGCGGCGCCAAACAATAATATGGATAAGGTGAGTGTTGAGTGAGAAATATTGAATTTCAATTGATTTCTAATTTATTTACTTTATTGTTGCAGCAATCGACATTGGATCGTAAGAAAAAGAATTTCACATTTTCACGTAAATTTCCGTTTATGAAGAGTCGCGATGAAAAGAATGAAGATGGCAGCGATCAAGAGCGTAAGTAAAGTAAAGTAAAGCAAAACGAAAGTTTTTAAATCAAATGTGACAACGTAAAAGGAAAGTAGGTCACAGGTTCATGTCCTTCAATTCAACGCCTGTGTGACGCCTGTACTTCTTTTTTCTTCTTCTGTCAGACTTTTTATCTCTCTAAATGTCCTTTGTCATTCAAATTTGCGTGTGCTGCTGCTCTGATTCTATATGTGCGTCTGTATGTGTGTGTGTGTGTGTGCGCTATAATATAAATTGTATATCTGTTCATCTGGGCTGATAATTGTGGTTTATTTATATATCTTTTTTTTTCTATATTCCCTTTTCCTCTAATTTATTTACTAGTCTTAATTATTTAATGGTTTTTACATAATTTTTTTATTAAGCAGAAGAACACCGATTCGAAAAAAAAAGTTTATATATATAATATATACATACATATATATTAATCAATTTAATGATTTTTGTTTATGTCAAAAATTGAACTTAAACGATAAAGTTAGAAGTCAAATGGTTTATTAATATTCCAAGTCATAGACGGATGCAAGAGGGAGTTTTGCGGAGTCTAAACACCTTATATGAATATTTCTAAAGAAACTAGTTAATCTTCGAAGTAGTTGAACAATTTTTAAAAAGTTCTCAAATTTACCAAATTACTAAATTTCTTAAGTGATCCCCCATCCCTTATTCCAAGATTATGTTAGATATTTATATAGAAATAAAGCAAAACTGTTATTTTGGATGCAAAAAGATTACGAATAACCTTTAATAAAATTGTTTAGTTGATTATAGATCTATTAGAGATATTTCTAGGAACTCTCTCTCCGGTTCGATTGTTTTGATTTCGATTCCTGATATTGAATAAAGTAAGAGCTTATTCTTGCTGTCTATTTGTTATCCTTCCTTATCTATTTGACTACTTTAAAGAGTTTAGTTCAATATTCCAAATATTCCCAACTTTGTCCCGTTCTCGATATAAATAATGAAAGGTCTGTCTCTCTGCCTACTTAAGTTAATTTTCTGGTTATTGTTGTTTTTTGTTCTTAGAAATAAGTCGAAATATCGTAAATGTTATAAAGAAAATGTCATCAGTTTTATGATTTATTTAAGAAAGAGTTTATCAATAAAACAAAACAAAAAACTTGTTGAAATCAAAATTTAAATTTTTGTTTTGTTTAAGGTTTTTTTTTTTATTTTTTTTTTTGATTAATTTAACTTAGTTTTACTTTAACTTTTCTTGTGTCGTTTATGGGAATGTGTTAAATTGTCATTTAGTTTGTGTGTCTGTGTGCGTTTGTTTTTCTTCTTTTTAAGCCTTTAATTAAATTTCGGCCAATACCGAATTGAGTTTTTGTTAATTTATTGCATACATTTGTTTTACTGTTTTTGTTTCTGTTTATTTTATTTTATTTTCATATGTGATGTTATTCCTCCCCCAACAAAAACATAATCATACAATATCATCGAATACCCAATCACACACACACATATATAATATATGTACACCGATTTGTGATTGTCCTTGTTTGGGTTTTTAGTCAATGGAGTTATAAGCAGCACCAGCGAAATTGACATTAATAATGTTAACAACAATCAGGCATCAACTGAACCGCAACGTAAGTTTACCCCTACAAAGAAAGAAAAGTAAAGAAACGAAAAGAGATCTGTGTGTAATACATACTACTATATCTATTTAATATCTATCACTAACTGTAAAATGACATATGTATGTGTAAGCTCGGGCTCTATATTGTTGGTGTATATGATGTATGGCTTCTTGTTTTAGAGCATATTTATGCATACTTACCTACATACATACATACATACATACAAGCATTCATATACATACATACATACATATATTCATCAATCAACTCAATCAACGTATTACGGTTATGGTCTACGGCTGCGGCTCTAAGGCGCATTATTCTCATTATTTGCTCACTGTACTAACCGTTTGTTTATCGTATATATACATATGTATGTAGTTTAGGTGCCTGGGATAAAGCTGATAAAGCTATACGAAAACGATAAATGATATATCCATACAAGAAGAACAAAAAAAATTGAATCACATTTGATTGCTTTTGATCAGACTAATTGCTTATTATCTATCCTACCCCAACTGTCTCTCTCTCTCTCTCTCTCTCACTCTCTCCGCCTGTCTCTCTGTCTTTTCTTCTGATCATCCTGTAACTAATTTTTAACAAACATGAAAATAATATATATATATACATATATATATACCCATATACAAATCTACTACTACTACTGATCTATCTATGACTATATATACACAAACATACACAACTATACTATTATTTAACTGACCAAAAAATATCGTATATCTTTTTTCGATTCTCTTTTTTTTTCGTTTATTTTTCTCTTTCTATTTCTCTCTCTCTCTCTCTTCGTTTCTCTCTCTCTCTCTCTTTTTTCATTTATTCTAGCCTTTATGCTTTGCTACACACAAGACGATGCCAATGCTGAAGGAGGTATGTACTCTTTGATTAGAATCAAATTGAAATATACAATTTCTATAACTCTCAATATACTTATTCTCACTCTGATATATTCATAAACATTCATAATCTTACTAATCATCATAAACACACATATTCATTATTTTTTTTTATTAAATATACATACACATATATATCGCAAAAACACTTGATTTATATACATAGATGCATACATACATACATGCGATGGTATACATCATATAATACATACACATCGACTGAACATACATAGATATCTTCAATATACATACATACAAGCACACATTTTTTATACATATATATATACATACAAACTTTATTTGATTCAAACAAGTTATTTATTTTCTTAAAAAACAGAGAACTGCAACGAATTTGTTTTCTTGCAAAAGTTGAAAGAAAATGATGAAATATTGATTTCTATTTGATGAATTTATCACTTATTTCATCGTTTAACTGAGGGCCCTCATCTACATTTTGCTATTCATACATAATTTTAGAATCGAATTATATATTTTCTAATAATGTAATATGTACATACATATGTACATATGTATGTTCGTTGCAGTTCTCTTCAGTTATACGTTATTCTACATAAGTCGGTGGTATTAGCTATTTCTGTTTATGGTTTCTGTTTTTTTCTTTTAATTTTTGTTTTTTTTTTGTGTTCTATTTATAATATCTATTCAATTAATATTTGTTCATATACATATTATATATATATATATTTGCATAAGTGCATACATACATATAGTTTAAAACATTTTGTATGTACATACATCATGCATACATAAGGACATACATACATAAGAACATTTCTACATAGTGTGTCTACAAAACATACATACATAAATGTGTACATCAAAAAAAAAAAAAAAAACATTATGAAACTAGTTGGTGGTGGGCGCGCCACCAATTATCCCCCCTCCCAATTTCCCCTCCTACCGTCAACCCAATATTCATTTTATTTGTGATATATTCTTTCATACTCTATGTATATGTATGTATGTATATAATAAATACACGTCGTGGTGTTTCTCAATGTTTGCCAGGTGAATCAATATAATCAATTTTTTATTGTATATATACATATATATGTACATACATGATGCATACATACCACAAATTAATACATACAAATTCAAATATATGGAAATTGTCTGCTATGTATTACACATAGTATTTCCAACCACAAAGTATATATCATTAAACTAACCATTTACAATTGAAAATTGAGAAAATGGGTTATTATAGTCTTAAGGGTCTTTTCGATTTCTCTCAATGGCTAAATTCTCTCCATAAAATGGGTATCAAAAAGTATGATATCCTGGGAATTTCTATTTGTCCTGGTCAAAAAGAGAATTTGTGAGGTTTATTAATAGAATATATAATTTTTTCCCCATCACATTTTGGAAAATTTTGAAAATAAAGACTTAAACCTTGTAGCTACAATAAAGGTAATTTTTTTTGTAATTTTTTTTTGAGATAAATATTGTTAAAATGTTGTTTATTATTGGGCTTTTGTTGGAAAATATATAATAAAAATGTATGAAACACAAATGTAGCAGGATAGTACAAGGACATATGGAAAATGGGCTCTGCACCTCACCCAAGATTTTAAAACTTCAGTTTAGACTAAATCGTATACTTGATAAATTTCTTATAGTTTCATTTTATTTTTGGGCTAAAAAATAAAGTTTAGAAACATAGAAATCCCTAAGCTCCTACCGAGTATTATATAAAATTTTGGATTATATACAAATCTTTTTCGTATTCTCTTTCTTCGGGAAAAATTAGAACCCAAAACAAGGGAGATCTTGACATGATGCCTTCTTTTAATTACTTTTGACTTTTTTAAAAGTTATATTTCAACCTTTACCTTTTGTTATTGTAGTTTCTTCAAATCAGATTTTGACCATATCGAAGAATCGTTTTTGTGACTTTCTTTAATCAAATAAAAATGTAATCACTTTTTAATCAACAAGGGGACTCAAAATAGACTCAAAAAATTGGTTAACACTCTGAAAAAAGAGCAAATCTTAAGGTTTAATAGATTTGACAAAAATTTTTCTGTGTTTTACAAACTTAAGAAGCAAAAATAGATTTATTTAGATTTTCGAGCTTGGAAATTTCATACAATTTGTTTTGGTTTTATATTCAAATGTTTGATATTTGACAAATTGCCTTAATTGAGAGAGAATTTATTTCAAATAATCAGTGAATAAGTTTTGGAAAATTCGAAATGTTCACCATACAAACCCTACATTTTATATTGCATTTTCGATATTGAAAGTTGTTATATGCTTATCGAAAACAAATCATAAATTTCAAAGCTTTTGACTACTTTTTTCTTACCACTTTACCTTTACCTGTTCAAAATTCACGCAATTATGAAGGTACACACACGCACACACACATAGACACGCATACGTACACAAAGATCACTCGAGAATATATATATTACATATGTATTATACATATACATTCATATGTGTAATCAATTTCATACTTATATATATAGATATATACATATATATATATATATATATTTATGTTTAATAACTAATTGCGATTCTCTTTTCTTTTTCGTTTCTGTGTTCTTATTTTCGTTTTTCTTTTCTCTAATCAACCCCTTGTGTGTGTGCGTGTGTGTGTGTGTGTGTGTGCGTTTAATTCTTCGTTCGTTCTCAACTATGCTCTTCTACTCTCTATTTCTCTTTTTCTCTCTCTCTCTCTCTCTTCCTCTGTCTGTCTACTGCCTACTACCTCTGCAACTATTCTACTACTACCCAACTACTACTACTACTACAACTACTACATCTACTACTACTACTACTACTACTATTTTCTGTGTGTGCCATACGAAACGTATTTGTAACTTACCGAATATTTGTCGTTTGATTCAACCGATATCTAAAATATATCATCGAACTACAAAAAAAAAACAACAACAAACTAAATTGAAATTTTGTACAATTTTTTTAAATATTTTTTTTTTTTTTTTAATTAATTAATTTTGTTCTATATACAAACAAAAAAAAACCCCATTTGTTTATTAATTTGTTAAATTGAACTGAAACGATCCCATCTATATATGTTTATATATATATATATATATCTGTTATAAACATGCGCTCTCTCTCGACAACAACAACAACTACAACAACAACTACAACAAATTCAACAACTACGTTACTACTACTACTAAATTCTTCTATTCTACCTATGATCAATCAATCAACCACCAAAATGAAACCCGACAATCATCACCAACTTCTACTACTACTATAACTACTACCAAAAAATCCTCAAAAAAAAAAAAAAAAAAAATCTTTGATAATACGAAAACGCAATACGCGCAGGCGAGATTATCTACAGAGTGGAATTACCCGATATGGAGCAGATAACTCTTATCTACTTGGAGAATAACGATGCTGACTATCGTAAGTCGAGCAACTGAAACAAATTAAAAAAAAAAAAAAAAAACAAATCGAAAAATCAAACATTTTGTACAACAAATGAAAAAATTTTAACTCTCAACAAAGTATAAATTTTACAACTAAAAAAAAAACAAAAAAACAAACTTAAAGAATTAAAAATTTTAAATTGATAAGTTAAAGAAAATGCAAACAAATATTTCTATAAGTTTTCCTTGTTTAGTTCATTTAAATGAATATTCCCATAATTTTTTTTCTCTGGCTATCTTTTGCTTTTGTTATCCTTTTTCTATCATATTCATTTTGCTCTCTCTTACTCCCTCTCTCTCTCTCTCTACTTATATCTCGGTTTGCCTCTCTCTCTCTTTCTCCTTCTATATCTCACGCTCTCTCTCTCTCTCTCTCGCGGTCTGTCTCACTCATTCACTCACTTGAACAATTTTGCTTAATGCAAAGCCAACAATTATTAATTATTAGAAAATAGAAGAAATTTTTTATGATTTTTCTCACTTGTTTAGTTTTCTTTTCATTTCCATTGCCTATTTTTGCCTGTTTACACTTGTGTATTCCTTATGAATACATTCAAATGCATCCAATAGCAGTGCACAACTTCTTTGGCGAGTACTCGTGAATCTATTTAAAGCATTTAAGTTGTGTTATACTCTCTTACTAATAGAAATTGATGTATAATTTAACTTGCTTAGAAAACTAAATGAAACTAAATGTTTAACAGAACTAGTTGATTTTCAAAAAAGGATTGTATCAATGTAATTCATTTCCTAGAGTTCGAATACTCTACTAAATTAATGAATATACACTCAAGTCTAAGATTTTCTATAATGTTTTTTCATTCATTTGGAATGCTGGTAAAATTTTTTCTATAATTATTTCCTCATTTCGAAACAAGAGCTGTATGCTAATTAGATTTAGTTAGTGTGTGTTACCTATTTTGACTATTTTCAGTTTAGTTTTTTGATCGTCTGATTCTGGTTTGTCTATTCTATTAGATTCAAGGCAAATGCATGCCATTTTCAATGAGAGAATGTGTACGGGAGGGCAGGTGATTTAAACTTATCGATACTCTATTAAATTAATGCAATCATGATGCGAAATATTTGCTTTTAGGACAAAAGAAAACAAAGTGAAATAATAGTTATCAGTCGCTCAATCTGCTTTAATTTGCGTGTTCGTTCCAAATATTGATCATATAAAAATTTCTGTTAAATTGTTACCTTGGGTTTTTTTTTTTTTTTTTGTGTTTATATGTTTTGTGCCTTAATTAATGCTGTTAACTCCAAGTCTGTCTCCATCTTTGACTCTCTATCTCCCCCTCTCAAAAATACTCAATCACTCTCACTTCACTTTCACTCTGTGTACCCTCAGATTCTCACTGTAGACGCGTTTTACACATACCTAATTCCTAAGTCACACCACCCCCAACCACGCCCCATTTCCAAATTTTTTTTTTTTTTTTTTTTGCTTATGGCAATGCATGTGTATGTATGTGAGTGTGGTACGTGTGTGTGTATGTGTTTCGACATACACCACAAAATCATTTTCGTATTGAATCTGATAACTAAACCGAAAAGGATTAGCCACTAAAAATGAAATATAGTGTTTAATAGTTTATATACTATAAGTATTTAATTTGATTGAAATTGAAATCAAAATAATTATCTATATACATATATATATAAATAAAGAAGAGAGACTTACACACAAGTCGGAAGACACGAGTGTTATTCATTATTAAATTGCACCAATATTTTTACAAAAGTCATGTCATTTTAGTCTGTTTAGATTACGACCTTTTTGAAATTCAAGTCAAAAAGAAATTTTATTTCAAAGGTGGCACAAAAAATGTGAACAAAATTTTAATGGCCATAGCATATTTTCTACGCTAAAACTAGTTGGGAATTGCAACTAAATGAAGCGTAAAAAGATTGGCAAAGCCTTCAATGTCAGAGTTTCGCTTTTTTCTGCTGCCTTTAACAAAATTTTCTTTTGAAAATTGACCTCGAGCCGGCTTTAATGCAAGGTCCGACATTTTGAGAAAATATATGCGCTTCATCAGTAATAAGAAGAAGAAAAAGGCAAATAAATTGAGACTTCTAATACCCTGTAACCAAAGACAGCTTACAAATGCATCATTTTTCTGCCTCTAGCCAGGTATTCAGATAAATAAATGGGGGAAAGCGTCTTAATACAGGGTATCAGCAAGTCGGTGAAGCAATTCGAACTGCAGTAGGTTTCATTATGTTAACTATAATTTGGTAATCTGTAAGTTTTATACTTGATGCCTAACAGCACAGTGAGTAAACCACATGAATTACAGATCATACAAACCCCTACATAGATATATATGCTAAGGCCCATTCAAGGAATCAACTAGATATATATTTCTACTAAATGTTTGGTCTAACTGGCGACAAAAGCATATATGCGATTCATATCCTTAAGTACTTATAAGAAGACAGTTGTATGTCTGTATAATCGACTTGAATCTAGTGATTTAGCTTTGATGATAAACTAGCAAATGATTTATCACAATAATTTATATTTTAGACATTAATATGTATGTATTTTGTTTTGTCTTTGTTGTTATATTTTTTCTTATGATTATTATTTTTGTATTATCATTGTATTGTATTTACAATGTGTGTGCGTGGGTGTGTGTGTGTGTTCAATATGTGTATGTATTGTATATTTGTTGCTCGTAGCTCGCATTTTGTTGTCAGTGATTGTCCTCTATATAACTATCCAAATACATATATTATATTAAGCATCTCTCTATGTCTATCGCTCTCTTTCTCTATAACTTTATTTGTCTGTCTTATTATATAATATTTTATAGTCTTATATATAATGTAATATACGATTATTTCATACACTACTCTATATATATATCTACGTATCTAAAGACTGTCATTTTAAGTTCTATTTTTTCTTTATTTTCCTCTCTGCCCCCTTTCTTTTTCATTTTCGATCTGAGCACCAAATCTCTTCTCTTTTATCTAAAAGAGATTTTCTTTGGCCTGCCAGCCAATCTCTTAATTTGATTGAAAAAAAAAAATTAACATTTCAGCCTGGCTTAAAACTATTTGGTTATTAGTTTATATCTATCCCTAACCAACAAATACTATTTATATATATGTATATTAACGATCGGTGATAGAATTTTTCCTGGCAGGTCTAAAGAAGAAAATATATTTACATACTTTTTTTATTGTTGCCTTTTCTATTTTATTTTGAATTGTTGTAAAAGTAAAATTTCCTGCTTTAACTTTATTCATTAGATAGTTACTAAATATATAAGTCTACCCTACTACCCCAAAAACTTTTCCAACTATTATCTTATTATTAATGAGGTAATTGATCAATTATTTCCAGAAAGAGAGAGTAATTTTAAATTTAAATTTTAATTGAACAATGAAAAAAAAAAAAAAAAAACTATTTTCTCTTACTATAAATCTTACATTTTTCATCTTGTAATCATTTTGAAATTCCATTCTTTTTTTATTTTTAATTATTTATCTTTACATTATTATTAGTATTATTTGTTTTTTAAATATTCTTTTGTCAATTTTTTATGCACCCGCACAAAATCCTAATGCCCATTGCCTATATAAATCCTTACAGCTTCCGAGGAAAACGTTCTATCCTATGAGGCAGTGCAACGTTTGTCCATCAATTATACACGTCCCGTCATAATATTGGGACCACTGAAGGATCGCATTAACGATGATTTGATATCCGAATATCCTGATAAATTTGGATCCTGTGTGCCACGTAAGTCCTACCGACTAAAACTAAAATTGAATAACTAAACTAATTTGACTCTTCAATTTGCAGATACCACACGTCCCAAACGTGAATATGAGGTCGATGGCCGCGACTATCACTTTGTGTCTTCACGCGAGCAAATGGAACGTGATATACAGAATCATCTGTTCATTGAAGCTGGCCAATACAATGATAATTTGTATGGCACTTCGGTGGCCAGTGTCCGTGAGGTGGCCGAAAAGGGCAAACACTGTATTTTGGATGTGTCTGGCAATGCCATTAAAAGGCTGCAAGTGGCACAGCTTTATCCAGTGGCGGTCTTTATTAAACCCAAATCAGTTGATTCGGTGATGTAAGTAGAAATAGAATTAACTTAATTCGTTGACTCTTTAAAATTTTATCTGTCTTACTCTCTCTATCAGGGAAATGAATCGTCGCATGACTGAGGAGCAGGCTAAGAAAACTTACGAGCGCGCCATTAAGATGGAACAAGAGTTTGGCGAATACTTTACTGGTTAGTATTTAATTAAAATATATAAAGATATAGATTTTGAATTAAATTTTATGCATTTAACAGGTGTTGTTCAAGGCGATACAATTGAGGAAATCTATAGCAAAGTCAAGTCAATGATTTGGTCACAATCGGGACCAACTATTTGGGTACCATCGAAGGAATCTCTATGACCAACAGCCACAACAACATGGACACTGCCGCCTCGAGTACGTTGTCGACCAGTCTCGAGAACAACTATAGCAACAGCAACAACAACAACAACAGCAGCATCAGCAACATCAGCATCTGTAACTGGAGTAACACCAACAGGAGGACAAACATCAACCAATCAATCGCACTGATATGACAACCAATAAATATATTAAACAATGAGACGACATTAACAGACAGATTACACACAAAAACCGACTACAATTAGCCGCAGCAGCCAACTTAATGTAGCTAAACTAGAATTGTCCACAAAACAAAAAACAAAATCGATGAGAGATGAAAAGATGAGCAGAAAAGGTGTATAGATTTTAGTTAGAACAAAAGTTGGGGTAAAACAAAAAACCATAAATTAAAAAAACACAGAAGAAAAACAAAAAAAAAAAAAAAAAAAAAACAAATACGTTTGGCAAAAAATAACAAAAAAGCAAAAAACAAAAAAAAAAAGAAGCCAAACTTGGAAAATGGAAAATGTTCGTTAAGCGCTAGTGTTGTTTGTTTATGTTGATGTTTATACATATATTTGAGAGCCAAGAGTTATAGTAGTTATGTTGACGATAATGTTTTTTTTTTTTTTATATATATACATATGTACGTGAAATATATATAAATATATGTATACATATGCGTCATATGCAAAGGCATGCATATAAAATATACACATATGTATATATATACATATACATACACATATATGTATATACAAATTATAAATGTAAATTTAAGTACGACAATGTTTAGTAATGAGGACGATGATAAGTAAAAACAAAAACAAGAAAAAACACACGCTGGTGCATTTGTTGTTAGATGTATGTAATTTTTCCCACTCGCCTTTGCCTAAAAAGCTAACCAACCCAACACACAAGAAACAAGAACTATATAAATCAATTTACATAGTAAAGTTGCATCTACAAAACTTAAAAAAAAAAAAAAAAAAAAAAACTAAACATAAACAAAGAAGAAAAAACTAAGAGATAAGTCGAATTCATTTCGGCTGTGGTAAAAATTTGTATGCCCTTGCAAAAAATGCTTGAGTTACATATTATGAGTCATTCAATAGTCATTCGATCGAAACTCAATTAAACATCCACACGATTAAGTTAATGTTGCAAAGAACTGACAAATGGGATAATAGATCTAAACAAGACATCCCCAAATATATATATATATATATATATATATATATATATATGTATATAAATTTCAATCAAATGAAATAAAGACAACTTTTGCAAGGGTTTTAGAGAGAAGAGCCACAGTAAATACAAATATGTATTCATCCTTAAACTACACACACATCTACATTTATACAAAGATCTACATATGTATATACATATACATATATGTATGTATACTTATATAACTCGTCGAAATGTGCATTAAAGTCATTTTACTTACTAGACGAAAAGGAAAAGTAAAGTGTATAAATGAAATGAGATTGTTTTGTCACTTTTGATTGAATATGACATATAATTATTGTACATTAACAAACGATTAAACAAATCTACTATTATATATAGTAACAACACACTCTCTCACCTGCATCCCTTTCCATACCTACCCATCACCCTCTCCTCCCACACACACACACACACACACACATATATAAAACTTAGACACATGCCGATGCGGTTAAATTTTTATAAAACACGAGAAGGAAAAATGAGAAGAAATTAAATCGAATTGCAAATTATTAAAAACACGTAATTAGAAAAGTATTTGCTGATTTATATAAATTATATAGCAAACGCGCACACACATTGCAATGAAAATTTAGTAAAATTTAAAGAATACTTTAATATATACTTATATATATATATATATATATTATTTTTTTTTTGTAACTTTTTTCTCGTCACATTTTCCATTAACCTACTACTTAACACATTTTCCCACATTATATATATATATATTTTTTTTTTGTTCCATAGCTTGATATTATTTAAAAAAGAGAAGAAACATCATTTAAAATATATTTAAATATATATATATATATATATGTTTATAAATTATACGAGAACAATGCATAAAACATGTACGCGCAAAAGCATTGTTAAATTTAAAATAAAGAAAAACATAAAACAAAAACAAAACATAAAAGCAAAAACAACCAACCTATGCGAATTATAATAATTTAAATCTTTAAAACAAGAAGGGAAAACAACCATCAAAACAAACAAACAAGCAAACTTTAATGTAAAACAAAACAAAACAAAACAAAAAAAAAAGGTAAACAAAAGAAAGTAAAAACAAAAAACAAATAAAAATTCAAACAAATCGAACAACTTTTTAATCAATTATACATACATACATACATACATACATATACATATATACATATATATTTACATTACAGAAAACTAATCAATACAAACAAAACAATTAGAAATGGTTTTCGGATATGTGTTATATTGACTATCTATATATTTATTTTCTTTTCCTTTTATTTTTTAAAATATTTTTTAGTAATTTTTTTCTTTTCTTATATAATGAAATGTGAATGGATATCATTAAACTATTGAGCAATATATATGTATATGTAGTATTTCCTCAAAAATGTTTTTTAAGTGCGCACATTCGATGCATTACGATCCGGAATGATGATGAAGCATAGAAGCTAACGATATAGGTCGCGATATAAGCTGCTTATCATCGATTATATTGCGTTAAAGTGGCAGGAGGCAGGAGGCAGGCTGTGAATGATTGTGAGTGACTTATGTTTCACTATAGGTACTGTTTGAGTTTGTTCACACACACACACACACACAAAAAACAAAAATAACACAAAACTTTCATTCAAAACTCAAAAGCAAATTGTACCTGGCGCCTGTAACTATATAACGGAAATTAACAGATAACTAGGTGGAATGGGATCATGGATATGAAATTCAATTATTATTATGCAGGATGAAGATAATATATTTTTATTGTTGTTGTCACTTTCCGATGAGATTCGAAATCCTATGAAGATTTTCATTGTCAAATTTGTTGGGCCAGCATTATATATATATATATATATTTATCGAATCCTGTGTGATAATTCTTTGTAATTTCACATAGACCCAATTATTAGTGAAGCTTTAGAGAAATGTATGCAAAAGTTTAACAAAAGCAAACTAAAACAAATTAATTAAAAACTAATTTTTTATTAACTAACTAATTGACAAAAAAAAAAAAAAAAGAAAAAGACGCATAAGTATATGTAAACTTAGTATATGATAGATATGAGTATAAAAGGCACTGCAAAGAGTTTTTTGATCATCGAAATTTGTTCAATCCCCTAAAATAAATATTATCATGCTCATATTCATAATCATAATCATATTCATATTCATCTCATGCAGATATAAACTTACATATAGGAAGCGTTTCATCAAAATTGTGCCTTTTTTGTTGTTGTTGTTGTCAATATTTGAAAAGTTGAACAAATTATAGTAAAGAAATAAAAATGAAGAAAAAAATATGATGAAAAATAAAATCAGCATACACACACACACACACACACACACACACACATACTACACTTATATACGGTTTTGTAGGCAGTTGCTGCTCAACTTGGTTAACATCATCTGCTCGAATTGCAATTGATTTATTGTTTTCCCCCCTTTTAGTCATACATTAAATTAATTAATATACATGTATATTTAAAATATATAATATTGAGTTAACTTAACAAAACTAACAAAAAGAAAAAAAAAAAACATAATAACAAAAACAAAAATGTAATAAACATGATCTTCTACATATAACCTTTTTGTATAAGGTATATAATGTATCTACAATACACTGCTCTAATGATGATGATGATGATGACGATTAATGATGATTGATGATGATAATGTTGATGATCACATTTTCACTTTTACACATACATATGTATGTATTATGTACTTATTCAAGTGCAATTTGCTGCCATGGCTCACACACAGTAACCCACGACCCATACCCACATACACACCCAAACGTACACACATATATAGTACATAATTAAAGCATACATATGTACAATAATACTCATATGTACATGCATATATACATATGTATATGTATGTATATGCTGAAAACCTAAAAGTGAAAGAAAATCAACTAATTATAAACGACTATGATGACGATATGTGAAACATGCATTCATTTATTCATTCGATGCAATACTTGAGACACTCGAAATACAAAATAAATACGTAATCATAAATTTCCAAAAAAAAAAAAAAACTAAATAATATAAACTTTGTTTTTTATTGATTAGAATTCAAAAGAGATTGGAATGCACAACTCTATAATTACGTATACTCAATGTGCTCCTAAAATTGCACTTTGTAAACTATTTGTTTTAGTCATAGGTACAATGGGCTATAATTTTGCACGTTCATTTCGATTTTTGTTGATCCTATACTAACCTAATAATAGGCAAAAAGATTTTCATAATTACTTTTTGGCACAAGTTGGCAGAAATTGATTTTTTACTGTCTAATACTCGAACACTTTGTGTAGATTTTTTCTAAAATAAGACATTAGAAAGACAAATAATTTAATATAAATTTACCAGTTAAAATTTAGATGCCTGGCTCAAAGTTAAGTAATAATCTTAGCCAATTTTAATACAACAAACAATTAAACAAACAACAGTTGGTATAAACTTTTATTTATAATTTTTGAGTCGATATCTATAATGTATGAATTTTCAAGTTATTAAGTTAAATTTTCAATATATTTTACAAAATTTTTCGAAAAAAAAGGCCAGTGTGACCAATGTGCTTAAATGACAGATGGAAAAGTCCGTTACATACTTAAAGGGGCAGCATGGTCTTTTGATCAGCAAGCCATAAAAATCTAGTCATAAATATCTTTCTATATTTCATTTTGAATTTTGTCTTGATTTGGACAACATTTTTTTTTTTTTTTCAAAATTCCGTAGTTTAATTTTGGCCCTGTTTTTGTTTTTCTTTCAAAATTTAGTCACCGCTTTTCTCCTAATGAGTCATAGTTTCAAGATTGGTTCAATGCAGGCCTGTTTCAGATCTTATATGAAGCAGTGCCATCCAACACGTAATATTGTAATGCATCAGTAAGCTATATAATTAGCTATAGGATTGTTTCCTTTGCAGATAAAGTAGTTACGCCACGTCAATGTCCGCCTGGTCCTCTACAGCGTTTGCTGGCCAAGAAAAGGAGCAGTCTAAGCACGATGAGGATTAATCGATCAAAGAGAGATATACGCCAGCGTACCTTGACCCACTCTACGCCCAGATTCTCTAATTTTAGTTCAGAAGACGGGGGCAAGGACAAGGGCATAGGTAAGATCAAGTAAATAGGTTGGGATTTATGGCTAATTTTTAAAAAACATTTTCAATCCTTGTCAGCTAATTCCGAGTTGAGCAAAGGCAATTCCTGGCAGGTGACTCGTAAAAAAAGGAATGCTGAAGGTCCACGTGATCGCTGGTTGCAGCACATTAGACAACGTGGAAGTAGGCGTCAATTGGGTGGGACCAATTCAATCAGTGCCATACGTTTGAGTAATTTCTATAAGGATTCGAGCTTACCACAAAAAATGAAACGCCTCGATATGCCAAAACTTGTGCGATATGTGAACCCGAGCAGGAAACGTTTAGATATGTTGAAGGTTGAACCCAAAGGACAGAAGAATTCGCATCAGACCATTGAGTCCATTAGCAATTTGCTTAAGGTGGCCACCGCAAAAGTTCTCAGGCGGCATGATGGAGTGGCAAACAAAAGATTTGTTGGCAAACACATTGAAGTTCCAAAGGCTTTGAAAGATCAGCATAAAGAAATAGAATCTAAAAAGGATTCCATGGCTGATGATTTACCTTTTGAACTGGGCAAAAAAGTAAAAGTTAATTCGAAAAATCAAAAGACAGACCCACAAGATTGTGATTTAACCTCGTTAAAAAATCAGATTCAAAAGAAAAATCCTTTACCTAAAAATCCTCTACCTAGGGACATTCCTTTGACTGGAAGCTTCAGTCCAAAAGAATCTGAAATTGTGCCTCGACAACATCAATGGTTGCTGGGGCCCATAAGAAAGTCCTCGTCAAATATTACGCGATTTCCAAAAATTCACATAAAAATTCGAGGTTCCATAAACATTAAACGCAATTCACTTGGCCAAATCAAGGGAACTTCTCGAACAAAAGTCTTAACTACGTTACCAAAGAATGGCGGATCGACCCATTATCGATTAGATTAACTATTTTTTAGATAGTTTTTGACATATGTTTCTTACTTTAAAAACTCCAGATATATTATCAAGATGAACAAAACGACGAGCATTGTAATATTTCATATTTTGATCACTTGTGACAGAAATTCGTCTAACCCACTAAGCAGAGGGAGGAGAGAGTATAACGATGAAGAAATCGATATAATATTTCCAATTAATTAATAGTTGATTTAAGTGCTTACTGATTATGAAGCAAATTTTTGGTGCGTGGCGCATGAAAAGGATATAGATAATATCAAAACAATTGATTATTTCTGCTGATGTATATATCCAATTTGCATTATTATGATGGCATAACCGAGGCTGCTGCTTATGATATTGAAGGCGCAACGTTTATCCAGGCTAAACATGCCCAGGACATGTTTAGGAGGACACTTCGAGGAGACCGTGGCATGCATTAGCTGGACTATTTGGCACTGAAATCAAAACGGATTAAAGGATGTATTTTTTATGTATGTATGTGTGTACCCACCTCTTGTGAATCGATTGGAAATTCCAAGGAATTGAGCTGCCGAAATAATTGCTTCTCCTCATCTAATAGATACTCACAAACTAATTGAATCAGTAAAATATCCAATAATTTAATTAGGAATGAGAAGATTGTTAGTTGGACTTTCATATTCCAGTACTGGCCATCTCTGGTTATCGAATAGGCCAAATAGAAGGTACATGTATTAAAAAACAAATGTACCAACAGGACAACGACTATTTCGAGGGCAAACAATTGATGAATACGCCGCGTCATATGCGACAATTTCGCCTGGCGACACAATTTAATCCAGAATTGCAGATTGCTCGCGGCAGCATTCAGTCTCATCGTCTCGGCCAATTGTAGCAGTATGAGCATATAGGCCAACATGTGAGAGAACATTATATTGCAATTGTATACAAAATACATATTGCAGAATATGTCCTTTAGTGTGAGACGTCGGGATTCTATAACAATGAGTATCCCCACCAGGGGGCCGGTGATTTGATGTACATAGGCGAATACTTTGGCCAGCAAAAGGACTCTGCAGGTGGAATTAAACGAATGCTTTAGCTTCCACATCCGACAGAGCGACATCAGTTGATTACACAGACGACAAATTTCCGTCTCGTTTGTCAGACGGTGTGCCGATTGAATGACAACGACTACCAAATGAAGACACATATTAGTAATGCACAACACATTAAGGAATTCGAAGTGCCGAAAATAAGATGGTATAAAGTATTTCAGGCCATAGGTAAAGTAAAAATAAAAGCCGCCCAGAGAGTACAATAACGCTAATCCACTGTAGATTCTTAACCAGGTGGAACGTACCAATTGATGACGTTTCGTGCTATAATAATAGCTGGTCATGCCCAGCAAACCGCAGATAAGCAGCCACAGACGTGCCAGAGACTTGTATGACCTATCCACTTGCATGTTCTAGACCAACTGTTAAGAAACAGTTGCAAATGCCACACCTTGTTGCGGTTCATTGGTTTGGCAGCAAAAATGGCATACTGCAGCCCAGAAGTATGCAACGAAGTTGAGGACTCGTAATTAATTAACAATTCTTATCGAATCTTATAAGGACAATGAGAAATTGTATTTCTTAATGAATGGTCTGTTAAGTTTTCGAAAATATTTTTTATGCTTGAAACCTGGACAAGGTTTGTCAAATTACTTGCCAGGATCGTGAGGATTTGAGAATCACACTTAAAAATAATTATTGATAGCCAATTGAAATCGGTCTTTGCTGATTTATAACCATATAAAGGGATTTTCCATACCTTTTGCCTGCACATATGCACAATACTTTAAAAATCGTTTTGAAAGTTTAAATTTTTCAAAGCGATATAAAAATAAAGAAGCAACTTTTTTTAAAATTAACCAAAAAACTTTATCTACGAAAATAGGGTCAAATGCAAAAGCAAATTTCTTCCTTTAATATTTATTTGAGCCCAGCAATCCTTTTTAATATCTGCAGAACTATTCAAATGTTTAAAATATTGGGGGTTCAGTATTATTGAATATTTTGATTGACAATTTTAGATTACCTTTTTGTATGGCTCTATCGGCTTCAAGATCCTATAAAGTGTTCTTATAATTTAATATTAATGTCATTAAATTGTTATATTTGTGTTAATGTTAAACAATTGTACAATTCAAAACCAATTATGTTTGATTTCCAATCTTATGTTAATATGTATTGAAGAACACAAGCAAATCTGTAATAGATAGCAAAATATTTTACCACAAGGAAAAAAAAAGCTTAAAAAAAAACTCACCTGATTTTCTTTAAAAGGGATAAAAACTTCAATTGACTTTAGTTTTACGCAGATACAAATCGAATTGGACCAGAGTGATGAAGTAACCAAAAGCCGTTACTGCAATTAGGTAGACCAATCGTCGGTCTAAATGCAACATGCCACACAGCATAACCTGACCTCGATCTTCGTCCTGATGGCCACCCAATAGCATAAACCGAAGCGCGAACTCTTCGATCTCCCTATCGAGGCGTATGTCCAAAGTTTTGAGCTCACTAAACCGTCGCATGCTAAGAGTCAAGCTCTGCAATTCAATTTTGATATGCTCGTTCAGTAAAGTGACTATATAGGTGTCTATATAGAAGCCCAGGGCATACAAAGAGCTAACCACAATTGGATAGCTGATCTCTTCGGGGGATTGCTTGACCAGCATATTGAAGATGGTGAACAAATTGGTTAGATTGTTGATCAAAGTGGCCAGCATGAGGCCCATCAATTGCAGTTGATGCATGCGAAAGCTTTCCCTATGCAGAGCATAGATTTGATTAAAACACAATCTCAGCTCCTCCAAACGATCACACATTCGGCCACTGTGCAGTCGTCTCAATTTGCTGCAATCCCGACAAGCCATTTGCACTTGTATGTGCAGTTGACGTAGATATTTCAATACACTGCCATTAATGAAATAGAAATAATCGGCCATATTTTCCGTGTAATTCCATAGGATAAATCCGTAAATGGAAAAATGCATGCGTATGTGACTCTGTGACTCCGCCTCGCTGCCATAGATGGCAAATATTCCGCACACTTGAATGACCATCATAATGTTGATTAGACAGAATTTGAAGTACATAAAGAATTCGAAACGCTGCTTTGGATATTTCGAGCCATAGACATAGCTACGGGCAAAGGCTCGTTCCAGTTTCAATCGCTGCATTGTACATCGATGATTGATGGCCGTGAAATGCACCATATTGGCCAGATAGGTGACTATAACTGTCATATACTTGATGGCCGTATTGGCGAAATAGACGCAAAGGAGCAATTGCATGCGCCTATCCCGCGACTCGGTCAACTCCCGAATATAGTAGCCAAAGTAGCAGGGTAAGACCACAATTAGCATTAGACTCAGCACATGACTATAGGCAATCAGAAATCTTTTCAATGAGGCCCTCATTGGTTTCTGGGGCACATAGTCGATAATCACCTGACCATAAATGAAGGCATAAATGTGACCATATTTGTAGATCTTATACTCGTGACGATCCCAGAAGCTTAAGGGCTCCGATGTTGAACCATTCTGCTGCACTGGCTGCTCCCTCATGGCTATGTCAATGGGGCTAAACTGAGTCCAGCTTGTTGGCCATTCGAGTGGCAGAAGCGAAAGTGTGCGTGTTCGTGTTCGTGTTCGTGTATTGGGGTGAATGATTATCAGTGAAAGGTCAGCCAGGCCTATCGCAATTTCTATCAAAGTAACAACTATACAACTTTATTTATTTCACGAAATTAAATTAAATCAACACAACGCTCCATTCTATTGAAAGGACTTGGCCAATGCTATAAAAGAGCCAGAAGTTTGAAGTATCTGTGGAAAATAATGTAATAATTACAAACATACTTATTTAACACATCTAACTTAATACCAACCGAAGCGAAAGTGGGTAAAGATGGCGAAAAGAAGGGCACTGCCATTGATACAGTCCTCTGAGAGCGTAAGATGATCATTAGAATATATTGCCGTTGGCGGGGCTTACACAATTGCCAGGAGCACAGGCTAACCACAGAAGCCAGCTCCGTGCTCTAAAGGAAGAAAGAACCATGCTTCATTCTCATTCCTATTAAGTTCTGGATCGGGAACTTACGCTTTCAGCCACCAAAGTGCCACCATAGCAATAGACAAGCAATTGACTTAATGCCGCCATGGTATAGGCCACATAGAGAATGGCATCCAGACCATTGCTGCTCATTATCAGAAGATTAAAGATACTAAAGGCTATCACCAAGCCAGCCGAAACAAAGTGAGCCAATGTTATGATGGCATAACGTCTGCGAAAGAATTTAGTTAGCTCAATGATGGCATTGTGCTTATAGATAATCAATTTCAGATGCTTTTCCAATTCGAAAGTTTCCATTTGATTCAAACAAATCATGTCTATAATGAATGAAAAAAGAAGTTAAGCATGATGGTCCATTGGAAATGTCTCTTACCATTAAAGGGGCCAAATAATGAGCTTATTTCCGCCTGAAGAGCTTTAAACAAGCTAGATATATGGGTACAGAACTCAAAATAGAAGCCATCGGAACCTCCAAACATAAAAATGGTCACATATCCCGTATATGCGGTGAATATATAGGTTAAAGGAAACCACGGAGCATCCAGCAGACATTGAGGCATTCTGTTTTTAATTTAATTATCTATGATCAATTGTATTCCCAACTAAACTCACGTCATATTGAAGGGTGTGGACCAGACAATTTCATCATGGCGTTTCTGCATATACAATACAAGAACCAAAATCACTGGCTTCAGATCATAGACGGTGCAAGTGAAGAAAGCCATCGATAGAGTCCAAAAATTAATGCGGGACGACATCATCGAGTAGTTTCGTATAATGGCCTTCTTTTCGATTCCACACGCACTATCCATCGATGGATGATCCGTGTAAAGCATTTGCTTCACTCGATTAAGCATCAAAGCCAAGTCATGACGATAATACCACATGGTAATCATCTTCAGCAGGGTAACAGCGGATGTGCTACCCGGACAGAATGTCTCCAAGGCGAGGGCAATCTTTCGCTTTTCCAAATAAGCATAGCCGGCATGTAATTCGGTCAAAACACCAATGGCTAAGACAATGAAATGTGCAAAAGCCCGACAACGGACACCAAAGGATTGACTATCAGCTTGGGGCCAAAAGCCCATGATGCTCAGACAGAGATGAGGCACAGCAAAAAAATAGACAACCAAAGGTTGTTGGCGCTGCAAGAAACGAAACAATTTGGCCATGGCTAACAACTTGATGTGGACAATTGCTTCACGGAAATGCCACGTGCAGTTTATATAGGATGAAGAGGACTCTTTATATTGTCTTGTTTTGTGGGGTGGCTTTAAGGTAATAGATATTGCCGCCGCATCTAATTGACTTGTTGTGCAAGCAATTAGCAAAAGTTTCAAATCGTTCAAGATGCCACAATTCTCACAATTTTCCAATTATCCAAGCGTCCGAAAGACCGAAAGTTAACAAAAGTTTCATCACGACTTTGGCGTACAGGTGCCTAATGACGGATAGACGGACGTATGAACAGACGGACGGAAGCATTGAGAACTGAAAACCCAAATCGCAATCAGAGCTAATGCTTCAATTAGCACTTCTTGCTAATTGCAAAAAAAAAACCCAAAAAAAGTATATATATATATATTATTGAAGATTAATTCCAACTCGTAATCTCTTGCGCATTTGTCTAAGCTATGAATCACAGGAGCGGCTCTTTGGGAGATTTAGTTACTATAATTTAATGATATCAATTAAATTGCCCATATGGCAGTTTATTAAGCTTAGTCTTATAAGAGATGCTTTCCAAAGAATTCTCTTGAGACCAAGATTTTTAAAAAAAATATATTTTATTTTTAAAAAGATCAGGCTATTAGTACGATAATAATATCATTAAAATCATTAATGCTTTGCTATAATTTATTAGACATCAGTTAAATTTATTTAAAAGTAGTTGACCAAGTTTCGAGTTTCCTTCTTTGGCTAATTGCAATTCTCAACTAGTTTTAGTCATTCTCAACTAGTCATAGACATAGCCTAGACAGACAATTTGCTATCGTTCCAAAAGATTGATCTAAGGTTGAAATTAAAACCTGGAATCATCCATTTATCATTTACCCATAGAAGCCATTAGAAAATAACTATTCAATAATGGGAGTTTTATCTCCTATGACTAGCTGACAAGTCAATTCTGAAGTGCATAATGTCTAGCTAAACGAGACATAATCGTAATGCCGCCCCTGGCCAAGTGGATTAGACCAAACCGCTCGCACTCGCAATCGAAGTCATAAATCATTCACATATATGTACAATATCTGGACATTCTATGTCAGTATTTGTATATTTTTGCACAGGGTCGGACTATAGAGAATAGATATTGCCATCAATTGAAAATCTTTTTTGTGGTTTTTAATTGCAAAAAAAAAAATGTTTGGCAAAATGATTTTTAAACAATTTGTTTCTAAGGTGGAGAGATAAAGACTCTCGATTTTTTTTTAGATTTTGCGATATTTATCGTTTATCATTTTATTTAATTTTTTTTTTAAATTTTTATATACTTATTATTTCTCCCTTTTTAATAAAAATCAGTATGTTAAATTTAATTTTTTTTTCAGTATGGGACATAACAAATATTTAAATATGTATTTTCTTCCTATGGAAAGGAATTGAATTTAAAATAAACAATTTGAACGAGTCTACATACTAAATTTTGTAGATTTAGGTCTTATAATCTCCGATATCTGGGTGTTCATACGGACGTATATACGGACTATATACGGTTTTTGAAATCAAAAACAATTAATTTTAAATCTTGTAACACTTTATGCTATTTCATGCCATTCTATCTTAATACTTTGATAATGTAATGTGTGAAAAATAGTTTTAAAAATTTGTTTTTAAGGAAAAGAAAGATATTTACGAAACCTAACATTTTTAGGAGGAGATGTGAATTTAGGTTTTGATCTCATATTTCTAGGAGATGTTAATCCTTCTTGCAACCACTTGGAAGAAGTCTATAAGGACACGAATTTTACCTTATATACATATTGTTTATCTATTAAAAAATATTTTAAATGGTAAGCAAATAAATTGGCAATAGGGACTTTATTTTTTTGAATTCAATCCATGTAAAAGTCAATCATCAAGAGTCTGGAATATCCTTAATGTTGTTGAATTTAAATTAAGAATATTATCTACTTGATTATTGTGCCCCATGAGCCTTGAATACGCTCCTGAAGTAGTGTATAGCGTATAATGTGCGAAGTCGAATGAGCGCCCCATTGATGTATTGATATATGTATAGTTTAATTTTTGTTCTTTTTTTTTTTTTTTTTTTTGGCTTTTGTCAACGATTTTTAGGCCTGTCTAAGTAAGTAAGTGAGATTAGCAGAGCACGTTCCCAGGTCTTGTGACGTCAGTGACTGATTGTGTTGATGTTTTGGTGTGTGTGTGTGTGTGTGTGTGTGTGTGCGGGTCTCACGGGTTTTATGTGTTTGAACAAGTTTGGAAATAACTTTGTATATAGCCAAGCGACGCAATTGTTGACCGATGGTTGATGTCGATGCCATTTTCCGATGACGATATCAGATTGCAGAAGAAGAATACCTTGTTTTGTGTGTGTGTGTGTGTGTAGTTGAACCTTGAGTGTTAAATTATATAATGCACTTGACGTTGATTACGGGGGCATGATGATGATGATGAGTAAATTGCCCGATTTGTGGCCATACAATAATTGTTTCAAATGCTACAATATTTTTGCAAATTGAATCAAGCGCAATTGGCCAGCCCCTTTTTTTGTATTCCTAGATTCAGGTTGTGTGTGTGTGTGTACGTTCAAATTGCAGCCCTAACCAGAGAGGCCTTCCAGGCGGCAGTCAGTCAGTCAGTTATCCCAAACAGTGACAAGCACGCAATCCAATTATATTGAATTGAGAGAAAAATATATTCACATTTAGCCAGACTTTGAATATACCCTTTTTAGTTATCTTCCATTGAAGCCCCTGATTGAAGCTGGATAAGGGAATCTTCTCAGATCTTCTCGTTTTGCCAGGCAAATGATGATATGATGATGACTGGTTGGAATATATTTCTTCCATTAGGTATAATGATGGGTAACATGGTGATTTCAATTGACTAAATATCTCTAACCGAGGGGTGACTCGAGTGGCCTGACATTGTTTCAAATGGTCGCTCCCAGTTGGTATATGAGTAGCTTTAATTTAGCCGACTTTCCGGCTTCGTTTGGTTTAGTGTTTTGGGTTGTTTGTTGTTTTTTTTTTTTTGTTTTTTATTCATTCCTTCTTTTATTTTTGGCGCGATCACGCTCTTGATGAATGGAAAACGACTGGCACCACCACCACCATCATCATCATTGGTGCTGGTGGTGCACATGACTATTAGATAAGTTTATTATATAGAATAAATAAGTGTGCGGGCTTTAAAGTGTATACCCCCAGGTCGATGGGGGTTGTAAAGAAGTTAAGCAATTCAGTCAACTTAAAGCATAAATTGAGTAATAGAGTTTATTCACAGCGCAGTCAACATCACAACGGCAATCCAATAAAAGAATTTTTGTCGATTTGTTGCTTTATTTTAGCAAAGAAAATAAAAAAAAAAAAATTTACACCAACAATATCAGTCAATCCATTCATAATACACTGAGAGAAAGCAAGCATATTTTAGAGAGAAAATATAAATAAATATAGTGAGCGAAAAAATTTACTCATTAGGAGGCTAAAAATACTCCCCTAAAGTAGGCAATTAGCAGTTAAAGAATTCACTTTATGGAATGTCCTGCAAATAAAACTATTTTATTAAGGCAAACTTTTAGCTCAGGCAAAATTTTTAGCTACAGGACATAGCAAAAGTTTTATATTATTTAAAATTTCATTATTTCTTTAGACTTTTGCATACCTTAGGGGGTGAATGTTTAACTTAGATTATTCTTTGACCAAGTAATTTGTAACAATCCTTAAACATTTAGTGCCTTGCACTCTTTTAATAACAAATTTGGCCAAAATATTTTAATATTTCAATTACCCTCTACCCCTTATATGCCCTTAAAGGGTCATTGCTCCCTATTAAAGTTCAAAAGTAGTTTCTTAAAAATAAGGTAAACCCCATTTTGTATGATGAAGTACTAAATAATTGAGATTTTCCAATTGGATTATTTGGAATTTTCATGCGTTATAGATAAGAAATAAACTATATACATGCTTATTACGTATACGATAAGTTGTATTTGTATTTCTAGAGATTTCACTTTCAGGGTGAAACACTTATGTCTCAGCGTGTGTGTATGTGTGTGTGTGTGTGTGTATAAAAGTGCGTTTTGGTTTTATGGTGCCCAATCTTTTGGCTGGCTTTGATGACTTCCTGTGGCCCCTTTATGAGGCGCGTGACGATTATGCAACTTTATTGATGCCTAAAATAAAAAATTAATAGAAAGAACACACACACACACACATACACATACTAAATTCGCATAAAACAAAAAAATGTACGCGATAGTACGGTATGGGAGAACGCACATTGCTGACCCGGGTACAGACCCGGACTCGTCGGCCATAAATTGACGATTGATGAGCATCAATTAAGCCACCAAATTAATCTGTATAATACACATATGCAAAAGGGGCCAGGCCAATTACCACAGTTTCAAGTTCTGCACCCGGCACAGGCTCAATACGATCAATTACTCATGCCGCCCCACCGCACCACCAATGGTGGGCACGATGGGGCCACCATCGAACTTCGCCTCGACACTCGCCGGTCAGTAGCAGCAGCAGCAGCTGCCTTCACCTACTTATACACAGTTAAGTCGGTTAACTTGTGTTTTCCGCTAACTGGCTTTTCATACATGGTCTTATCAAAAGCTACACGCGTCAGACTATTTGCATACCCTGTATAAACAGAAATATGAATGGAATTCACCTTCTTAACCCATCTTCATTTAAAGATGAATTCTCACTAGTTTTGACTCCTGAAAGACTTCTCCAAATAAAATAAACCATTTTTAAAAAAAACTGTTCCATTAGAGATTCGATTCTTGACATTTCCTCTAAAAACTAACTTCATAGAAGTTCGAAATAATTTGAGAAAATCTAAAACGAAAACCTCGTGTTTTCAATCAAAGAACTCAATGTTTGATATCAAACAAAAAAGTCGCCAACACAATCAGCAGATTGGCTAAATTTTATTTTCTGAGTGTTTTTGGGGCTTTATATATCTGTAGAATATATCAAAAGCTAACTCCAAATGCATATTGATCTACATAAAAATTAAATAAATTATTTTAAGACCTCTTCTTGTTTCCGAGTCAGTAATTGGGCACTCTTTTCAATTCCGAGTGATATCTATTTAAAAAAACTGTTCTCTTATTTATTTTCATAGTTAAGTTCGAAACACTTTTGTCAGCTTTATAAATATTTGGTTATACAATTTTTTCAGGTTTTATTTGTAAATGGTTTTTCAACTAATTTTAAGCTGATCTTAAATATTTATAGAATTTCAAACATACATCTATCTTACATTGCATTTATTGGGAGTTTTTGGTCAACCAAAAGCACTTCGATTAAAATCTTTCCAAAACCATTTCCATAGGTTTTTGATTGCCTGCTAAGAATAATTCTGGTAAATTAATGGTTTGAACCAAATTATTCACTAATACTTTGAATTGCTCTCAACAGACTACAGATTAATGGAAAAATATTTAATAGTCTTAATTTTCAAAAAATGTATAAGAAAGTTGCACTGACTCAAAGACAAACAAACAAATACAGCGAGAACAGGTAATGTCACTTTTATTTCAACAAAACCCTTGATAAACACTCTAGATATGGAATGGAAATTTGAAATGTTTAAAGGGTATCTCATAGTCCATGCATAACCGCAACAAACCCAACTAAAGTACTTTACTTTGTGGGTGGCTTTGGTCGCATACCTCCCAACGCTATCAGAGATCAAAGTTTGTAGCCAAGTTTATGGCCGTAGTGGCTTGGCCTATGGCTAGCCCCATACCCTAGCCTAGATCAAAACAATTTGAATGCAGAATAATGCCCAATGCTTCGTTTAAAATGAAATGAAATGAATCGACCTCAGTCAGGGAAAGACGCATGCGCACTTCACGTGAACGTCAAATGCGAATTAGTCGGCAAATGTCGTCAAGAATAAAGAACGATGGCCGATGGCAATGCTTCGTCGTCGTCTTTTTTTTTTTTATTTTTATTTTTGGCGATTAATAGAAAATTATTTCACGTTTGCTTGCTTATTTGATATAAATGAATTTGTGTCTGTGTGTGTTTATACATTTAGCCGTATATGTTAATTGTGCATTTAAAAATTGAAATAAAATGAAGCTTGTCGCAATATATTTGAAAAATTTCAAACGTCTGTCGTCTGTGTCCGAGCCGTCCGTCTGGCCCGTCTGCCTGTCCAGACTTTGGACCGTACGCCTCGTCTGGTCGGTTCGGATTCGATGGTATGGGATTGAATTGGATTGGATCAGATCGTATCAGGTCTGCGTGGTGTCGTTTTATTTGCGTTTAAATTTAGATCGACTGGTGAATGTAACACTTACGCATTTTAATCAGAGAAATGAAACATTGGAATGGACAACGGACGACTCTCGAATACAAAAAATTTTATAGGGGAAGAATTACAAAAATTGTTTTTAAAGAATTTGTCTCGCATACGCTATACACTTTCTTTTTGTTCAAACTTTTATAATTAAAAGTTTTTTCCTCATATTACGCATACGCCTAGTTTGCTTCATATTGGAGGTAACTTTGCGTATGTGTGATATTTTTATTAATTGTTGTAAATCTATATAATTTGCATTCTCAAAAGAATTTATCAGACTCTTTAGTGATTTATATATAATCTAAGTTTAACTAATTTATCATGTGACTCATTCAAAAGGAAAAAGTAAACATGGCTAACTTAAGTAAATGTTTTCTAAAGCAAATTTCAATGTCATCTCGAGTACTTTTTTTTTTTTTGTCCATCCCAATAAACAAATAAATCTATATTTCACACAATTCGACCATTCAACGAGGGAGGTGCGATTGCGTTTGCAAATTGAATAATGATCGAATGCTTACATTTTGACAACTGCGTTCCAGACTCACAAATTTTCATATATTTGATCTCAATGCAATATTTTATCTCATGCGTAACAGACAGATTTCCTTTTATTATATTTGTATGGGAGTGATAATGAGATATGTATTTCATATATGTACATATCGAAAAGATCAATTTAACCAGTTAGGAATCGTGTTAAAATGTATACATATTGATTTAACCTTTTTTTTTTGTATCTTTTTCTCACTTATTAATTTCGGCTTGATTTGGGTGACTGAACAAAAAGGGGGACAAAAAAAAAATAGTAAAACATTTATAAAATAATATCAAGCATACGACATGTTGGCAAAGTTTAAGATACCATAAAAGATTTTCTTCTTTGATTTTTTACATTTTTTAATTTGATTAGTTTCTGATTTTAGAAGTCACTTTAAAGCCCTTTCATCTAGATTTAGAAATGTAATCAAGGCCAAACCTTTTTTCTAACAAAACACTCAAACAAATTGCGATATATCGTTCTGATTGCAATTAAAACCAGAATTTTGGCAAAGGCTACGCTTAAAATTAAAACCAGACGTATTCCAGTTGCTTGCTTGTAATTTAAACTGATTCAGTAAGGGGGTAATGAAGGGTAGAGTATGAAATATATCTATTTATAGAACCAACAATAAATCCTCACTATGTAGTTAACATACATAAGATATGGCTATATAGCTTTTTTATAGTTTAGTTTTTTTTTTTAACTCGATTTACATAGAGTGCGGGCTGAGTTTGATTGCGGCTAGCTTATAAACTATTTTTTTTTTTTTTGTGATTCAAAGAAAATAAGGTTTACTTTATTTTTGGTTTATTTTTATTTATGTTTTGGTATGCTCAACGGCGGCGACAAAAGGGAAGAGATAGAGGCAGAGACAGAGGCGGCGAGACGCCGCACTTTGAGACTAGAGACCTGAGACAAGGCAATTGGCTCAGATGAGACTTGTCCGACTGTCCACATAAAAATGTGAGAATATTGAAAAGGTAATTAGCACATTTTCGTGTTTGTTTGTTTGTTTTATATGCCATAAAAATAATCAAAAAATCGAGTCACACATCCACACACACACACACACACACACACACACAGCAATCTTTTAAGTCCAAAAGGAGAAAAAAAAAAACTAAATATTGTTGTATATATATAAAGCTGCGAGAGCCTATAAAAGCAGATCAATCGCCGCTGAATGTGCGCAGTCTTAAATATAGAATTGCCATTGTGTGCCCATACTCTATCAGTTCTCTTACTCTCGACTCTCGTGTCCAGTGTCCCAGACCCAGACTCACATCCAAATCCAGACCGAGACAGAGACCGAGACCCCCGCGAATCTTTCACTCGTCGTGTGAGAAATCAACCAGAAGCCAATACTCTGAGGCATCCCATTCCAGTCATTAAACAAAAATTGATCTGTCAAGTGTCACGAAAAAAATAGAAAGAAAAAAAAAGCCTAATTTGTTGATCGAAACGTGAGAGATAATAATACCCAAAAAACAAAAAGGAACTAGCATAACAAAATGCATTCATCGTAAGTTCATTAAGATAATATCATACAAGCAAAAATGTAAACAACATTCTCCACTAATTTAGTATTAAGCATTAAACTAAAGCAATCAAGTGACTTTAATACACTGTAAGAGATTATTGGCATAGACAATATTTATTCTGTATCTTTCGGACAATTCGTTGTCAGCTTTTCATCCACTCCACAAGGCACACATAAATAGGAAGACTCACTCAAATGGACAGTGGAAAAGATATAGCATACTAGAGGGGACTTTTTTTCAAAGGGAAAAGTTCTTATCTCTTCTTGTTGTAGAAGCAAAACTAAAGATTTATTTAGATTCAAGAAACTGCATACTTATATTCCATATTTGGAATAACAGATCTTGGTATGAAAAAATTCTCAGATTTTGTACTTCAAGAGGTAATCTTATTAAAACTGTTCAAAGTGAAGCAAACAAAAAATTGTAAAAAAAAAAAATCCAACGGTCCAATTGAGTTTTTAATGTGTCATATTCATGGCAATAAAAGTATCTTAAGCAAAACATTTTTATTAAAATTTTAAAAAAGTTTAAACTAGGCAACTTAGCCTGGCTCAACATTCAAGAGGGGAAAAATATTAAATTAGTTGTAATAAACATTTTTATTTAGATAAAATTCAAAAAGGTCGCCATACGACAACAAATAATTATCTATTTGAATAAACATTTCGCTTTAACTGAAATTTAAACCCCATAATTAATTATAAATTAGTGCCAATTTCTCTCAGTGTTTATACGCAACGCTTTGAATCGTTTGCCAAATCCTTGTAAGTGCTTTATCTTTAAATGCTGATGAGCCGACAAATCGGACACATCGCATCTAACATGTAGCAAGAATTTCAATTAAATTTACAATAATATAAACAAAAAGATCAGGCAACAAAGAAAAAGTGTGTGAGCAAGAGAGAGAGAGAGAGAGAGAGAGAGTGAAAAAAAGTGAATTAAAAATAAACAAAACGGTCTTTAGTAGGAAGCGATTTTCAAATTTAACGGCGACTAACTACATCAACCAGGCAGGAACGACGACGTTGACGTTGACGTCGACGTCGACGTCGACGAAAGTGACAGTGTCAGCGACGTCGACGTCGACGCAGATGCCGATGCCTTGCCGCTGCCCCTGAATAGTTGTCGCTAACTTCGACATACTAACGTTGCTCTAATCGTTTGTTGTTGTTGTTGTTTGAGAATTTGCAGCAACAGCAGCTAAAACAAGGCGACACAGCGACAACAGCAACAAGAGCAACAGCGACAACAGCTGTTGCTGAATTTGTTTTTGTTTTCGTTTTTGGTTGGCCGATGCCGCCCACCCCCTTTAGAATAGAAAACGCTGCCGCGTCTTTGTGACGTTGACGACGCACAGTGGAACCAAAATTGTTGCACATAACAGGGATGACAATGAATGCAATGCAAATTCAAAACAAAAAAAAAAAGAAAATAGAATTTCAGAATTTAGAAAAAATTACTTTCTTTTTTGCAATTATTCTCAGCGGAAGCTTTTTATAAAAGAAAGAATTAAGTAGATCAAACGAAACCTTTGAAAATTTTCAAAACATTTCATAAAAATATACATTTCATATAAATTATAGTTAAAGCGATTCACTTGAATTTCTAAATTTATGTATTTAGGCAGAACTATTTCCAAATTAAAGTTAATATACATAGCCCCCCTTGATCTGCTATGCAATCGATGATCTTTAAAATATGATATTGGATATATTGATAATTAAATTTTTTTTAGTCTTATCCCTTAAAATATTTACTAATCATTAAAGCTAAGAACATAATATACATTTAATAAATAGAGTTTAGCTTTTTGGTCTTGCTGTTTAACTGAGAAATTATTGTTAAACATTTTTTTAATTTCTAAATATTTGTCAGTAATTCGTTTATTAAAAGTAAAATGTGTTTAATTGACTCAAAACTAACTTAAAACTAAATAATTTCTAAATCAGCATATAAATATTTTTATTTTGATTCGCAATTCCAAAATCAACTTTTATTTTTAATTAAACTGAAAGAACACTTTCTATTTTCAATAGAAAAGGTCTTAAAAATATTTCATAGATAGGACTTGGATAAAATGTTAAAATTCAAATATTTCTTTTACATTTCTTTATTTCTTTATAATCTCTTTCAATCCTCATACTGACCAAAATGCATTAATCGAAAATTAATGAGCCGAAAATATGAATTTCTTCATTTGATCCCCCTCGAAAATATTTGCTAGATCGGTTCATTCATAAGTATTCATAGCTAAACAAGAAATAAACTCTGTGTTATCAGTTACTAAATTTTCCAATGATATTTTTGAATTTAGATTTTTTTACAACGAAATTTAAAAACTCTTATCAGTTACAAAACTTTCCAATGATATTTTTTTATTTTTGCGTTTTCAATTAAAAAACAATGAAAATTATCTGTTGTATTTAGAAACCTTTTTATTAACTTATCATTTCGCATGCAGCAGAGATAAAAGAGAATATTGAGTTTTTTTTTTTTTTTTTTTGATGAGACAAAGACAAAGATTTTCATTTGAGTTTTCCGGCCCAATGTGCGTCGCTGCTGCTGCTTTTGTGGCTGCTGCTGCTGCTGCTGTTGAGACGTCGCCGTTTGCTGCTGTCGTCGGTCGCTTAGTTTGTTGTAAGTAGTATACTAGGCAGTAACAACAACAACAGCAACAACAAGAATAATAGCAACCACAGCAAACACAAAACAGCGAATATCATTTAGTATTTTTGTTGCTGTTGTTGTTGTTTTTGTTTTATTGTTTTTGTTTGTCGTTATAAATTGAGTTGGAATAACGCTTTCCAGCTTAGTCGTGTTCCAGTAACGCTTCCGCGAGCAACCTATATTAAAAAATATATATAAACACTTACCTACCAAATATAACCCAAAAGGGATCCAAACCCAACCCACCCACAGAGCATAGTATATATAGAAACAACTGTTCAGGTAGATATAGTTGATCCCGTTTACGGATCCCGATAGTTTTTTGATTTTAATTCACTTTGTGGTTACTCTCTCTCTCTCTCTCTCTCTCTCTCTGTCTCTCGTGATTTGGGTTTTATTTTCAATATCTCAGTATGTCCGCTAGAATCCTGGAAGACTCGCCCAATGCGCGCATCAATAAGACCATCTTGGATCGGTATCTGACATTGCCGTTGCAGGAGAATGTTGTCCAGGCCACATACGTGTGGATCGATGGCACCGGAGAGGATCTACGCTGCAAGGATCGCACCCTAGACTTTATACCATCGAGTCCAAAGGGTAAGTACAAATCCCCCAAAAACTGAATTCAATAGAAATTTGTGCGAATCCATGTCATGACCCGGTACAATGCCCGGCGAATGCCCCGCCTGCCCTCCATCTAATCTAATCTCGCCCGGGACAAGTGTGCCTGACAGTTGTGAGTGCTGCCCGGATTTATCAGGTGTGCTGGGTGGTTGGCCCGGCCAGACGGTCGTCACTCTTTTTTTTTCGTTTTGGGTTTCATTTCTTTTTTTTTTTATGGCCTGTCGCAAATTTCTGACCAGTTTTAATAGTACATTTTTTTTGTTTTGTTTTTTTTTTTTTTTTGGAGGGGAGCTTTAAATACTCTTAATTAGACATTGCAAAGTTTTTAATTGATCAGACGGACGACAGACGACGAATGACGATTGAATTGTATTTACTATATGAAATACACTAATACTTAATAGACACATACATACATATATATATATTGTATATATAGATAGGCACATGAAAGTATTTCTAGATTCTGGGAATATATATATACATATACAAATAAACGCGCGCCATTGGATGGGATGGTTCACGATCACATCAAGTGTGAGTGAGGCCATAAAAGCAAAACTTATTGTAGAATTCAATCAATTAATTAACTGATAATTGATCGCCGACCGCTATAGCTCAACTAACAATATTTTATTTTGCTCATTTTGGTAATGGGTAATTCCGATTCCGATTGGGATTATCAGGTTAAAATGTTAAATAGAAATTATGCAACCACAACTATATAGTGGAAAAGAAGAAGCGAAATGAGGGGAAGGATCGAGAGGCAGGATCTTAAGCCACTTAAAAAAAATGAACTAAAGTGAAAAACTGATAAATCTTAAGAGATAAAGTCAAAATTAATCTTAACTTTAATATAATTTGTGTTTGCTCAAAAAGTTGCAAATTTCAAATCCATAAATGTTAGACACATATCATCTGTTTAACCAAAACAGCACAAAAGAAGTGAAATTTTGTTGGCCACCAATGACCTTTGTTACCAAAATACTTTATGGCCTCTTATTAATACTTTTTAATGTTTTGGACTGATAATGCCGTTTCGGTGAAATATGAAAGAGTTCTTGCCTTTAGTATCATCATAATTGACTAATTGTAAGTTTTCTGTTTTATTTTTAATGTGCAAGTGCAATTAGTTTACTACGGGCTTTATCGGATCATAAACTCAAGCCCCAGACAAACAAAAAACAGAAAAAAAAAATATTATCAAGCGAAAGCGCAACGAAAGTCTCGGAAGCAGAATTCATGCCTCGTTTTAAGTCATTTTAAATTCAACAACATTGTATGCACATTTCTAATGAAATAAAATTGATACAACGTAACACAGCGATAATCATAAAGATAATGATGATGATGGGCCTAGCAAATTGAAATTACTTTCAAGAGGGCAAAAGGATAATAACAAAGACAAACAGCAAGGACATGAACAAGGACAAACCAAACAAGCCAATTATCAGACAAAATGTTTGATAATTTTTTTGATACATATTTGTATTCAAAGTACTTGAGAATTATTGATTAATTTCTATGAGAATAGGTTTCGAAATCAGATCAGACTACAATTCGCCCCTCAACCCCCCCCCAGGTAGACCGCCTCGCCGCTCCCTAGCCTTCGTGTGGAGAGCAATTAATCATTTGCTATGTGAGGAGGTTGACACAGTGACACGCTGTCTCTACAGCTGTTTATCAATTGGCAAGCGGCACGCCCTAAACCCGTGCTACTCTTTTGCCGCCCGATCGAGAGTAGAATGTAAACTAGAGATAGAGATAGACTGAGATAGAGAAAGAGAGTGTATGCGAGTCGTCAGATATCATCACACTGAATGTTGATGTAAACAAAAACGTTGGCCCAAGGTCATTAGAGACTTGCCTATACACCGCGTACATCCCCCACAACTTGCCACTCCCCACCACCCCTCTCAACGCCCCACTCTCCTTGTCTAGTGCTACAAACAATAGAAATTTGCATAAGTGAAATATTTTCATTAGAACTATTACAACTAAATATCTATGCATTTACAGTAAACACATCAAAGAAATGTGTAAATATATCTGTTTGACTGGAAAATAATGGAAAAATTTCTACTAATGATAGATAATTATATATTGGAAAAATATCAAAAATATCTGCAATTAAAACTATTTACAAGAGATTCACCATATACATATATATATATATTTGATATCACTTCTTCGCACTCTTTGCTATTAACACCTGTGCCACGTGTCGTATGAGTTATATTTATTTTTCTTTCCCAAAAGAAGATTCAATACATACATACAATAACAAAATACAAAAAAAAAAACCAGTCTTATGTAGTTAGTTAGATAGATTGCATGCAGCTACTGTCTCTGGGCGGTGATTGAAGTGAAGTGAAGTGGGTGGGGCTAGGGGGTATTAACTACTATATTTCCATTATAATAATCAGAAAAGCAAACTGGTTCCCATTTGATATTATTGTCAATTGTCTGTTCGTTTTGTGTAAACAGTCATAATCAGAATGCAGCAAGGCAAAAGATTACAAACAAAATGTGAAATGTAATATGCACACAACAACAATAACAATAACAATAATAACAACAAATAATACATATATTTGTAATCAAGTACCAACTTACAAATTCATTTTGACCAAGGGGGAGAGGAGAAGGCATTGCCATTGTCATTGCCATTCAAAATTCCCTTGGCCCCCAATCCCCCAACCCATTCCAAGGGTTTCTCTCTAATCACATTTAAGAACTTGACCCAAATTTGTTTATTTTTTGATGATTGGTTTGCTTTTGTTTATTTTCGGTTTTTGTTTTGCCATTATCAAAAGAATTTTCTCTTCTCAAGGTCATTAGATTACACTTACTTGTTCAATTTACATGGCGATACAAGGCAATGATGGGGGTGGTGTGTGGGGGAGGGAGGAATACTCTAATCAATTGCCACCAATTATGATTAATAAACGAGTTCATACATTGATGATAATATAGATGATGAATCAAGATTGTCGCCTAGTGATTATCTCATCTCATCTAATCCGGTCGTGTGATTTAAATTCCCTCCTTTCCATCCTCCCCCCCCATGCTCTCTCTCTGTCTAATTAATTTATTTGTATTTTCATTATAGAATTGCCCATTTGGAATTACGATGGCAGCTCTTGTTATCAGGCCGAGGGCTCAAATTCGGACACCTATCTATATCCAGTGGCCATCTACAAGGATCCCTTCCGCCGTGGCAACAACATTCTGGTCATGTGCGATACATACAAATTCGATGGCACTCCCACCGATACCAACAAGCGCAAGACCTGCCTGGAGGTGGCCAACAAGTGTGTAGATGCCGAGCCCTGGTTTGGCATTGAGCAGGAGTACACGTTCCTTGACTTCGATGGCCATCCATTGGGTTGGCCCAAGAACGGTTATCCCGGACCACAGGGACCCTACTACTGTGGTGTCGGTGCCAATAAGGTAAGAGTTCAATGGGCTATCAATGGGCTTCTTCATTTACCCTCCGTTGGATCTGTTGTCTAGGTCTATGCCCGTGACATTGTGGATGCTCATTATCGTGCCTGCTTGTATGCTGGCATCAAGGTGTCCGGCACTAATGCCGAAGTGATGCCAGCCCAATGGGAATTCCAAGTGGGTCCATGTGTGGGCATTTCCATTGGTGATGATCTATGGATGGCTCGTTTCCTGTTGCATCGCATCTCTGAAGAATTTGGCGTAAGTTTCCACCTCACCTCCCCCTCTCTCTCTCTCTCGAGAATGGAAATTGTTAATTGATTTTTGTTCTATTTTGGTTATAGATTGTTGCCACACTCGATCCCAAGCCCATGCCTGGCGATTGGAACGGAGCTGGTGCTCACACCAATGTCTCGACCAAGGCCATGCGTGAGGATGGCGGTATTCGGGACATCGAGAAGGCTGTGGCCAAGCTATCCAAATGCCATGAGCGTCACATTCGTGCCTACGATCCCAAACAGGGCCAGGACAATGCCCGTCGTCTAACTGGCAAGCATGAGACGAGCTCCATTACCGATTTTAGTGCCGGTGTGGCCAATCGTGGCTGCAGCATACGCATTCCTCGTGGTGTTAACGATGACGGCAAGGGCTATTTCGAGGATCGTCGCCCCAGCTCAAATTGCGATCCGTATTCCGTGGTGGAGGCCATTCTGCGGACAATCTGCTTGGACGAGTAGAGCCCAATCATCCCTCTCCCAGCGATTCTCGTTCAGCCTTGTTTCACGCCCCTTGTTGTTTTGTTTAACTGTTACACTGACCCCGGACCCCCGTATACACCGTCTCCCCCCTTCGAATCTAACCAGAAGGAGAGGCGTCCTAATCTTAGGCATTAGATTTTAGGATATCAAACATTCAAGTTTACCTAACGTATTTTTCAGAGTTAAACTTTAGGCAGCTGCTCTTTATCATATGCGATTCTTCTCTATGATCCCAAAAAAGAAATTTTTCCCATATACATACATATCGACATATATATATATTTTTTTTTTTTTGTTTTTTTTTCATGTTATGCTTATGCTGTTATTAGGTTTTAGGCAACAACAAATCCCAAGATCGAGAGATTGATCCAACCCACCCATACTACGCATATCTAACTACTATCTATACACTCCCTGCCCCACCCCGCGCCCTTTAACGCCAAGAAGAACACAAACAAACAAAAAAAAAAAAAAAACTCAAAGCAAAAAGACCAAACTTCTAAAACCAAAATCTAACGAAACAAAAAAAAAAAAAAAGAGAGAAAGAGAAAAAAAAAAGAAAACCCCATAATTGGTAATGATATTAATTAATTAATGTTAACTATAAACTACAAATGTATACATATACTCTTTAGTTAAGTAAATGCACTAAAAAAAATGTAACAACAATTTTCTTATTATTCTTTTCTCACACAAAACAGGTTACAAAATTTTAAATGGGAATGGCTTACGATTCGAAATCTGGTTGCTAAGCATTTATGGCAAAAAATTTCAAGAAAATATTTCGATATTAAAAATATATTCTTTAAAAAGAAAGATTCTTTCAAAATTATTAATTTGATCTTATTCATATAATATTTGATCCACATAGTCAACTCATTATTTTAACCCTATGTGCCTCTAATTTTTTGTAGACTATTTTTTTAAATGTATACTAATTTAAAAATAGTTTTTCTGCTCTTAATTTAGTATGCTACGCTGTTAAATTATAGAAGATTCGTTTAACTAATTTTATCGAAAAGCTTTAATGGGCCAAGAAAGAGTTGATCAAATACCTAATTTTCCAGGGCGAAACTTGCAATACAAATTTTCAACATCCTTAAATATTTACCAACAGTAACACATAGTGTCCTAAAAACTTAAAATAATTTTAAATATCGTTGAAATTAAGAAAATAAATAGAGCGACATATAAACACTTGTTCTTTCTCAATTTCAATAGAGAAAAAGAGTAAGTTTCCTTAAGGTTTGAATATTAAATGAAAATGTTAATTTCAATTAAAATAAGCCAGTAAATAATAATTAAAAGTACTCCCAAATTGCCCTCTGTGGTCGAATGAGTCAAAAAGTTAAATTTATTTGATAAAAGGAACCACAGAAAACCATTTTTCCTTTGCCTGTACACAAAAGGCCAAAAATTTCAATCGAGAAAGAAAACCACATTTATTTTGACGATTTTATTTCGTTTTTATTAAAAGTTATAACTCGTTTTTGTTTCGCTTGTTTAAATTAAAACATTTGTGTGTGTGTTTTGTTTTTTATCAGTTTGAGGAAATGGTTACTAATGTTTGCATTGGTTCACAAATTTCTCTTTAGTTATATGTATAAACATACATATACATGTACGTGTATATGTATGCAAATGTAAATTTAACACAATTTTCACTACAGTTATTGTATATGTTGTATATTATGTATAATTGTATCTCTCGTTTGCCTTCTTAATGCACAGAAAAACAATTTAAAAAAAAAATGCAAAAATCGCTGATCGAGACTAACTTTAGACAAGTTCAAAGTACAAGAATTTTCACAAATTTCTCAAAACGTTCATTACTGGGATACATATATATATATATAGATGGTTTTTCGACTTTAGATTATATTTTTGAGACAGGCAAAACAAAAGTTAACAATGAGATGACAAAAATTTTAATTTAAAGTTAAATTCAAATTAGACATGTTGTTTGTTCCTTTTTAAGATTAATGGAAGTTGATTTATTTGTGTTTTTGAATTAATTTTTCTTTTTTTTGTATGTATTAATATGCTAATTACTGCAACTTGTAACTTGTATTATTTATAAGGAGGCGGGGCGATCAGCTAAGCAAAACTGACTACACTTGATTAAAAAAAAAAAAAAAAATCTTTTGTAATTAATATGCAAGGCGAGTTACCCTGTAACACAAATGATGAACTCATAAGTATATGTATACCTATCGGTTAAATCGCTTACAACGGAATGACAGACAGACAGACTTAAGTGTAACAAAAGGCTGCATGGACTCCACCTTATCGAACAATGGACACAACAGGGTATTTGCAGCAAGGTCATTAACATTTGAAAGGCAATTTATAAACTGCAATTTCTGACAACATTTATCAAATTGAAAAAAAAAGCACACAAAAAAAAAAATTAAAATGCTATTGAAATGTATTTCAATTGTTGACAGATCTTGGCACTTGGCAAGTTCAATAACTTGTGTGGATGAGTCAATAGGGACCCAGACCCAGACACAGACAAAGCTAGTGATAAAGATCGGTAAATGTTTGCACATTAATTCTCAAACGCGACTTCCATGTTGCGGCATTAACAGTCAATAGAGAGTTAATCATTTAAAGCATTTGCGCGCCCATTGAGAAGGATCCAAAGCTACAATGTCTACAGTCTAGACGTTGAACAAACGCTAAATTATAAATTGCGTCGAACTATTTCCGATCGGACACATGTGTGTATATATAGGTCAGGTGCAGCAGCAATCATTGGGGTCTCTCTCCCCGTGGACTTAAGTAATCATCATATTAACTTGACATACATACATTTAACACTTTAGATATACACAAATAAATACATATATAGATATCGTTATTGGTAACGTTAAAGTTGTGCGCCATTTAAATTGAATTACATATTGCTAAATTTGTTGTCAGAGAGATCTACGTGATTTGGTTAACAAAAAAAAAAAAACATTACGGAAGCAATAACAAGTGGAACTGAAGAGGGAATGTTGTAGGCAGGGACAGTTCATATTAATGGTATGTATATATATGTATATACATATATATATATCTTTAGTTAATGGGATTTTATTATTGCCTGTTAAAGATATTCAAATGCTGCATTTACTACTTTTTTTTTGTCTTTTAAACAAAATCAAACTAGATCTCTCGTTCGACAACAATTGGAACACAGAAATCTAACAAATGCTTAAAGTATACCATACATACATACATCATAATTGTCATCATTAATACATATACTTAAATGGTATTATATAACACAATAATTATTTGTGACATTTCGCTTTTCATTTCAATTGAATTTTCATCACTTGACTTACAACTACAGACAGAGGTTTTTGTTTTTTGTGTTTTCATTTAGAGGACAACACAAGTCGTTAAAATGGTTTAACAAATATATTTCATAATATTTAAATCAACAAAAATCAAAACTAAAGGAAATCATAAGAACATTTAATATATAAAAAAAAAGAAAATATTATATTGCACTTGGAAAACGGTTCAACCTGAATTACATTTCTCATTGTATTTTGCATTTTGCTTTTTGGGGTTTACTTTTGTTTGATTTTACAAGCTGCCAGAAATGATGTATATATATGTATATATATATATGTATATATCATACATATCTATATAAACATAGATATATACATAGATATGTATGCTTATTCACTAGCACTACAATTACATTGTGACGGGTTACAAATATTTGAGAATTATTGATATCAATAGCCAAAAAAAAATAAATCGATCAAAATGTCAGAGATCGATTTAATTAATGCCATTCAGTATTACCACAATTCCCGCATATAGATAAATAGTGTAAATATCATAATTTGTGTGAGTGAATTGGGAGGATGGGAGGTAGGTAGGGAGTTGGGCGTTGGAAGGGATATTGCTAAATACTTCTACATATATAGTTTGTTTCCATTCTTTTGTTATTATTATGTTTATGTTTCTTATAGAGTTTGGCAACGCTTGTTTACTTGTCCTTCGCACTTTGTTTTAGTTAGAGGGATGTCATTTTTATCTCTTCATTCGCTTGTGAAACTTAATGTACTACGAGTTACAAAATACATATCAGAGATGTACACACACACAACGTATATATATATATATATTTATTTCAATATTCTATATATGGGGTATATATCTTGTTAATATCAAAAGAACAGATGGAGTAAAATTATAAGAAAACTGAAATATAATACCCAAACATTTTGACGTGTTTCTTGGTTTAAATGAAAAGAGAGCATTTGAAATTCTTTCTCTCTCAGACAAAGGCTGAATCGGAGTCTATAATCTACAACAAAAAAGCGAATAATTGTATATTTAAAAAATGTTTAAAATCTCCTTTCATTTCTTGGTTTTCTTTCTTTCTGTAATTATTCTTTTTTTAATTTGCTAATTTGCATATTTAAAACTTACGTTAAAAAAAATTAATATTATTATTATAATTATCATAGTTAGTATTATTAATTTTTTTTTTTTCATTGAGGGGGTTTTACATAAAATTCATTTTGTTGCCTACTCATACTGTATATGTATGTGTGTGTGTGTGTGTATATGTGAATGTGTGTATATATATTTCTATATAGTGGTTAACATATTTTTGTTTTGTGATTATCTTTTCCAATTCTCTAACCAATGCAATTTTAATAAATAAATATGAGTGTGACTTCTCTGTTTTGTTTCTTTCTAATTAATCTTCATTTACTTAATATTAAAAAAAAAAACATAATAATACATAAAAAACTAGGTTTAAATAATAATAAAATAATGGGAAACATTTAAGTATAAGTAAAATTGCATTAAAATAATATTATACACAAATATATATAATAATGTAAACTTTCCAAATTATTTCCTGTGCGCCAAAGCATCCAAAACTAGTTCAGATCAGATCGAAACATAATGCCTGCCTCTAATCTACTTTGTCGCTGCCGATTTTTTTTTTCCGATTTTTTGTATTTTCTTATTGATCACAGGCATACTTTGCATTCTTTTATGCCATGCTACATATATATTTGTATCAATATATATAAATTTATATATATATATATATATGTATTTGGGTTAGACATAATATAGAAAAGTAAACCTGTGTAAAATTGCTGTGCCTGTTGTTGCCGCCTGCCTGCCCTGCCTAGGCCTAGAGGTGCCGGACATAGGTTTGGGTAGGGAGCAGATTGATTAGTAGTTATGTTGAGAGATCCGTGCTCCCACGTCGTACCATATTGAGGTCACTGAAATCAATTTCGGTCGATTCGATTGATTGAATCGATGAACTTCGCAAACTGTTGGCCGGAAATCTACCTCGACTCTTCAGTGCCGTCAACTAGATTAGGGAAATGGTTTTAGAAATTAGTACAACGATCAATAGATCGATTTATTCATTCATCATGCTTATATATAGGTACATATATATAAAAGAAAATGAGCAAGCAATACACAAGTGGATAAGATAGATAGATGTATAAATAGTGTGATTAGAGCCTAAAACGTGCATTAAACAGTAAAGATTTGTTTTTTTTTTTTTTTTGTGTTTATTTCTACATAGTAGCAGCAAGCGAAAGCTTAGCATCATCGTACGGCAATGAAAGTGACACCTGTCAATTAGTTTGATGTGCCAGAGATAAATCAATGAATGAAAAACAAACACAGAGAACTCAAAAATCAATAAGAAAACTGGCATATTTTTTGCTTATTTTTATTGCTACATGCGTCACAGCGTTTCTTCCATGAATTTACAATGCACTGTACATCAAAAATGTTAAATTATCAATAACAATTTCATATTTAGACATAAAATTCAAAATCATACACGATTAGAGCATAATCTAATGAGCAAGTAGTACTTAATATATGTATTTAGAAATGACCTTTGCTTCTAAGTATAATCAATTTTATTAACCGTTCACAGATGACAAACAGATTTCGATCTAAGAGTAAAAAAAAAATAAGGGTTCGTTCTAACCAATAACAAAAACTCTATAGTAGGAAGCATTATCTAAATATTTATTTATAATTCACACTCAACTGGCTGGCTGCATGGACTTTTTAAAGTCAAAAATATCTTCTAATGTACTCAAGTCATTCACCTGAACAATTAGACTTGACCATTATCATTATAGAGCGACCTTTGCCTTGAAAAGTGTTACTGTTTGAGCGATTATATATTGGTTTAAATTGCATCATAAATCATCATTTGAATGATTTAAATTATTAACTGAAAATCGACTGCCATCATGATCTACAGACAAATGAAATAAACTGTTCCCAATGGTTCGTGTCTTTGCTAATTAAGAGCTTTGCTCTATCTACATGGCAATTATTTACGATTAGATTTCTATTTGAAATCTATTATTTGTTAATAATACACTCTTTATAAATTATATTTTTAAACTAAAGCTTAAACTTGAAATTTTCTATTTAAATTTCTATTTAAGTATTTCGTTAGAAACAATTAAGATTTTATTCAACGCCTAAGGAGAAAGAAAATATAAGACTAGACTAGGTTCAAAAATATATGTAGAGAGTAAACCAAATGAAACAAAATGTAAAGGAGGCAATTTATATGTATGTAAAGAGAATTTTATGGAAATTGAATGCATAAAATTCTAAAATTATCAAAAATTTATGATTAAAAAGTTTAAGAAATTCATGCAATTTAGATTATGATAAGGATAATGGTAGAGATTGGCAGATCAGAGGACTAAGGGATCAGCGCAGGCAGACAAAAAACACAACGTATCAAACAATAGTTGGAATATAGTTTCTACATTATTGATTATTGATTACTGATTAGAATAAATAACAAGTACCTCCTACTACAACAACATTGCACAAAGTTTGAATTAAACAATTAGAAATGTTTATTATTTGTTTGGCAGTTGAGATATAGAGACCTGATGTTAAATGTTCGATTCGTTTCATTCACTTGACTAATATCATGTAGTTTGGTTTGTTTTTTTATTTTTTATTTTTTGTTATTTATTTTATGTATGTAATTTGAGATTAGAAAGATATAGAGATGATAACTGAGTTTCGATTTGATTTGGCATGATGAGAGTTGTTTTGTTTTTTGTTTTGGTTTGTTTATTTGCCTCTACATTTTGTTTTGTTGATCAAATATTGTTGTATAGCATTAAATTTAGTTTCGCTTTTTATTTTTTATTTTTATTTATTTATTTTTTTTTTAATAGTTTAGCTTATCCATTTCCACGGCTCAGTGTCGGGGCTGGTTATTGGAGTGGGATACTATTTTCGTATATTTTATTGATTTGTTCATATTTGTGGTAAGAGAAAGAAATTTAAATGAGAAACGACAACAAGAGATTATTATAATCTGCGATAACTTTAATCAAATTAAATGGAATTATGAATATATATATGAGTATATATGTTTGCTTGGTGGTTTACACAAAAAAATAGCATTTGAAACACAATTAGCATAAATAATAATAACTATAAACTAAAATTTCAAGTGTTATATATATAGCGAAAGGAGAGAAGGAAGAATCGATTCTCTTGGTGATGATGTGCACCCAAAAAGCGTGTTAAGAGTCCGTCGTGAATATTTACACATTTATACGGTTAATAGGGCTTAGTAGGTGTGTGATTGGGTGTGTGCTTGAGTGTATGCGTTATGTACATAAACTAGGATTCTTGATATAAATATATATAAAATGGTTTATCTTTGGATCAATCAAAGATTATCATCTTTGAGCTTATAAAGCGAAATCTTTTTAATTTCTGGAATTTTCAAAAGTATTTATAAATGTGAATTTCATAAATTGGGTTTATAAGAACTTTCAGTTTTTTAACATGATTAATAATGACGATTTTTGTATCTTTTTGAGCAAAAGAATGTATTTTAAATTTACAAAATAGTCGCCTCCAAAGTGTCATTAATTAATATCAACAATCCTTAATTTTAGAGTGTAATATTAAAGAAAAAGAATAAACCAAAACATATTAAATCAACCAAAAGAAAGAAACAAATTATATTTAATATACATAAATCAAACAAGTGAAGAAAAATGAAAATCCACCAAGTGGGGGGAGGAAGGAAGAACAAAAGCTGAATCATTGACAACAAAAACAAGGTCAAATATCAAACTCACCTCCGCCTTCATATCGGCCAGCCTGTCCTGCAGGTCACGTACCTTATCCGATTCATCCAAATTGGCACGTAGTTCACCTTCGGCCAACATTTCCGAGTTCTAAATGCGGAAGAGATATTAATATAACTGAATGAAGACGCCTTGTAAGTGCATACCTTTGTCTCCAGTCGCGATATTTCCTGTTTCAGTTCAGCAACTGTTTGACTCTGTTCGGTGAATTTTATTTTCACATTCATCAGTTCATCTTTCATGCGAGATTCCAGATCCGAGTATCTAATGAGGTGGGAGGAAAGGTGTGTGAGTTAAAGCCGATTCAATTAAACCTTAATGTATTGTTGCTCACCTGTGTTGCTGTTCGCGAGCTTTGTTGGCCAGCTCCTTTTCGCGAGTGACTGCCATTTCGAGCTCCTCTTTCAGCTTTTTGTGCTCCTCATCTTGACGCCTCAATTGGTTTGTTGAGACCTGTACTTGGGTCTCCAACTCCATGACCTTGAGTCGCAACTCCTTGAGTTCGGTTAGCGTCTCCATTTCTCGAATGCGTGTCGTCATGAGTTCCTCCTCCAGTTTCTGGGTATGCTCGTTAGATTTTGAGCTATCGAAGAAGTTGGTCAACAGTTTTTTGGGCGTCGAATCAACGGCCGCTGTGCTACGTTCGTTTTCATTACGCTGATTTTCGGCCAACTGACGTTGCCATTGTGTACTCAGCTCTTGGACACGCTGCTTGAGATCCTTTAGGGATAGAGAGGCTTCTGCTTCACGCAATTTACTTGCGATTAGCTCATCTTGCAAATGGGCCACCGAATTATCTGGGGTAGTTTCACGCAATGTCTTCTTATCCTCCTCAAGCTCTTCGATTTTTGACTTTAGATTTCGTATCTGATCCTCGCTTTCGGCAAGCGATTGACGCACCTTGACCAACTCCTCCAGCAGGCAAGAAACCATTTCATCCCGCTGCTTTAAGGCCTCCTCTTTCATGCACAGCTCATCGATTGACGATTGGCGAGAGTTATTCTGGCAGATGAAGATGGAAGAAATTGTAATTAAAAATGTTTCACAATAAAAAGGCTTTAAACATGCTATTACAAAGAGAAAGGACTAAGCTACTTTTTAATACAGGTTTAAGAGTAACAAAAAAAAAAACATTTAATAACAGTTTAAAGACTTTATATATTTAATAACTTGGTTCAGAGCATGCAAGAAGTGAAAGAGAAAGAAAGAAAGGAACTAACTAAAATAACAATTTGGTGGTTTTATATTCAAAGCCACTCTTAAAATACTTACGCTGTCAATGGAAACGTTCTGTTTATGTGTTATGTGTGTGTGTGTGTGTGTGTGTATACGTAGAATGTTTAGATGTGTATTATATATAGTAGAGTAAAGCGTTTTTTTTTTGTTTTTTACGCACCACAACCATAAGAAATAAAAGATGGAAAAGATTTAAGAAATATATATAATTGGATTAGCAATGGGTTTTTCTTTCATATCGTTTTCTCAGTTTAGTCACAATTGTTCTTGGAATTGTCCTTGGAGTAGTCGGTACTTACATTCTCCTGCAGACGCAAACTCAAACCGCGAACCTCCTCATTGGCGTTTTCCAATTGATGTGATACTTCCAAATAAGAGCGCCGCAATTGCATTAGTTCAGTTTGAATGGCATAGCTGATGGGGAAGAGGAAAGGAAGAAAATATTAAATACATTTCAATGATAAATAATAACCATTTCAATGATGGTTACCTAGTTTCTTCCTCCTCAGCTCGGGATACCTGGCCACGTACCAGACGATCGGCCAGCTCTGCACTTTCCGCTTCAAGCAGCTCGTTGCGTTGCTTTAGAAGGCAATTTTCGCGACGTAATCGCCGCAATTCAACCATTTCCTCTTGCTCCTTTTTGCGTAAGTCTTGATACTCTTTCTCCATTTTCTTCATGCGCTTCGTATTGATCTTGAGGGAATAGGATAGATTGAAGAAGCCCTCGGGATCGGCCTCAACACGGCCGGGCAGCTCTTTCTGAAAGAATTTGAGCATGGCCTCCATATCGAGGCAAAGCAGGGTCTCCTTGCCGGTAAGTAACAATGCCAATGCCACTTTGAAAATGAACTCCATGCCCTCGCTGAGAAAGACATCCATGATGCGGCAGCTAAGATTCACGTTCAATGTGGTCGTATAGAGGGTTAGGAACCAGCTGGAAGCGTACATGGTCGTCTGGAAGCCCTGCTGCTGGAAATGTATATGCATATCGGGTATTTGCTCTTGCACCAAATTCTCTAGCTGATACATGCACAGCCCCAGCTCGGACATCGATGGCTTGAACATGTGACGCATACGATGTTGCTGCATTATCTGTACCAGCACGGCAAATGCCTCCTCTTCGGGCATCTGCATGAGCAGTAGACCCACAATGAATCCCGAGCCCTGGCAATAGCCCACTTCGCGGTCATGCAGCGAATACGCCTTGATCACATTGAAGAGAGCCTCCTGGCCAGGTCCGTCTTTTTCCTTGAAGAAATCAACCTCCGGATAGGTGCGGGCAATGTCACGCCTTATCACCTTCTCGCAGGCCGATGTAGCCTTGATATATTCGGCATATTGCTTCTTATCGGCATCGGCAGCTGCACTCAATTGTTGCCAAACGATTGCACGAAAATGATGAGGAATTCCCCGTCGGACTAGTTCTCGAACGCAGGGATTTTTACGCTTTAGAGCCCCTTCCCAGTCATTTAATATTGTGGCCCATTGGGTCCAGATGTCCTCTTCGGCTACAGAGTTGCCACCTAGTTGAAAGGGTAAAAGAAGAAGAGTATAATACAAAACACTCGCTACTCGTTACAAAAAAAACACTTACTCGATGTCAAACTTATTTGACTCGTATCAGAATTCTTGCGACTGTGCGTTGAATGTAACGAATTGAGACTCTTGGCATCGCTCTCGATGAGCTTATTGGCCGCCTCCAGTTTAGCTAGCAAATCCATTTCAGAAGTGGGCAGATTCTCTTCACCTGGAACGCCCTTAACTTCCATTTTCGTGTTACTCTCCGGTGTTGAAGAAGTTGTGATCAAAGTCATTGCTGACAAACGATCTCACCTGGCAATAATATTTTTCACACACTCTCGACTCTCGACTGCGTTCTCCTTGCTTGTCTTTCTCTCTCTCTCTCTCTCTTTTACACCGGTTTATTCGCTCGTGTTGGTTGTTGTTGTACTCGCTGATAATGGAATGTGTTTTGGGTTGTTGTTGGTCTTAGATTTTAATTTTGTTAATTGGTCTTAACACCGCCACATGTCTGAATGCCGCAAATTTTGATGTTGCTGCCTCAGCATAACACTGCCTCTTAGATGTTCATTTTTTTAAATTAATGCAACACGCTGCAAAAAGAGAGAGAGAGGCAAAGATATATTGATGTATTAGGACGACTAGACATTTATGGTGATAACGATATCGACAAAGACAACTTAAGCCCAGTTACTGGAGCTTCACAGACTGATTAACTCTGTTCCATTTCCCGTTCACTGATACTGAACTCACAACTTGTACTTCCACAATTTGTTTGTTCACTTTCCGCATAATAGGAAAGTATTGTGTATATCTGTGTGTGTGCCACATGGTTAAGTCAATAAGAGTGAATGAGAGTAGGTAGGTAAGTACACCTAGTTGCCGGTGTGTGTGTGTGTGTGTGTGTGTCTCTGTGTTCTGTTGTTTACCCGCCTGTTTCTGGTGGGGTTCTCGGTTATTATTTGTTATTCGTGCGCCCTACTAAAATTCATGGATAAAAGCGAAAACAAAAGCCCCAACGGCTTAACATTAACTGTTGTTCTTGCACAGCGAGTTCAACCTGTCAATGTACCTTACATACATACATATGTATATAGTTAATACCCCCCCAAAAAAAAAGATAATGTGGACTCTTTTTCTCTTCCATCAATAATTCATCAAAATTAGTTATCAATATCAGATTCATTCAGGAATGGTGTCAAGGCATTTCAATTGTCTAAGGACGTGTCTGGCAAAAGGCGGCCAAACGAAAGGTTCGGATTCAAGGAAACATAACCAGAAAGTTGGTCAATTGACCAATGATTTATTGGTCACTAACAGTTGGGGGACATTAAAAGAATAGTTATTCAAACACCTTTCTGCTAAAACTTGCAAATTTAGTATTTCATTAACAGATATACACCTGAACATACCATTTGAAGAGCATTTCAAAACTTTTTATTTCTAAAAATTACAATTTTTAAAGCTGCCACGGCAGATTTATATCCCTATATACATCCAGGACTTCAAAATGCAAAATTATCCAACGCAAAATGCAAAAGCAAAGGTTGACAAAATTACGGCTTTTTGAGGATCTGGCGCTACATTTTGCACTTAAATTAAGTAAAACTTTAGTCATATTTATCGCAAGTAAAAAAGATTCAACTCTAAGAATTCATTTTGGATATTAGGGGTTTCTGGTTAATGGGAGACTATAAAATGTTAGCCTATGCTAACAGATTTAACTTTTGGCTACATATCCTATCTATGTGGCATGGTTTAGATGTCCACCGATATGATATCATTAATACTGCCAATTTTTAAAATCATTTGGGAAATCATTTAAGGTAAAAATGTTCAAAATTTTTAAAAAACTTTAATTTTTTATTATATAACAATCGATTAAAATCTCATGAACCGTTTTCTTCAAAACCACTTTAAAAGGGTTAAAATTCAAGTGTTTCAAAATTTGTTTAACCTACGAAAATAAATTTTTTTAAAAAATCTTAACCCATACATATAATACGACGCCGAAACCCAAATTTTTAAAAACTCGTTTGATTGACCTAATTACAAGTGATTGAAAATGATGTTATGAAATTTTGCCTTCTCCCTTCTCTGGCCAAAAACAATAAACAGGAACACAAAAAAAGTTGACCAATATGGGCTATATAGTCGATGGCTATTATCAATTAGACAACTGTCTGTTTAATCTATCTACTATTTGTCTAAGAGAGAAAGAGTGAGAGAGAGAAGCTTTGTCTCTCTGTCAATCATTGCTGTCTACCCATTATCTATCTATAAATTTATATATATAATGCAAGTTAATTTATATGATACGTGTGAGAGAGAGCGAGATCTCCTCAATATTTAATTAATTTGGCTCAAAATAGGGAACGAGAGTTGTTTAATAAATTTCAAATAGAAGCTAAGAGGAAGAGTAAAATGCAAAATGCGACGTCCGCCGTGCCACTTGAGAGGCTCTTGTACGTATACGCATTGTTGGCGATAAATGAGGAGGGCCAAATGTTCTTCACCTTAACTAAGCACCACTAAAGGCTAATGAGTCGAGATAAGTAAGTACTGTATGTAGTATGTATATTTGTATGTAGACATGTTTCTAGCCAACTAATTATCATTAGAATGCGTGTAAAACATTTGACTCATCATCATTTAATGTGACTCAAAGAGAAAACGAAATACGCATTTATATACAACTAATTGTTAATAATAATATATTGACGTTGACCGATATAAATATATACATATATATATACCTACATACATATATGTACATATCAATTTATATTAATAATTTTAAACATTGTCACCAGCTTGTTTAATCAGTATTTTCGCAATTCACTTTTTAATGAAAAATTCAATCGAAAAGTTAGCTTATCACATCAATATGCTTGGGGGTAGGGTAAAAATAAAAGTCACAAAAAAACAAAAAAAAAAAAAAAAAAGTAATAATAATAACCGACGAAAACAATTTCGGATAACCATCATCAGACATCTATAGTGAGCCGTTTACACCTACATAATTTCGACGAATCTATTTAAACCGACATCGTATGGAATCGTATGAATCACGAAAATCCCATGTACAGACGATAGATATCGTCGAATACGTAGGAAACCCAAATCTGAGCCACCCATCCATGATGGATGACCTGTCGTCGGTTTGTACCTAGGACCCGCTATCCATTAATAAATGAACCCATGAATGAAGACAGAAAGAGATAGAGAGAGAGACAGACACCCAAGTAAGATGGAAAGAGAGACAACTAAATAAATTGAGTTGCAAATTTATGTTAAGTTGTCGTAATACCCTCTCAATGAGTCGTTTGTTTGTAATAGGTTTTAAAAATATATAAATTTTGATCTGTTCTCAAGTTTGAAGTGTTTTTAATCGTACAATTGATTAATTTACGAATTATTTTAAATACAAAATGTAGATCTAATAAATAAACTAAAAGGTTTACATTTCCTAAGCAAAATGAGTAGATAAATTATACATAGTTGCAAATGAAAGCAAAAATCAATATGTTTTTATGATACGATGTAAGTATCCGATTTGTATAGAATAAGTTTTTCTGACCAAAATTATATTTTGATCATATAGTCATCCGATCTTGATAAAATTTGACATAGTCATTAATAGCTATATTAAACGGGATAATGGGGTCAATGTTTTCGACCGATCGTTCCTATAAGAGCCATATGATATGATTTGCAAAAGAATATTATAGTTTCAACTAATTTGAAAACAGAAACGGAGAAAGGCCTTGTTATTTTAAATTCCAAATCAAAAAAAAAAAATCTTTAAGAAAGTAGAAATATACGACGATATTTTCAAATTTTCAATATTTTTGAACTGTTTTTATACAAAAGATTTGCACCGAGTCTTCCTTTCACTTTCACTTTTTAATCTTTTAAATGTTTTCTATATAACAAAATGATTTCATTATTTTATATTCTATTTATCTTCTTATTTTCTAGCTTTTTATAACTTTTCAATTTACGAAAAATTTAGTTTTTTTTAATTTTAAGATAAAATATTAAGACAAAATAATGTATTTCTCTATTTATTTATTTATAATGTTAAATAAAGTATTAATACTAGCAGTAATAATACTAAACATAGAATAAGAGTAGTATCTACATAGCCTTCGATTCGGGACAAAAGTAACATTATTTTGGCATTTATATTTTCATAATATAAATTAATAATATTTTGTAAATAAAAAATGCCCTCTTGTTAGTTAAAGTATTAATTTTATTTTTGTAACTATACACTTTAACTGCGTCATACTCTAATCAGCTCCCTATTGGAATTTTTCGTATTGGATCTGAATTTAAATAATTAACCAATTTTTGTAAAACTTTAAAGTGTATTTCAAGTTTGTTGCAAGTTGTTAAATTGATTAAATATGTATATACTTCTGGTTCCTCTCTCTCTATTCATATTTCATACATACATATGTATATTTTGTTAACATTCGGCTCTACATGGGATATCAATTTGCGCAACATTTCATCCGTGACGATAATTCCCAGGCATACCCCTTTGGACTACTACACTACAGTTTCAGTTCAAAGTCAAATTATGTGTGTGTGTATGCGTGTGTATAAAAAAAAAATTTTGCAAAATCAAGGAAAATTTTTCGAAAATGAATTTAACCAGTCAAAGAGAACTAACAAAATAGACCACCGACCAAACGACCGACAAAGAGATATGAAGAGCCTGACTATAATATATCATCGATACGATATGTGTTGATTAGATTTCGACACAAACACACGATTGTGTTTGCTATGTATGTATATGTTGGTGTAAGTGCATGTGTGTAGGTGTATGTGTCTGTGTATCAGCCAGTCAAATCTCGATTGAAAATAAGGTTAGTTCACTTTAGCTGGTCGCTCGTCTCAGTACGAAATGTCGAGTCAAGCGAGTCGCATGCAATACAATTAACTGCAATAAAAGTAAATAAATAACCATAACGAACAACAATAACAAAGGAGAGAAAACCCCCAAAGAAAGAAAGAAGACACACAAAAAAAAAACAAACAAAAAAAACACTGTAGACCGTGGGCGCCCATTAAAACTTGTTTTAGCATTTTTTTTTTTTTTGTTTTGTTTAGTTTTTTTGTTTGAATTTATTAAATTTTTTGTTTGCACACCAACAAGTTAAAAAATAAAACAAAAAAAAAGTAACACATCAAAGAGAAAGACAAGGTCGTGGAAAATTTGCAAACGAGCAACGAAAACTAGTTCGAATTCGAAGTCGAATTAGTGTGTGTGTGCTTTGTGTGTTTTTGGTGTGTTTGTTCGTTATGACGGCCAGTACAACAAGTAGCAATCAGGCAACAGGTAAAGCTACAGTCACAACTGTCTTGCCCCAACCAATTGGCAAGGATATGGAATCAACACAGGGACAACAGGCGGCCCAGTCACAGGATCAACCCTTGCAAGAGCTTAGCGAAATCTTCTTTGTGGAAAATAATCGACGCAAACAGAGCATACGCATCCAGGTGAAACTATGTCCGGAAGGTGTCTATTTGCGTCGTCAGACCGAACAGGATGACCACATTAATGAGCAGTTGATACGTATTGATGATATTATCGGTTCCCGTTTTGGTTCACGTCTGAAGAAACGGGCCCGCGGCGGTTTAAGCTCATGCAAGAATCCCAATGCCAATGCCCCCGAACCGGAGGATGAGCAGCAGCAACAAGCGGCCGGCACGGGCAAGGATAACAGCGCCTTTTTGTATATCTATGCGTACCTGAAAAAGGAGAAGCCATTGCGTCGTGTCCAGACATTGCGCATTTTGCGTTTTCGCTCAAGCAATGACTTTGCAGAGAATTTGCGCACAGCCGAACTTTGGCATCATACAATACGTCAGCATAAATTGCAACGGAGCGGTAATAGTGGAGAGAAACAGCTGCTGATCTTGCTCAATCCCAAGTCGGGATCGGGCAAGGGACGCGAACTGTTCCAGAAACAGGTGGCGCCACTATTGCGCGAAGCGGAGGCCCAATATGATTTGCAGATCACAACACATCCGAATTATGCTCAGGAATTTGTGAGGACCAACAAAAATCTGCTTGAACGTTATTCCGGCATTGTTGTCGCCTCCGGCGATGGACTCTTCTATGAGGTGCTCAACGGTCTGATGGAGCGCATGGATTGGCGGCGAGTTTGCCGCGAATTGCCACTGGGCATAATACCCTGCGGCTCGGGAAATGGTCTGGCCAAGAGTGTGGCCCATCATTGCAATGAGCCGTACGAACCGAAGCCCATTCTGCATGCTACTCTAACCTGTGTGGCTGGCAAATCTACGCCCATGGATGTGGTTCGTGTGGAATTGTCACGGCGGGACAAGCATTACGTGATGTATTCGTTTTTGTCGGTAGGCTGGGGCTTGATTGCTGATATCGATATCGAAAGCGAACGTCTGCGTTCGATTGGTGCCCAACGGTTCACATTGTGGGCCATCAGACGATTAATCACATTGCGAAGTTACAAGGGCAAACTGTATTACAAATTGGCTAAAACAGAGGGAAAATCAACGGAAACGAAACCATCAACTGAAGCAGATTTACCAGCAACAAAGACACAAAACACTGAGTTACGAGAGGAAGCATCGTCGCCGATAACACAGCAACAAATCGACGAATCTAATCGATTGACATCGCAACGTCTCTCGCTGCCCATTAATACGGCCGAATTTAAGGATATCCCCGATGATGATGATGAAACAATCACTGCGAATGCCGATGACGATCAATTCTCCGATGTCATGTCCTTGAGTCGATCGATTTATCGCCAGCATGCCGATAGTTGGCACTCGGCTGTATCACGACGAACTGCCTACTACTCGGTGGGTGGCCAAAGTACTCGCTCGAATCGCAGCCGTTTGAGCGTGGCTCAAAAAATCGAAGATGCCAATGCGGAATTCGCTGAACTAGTGCCCACAGGCACAATGCCGGGCCTACAGTTGCCTCTTCCGTCAGCAGACGGTTGGATATCTGAGGATGGGGATTTCGTGATGGTTCATGCGGCATACACAACACATTTGGCATCCGATTGTTTCTTTGCCCCCGACTCGCGGCTCAACGATGGGCTAATCTATTTAGTCATTATACGGGCGGGGGTCGGTCGACCGCAGTTACTTAATTTTCTCCTCAGCATGAACAGTGGCACTCATTTGCCAGAGACCAATGATGATCCCTATATACAGGTGGTGGCTGTGGAAGCTTTTCGCATTGAACCAAGTGGCAAACAGGGCATTCTTACGGTCGATGGTGAGCGAGTGGACTATGGACCCATTCAGGCTGAGGTATTTCCGGGCATGATCAAGGTTATGACCACGAATGGCGAATAAATCGAATCCCACCAGAACTCTAATCAGTTAAGGTTAAGAATTTAATTCTTTTTGTTTGCCTATCGTTAATTATTATATATTTTAAGACCACACACACGCACACAGATACACATACATACAATAAAAAGCTGATTTTACCTCACACTCACTCTTACGTCTGATGCGATTTTAACTGATTGCGATTACGATAACAATTTCGATAGAGTTTCTCAAAGGCAATCACTAGGCCACCATCCATTCAGTCAGCCAACCAGCCGGCCAAAACGACTTGGCAATTTACACCCATCCGGTTGCAAGCTGCCTGCCAGATCTTTATCAGTCGAAACGTTAGCTGTACATTTATGTATATAAAATTTATATTGAAAGTACCAGCTGGTGCTGGGGCCTTTGGACGATGCCCACAAGTGGAATTCAAATGTATTAGCTAACTAATTTAGTCAACGCGGGTTATTTACGAAAACCTTGTGAGGAAAGAAGGAATAGCAATAGAAATGCGAATGGAGAAGCTTTCCATACTTGAATACATATATAGTATATGTTCATATTATGCTGAAATCCAGGCATAATAAAAGATTATCATTGATAGTGATATATATTTACAATCTTGGCAAGCAAAGGCAACAGTTATAAATCGATAAAAGCCAAGGCTAAATGAAATATAACCAACAAACTAAAGTTGCATCAGAGATCAATGCTTAATACTGTAGATTTTAAATGTTCTAGTTTATATATGATAAACAAAAACCAAAATATTCACAAACAATACAATTGATTATTTGTTTCAAAATCAATTAAAATTCTAAATATTTGTTTAAAATATCTGCCTATATTGTTTAGTTCATTGAAAAAAATACATAATTATCTATTTAATTCAATCATTTATGGCTTTAATAAGTGTCCTACGTTTTTAAATTTTACGTGAAATTTAACTGCCTTAGGTGCAAATGTTAAGTCATATTATTAAAGTTTATTTCTTAATCTATAAAAAAAATATTGTTGCTAAGCTAAGAGTAAATAGGTTTTTAATATAAGAAATTATTTCAGTTAAGTTTATTAGTCCTGACCTTGAGACTTATGATGCAGAAATTTATCTAAGAATTCTTAATTTCATGTAATTGTTTTCTTAAATTCGTTTTAATCGGTAATTGAAAGGCCATGTTAATCTTCAAAAAATTATTCCATTCCCTCCATGAAATGGGTAACAAATTGACAACTGTTAAATTAACAGCCGCTTTACAGATATCTGGAATGTAAATTCCCTTTAATAAAGAAAAATAATTACTAATTGCCTACTTTTAGGCTTAATGGGCTACCTGAATAAATATTGAATTCTCATAAGTATTTTACAAGTAAAAGTTTATTTTTCTACATACATATAATGCGAAAAAGACTATTTAAAGTAAAAAAAAAAATCAAATATGACTATTTTTCTAGGTATACAAAATGTTAGAAAAAATATCTTCTTATCAATTGTTTTGAAAGTTAAGTTGTAATTGCTAGTTTTTTTAATGCTTTTAAATCAACACTTGCAAAAAGAAATATGTACATATGTATAAATTCTTTTAATTAAACTTTGCTAATACCTGTGACTATACAAAAGTAATACTCCACAGAACACAAGCAAAATTGTTTAGTTTTTGATGACCTTACCTTGAGGTGTTTTTTTTTTTTAAATTAACTTTTTTGTTTTGTTTTCCAAAATCAAAAGGTTGCTAACAGCTAAATCAGCTATCTTTAATGTACACAATCACTTTTATATTTTATACATAGTGCATAACATTGGATTATTTTCCCCACGGTACATAGAATTTTGATTTGGTTGAACAGGAATTAAGCAAATGTCAAAAGAATCTTCATGAACAACACTTGTATATTTCAGTGTCTACAAGTGCAGATACTTTTGAAACACATATACACACACACACACATACAGTTTGTGTATGCATATGTAAGTTGCATGCACATAGATAAAATCCAAATGTATGCACTATTTCCAGTCTGATTCATTCATAAAAGGTTTTCTTGCTAGCCCCGCAGCACGCTATTTATATACAAAGCCATTTTGCCCATTAAACTACAGCTATGTATGTTGGCTATATTAGACAAGACAAATTTTGATAATAAAACGCTTCTTATGCAATGTTCAAAAGTTCTGTTAAACACTTTGAATTAAGAGCAAGAATTATTTCATTTAATAAGGGTGAAAGTTTTAGACTCTTCTTATTTCATTGCACAGATTTTGCTCTTTCCCATAGACCCAATAATGACGTGGTATCAAAAAAGGTAAGGCAAACTCAACTGGGGCTAGATGGATGGCTGGGTGGCAGGTTGGTTGGTCCGTTGGTTGGTTGGTTAGTTGCCTAATGGCTTCTTTACAAAACAAACACACTTGCAAAGGGGCTAAAAATGCCATTTTAATAAGTTTAATTCACAATCATTTGCATTGCCTTTGAAGGTTGATTCCCCACCAATGAATATAGACTTATAGACTTTTTATTCTCAAAGTCAAGAACTTTTCAGAAATAAGAAAACACATCTTTCAGCTTTAGAAATACTCAACAAACGGATTAATCGAAAACGGGAACAAGCCTAAAATAACGTTATGTGGTTTGTTTTTTTTTTTTTTTTTGTGTTTGGTTGGCGGTTTGTGCTTATTTTTAACAAAAAAATATATATGTGTACACACATTGGCTGCTTGTTTGTGTGTGTGTGTGTGCATTGCCGTCCATCTGGTTGTTTGGAATGATGCGGTTGGTTCCTAGCCGCTTTTGGATTAGTCAGAAACCTGCTGCTACTTATACTGCCCAGTGGTTTAGCCTCCTCCTCCTCCGCCTCTTTCTCTTCCACACTTTTCTTTACTCTTCGCTTGTGGCACTTTCTCTGTTGATTCTTTCTTATTCCGAGATGAATAGTGCATCATTTAAACGCGCGTTTTGAAGATTTGACTCACACACACGTAAGACACACTCACTGCCCACCCAATGCCAGGTTGAACCATTTAATACGTGTTATAAACATATATTTAGTGGGTCAATGATCATAAGAACCAACAATATCTGTCAAAATGTGCATAGTGAGCATTTCTAATCGGGTGTGGCATCCATGGGGTCTCGTTGGGAGACAAAAATTGGCCACTGGTCGACAATCTTTGGTCCCGGTTAGCTTGGTTTTGCACACACAATGTAATTTAAGCCATCAAAATTTGTTTTGACCAGAGAGAGATGAACGCGTGAGTCACGACTAATTGACGTCAACTATCACCACACTTACACACACACACATTAAAGGCAATTTTGCCTAATTGTGAAATGCAATTAGAAACGTTCTGTAAATGCATTTTTAAGTTACTTATTAGTAAGACGAATAGGAAATCAAAAAACAAAGCAACTACAACTACTTGATGTGCGATTTGAATACATATTTAGTGTAGTGTGTGTGTTTTTTCCACACTCTCTGATAGGGCCGTGTGCATTGATAAAGTTGAAACACACCAAATAGAAGCATAGAGTAGAGAGAAGACCAAGATGCGATAGCTATGGCTGGCGGCTTGTCGATTCGGTCAATCAGCACGGCGCACGCTTTGTTTTCATTTCAAGTTTCTTTTTTAGTACAAAATAAAAAACAAAACAATGAAACTTTATCGCCCCAAATTGCAGATAGACAGACAGACAAGAGCGGAAAAACGAGAGAGTGGAAAAGTGGGTGGGTGGAGATATGTAAGAAATATGTGAGGGGGCGGAACAAACTACATATGTATGTGGAAATGAGCTAAACACACACACACTCACGTGAAATTACAACACTTTCAACAAAACTAGACGCAAAATACAATCGGAAAATGAAAATTATGAAACCCAATTGCATTGCCTATATACATATATTTAAAGTTTTCCATCGAGCCAAATGAATTTTTCTCTAGTCAAGTAGATCTTAAGAGCCTTTTCTGGTCTAGAATCGAAATATAAAATACATATATGTATATAAAAAATATTTTATTTCACATTTCCAGGAAAACAAATACATGGAATAAATTGACAAATGGTAATTAGGTCGTCTTCTTGCTTACTGTATCTTTTGGCACCATTTCCTATTTCGATGTTTTTTGTTGTTGTTGCTTTTTTTAACAACTTTATATTAAATTGTTGCTCTCTTGCAGTTATTTTTTAAACATTAAGCTCTCATTTATATATTTATAAGTAAAAATAACGCTTTAAATTACACAGACACAACAAAAATTCACACAAACAGACACATTAAAAAAAATCAAATACAGTAAATGCAAAATGAAGACCAAAAAATGAGTGAGCCAGCTTTTGTAAAATTATATAATCGAAAAGTTAGCCCGCAATATTCGAAAGGGGCCAAAAAATAAATGAACGAAACGAAACGTTTTGTCTGATAATTTGCCAAAAGAAAAAAAAAGATTTCGATTATCATGGCGAGACGCGAATGTAGGATAGGGTATACAAATGTGGCACATAAATCGCAATGCAATTGGAGTGTTGAACGATTTCAAAACAATAGTTAAAGGTAGCGGCAGAGACGACGGCGGCAACAACCATCAAAAGAGCATATTCATTCCGACACGTAGCAAAAGATTCGAGATACAAAACAAGGAATTGGCACACGATGAAGTTGGATTTAGATTGCCATCTCATCTCATACCAAAAATTGTTTGTATGAATGAAAGTACAAACAAACATATCTATATATATATGTACATATGTGTGTATTAGTATCCTATTGTGTGTTCATTTTGTATTATTTCTTACATTACAAGAGGTGAGCAGTGTTGTCGTAAGTGTATGAGCAAAAATCGCTACTTAAGCAAAAAAAAAAAAAGCAAAAACCCCCTCGTTTTAAAAATAGGAAAAAAAAACTTTAGGTTCCTTGAAAAGATCTGAGGGATCTTTATATTTTAAATTATCCATCTGGCAGCACTGTTGCCGTGGGGATATTATAATTTGATCATGTTTTTTATTTTTTAAATATATATGTGTGTATATTTTTTGACATACATAGGTATGTACATACATATGTATGTAGATACAAACGTATTTTTGCGGCTTTTAATGAAGGCCGTCAAATATCATAAAATAATGCAAATAAAAAGCAAAACAATACACATGTACGTATGTATATATGTATCAATATACACAATTGTGAGAAACAACAAAAAAGAAAATAAAATAAAAAAAACATCAAAACACTTGAACAGATAATTGAAAAACCAGCAAAAAGACAAAACATTTACTTAGAGCAAGCGAAACTGGCACAGACCTGTGGATAGGGCTCAATCAAAAGCCACGTAATGACTTAAAGATACCCTGTAGCAAATATATACATACATCAACTATAGTAACACTGTATCACAAAATATATATCACATGACTTAAGTTGCAAGATATACTTTCTTGACCCTCTGTTGTATACCCTTACATCGTGTCCATAAGGTCTCCAATGTATCCCTGAACTTTTAAAGGATTAATCATATGTCGCATGTCTCTTTGTTCATGTGACGTTGCCTGTATTTCTCCCTTTTTCTCTCTCTCTCTCTCCCTCTCTCTTTCTGTCGCTGTTGAATGCCAAACCCCTTCCGATGATGGTATTTGTCCTCTTACCTCGCCCGCTAATTCTAATTAACATGATGACTTTCTGCTCCATGAGCTTTTGATTTAAATATGAAAGCATATGAAAACAATGATATAAAAAACGCAAACAATTTATGTAAATGGTGGTTGTCTGTACGTACATATAAATATATGTGTGCGTGTGTAGGCAGAGCAAAAATAAATAACTTAAAAAAAACTCCAACTAGAATGGGAATGAGAACAACTAGATGGCAACACTACATGCAAGGTGTCGTCTGCCCTCAAAAGTGGCAACGCGCAAGCGCAGACCTACACAATAATAAAGATAGATAGAGCGAGATAGATAGATCTGTAAAGGCAGAGTCATAGAGGAGAGAGAGTAAGAAGAGGTGAAAAATGGGTAGTTTTTGGAATAAAGAGAGAGTGAAATGGAAAAGACAAGGTTACAACAACAACACAGCAGCTGACAGGACAAGTAAAGAGAAGGATGGAAAAAGTGGCGAGGGTGGTGGTGACATGAGGTGAAGGGTGCGAGGGTGGTGGTGGGATGATTAGTAAGGGCAGGGCATGGTCGGCAAAACTAAAATGCGAATATAAAATGAGAAACTTTGAATGATGATGATGATGAAAATAAAGATGACTGATGAATGCTGTTAAACGCAAGCAAGCGTAGTTAATTTTATTAATGCCAACAACATCATCAACAAGAAGAAATTGCAGCAAAGAAGTAAATTAAATTTATATTTAAGTATGCACATATATATTGCGATTTTATTTTCTTTCCTAATGGAGAAATGAACGGCGTTCGTTAATTTGTTAAAAAATCACTCTTTTGTCCAAACTTGCCACACATACACACACACACATACAGACAGTAATGTACACGCACACACACACTAACGTAAAAGAAAGTTTGTCTTGTCTGAACTAATAAAAAAAAAATATTGGAGAAAAAAGACGAAATATTGTACAACTCACCTGCGTCTGCCTGTGCTTCGCCGCTCTTTTGCTGCTGCAGCAGCGGCAGCAGCAGCAACAAATTAACTTCAATTCTTATTGGAAATGCATGCAATTCCTTTATGGGTGTGTTGGCTGGCTACTTATTGTTTTTGGCCAAAAAGCAGTTGCCAATTTTGACACAAAAAATTTTGGACACAGACTAAACGAGAAATGGGACTGGGGGAGTAAGGCGATACGAACTTCAACTTTTTTCTATTTTCTTTTGACTTTTTTTTTATAGCTGCAAACGTCACTTCTGTTTACACTCTCACACACACACACAAAAACACACACACGTTTACAAATTCACAGAAGAAAATAATCCCGCTCTTGTTGTGGAACCTGCACTCTTGGCGCTCGAATTTTATTATTTTTTATTAATAATAGTTTATTAATATTTCGACAAAAAAAAAACAAACAATAAACAGACTTCGCTCTTTAACAGACTTTTGCTTTTTAACATATCTCTTTTCATCTGTTAAAATACTGCATCAAATAGTGGGAGTCATCGCGAAATACTGGCTTAAATATTGGGATAAAGTATGTTTGCTCGTTTTTGAGTCTGCTCGATAACATAGCCCGTTATTGAACATTTTTGAGTCTGCTAACTAACATGCAACTTAAAACTGAAATTTGAAAAATTGCAACGGTAAATCAAGTTTCTGTTGTGTCGTTTCACGTGTTGCACTTTTTGTTGTTTTTGAATTTGACAAATTTGGATATTAAGAAGAGAGAATATGCCAAGGCGACTACTTTTTTTAGTAGTTATAATACTTCTGTATGGATGCTTCCCATTTACTATATGCCACGCAGCAACTCCTACAGCCCAGCAGCTAAAGGAGATAGCAAAATTAAGAAGCGAACTGAATGTAGCTTTTGAGGCAGGTGAAACTGAACGAGTAAGTTAGAAGCCGGCCATAAAATGAGAACCAAAGTAATTTTCCTGCCCACAGGAAGGCGTCATAGTGCAACCAGGATGGACTAAGCATAGTCCAGCGTCAGGCTCTAAAGGGTCTAAGGTAGTGGTCAATGAGGCGAATTTACGATCAGCAGCTGGCTGGCGTCAAGAAATCCAACAAGCCGTGGCCACCCAAGGTAATACCAAGGAGGTAGAGGAACTTGTGGCCCATGTCAAGGCACAGCAAATTAATAGTACATCCGTGGGCAATGTTGGCAGTAGCCAAGACGAAATGCTAGGTGGCAGCCTTGAAGCAATTCCCGACCAAAAGGGTGAACCTAATGTGGTCGACTCTTCATTTCATATGGAGCTCGATTTGGAGAAATTGCAACTTCTGGAACTTTCAAAAAGAAGAACTCGCGAAATGCTAATCCTAAAAGGCATCGAAGAAAATTTCAATATCAATTTGGAATTGGGTATAATACAATATCTACAATTGCGACACAATGGCAGTAACTATATCCTGGGTAGAAGAATTAACGATGTGGTAATATATCGGGAAGATTTCACAATCATACAGATAGTGCAATTGCCCGAATCTATCCATGCTATGGAGAGTTTTGATCGGTTTCTTTTGATTGCGAGTGAGAAAAACATAATTTGGCTTAAATTGGAGGGCGAGGAGGGCGGTTTAAAGAGTTTTTGGCTTTGGCCCATGGGATATGAGATTAAAAGGTTTCGTTTATTTACGGTGGATAGAGGAACTTATCTTATCTCAAGTCATAATCAATCTTTGGATATATTTAGTATTAATATGGAAACCCAAGAATTTGGAATCATTCAGCACTTGCAAATGAGAAAGGATATTACTGCAATGAGCCTTCTCGATACAGGTCGTGATTTATGCTTAGCTATAGGTCACTCTAATGAGATTCTTATTTATGTGCATAATTTGGGAAATGATTTTCTTAATTTTCATTTTAGTGAAAGAATTGAGGCAGAGGATTTAACTGATATAACTAGCTTTCAAATGGGTGGACGTAGCTATTTAGCCCTGGGCGGGACACTTCCTAAGATTGTTTACTACAATCAAGGTAAATTTCTACCGCGCACAATTTTGGGTCAGAATTTTGGTTTAGTCGAATCTTATTTACCTCTTCCAATACGTAGTTATCGGGATGACCTTTTGTTGCTCATCCAGCATCGTGTGAATTTTGATCCTCACTTTTTAGTCGTTATTGATTTGCTCATATGGAACGGTGAGGCATTTGAAGCGAGTTTGCCACCGCCCTGTCACATGATGAACCAGATTAGTTATGGTCTTCAGTGTCTGATAGATGACAGACGTATTGAGGGTCTCAGGGGATCCCTTTTCATGGGACAACAATTGTTATTGGTTCCACGACAAAGCCCAGCTCCAACGGGTGTATTTCATTTGCAAACTGAGCTATTGCCCAGAAATTCGGAATTGCATGATCTCCAAGAGATATATGAATTCATGCAGAGATGGGTAAAGGAAGAGGACGACTTACAGGAACTAAGCGAGAAACTTCTTTTGCCTTCAACTGGAAACGTTGAAAGTTTTGACGAAATCTTTGCTCCCGAAGTGATCAATGATGGCAATGCCCAAATAGGTCAGATTCTGGTGAATGATATGCCCTGGTCTCCGCACGAGGATAGCAAATTGAATTTGCTTCATCTTCTGGAGGAAATCAAAGCTTTGGAGCTTGAAATTGTTGATCAACAATCGAAACGTAGTAAACGGCAAATTCCTCTTGATCTATTTCGATTTCATTACGAATCCTTGGACTTTGATGCTGTGGAAGTTGAGGAACTATTCCTAAAGCAATTAAATCAAGAAAACTTTTATATACAAAATGCAACTTTACAATTTGCCCAAGGTTCTCTTAATGTTGAGAACCTGGAATTGTTGGAAATATTTAAGGGCAAAGAGATGAAACAGAAGGAATCTTTGGTCTTGGAAAATGATTTGCAAGTTGAGTATATTAATGGTCAGTCATGGCATAAGTTCATTGGCCAAGATGTAGTATGGAGAGATCAACCACTAAAACTAGATGAACTGGAGGTTGAAGGGGTAAAGTATAAAGAATTATTAATGTTTTTGTTATATCTTTGACAATATTCTATATTCAAGCCCATTGTATTCGAGGATTCATTGCATCTTACTTCTCTAAATGAGTTGAGTTTCCCCGATGATTATCTGTGGTCACAGGGTAATAGCACTACCATAATACAAGCACCCAAGGAGTTCACCCAAACTTTATGTAAGATAAGAAACTATATTATTAACTTCTTATATAATAATTTATTTCCATATCAAGCTGTCAACTCAATGGATACATCGGGAACCATTAATGGCATTAATCCCTTAGACGCCATAACCCTAAGTGATGATCAAGATTGGCCTGGCACTATAACATTCACCCAACTCGAGGTCTCTGAAGAAATGGAAGTTAAAGGCAGAGCCCAGGGAAATGATGAAATTCCCTTGAATCCCACATTAAGGGAAAGCCATCAAATTGATTCTGCCTGCTATTTTAATGAGCTGATAGTCCACGGACCAGTTTATATCAGAGAATCTGTAGATAACAACAATTTTGATGCGTTATTTGGGGATTTGGTGCAGCGTCCAGATAATGCTAGCCATGAGTTAATCATACCAAGTTTGAAAGAAATAGCGCAACTGGATTTACCAAGGGATTCGCATGTGGACGATGGTAGATTGAGTGAGATACCACTGGAAGATTTTGTAACGAAAAATACAGAGCAGATTCTAAGGAATTTAACTCATCTCAATGCCCATGTTTACTTTTATCAATTGAGATTGGCGGACAATAAAACCTATGATGGTGTCCAACTGGAACGACTTTTGAATGAAGCCATATTTATAAATCAACCTACAAATTCAACACAAATCAATCTGAACTTCATAGTAAATCCCGAATTTCATGACTTGAAAGTTACAACCAAATTGAATAACCTATTTCTAGCAAGAGACTATCAGACACTTAACGAAGACTATTATATTGAGAAGGCTAAATTTGATTTACTACAGGTTAATCAGGCCGATATTAGTCATGATATTATCGGAGAGGGTTTGCTAAATGGTTACCATAATTCCGATGATATCTATGTTCAAGAATTGATATTATCCCATGGACTGAGGACCGAAAACCTTCAAGGAGTCAATGCCGATTACTTGCTAAAGTTTCTAAATCAACAATTGGATGAGTTGCCTCTACTTGTGCTCTATGGACAGTTAAAAGTGGAGAAGATGCTTGTAAGTGGCGACATACAAATCCACTCGAAGCTCAACAATCTAGACTGGTCGCAATTGGAACGTGAAGTCGTATGGTTAGACCGTCCAAATGAGTTAAAAACCCGCTGGCTATGCAAAACACAACCAATTTTCGTTAAGAATTTGAATATTGAAGGGAGCTATAATGAAGTCTTATTGCCAGAGATTCTAGATGACATTGTCTATCGTCGTGAGAATGAGGAAGTTGTTATAAAGGGTCCCAAGAGTTTCACTTTACCAACAAAAGTTGTGGAAAATCTACAAATTGAGGCTTTAAATGGCATTCCCTTTGATCAGTTGGCTCAAACGAAAAATCCCTTAAATATTACTGGCAATGTTCAATTAGATGGCAATCTATATGTTTTGGATTTGCATATAAAGGGTAACCTCAACCATGAGAATCCTCAGGAATTGGAAAAGGTCTTAGGTTGGAATAATACATTAGATTCATTTGTGCTGAAAGGAGTTTGGCATTTACCGCACCTGACAACTGAAGAACTTATTGTTCTGGGTCATTTTGGTAATCAAAGTCATCTGCCACTTGGAAACTTCTTTGATCGTTTGATATATAAAAATCAAGATAATATAACATTAGAAACTCATCAAATTTTCACAGGACGCGTTGATATAATTGAAGGAGCAAAAATAGAAGTGATCAGTAATTTCCCCGTAGGCAAATTACTAAAAGATATGATTTTCTTAGATGATAAGGATGATAAGATTGTCATAGATGCACCCATTTCCTTTAAAGCTCCAATTCAGATGGATCACCTTTTTGCAGAGCGTTTCATTTTACCTAGCCAACTGCTAAATGGCTGCAATGTAACCGACTGGCTAAGGGATACGATCAGAGTGGATCAAGACTGGCAGAGCGATGGTAAGTGAAGTGAAATTTCAGTCAAAAGACATTCATAGTTAGCGTCTCTTTGCTTAGTTGCTTTAACTTTTCTCACTGGTTCTTTGGATAACAATGCTCTCAGAGTGAAACATTTAAATGACTTGGATCTATCGAAAGTGGTCACTCTAAATAAGGCACAAAATTTCACTGAGCATTTGGATATTGAGGATCTATATTTAGATGGTGAAATGAAGGTAGAAGGTTTGGTCAATGAAAGATATTTACAAGAGGAATACGAAAATACTCTAATGGTAAGATCCTTAAATTTGAATGTGAAGTGAAGCTGTACTTTTGATTTTTATTTCTAGATCGATTCTGCCAAAGAACAACGTGTGGAGACACCTTTGATACTGCCCTTGCTCCATGTTTCTAACTCTCTAGAGACATTAGCAGCTGTAAATGGGAATTCTAATTTTAATTTAAGCAATGTTGCCACTCTGAATGAAAGAGAACTTAATATTCAGTCGCCATTATATCTGGGGCGGTTGCATATACCCGATTTGAAAAGCGACTATATCATCAACACCTTCAATTTCACCAACTGGTATGTGAAAAGTCTCTGGTCACAGGGCAGAGCACAGCAGATTATTTCTGGAAATTGGAGGGTTAAAGATCTGAGGGTCAAACAAACTCCCCATAACCTTTATCGGCGTCAAGCAACAAAATTATGTTCGCAGTTTAATCAGATGTTTGATCTTCTGAATCTGCCCTATCAATTGAAAAATCTTAAGCGTAGTTTTAGCTTAAAACAGGCTAAAAATCAATCATCAATACGTCGAGTATTTGCAGTGGAGAAGCCAAAGCAAAAGGAATATTATCTAATGATCAATGAGCTTGGATGCTGGACAAGAATTTACAAATGGAATGGTACAAGATTTCAACATAATGGTGCCTTTCAAAGTGGTCCCATTGATGATGTAAAAGTCATACAGTCCACCGAGGAACAATTCACCTTCATGACCAGCTATGAGTTAGAGGACGATGAGCACGAGATCAATTGGAATTGCACGGGACTAAATCGATTGCAAAGTTGGCGTACCGAAAACGAAATGGAACTGGAACCTTTTGATTTGCCTGTACAAACAATGGAAGAGCTCAGGGATCGGTATGAAGAGCCGCAATATCAGCAGGCATTTAGATATTTGCATAGACCCAATATTGAAAGTGATTTCAAAACTCGTTTAGATGGCAAAGATGATAAAGCTGATGATATTGGGCGACTACATCAGCGTTTGTTGAAAAATCTAATATTCCGTTTACAGACCGAAATCAATATTACCCAATTGATGATACCCGAAAGCGATTTATATGACAATTATCTAATTGAAGATTTTCTACATTTGATGCATGATTTGGAGGGATTTCATAGGGAATTGCCCACCGAAACTTTGCATTTGCCAGATAGTCCGGCAAGAGTTTTGGCTGCCCGCAGTTCGCAACAGATATGGAATGTATTACAGGAATTATACAAATCGATGAAGGAGGGTGGCGAGGATATGGAAAATGAGATTATGCTTTTAGAACGAACTCTAATCGATGTGCTCCTCATGGCAAATAGTAATCATACTTTGGATAATACCAAACAATTGCACGATGTAATTGAAAGACTACGAGAATTACAGCATGAAATAAAGGTCAATAAATATGATAGTGATGATAAATCCACATCTGCCAGTACCAGACAGGAAACTTACCAACTGGCCAACGGTTATTGGCGTCCCATTCAAACTATACGCATGCATGTGGGCTCATCCCAGCGCCCACGTTTGCTCTATGCTCGCCTAACGTTGCTTTCACCCGAATCTTTGCCTCCGGCTACACCTTCGACTGCTCCGCCCGCTCATATTCAACTACATTATGCCAACGGTTCGCTTTTCCAATCTCTGGCAGCTGATCGGCAGACCCGTCAATTGTGTGCATTGCGAATAAAGGATGAGACGCTTCTCGCCTTTGTGGAGGGTTGCTGCCGCATACGTGTTTTTATCTATCGCGGAGTTCAGGGCTTTGTGCTCTTCTCTCAGTTTCAAGCTCGAGGAGCTACGTCGGATTCACCAGTTTTGCAATTAATGGCCTTACGATTACCCCTGCAAAAACCACCGGGGGCACAGTATGTCTTTGCTGTTATCCAGAGTAGAAAGGTGACGTTCTATGAGGTAGTTATATCTGGACTATTAGAACCTTGGTTACAATGTAAATAGATATCCTCAAGTTTATTGTTATATCTGAATTTTGAATTATACGTTGTTATTTGTTAATAAAAAATTATATAAACCACTTTTTAAATTTCTTCATTTCAGAGAGGTTATTGATTGCTTACTCCTTTGGAAACTAAATTGTAGAATCGCTAAAAATCAAAATCAAGCCATATTTTTAAATAATTGAAAACTAAGCGCGGTTAAGTGACAACCACTAAAGGAATTAGAACTATCGATTACCAAACTAAATAATCGATGTCATCTGTGAAAATTATCGATAAGTTCCATGGTTATCGGCGCTAACTGTCGATAGATTTCGGAACTAGAATCGTCAATCAGCTGGAAACACGATTGAGCAAAACTGGCAACGCTGCCTGACCGTAATGAACCAGTTGCTTGAGGTAAATGGATAAATTGTTAAAACACTTTATGAAAATTTGAATGTTTTATAAACACTATTGGCAGACTCAAAAATTAACACATAGCCGAACATGATTTGCTTGATGCGACGTCTCCGGAACCTTCACCCAAGGCGCAAATTTGGCTTGAAATTGAGATCGAGCAGTACATCAGCAACCGGCACATTGCCAGGTGAGTGTTAGGCTACCGATATTTAACCTGTATCCATTAAGTAAAGATTTATTAAATTTTCAAGACACTAAATGCAACTACGAGGACTTCATAGACAAACGGCAACAGCAGGCCAAATGCTCCATATTGGTGCAAGTGAGCTCAGAGCGTTCCTATCCAGAATTGTATAACTACTGCAGTCGCTTTGGAAGCATCGTAAATGCCCATCACTACTGCCTGAGACATGATGATGATCTGAACTATATTCTTTTGGAATATGCGCGTGAAGAGGAGGCATCGGCGGCGATAGATGCTGGAGGAGTTAGTGACGAGATGTGTGGGACACCAGTACGCTCGCCATTTCTATGGTTCAGAGCGTCAACGGGCAAAAAGAAGGAGAGCATATCCTCCTCCTCCACCATGCCTAATCCAGAGCTATTGAGCATCGATGGTTGTAGGCCCATGGGACAAGAGAATTTACTTTCCCTGCTTAGAAGAGCAGAGAATATTGACCATCAAATCGTTGAACTCCATCAGAATTCCCAACTGAATGATTTAGGAGTGCGGATGCGGTTCCTGGCTGCCTTACAAATCCAGCAGGCCATTTCTGGCATGTTTCCCTCAGCTCAGGCTGTGCCGTTCGGCTCATCGGTTAATGGCTTTGGCAAAATGGGCTGCGATCTGGATTTGATCTTACGCTTTGATAAGCAAAGGGGAGCCAAAAATCATCAGCAAGCTGAACCCTCTCGTTTGATATATCACCTGAAAGAGAATCTGAGCAATGGCCGGTCGCAAACCCAACGACAAATGGAATCGATTGGCGATCTATTGCATCTGTTTCTGCCTGGTGTCTGTCATGTACGTCGGATTCTGCAAGCCAGAGTTCCCATTATCAAATACCATCATGAGCATTTGAATCTGGAGGTTGACTTATCAATGAGTAATCTGTGAGTACAATCAAACATTAGCCGAATTCTAAATTGTGCCTTAAAAGCTGTACAAAATCATGATATTACTAAGTAGTTATAGTTATAGTATATGATATAATTTACGTCACCGATTCTAGACCATGTGCTGGCTTAGCACCTAGCATTATATTTCTTGAATGTTTTCATTGAGATATGACCCGAGTAGTAATTTTGTCATTGTTTTTCAACATTATACATTCAAAGAGTTGTCTCAGTTGTTGCCGGTAAACAACTACTTTAAAATATTTAAATATTTTTAAAAAATCCAACAACACTTCAAAAACATTTCTAAATTTAATGAAATAAGAATAGAAAACGGTTTCGTTTTCAAAGTAACTTAATTTTATCCTTGGAATCGAGTATCTATAGACAAGCGATACTGTGATTAAGAATACATAAATTTACTAGGTGTATTCTTTCCAAAGATCATTGTGGAATCATGTCTGTTTAAATAACTATTTCCTCAAGGTTTAAGAAAATTCAATTATGTATTTTTTTGTTTAAATCTGGCCCAAGAGGAGGGTCAGTTTTATTTTTGATTTTTTTATTGATTGTTCGCTTTGGAATTACTTAAAAGTGTCGTTTGGTCGTTCTACATATCTAACTTAGCTAATGTATTAATGTTACAAAAAAAGATGGCTCCACACAACGGTCTCAACTAGAGGTCCTCCTGGATGATTAACGGCGATAATTGCTGGCCTGTTCCTCCTCCTTTTTGACAGCCTGAGCCAGCACAAAACTCATTACCGCGCAGATGACGTTCAAAAGGCCCAATGTCATGGCTAGGGCAACAATCCAAGAGGATTTGCCCTCAAAGAACCAAGTGAGCTCATCCACACAACCGTTGAAGAAGGCATTTCCACTGACAGTGTCCCGGCAGGAGCTCGGCAGCGGTTGATGCAAATCCAAATAATCCCATGGACCACTTGCACCACAGCAGCCAATATTTTCTTGGATCATGGTTAGCACAGCATTCGAATATGTGTACTCTGATGTGGAGACAAACCGACGCAATGACACATTCAACAAGGGCTGCAGACTGGAATTCATAGTGCTATATTGCAGCAATATAGCCGATCCCGCCACAATGGCCACAAAGCCAAACACCTGAGTTCCAATGAATACAAACAGGGCCAATGTGTTCTCCATCAAGGCACTTAGACAGCCCAAAAATGTGACCGCCATCATGATGATACTGATGCCAATCAATATATAAACGCCAATATAGAACGACTGAGCTTCCAGAATTCGTAGCCAATCATTAAAACCAGGTTCGGCCCGCAACCAAACGGATAGAGCGAACAGAGCCGTCGATATCATCCATGCCACAATATTGAAACAGAATAATGTGTATTTAACACAACCGATTTGCTTCTCCAGCTCCTCGTCGGCGGTGCCATAGCCAATGCCCATTTTTTAATCGAGGCTAGAAAACAAAAAAAAAAGAAGTTCTACAAAAATAAGTCTTGAAGTATTTCAATTAATACTCTTTGTTTATGAATGAATCACTGAAATACTTGTGAATTGGAAAATGCAATAAGCCCTTCTCGCCACACCCCATTTTGACGGTGGGGAGAGGTAAACAACATTTACTACATATAGCAGTATCTGTTATATATTTTGATTCCTCAAACCGTAAAATAACAACATTTCGAATGCTGTCTTAAAGAAGGACTTGGTCTTGTTCCTTTTTTCTCTCTCTCTTTTTAATTGAGTCACACATTTAGTTGGTGCTTTTTAGACCCAGTTATTAATCATTTGAAGGCTTTTATGAGACTCCATTGGCTGGGGCCATCTTATCAGCATTTTGTTTAGCAAATATTCTTATCAAAAACTTTGGCTTTGGATAGATGATTAATATAACACACCACACACACGCACATAAGAGAATATAGCAATTGCAGCATAAAACATAAAAAAAATAATGTAAATTGTCTTCACAAAAGTTAATATTTTTATTTCTTGTAAAAAACACAATCTATTCACCTTTTTTTTTTGTTAAAAACAAAAGATGGATGGGATGGGTGATAGGAAAAAAATAGAAAAAAAATATAGATAGATATATAAATTTTTCCAACCGTTTAGAGCTCCGTTAAGTTCGTTTGGTGAAATCGTTTTGCCTGCTCAGAAAAATATGTGCCAGCTTACACTTGCCGATGACAACATCTAGAAAACAGAACAATGAGTGTAAAAGGGAGAAAAGAGAGAAAGATAAGATAGTGAGAAGGCCTAAAAGGCATACCAAATGCTTTGTGATAAGATAAGATAATACAATGCTTCATGATTGCCAAATACCAAACATGTAAAAAGGGGGAAAATCCTCTCCATAGCTTGTGAGAGTGCTCTCTCTCTCTCTTTCCATAAAACAGGTGAATCAGAAAATTTTTACTGAATCAGGTCTTAGAAATGATAATGGCTAAAATGCCGCGCATTGCACTCATATCCGGTGTAATGGTGGTCAGTTTTCTTCTGTCCTGCCTTATCCATCCTTCACATTTATGACTCATGATTTATGCTTTATTTCGGTTAATTTTTTCTTTACAGCTCTGGTTTTTATATGTCGGAGTTGCTTTATATGTTCGGTGAACTAGATACTCGTGTACGACCTCTGACCTTCACCATACGTCGCTGGGCCCAGAGTTGTGGCTTGACGAATCCCTCACCAGGTCGTTGGATCAGTAATTTTTCATTATCCTGCCTAGTGATATTCTTTCTACAGCAATTGAGACAACCGATATTACCTTCGATTGGTTCTCTTGTCAAAGCTGCCGATGCCGATGATTTTCGTGTCACCGAAGATGGCATTAATTGCACATTTGTACGGGATTTGGAACGTTTTAATTTCCAGAGTCGAAACACAAGTAAATTAAGTGAATTGCTATTGCAGTTCTTTGAGTTTTATTCCCAATTCGATTTCCATAATCGTGCCATATCTTTAAATGAGGCGAGAGCATTGGCCAAGCCCGATCATTCGGCCATCTATATAGTAAATCCGTTGGAACAATTACTAAATGTTAGCAAGAATGTAAGTCTAGAGGAATGTGAACGTTTGCGTATTGAGGTAAGGAATGCCGCCTGGCTTCTGGAATCCGAGGTGGAGAATACATCAGTTAGGGATGGAAATGAGCACGCGGAAACAGTTTGGGGCTTACTCAATCTATTCAAGCATCCCGAAAAGACCATTATACGACCGAATATGTTCTTCAAGCCTCGCATGGTCGAGGTCAGTGATCTATTCGAGAACGGCATGTCGACGGCTGCCACGCCACCAGCCGGAGTGACATATAAAAACGCCTCAATACGCCAGCAAGTTCAAAATATAAAAGCATCAACAAGAAATGAACTGAAACAACTGCGAGGCTCTTCATCTTCCGCATCTACATCATCAGCGGCAGCTGCATCATCTTCATCAGCGCCAACAAGCAGCAAAAACAGACGCTCTAGATGATTGTTCGGCTTTATTTTTCACTTGCTCGCCTTGTGTGTAAATACTTAGAATAGATTTTAGCATATAATTTGACCATTTAGCCAACTATTACTGATAATTGTTGTTCATCTAATTGTGTAAGTTTAACTTTAAGTAGATGTTCTAGTATCGAAACGGAGGTTGATTTCATTGTTAAGTAGAGAACACTTGTTTTGTTTTTTTAAATAAATAAAACCAAAGTACTTTTTTGAATATAGTTTCTTTCATTAGACACTCTGAACGACCAGGACACCAATCGTATAGCTGTCTCTAAAGGACTCATTAGAAAAAATTGTGAATACTAAGTCTAAAATGCCACAAAAGAATCCTCTAATGAAATAATACAATTACAAATTTGTACATATGTTTTAATTTTTATAATTCATCAATTTTTATTCAATTCATGTTTGTTTCTCATTTTTTGAGATGTTTTGGGGTATGGATGGTTGAGGATATTTCTTTTCTCTTTCTCAAATGCTTGTCTACATGTTTAATGGTTAGAGGGGAAGGGTGGAAGGAGGAAGCGGGTACTGGTAATGGGAAGAGCAGGGAGGAGGCAAAAAGTCTTCAGCTTCATTTTCTTCTTTCATTAACAACTCGCAATGTTTTCGTTTCATTTCATTTTTTTGGATGCCACAAATTGGGTCAGTTTATAAGTGATATACATATTTGTATATACATGTATGTGTGTGTGTATATACATATACAAGACCAATTTTTTTTTTAAAAGACATATACAGTTAAGTATATATAACGCTATATATACATATATATGTATATGCATATATATAGTACACGGTTAGTTCTGATCTATAGACTAAATATATATATTCTTGTGTTTTAGATGTCCGTTTTAATGTACATAACTAATTGCTTGCTTATCATATATCTATATACATATATAGATATATGTATAATATATATAGTTATATATATATATATATTTATATGTATATATTGTTTGCTGTATGTAAATCACGTATTGCATACAAAATTGCATAATTTGAGGTTTTCTAATAATTTTTTTGTTTTGTCGATTAATTTTCGGGGATTTTCTTCAATATGCTTTTGCTTTTCACTTGATTCTTGAACTCCTTCTCTTGCCCTAGGTAAAAAAAATGATTTTATAATAATTGAACATAATTTACAATTAAGATAATTGATTTTTTTTTTTTTTTTTGTTTAGTTCTAATATTAATAATTACACACAAAATTAAAAACAAAACTTTGACAGTTCACTTTTCCGTCCCTTTTCTATTCATCTTTTCTGGGGACTTCAAAAACAGGACATACACTCACACCCGAACATACACAAAAACACAGACATACACATAACTCAAACACACCTCAACTAAAAAGAGTTCAACTCTCCCTCTTCCTCTCTCTTCGTTTTGGATTTGTTTTTTTTTTCTTTTCTTTATATCCGGGCTAGACAACAATTTCATTAACCACATCGGGATCAGGTATCACTCATCTGAACCAAAGCTTCAGACGTAGTGCATCCACTCCATTGAGATAATAGCGAAATAATCGCTTATCACGCACAAATCCCAAGTTCTCGTATAATCGCAAAGCGGGCTCGTTTCTCATTTCCGTTTCCAGAACCACCTCATCGGCATTATCCGCCAACATTGCCTAATAATACGACAGAAGGAAAAGGTTAGCGAAAAAACTAAACGCTTTTAGAATGGATACCATCGACTTACCTCAATGGCCTTGGTAACGAGAGTAGTTCCTATTTTCAATTTACGATATTCCTTACGGACAGCCAACATGGCAATATATCCCCGTCGACAGTTCATATGCATATCCAGTTTGCATACTATGGCGCCGACATATTGATTCTCATGCGAGGCTAGGAAGCATAATTTTGGCCAATTATATATGAAATAACGATATGTATATATCGAATATGGCTCGGAGAGCTCCGCCTGAATCAGACGCATGATGTCCTAAAAAGAAAATTGTAAGTTAACAAACTGGGGAATATCCTTATTAAAAATTAAACGTACATGCATTTGATATTCGGCTTCGTATTCCTTGTAGATGATTTCATCTGCTGAAATGGCAGGAGGCGATTCCAAAACTACTAATTGGGGCGAGTCATTGGTGGTGCTTTTGGTGCTTGTTAATGTTGACGCTGGATTTGTTGTTGTTGCTGTTATTGGGGATTCGCTTGCTGCCTCCGCTGAGGTGGAGGCCTGTATGGCATCTTTCCCCGTTTCAAGTGGCGTTGTCTTTGTGGTTGTGGCTGTAGTTGTTTGTGTGTTGGCAGTAAGTGTGCTTGTGGCTAGGATTGTGGTCTGATCTGTTCCGTTATTCCTCGCCAGCTTATCGGATGATTTCGATTTAATGGTGGCGGTGTTGGTATTGCTGTTGTTGTTGTTGCTTTTGTCCACCAAACATTGATTTTTATGTTTATTGTTATTAATGCTATTGTTGTTGTTGTTGCTATAAATGTGATTATTATTGCTATGACCATTGAGGGGTAGGGGCATGGGTGTGGCCACTGCCACCGTCGCCGCCGCAGCAGCCTCCTCAAGTTGATTCGGGCAATTTGCTTTATGCCCGTTACAAATATGCAGCTCGCTTATAAGGCCATTCATTTCACTTAGAAGATCTTTCACACAGTTTTTGCCATCAATTGATCCATCTGCTTCTGCTTCCTCTTCAGTTTTATCCAGCTCCTTATGTCCATTGACCTCGACCTTATGGTTCTGTTGGTGCTGCTGCTGTTGTTGTTGTTTCGTTTTTTCCATTTTCTTTTTATTTTTGTATTTCTTTTTACTGGCCGTGGCTCCCACTGCAGATCCTGCTGCTGATGGCGCCGCTGTCGTCGTCGTCGCCTTCATCTCTGTGTCCGCCATGACTAGGAAATCGAAAGAAAATTAGAGCAACTAACAACAATTTATTATAAATGTCGTCCTTACCCCTGCCCCCTTCTTCTTTTCTTACAGTTCCTGCTTCTATGGAAGTCAATGCCCTTGGGCTTCCCTCTGCGCCCCCTCTTTGACAAAAATCTTACGTTTCTTTGCCTAAATTCTTTTTTTGTTTTATTTTTGGTTATATTTTTTACAGTTAGCTGGGTTTTTCATTCACACACCCGCAACTCACAGGCACACACACACACACAAACTCACACTTGATTCGTCTTTCTTCTTCCGCACTTTGTTCCGTTTTTCCTTTTTCTTTTAAGTGGCGAATGGTTATCTATTTCACCTTTTCACTTTTTATAGGGCTCTTTCTATGTGTGTGTGCATATGGTCAGAAAATTATATAAAAAAAGAAATGAAATTAAGAACAATTTTTGGTTTTTCTTTCTTATATTTTTTTGGGGGGGCCTCTGCCTCTTCTCGCTATGAATAAATTCACACACACATCTGTACACACGCACTCGCATGCATACATATACAATACATACACATATGCATCAAGGTGCAAACAGCTGGGCTAACTCAGTTGCTAACTAAACGTTATCGATAACAATTTTATCGCCTGCAAAATACAACCCTGCAATTGTTAGCCCGGCAATGAAAAATTCAAAATTAGAAAAAATAACCTCATGTATTGTCATATGAAGTAGAGACGTAAAAATGTTCTTACAAACAAAATTTTTCCATCTATTTCGAAATGAATGAATAATTTAAAGTGTTCTTTTTAGAATCTTACATAAAGAACTCAAAAGCTTATGAAATTCATGTTATCTTCTTTTGATTTCTAAAACGATTGCCTGTATTTAAAAACAAAAAAAAAATTACTAATACAGTCTTAGAATGTTTTACAACATTTAAAAGTGAAATCCCAAAATACATTTATAAATAATAAGTGAGCGTTCTTTTAAATGATTTTATGCCAGCGTATTTCATCCACAAGCAGTATCACAAAAACCTTCGCCTACTTTTTGATTTAACAACTTGAATACAAAATCAATTTAAATAAAGTTAAATCAAATTAATTTGGACTTATAGCGATAAGCAACAAAATATATTTCAAATTCGCTTTTGCCGTTTCGTTTTTGTTCAATTTCGGAGCAAAGTGAACGCCTTCGATGCGGCTTTTAGCGGAGATTTCCTTCCTGTTATGGTTAACGTTTGGTGGTCAACCAACTGCAATGCTGTTTGGGGGGGCGGGGGCCATCTCCTCCGAAGCTCAAGTGTGCTTAACTTTGGTACAGACTGTGGGGCTCAGGTTCGAGTTCGGGTTCGTCTTATATAAGAAAAACGCACAAGACGCAGCTACGGCAACATCTTGAGATCTTTGCTTTTGTCGATTTTGAGAGCACATAAACAAAAGTTAATGAAAACCAAAAAAACAAAAAAAAATAATAATAATAATAGTAATAATAAAGTGTAGAAAACTGCACAAAACGACCAATAAACACTCTTTTGAAACGAATCACAACAGGAAAAGTGTGTGGTTTATTTTACTGATCCTTTAAGAACTTTCTCTTAACTCATCGTGGTTTAAATTGCTATCCCTAGTACGAATCGGAGTGAAATAGGGGCACAATCTGTGACATCACAGACAAAAATATGTAAATTGGGCTAGTAATTAGAAGCCAAGAAATACAAAAATTACGTATGATTTGCCAGACGATTGAATAATTTTGTGGTTTCTCGGAATTTGCATAGGTTGCTTGTTTATTATCTGCTTCACTTTTAGTTTTCAAAACTCATATAAAAAAAAGAAAGAAAAAAAAGAGAAATAAGAAAAATAAGGCAACAAAACGGAAAAAGGCAAAGCCAAAATTAGCAAAGCAAACACATGGAGAAAGTGAATGGCCGCATAAAGTAAAAGCAGCAGCAGCAGCAACCTGAAATAGAAGAAGAGACAAGCAGCAAGCAGCTAAAAAAATAAAAAAAAAGGCAAGTGACAAGCCAACGCCTGAACTAAAAAGCTTTTAACTCGTCTCCAGACACAAATGCGGACGGCCAACAAAAGTGACTAACGATGACACCTGTATAGGCACGCAAGCAACCTTCAAAAATGTTTCATTCCCAAACTAAATCGGTTTAGATACGACCTTGGCATCCGCTTAGTTTCGAGACCAGATAAAAACTAATTTAAGGCAGGGTCTTGGAATCCGGGATTAGATAATCAGGAAGTCATTGTTGTATACTTAATTATAATAAGATTACTCGTTAGACAGAGTTACTTGCTAATATAATTAATAACTCCAATTTAACTAAGTTCAAACTGAAAATCTCACAATTGAATTGTGATTAATTGGAAGTATTTAATCACATCAACTAAAGTTATTTATTGTTTTCTTTAAAAAGTGTATCCTTAATTTCGACTCTAGCCAAAAAAGAAACAATTTATTGTGGTTTTTGCCATCAAAATCAGTTGCCTTCCATTACTTTTGCTCAAGTCATCTTGTATGTCTGTTGCAATTTGTAGGCAAAGTCAAAGCGCAAACGCACCAAATACTAAATTGGAAAAACCTAGAGACTAAAGACTCCTCCCAATGTGTCCCCCAACCTCTCATTTAACCACACACCGTATTCGTCCAGCCTGACAAAACCATTTAACCCAAGCTTAACTCAAGCAAACTAAATTGTTGCAGATGATTTTTAGTTTTTTTTTTTTGTCTCTCTCTCTTTCTGTCTCTGTCTTTTTGCCGTGTCAGCGTTAAATTGTGTCAAATGTTGTCATTGTCACAAAAAGGCGTAGGCAATGCCTCCCCCTCTACCACCTATTCACCTCTCCCTCTGCTCACCTTTTGTAACCCTCTTGCAGTTTTGTGTAAATGGCAATGTTACAAATAAACAAAAACAAATTGTTGCCCAAAAATAACTGACTTTTAATTATTTCAAGCAAAACGTGTAAAGCGCAAAATGAGTCCAAGTGATGAGGAGGGGTCCCATGAGGGGAGCAGCCCAGAGCATGATGTAGAAATATATGTATATCTTATATAAAGATTTTCTACAGCTTGGTTTAGAATGGGTTAAAACATTAACTCAAATATACATACATATATATATTAATACTTAGGTAGAGGTGCACAATTGTTTACAATTTAAATATATGACTGTAAACTGTAACTTTTGAACATACTTTAATTATATAGTCAATCATTTTCATTAGTATTTTGATTAAAAAAAGTGTAAAGCAAGACTGCACTAGTTAAAATAATAATATATGAATTTCTTTACCATTATATTCAGACTTTGCATAGTTCTATATAGAAGGATCTTCAAAACTTCGTGTTCTTTAAAGAATCATTAATAAGTTTCTACTTATATTTAAATTCAATAAAATTCAGCTATTCAAACACTTTTAGTAAATACCCACTAATTTAAATGCCTCTTTAAAATCATTATAATAAATGTCTTTTAAAGTAGTAGAGAGAATGATTTCGAATACTATTGGAGCATTTGTATTTACTTTATTTATTTCAGTTGTTAGCCTTATATAATAGATTCATTCATTGTCAGTGACTGGAATATATTTTCCTTTATGAATTAAAATTATTTTTCTATAGGTATAGGACTAACTAAATATTTTTCAGATACTGAAAAATTTTAATTAAAATTACAATTCAAGGAATTATACATTATTTGTATTCTTGAATATTGAACTAATGCCAATGACATACATTCATATATTTAATACATATATGAGAAATAGTTAGAGATTGGTATAATCTGTTATAAATATTTATATACATATGTATGTATGTACAATGGTGGACAGACGGTTAGCATGATTTCTGTTTTTATTGCATTTTAATTCGGCTATCAAGTAAATTGTTGAAGAATTTCTTTTAGTAATTTATTGGCTATTTTGTTTATTAAATCTTTAATATTAGTTGCACATCTCGAATTATACGATAAACTGCATTTCACAAATTTGAATTTAGCTCCTGCATCGGTTTGTTATTTTTACCTCATTATTGGATCTTTTAGCCTTAATCCGTTTTACGGCACTACTTTTTACTAAAGTACTTTTTTCTTGAACTACGAATAAAAGTGAATTGAATAATCCGTCGAATGATAAATGTTTAATTAAATTCGGATAAAAATTAGATAGTTTTCAACGCCTCTCAAAATGAGATATAAAATCGCCCTTTTAAGAAAGTTAAGAAATGGGCTGAGACACATTGCAGTGGTCCAAGAATTGTATTAAGTTCATCACAAGCTTCACATTCTTCACTGCTTCATCTCTAATTGAGGTGGTCAAGGTGAACGGCTGCTCTTGATGACAGGTCACGCCTAGAGGCAAAGAGCTAAACGAATCAAACGAATAGCTTTGGCACAGAATTCAACTTCTAGAGACACCGAGACGATCGCTCTCATTTTAAGTTAAAATAAAAAAAAAATCATATTGTATTTCCAATTCATATCGACCACGATATGGCAATTCAACGGTGGGGGGAGCAGTAGACTCCACTTGGTAGACATTTATTCACATACAGTGTAAGTGTGTGTGTGTGTGTGTGTGTGTGTCTGAGTATGTTGTCGCCAGTTGCCAGTCACTGGCGACCGACCGGGTAGGGTAGTCAGTACAATTCGAGCGCTCATTGAAAATGGTCTTCAGGCTGCGCATGCGCCAAGCCTCTTCTCTTCAAGCAAGAGTTACCAATTCAACTTAGTCAAGTCGTAACTTGGTCGCGGCGGTGTCGAGTTGTCGAATCGTCTGTCGGTAGGCGCGTGTGCTACGGTTTATTTTACACTAGATTTACACTTGTTTTTTGTTGTTGCTGTGTGCTAGTGATTTTTTTGAAAGTTGTGAAACGTGAATAAGTCTCGTCGTCTGCTGATTGACAGGCCAGCGCGCCTCCAAAACCAACGAAAATTGAAAATGTAATTGGAAATTTACGAAAAATATTTGTTTTGTTTATTGCCTGCCCGTTTTATTGTTATTGTGATTGAAAAATCTTTTGCATATAAAACTTGATTGCCGTCTAAAAGGGAATGGAAATTCGATTTGCTACCAGCGAATGCAGTTTTACACTCGACGACCTTGACACAAGGGCGAATCGGAAAACAAAATAGAGAAAGAAACTTCCCCAACTCACAAAAATCCAAAATGCATTATGCAAATTCGGTTTTGAAAGACCTATTGTGTGGGTGCTAAGCTTAGTGAATGGGTGTTGAAAATTAAACGATTAATTGCAATGATTTAATAATAAATATCAATAGAAATAAGTCAGTTACAGTTTTAAAATTCAGTACGAAAAGCCAAAAAACTTAATTCTTACTTCTGTCTGCAGTTTTAGGCTTTACCGGAAGTAAGCACCTTTAATGTTAATTTAACCGACACTGGTTGAATTATCGCTAATCTCCTAATAGCATTTAAATTAAGTAGTTATTATTCAATTTATTCATCTATTTATCAGATTTCAGAAGTTGTTTCTTTGGCGCTTTTTTCGAATAAATGCTGTTTAAATTGTTAGGCCAAGTATTTTAGATCAAAAATTTTATCATTTATTAAACATTGTGGGATATTTTTCAACTTTTTCTTTTGGAATATTTTCAAAACATTTCTCTAACAATTTTATAAGCAAATAAAATTGCATTAAAAAGGTTTGCAACAACAGCCGATATTCCCATAATTTTCTCTTAGGCCAAAACAAAAGACTTAAGAAACGAACTCTAGTTAGAATTTAGTCAAACAAAAGACTTAAGATACAAACTCAATTTAGAATTCGTTTATAAAGTGAACAATGAAAACAATTAAAGACGCAGTTCAAAAAAAGGGGGAAAAAAGCTAGTTTATATAATCTCAAGCAAAACGTGATAATGAAATAATTTCAACAAGCTGCCGCATTTTTCGTAATTATGAAAAGAAACAATTTAAATAAGCAAAAGTGAGGCTCATGTAAAGTGTTTTAAAATACATATATAATTTTTGTTGTTAATGTTGTTGTCGTTGTCGTCATTTGTCGTCATTTTGGTGAAAGTGAACAAAATATAAACAAAAACAAAATATATGTATAATAATAATAATAATAATTAAGGGAAAGACAACAAATTGACCAAGTAAAAGTTTGCTTTAATCAAAAATCAAAGTGTTAAACAAACCAAATGATAGTTCCCCTATGTCATACACTTTTACGATATCGAGCAATATCTTTTCGCAATAGATTTCAAGCAAATCATCAGTCTTATGGATATCCAAGTAGTTCAAACTTTTGTCAATTTATATGAAAAAAATAGTTAAGATAATAATAAGTTTTATATGTTTGACAGAAAGTTTCCCCACTTTCGTACATCCTGTAGAAATTTTTGAAATAAACAGTTCATCCATTTTTATAAAAACGAAAACTTATCAGCAATATGATAATAATTATGTGCTTTATGCAAACTGCTTGCCATATTGAATGTACCCTTTAATCAATGCTTATGTTGGTAATAAAATGTGGCAACTAAATGGGAATTGGTTAGATCAATAAAAAGAGAGCCAAGCTAAGCCGTTGGCTTGGTTCACTTTTTTTGTGTTGAACATGAAGAAAAAATCGAATCAACATTCACTTAGCTTAAATAGAATTTAACTGGCTAACTTGCCACTAACTTGTGCAAAAGCCAGTCCAACTTGGTAGGCTGGAAAAGCAGGAAAAACAAAAACACAACCAAAACCAAAAATAAATAAAAACCAAAAACCAAACCCCAAACCACAATTTGTAACAAGTTGCAGTAAAAGTGGCTCCATCTCTTTCTGTTTTAGTTGATGAATTTTGCTTTTTTTTTTTCCATATAGTATTTTTATATGGCGATTTGTCATTTGCTGACTAATAAAGTGAGTAAAGTGAGAGCAGGCAGCAGGCAAAGAAAGAAAAATAAAAAAACAAAAACCCAGCTTTCTCAATCAAACTTGTCACAAATGTTAGAAATGTGACCTTCAGAGGAATTAGAGAGTCTTCAGATAAATCGAAATTGTCAAACATCAAACCTAATGCCATATTGAGATCCTCCAGTGCATTTCCGTAGGTTTCTTGTTAAATTTGTTCAATCACACAGATCTGTATTTCTTTCTCTATATTTTCTTGGATTTTTCAAAAAAGGAGGCACTAAAATTGTTGTTATCTGAGGCTTCAGGAATCTGTCATAATTGTTTGTTTTCTCATAAAGTAGGCACCTATAATTGCTCTATATATAGGTATCTGTTAGGCTTTAAATTTTTATATAAGTCGAAGAATATTTAATTTATTTTGCTGTTGCAATAGACTTCCTGATAACTGCTATGAAATCTAATATTTTCTAATATCTTATTACGTTATCTACCAGTCCCTAAGTCCCTTAGTTTCAATATATAATATCGAAAATTGTCAGACAGATTAAAAGGTTTCATTAAATAGTACAATTAAACTGATCTTTGATTATTTCGTTATATTTTTTGGAATCTCACCAACTAAATTTTATTATTATTTTTGTCTCAAAACAAGATATTTGTAGAATTTTGAATCAGCAACTAAATTATTCTATTGGCTCTTAAAATAGTTGAAGGCCTCCTAAAAGTACAAACTTTAAACTCATTCATTAAGCAAAATAGTTATATAAATATCTTCTTACTTGCTATTAAATGGAATTTCGCTTATATATAAATATTAAGTACATAAGTATTTGGTTCCCAAGCCCTTGACTCGAATGACTTTAACCCTGAACCTTTTTTTGCACCTCTTTTGGTCTATTTTTTTGCCGTCTTTTTTTTCATTTGTCAAGTCAGTCTCATTTCCCCAGTTGACCCTCGTTTCCTACTTGTTTCCCCTAACGCCCTCTCGCCTGACTGTCATAACAATGCCTGAGTAATTTACTATAATAAAACGCGAAGAGACAGAGTCAATCTTCTTTTAGTTTTTTTTTAAAAGTTATATATCTTTTTATAGCTCCCTTTTTTTTGGTTTGTTGTTAAAACCATTGTCTAAAGTGGCCACTTCATTAGTTTTGGTTAATCAAAGAGCAATGGTTTACTTCGGTCCGACAGTCTCTAATAGAATTGACCTTCAGTCTAAGTCGAAAATCAGACTGTGAGATCTAAAGGTTAGGCATTATATGTATTCAGGGTGGTCCGAATACGAAACCGAAATGGAGACTCATTAAGCTAAATGCATTTTGGGCGAGGCAAACATGCATAAATGCCTTTTTTATTTAATACAAACTCTACTTTACTTTGTGAAAGAAAGTTTTTCAGAATCGTTAAGTATAATTTATGGTTAAATAACGGTTGCTTTACTTTTGAAGATTGTTGGCCAAGTATATTGAATACTTGGAACATTGTTAACAGAAAAATAAACCCCATGAAAGCAGATTTAAGATTAGAGAAGTATTATAACAGGAAAGGAATAAAAGCTTTTGACAGGGGGGGACTAAAGTCCGAAATTATAGAATAATCTCTTAATTGTCTCTTAAGTACCTATAGCTGATATAAATAATAACAATAAAAGAAATAGTCCTATAATTATAAATATTTACTATTAATGCATAAGTTTTAGTCTAAACAACGTTTCGAAATAGAGTTTTAATAGTCATTACATCCATTTGTAAAGTTAGTTAAGTTTCATTTTATGGTTTTAATAAGTCAAAAAGCGAATAATTGTTATTAACATCAACATAGATTAGGATCAAGGCCTTTTCTGACACTGAACTTAAAAAAATGAACATGAAAATGGAAATGAAAATAAGTTTCTTTCTTCCGCATGTCACATCTAATGAATGAACATGTTAAAATCGCATTTAATACTCTTGAATCATTTCAATTAGTTTGAAATTGCCTAGCTACTACTTCTGTATACTTATAAATACTCGTTTTGATATGTATCTTGTTGAGAGACTAGGCCAATAATCAGAAATTACTTAACACACACATTTAATCGTTACCACACATAGACTATATACATATATATATATATATATATATATTGTATATACATATATATTAAATGTATATGTATTTAATGCGCTCCAGTGACGTCGTCATCGTCATTATCATCATCGTCGTCGACGAATTGAAAATGCTTTCCACTCAAAGATTGGCTCACATTTCGTGTGGTTGTTGCAATTGAAACAAATTATTTGCGTTTTGATTATGGTCTAGGTATATATGGGGGACACGCACATAGCCATGAAAGATTATGCAATTACAAAATGCATTGCATTTTACTCCTTCTCTTTTGCTCTTTCGCTTTATCACTTTTTCTCTCTCCTGTTGTCTTCCTTTTTCATACAAGCATATATGCAAAAATTGCTTGGCCTATGGGGGGTATTTGTAATTAAAAATGTAATTTATTTATCACTTTCCATTAAAAAAGAATGCAAAATGTGACCCATTTGATTGCCTTAAATGGGGAACAATTTTGCAGACAATTTAGTAAAAATTATCAAATTGACTGTCTGTTTCTATTATATGTAGATATAGGCTGAAACTTAAAATGTAATGTAAGAAAGACAACAAGGGGCTTGTTTAGGATATTTTCAGAATTGAGAGATTGTCAAGGCATTTTCCTTTTCTGTCTTTTAATTAGCTTTTACATATTTCAAGAGAGTTAAAATTTAAAGATACTTATTTGTTTTTTTTTTTTCATTAGAGCATTTGGTATTATTTTAATATTGATGCAGTTGAATTGGAACAATTATTTCAAGTATTATCTTAGACTTAGTCTTTAGCATATATATTTTTTTTTTGTATTAGTTTTCTTTTTTTTTTTCCTGTAATTAATAGGAACCTTTTATAAGATATTAAGCTGATCTATAGAATGCAATGCTCCAATTAAGGTGCATATAAGACACATTTATATGTACATACAGATACATATATGTACATATACCTAAGTAGATCTTGTTATCTTAAACTTATGCCAGTTACAAACAAACCATTTTGGTTTGGTCATTTAGAATGCCCGGCACGTAGCCGCAAGTAAAGAGAGCTCCACATAACTTGGCCATAACTGGTCTGTCTTTAAGTCTTAGTTTTGGTTTTTTGTCATGATTATCTAACAGTTCATTTAGCTAACGGCTTTGCTGCTGCTGGACACTGCCATCAGTAGTAGTAGTAATAGTTGATCAACGCCATCGCTTTCTATGGCACTCATTAAATTTATGATTTAACTACGGCAATTAAGTGAAAATTAAACGCTTCGATAGGTACTTCACTCTATGTACTTACATGCATACATACACAATTCCAAATGATCTGTGAAAAGTTGTTCCATAAACTAAAAGAAAAAAAAAAGCCTATGGAAATTCATAGACAAGATCATTTGCCTCAGGTGCTTAACGCCTGAGATTGCATCATATCCTATCCTCTATCCTCTATGAGGATCTTTTCTGTGGCATTGCATAACAAAGTTTGCACAAAAAAAAAAAAAAAAAACAAAAAAATCATAAAAAATGACAGTAAATTATTTATGTAGTATGCTCCAAGTCCATGTCCCCCTGCCCCCCATTCACACACTATAATAATGTTAACAAATTTTCTGGTTTTTTGAATTACAATTTTTTTTTTTTTTTTTGGTTTTTGTCGCTGTTTTGTTTTTTTTTTTTTTCATCACATCTTTTGCCACTTGGTTGTTTGTTTGCTTGTTGACGAAGCTGTCAGGTTTTGACAAAAATTTGTCATGCATTTCATTTCAATTTCATTTCATTTAATTTCTTTTCTGTTGGTATCTCTTTTTCTCTGTTTTCTTTCCTGGCCGGAAATTAGTGTTATTTGCTTGGCTTAGTTTTCGGTTTTCTCGATACTTTCATTGTTCATTTGAATGGGATCAAAAGAGGGCCGCCAATAGTTAGTTGGCCAAACAATTATGGTATTACCCATTCAAGTAATATGCAATTATGATGTACCAAGACTTTCGGATGGATAATAATCATATCCGCTGGATTCGCATTACTTCCATGGATTCGGTCCTGAGAGCCTAAAGTCTTCAAGTCCCTAAACGATTTTGTATGCCTTTTCAGCTTATCACAATGTCAGGCCAGGGTCTAAAAATAGGACTAGTCTTATGTCTGCTAATGCAAATTCAAGCATTGCCAACAATTCAGCAAAAGAATCGAGTAAACTATGTACAACAATTGGACAAGAGTTTCTTTCAACCGCCAGAAATTGAGCAGACCATTGATGAGGTACAAAAGATTCTGGCCAATGATCCAGCATTGCCAAGACTAACGCGGTAAGTACTGCCAAAAAGGTACTAAAAAGGCCGTGTAAAAAAAAACTGTTCTATCTCTTCTTAGCGGAGAAATTGAGGAGCTCTATGAAAAGGTTACCCGCGAGGAATATGAGAAAAGCATTGAGGCCGGCGATATGAGTCGAGCCGATAGCATGAGAGCTTTGATGTTGGTTTTACCCTTCAACACGGACAACAACACGGAAGAGAATTTGCAAGAGCTGTATACCCGGCAGCCTGTCACTAGGGTCATCGATGCCTATACCCCACCTGATCCGATTAAGTTTTTAACCCCCGATCCCAATGCCGTGCCCAGAAGTACTGTGCCCGGTGGGAATCCAGCCGTGAAAGCTACCACATACAAGCCGGCATACGCTGGAGCAGTTGCTGCGGCTGCCACGACATATCATCCTCCGGCCCCAGCTCCAGTGATGTATCAAATGGCACCATCGTTGGGTAAGCCCTCAATGGACTTTCAGCCGGTGACCAAATTGCCGCAGGCCTATGACTACGCCAAGGGTCCAGCTCAACGCTTTAGCTCCCATTACAACGCCAAGAATGCACAGTTCTTGCGAAAGCCAAAGCCTCCAGCAGTTGGGCAAAGTCCTATTCAGACCACATCAACGTCAAGCACCGTAAAACCAGTTGCAGATATCTTAGAGAGCCTGGGCATTGTGGGAGGAGGTGGAGCGGGGGGAGGCAAAGGTAACTCAAATGGCAATGGCAATAAACGTTATGCCTTAGATGATTACTATCCGGCAGAGAGTGCCCCTCAGCCGGTCATAGCAATGGCCGATCTTCGGGGTCTGCAAGGAGCTCGCATACGGCCCGATGCCTATTCCAATTTCAAGCCACTGAACATTGGCGAAGAGCTGAGAGTTAAGCCCGAAGTGGAGGGCTATTTGACACGATTCGGTATAGTGAAAAAGGCACCAAAAGCTTTAAAAAAGTCCAAAGAATCCAGTCAGGAACCAACTGGCGAGCACACAGAGCTTTCAACGGCTACAGCTAAATTACCACCTCAAACGAATTCGGAATTGGCCAAATTGTTGGAGAATCTGCAAGAATTGGAGCGACTAAATACAAGGGCAACTACAAAGACGCCTGTTAAACCGGTTCCAACAACTACAACAACAACAACCACAACATCAACAACAACCACAACACGAGCTCCACCCACATCTCCGCAACCCACAGCTCAGTTGATAACCCATGGTGAACCTTTGCTAATTGAGGCCAAAAAGCCACGAAGGCGCATCGATCCCAATATAGATATCAATTTTGCCAATAAGGGAAATCAACAGACACCAAATAGTCCAACCGATGAATTGTCCAAGCTATTGGAGAATCTCCAGGAACTCGAAAAGTTGCGAATTAATCCAGAGAATGTGTTAAAGAAGGCAACCACCAGTACCACCACCAGCACCACCACCAGCACCACGGCAAAGCCAACAGTCAACCAATTAAATGAGGCTAGAGAATTGGAACTTATTTTGCGGCAATTGCAACAGCAGAGTTTGGCCAGTACCACTAAAAGACCTCCTATACCCAAGGATTTGGATGGACGCTTAGGCCCAGCTCGTGCTAATACTCTAGGACCCGGTGACTTGGTACAATTGCAGCGACTCTTGAGCGATGATCGAGAGCTGGAACGGCTCTATGAGCAAGCCAGAAATAGCAAGAAGAAGGCATCAACCACCAGTACAACCAGAAAAACAACAACGACCAGCACCACAACCCCACGTCCTTCACCAAAGACAACGCTGCCATCATTACCGTCTGTAGATCATGCCCAATTCGAGGCCCTGATCACTAGGGTCCAGCAATTGGAGCGTCTGCAGCATCCGGCACCAACTGTGCCCAGTTTTACCACACGCAATGTGGTCCAATCGGAGAGCATAACACGGGCCAATTTGCCAAGCAACGATTATGCACATCTTCAGGATTTGGTTTACGCCTCCGAGCTGCCAAATTCAGGACCAGTGGAAATCTCGACGGCTGCCTCCACTGCCAAACAGCGACCACTGAGCCATTTTGAACGCTCGAATGGCCTCCTTCAGGATGTTCAGCCACAAGACTATGTCCAATTACAGAAATTGTTAAGTAAAGTGCAGGAATTGGAACGCGTTCAGCTCCAGACAGCGAAACCCACCACAACAGCAACGCCAAGCTATCATCATCATCAACTGGTGACAGCTGCCTCGGGACGCAGTCAGAATGTCAAGACTCTCAATGGTGCCCACATTGTGTATGCTGAGACAGCACCAGAGCCGGAACCGGAACTAAAATTGGATTTGCCAGTCTATGAGAAGCCTAAAAAGAAGCCAAATCAAGAACAAAGCTCTAGTGAGGAGCTACGTGAATTGGCCATGTCTCAGCCGGCAAATCCTGCGAGTGCTAACCAATTCGATGACGCTGAATTCGAGCAATATCAACAGTTCTTTAGCAGCCTGGAAGATAACCATCATATGCAACCGATTTATAAAACTATAACTTCGACCACTTCGACGACGACGACAACAGCAAAGCCAACTATAAAGGAGGTCAAGAGAACGACTGCCTCCAATATTACCACGAAAAAGGATAAGACAGAGGATTTGGCAGAGCTTCAGAAATTGCTTTATAATACGCAGCAATTGCAAAAACTGGGCGTGGCCTTACCCCATGAACTGTCACAGCAGTTGGAAAGTCAATTACAGGCAAGTACTACGACGTCGACGACGCGGAAAACAAGCACCACCACGACCACTGCGGCCCCGGATACCTCATCACCGGCTGTATTCTCCTTGACGACCCTGAAGCCTGCATCGCCACGTCCACCAAGACCAACGCCAACGACAGAGATGAGTGCCGAACTGCCTATTTTTAGTGCCACCAAAATTATAGAGGCAGCCATTAAGAGAGCAGCGAATCGCATAGGAGTGGCAACAGAGCAACCGTTGGGAAGCCTAGGAGCAGGGTTCCGACGTCGCAGCGACGATGAGGCAGATCTAGATACAGGAGATGATCAGGAGGGCGTTTTAAATGGAGATCTGATGGCAGAGTTTAGTGAATTAAACTATCAGCTGGCCAAGCCAGATCCAGAACCAGAGACACCCCAGCTGGGACAAGATCTGGGTGAGATACAGCGTCTAATAAGTAATCTTCAAGAGCTGCAGAAGCTTAACGTAAGCCTAGACCAGGTGAAACCAAAAAATCAAGCAACCACAGATGCATTATATTTGCAATCACTGGATAAACACGCCAGTGAAACCTTTAAAAGTAGAAGACAGAGTGAAACCAACAGCACAAGTACCGTGGCCATCTCCACTGAGAAGGAGGAAAACTTTTCAACCACATCCTCGCCCACCCGCCTTAGTTTAGATTTGGGATTGATGGATGATGGTGATTTGTCCGGAGACTCACCGGCTTCTTCCACTTCAAACTCTTCATCGACACCATCCCCGCCGAGTTCCTCAGCCACCGAAGAGTCCCGCAACGGTTCGCTAGATGATTTAGCTGATTCTTTTGGTCCTGATCCGATTACCGAAGAGCCTTTACCACCAAAGAAAAAGAACGGTTTCTACTTCTTAGCGGACTGGAATTCATTTTTGGAAGTCGGCGATGGTGACGATCAAGTTGTGGTACGCCTTAGTCCCAAAATTGGCGATCCACGGCTATTTTTGCCCGTTAAAATACCCTCGTAGTGGCATTATATAATAACTATACCTATAGCTAAAACTAATTGTGTATGTACATATTTCTCCCTTCACACTCTCTTTGTATTTATTGTAGTCACTGGTTACTTTTTTTTTACTTAATCATAAGTTTGGGTCTAAGCTGTAAGAGTCAATTCATACATACATATATCTAGTAGTACGTATATGTATTTAAGGAAGATAAATAAAAACACGTTTAAAATCACATTTTTTCAACCTGACATCCTTTCCTAAGCTAATGCAGACTCCAGCAGTTTATGGAGGGACTTTAAATTTATAAACTTGGCGCCAAGTAGTTATCGTAATTTGTAAATGTTATCGGTGCAATTTAAGTATATCGAATCAATTTAAAGTCTATCGACTTTAAGCGCTACGAACAGAATTTAACTGTAAATGTGATTGAGATGTTCTTATTTTGTGTTTTGTGTGGAAAAGTTATTTTAGTTTTCTAAAGTGTTCAATCTAATTGTTTTATGTAATTAATAATGGATCTAGGAGACCCAAGCTTGAGACCAATACGTGTCCTTGGTCAAGGCTCTTTTGGGCGAGTGTTCCTCTGCATTCAACATGAGGGAAGAAATCAACAAAAAAATGTTTGCGTCAAACGTATTATAATTAAAAATCCAAATGCAGAATTGGCCCTGATCAAAGAGGAGGTTAGTAAATGTAAACTCAATCCGCAATGAAGACCTCATCATTTCCTTTACAGATCTATATAATATCACAACTGCGCCATCCAAACATTGTGCAATTTATACGATCCTTTAACCATGCCGGCACCGTCAATATAGTTATGGAATATGCTCCCAATGGCACTTTGCGCGACGTCATTCAACAGAATAAATTAGGAGTGGACAAGGCTCGGCTATTACATTATTTCTCCGATATGGTAATTGGCCTCGAATATCTTCATATACGTCATGTCATACATCGCGACATTAAGCCAGAAAACATGCTATTAGATTTAAAGAATCGTGTTAAGATTGCCGATTTCGGTATATCAAATGTTCATGCACCATCAAAGCAATCTCAAACAGGACTCGGGACCCCGCTCTATATGGCCCCAGAGATAATGTGCACCGATGGCAAAATTGATTTTAAATCCGATATTTGGTCACTAGGCTTGGTTATATATGAACTATGTATTGGTCGAAATCCATTCGCTAGTCTACTTAGGCCAAATGCCAGCGCCCAGAGTGTCCATAACGTGGTAATGGCCTTGAGTAAACCCAAATTGGATTGCCAATTGATGAGAATACGTTATGATTCAATTTGGCCCAGAATTTGTGAGCAAATGGTCGTATATGAGCAGGAGAAACGTATTTGTTTGCCTGACTTAATTTCTCTGGATTCATTCATTACCTTAACCGTCTATAAGCAATATTTTAATTATAGTTACTAGTTAAGAAACAAAAAAAAGTGATACAAAAACTTATTTATGCCTATCATAATTCTATAAATGATCTTTATGATTTCATATAAACCTGCTTCCTCTTTATTCATTAGAGATAAAACTCGAAATCTGACAGATGGGTATAAAAATTGGGATAAGTATATTTTGCAGGTCTAATTTAGCATTGCCCTAAATAAAAATCATCGTTTATCTGATTATCAAATTGTTTCTTTTTTTCTCTTTACTATTAGTTTTGTCTCATGTTTAAATACACATTTTTAATAATTAATAATTATTGTTATTACAATTTGTGGGGTTACATGTGCACTTTGCCTTTGTGTTTCATTTCATTTCGTATAACTAGGTACAATTTATGCTAAATATATAGTATGTAAATATATACACATACAGAGAATATATATGTATTATATATATCTATATGTATATACGAGTACAAAAGAGTTGAAGACATTTTGTATATATTTTTTTTGGGTGATGTTACATATATGTATGTAAGTATATTATACAATTATATATTGATAGTGATTATGGTGGAGAATCGATAGGGGTTTTAGTTTTTTTTTTTTTAAAGGATAATCAAATGCATATAAATAAACAATTTCAAATTAATTTCACTTTGTGTATTAAATGCAAAGGCGCCGAAATGTTTTGTCAAATTTGGTGAAATTTGATTTTAGTTTCTCTTTTTTTTTTTTTTTTTTTTTTTGGTTTTTTGGACTTATTATTATCTCAGTATCACATATGTTTCCACTTTCAATATGCAAATAAACATGAACATAAAAAAATATAAAACCATTTGGAAACATATTCATTATTTAGCAACAATTTTACACGCTTAGCAAAAGAAAACTGAATAAAAAAAGAAAGTAAAAGGAACACATATTGGTAGCCTATTTGCAATTCCGGAAAATGTTCACACAATTTGAAATCGGAATAGGAATTGAGAATAGTCCACTTTTTCAAAAACGTTTTTAAACCAAAAAAAAAATGCAAAATATTAAACTTAAAATTAGTAAATATTTAATATTAGTGTTTTTATAGCCACGATTTGATTTTACAAGAATTGTTTTTTCAACTGAAGAGAATTGAAGGAAATTTGCCATAAAAAACATCAAGTCACATGTTAAAATTATTAAAATTGGAAAATGGATTTTGGTCGGATTAAATAAAAACAAATTTCCCTCAATTATTCAGCCTAGAGAGTTTAGTTTTGAGGAAGTGCTGCTAGTTTAAGCTTGATAACTAAACATGACTCTTATACAGATATACACATATAAACATCGACATAGATAGGATATATATGTATATATATAGAAACACAGACACATAGTGAATACATATGTATATATATATATATATATATATATATAGTTTAGTTTACTTTTTTAAATATTGCTTGCCACAGCCACACACACTCTCTTCGCCCTACCTTTCACACCATTCGTCTCTCTTTTCTCACTCTCTTTCTTTCTCTTTATATATCATCAATAAGGCGACCCTCAATCACAGATGAATGATGATAGTTGGGGCGTGGTCGGAAATCCTCATTTTGTTCATTAAGCTGAGTGGGCGATAGATCCACATTAGGACACGAGGGTGTGACCACAATTTGCTCATATTCATGCATACGTTTACTATATAGATAAGAAAGAGATAGACAGAGGGAGAATCTTGGATTATTAAGAATTATTCAGGTTTCCATATAACTCACCCAAAGCAACGAAATATCACACTCTTGAGCCAGGCAAAGAAATTGAACTCAGCTGTTAGCCCAGGCTTAACGGCAGGATTGGCAGTGCCCACATAAAACCAGATGACAAAAACGACGAGAAAACACGTCAAGGCATAATACCAGTTTACCAACAGCATAACCAATAGTTTTGTCACGGCCTTAAAAAATGGGAGGAAAAAACAGCTTCTGATTAGATGCTAGTTATAATGATAAGAGAGACTTACCCCAAGCAGAGATGCCCAACGATTACAGAAACCGGAATACCAGTTTTTCGTCTTCGAGTGTATGGGCGGACGAATGGGGGCAATCGGTTCATTTTCATCGTCCAGTTCAGTTTGCATTGTTGCACTTTGTGGATCAACGGAAACCGTTGTGACTGTTACATCTCCGGCTACATTTTGCTCAGTGATGTCTCTTCCTGCTGCTGATGCTGTTGAGTTTTGTTGTGAAGTCGTTGCCTCATCCTGTCTATTAAATTCTCTATCTCTTTCCCGTGATGGCATCGGCGGCTCCACTTGATGCATGGGTGAATTTTGTGGACTTTGTAAATTTTTATGACGCACACGATCGGGAAACAAGAGATCCAAATCATTGCCACCATCAGAGACACTGCCATATCGTCGGGTCTCATAGCTAGGACTCGAGGCCTGTATGCGAAAGCGTTCCTCGCGTTGCTCCTGTATATCAAATGTCTGGGCCAAAGCGAAATACGCATAATCAATACAGGCATAGGTCATCAGGAATGGCATCGTCACTATGGGGGCCAGGAAGTTGATGTCACCGACTATAATGAAGGTGACTGTGACAACAGCCACCACTGCCATGGCATAAAGTGGAACCTTATTGGGCCCGCGCTGCCAAAAGGAGAAAAATTAGTATTTGTTTTTTTTCAGCCTTCAGTTAACTACTCACCCCTTTGCCCAGGACATCGATGCCGGGTATAACGCTCTCCTTGGATATGCTTTGAAGAACACGGGGTGTACCATACATGGCGCCCAAACAAGACGACATACTGGACACATAAATGCCAGCCAATAAGAGGAAATGTACGGCCGACACTTTGACGGCAATCATGAAATCATCGTACAAAATCGATCGTTGACAGGTGGCTCCCAAAAACAATACGAAAACTAAATACAAAAAGGTCCTAGACAAGTGAATATACTAAACATTAAAAATCTTCATTCGGCCCTTAAAAATTGTGTAAACCTTACGAAGTGCCAAAGGCAGCCAAAGTGCCATTTGGTATATCCGTTGAGGGAGCACGCAAATCTCCGCTCATATTAATGCCAGAGAGTACACCTGTGACCGTGGGGAAGAACACTCCAAAGACACGGAACCAAGTATATTCGTTTTGATATTTGGGCCACAGGTTTTCCACAAAGTTATTGCTGACCCATCCATCAAACCCATTTTCTGAAATGTAGAAGATAGAGAGTACAGAAATTAAATTTTTCAAGAGTGAAATATTTTTTGTTTTGCTTACTCGGATCCTCGCCTATAAAGCTGCCCACCATAAAATCCAGCGCCGATATTAGCAGAATCATTAGCAATATGAATTGCAATTTGATTACCCACTTAACGCCAGCCACATTGATGCAGCCAAGCAGCAGGACAGCCGCAGTGGCAAATCCTCGAATGGCCCATTTACTACCGGCCAGACCCACCAGACCGGCCATCGATTCGCCGAAACCCATGACATTCAATGCGCAACCTACTGCCTGACCGAAGCAATACAGTAAACCCAAAGATCCACCAAAACGTGAACCCAGTGTGTGGGCTATAAGGAAATATACTCCACCACTCTCCACACGACAACGTTCACAGATACCTATAGCCGATAGGACACTGACCAGGGCAATGACCACTGTGCAGAATATAATAAGGACAGCATTAATAATGCCTGCCTGGGCCACAATCCAGCCGGAACGAAGGAATACAATAACGCCAAAGACATTAATTAGGCAGGATGTAAAGACGCCATCCCAGGTGCCAAAGAGCACTGGTTGAGAGATGAAGAAATTTGAACGCCACCTGTTGGAAGGTTAAAGAATCAGTAACATCATTAATATGTGGAATAGAAAAGAAAAGAAGATGCAACCGTTTTTCGACCAAAACAGTTGCCATATGTTTTCATTAAGAACATATCCCGTAAACGACTTTGCGTGAAGTTTCTTTAAGAAAACGTTGTTTTCTTGTTTTGTTTTCAGTGAAATCGATATTTCACTAGCGTAACCGTAAATTTCAATTTTCACGCCTTGAAGGATTTACTTACCAGGGTTTATCGCCCTGCTCGCCGGCAAATATTTCATTGGCTCCCGAGGCATGATGTCCACCAGCCGCATATGTATATTCATTACCCAAATCGACAAATCCTCCCGTATTGTTATTGTGATGACTTCGTTGGCGAAAATTGCTAACAGTCACCTCTCCGGATTCATCATCTTCGTTTCCCAAACCGAACCGCTGCCAGTCCACTGTGCGGCGAGTGGTGCCGTTACTTTCTGCACTATTACTCATACTACTGACGCACCCCCGCACCTGACTCCACTAACTTTGCTGCCACTCTTATTCCGCTGCTGCTATTTGATTGATTCTTTGGTTGGGCCTGGCTCTGATCTAATCAGCTGGCCATAAATATATATACATATATATGGGATTTTTACGTTTTAAACGTTCTTCCACGCAGGCAAAGGCTAGGCAGAGTAAGGCCACAGGCAGGTGAAATCTCAGCAGCAGCGGCGGCAACAAAAATTAATAAGAAAAACAATAACAATTTCTCTGGCTCTTTCGTTTCTCTCTCGCGCTCTCTCTGACTCTCTAGCCGTCACTCTCTCTCACTTGCAGTTAGATGCAGCAACAGTGGGCCACATTAGTTTTTAAGGTAACTAAACTGTTAATGTTTACAAAGAGAAAATTTTTTCAAGTTTATTACACTTTGTTTAATAAAACCACAGAAAATTTGATGTACAGGTCGTCATCGATACCTTTTGTTGCTATTTATTTGATGTTATTGTTGTTGTTGTTGTTGCTGTTGCTTAGCGTAAGGCCGATAAGCGATAAACCAAAAAAACCCCAAAGACAGAGAGTTGCCACACAGTTGTAAAATAATACTCTGTTAAAAAAAAATAAATTAAATGGTAATTATAAATATTCTCATTGTTTAAACTGGTTTAATTTATTATTTAAATCGTATGATAAGTTATTATCTTATAACCTTTTTTAAATTTAATCAAAAATTAAATTATGGGATAAAAATATACTAAACTTTTGGGTATATTTTTCCAGCCGTTTTTTGTTTATCGCAAACTGATTTGGCATCACTGTCGCCGTACCGCACGTGTTGATATTTGATTTTTGTATTTTTGTATCTGACTTGCCGTTTGAACGTTTAAAAATATTACAATGGCTAAAGATAAAGAGAAAAAGGCAAAATTGAAAGGAAAACCCAAGGAACAAGAGCCGGAGAAAGCAAAATCATTCACATCGTCTACAGCGCTCCAAGTGCCCACCAACGGCGATGGGTCTGCCTCAGGAATTTGGCAAGATTCCCGGTTTCAGCACTTGCTGGCGGATCCTCGGTTCCGGGGAGTGCCCAAGGTGCAGCGTAAGGTGAAGATTGACAAACGTTTCGAGGGCATGTTCACCGATGACAAATTCAAAGTCAAATATACGGTGGATAAATATGGCAGACCAATTAATAAAAGCAATGCGGATGATTTAAAAAAGTTCTATGAGCTAGATGAAAGCGACGAAGACGAAGACAATGATAATGTGGAAAAAGAAAAGAAAGATGTTCCGAAAGAGGAAGAGGTGGAGGATGAAGACGAGGAGGCCAAGGAGCGCCGTTTGGAGGAGCTAGCTTTGGTTCATGAAGATCGCCCTGAAAAGGATGACTTTGGCAACGATCTTTTGGACAGCGATGGCTCTGAGGAGATACCGGAGACACTGCGGCAGCGTCTGACAAACCCAAATATTGATTACGCTCGTGGTGAAGGTCGTCTTATGAGTGATTCCTCTTCTGATGATGATACCGATGCAGAAGGCGACGACGAGGGCCCTGAATTGCAGATAGATCATGTTTGGGGTGAATTGGATAATGATGCAGAAACCACTGAGGAATCGACCAAACGCTTGGCCATATGCAATATGGATTGGGATCGCATTAGAGCTGAGGATTTAATGGTCCTACTAAGCTCATTTTTACCATTAGGTGGCAGTGTCCTAAGTGTTAAGATTTATCCTTCTGAATTTGGTAAGAAACGCATCGCCGAAGAGGATATGCATGGACCAACGGAACTGATCAAAAAAAGTGGAGAGGACGACGACGAGGATGTCAGTGATGACGATGACGATGAGGATGAGGAGGATCTGGTTAAAGAGCAGGACAGTGATGCCGAAGAAGGAGATAACTATCATATGGAAAAATTACGCGAATATCAGCTTAATCGTTTACGTTATTATTATGCTGTGGTCGAATTGGACAGTGTGGAGACAGCCGATAAGATATATAAGGAATGTGATGGCATTGAATATGAGAGTTCTGCCACACGGATGGACTTACGTTTCATACCAGATGATACGACATTCGATGAGGATGAGCCCACACAAGAGTGCTATGAAATGCCGGATTCCTCTTCGTATAAGCCTCGACAATTCACTACTACGGCGCTGCAACAGGCCAAGGTGGACTTGACCTGGGATGAAACGAATCTGGAGCGAAAGGAATTGGGTGATAAGTTGTCATCGGGCAAAGTAGATAAACTAAATGACAAGGAACTGCGTCAAATAGTCAACTATAGCAGCGAAGAAGAGGATGACGATGAGAATGACAATAAAGCAGAGCTCGATAAAGATATAGTAAATCAGCCTGAAGAAAATGCACAAAAACCAGAGGAGAAAAAGAAGCTATCGAAGAAAGAACGTATTGAGAAATATAGAAGTCTATTAGCTGAAATCAATGAACAGGAAACAAAATCGAAAAGTCAAAAATATGAAATGGAAATGTCCTGGCAGATAGAAGATCCTGTTGTTGAGCAAAAGGTAAAAGAGGAGAAGCCAGAATCTAAACAAAATCTGACACCCATCGAGAAAGTCATTCAAAAGCGTAGTGAAAAGAATAAACAGCGCAAGGAGCAGCGACGACAAAGGCAAATCGAGGCCAACGGTGGAGCTAACGGTGATAACTCCGATTCCGACTCTATACCCGATGGTATTGATATGAACGATGCTTATTTTGCCGAAGAGTTTGCCTCCGGTGACTATCAGCCCGCCAAGACCAAAAAGTCAACGAAAAAACAAAAGAACAAGACCAACCGGGAATTGGATGAGGATGAACAAAAGCAGGAACAAGAATTGGCTCTACTGCTGGATGATGCCGATGCCGGTGAGAAGCAACACTTTAGTCTAACAAAAATTCTCAAGGAAGAGCAATCGACTGAGGGTTCCAAGCGCAAACGTCGCAAGCAATTGAAAAAGGCGAAAAATCAAAAGGAATCCAAAGAGCCCGAAGATAATTTCAAATTAAACCTTGATGATTCACGTTTCAAGGCTGTCTACAAGTCCCATGAATATAACATTGATCCCACTCATTCCCATTACAAGGCCACCAAGGGTATGCAGGAGATCATAGGCGAGAAGCTGAAACGTCGTCATAATCAGATAGAAAAGGGCAAAACCAGTGGGGATGGCGTTGCGGATGAAGATCAGGATAAACCCAAGCGATCAAAGCAACAGTTGGAACAAAACGCTTTGGTCAAGAGTCTGAAGATGAAGTTGCAACAGCATAAAAAACTTTAAGCTATCATCTCTACTTTTATTTTTGTTTTTATGTGTATAAAACTTAGTTAGCATTACAAAATAAATTTGTATATGAAACCAGAATGAAAAACTATTTGAAATATCTGCCATATGGTAGATTTGTCAGTTTAAATTTAAATCTCCAATCAACTGACGCTTCCTGACATATTAACTGATTATATAAAACCGATTTAGGCCTGTTGAAATATTAATTAAACGAATGAAAGACAAAGAGAGTGCAGCTACCCGTCTCTCCCGTCATTTTCCACTCCTTGTTAATGCAAGGGGACTCTACGTGTGTGTGTGTGTGTGTGTGTGTGAGTGTGTTATGCAAATTTCATTTCTATTTTTTATACCATGCATTTTACCAAGCGTATATTAATTTCGACCAAATTCGATGTGTATATAACAGATAGACGGACCCTCAAATGATTCATTCTTGATCTGACCAAAATTGACTGATTCTTGCGCATGAAAGAGTGAGCGGGATAGCCAGTAAAAAGAATCTTATATCAATTTGGTCTTACGAATTTAAAGTAAATATTTTACTTGCCGCATGGTATACACAAGTCGGCATTATGCATTTGTTTTTCTTCTAATTTTGTAGTTAGTTTACTTTTACTTTTTGTTGGCTTTAAGCATCCAACTAACCCAATAAAAATGCAATCGATTTGATCTTAAAAAAGAAAAAAAATGCATATTATTTTTTTTTTGTTTTGATTTGTTTTGAAGTTTCCTGGGAGCTTGAGAGATTCAGATTTATTATCTAATAGTGTTGATGCATTAATTGCCAATCGTTCGAAAACGTTAGGTAAAAGCTCATGTAAACGAACATTTGTGAACCATTCACCCAAGCCACGCCCATACATTTCCCAAATGGCTTACATAAAGAAACAAAAAACAAAAAATACTTACATTTAGGTATGTGCATATAAAAAAAAGAGGCCCTTCACCATAATTAGAGTCAAATTTGAAATCTAAAAGCAAATCGATCATTTATCATTGTTCAATTCATCTAGTAAAAGTTGCCCCAATTTCATTTTTCATGTCTTCATCATGAAATGAATGCGGAAAATGTGCAATCGAAATATGCATAACTAAGAATACATATACAGTGAAACCTCGATATAACGAATCTGAGGGGGATCGCAAAATTATTCGTTATATCTATTGATTCGCTATAGGTACTGAAATGTAAAACCTTAGTTTTTTCAAGGGACTTAACAAAAAATTCGTTATATTGGGTTTTTCGTTATAACGAAGTTCGTTATATCGAGGTTTCACTGTACAGTGAAACCTCGATATAACGAACTTCGTTATAACGAAAAACCCAATATAACGAATTTTTTGTTAAGTCCCTTGAAAAAACTAAGGTTTTACATTTCAGTACCTATAGCGAATCAATAGATATAACGAATAATTTTGCGATCCCCCTCAGATTCGTTATATCGAGGTTTCACTGTATATTGAAAGTAACTTTAAATTGAAGTCAATTGTAGTACCTACATATAGGTAGATTAAGGAGTAAAGGTAGAAGAAAATTGAAAAAATCTTCTTGAATAAAATCCTAAACATAATCTATTTATCTGTGTTCCTTTCAAAAACATCAAAATTTTGATTGATTTAGAAGTTTTTATATAAAATGTTCAATTCATTTCCGTATGCTTCAATTCAAATTAACACAATTTCTTACCAAACAGGAAGGATTTGATTCAGCTTTGGTTTCTTTTTTTCTTTATTTGGTTGGGGATATCCCCAAAAATGTCAAAATTCATTCGTTTATTTGGCCAATTAGTGTCAATAAAACAAGAAATAGAAAGAAACTGTTTGATTTGTTTCATTTTTGTTTTCTTCTCTATTTCTGTTTGTTGAATTTACCTTCAACTTGTAGTGTGTAGATGAAAATATCCAAAATTATTTAATTTTTTTCTTTTTTTTTTGATACCGGTTTCTGTTTGTCTTTGGGTGGTTAACCCGCCGCACCACAATTGATTGATAACGGGTTTGATTTTTGATTTTCCATTCGGGAAAATGGTTTTTTGTTTCGTTTGCCTTGCCCCTTGTGGTGTATACGTAATATGTTTTAATTGTACGAGTTTTGCACGCAATATGCAGCATGCATGTATGTGTATGTGTGTGTGTGTGTGTGTGTGAATGTGCAACAATTGTGGCAGCCGCCATAAATTTCGTTTAGTTTGAAGTTTGAAGTTCGTTGCCGCCATTTCACTTCGGTTTTGCCGACAATTTTCACATTTCGCTATTTGGCTATAAATCGAATCTGGTCCCAACGATTGAGCCACATTCAGTTTGACTGCCTCAAGGAGTTAACATCGTGAGGAGAGCTATATACAATAATCGATTCACCCAATATCCGCAAAAACGGACACTTTACGGATTTTTTTTTACAACTGTGATTTTGTGTGTTTGTGTTACAAAATGCTGAAATTTATTGTAAGCAAAAGTTAAAATTAAGAATTGTATAGAACTGCAATTTAATGTGTTGTAAAATAAGTGAAATTGTGTCATAGAAATTGCTCCAGGACTAAATTTAGTTGGATAAAGGACTAACTATTCAGTGCAACTTCAAGAGAACTAAGAACATGGCTGAATACCAAAGATCGACTTTTGCATTCGACCATTCGAATCTTTGCTTAACTCAATTGTTTCTGAACTGAATTCTTTTCCATTTTCTGAATCCATTTTCAGTTGCCCTGTCTGGCTCTCGTGGCTCTTACAAGTGCCCTGAAAATCCATGAATACGATCACCATCACGAACAGCACCACGAGCCAGAGCACTATCATCATGAGGCAGAACCGGAACATGAGGAGACAGAACTGCATCACGAGATCGACCACAAGCATGCCACTTCGCATCAGAGTGTTAAATTCCATCATTATCATGCTGTGCCCGTCTATATCAAGAAGGAGGATCAGCACTTGGTTAAGAAACCAATCGAAATTGGTGGTACCAAACAGAAGTTGAAGCTGCTTCATCCCAAGACCGAACACAATCACAATCATGGCCTCGTGCTGGAGAATCACAGTGAATCGCATCTGCATGAGCATGGACATTATGAGGAGCCAGTGCATCATTCCGAGCACTATGAACATTATTCGCATCATGAGTAAATTTTCGTAAAAAATTGAGGACGATGTTGCCAAATCTTAATTTTATAAAAAATTCTTTCTTATATCTATAAACATTTGTATGTATTTTTATTTTTTTTTTTGTGTTAAATCAATAATAAAAAAATACAATCACCTAGAGTATTATGGAAAATGTATTCCTAAAATCTATATAACTTTGGTTTTTTTTTTAAAGTCACTTTCAAAGAAGAACCCAAAAATCATTTTTTTTTTTCAGCCTACAATTAAATAAAATTCGAAAAAGTATACATCTTAAATTTATCTTGAGACTAGCACTTAATAGATCTTATAATGATTGGCATTTTATTCGTATTGTAATCATCACTGAAAAGTTGATCACTGAAATGTTTATACATTCATCAAAATATGGAGAATTGAAAAAACTTTAATTCTGAAAATTCTTATTGTAAATTTTTACCGAATTTCAAATGTAAATTTTATTTATTAAGTGTTCTTAAATTCAACTTTGAATTCGAATGTAAGCCACGCAAATTATCCATCGAGACAAAAAATATGAACAGCAAATATTCGAATAATGTCATCAAGCTTTAATTTAGTCAATTTTTGGAGCTCTATAAAAATTTAATTCAGAATGATTTCATGCAGTTATCTAAAAATATTGTGAATATATTTGATACCATTTGAAAATTTACTAAAAGTCCAATTATCTTTGCGATTCTGTAATTATTTTCTTTTATCTATCTATATAAAATATTACAATAATATACCATAATGGTCATATTATTTATACTCTTTACATGTCGTCCATCTAGATTAAGAACCATTTTATCTTAAACTGTTAAATGAGAAATCATTATTTTGTGTGGTTTGGGGGAAGTTTAAGATTTCAGAATTTAAGAATATCAATCTTCCAGAAGTTCCTCTTACTAGATTATGTCAATATGATTACTCGTAGGTTTAGTTAGTTTTTCCTGGAAACTGCATTTATGAAGTCGATCCTTAAGATTTTTTAAGAGGTTAAGCCGATTAAAGTTATGCCCTCATCTTCTTTATAATGAGCTGTGGTCCCTGAACAAGGATATTTTGTCTCCTTATTATGATATTTTTGTTCTAACTTATGGAAACGGAAATGCATTTTGGTGTCATAAATACTTAAAACATTTCATTATAAATATATTTCGTTATTTAAAAAGAGCAAAATAACAGTATTTTTTCAGTGGCGCCGTCTGGGCAATTGTATTTTTAGTGGCGCCACTCGTTTCCTGTCCATATTTTATCACTACTTCCGCTCTTTCCTTTCTTTATGGCCGGGTTAGAGGGTTTGAAAAGTAAATTAACAATTATAAAAGTAAAGTTAGAGGTATTTTGTGTTTTTTTTTTTAAATTCTTTATTTTATTCGTTATTATATTATATAGTATATGTTTCTCTTTTTTTTTTCGTTTCAATTGAAAGTTATTTAACAAGTTTGCTGACTAACCCCCCCTTGTAAGGCCCAGCTGGCCATAAAAATAAATAATTACAAAAAACACTAAAAATAAGCGCCAAGTAAAAACAAAAAGAAAAAAAAACAAAAAAAAAAACATATAAATTGACAAGGAAAATTTCTATGAATGAGACTAATTTTTGGGTGGCGGTCGTAGAGCCAAATTGGCTTCCATATCCTTGACCAGTTTACCACTAACAATGCCTGGACTTGTGGTAACTGTGCGAACTCGTTTCTTTCCCTGTGCCCCGACTGGTGGAGGAACACCACCTCGTTTGCCCCGCTTGCCAGCCGATGAGGCTCCTCCAGAGCCGCTAACTCCACCGCCTCCTCCACTGCCAATTACAGCACGTAAAGCTTGCGACTTGTACGTATGCTGATAGCCGTAACCCTCGGGATTGTTATTGAACTTGGGACTATAGCTGTCATACTCAAGATTAGTGCCCGTGGCGGGCTTGTAGATGCCACCTGCTGCTGAGTGTTTGGTCAAACGTAGTGGTTGATCCCACACAGCTTCACGTTCACCATGGAGATCTTCGTTGTACTTGGGTTCTTTTTTCAGAACATATTGATAGGGATTAATCAGAGGATAACCATCATCGTGCAAGGATTCACTGCTAGATTTCACTAGATCTCTTTCTCGTTCACGTTCCCTATCGAATTCCGGTTCCGGTTCAGCAAAGTAACCCGTATAACCCTTATAATCTGAATGTGAATCAGAGGCTGCTTTCAGCTTGTGTCGATATTCCTGATGAAGCGGATGATGCAGTTGATGCTGATGCTGATGCTCTTGGCGTAGCTTTTCACCTTTGTAGGGCAAGGAATTGATATCGTGATAGATTTCGGAATTAAAGTAAAGCTTTTGTGGTTTACTTGTCACCCGCTGATCGTCCTCAATGCGTTCTGGTGTGGTCACCACATGGGACAGATCGAATTCCTCAATATTCTTGAGGGCTGCCCCATGATCAAAGTGCTCGGAACTCTTCAGGGGCAAGGTGTAGGGCTTGGAGACCGTTTTCACAGTGGCCGTTTGCAGGGGAGCACGTGTCTTGATTTTATAGATAAACTCCACATTGGGGGTGAGCTCATCTACAGGGATTTCGGGAGCCTGATATGCCGTCTCCGTTTCCGATTGATATTGCTGCGGATGCGATGGATGTTGCTGCTGGGGTTTCTTACTCAATTGCTGATGATAGCCAGCGGGCTGATGGATGACATGTGATGCATGTGGAGCATGTACTGTATGTTGCTGGGAATGCTGGACGTGATGAAATTGCTGGTGCGGGTGTTGCTGCTGTCGTCCCTGATTTAGAATCTTGGGCCTTATTGTACTGCTACCGTAACGCTTCTCCTCCGATGAGCCAGCCACAGCAGCTGAGTTTAAGGACGATGAGATCGGTTTGTAGTATGTCTTTGTCAATGGCGGCGGTGATGATGAGGATGCTGATGATGATGATGCAGCCGATTGCTCTTGTGGTGTACTTAAAATTTTACCCTCAGCCTCCAATTCTTTCATATACTTAATGACTGATTTCTCAATCTGTTTCATAATCTCCGATTTGGGTATTTCCGTGGATGCCGACAGACGCACCTTTTCCTCGGCCTCCGCTTCGATGTTCCTGTAAAGATGTGGCGGTGGATACGGATAGTTGTAGTACTTTGTCAAATAATTTCGTTCGATATCCCCGGAGCTAGTTTGTTCACCACTTTGGGCTTGCTGGGATGTAGATTCATACAGATTATAGCTTCGGGTAACTGGTTCCTTTTCATAAACAGGTGCTGGAGCAGGCAACTCTCCCGTTTGATGTTGCTGCTCTTGTTGTGTTTGCTGTTGTTGTGTTTGTTGTTGTTGTTGTTGTTGTTGGTGCTGCTGCTGCTTTTGATGCTCCTGATGTTGCTGCTGTTCGGCTAGAAGCAATGCCTGTTGCTGAGCCAATTGCTTTTGCAGCTCCTCCTGTATTTGCAACTCCAACAATGAACCTCTCGATTGATCTCTCTCATGCTCGGCTGGCAATATATGTATGGGATAGGAATTATGATGATGTTCGGTGCTCGTGCTAAAGGGTCTTTGTGTGGATGATGACGATGATGGTGATGTGGCGACATTATGCGGTTTTAAATGCTTTTCCTTATGCTGTGTCCCATATGCCAATTTCATGGCATTGGCCACATACTCGGCAGCCGTTTCCGAGTCATCTAATAGGCTCTGATCATCGTTCATAGTGACTGATGCTCCTATCCGTATTGCCGCTGCTGCCGGTGCTGTTGCTGCTGTAGTTGTGCCCAGACTATTGGCACCATAATGCGTATTGAGTTTGGCATGAGAATGTGAATGTGACTCTTTCTCGGGTCGTATTAAATTCAATTCCACCTGACTGTAGCCAAAATCTGTTTTGGGCGAAATCGTAATAAGTGATTCATTAGGCAAACAGATGTAAAGACTAATTAACAATTCAAGTTTAAATTGGTTAAGTATGGGCTAAACAGAGTACTTTATGTTTATTACCTTTCCCGCCATTGGCATCCTTATTTCTGGTTGTTAAGCCACGTCTTGTATAGCTACGTCCGTCCGATCGACTGGCCGCCAACGCTAATTGATCGGGTATCGATTGCAATTTATCACTGGCATCCTCCACAGACTGCTTGACAGCTGATCCTGAGCCGCGACGCCGTAGTGCCCCCGTCGTTCCATGTGTCACCGAATGCGCCCAGCTCAGCGATAACATGATGGTCAACTGATTGGCAGATACAGAAATAGTGTAAAGTGTCATTTACTTGTTTGTTTTTCTCCTTTTTTTTTTCGTTTTGCTATTACTTATATGTTTTGTTTTTGCAATTAAACTAATTATAAAAAAGAAAAACAAAAATAACGTTAACCAATTCACTTTCGCTTCGGCGCCGTCGGCCAGTTGCCAGTTGCTCAATTTTCTTATGATTGAAGCCAAGTTCAATGGCCTCGAGTCTCACAACGATTTGAGAGATTGGATTGAGGCATGAAATGCTGTATGCTATAGGCACGCAAGTTTTCTTTCTGCCATTGACTGTGATGCCTGAAGATTTATTGCCAAGATAATCCTCCTAACCAAAGGCAAAACATATCTCGCATTTCTCCAAAAGGACATTAAATTTTAGACTAGAGGGGTATTTGAATTTTGGTTAGAAACGTGCAAGGCATAGAATAGAAGTATAGAAATTATTAATCGAGTTCATATATATAGGTATATATCCGTTGCTCCATCTGTTCATCTGAATCAGGGCAAAACTTCTTTCAGAACATTAATGATAGAGTATTGCAAATTTCTTTCCAGGCCTTCAATGTCTTAGATTCAGCCGGATCGAACAATTATATCTTTTAGCTCCCATAGAAACATTCGGTCGACTTTACTCAATATTTTTGTTTTTTTCTTCCAGTCATACAAATTAACATTTCTCAGTTTAATTTACTTGCTAAAAATTCTACCAAGTTTCATCAAGATCAGATGAATATATTATAAACTATATATTATTATTAAGAACAAGGTTAACAACAAGAAAGGATTAACTGCCAGGGCTTTCAGATCAGGACAAAAAATAATCTTGTTAGGAAGAATTTTTTGCTTCTTTTGCAACTATCATAATAATATAATTCGATTAAACTCGGATCACTAATATATTATATAGTTGTCATATAAAATTGAAGGCTATTCGTGGGTGGAAATTCAAATTTTTAGATAACAAGTTTTTCCATGTTTTGCCTATATTTAGGTAAAGAGTAAAAGAAAAACTTGCAAGATTATACATACTTTAATCCGACCCTTAAGTTTAATGTTATCATTCCTTTGATAGGTATAAACTAAAAATATGTTTCTTGTTTAATTTTAATACTTTTCCCCATATATATTCGACTTCATTGAAGACTGTCTTAAGGATGATTCGAGGAGATTTTGCGAAGTTTTCCACAAAAGTGGAGCCTTTAAAAAGTAACCCAGTAACTAGTCCAGTTTTTTAGCACATTTCTAAGTCTTACAATAAATATTGAAAAATTATATTGAATATTTTTTAACATGTCATATTTCAGAAATGTCGTGAAAATATATAAGTACACTATAAAAATGGAATATAAAAAAAACCTATTCAAGTACATGTGAGAAGACTTTAATTTTGTTGCGTTTAGCTTTATGGTTTTTTGTTATGGTTTAAAAATATATATATTTTTGTAATTTCAATTTGGAAAACTTTTTCAATTTTGGTTTTTGTAAAATATTCAATTTTAAATTTAGGAAAAAAGTATGTTAATAATTTTTGCTCCGAAGTTTTTCTTCTTTTACTTGATTTTAAATGTTCTTTTTTCATTTTTCATTTCGATGTTTTTTGAAATCGTTGTAGGTTTTTGTTATTCCATTTTATTAAATTGAGTTAACACTGTTTTTAAAATTATTTAGAGTTCAGAATATTTAGCATAGTCTTTTCACAACACTTTGACAACACAAAAGAAAAATAAACAGAAACGAACAACGCAACAAAACAGAAAACTATCCAATTTTAAAAGGTCCCAGTGAGCTCCTTTTTTGGCCTCTTTCACTTACAATCAGCAGGAGGCACAGGGAACGTTGATGACTGCAATGATTATGGTATGAATGATGCGTTTTGGCCATGGCGATGATGTTATGGGGTAACATCTTTTCGCGTCTAAAACTGAAATTGAATTGTTTGCACAAAGCGTTTGAATTGTGGCTTTTATAATGAAGCCGCCCCGTTGCCTGTTGCAGTTGCAGCGGAAAATTTATGCGAAAGGCAGACAGAGACAGACTTTCTCAAGAGAGAGAGACAGATAGAGAGAAAGAGAGACTGATCGAAAGAGACAATGTGAAAATGAGCCCGTGGTTGATTGTGAGTCTAAGTAAGGGGGAGAGGAATCTATAGAGCAAGTGCTCTCACCTCAATGGCAGATTGACAATTCAAATTCGAATGGCAAAAGATATTCAAATTGTTTCGACCAATTAACGCACTTCGTATGCGTGTTTAGTTCAACGATAATGACCCGAAATACACCTCCTCCTTGGCTCCTTGGCCATCATCTCTTCTTTACATCGTTTGCAACTGGTTTTTCGGCTCTTTTCTTTAGTTTTCATTTTGCGTTTGGCCAATTAAGCCATCTGAGATGTTGAAAACCATTGGAAATACAGTTCAATGAAATAATATCACTCACTCCTGTTTTGTCCGCTTGAGGCGGAGCCAAAGTGTTTAATAATACTTACATACTCTGCAGTTTATGGACATCGATAGCCATATAATCGATCTATAAAATCATTGCATAGGAAAGACATTTATTGGGCTGTAATTGCCAACAAAATTGAGCGAATTTCACGAATATGTGCCTCAACATATATATTTTGGGGCTGAGAAAAATATATGGCTTAAAAGCTATTATATAAGTAAAAGGACAAATTTATTTGGAAATTTCAAACATCTTCATATTAGTTTTCTGAAACTGTAAGCAAGGTCTTTGCGCTTTTTGAAAATTGTTTATTGTTTTTGGGAATATTTTGTCCTTGATTCTCTATTTTATTGTATTTTGCTTTCACTTACTTTTACTGTCCCAATTAAGGTATTCCTCATTAAATCTAATCAAGATATCATCGCCCTCACTATATGCTCGACTTACTTTCTTATTTTGATTTGGCACTAAATTTCAGTTTATCCCTGGGCGATTTTCTCCATAGTGAGGGCTTTTCCTTCTCCTCTGCATGCCTTAACTCATCCTCATCTTATCATCATCATCGTCATGATCATTTGGCAAAGAAAAGCCACAACAATCGCCATGCAACTAACCAAATTTTTTTTTTCTTGTTTAGTTTTTCGGTTAACATTTTCATCATCATCATCTCGTCCACTTCATGGTCAGTGATTAAGTGCATAATAATTAACGGTTTTCGGTTTAACAAGAAAACAACTAAAGTTTAAATGCAATTTATTGGGATTTTGATCAGAAAGCAGCAGCAAAAGCACTTGGCATCTCTTTGCTATTTAAGCCTAGTAAAAGTAAAAATTATTAAGCCTATCTTTAATTTTCGATTGAATACGAGTATTTGGTTGTGGTGTGGTAATTCCCGAACTCAACTAATTAATTTTAATGAATTCATTGCTGTCTTTTGAATTTAGATTTATATTCTGACAACAAAATGTGTAGATGTATGTACATGTCTCTTGCCTTACTTAATTTCGAGTTGGTGATGGTAGCCAAATAGTTTTTTTTTTTTTTTTTTTTTTTTTTTTTTTTGCATTTTTGTTGCTTTTTCACATGTGAAGATCAACAACCTTACCAAATGCGAAAAGCGCAGGCGATGCATTATAGCGTTATATGGCCAAAATGAAGCAGCAGCAGCGGCAACAACAACAACTACAGTAACAACTGGCAATATGGCAACGGCCAGCAGCAATAGCAACGATGATTGTGAAGTTTGATAAACATTAGTTCACAGTGCTCCCAGAGTAGGTGAGAAGTTACAATTGACAATTGATAGAAAAATGTAAATCGCGAAAATTCCGCCAAATTAACTGTATTTATATGATTTAAAAATTGTTTTTCTATTAAACATCTTCAAAATGTAGAGCAATATTCCTTAATTATTTCTAAGCTTACTTTTTATCTCTTTGGCTGCTGTATTGTTGCTGTAATTCTCAACTAGTTTAAGCATTGAATTTGTATTACGGCTATTGCAATTCAGAAGATCTTTAGCAAAGTCAACCTTTTTATACCCTTGCAGACGGTATTATAAAATTGGTCAGATGTTTTTTATTCATTTATTAATTAATTTATTTACTTAAGCTGATATTTATATTTAAGTTGTGAGAGTGATATTAGGCATTTTCCACTTACTGGATATTGGAGCTTAACGATTTATATATATTACCTTTTATACTGCTTATGATATCATAATCTTAGTGGTAAATTGTTCTTAGGCCGGCTAATACCTAGGGTTCAATAAAAGTTAAAAAAAAAAATGAAAATCTAATTAAGTAATTAAGTACTAATTGTTGTTTATTAAAGCCAAGTGGCTTTTGTATTTTAATACATATATTTGTGTCTCTATTCTACTAAGCTATTCTAGCTAACTGAAACGCCTTTTTGTCATATAAGAAATAAGCTGACATTTTCTAATGATATTTGTTCCACTGTACGACAAACGGCGGCAACGCTTGGACAATGTTGGAAAATGTTACGTTTGTTGCACTTGCCCCCCCCGGCTATCTGCCATTTGCCATCTGTCTGGCCCACGTTTAAATTATTAATTGTTGTTGCAGGTAACTGAGTGAATTAGTTTTTGTTTTTGTTTTTGTTTTTGCTTTTGTTGCTGTGATGTTATATGGGTCCATTGTTGTAAGCTAGACCATTTGGACTATCATACAAAATGTTTCTTTATTTGCCAGGAAATAGTCATAACTTGACTTGGCTTGGCAGAAAAAAATAAAGTGACAACTTGGATTTGTTTTCTGTGACTTTTTTTTCTTCGTCTATTTGTGGTTTTGTAAATTTTGTAATTTTGACGCCAATTGAAAGTTGTTCATCTTCTTTTCAATGGCAATAAACGAGTTCGTTTTCCAAGACGATGAGGTGGGGCCCTGGCAGAGTGCCTAAATGTCAACGCCACGTGACTATCATATATTACAAATTTCTCATATTCAAGAAGAAACTTTCGATTTTTGCCCTTTTGTTACACACAACTAAACAGAGATTAGATGCAAATCTTCTCTTCCTTTCCTAGTAAAACAAAAAAAAAAACCAAGGAGGAGAGTCATTAAAATTTTCGAAGCGGAAGTGTTTGCTTTTTGCTGCCGCATCTTAAATGAAAAACAAGAAAAGAAAAGCCAACCAAACAGAAAAGAAAAATTATAGAAATTGGCACAATTTACCAAACATTGCGGCAGCAACATCACATTACATTGGCTTATTATGCTAATTGTTTGTTGCTTTACGTAAAAGGCAACGCTTAAACGAATGTGGCAACAGGTGAGAGCACTAATTTGCGCCAAGATATGCATAGTGAAAGTGTTTGGATTTAGCCTAAATTGGAAAAATCACGGAAATCAAGAACCCGAAAGCACTTCTGAGGAGATCTAAGTGCAATAGTGTTGGAAATGTCATTATGAGGAGCGCCACACATGGCACACAAACTTATTATGACATTTTCTAACACTAACTGGAAAAATAGAAGGCTGTGAAAATAATTACAAGCCAGAAATATCCATATTTTAGACAATTACTTTAAGGTGACGAACGTATAAACAAGTACAGTCTAATTTCTTAAATCTAATCTTTCCATTTTAATATTGCATTTAATAAACTAACAAATTTTCAACTTTCAAAATTGATAAATCTTTTCAAATGATTAATATACGTTCACCAGATAGAACTGGCCCAGTAGATCAAGAAGCGACTGGAATAAAATGGATCAATGATCTACTGAGGGACAATTTCAATTCATTTCAACAATTGCGCGATGGAGTGGTCTGGTGTCGTCTCCTTAATCGAGTCCATCCAGGTAGTATACGCATGAAATCGGTGAAACAACGTAGTGCCAGTTTTGTGGATTGGTATTCCAACTATCAGTTGCTTCATGCAGCACTACAGAAGTTGGATATACCGGTTGATTTTAGTGTTCGCAATCTAATTGATGGGCAGGATGCTGAAATTGGGCGTGCAGTTTGTTTCTTTATTGAGATCTACTTGAAGAAGAAGGAGAAACGTCGACATAAATCATCGCCAATTGAACAAGGAGCCGATGAGAGAAAGGACAACAGCAAAACCATGCCCTCGCCAAAGCGGCAATCTCAGGCAACTGGTTCAGGTCTGGATTTCATACCAAAATTTAAGAATTTCTTCTCATTTGACAAGCAGAAACGCGAATACGCTAGACTTCTCGATGAGTCCTTGGAGGAGAAGCCACAACAGCAAAAGCAAAAGGACAAAAAAACGCAGAGTCCTTTGCTCATCGAACAAGGACCACCAGTGAATCAAAGCGAACGTAAGCTAGGTGGCGAGGAACGACAAGAACAACATAAGACGACACAACAGCAACGTGTTGGCGATAACTCTTTTCTTGTGGCTGTTAACAACAAATTGGAGGCCGAACAGCGAGGTCTATATAAGCTGCTGCAAATGTGCAAGGAATTGGAAAAGTCTGAGCTTCAAATGGAGAATTTATGGCTGCAGAAGCGCCAAAAGCGAAAAATGCGACATGCTCAGTGTCTCTAGCTAATGTAAAATACTTTTGCACACTTTTTACATATCATCAAATCGAATTTCGATTTGTACAAGAAATTAAATATGATTCAACATTGTTAACACTGTAAAATAGGAAAATACCAGTAATTTTCAAAGCCGTTGATCGTTGAAAGAAATAAAAATAAAAAGCAAACCAAAAAAAAAAAGGTAAAGTATCAAAGAAAATTCAACTCATGTTTAGCCACTATTAGTCGAATGAAAAATTTAATATTTACGTTTTTCTACTCTCTTGGCGATTTGCGTGTTTGCTTTTCTTTTCCTTTATTTATAGTTTTCGATTTGTTTTGGTCACTTAACACCCGAGTTAATGGCAAATACTTGCAATTGATATATTATTTTGATAAAGATTGTAATACCATGCATTGATAGGGTGAAATGGTATACTAAACTCGCCAAAACAATCAAGAGGAAGCTTTCCCGAAACCATAAAGTATTTATATATATTCTCGGTCACCACCAATAGTTGAGTTGATATATATCAGTTCCCGCAAAGTTCTAGGTTTTGGAAACTATTGGCGTCAAATTTTTTTTTAACTACTTTTTAGTACATTTTTTTTTTTTTTGTTTTCGCTCTAAAATCAGGAAATGCTGCTGCAGGACAAAAGGAATTGAATCTAGGATTTCTAAGGATGAAGGAGCCTAGAGCCTGGTTATGACTGTTCATGCCAATCAGCACGAAATAAGCAAATTATGAACACATTTTTAATTTAGCGACTTGTATTTTTTCAATTTACCTAACTACAAATTTAGTGTGGCATACTTTTAGGGTGAAATAAATAAAACGCCCAATTCGCTTTAAAACTGCAAATATTTTAGAAATATGTTGTAAATTCCTATAAAATTATAAAGTTATGGCTTTTTGAAACTGAAATTGTCTAAATTATAGGCAGAAAATATTTTGTAAAAAATTGTTAAAAACTCTTTTCAAAAGTGTTTTCAAAATTCATTCTCATTACACAGTCGATGGAATGGCAAGTAATTCAAAATTATTTGATTTTATTTAGTAAAAGTATGTATAAATTCGCAATTACATATCAATCTTATGACAAACTAAATTATTGCACATATTTAACACATTTTGTTTTTGTTACATTATTAAAGGGTAAACACCATTAATTTATGAGACAAAAAAAAATTAAAATAAAGGTTAAAATGAAAACGGAGCAACATAATCTAGTTGGGCTCTAATTTGACTTTATGAAGAAGTATGCTTAGGATAACCTAAGAAAAAAAAAAACAAACAAATAAACAACATACCAAATGAAAAAATGAGTTTTCCATCGATTAATCGATTGATTTGTGAATGTGAATTTTTCGTTTTGTAAATGTATGTGAAATGGGTCTTATTAGAAGTAAATTTTCTTTTTTTTTTCGTTTTGTGCGAATTTGAATTTCTCTTAACTTTCGGAATAAATACTAATACAGTGGGGTTTTTGTATGATATTTTGTTGAATTTTTGTTTTGTTTTTTTATCAGGCACAACTTTAAAATCTCCCTTATCCTAACCCTCTAGCAATTGTGTGGTTTTGTATTCCACAGCTGAACCCATTTCGGCACCGAGCTTATCTCGCACATAGTCCCGGATCTCCTGTAAACGTTGATCGGGACCCGCCGCCGCTGTGGATTTCGGGGACCTTTTACTTTGACTTTGACGCTGCTTAAGACCATGGGCATGATAATTGTAAGGTCTTTGATGCGATTGGGTCGGCTCCTGCTGCTGCTGCTGATGATGATGATGATGATGATGTGGATGATAGCTTGTTGAGGGATCTACACCATCTTCTTGTGATGCTGCTGCTGGGGCATTCTCATAGGGTCGTCGTATGGTGGCATACATATGAGACGATCCACCATGATTTTGTGTATTGAATATCACTTTGGTGTGAGTGGGTCGAGGATTATTTTCAGTGATGGGCAAATCATGATCCTCATGATGATCTGGCACAATAGCTTCCTCAGCACTCTGGCCTTGTTCCTGTTCGGGTACATAGATGGGTTGCGGTCCACTGTATTGTTGCTGATGTTGCTGCTCTTGCTGGGGAGGAGCTGCCATGGCAATGAGATACAATTGTGGTTGCTGCTGATAGCTTGGATCGTATGAGGCCTGTTGGGGTTGGGCATAATAGAATTGGGTTGGCTGATGCGTCTCCTGCCTATACACAGAAGGTGGCCCATAATAGGCATCTGGCTGTGGCTGTTCGACATAGTGTTGCTGCGGTTGTTGTTGTTGTTGCTGCTGCTGCTGCTGGTGCTGCTGCTGTTGATGATGTCTGCCCTTGTAGGTCTGGTAGACATCGTCAATGGCAGCATATTGAACTGGCTCTGGTTGGGAATTATAATTCACTTCTGGTTGATATTGAACTACCTGTTCCTGCTGATGTTGCAATTGCTTGCGCTGTTCGGCTTCCTGCAGTAGACTCAAATATTGGGCCGCACGTATTTCTAGATATTGTTGCAGCAATGCCTGCAAATGTGCCGCATACTTGGCTGGCCCTGGTATGCGTAGGACTATAACTGGCTCTTGGTAGCCTCCATTATCATCGTGTGGCTGCTCTTCATCATGTGGCAAATCGATTTGAGGTTGCTCTGGTACTGGGGCCGGTGGCTCTAGTTCCTGTTGTTGATGTGGTTCCTCCTGTGCCGGGGGCGCTTGGGTCTCGTAGCTTGTCTGTGGCTTCAATTCATACGAGTATGATGGTTCAATGGTCACACTTGTCACCTGTTGTTGATGCTGGGGCGATGTTTGTGGCAGCTCGAAGCCCGATGGTGAATACCCACCATAGACATCGGGTGATTCGGTGGCCGGGATATCATGTTGCGAATATGGATAGAACATAAATTTCGGTGGCGTATAATCGTAACCCTGATGGGCATAGCCATAGCTGTTTGAAACGAAAGTAGAATAATTAGAATTCTTTAAACATTTGGTGTTAACTTACCCAAGATCACCTTCAATGGTTCGCTTGCTATTCTTTCCGCCTCCTTCGCCAGTTGAATTGGATCTTTCCACTTTGATCTTAATCTTGTCGCCATGCAATTTAAATTGCTTATCCAATTCCTTGATGAATTCCAAATCATCTTCCGGCAAATTTGTGAAACTATCAGCCAAAGCTTTTGCCTTCTTGGGCACTCTGGTTGTTGCTGTTGTCGTCGTCTTTGCCGGGGATTTGGTGAACTTTACACGTGGCTTACTGGGCTTTGTGGTTGTTCCACCATTGCTGGAGGTGCTGCTGCTCGAGATGCTGCTGCTGCTGCTGCTGCTGGTGAGGGTTAATGCCGTTTTGGTGGGACGCTTTTTCAATGTTGTCACCTTTTTGGGATAACCACTGGCCGATGATGACAATGATGTGCTCCCTGCTGATGATTTGGCTGGCGTCGTCTCTGATTGTTCTAGACCATTGACTAGGCACAACAAGGCGCTTGTCGAGCACTGCGAATCAAATGAAATCAAAGACAAAGACACAAAAAAATAAAACAAATGCAAAAATCAAATAAAAACTTGTGGCTTGTGGATTGTTGCAAATATCGATGGATTGTGTTTTTGATGTTTTGTCTTTTGCGAGGCTTTTGTGATCTCAAGGTGACCCAGACAAAAAACCATCGATAAAATGTCTTTGCTCTTGGCTAATGGTCGACATCAAAAATCAATAAAAGAAAAACGATTTCACATTTGACATTTCAACTGACTGACTGACTGACTGACTGACGGTCGATCTGTTTGTTTGTTTGTTTCTTTATCTGTCTAATACGAAAACGCGCACCTGAGTTGCCAACGATTCGCAACATTTTTCCTTTTTGACACGTTTATGTACAAAGTCTTTTTAAGCAATTGCTTTTCCGTGAGACCATTAGTTGATCGCTCTTCCATTATGGAGGGGCAGAGATCGTTAGTTGAACAGTTTAAAAAGTAAAAAGTAAAATGAAAACACAACGGTTTGTGATATATCTTGAATAATCATAATTATTGAAACGATAAGCAAATCTATTTGAAATAAAACATAAACAAAGCCCACATCCAAAATCCGTAATCCCCCAAATCCCCCAAATCTCACTTCGAGTCTTTTGTTATCTTGGCTATCGGCAATTATTCGTCTACTTATTTTCAATTTCAAAATCAAATTGAAGGCGTTTTGCATAGTCATAGTAATACCACGTACATACATAACATAACTCAATTAAATGTCGCGCACAACTGACTAACTAAGTAATCTAACGAATACTTAAAATATTTAATTGCATTTTGTCACTCAATTACAAAACTCAAAACACAACACAAACATGCTCGCAAAAGAAACTGGGACAGTGTGTCAAGTAAAGTTTAATAGTCCCCCTCGTCCCCCCCCATTACCATCCGTCCCTGCCTCTTTCATCAGTCCCTGGTAACCCGGCGGAGGCTCTTTGCAAGCAGGAAGACATTTTCGGCAAAAACAAAAAACTAGCTTCAGCCACACGATATTTGTCTACAATGTGAAATACCAAAATATTTTTATTTTTTTTTTTTTTGTCAAATCTATGTACAGTGGGATAGGTTGGTGTGGTGGGGTGTGGACAAGACGGGGGAGGGCTTATTCATGTTTGTTTGTGTATGTGCATTTTCTTGTTGTTAGTTAGTTAGTTAGTCAGTCTGCTAGTTGCTATCATATTATATAATCCATCTAGTTTTTTAGTCCACTTCAATGGCCTGTCTCACATTGATTTATCATTTTAACATTTTTGTGCAATAATTTAATTAAATTCGTTAAGAAATGAGGCCTTTCACTTGCCACAATTCCAATTGATTGACAATATTTTTTGAAAATCTTAAAAGAAAACACAGGAAAATGCAATAACAAAACGGCCCAAGAAATCTTTTCCTAAAGATCCTGAATAGAATAGTTAAGATTTATCTAGACAATTTGTTATAATAAATAAGATTAAATAATTTTGCCAAATTTAATTAGTTTAAATTTTGAAAGAACTCAATTTCGATTATTATGAAAAAGCCTTGGTAAACAATTTTTCGAAATCTTTTGGTTAGTAACAAAATAGTTTAATGAACTTTCTGTTAAAAACCATGAAAATGAAAACAGAGAGTGCGAAAGAGTTAGAGATAGATAGTCTCTTGTTGAAGAAACTACTAAAAACTAAATATATAAGATAAGACAAACGATAGTCACGCAACGCATAGAAATTAGTCAGAGTTGAAGTCAGAGTGAAATTAGTCGGAGTTTAGTTGCGGATAATCGTCTTGAGGTTGCATAATCATCATTATCATCATCATCTACAGTAACCACTAACAGTCCTTTTCCAACCCAAAAAAAAAACACAAATAAAATATTTCAACTTTAAGTGTGTCCTGTGAGTCAGAAAAAAAAGAAACTCTTTTGGTTTGTGGGAAAACTTTACATAAGCCAACCACATAAACCACATCAAAACAAGTTCTCATTGCAACAACAAAAACTTGCCATATTTTTTTTTATTATTATTAATTTTTTTCCATTAGTTTTTTGCTTTTGATTTTTGCGTGTGTGTGTTTATGTTTCGGTTTTGGTTACAGTTTCGGTTTCGGTTTGTTAGGAAATGCATAACGGTCTATTTAGCTGACATATGGTAGCAGGTTAAGCCTAATTAGCGGGGGGGCCGCACACTAAATGACCTGACTGCCCCGAGGACTGAATAAAATGCTCATCTTTTTGCCGGTAGGGGGGAGGAGGGAGCGGGCTGTCAGTTTGATTGATGTACAAGGGCAAGGGCAGACAGCTGCGGAAGAAGGGCAAACGATGCGCAAAAGGTCAGTTAGTTCAGTTTCGATGAACATTATAGCTTTAAAAACAGGAAAAACGAACAGAGACAGATAGTGAGAAGGACAGAGAGGCAAAGAGAAAGCAGTTCTTTATTATTTTTTCTTTTAGCAGGGAGTTAATAATAAACAGAAACGATTTCTTCTTCAACTTAAATGAAATGAAATTCCCAAAAATGCTAATAGTAAAATGTTGAAAGAAAAGGAAAATCTCTTATCAAATAAATAAATAGACAACTTATGAATCTTTATAATTTGAAATAATTTAACCTACTTTTAGTTATCTAAATCTTGCCCGATATCTAGATTGCAATTGGCTTTCAATTTGATGTTGTAAGATCTCTTTTGGGATATTATGCAAAAAATTTGTTATTTGGTTGACTAAAAGGATCACTGAACTGTCTCAGAGTTAGTGTTATTTCCCACTTCACCACTTTATATATATATATATACATGCATGTGCCACCTGCCAGCTGGTCGGTCTATAGACCGGCTGAGCAACTGCAACTGCAACTGCAACGGAGTGGCAAATGCAAATTAAGCAGGAGGAGGAGATGAAGCAAAAGAAGAAGAAGAAGGAAGAGATGTCGGTTGGTGGGCGTTGACTTTTCTTTTGATAGCAGACAGTTTTCCCCTCCCCAACCCCTCTTCACCCATTCATCTCAGTGATTTTTCTTTCCGGGTTGAGATTTCGCTTTTTTTTGCTTACCAATATCAATGCTAATCTCATGGTTGTTCCTTTCGCTTTATCGCTTCAGTAGACAATAAACATTTACTTAGAATTTTTCACACATAAATAAATTATTGCTGTTTTTGTTTTTATTCACTTGGAAAATTTATTTAGTTTTTGCATAAACACAACAAAAAAACTCCATACACAATTGTTTTTCCCAGCATGCAGAAGAAAATTGGCATGAGATGAACTAGGAGGTCGAGGTGGAAGACGTTTGGATCAGTGGAGATGGTGGCAAAAAAAAAAAAAAAAATAACAATAACACACTTTGATAAATCTCTTAGATGGTGGTTTGGCGGTTTGGCAGTTCGGTTGACGGTTGGCGAATGGAGAATGGAGAATGGCGGATGTCGGCCCCCGATGTAAACGTTCAAAAGTCGCGATTCGTACTGTGAATGGCGCTGCCAAAGTGTTTGGTTTTTATAGCAACTTCTTCTTCTTCAAACGTCTTTCGTTTTTTTTTTTTTTTTTTGTAAGTTTTTATTTTTCAGTTTCAGTTTCGTTTTCATCTTCGGAGTATTGCAGCAGCCGCCGCAAGTCACTTGGCCAGATAGAGACAGAGAGAAAGAGAGAGAGAGAGAGATATACTCTGGGTCTTGGTCTCGGTGTCGACTCCAGTGGAGTCGACGGGAGTCAGAGCGTGCGGAACAATTTGGTGGCTGATGGACGAGTTCATCAGCAATGACACCGCATGTATTTTTGTGTGTATGCGTGTGTGTGTTTGTGTGTGTGGTTGAAGGTGTAGGTTGTGGCTTTGCCTATTGCCTCAATCATCATTTAAAGATGCCTAGATGGCAAAATCAAATCAATGCGCTTAAAAAGAAATAGATATAGTTTAGCCAAATAAAATCAAATTTTAATCAGTTTGTTTTATTTTCTAGAATCTATGTAGATTTACAATTTTCTGTATTCTGACCAGTATTTAATTTTAATTTTCAGTTAAAAGAACCATTGAATTATTGTCAAAAAAAAATTGAATCTAAATTGTAAGTAGTTTTGACTTACTTCTTTATTTAGAACTGACATTATTTTGGAAACTATATTTATAAGTTTTGTATTTCTTATTGTATCTTGAACTGCATCAATTTGTTGTTGTTTTTTGATGACCTTGTCTTATCCAAGGGATTTACCTTTCAAATTTCCCAAATCCTTTCATTTTTTTATGTCGCTCGGTTTGTTTTTTTGTTTTGGAATTTCTTTTAGAGCTGTTGTTGTTGTTGTTGTTGTTGTATTTCGTGTATAGTCTTTTTGATTTTTCCAGTTCAAGTTCAAAGTCATAAAAAACTGGCGCAACTTTTTGCCCACTGACAACTGACAAGGCACAAGACACAAGAGACAACAGACAGCATCTGCGATTCAGCATCTCCAGGCCTTTCATTTTATGTGAATACATTTTATGGTTATTATTATAGCCATTATTATGATTTTCTGTTTCACAAAGAGCAAAACCTTAGCCAAAGACGGCGACAGAAAAAGCAACCTTAAACCAATCGAAACAGAAATTTGCATAAAAACAATTGCAGAAGTAGCTGACTATAAGAAGGGAAACTGCCTCAAAGGCAAAGGGGTAGGGCTTACTAAAACGGGAAGGTTTGAGGAATTGGCTAAGGGGTTTAGCTGTTTAAGTAGTGGCAATTTAATTGACGCATTAAGTTGTCGTCGTCGTCACCATCTCCAACTCCATCGTAGTCGTAGCAATAGGGCTTGGATTTGGACAAAGCAAAAAGAAAAAGAGAAATGGCATAATACAAAAGGCGGCGAAACTGTCTCTTTGTGTCTATTTTTTTTTTTTTTTTTTTTTTTTTCGTTGGTTAGTTTTGTAATCCATTTTGTTCACGATAACGATAAAACTTAAAACCAAACACATACTGAAATCACTTCATTCGCAATCTGAAGTATATTGCCGAAAGTTGTTGCTCATACACTTTACCAAAATGGAGGTTTATCCATTGACTTGGTTAAAAAACCATTAAAAACAAACATATAAAGAAATATGCTTTACTATATAGCAATGCTTAAGGTAAATCCTCCAAAAATCATTAAATGACCGATATATTCTGATTAGTTTCATCTAAATTGTTATTTATGAGAATCAAATAGTATGAATAATAAAAAGATCTTCAAGAACACATTTTAAGCTTAATTTTGGGTGATTTGGAATGCAGAAATGTATCAGACATACAAAAATTAAGGCGACTTTTGATGCAAATTTATAGATTCTACATTTATGCGATTCTTAAGAAATTTGGTTTATAGATGCATATTAATCACAAAAATTAATGTCCCAAATTTAATAAAGATATCTCAAATATTGTATGAGAAAATCATATGTTCTTTGATATACTGTCCAAATTTGAAACAATTTCGAACTGTACGATTTTAGATATCTCTAGCTAGCTTCTAGCTTCTTAATTTTTCGGATAGAAAATGGTTGCTCCTGATACCTTATGCATATATTTTCCGGACCTTATATAACCATTTTGCCGAGTGCATAGTAGAAAAATGTTACTGTGAGAAAAATACTTTGGAAAATATTATTACGGCTGTTTTACCTACGATTGGTTGCTCCTCAGAAGACAATTGACAGTTTCAAAGAACAAAAATACATTTTTTTTTTTAATTCTAAACAAAAGCTATTTTAAATCCTGGCAGCTTTGCTTGTAAATACCTTCTTATGAACTTTTTGACATCATTTTGGAATTTGGTATTTGAGTTTTTCAAAGATATTGCTCCACATTGCAACTTGAAAGTATTTGATATTTCAATTATTAGTTGCATTTCTGACTACAATAGTGTATAAGCCATTGTCTCAGTTTTGTTTTCTCCTCTTTCAATATTGTTTTTGTTAATTTTTTCGCCTTGATCGGTTCATCGATAACAAACAGCAATTGAAATGTTGGTCAGACTTGCAAGATCTTTTGTCCCAAAACCGACAATGATCAAATATTATAACAAAAAAAAAAAAAAAAAAACACCTACCTCTAGCTCAGCATTCGTGCCATCAAGTTGCACAATTGAAATTGAATACAATATACATACATATATATATATAGAAATATATATATATATATATATATATATATATAATTTGATCACACAAACGATCAAGCTCGATTTCATTTAGCTCATCGGTCTTAGGGTCTACCCACAAGAGCAACAACTGCAGTCAAACAATGTCACTTAGTCAGCATTTATTATTATTTATTATTAGCATTATTTATTATTATTATTTATTATTATCAAAGGCAAACTGAATAATCATGGACAAAGAGAAGCAACATAAATCCATGATGAAGTAGAAGGTTCAGTCAAGGTAATGTGGAGGCCCTTATTTTTCGTTTGATAAAAGGTTAAAGCCAAAAGGTCAATATAGAAACATATCAATGAATGTCATTTGAATTTGAATGAATCTATTCATGTATCAAATATGTTGTAACTAAATAAAAAACATTACATTACATTTATTCCATCAAAAAAAAAAATATAACAGAGAATATTTTCAAATCTAATCCTAAATGTGTTCCATGAATAAAAATTTACCCATTTCATAATTTTTCATTATGTGTTAATTGGGAAACGATTCCTCCCGGAATTTCAGTCGTTGCAGGAAATGGACAATCAGACACACACACACGCACACACACACAAAGAGACGCACACCCTTTTAACCTAAAGCAAAATGATTGTAGTAGTACTTATGATGGCATACAACATGTCTGCATATATTTAATTGATGCCAAAAAAAGAAGAAAATAAGAAAACCCAACACAACACAACACAACAAAAATAAAAGAAAAAAAAAACCGCAAACAATGCCTACAAAATTTTGTGGCAACTTCATTAACAGTCATGGGATGACTTGGCCCAAAGGTGGGGAACAAAAATATCATAGAGTAAAACTTGGTAACTCGTTGAGCCACATCTTAGTGTGGTGGCAACAGTGGCAGCAGCATCATCATCATTTTGCTTCCTACTTGCATAAATTTTTGCCAAAAAAAAACACACTGCCACACAAATCATCATCATGATGATGATCATGATGATGTGTGGATCAGCAGAAGATGCGACTTAGTTACTTTCGTTTCGCGAGTCGATGCCGATTTAAATCCCCCTTTTCCCCTTCATTTTCCAAAATGTTGTCGAGGCATAATTGTTTGTTATTGCCTCCGACTGTTTGCTTTATGGCCATTATTACGTGAGCACTAGCCAGTCTGGCATCTTCAGCTCCATCTCGGTCTCTAGCAGCAGCTTCATCTTCATAGCCATTTTTATCGTTGTCGCTGCTGCTGCTGCTCATTGAGAAGAAGTCACCTTATGGCACATTGAATTTTGGACTTGCTTCGCTTTAAAATGGTACAACAAATGGCAGCCACATAGTTGGGGGATTTGGGGAACTGGATAGGAATTGTGTTATGTGACTAGTTGAACAGATCCTCCGTGTTGTTATGTGAATTGATTATCGACTTATAGTAAAAGCAACAAAATAAAGAAGACGACTTTTCCTGCCATAAATCTAATGAGTTAACAATCAATAGAAATAATTATTACCATCTGGTTTTGGTTTAGCAAGAACAATATCCTTTTATCGTCTTTGATTGGTAAAACAAATCTGTTTTTTTCTTTCTATTTAATAAATAAAATATATGTATTTATGTATAAAATAAATGTACAAAAAAATAACAAACTGAAATGTGTTAACCTATGCTTTAAGTCGAAACATTTGGTGTTTTGTCCGATGACTGAGTTAAGGACTTTTTCACAATTCGGCCCGACGAATCATTCGCCACTTTGGCCGACATCCTCTTGAACAATCTCAAATTGTTAATGGGATAGGCCAAAGTGTGACTGGGCGATGGGGATAAGGAAGTTGCCGATGGGGAGGAGGAGGGCAATTGATGCTGCTGCAGGATACGTAGAACCTCCCAACTGGGTATATAAGAATCCAGCAATGACTTGGACTCACGGCCAGCGAATAGATCCGGTGTGGGATCCGGCTGAGAGGGACGGAAGGGCTTCTGGTATGGAGAATACCCGAAGTTTCCCCTTCCATAAGCAGCACCAGGACCAGGACGACGCGTAGTGATGCTTATAAAGCTGGGTGGATATGGTAAAGGAATCCTGGGACTTGGAGCATAATTCCTTTGTGCTGGCGGTGCGTAGGCGAATTGTTTGGACTGTTGATAAAGACTCGATGTGGCTGGCGACTGGGCATAGATATAGGGTGGTCGTATTGGGCGTGGTCGCAGCGAAGGCGGCGATGGCAATGATGTTAGGGCATTTCCTGTTAAATATTGTATCCCATTCAATTGCAAATCCAAATCATAGGGCACAATCGGTTTTAGCAGCCTTGTCGAGACGGTTGAGGCAATCTCTTTTGGTATTGTGGCTGTTGATGTTGTCGTTGCTGCTGTGGGCGTTCTGTGGGATAGAGACAGATTAGATTAGCTAGTTAGGTTAACTAGATGGAGTGAGCTGCAAAAAGAGAATTGCTTAGCGATTTAGTCTAATTGCCATTACTCCAATTGAAACTCATTTGTCGGAAGCCAACGGCGGCAGCAATCGTGAGTGAAATTTTCAATCCATTTCATCATCTCTCCTCCTCTTGCTCTCTCTCTCTCAGTCACACACAACAAACTATTTGCAAATTAGTTGAAATTCTGTTAAAGGCATTGACTAAACTATTCATTTTCCAGTTAAACATTGCAAATCACTGCAATTTCACTACGTCACTCAACTTAACAAAATGTGTGAATATTGCGTTCAATCAATTTAACGGATACTTAACGTTTTCCTTTACCAAGAATTGAAATGAGTTTCCCGTCAAGTCATATTTAAAGATATTAACTTCAATGTAGTAGGCACATTTATTCATTATTTAATTTTTGGTTTAGGCAAATTTACTTGTTTATGGTTTGCGAATTGATAAATTCTTTAGAAGTTTTTAATTTAAAAATATTAATGTTTAGAAAGAAATTTCTGAAATAGATTTCATATCTATGCAGGTTTTTGTATTCATTAAATATAGATTATATTCATTAAAAGCCATTAACCAAAAACCAAATAATTAGCTTTCAGATTTAAGCAATTCAGTAGTTCAAAGTCGAAAACCTATTTCTATTTTCTTCTATAACATCAGACCATATTCTGGCTTATAGCCTCTAATCCTTCTGGTCGACTCATGTATTATTTTTTTATTCTAAATTGGACGCGCTTTTCTACCTTTAAAGTATAAACAAAAAATGTCGGCATAACTATTAGTTTTATATTATTTTTTTTTTTGTAAATTGTCCCTATAAATGTTCTGCTGGAAATGCCCAATTTTTACAACTTCTTCATATTCGTGTTGCGAAATAAATTAAAAAGTTTAAAAGTTTAGTAGAGAAAATATACGATTTGATTATTGTAAGTATTAAAGACTAATAAATTGCTTTCGGGCTGTATTTATGTAAATTTAAATTTCGTCTAGATGAGTTGTCTAAATAGTTTAATCATTAAAGGCAACTGAACAACAAGCATCCGGATTTGAATCCGAGGCTAGTGTATAAATATAATTATTGTCTAACTAAAAGCTATCAGTCGAACCCCTTATAGCTGTGCAATATAAGATGACTTGTTTCTTTTTATATTTCTTTTTTTTTTTTTTTTGAATCGACCAACTATTACTCTGGCTTTATAAGCAAATCTATAGGCAACTAGCTAAGTTTGGCACGCGTTTGAAACTTTCACACTTTTGGAAAAAGGTTTGTGTCTTGAGTCATTTGTTTATCAAGCAGCTTTGAAGCTTAAACTTGAGGGATTTGGTTTGGATCTTTGGTTGGGAGCTTCGACTTACACAAAAAAGAGATTCGCCGGCAACTGACCGGGAAATGCATAGCCGGCGCTCAGCTGTTTATGTTGCTGCTGCAGCTGATGCAGTTGCTCCAATTTCTCCCTCTCCCTGGCGATTTCCCGCTGGGCAGCATCTTGGATGTAACTAGGTGGAACACTGGCTGCCACACTGGGACGCCATTCATAGCGATTGGGCAGCAGGGGAGGACGATTCAGATCCACTTGAAATTGCTCTTGCTCCCGCTCCAGATCCTCGAGGCGCAGTGGCAGCGGAGTGATGTCATCGTCGTAGCCTTGGGGCGGTGGTGTTAAAACGGCCCAAGCTAAATTAAGGGCCAGTGAATGAATCAAAAGATGTGGCCAGACGAGCTGCAATAGAAATGGCAAAAAGAGAGAGGGTACGATAGGTCATTAGAAGGGGATTGGACATGTGTACTCGTATATAAGAAATTGAAGCAGGTGCAAAATGAAGTAACAACTTGTTACATTTTTGTTTTTGTTGTTTTTTTTTTTTTTGGGGGTTTTCGTTTTGTTTTTTTTTTTTGTGTGATGGTGAAAGGCCTCTTGCCATGCCACGCCTATCGTCTTAGCGCCCAGTGATGCGTTTAATTGGTTTCTGTCTTTATGTTTTTCCTTTTTTATTCGTTTTGTTTTATTTTGTGGGCTTGGTTCGAAATGACAACAAAAAACAAATTGATGGGAGGAGTGCTTTACTTTTTTTTTTGTTTTATTAAATAACTTTTAATAAAATTTAAGTAGATTTCTAAAAAGTGATAAGTGAAACGTATGACCAAATATGACCCTGAGGGAAACTAGTAACTAATTGTTACTAGGTACTAGTATTAATCAGGGCCGCTTTTGACCATAAATAATCTGATAACTAAAGCGAATAGCATTTTTAAACAAAATAAAGACGTCACATAACGAAGGAAACTTACAAACTATATATGTATGTATATCCATAAGGGCAATAAAGTATTAAGTAACTAAATTGCAGTTCTTTAGCAAATAGTTTGCTATTAATGATCAATAAAAAGCAATCCAGGCAACTGTAAAAACATTCATTTTTTACAGGCTTTATAGCTTTCAAATTTGTATACCCTTGCAAGATGAGTATATTCAATTTGTTGAGAAGTCTGTAACGCTTAGAATAAAGGATCTCTGACTAAAGGAAGTATGTTAATAGTGGCCTCGATCTATTTATCGGATTTTCTCATTTAGTGAACAAACAAAACTGACTGCTTAATTACTATCTGATCAAAAGGTGATATACCTACTTCTAGTCGATTGCCCAAAGTTGCCCTTTTTTAATGAGTTGAAATGAAGTTTTAAAGTTTTTGATGACACTTAAATATCAGAAAATTAGCTAAAAGATGCAGATGTAATTATCTTTAATCGAAATATAAACCAGTAGCCCGAAAACACTTCAGTAGTGGCGAAGTTTATATACCTTTGCAGGTTTTTTTAAGTTAATAGCATGGATGGATGAGAAAAGTAAAAAATTATTCGAATTCTTGACATTTCAGGGGGCTTCAGACCTTCCCCCTAAATAGGGCCATTAGTAGTAGAAATATTTATGTAAAACGATAAGAGTTGTTTTAATGGAGAAGAGAAAAAAATGTGAGTGACTCTTGAATACCAAGTCTGTTGATGAACACTTGGTGAAAGAGAAAAAACTCTTGATCAGTATTATTTGACGTTGATTCAGACAGATGAATCTAACTTAAAGATCTCAAAACAAATGGAAACTGATGAAGTGATGAAAAGTTTATCAGTTTGGCTGTCTAATCAGGTCACTAACTAAAATCGTTTGCTAGAAATTATTGCAAAATTTAATTATTTCTTATGTCTAAGTTTTATTGAATTAAATATATTTGCATGCTCAACGAAGAGTTAAATGAATTTTGCATGCATGTATATTGTGGGTGGGTTTTGTTTGTCACCCCCTCCTTCCTTTGCCACCACAACTTTAGACAAATGGCCCAAGGCCACTATTGATAACCTGGCAGATGCCTTTCTAAAAAAAAAAAAAAAAAAGAAATACAAATCTTCACTTGGTGCGGTTACTAACGGCCATTTGTCATGCCATATTTAAGCTGCGAAAATTCCAAGTGGCCAAGTTGCGTCACAGCAAATGGAATCGAGTGGGTATATGCACATATACTCGTATACAAGAAGAAACGAAAAATAAATGAAACCATCTCCAAATTGCAATAAACTGCAATTGCCTGGCCAAAAAGATGCCTTGCGAATGCAGCAAAACTAGTTGCAAATAGTAAAAAAAAAAAAGAGATGAAAAATCATAGCCAATTTCAAAATAAAACTGAACCGTCGACGATGCGTGAGCCAGATTGGTCTTTTGCTGTGTAATTATTTCTAGTAGTCTGCTAATGATTTGCCCAGGTCAAATCTGTCTTGCCAAAAATTGGAGAAGACAGAAAGGAAAAAAGAAAAAATTAAACACACTATGCAAATGCAGCTTGATTAATGACCCCCTCCAGCTAATGATGGGCTTTAAGATAGATGCTTTGTAATCTTTTGTTTGCGTTGGCAAGGCAAAAAAAAAAAAAAAAACACACACACACGCAAACAAAAGACTCAAGATACAAACTTGACATGGACATAAGAATGAACTTCAAGGGGGCTAGGGCAATGTCGATCAATCAAACGTATGTGAATGCCAATGCAACTACTGGGGCGGTCCAATCATTACAATAGAACTTTGCCATTCTAAAGAAGCTGACTCCAAGGTGAATCTATTGCTAAATTAATATCCATGCATATTTCCTTAAGATCCATAATAGGTTAATTGCTAGATTTTTAGAAAATTGGAATTTTGCTTAAAGTTAGACCAATTTTTTGGTGTTTGTCTAGATTTCAACCTTATTTTTGAAGTTAATCAAAACTGGGTTTCTAATTTAATTGAATCTTTTCAAGCCGGCTGAAACCAAGTTTTGGTTAGACCAAATATTTAGTTTCGTTTCATTCAAGCGCCAATTAATGAGGATTAAAATTAGCATAAGCTTAGAATTATAAATTATAACTGTAATGTCTGATTAACGCTTAATGTTCTCAACATTCGATAGGTTCTTTAACATTATAGAGGACATCCCCAAATATTCTCATTATAAATTTCAAATATTTACACCTACATATCTCAGCTTTTTTAGAGCTTATCTTCATATAATTAGAAGGTTAATCTCTTTTACCCTTATCTGTATTTAATTACAATCTTACTTAATGTTTTTTTAATACTGCAAATAAGTTCATTAAACCTAGAACAAATTGATGGACTAATTGGTGTAACCCTTTAGATAAACAATTACTAAGGATTACTTAAGCCAAAGGTCTTCAATAATATATTGAAATATTGCAATTGTGATTGTGAATATTTGTTGAAATAAGTTATCTATCTATAGCTTTAGATAAGAATATGTCAAGAATATTTTAAGAACTTAAAAAAACAATTATTGTACTTAACTTAAAAAACTTTCATCTTTACATATGTTATATGCTATCTATTAATTATAATAAGATTACAGATTTTAGTCTGTAGAAAGTTCTTATGTAACAAAAATGCCTGTAACTCTGTTTTCCATAATGATGCAAAGAAATATCTCCAAATTTAAATTTGAGTTTTGTTTCCTTTTGTTTAATAAAATAACAAAAACAAATTTCATAGCCTAATGAAAAGATTATTAATATTTGTTGTCAAACAATTAATCGTATTGTTTGCAGGGGATTAAATATTTTATAAAGTTTCTCTTGACAAATTTAAATTGAAACTTTAACGGAAGAACACAAGGCACATTTTGTTTTTGTTTGCTTTTTTTTTTCTTTTTCTTTTTCTTAAGTTTACGCACCATTTTAGCAAATTTACACGGTTTAATTATAATGCAAAAAAAAAAAAACAACATCCAACATTAATACAACACACTTGTTCACTGGTTTACTTGTTGGCCAGAAAACAACATTCACCATTCAACTCATAAAAAAGATGTGTTTTTCTTAACCGAAACGGAAAACCGACCAAATGACGACCGTCGAGTGAGGCAAACTGCGACAGAGTCGAGCTTAGCCACAACATTTTATACCTACCAAAAAACATCACAAAAAAAAAAACAAAAAAGAAACAAAACCAAAACCAAAAAAAAAAAAAACTTAAACTAAAACAACAACGGCTACAGCAGCAGCAGCAGCAGCAGCACAACAAAAAGCATAGTAAGCATTTTTGTTTTTGTTGTTTTTGTATTTGGTTGAGTTAATTCTCTCCACCTCCTTGACCATCGCCTTCCCAATTGTTGGTGGTCACCTGCCATTGGGAGAGATGCAGATGAGCGACGATTGGCCAAAGGATTGACTGAATCGAACTGAACCAACCAAACCAAACTAAGCTAAAGTGTTGAGTGAGGCAATTAATTGAAATTGAAATTGAAAATGTGTGGAAAAAAAAGGAAAGTAAAGAGCCTCAAATTGAAATCATTTCGAATTCCAGTCAAAAAAATAACCAAAAACCAAACCACAGTCAAGCTAATTTACGCATTTTGCGTACTTATCCAAATGAAAGAAATGATGATAAACGACCAAAAGATACTCTGTACTTTGTGTGTATAAAATCCTTTCATATAACCATTTAAACTCGTTATTGACAAAAAACTAATATAAACTTCGTTTTATTGATTACTTTCAAATAAATTTAATTAGAAAGCTTTTGTTTCAAGATGGACCATTTATTTCAAGGGTTTCCTTTAAACTCTAGTTCTAAGTTTCATTAAGACATGCATTTGTTTTTCAAATATTAATCTATTCTTCTTTATTCTTTATTTTTTGTTTGTAGGGTATAAAAATAGTATTACATCATATGGTCTTGTGGTCAACACCTAATGCCAAGCCATTCCTCTTGCCAGAGCCAGCATCAATAACCGTTCACTTCCGCTGAACTCCTAGTGAGTACGCAAGTGCACCAAAATAATCATTGACCGACAGACCCATCGACAGTAAATCCATTCAAATCTCATTACAATGCTCTTACAAGTGTTTCAGCCACACAACGCTGCAGGGCGTCATCCATCCATCGTCATCGTCATTCGCCATTCGCCCTGGAGGCGAGGCACAAGTGTATGAAAGGTTAAGTGCTTGAAAAGTAAATTTAAATTGTTATAAACATTTTGTTTATTGCATGCTTGTCTAGAGTGCCCATACTCGAAACTAGGTTAGATTGTCTCCTATATATATGTATATATTTAAATTTAATTGTCTTAGACAAAACTTCAATCAATACTTTTACGTAAAACCAATTAGAATAGATCAAGTTTTTTAATGCCAACTTTATTTTTCTTTTTAAACAAGATCTATTAGAATCCAGAAGATCCAGAATCCAGTAGAAAATTAGAATACATCCATTTTAAGTTGGTCAACGTTTTTGTATTCCTTAAACCATTTTAAAATTGGTAATAATATGCCCAGGCCAATTTAAAACGAGTCCTATTGGCAAGGGCAACTTGAATTCGTTGCCCTGAAATATAAAATTCGCCTTTAGGGGATTTGCTCTCAATATGATAATAGTTTCCCCCCTCGTCATCTCCCTTCATTGAATGGAAGACGGATGGGGTACTGATTGAATTTTTGTTTGATGGTTTTTAAAATGAGTTAATTTCAAATGATTTTTTTCATCGCCTGGTTTTTTTTTTTTCGTTTTTTTTGTTTGTTTTGGGGTGTAATGAAAGCGTTGAGTTGAAAACAAATTTGAAGTTTTCCAGTTTGGCTAGTTAATGTCAAAATGAATTTGTCATAAATGTGACAATTAGACAAATGAATGGCTTGAGGGTATAGGGCTTTTTGGGGTTGTGGAATTTACCTTCTTATGCGTTCCCCGTTTCCACTTCTCCTTTCTCCACATTGTGTCGCACACTCTGATGTAACCTACTCCAAGGTTGGTCAAAAGTAAAGAGTCTGAATTTGGACACATGTGTGAGTTTAGTTTTACTTAGTTAGTCAGTTCCGGTGGGGCGTGAATTTTGTTTTCGTTTACAACTTTCACAAAAGAAAAAAAAAATTCATAAATAAATAACACAAGCGCAAAACTTTTGAGACAATGCAAATGCATTCTCAAGTTGACGCCGACGATGACCTTGTTGAGTGTGTCAAGTGTCTGGGAGTTGGACTCGGATTGTTTCTTGTTATTTGTTCATGTTATGCCGGCCAAATAAACAATCTATGTGGTAACCATGCCCTAACATCGGTTGTGGGTGGCAAATGGGCAAATGCGTAAGAGGCCTATTATAAAGCTGTATGATACCAAAATATATATGTCGAGTCATTCAGAAATGGGTGTGAAATGTTTACTGAAATTATATTACAGGCATTTGAATGATAAATTCTTGAAACAGCTTTTACGAAACAACAAAATGTAAGAAAATCTTCGCATAAAGTAAAATTCAGAGCAAAACCAAACCCAACTTGTTCATGCCATTCACAACCGATGAAAGTTTATATAACCTGGCTATGGTCACACTTTTATGCAGTGTTAGTTAGGATTATACTTCCAATTCTTTTATCACATTTTCTTTAGGGGTTGATTCTATATAGATGAAAGAAAATCTAAACACAACTTTTTTATTCCATTCACAACCATTGAAAGTTTATATAACCTGGCTATGGTCACACTTTTATGCAGTGTTGGTTAGGAGTATAACCCTTTCTTTCATCACATTTTATTTAGTGTACAAAAGGAATAAAAAAATTGTTTTTCTTTATTTAAACAATTCAAGGGTAAACAAAATGTGACCTTTGGCTTGGACTTGTTGATGCTACGAATCTATGTTGTTCTGGCTCTTATATACATATGGGTATGTGGATGTGAGGCTGAGCTGGCAGCAGTTACATCATGATTGGCTCCGCCTAATCCTCCCACGGAAGAGCCACCAAGCAGCGTGGCACTCGGTATATATTCATTGAGATTCAGTGTAAAGGCAGAGGGAAAGTGTTTGTCCTTGGCCTCGCGATTGATGCGATAACTGTTGCGATAAGCAGCCGCTGGTGATATTGAACCGGCATAGCCATGATGCAGCGATCCATAATGAAGGCCAATGCCAGAATTGATGGACGGCGACACACTCAGTACGGCGGCATTGCGTCCACTATAGTCCGGCTGACCACTTGCATGCGGCGTAAGAGATGCGGCTGGTGGAGAAGGAGCCGCATTGCCATTGTTATTGGCTGAGGCTGCTGCCGCTGCCAAATATGGACTAATCGGCACTATAATCGGCCTGGTGGGTATAAGCTGCAGATACTGAACGGCACCGCTGCCATCCTGGAGTGTTTGAGCTGGCAGATATTGCATTAGCATGGGCGTGGATGGCAAGCTGGCCACACTGGGAGTTCCAGCTGTCTGCATTGGTGTGAAGTTGGTCTCCATTTCGGGCATTTTATATGATGGCTTGAATCCGGACTCGATTGTTGAGGACTGTTGTTGCTGCTGAGCCTGGTCATAGCTGCTGGCAAAGGCATTCAGCGTATTCAGATGAGGGTCTTGACTGCTGCTTGATGCTTGTGGCTGCTGCCCTTGGATACTATTAACCGAATTCGTCCCCTTGTTGGATATCTCCGGATTGGATACTGGCAACGATTGTCCAACTTGGGTCAACATAAACATTTCAATGCACAGCAGCAACAGCTGGCAATGAAAGAAGTATCGCGGCATCTGCATAAGAAATGTAAATGATTATATATTTCAATTGCATACAATAACATAAAATCGTTCAAGGATATATGCCTCCTGCATTTAAGATACTTATTACTTAATACAAATTTCCAAGAGAGGGGGTGGAAAAAGAAATGAAACAAAAAACTGTCTAGCCTGGTCACCTCCCACTTGAATCTGATGTTGATTTATATTGCCGAATTTCACTTTCACTTGCTTTGAGTTATTAGGTTTTTTGTTGTTGTTTTTGTGTTTCTTTTTTCTTTGTGGGTTTATGTTTTAATATATTATAAACAGACCAAAAAAAATAGAAGAAAAAAAAATTCACCTTTACTTGGGGATTATTGTTTATAATTTTTAATTTGTTTGGTTTTTGTTTCTTGCTTTTTTTTTGTGTTTATTTTTATTATGTTGTAAGTGTGTTGGACGTGGAGGAGCCTGGACAACGGACGCGCTTTGATTAACATTGCTGAAATGAAGTGCCTTGGCTTTTATATAGCAGAAAAGCGAATGAAAAAATAAAAACACAGAAGGCAAGTGAAAAACCTGGCGGCAAGTTGCCAATTTTCCTCAATTGCCATTAAAAACTGCATCCAACCTGGGTAAGTCTCTTGCTCTTTCTCTCTTTCTCCATCTCTAGACAATGGCATTTGCGTGTGTGTGTGTGTGTGTGTGTGTGTGTGTGTGCACAAAAACTCAAAACCAAAACCAAAATATATCGTTGCTTGGCCAATTCTTTTGAATCAAAGGCAAAAACGCAAACAAAATGATTGAAAAAGCAAAGGAAAACAAAACAAACAAAACCAAATTCAATTGTTGCATGTGCCCAACGCATTTTGGCCATCAATTCAAGTTCAAGTTTAACACGCGCATCGCGGCGAGAGGCTCCTTTTGAGGTTTTTCTTCATGTATGTAGTTGTTGCTTGGTTCCGTCTTCCGAAGCATTTTTCGAGGCCCACAATTAGCCGCCTCAGAGCTGAGAGTGTCTTCCGCATTTTGTCTATGATACGGTTAAACGGGTTTTGGCACATTCGACTCATTTCGCTTTAGTTTTTAGTGTATTTGTATTCATTCAAAAAGCTCTGGAAAATGCTTTTCCACTTGTCTTTTTCTCTCTAATTTTTTTTTCTCCTTTTTTTAGTTTTCTTCCTTTTTGCTAATATGATATTTATTAAATGGTATCACCACCAATTGACAATGGGCCAAAAAGGTGTAAATTATGCTTATTCACAGATTTGACTAGGAGTCGTTCAATCGGCTGTGAGTTCGGTTAAAAGCGAAGACTTTTCCTAACCACATTGGACTTTTTCAAAAACATCTTTATATAAATAGAATACCAAATATAACAGTATTTAAAAACTTCAAAAAACTTTGTTTCCTTTGAAGGAGCTTGGAATTTTATGTAAAACTAAAAAGATGCTTAGAAACTAAGTAAACGACTTGTCGTAAAGGAGGACTAAATATATAAAATATATAAAATGGAGTTGAAGGTAGAGAACTAATATCCATATCTGGATACAATGCAATGCCAGCATGGACAATAAAATTGACTATGATTGGTTTCAAAAACCTACAGAATGTTGAATTATTTTTTTTTACTTTTTTCCATCATCAACATGACCAAAAAATATATAAAAAGTGTTTTAGACACAACCGAAGAATCTTTTTATATAAAACACAAAAAGCAATTCAAGTCATTCATTTACTTTCCAGGTTTTTCTGACAGATTGTATATTTTTTAAATATATATATTTAGGAAATTTTTCAAGATTTTTTAACATGAAAAGTAGATTATAGATTTACAATATAGTATATAAAATCCCATGCTCTAGAGACAAGAAAAAACAAATTAAAAACGAGGATCTCAGAATATATGTAAATGGGATACAAAGAAACCAATTTTTGGACCAATATTTAAATAGAAACCAATTATTTTAGAAGCTGAAATTGACTTTATTTTAGCGGTAATAAAGCCAACTGAAATTTGTTATAAAATATAAATATCCATCTGTTGGCAATATCAAAGAACATATGGAAAGCTAATCCACAGGATTTTATATGACGATGATATATGTCGAATTGAATATTTTATATTAAAAAATTATTTAAAAAAAAAACTCTGGACAGCCTTTAAAAGAAAATAATAATAATTGTTGTCTAAAAACTAATTTGATTTACCATTTCTCTCCTAAGTGAACAAATGACTTTAAATTATTGCACAATAAAGTTAAATATATACAAAATCAAATGGTAAAAGAATATTGAATAAGAATAGGAATAAGAATATTGTTGATTAACTCTGAAAAAAGTTATGAGCTTTCCAATTGAAGACTGCAAAACAGGTGTTAAAAGTTTTGCTTTAATAGATAATTATTATTGTTTGTAAGTGCATTTATTTATAAACAAAAATTTGAAGATTTTACCATGTTTTAAAACTTGTTTCAATTACAAAACTTTATTTCGATTTTGATGCTCAGTAAAAGCTTCAAAAAAAAGTGCTACCAAAAACAAGAAAGCCAGGACAACTGACCTTCTCTACTCATACCTGACTACGCCCTTGATCAAAAAAAAAAGGGGACAAACTGATTTAGAATATTTTCAAGGATATTGAATATAAATTATGAAATTTCAAGAAAAGAATTGTATCATTATACAGATAAAAACAAAAGAGCTTACCCTTTTTGATGGCACACTTCACTCTTTCAGCCAATTAAATAGTCATTTCTGGTTGTTATTGTTGCTGGTGTTGTTTTTGCTGTTGGCGAGAAAATTGAAATAAGTTAAACTGCTGCTAGAGAAGCCAGGCAAAAGATAATACTTATGGGCGTGGCATAGTTTACGCCTTTCGCGACACTGTAACCAAAGACGCTCCATAAATAGTTCGGCTCTTTCCAGTTCGGAACATTCTTGAATAAGCTGATTTTGCAGACATTGATCGATTTGAACTCTTTTTTTGTTGCCAACAATTTGTTGCTTTTGCTCTTGCTGTTGGACCTCAACTTGGACTGGCCCTTGTGGTTGAACGGGTTCAGACTGATTTGTTTCTGTTTCAGTTGCCACGATCTGGGAATGTTGCTGCCCCAACAAATGTTGCACTTGCGATTGCAGCGGCTCTTTTTGTTCTTTTTCTTTTTGATGTCCTGCTGTCATACGTGTTCCAAATTTTGTAAATAAACGCTTTGGAAGAAAACAACTACGCCGACTGGTTACTGACCAGAAGCCAGCTCTTTCCAATAGCCAGGGCCGTTTCTTGGAATGCTTTTGATCCAATTGTGTTTCCTCTTTCTTGGCATTTATCACTTGATTTTTTTCAAGAGGATGTTGTCCCTTGTCCCTTTCATCTTGGAAAATTGCTAGAAAATTTTTTAATTTCGGAATGAGTATGAAACATGAGCTGCCTAAACGTGGCAATAATCTCTCCGATTTCTTTGGCAGCGAAGATTGACTGCCCAGAGATTCCTTATGCACATACAGTTCAAGAAAGGAGTAAACTAAATGCATTATCTGCTCAATATCGCCATCAATTAGTTCATGTACATGTAGGATCATCGGTACGTGGAGCTGCTTCAATGAGGTGTGCAACAGATAATAGTTGGCATGCCAGTCGGTCAGATTAGTGCTATATTGGCTAACTAATTCCAGACGAACACTGCCCGGAAATATCCGATCGAGCAGATAACACCAGATAGCACCGTTACGCAATTCTTTAAGAGATTTGTAATCGCTTTTCAATAACAAATTCAAACCAGCTAGAGCCCTCTCGTCTGGGCTTAGTTCATTGGATCCACTCGTTGCAGACATTTAATATTAACAATTTGGAAAAAAAACACTAATTAAACTCTAACTTGCTATTGTAATTTGGAATGCAATATATATCTGTATATCTGTATAGTTGTATTGTCTGATTTGTTCAAGTTAAGATTGAATACTGAATGTGACTGACTCTACCTGGAAAATATGTGGAAATATGTATATCAAAGCCAATGTGATGGAGTAAGAACAAATGTTGACTATTTATTTTAAGAAAAACCAAATAAAAAAAGGTTGCTTTGCGATCTCTATTTGGTAAATTTATTACTTGAATTTTGTAATTTTGGTTGTTAGCCAGCCAGGGTTACCTCGCTTTCCCGATTGCAGTGATTGCTTCTGATACTCTCCTTTGGAGGGAATACCAATTGACTGAGTTTCCAATCAATCAATCTTGTTATGCGCTGACGCCACATGACAAAGCCATGCCACATCTTGGCGGGCAAAGCAGTGGCCCATAGGGTAAACCAAAGAAAGCAAGCCGCAATTAGACTTGTTGTGAGACCAAGTAGCCAATATTCCCATGCCGCAAAGGTGGCATCTTCGGTGACCAAGGGCTGCAGTATACCGACAATGGCACAGTGACATAGTCCCTCGATGCGGCACCAAAGTTTCGTTAGCATCAGATCCAATGTGAGGCAGCATACCACTGTCTCCATGGTCAGTTCAAAGAGAGTTGCCGAATAGTTGGTGTTCCACCAATCGGGAAAGATGTGAATCGCTTGCAATATGGTCACAATGCAGGCCGAAAAGAGCCAACAGCCCAGCATTGGAGCCGGTGAGCATTTGCCCAGCAGAAAGTAGTACGAGACGCCCATCACCGAATGGAGTAAAATGGCCATGCCCAATGCAGTGAGCCGAGCCATTGGAATCAGTTGCACTTACTTCCTGCAATCGCTTTTGCTATTGGCTTGGCGGCTTTTCCTCGAAATCTTTATACAGGTGTTTGTTCATGTCAGTCAGACATTTGGAAATGGTTAACTAACTGAGAGCCAGTTAAACTGGCTCCAAAGTCAAGGCCTTCGTGTTTTTGTTCCTCATTTCCACTGAGCTCATTACGTTGCCTGTGAAAAACTGTGGAAAATGCAATAACCCACACCCCCTCACCCCGACCCACACACATGTACCACCGGCCACTTTAAAAGGCGGTTTGTTTACTTTCATTTTTTATTGCAAACAACAACATAAATAACTACAAAAAAAGTTTATATTTATTTTTATCAATTTCAATTGCCTAGTTTTAGGCAAATCGTTCAGGTTGTTCGTTAGCTTTTGTTATGCCTAAAGCTTTCTCAAAATAATTACCAATCAAAGTTATATTTATGACATCTTTTGTTGTGTTATTAATACTTTTTATACCATGCACTCATTTAGTGAAAGGGTATATTAAAGTCGTCAGGCAAAAGGAAAAGTATATTATTTTTGATTAGCCACAAGTAACAAGACAAGAAATCGAAACAAGAGTCGTATAAGACATAGTCAAATAGCATAATGTCAGAGTTGGCCGTTGATCAATGGCGGCGCTAAAGTGCACGTGTCCTTATAAATGTGAGCCAGATAGTCTCTTCTTCTATTCCTATTAACATTCCACTTGGTCTTGTAAATTTTAGATATTTGCTTCATTTGGATGCTTGGTATATCGAAGTCGGTGAGACGACTTACTTAATTCACTTTCTAACGGTTCACGTTTATCTACAATTATTGATATCATTTTGTAATCAAAACCGAATAATGCGGCTCACATACATTTGGTTTAATGTGTGCAATGTTATCATTTAAATTTGTGTGTTAGCTATATGATGATATAGTCATTTGATTTTGATTAAGTAAATAAGAAACTGAGTAAATCCAAGAGTCGTTCTAGCACTACTTTTTGCTACATTTTGTTGCGAGTGTCCTTTAATTAAGTGCAAAAAACTTATAGTTGTGCTTAAAAGTTATCCCTGATACTGATAGCCCTTGAAAGGATTCGCTCACTCACAGGCATAGAGTTTTAATTTTATAGAAATCTTTGAAAGGCATCATCACAAAGTGCGGTGAGACAGGAGGAAGCCCTTAAAGATAACGCATTAGAGTAAAAGCTGTCTTAAAGCCAACACAAAAGGCTGCACCAGCTGCAGCTTCAGCAGGAGCGAAAATTCCAATTTCTCATATTGTCCTTGCATGGGCGTAGGCAGCATATAATTTACAAGGGAGAGGCAGATCAACTAAAAAAAACAAAAAAGACAAACAACAAATTACTGGGAAAAAGACTTATATATTAAGACATTTCCTTTCCTTGTTTTTCTTATTTTCAAAATATTCTCAAATATAAAATAGTTTCAATCCTGAATTCTTTTAAAATTGGAGTTGGAAATTAAAATTTGTTAAGATGATAGATATTTTCAACTTTGTTCAACTGAACTCATCCCCTATCTACGCCCATGTGTTCTTGTCTACTGGGCGTGGCGTCTTTTCACTTGGCTAAAGTGCAACTAAAAGAAAAATCCTATCCCAAAAAAATAATAGAAAAATATATATAAATGTATATATATATATATATATGGAGGTAAAGAGAAAGAGAGAGAGAGTGAGGAAGTGGGGGAGGGATATAGAAAGATAGGGAAGGCAAAACCAGCTGCAGATTTTCTATAAAAGCCGTAGCTAACGAGATTTGATGAATTGCAAGTCTTTGTGAATGAAGCTACAAGAAAGCTGCATCGCATGAATAGTTCCCAAACTCTTGGCCAGCCAACTTCCCGCATCAGCTAAAGGACGAAAAAAAAACCCATTAAGTGGTTTAAAGCACTGCAAAAAAAAAAAAAAAGCAAGAAAGTAACAACAACTACAACAAAAAATAGAAAAGAAAAGTAAGAATGAATGAAAATTGTTGAAGAAATGGCTAGCAAAACACCAAGGCAACATGGCAAAAGAAAAATGCAGTTGACATGAAAGACAGCCACCAAGTAAGCAGACAAAGCTAACACCCAGATTCCCCATTCTCAGTCCCAATCCTGGTCTGCCTTACCCAGTCTTAACAAAGCAGCTTGACGAATTACTTGCCAGCTGGTTGGCTGAAGCAGAAGGAGAAGATGCCAACCAAAAGGCGAAAAGAAAATTTAATTTGACCAACATTTTGATAGATCAAGTTCATTTGCAGGCCAAAAAGATTTATGACTCCACTGTACATGGTAGCAAAACAGCAGGCAAAGAGTTAGCCGTTTCACAGGCTTCAATATTAGCATTGGGTCTATTGAATAAGCCATACCTATCATCACGATAAGTTTGGTATATACAAAAGAGAAATGTTCGAAAGTAAGGAGAAACTTAAGTGAAATATCAAAGTATAGCATGATTACCTGTCACCTCTTAAATTGAGACTTTTGGCATTCATTCCTTAAAAATAAAAAGAACAACAAAAACTGAAAACAATGCGAATTCATTAGTACACTAGTCGAAATGCAATCAAATTTGATAACTATTCAGAATAAATCACAAGAGAGAGGCTCTTTGTCTCTCTCTCTCTCTCCCATTTTCTCTTTTTATCTCAACTGCTTTGTAAACTACTTAATGTAAAATACCCCACTGTGTAAGGGTATTAGGAAGTGAAAACCTGACTGCAAAGCTTTCATCAGGAGCAACTGCTGCTATTTTTACTGCGTCCTTCTGATATCACGCACTCTCTCTTACACACACACACACACACACAGGCAAATATTGCAACGTTCGTCCCAAATGCATTCAATTAACAATTTTCTCTACCGGCTTCCTAGTGCAAAACTTTGCCAGGCGGCCAAAAAGGCTTCTATAGAGGGCAGAGTGCTAAAGATTCAGAGTGTGAGAGGCTTTTAATCAAAAACTTGCATTTACCCACAGTCTGTTTGTATGTGCTTCTGTGTGTGTGTGTGTTAGTGTGTGTGTGTGTGTGACTACAGAAGTTTTGTGGCCCAAGTTTTCTGCAATGCGACGGCTTCAACTTGTGGGCGGCGGGGCTGAGGGTGGTAGGTAAAAACTTCTCAAATTGTGACGTCGACAAAAGTCGAATCGTGGAGATGGAGGTTCTTTCTACTAACTCTCGTCCATGCAGCAATCAAATTGGCTGAAAAAATATGCCAGCATTAAATTGGATAAACGAATACGAAATACCCTATCCAAAAAGCTAAAAATTTAAATAATTCTCTGCTGTAACGTATGGACTGAGCTGATACTTATATAAATAGTAATTAATAATTACTTCTTTAACATAGAGTATATATGAATTTAAATATAAAATTGATCTGTGTCCTTCTTATTATCTTTGTAATCAATTTGGTTGGGATATTTCAACGCAAATCTACCCGCATCAGGTAAAAGTTTGAATGCTCTCTGTTGGCCTGGCCCAACCCAGGTTGTCCCCCTTAGAAATGTTTACCTAACACAGTCGTCGACAAAAGTCCATGGCCATTTAGCAAAAGTAATTAAGCGTCGATGCGTTTCATTTGTGTTACTTTTCTGGGCAATTAAGGCAAAGAGAAATAAAAAAAAATAAAGAAAGGAAAGAAATGGTAGGTGGTATATGTATGTATATATGTATATGTATAGAAAGTTTTTGAAATTGCAGTTTTTCCAGTGCGGCGTAAAATTTTCATAGTTAATTGTAGACCAAAAGCTGTTGACGTCCTGGCGGTTGCCTTAGACTTGGATGGGTTTCGGTTTCGGTCTCGGATTGAGTTTTTTGCTTTTCTATTTTTGTGGAGGAAAGAAAAGTTTCGTGCAGTGCAGGAAAATCAATGTGGAAATGCTGTGAACAACTATCGTTAACAGCAACAAGTGTGAGTGTGTGTGTGGCTTTAGGCAATTGGTCAAGGGTTAGCCAGCTTAGATATACTTTCATAATGAGTCGAGTGGTTCAGTAAAGCTAACTTTATCTAATGCTTCAAAAACATTGCAACTCTTAAACTATTTCGAGGGCGGCGGGGGAAAGGAAATTTTGATTTGAGTATGCTCAAAGTGTTTTTAATTGTTAACAGTTTCTTGAGTTTTCAATTGAATTATATTATTATTGCTCTTCCTTTAGGGCAGATTATAGAATCTTTACACAAAAGATTTTGCAACATTCTTGCGATGATTATTTTTAATCTGTCACTGTGACTTGAATCAACTGTTCAGTAGCTGGTTATAAACTCAATGCTATGCCGAAAACATTTACTTTACCTCATCACGCTCATCATCCTTTGCCCAGCCATTCTCGTCATCATTATTATCATCATCATCATCATCATGAATAGAGGCAACAATTTACCCAACTCTCCAGGCAATGCAATGTGCAAAAAGTGTTTCTCATTAAAAAGTTGTTTCACAATTTTATTATCCTGTCGTCGACGTTGTCATTGTCGGTTGTCGGTTGTCATCATCATTCCTGTTCCTTGTCCTTTACTCCCCCTCCACCCCATTGCTATCGCCTTTGCCCTTCTTTCTGGGGTCCATTCTTTTCAGGTGCTGGTGTTGGTTCTTCTTGCCTGGCTAGAGGGTGACAATGTCAATAAAGCAAACTTCTTTCCATCCGGAACATCAAATTATTTTTAAATTACTTGCAAAAATGGCAAAAAATACATACAAAAAATATATGTGTATGTGTATGTACTTAAAAAGTTATAATAATAATAAAAATAATAGTGAAAAATAACAACACTGTAGCCCCAAGGGCATTTGTGGGTGCAAGTGCCTCATGATTTGTAGTTTGCTATCAGGAAACAAATTTTCATAGAACGTTAATTTTCTCTAATGCTTTTTTCTTGCCATTTTATTCATGTCCATGTGTGATACTTGTTTCGACATCTCATTTTCATGAGTTTAGATAGGAGAAAACAAGTAAAATAATGTAAAAAAAATAAGTAAAAAGTCAAAATTGAAATCAACTTTATATATTTACATACTACACGAGTCTGCATACCAAATTAATGGTAGATTATCTAGATCTAGATGTTTTCAGACTCGAATCGACTGATCAAAAATATATATATTTATGGGGTCGGAAAAGCTTCCTTCTGCCGGCTATGGTAAGTAAGTACAAATTTCATATCTCAAATTATTAAAGCCTTTGAAAAACGAGTGTAACAATATGTATTGATATCTATCTCTTATATTTCCCGAGAACTAGTTGTATCAAAGTAAAATACGACGAGAATTGCAAAAGATAAAAAAATATAGTCTATCTCGCTCACTCCTACAAAATGAAAAAGCAGCCTAAGCATAAGTTGGCTTATGAATTTCGTTAAAAGCATAGACATATGTTATCGGGCCTATAGTGACCATGATAAAAACTTGAAAACGAAAGTACAAATCTATTTAATATTTTTTTTTTTTTTTTGGTTTTTTTTGTTTTTGAAACCTCATAAAAATCGTTTGCAATTCAATTATTCCGAAATTTAAAATCAACCCATTTATTTATTCCATATAGCCATAAAAAAAATGGCACTAATAAATCGTTAATCAACAAAGTTCTTGGAATTCTACAACCATGGGCGTAGTTTAGTGTTTGTTCTACGGGATACTGATAAATAGAATTGAGAAAAGGCTCTTGGTTCAGATCCTTTGATTGGCCCCTTCTCTACCGAACTACGCATATGTCTGTCTCCAAATTGAACTGGCGGATAAGAAATTAATTTATCTAGAGAAGAACCTTATCGTTTATTGCTTTACTGATAAGTGATATATATGCGTTTGATTTTCCATTGATGACGAAATATCGACAAATATGACAGATATGACAAAATAAAAAATATAGGAAATTCCTATATGTAATTGGGTTTTTTTTTTTTTTTTTTATTATTAGGTTATGCAAGAATTTAAACATATTTGAATTGATTGATAATAATATTTTTAAACATTTTATTAAATATATGGGGCAATGATGACTGACCAAGACAATGTGTTACCTCTATCATTTTCGCTACATTCATAGCCAGTCGTCTAGTATGCCAGATAAGATCGGTTCTTTATCAAAACCGATTAGATTGGTGGCCAAACTATAACAGTTATGGTAATGCTACCGGCGTTCTAGTTTGCTATTAGCCGTCATGATACTAAGATGTGGTTTCGCCAAAGCAACTATTTTAGTATTTCTGGTACTATTCGCCCTGCTGCTGGTGATCAATATTGGTCACCATGATACACGCGAACAGTTGCGGGATGAATTGCTGTCGTACAGAGCCAAGGCAGCGATTCCATCGGCTCCTACAATTAATAGGGCGACGCCGCCAGTGATTCACAACGTTGAAGAGCCCGTCGATGAGCAATTAGTTTTACAATTGGAACAGGAATTACCAGAAGTGGACTATAAATATTGGTATTATCAGGCGAAACCGAAACAGTATCGCTTAAATAACACATGTGCCCCCTATCCGGATCCCTTGGAGCTGCAATTGCACAACATATATTGGCAGAGTTTCCTGAATGCCAATGTCACATTTCGGTTGTATGCTGCCTACCTGGATACACGGGAGGATGACACAGGTGGGCCACAAGTGAGAGTGCTGGGCACAGCGAATCAAATCGGTGAGGGTTTCCCACCAACGTATTGCCAGTTGTGGTACGACAATCACAGTCATCCGATTATCGTCAGTGTCACCGCATTTGTGAGCATTTGGGTGAAGGCGTGGGGAAACAAATCTCAGCTGAGTTATCCCCATTTGCTCAGTTGTCCATTGCCCAAAGAGTTGCCGCCAAATCTAATCGATGCCATACCAAGAACAGTGTCTCTCGTCACCGATGAATGCAACAAGGCCACCAATTCGCTTAGAGTGCACTACGAGCGCAACACGCAACACGATAATAACACGAATACAACAACAACGACCAGTCCAAATACTCTAAATTTTGGTGTATGTGTTAAGGGCTTTGATTTCCCCTATGTGGATTTGTCGGAACGTCTTATCGAATGGTTTGAAATGCAACGGCTGATGGGCGCCACACGGATCTATGCCTATATGTACGATGTGCATCCGTCAGTGCAGCGGGTCCTGGATTATTATCAGCTTGAGGGGTTTTTGGAGCTGCGACCTTTGACCTTGGCCAATGGTATGCCCCGCCTGAAGCACTATCAACATATGCTACTCCAACAGCGTCTTCTGGTTAAACGTCTGAACGAGCTAATACCCTACAATGATTGCTTCTATCGCAATATGTATCGTCATGATTACCTTTTGAATGTGGATATCGATGAGGTGATGTTGCCCTTGGGCAATTTGACCAACTGGCAGCAGGTCTTAGAGGCGACAATGGCAACCGAGTTGGCCAAACCATCGACCAGCTGTCCCAAAGGTTTTGTCGCATTTTGCTTTATCAATTCCTACTTCAGCAAGGTTGTGGGCGATGCCACCAATCACGAGGAGGACGAACAGTCCGAAGAGCTCTATGTGCTCCAGCATGTGCTGCGTCATCGGAATTACTCGCGTCCTGGCCAGGCCACAAAATGCTTTCATAACACAAACTTATCTATAACGCTACACAATCATTTCACTCTGAAATGGATAACAGGTGGCTGCAGGCCACAAACTGTCAGCACCGAAATTGGCCAAATGCAGCATTATCGTGAACCGGACAAGAAATATGAGCTCTCTGAATTGGTCGAGGATCGAAGCATATGGAGATTCGCTTCGGAGCTGCGTAAAAATGTGGAGCATGTGTGGATTCATTTGGATGATGCTGCCCAGCAAACGATTGCCAATTTAGAGGATGAGGAATCCTTGGATGAATTACTAGAAGAGGATCTAGCAGAGGAACAGACACAACAGCAGGAAAAGATACTGGGATAACGCCTATGGCTATATAACATTTAGGTTTACTTTAGAGCTTTCTTCTTTTTTTTATTAATTTTTTTTTTTTTTTTTCTCTATGTTTAAGTTATGACAAATATACTCAGCAGTAATCAGGTAGGGCTATATATCAGCCCAGGGCTGTGCTGTACATATTAAATGATATACCTAGTCTAATCAGTCAATCAAAAATTTACCACATAAATTTCGCTATAATTGCTTTGATAGGGCAACAGACGATTATGATTTGTTTTCGTCAGACAAAAATAATAATAAATAAATATAATATAATTAAAACAAACTAAACTTCTAATTGGCTACGACCCTCAATTGCAATTATCTTGATACTCGAGTATAAAAATTATAAGTAGTCAACAAAAAGTCTTTTTCAACACATTGTACACTTTCACTGAATGTCTTATCATAGGAACTATAGGAAAAACCTTGAGATATTTGTATAACTTGCAGTTTCATTTGAAAGACAAATATCACATCTGATGGACATTTTGCTACCTCGTGAATGATGTTACTAGTATAATCGATTTTTAGATAAAACTCTTTTCTTTTTTTTTTTTTTTTTTTTGGCTATTGATATGAGTTGTGCCTAAAAGCTAAATGGGATTAGAAATATACTCAATTTTAGTCATATTTAATCTGAAGTAGTTGACTTTTATGATTGCTAACATTCCCGGGCTATTCATTTAAATCAAAGCCAATGGACACGTCGAAATTGATTGATATAAACTTATTTGGTTATTTTGCGATAACAATAATTATAATGATGGTGATGATGATGATGATGTTGATGACGTTGAGAATGGTAGCAATTGTCCTACAATTAGAGTAAACACAAATTTTAAATTCTCACTACTATCTTATCGTTGCAAAAGATATTACAAAAATGTATGTTTTATTCAAATATGAACCCCCCCACAATGTTTCTTATCAATGTGATACCTTATACGGAAAACTGTTTAACATTGAAAGAAAAAGGTAAAGAAAATTAAATTGGTGAGACAGTTCTTTTTTTTAATTTGTTTTGTTATTCAGTTTCCGCCTTGAATTATTATTAAAGGTACCTAATTGTATAATTTTCTTCTGATAGAGCTATTAAATTGGTCAAACTTATTTGTAATTCTAATCAGTAAAGCATCGAGATAGCGATAGCAACTATCAAGACTTTAAGACTATTAATTAATTTGACATTAGTATTGCTTTAAAATACCACCTAATGCTAGACAAAACAGCCTAAAATTATGCTACAATTTCTAACATTCACTTAATTATATTTGTTAGTGAAAAAGCTTTTATCTCTCTGTCTCTGTTTTTTTATATACCCTTTCAAAAAGTCTTATTAAAATGTTGAGGCATTTGTAAAATATTTTATTAACAAATTTTTGCTATAATAGGTTTTTGTTTATCTGAACAATTTGGTTAATTTTAATGGCAATGTTTCGTTAAAAGCAAATATTAGTCAAGTGATTAAACTAGGCACATAATGTGTGAAAAGGAAAGAGCGAAAGAGAGAGATAGAGAGAGAGCATTGGCAGTGGATATGTACAATTTTTGTCACTTTCATTATTCATTCACTATTTCTCATTGTTTTTACTTGACTGTTTGCTTGTTTGTTTTTGTTTTGTTTGTTTGTTGATTCAAGTTAACTCTTATCAAAGAACAATGGATCAGACATATGCCAATTGAGTATATTTAGTAGTAAATATTTGTTAAATCGGTTAATACAAAAAAAGAAAAAAACAACTGAACTACAACAAAAATACAAAAAAAAGAGACATTTGTTAATAAAGTTTAAACTATTCCATCGACGATTTTTATGTAGATTATTTACTATTTTTGGATTGGACTATATGTGAAATCCAAATTATACAAAAAATTGTGTTTTTTTTTTTAATTTTTAACCGATTTTATATTTTATCAAAGTTCCAAATAAAATTAACTTAATTCATGCATATCGTAAATGTTCTTTCTTATCAAACCATTCGATTGTTATTTATGTATATGTATATAAGTACATAAATATTTTTTTTACTGTGTGATAATTTTTCTTTTGCCGCAGCACTTTTTCAAGGTTCCGACTTTAGTCGAATCAGCAATATATATATATATATATGTATTTTTTTTGCTTTAAATGGCAAAACTTCTGTATTTTGTATTTCAGTTTTAATTTTTTTTTTTTGGTCAATCTTATGGCGGGTTATCTGTATCTGTGTACATGTATCAGTTAGACCATAGAAAAGACCATTCATTTTATATACTTAGCAATCGTTTCGTTTATTATTAGCAATAAATATGGTAGGTAGAGGTAATTGAAAGATGGAAGGTGAAAAATATGACGCAACCCTCTAAAAACATGATACCAAAAAAAAAAAAAAAAAACCTGCTAAAGAAAATTTTACCCTATAAAGCTCATGCATTGTTTTTTTTTTTTTTGTTGATTAACTAGTTACGTATGACCATGGCACCCATAGTTAGGATTAAAGTACTCGCCAGAGTGGTGGTCAATTGAGTGGCAGCTCCTGTGCCATTACCGCTGGCGGCCATCAGTATGGGCTTCTCATTGGATCGGGCATTCATCCAGGCCTGGCAGTCGGTCTCGTTCTTAACGAAACGGAAAATCGACTGAACTATATTCGCAGGTGTTATCTCTGAACATTGCTCCAAATGATGCACCACACATGCCTCGAAACTCTGCAAGTCGACGCAGTGGGTGGGCGTGAATAGCAATTCGGGGCGACTCATCAGATCGGAAATCTGGCCATCTTTGGGTATATACTGATGGAATGAACGGTTCATGCAATGGCTGATGGCCTCCTTGTTGGCTTCCAGGCACTCGGGACCCTGTTCGGCAACAAATAAGGCAATCTGGTCACCACCTCGAGTGCAGGCGAATCCCAAAAGAGCTGCCCCAATCCGCATCATGGTGGCCTGTTGGTGTTTCTCCTCAACGCTCAGACATGGCTGGATTTTCTCATTGAACTCCTTTACACAGTTCTCCGCCTCGGGGGCCTTTTGGCAATACTTGTGGAATACTGTATCCAAATCGCCAGTTGGTTTTGCCACTTCCATTTCCTCCTGCAATGCCGTTAGATTTGCCACCTTGGACAAACATGTCGACATTTTGGCTGTGGCCTTCTCAATCTCCAAATAGAGCGTGGAATTCTCCGAACCGGTAACCTTTTTACATTTCTCTCTATACATCCGTTTTATGTCATCTAAAAAAAAAAAGAAAAAAATAAAAAATTATTGCACTGATCAGTGGTGAATTCATCAGATATCAGGTCACTTATGTCACTTACCCACGCTGACATTTGTATTCCGATATTCGGGCGGCAGGAACTGGGATGTTAGGCCACCCAATTGACCGGCATTCACCTGCTGTGGCTTGGGACTGGCCTGGACCTCGATTAATATGGCCCCCAATGTGGCCATCAGGCATACAGCCATCAAGACATATTTGTTCATTTTGGCTTCAAAAAATGTCTGTATATATTCGTCTCTCGAATTCGCTGCGTCCGCCGTGCTTTGCTTTGTCTCAATGAATGCGGTTTCTCGTTGAGTAGAAACCGTGGCCACCGATCAGGCAACGAAACTCTGATAAGCTGCCTTGCCACAGTGGTCTGAGATTGAACAAAACTGAATAGCCTAATAGCATAATTTCAATTCAATAATTTCCACCATTTTTAGTTTAATTTGAAGTTTTAAAATTATTTGCAAAAAGTTCTTGGAAAAGGAATATTTAAATATTAATGCCAATCAATTCGCAAAGTCAAAAATATTCTTTAACTTTAAAAAATATATGTGTAGTTGATGAAACTTTATTGTGTCTTTTTTGTCGATTTTTTTAACAGCATTCGAACCACTGTGGCACGACCATTGTCAATCAGACGACTACGAAAGCATTTACACTTCGGCACCAGGTCCGGAACATTTATTCATTTTGCCAATGGAAAAACTTACTTTGTCTCTGGGTAATGAGTAAGTGTGACTATCATGCACACACACAATTATTGTGTGGGTGTGTGTGTGTGTGTGTGTGTGGAGGCAAAGTACAAAGCAGTAGTAAGATACCCCCACACTGTCCCCTTTCAAAACATAGTATCATAGTTAGTCCCATTCCAATTTTATACGAGTTGTAATCTGTCATCCGTTTTACAAATTACAAAATACGGCCTGGAGACCAAAACATACCAATTATAAAAATACATATACTGAATGACGATATCGTTTGACTTTCAAACAAAAAAATACTTATCAGGTTATCTTATCATTGCGAACCATGGCTAATATATTATTTATAAGCTAAACATTATTGATAATGGATGAATAGGTAATGGTAACCGTAAACTGAAAACCGCATAACAACTAAAACACCTCGAAAAAGAAATGAAATATTTAAAGTTTTGAATAGACACCTTGAAACTCTTAGGCTTTAGCTAATCGATATGCCCATTTGACAAGGGTATATAATATGGTTTGGTTTAGCACAAAGAACATAAAGTCAATAAGAAATGTCAGTGAATCAGTTTTCTCATCGTTTTCCTGCTTAATTTCGGTTCATAGTCCATTTCTGAGTTATTCCAGGTGCGATATGATGTCGAATATGTACATACATATATACAATGCAATATAAGTATATATATGCATATGTGTATGTGTATATTATGACTTTATATAGCTCATTTCTTGAAAACTTTACAATGACTTCACTTTAACCAAAGACGACCATTATGGATACCTACGTGAGGGTTTTTTTTTCGACTTTTCTTTATAGAGTTTTGTTGTGTCTCTTCGCTCAAATTGTCTATTTTGTAATATAATTATTATTTGACTTGTTTTTGTACACTGAGAAAAATTACATTTCATGACATTTGATTTTTATTTATAACTGCGTGTTTTTTTTTTTTTTTTTTTCTTTTTAAGTGTCTACGTCACGCATTATAATCCATGACATTGGGTTTATCTGACATACTTGTTAGTATGTGAGTACAGACTACTGAAACAAAAACCAGTTCTAATTGCTCATTCAAAGTTCAAGTAGTTCAACTTGCTGCTGAAGTAGCGGAGGGGGGCGGGGAGGCTTAACTCACAAGACAATTGTCGGGCATGAGGGAATTAAAGTGGCGTTGGCCTTTAATCTGATCCGTTGGATTTGTGATGTGATTTCGCATAACATAGTCTTCGAGAGCTGATGCCAAACGTTGCTCATGGGCCCCATCCAAAGGTTCCGTAATGGGCAACACATTGGCCAGAGTTGACGACCAAGATGTCGGGATCAGACGACGTTCGGTTAATTCACGGAGAGTCTCGACTTGGTCGCCAATGTAGCCAGGCAGCGGAATAATCTGACGTTTTCGGAAACGCTCTTGACGCGTTTGTTTCGACCAGTGGGCCAGGTCACTCAGATTGGCCAAATTGAGATTGATAACCACCAGAACAAGACCATTGCCATCGTTCTCATTGCCCTTGAGCAGGTCCTCTGGCTGTTGGTGAACCAAACTGGATACCCATTCGGTGTAGCTCACCATCAGAAGGCGCACATTGAACAAGCGGCGCAAATTCTTCAGGCATCGCAGAGGATAACAACCATGGGCCACGGCACTCAGCATCAGGGAGATGTTCGCCAATGAGCGATCTGTGATTAGGGATTCCAGCTCATCGGGAAGCAGATATGGAGGCTCCCAGGGTTGTGGATCGAAGCGCTGCAGACGATTAACATCCAGACGCTTTGGCAATTTGCCACGTGCCACACGCAAACGCTGCAAATCCAACTGAATTTAGAGATGGTCAGAGATCATAAAAATTGGTCAATCATTTCAGAACCTACCACGAAATCCCTTTCGGCCCAGTAGAAACGTGAAGGTCTCTCGCGATCGCCATAATTGTTAAGGGTTATCAAATCACGTTCGACTTCCACATTGGCCAGACCGAACATTCCCTTGCTCACATAGATGGCCATGCGACTCAATTGGGTCCCATAGATCATGGCTGGCAAGTGCTTCAGTGGCTCCGGTGTCAAGCGATTTACTCTGGCCACACGAGCCCCT